>OZ024795.1:41724888-43040862 GCA_964017045.1 Omphiscola glabra | reverse complement strand
GTCCACGACAGGCGAAAGTGGACCAGTTCACTTCTGCACAAAAGGCTTCTTTTATTTTGGCCATCTGCCAGCGGGATCGGAAAACCCCCAGCCCCCCAAAAAACATTTGCTTAAATCAAAAATTCAACAGCGAGTCGCTCTCTGCCTTAAAGAGACAAGAAAATGCCACGGGCCGGTGACCAGGCTTGTGATATCCGTACTGAGAAACCAGATACTAATGTCTAATTGATCAAACAAAACACCAAAAGTCTCTGGATGACTAGCAGTTCTTTTCTTTGAAAAAGTAGAAACCAGCCGCCACCTCCACCCCCGTCCCACACCCCCTCCCCCTCTAGTCTCTGCGCCCCAAGCATGAGTTCGCCCCCCCCCCCCCCCACAATGAACTTCAAGCTTTCTTGTTCTCTTCCACGACACGTGGATTGTTATTTGTATCACTGCCCGGAAGCTGTATTATCGGCTGCTTCACAGACCTGATTGGTTGACAACTTCAATATTTCATCCCATTAAATTGATTATGGTGGTAAATTCGGTTGTTGTTGTTGTGTTGTTTTTTTGTTGTTGACATACATGAAGGACAATTTCATTCAATTTTAAGTCATGCACATTGACTTTTTAAAATTAAATTTGTTGCACGTTTTTGGTTATTCAGAGCAATTAAAAATTCAACTTTGTGTATAGGCAAATGTATGCATTCTTCACACAAAACTTTGTTCTTAAAAAAAGTATAAAACGCATCTGGTACGGTAACGCCTACAACGCAAAAGAAATTGAATGGGCCCTCCCTGGTTAGGACAATTTTTATATTCATATATTTTTTTAAAAATATGGGTGTACGTTTTATTTTAAAATATGTGTGTACATTATATTTATATTCATTTTTAAAATTTATGACTTTATGACTATTATTATTATTATGATGTATAATAAAAACGTACGTAGGAATAGACATGGTAAGAAAGAAATATTTTGCCCCCCAAAAAATTAACTTGGTTAGAAAATAGATATCCGTCATGTACATTGAATCTTCTTCTTAACATTAAGATTTTGAAATATTTTAGATGTCGGCTTGCTTCAAATGGCAATACTTGTAATTATGTCTTCAACTCTGAAGCACCACTATAGACTCCTAACACAATAAGTGACGACATCATGGCGTCGTCGTTATCTTAACAACAACACCAACAACAACAGTTCTATAGACACACTTTTTGTGTAACATCCTGGCCATCCTTATATCAACGTTTTTATGAATAGCTCTGACGTCATGGTCTTTTACAAAGTAAGGTCTCGTTCATCTGGTGCCAACAATTCATGCCAGGATCAATTTTAAAAGTAGAAATAATGACATGACTTGACACTTATGTCAATCCAACAGGTGATGTCCGAGACACTGAGTATGAAATAAGACCTTGACTGCAGGTGCACACATTTTTTATAAATTTTTTTATTTTTTTAAAAATCTTTTTTTGATGCGGGGTTGGGGTGGGGGTGGATTTTCCTTTGACCTGTGGTAAATTAAACTGGGGAACAAATATTTTAATCCGCCGTGATTCTCGCATGGACAATTGTGACCTGCCTGTCGTTGTGGCACAGATGTACCGACATGGCCATAACAGTTCACGGGAGTTCGTTTGGCCTGGGCACAGCTATATCACGGCTATGCAGCTACACCACGGCTCTGGCTTTACAGAAGTCTTAAATATTTCACAGCTCGCATTTCCCATCCACGCTAGGGGTTCCGGTCTCGGTGACACAGGACCCTTAGAGGGGGGGGGGGGGGCAGAGTTTTAAAACATTTAAATAAGTAGGGATAAAATGTCTAAAATGATGACTAATACATGGATATAAATAAAAACGCACTCATACATGACGATCAAAAGGGAAAAAAAAAAACCACACTGTTAGGGTTTTCCTTAGATGATGCCATGTCGAAGGAAAAATGAGGGAGCCGCTGATCTACCCGACGCAACATCTCTTAAGCCGCATCTGGTTTCACGAGCTTTGACGGGAGCGGTCATGCTTTGTGAGCATGGTCTGGTTGGGAAAAAAAAGGGGGGGGGGAGGGCTACTTGAGACAGGCAATGAAAGGCCAGCGAGTGGTAGAACAAAGAAATTCTAGCAATGTTTATGTGTGTCCAGCAGTAGAGTTGTACTGTCATATTTTCCTTAATATTTTCACCGTGGTCTCTCACAGGCGCCCCAAAAACAGGGTGGCTTTGAAAAGTTCTGGGAAATTCGGTTCCCTGTTATTAATATATTATATTTATTTATGATTTTAGTTCAAGGACAGACAACAGACAACGGAAGCGACAACGATAAAGTCAACGTCATCGTCAAAGTAGAGACAAATATAGCTCTCAACACCTCGAGGAAAAAAAAGAGTAGGAACTTGAGCTGTTGTTCGGGGAAATAAAACTTATACTTGAGTTGGGGATGTCTCGCAAATAGACTTTGTGCACTGTGAGAACCTTTGTACTTTCATCTGTTAGAAATGGCTTTTTTTTTCTTTTTTTTTTTTTACTAATTCAATCTCTTATATATATATATATAACGCTTTGGTGTAACTCATGGACTGCTTCCTAATCAGCGAATTTGGTATTGAGAGTATATTACAAATAATTCTAAATGTTTGAACGAAAGAGTGCATTAATAATGAGTTTAAGAGCGCGCAAAATATAATTCCCGATAACTACGCCAAATGATTTATTTCTTTTTATAAAACGCAACTGCGTTTGGCGCGTAATATTTTCTTGTCGGAAAATGAAATTGACTCAATTTAAGTATGGTGTAAAAACTATTCGGTTTAAAAGTGGTTGGGACATCAGAATATTTAATATAGTTCATGGGCGTGAAACAAAAAAATGTGCAGTGACGTATCATGGGGGGGGGGGGGGGTTGTAGCAAAAATTGGAATTCTTAAATGTGCGTTATTTGAGTTCATGTTTTGTCAAGTAACTTTAGCAGATGGCAATAGGGAAGTTCATGCATTGCTGTCGCCAATGTTTGGCGGGATATATCTAGTGATTTAATATTTCTTTAAAGTGTTTCTAGATTTACTTGGCCCTAAAAGATCCTGTTGTGTTGTATTTGGGACGTTGTGTGGAACGGGGGGAGGGGGGCGACCAGATGGTGAGGATTTCTAAAAAAACATAGACAACTATTCTGTCAATGTGCTAAGGAGACTATGTTACTCTTGTCTGGTCGAGCATCTCTAGCTAAATGTATGGGACGGACATGGCTGCACACAACCACCCCCAAAAAATATTTACTGAATGCGCCTTCAAATTTACGGCGTTTTCGTATCTTGAACACGTACTTTAATTCTCGTGACAAGGAAAACGTCCAGCAAGGAGAAATTTCGTAACTATAGACCAGCGATGGCGTAATAAATGGTGCCGCCATTTCAAATCTCTCTCGGACATTTTCAACAACTTTTTTTTTTTTTTTTTTTTTTTACAAACTCGCCCCCCCCCCCTCCCGCAAAAAAAAACAAAAAACAACCATTTCCTCCGCCGAGAGACTTATTTCCAAAAGCAAATGCCCAACACATCTTCATTTTCACTACTGGGAACACGAGTCGGATGGAGCGATGCACAGTTAGGTACACGCGCGATACTCGGCCAAGCTGAGGGAGTTTCAGTACTGTTATTTATGGCGAACTGTACATAAACGTATTAACGTATAATCAGCTTTTGTATTCACACAACACAATTGAAATCTCTTGCAATGTTACACTCAAGAGTCTTTACCTGTACTTTTGGCGTTACAGTGTATGTGATATTTTATAACCGTTTAGATCTGTGTTTGAAACAGTGGTTCTCAAATGTGGTCGGTGCCACCCAAATTGGGGTCGTGAGGAAAAAAAAGGTGGGGGGGGGGGCATTGAGCAGCTTCTGTGGTTTTTTTTAGGGGCGCCTGGACTCTAAAAGCGGGGCGTTGACGAATGTTATCAGGAATATTTTTAATTTTTTTTTTAAATTAAAATAAAATTCAATATTTTAAAAGGAAAAAAGTCCGCACTGATTTGACTGTCGACATCAATCTGATTCTCGGCCAACAAGCTACAGCGGTCAATAATAGAAATTGATGCATATAGTATACTCATCCAGTCGCTGTGACCTAACTAATCGCTGTGACCTAACTAATCGTTGTGACCTAACTAATTGCTGTGACCTAACTAATCGCTGTGACCTAACTAATCGCTGTGACCTAACTAATCACTGTGACCTACTAATCGCTGTGACCTAACTAATCGCTGTTACCTAACTAATCGCTGTGACCTAACTAATCGCTGTGACCTAACTAATCGCTGTGACCTAACTAATCGCTGTGACCTAACTAATCTTCCATATAAAAAAAAGTACTTTCCCCATGAAATGTAGACTTTCAAGCATTTGGGGGAAAAAAATGGTTTTTCATTAAAAAAAAAAGTTGATAAAAGAATCCGATGGCGCACAGTGATTCTTAACCCTCCTAAGGCCGCGACCCTCTACTACAGTTCCTCATGTTGCGGTGACCCCCCAATCACAAAATTATTTTCATGGCTACTTCGTGAATAATATGGGTTCTCCGATGGTCTTAGGCGAGCCCCCGTGTAAGGGACAAATGTAGATATTATTGAAGATCTCTAGAACTATTTAAACAAAAACTTAAAACAAAGCGCTACGTATACATCCTTTATGTACATTTTTATAAATCTTTATTCTATACTACTATTCTAATGTCCCACCCGCTTTTAAACCGCATATTTTTTTTCACAAACTATTTCAGAAAAACAAAAGAAAATTGTAGTTACCGTGCGCAATCGCGGTCTATTTTTTTGTTAAGAATCTGGTTTAGCGAAGTTATCGGGAATTGTATTTCGTTAAATCAGCGGCATCGTATTGCCTTTAAACGCAGGAAAAAAATTAATTTTAAGGGTATGGAGTTGGGGGTGGGTCTGAAAATTCAAAATAATATGTTGTCGTTAGCAAGGAGTCTATGTGCCAAGTTTCAGCTCGATGGTTTGACGGGAATACATTAGATTTTGCCCCTTAACACGCAAAAAAAAAGTGAATATAAAGGATTTTTTAAAATAAAAATTTAATAGATTATTTTTCTTCTTGATGTTTTGAATAATACTACAGACTGCTACAGGGACTGTTACTTGGCTGTTACATTGGCTGTTACATTGGCTGTTACATTGGCTGTTACATTGGCTGTTATATTGGCTGCCAGATGGAAGGTTACATTGACTGTTATATTGGCTGTTACATTGGCTGTTATATTGGCTGTTACATTGGCTGTTATATGGACTGTTACATGGACTGTTATATGGACTATTACATTGATCGTTACATTGACTGTTACATTGATCGTTACATTGGCTGTTACATGGACTGTTACAATCTACTCAATGAGCTATTCAAATCTGCAATATAAATATGCGTGAGCTGTTGTACGCATTCAGGAGATAATATTTAAAACGCAATTTATAAATGAATTGTAAGATGCCAAGTAAACGGTGTTTTCCCTTGTCCAACAATGGGATGTACAGTATACAGACAACTTTTGTCCAACAAGGGATGGACTGTGTACAGACAACTTTTGTCCAACAATGGGATGTACTGTGTACAGACCACTTTTGCCCAACAATGGGATGTACTGTGTACACACCACTTTTGTCCAACAATGGGGTGTACTGTGTACATACAACTTTTGTCAAAAAATGGGGTGTACTGTGTACAGACAACTCGTGTCCAACAATGGGATGTACTGTGTACAGACAACTTTTGTCCAACAATGGGATGTACTGTGTACATACCACTTTTGTCCAACAATGGGATGTACTGTGTACAGACCACTTTTGTCCAATAATGGGATGTACTGTGTACAGACAACTTTTGTCCAACAAGGGAATGTACTGTGTACAGACAACTTTTGTCCAACAATGGGATGTACTGTGTACATACCACTTTTGTCCAACAATAGGATGTACTGTACAGACAACTTTTGTCCAACAATGGGGTGTACTGTGTACAGACCACTTTTGTCTAACAATGGGATGTACTGTGTACAGACAACTTTTGTCCAACAATGGAATGTACTGTGTACAGACCACTTTTGTCCAACAACGGTGTGTACTGAGTAGAGTCATTTTTGTCCAACTTTTCGTGTACATGTTTTAATATGTGATTGCAATATTCTGCTTGTGACTATGATACATAACTTCTTGTGCATAATGTACAGAACTGCTGGTGAATAAGGTACAGAACTGCTGGTGAATAAGGTACAGAACTGCTGGTGAATAAGGTACAGAACTGCTGGTGAATAAGGTACAGAAAAGACGCATTTGAAGTGTTCATTGGTGTATGAGAAGAAATAATATAAATAAATAAATGATAAGTGTACATATGTATGTAACTGCTCTTAACGAGGGGCAGAACGGTCACGGGGTAAATGGTTTAGAATTTAGAAGGTAACGGAAAGAAAGAAGGCCACAGAGTCGTAAGGTTTACGGTTAGGGGTTAGGAAGGCCGTAGAAGGATACGGGTCAGGTTTAGAGTTTAGGTAAGGAAGGCCGTAGAAGGATTGGTTATTAAGGGGCTGGGCGTCGCATGTGTTAGGGAAGATGACAAGGCCTCTCACGTGGGTTGAATGATTGGGATTGAGTGGGTCTGTGGAAGGGATTGAGTGGGTCTGTGGTGATTTCAGTTGGTTTGTGTGGAGGTTTCAGTGGTTTTGTAAGAGTTATTGGGTTTGTGGAGGTGTGAGTGGGTTTGTGGAAGGGTGAGTGGGTTTGTGGAAGGGTGAGTGGGTTTGTGGAAGGGTGAGTGGGTTTGTGGAAGGGTGAGTGGGTTTGTGGAGGTGTGAGTGGGTTTGTGGAGGGGTGAGTGGGTTTGTGGAAGGGTGAGTGGGTTTGTGGAAGGTTGAGTGGGTTTGTGGAAGGGTGAGTGGGTTTGTGGAAGGGTGAGTGGGTTTGTGGAGGGGTGGGTGGGTTTGTGGAGGGGTCGGTGGGTTTGCAGAAGGCTCTTTGGGTTTGCAGAAGGCTCTTTGGGTTTGCAGAAGGCTGAGTGGGTTTGTGAAGTGATGAAGACTGTTATGGGGTTGTGCTGAAAGGCAATGGCCTCGTCTCGATTACAAGGAGATGGCAAGGGGGAATGGACAAGTTATTTGTGGTGGGAGAAGTAAGGACGGTCCTAAGAACATGTTTTGAGGACGGTCCTAAGAACATGTTTTGAAGAGATTGGGTAGTGGAGAATTTTTAGGTTTCAATCATTCACTAAATGATGGTGAGTGGGGCAGGGGTTGGGTTAAGATTTGAGCCGTTTGGGGGGAGCATTGGTGAGGACCATGGGGAGTTGGTTTTAGCAGGTGATGTGATGGATGGAGTCTAGGGAAGTGGGCTTATACAGAAGGTCAGCTTGTGTGTTCAGTTGGGAAAAAAATCGTTGTGGGGAGGGGGTGGTTCTAGTGAGCATAGTAAGGGGGCTACGCGTGTAAGGAGTTTGAGGGGGGGGGGCGTCGTCTTATTGTTCAGTTCCCGGGGGAGCAACTCCATCTAGTGGCTGATCAAAGTTGGTGTCAGAATGTAAATGAGCGATTGGGTTTTTTTTTTTTGTTGTTTTTTTTTTATAAGGCTGACATCTTTATGTGAATGAATCACAGGGGCACACTAAGTGGATGTCTGTATGTATGACGATGACTGATCGAGTGCCGTGCATTCAACGTGACGTGCTTCGCTAAGTCCTGATACCAACGTGTGAGTGCTGGTGCCATTATCATTCTTCCCGCTGTGCGTCTGTACAGCTACTTGTCGCCTGCAATCCGTTATGCCAACCCCGTAACCCTTTCTTTTTTTTTTTTTTTTTTTTTTTTTTGCAAATTGCGTGGACAGAGGTCTATGACCACAAGCCTCATAAATCAGATACAAAAACATTAGTGTCAAGGAAAGGTCCGTGCACATTTTCTGTTATGAAACTTGCCTCGCACTGAGCGTTGCTTAAACCCCAGGCGTAAAGAACACGTATCGTAATGGGCCCCAGCTGACATAAGACCGTACAATTTAACGCACGACGGACCTGCGTCAGTTTCTTAAGGCGAACTGTCGACGCGAAAGAACAAGAGACAATTTGGATTGTGGGGGTCCGACAAAGCTGTTTTTTAAGACTTTGCGCTTTGCCTCCGCGACGTGGTGCGAACCGTTGTGAAGTTTTTGTGTGGGTCGGGTGTCAGCCGCACTTTAGCATCCTCGTACGTGGAGACAAGGTGTTGTAGAGATGGCATATGGCATGCCACGTCACGAGGGTGGGGTTGCTTGAAGACCGGCCACGAAGATTTTGTTACCTTACTCGTTTTTTAGAGCATAACGGCACTGGTAATAATGGCAGACCACCCGACAGCGGCGACTGGCACATTTTTGGGGGGCCTCGTGTGACCTTCATTTAGCAGGACCCATCTCTCGAAGGCCTTTGTTGACGCACGAGATCGTGCACTCATTTAGGAGAAAGATTGGCGAGGCTGCAAATTAAAATCCCAACATTACAACAACAAAAAATCCTAATAAAACTTTGAAAAAAAAAGGGGGGGGGGGGGGCCACCCTTGGTAAAGTTAAGTAGAGGCAGATGTGATGGGGTTTAGAGTGGAACAAACATCGACACCAGCAGGGGATGGGGTGGGGGGGGGGGTTTGAGGGTGGCTGAGCCCATTTTTTGGAGGAAGGCTATAACAAAACATGTGATCCAGGCCCTTTTGACATGGTGTATCGTTCGTGCATGCAAGCTTTGATAATGTGCAGGCAGCGGACCCCATGGAAGCCAGTTACAAGAAAGAGGGCGACTGGAGGAAAAAAACCAAAACAAAAAAAAAACCCTGCGAATAAAGAGGAAATGAACGATTGAAACAAGTTCATAGGCGAAATAAAAAGCGGCATTTTTATTCTGCGCTCCCTAACTGATTGTCGTTGGGTAATTGTAAATATGCAGATGCTTTTAGGTGCCAGTGCACGAGGTTTCTGCGAGCTTTGTCTAGATGCAGGAGTTGGAGGCAGGCCACGTGTGACTCCAACAATAGAACTCCTTCCCCCTCGAACAGGTGAAGGCCCCCAGTACGCGTGCTAGCTGTCCAAGATGATGAATAATGTTTGTAAAAGTCGCGGCAATTCTGTCTTACATCCAACCCCCCCCCCCCCCCCCCCCCACAAAAAAACACACTTTAGAAATGGATTTTTTTTTTTTAATTTAAACTCTTTTTTTCTTTTTTTAAACGCCAAGATTCTATGAGAAAGGGGACACACACAAAAATGACAGCCATTTTGTATCTAGCCTACCAGGTGGAAATCCGCTCTTAAACGTTTCACCCCCTCACCGTCTGCTCGCAAATTAAAGTTATGGGGAAGGGTGCAATTTAGGGACAGTTGCGCAATCACGGTGTTGTGTCAAAGTCCTCATGATAAGCGGTGCCCTGGCTGCAGGCTCCGCGTTTCAATGGATAACCATTGGACGGATGTCGCAAAATAAAAGAAAGTAAAACATAACCACCACCCCACTAACCCCCCCCCCCCCCCCCCCCCGAAATTAGATCAAATAACGGTCGGCTCGACTAACTGCACCGAACTAAGTGTCGTACCCCCAGTTTGAACCAGCGCGCCAGTTTATATTCTAACGCATGCGCAGCTCCTGTAAACAAAGCGCCCCCCGTGCAGCGGGCCCCGCTCAATATGGGACGTGCCATCCTTTTTTTTTTTTTCTCAATTTAAGCAGCGATACGGCGAAAATTTTAGGAGACGTCTCGCCCGTTCGTCACTGCTGCATTAAAACCACAACAGACTGTACGTTGAAGGTCCATGTAAATTAATTCATTAATTTAACCTCGTATGAGTGTTGATGTTTGAACGTCACATGACATTAAGTCGTCGTCTGCCGGATTGTGTTCCCCCTTTGTGCCAGCGTCGTCGTCCCGGAGATGAGATGAATAAAGTAATTTATATCATTTGTTTATTTTTTTTGGGGTATAAACCGGGTTCTCTTTAGAATTTTTTTTTAAAGATTAAATTAATATTCTTATAGAAATCACAAGGCCATTTAATTTACCGAATAAAAAAAGTATCACTGGGTTACTGGTAAATTTATCTCCGGGTTGTCTTTAATAAAGATAATGGATGACGATGTTCAACTTCAGGGCGGTAACACGCAGCGGTATCTTTACATTCGCTGTCACAGTTAACTGTGACATGGTCTGTCATCATTCGTTGTCATCGCAATGCATCGGCCTGTTAGGCGCTGCTGAGGTAGATGTAAGTATTCGTGCGTTAACTCTACCTCAGGGTCGTTTGAAGGCTGGGCATAGCTGTCGCCGCTGTGCCGGTCACTGGCGTCACCTGACATGAGAGTCGCTTGTCATCCCCTCATAGCTGATTTGTATTGGTCTCAGACATTTAAAAAAAAAATTTTGTTGCATAGTTTGTTACAATAGGGTAATTTTTTAAAATTCATTACATACCAGGTAGTTTTGTGTTTTTAGTGTCATTTTTTAATTTATTACATACGCGGTAGTCATTTTTTTTTATTTATTACATACCCGGTAGTCATTTCTTAATTTATTACATACCTGGTAGTCATTTTTTAATTTATTACATACCCGGTAGTCATTTTTTTTTATTTATTACATACCCGGTAGTCATTTCTTAATTTATTACATACCTGGTAGTCATTTTTTAATTTATTACATACCCGGTAGTCATTTTTAAATTTATTACATACCCGGTAGTCATTTCTTAATTTATTACATACCCGGTAGTCATTTCTTAATTTATTACATACCCGGTAGTCATTTCTATACTATATTACATAGTTTGTATTTTTTATATCAATTTTGACCTGCGGTTTAAACAAAGGCAACCAGAAAGGTGTAGTGTGTGAAAGGAGATTTAGATTACATTTATACATTTACTAATATACAAATATTTATACATTCACTATTATGTACAAGCATTTATACATTTACTGATATACAAGCATTTATGCATTGACTAATATACACATATTTATACAATTACTATTATAAGCACACATTTAAATGAGAAATATTGTTTTACTTAACTCGGTAAAGCATTTCATTAAAAAATTTAGAAATATTTAATTTCTTGTGTACAGTTGCACTGTTTAAAATTATTCTTATCGTTAACATGTTCCTATTACATTAATGGATTTCGCTTTTTTTCAATATTTGTTTTTATTTTTATTTTATTTTTTGTTGTTAACATATTCATTGAAGATGATGTCCTTGTCTTTTTATTGGTTTTTTTTGTTGTTGTTGTTTTTAAAATCTATTAATATGGTGTTTTTATAAATTTTTATTTTATTTTGTTGGTCTTCCTGGCGTTAGAATTGTTGTTATTTGTGTATTTGTATTTGTGAAAGTAGCTTATTTTAATATTTATTTTTCGCCGTTTTGGCAACCAAAATAAAAATAGGAATTTTCGCCCCTTTCTCTCTTAAACGGGCGGTGTCTGCTGAGGGTGCAGTTGTGGTTCTTGGAATTTAAAAAAAAAAAAAAATTAATAATTAAAAAAAGCAAGCCACGATTTTTTTGGGGGGAGGGGGGGGGGGGAGGTGAAATAAATGTGATTTGAACAAGTCTCATCTTCAGACGTGATCAACTCTCGTGGAAAACACTTCACCTTTGACCCCCATACGTCACCTTTGAAGTTCAGAAAACAAACTTGCAAACTATAACCTGGCTTTACCCCCCCTTACCCCCCCCCCCCCGTTAAAAATAAAGGGAAAAAAGTCACACATCCACACACAATAAACATATCACACACACACATTCAAATTTAAAATAGAAAAAGTATTGTTTCAATGGTGGCCAAATGTTAAAGCAGATGTGATTATCATAATTGTGAGGTGCTGGCGGTGGGGTGGGGCGGGGGGCAACACATTACATAATTTACTGTTGGATTTTTTTTAAAAACCGGGTGGTGCCACGCCACATGTCTGACGTCATCCACTGAGGGGCGCCCATCTGTCGTGGTGATGGCCACTGCACTTACCTAGACAGGAGGGGGTACAATAATGGGTTTATTTGGGGGGGTGAAAAAAAAGGTAGGGGGGGATATAACAGTGTCCTAACGTCCTAGCGTCCTAATGTCCTAGCGTCCTAACGTCCTAGCGTCCTAACGTGCTAGCGTCCTAACGTCCTAGCGTCCTAGAGTCCTACGCAGTGACATTTTGCTAAGATAGCATTGCCAGGAACATTTGGCGTTTGGTTCAGATTTTGTTTTTAATGTGCTCTTTTTTATGTGTGCTTTCAATGTGCTTTTATGTGTGCTTTCAATGTGCTTTTATGTGTGCTTTCAATGTGCTTTTATGTGTACCTTGAATGTGCTTTTATGTGAGCTTTCAATGTGCTTTTATGTGAGCTTTCAATGTGCTTTTATGTGTGCTTTCAATGTGCTTTTATGTGTACCTTGAATGTGCTTTTATGTGTGCTTTCAATGTGCTTTTATGTGTACCTTGAATGTGCTTTTATGTGTGCTTTCAATGTGCTTTTATGTGTGCTTTCAATGTGCTTTTATGTGTGCATTTTTATTTGTTTTTATGTGTGCTTTTTATGTGTGTTTTTTATGTGTGTTTTTATTTTTGTTTTTTTTAATGTTTCCTTGTATGCGTTCTTTTTTTATACACAAATTTTTTTGCAACATTTAATTCCCCCCCTCCCCAATATATCGTTCCTTTTTTTAAATTTAATTTTTTAAAATTATTTTTTTTATTTAATTATTTTTTGTAAAGTAATGAATGAGGCTTGTCTAAGATTTTTTCCATAAGGTAAATAGATTAGTTGATTTCTAAACCACTAAAGGATAGATGGAAAACAGATTTATTCATAGGCCTACACACACACACACACACACACACACACACACACACACACACACACACACACACACATAATTGTCGTTAACGAATTAGCTTGTAGTTGAGCGGAATTATTCCTGACCAATTTTAATTTATAATCACAAAATTCTACATCACACGTACACACACACACACACACGTACACACACACACACACACACGTACACACACACACACACACACACCTTAAACCAGCTGGGGCAAATGACTACACACACACTCATGACAGGTTGTGCTCGCGTGCGTCCCCCCCCCCCCCCCCCCACAAACGTTTACGTTTTCTGTGCGCATCGTCCCGCGTAGCCTACATGTCCGCCGGATGTGCATTCAATCAGGCACACGTTTCTCAGTTCTATTTATAAGCCCCAAGCGCAACGGAAGAAAAAAATAACGCAACCCTTATTTTTGCCCGATTCTTTCAACGCGAACTCAAGATCACACGGGGGAAGGGGGATGTTTCTTTAAGGCCATTTGTCAACCCCTTGTCAACCCCTTGTCAACCCCTTGAATGATAGCTAAAGTGCACCCCCGGTGTTAAATTTTAACACTCATCAATTATAGTTTTAACACAAAAGACGAAGAAAAAAAAATTTCAAACAAATTAAATACGTTTCGCAAACTAAGGCACCCCATCTCCCCACACGCGCCCCTATTTCTCAGACGCGCCCCCCGAACCGGAGGTCAAAGTCACAAAGACTTATCAAACGCACCAACCCAAAGAAAACAAATAACGAAGATGGGAGGGAAAAAAATGCGGAAATCTAATTAATTTCTCTAAAGACTGGCCTCCTGGGGAGAGCGCCATTGAATAGTACCAGTGCTCACGCGCAACTAATTACCAACATCACACGGTTGCGTCACACCGAGGCGGCACGCGATGGTGGGGGGGCAGTAAGTTCTGTTAGCGCACACAATTAAAAGTCAAATACTAAGCAGTGACTGCTGCACGCTGCTTCCTGCCGCCGACGGAGGACCGCTACCGTCGCGAGGCGTCGCCGCGGAGTTGCCGCGTCATTTTTTGGTGCCAGGCCTCGCGACACGAGGTGGAAGCGAGGGTTCAGACGCTAAGCCAAGGCGCGCAGCGGTGTTACCCGGGTGTGACCATATTTCCAATGACTTGCAACAAGCGAAGCCAGTTGATATCCCTTATGACTTTAATTCATATTTTTATTATAAGCGGGCTCTCGGGTTGCGAGGTCATTTGCAAAATGGAAAGGCATATACGATTTTGTAAAGTAATATATGTTATGTTATAAATAGCCAATTTGGGACGGTAATCTGTTGGATAGGTAGGTCTTGGGAAGGTGATCATTTGGATAGGTAGGTCTTGGGAAGGTGATCATTTGTATAAGTACGTCTTGGGAATGTGATCATTTGGATAGGTAGGTCTTGGGAAGGTTATCATTTGGGTAGGTACGTCTTGGGAAGGGGATCATTTGGGTAGGTAGGTCTTGGGAAGGGGATCATTTGGGTAGGTACGTCTTGGGAAGGGGATCATTTGGGTAGGTAGGTCTTGGGAAGGGGATCATTTGGGTAGGTACGTCTTGGGAAGGGGATCATTTGGATAGGTAGGTCTTGGGAAGATAATCTTTTTGATAGTTAGGTCTTGGGAAGGTGATCTTTTGGACAGGTAGGTCTTGGGAAGGTGATCTTTTGGACAGGTAGTTCCTAGGGGAAGGTAATCATGTGGACAGTTTAGGTTCTTGGATACGTTGGCTGTCACTTAAGTTCACTCCCAGGTGGGAGTACAAGTGCGTTAGCGTTCAAATGGAATTGTATGCACCCGGGTTGGACAGACGTCTCATGACACAATAATGGCCCTCTCGAACCGCACGGATTGTTAAACGCCGATTGGTTATTTTTCTACAGCGTCTACATCCGGGCACGGCCGTAATTTTGTCGCGATACGGGCCCACTGGAAGAGACAACGCGCGCCCCCTCGCAAATCTTGTTCTCGGCACACATGTGGCGGGGGTGTCGGGTCATAAACCTCGGAAAAAAAAGATACCCCCCCCCCCTAAAAAAAAAGAAGAAGAACAAGAAAGGGGAGGGGGGCATACAACTCAGAGAGTTGAGAAGCATTGGGTGTTTAACAGAGAAAGTTTTTTGCTTTTCTTTTTAAAGTAGGATTCTTCCCGCCCTCGCCCCTTTTAAAAAATTCCCCCCCCCCCCCCCCCCAGGGTCTACGGAATCAAAACTTTTCTCACAAGACATTGATTTCGAATTTACTGCCGACGGAGAAAGGTGGTGAAGAGATAGTGGGTTGGATGAAGAGCATGGAAGTCTGAGAAAGGCGGGGAGGGGGTCAATGACGTGTTTGTTCAGGACCCGTATGATAAAGTATTTCAGGTATGGACAGGGAAGGGATTTGAGTGAGTGGGTGGGTGGATGTGGGGGAAAGGTTGAGGTACGTTTTTACTTCACCTGCATCGTTACTGGGGCGTGGACCTCAAGGGTGGCTTGTTAGGGGGGTTGACTCGTCGAAGGCGGATTATCAGAGGCGTGTTACGGCGGGGCCGTCTACTGTAGATCGTATGCTAATTATTTATTCATTTTTAATAGAGAGGTAAAAAATAAAAATTGAGACGGAGTGTTGTGTGGGGGTGATGGGCGGGGGTGATGGTGGGGGGTGATGGGCGGGGGTGATGGTGGGGGGTGATGGGGGTGATGGTGGGGGTGATGGGTGGGGGTGATGGGGGTGATGAGTGGGGGTGATGGGTGGGGGTGATGGGTGGGGTGATGGTGGGGGTGATGGTGGGGGGTGATGGGGGGTGATGGGTGGGTGATGGGGGTGATGGGTGGGGGTGATGGGTGGGGGTGGTGGGGGTGATGGGGTGATGGGTGGGGGTGATGGTGGGGGGTGATGGGGGGGTTTTGGGGGGGGGGTGATTGGTGTGGGTGTGATGAGGATGGGTGATGGGTGGGGGTGATTGGCAGGGGTGATGGGTGGGGGTGATGGGTGGGGGTGATGGGTGGGGGTGATGGGTGGGGGTGATGGGTGGGGGTGATGGGTGGGGGTGATGGGTGGGGGTGATGGTGGGGGTGATGGGTGGGGTGATGGGGGTGCTTGGTGGGGGTGATGGGTGGGGGTGATGGGTGTGTTGTGTGGGGGGTGATTGGTGTGATGGGTGGGGGTGATGGGGGGTGATGGGTGGGTGATGGGGGTGATGGGTGGGGGTGATGGGTGGGGGTGATGGTGGGGGTGATGGTGGGGGGGTGATGGTGGGGGGTGATGGTGGGGGTGATGGGTGGGGGTGATGGGGGGTGTTGGGTGGGGGGTGATTGGTGTGGGTGTGGGTGTGATGAGTGGGGGTGATGGGTGGGGGTGATTGGCAGGGGTGATGGGTGGGGGTGATGGGCGGGGGTGATGGTGGGGGTGATGGGTGGGGTGATGGGGGTGCTTGGTGGGGGTGATGGGGGTGTTGTGTGGGGGGTGATTGGTGTGGTGTGATGGGTGGGGGTGATGGGTGGGGGTGATGGGGTGCTGGGTGGGGGTGATTGGTGTGGTGTGATGAGTGGGGGTGATTGGTGTGGGTGTGATCGGTGGGGGTGATGGGTGGGGGTGATGAGTGGGGGTGATGGGTGGGGGTGATGGGCTAGTGTTATAGTTTGTAGTTAAAGATTCGGATTGGTAAGGAGATGGGTCAATAAAAAGTGATGAGTGGTAAGATGGATGATGGAATGGGATAGGTGATGATATGAGATGGTAAAATACGGATGCATGTGAAGTGGGGTGATGTAATGGGATGAGTAAGGAGATTTTGTGATGAAATTGGATGGTCAAGTGACATAGCGCGATGCAATGAGATGTGGTGATGATAAAGGGGTGCCAGAGACAGCTTGGTCATCAAAGTATAATCCTAACATGGTTCACTATAACGGTTCACCATAACAGATCACCATAACGGTTCACTATAACGGTTCACTATAACGGTTCACTATAACGGTTCACTATAACGGATCACTATCACGGTTCATTATAACGGTTCACCGTAACAGATCACCATAATGGTTCACTATAACGGTTTACTATAACGGATCACTATAGCGGTTCACCATAACAGATCACCATAATGGTTCACTATAACGGTTCACTATAACGGTTCACTATAACGGTTCACTATAACGGTTCACCATTGTGGGAAACCAAATGAAGCTGCTTTTCAAATAGAAAAAAAAAACCTGTGTGTGTGTGTGTGGGGTAGCGGGGTTAAGTCTAAATATGTGTACATCAGAGTAGCTTGCCCTTGGATGCATTCACTTTTTTTTCAATTAGGGTTTGTCTTCCCTGTCTTCCAACTTATGTTTGTCTTCCAACTCATGTCTGTCTTCCAACTCATGTTTGTCTTCCAACTCATGCCTGTCTCCCAACTCATGTCTGTCTTCCAACTCATGTTTGTTGTTTCTAGACCAGGTTCAACCTAAATTGAGCAGAGCTTATTAAGACCAATTAAAAAAAAACCAAAAAAACACAAGATATGTCATATGTCATTATAGTAAGTTTCCACAACTGCCAGAAATCGATTTAATGCCAACCCCCCCCCCCACACACACACGCACACACACGCCCCCGCACACACAAACCAACCCAACCACTGGTTATACAGAAATATATATATTTGTTTCATATCTATCTATAGCAGTGGTTCTCAACATCCCTAATGCGCGACCCTTTAACACAATTCCTTATGTTGTGGCGAACCCCCAAATACAAAATTATTTTCGTTGCTACTTTATAACTGTAGAGCATATGTGTTTTCAGATGATCTTAGGCGACCCCTGTGAAAGGGTCGTGCGAACTCCAAAGGGGTCGTGACACACAGGTTGAGAACCGCTGATCTATAGTGACTCTGTGCTATGGTGGCAATGTCTCTTGTAGCACGGAATAAAACTGCCCTTCCAAGAATGATGATCACGTAACGCGATGCCACATTTTCCGGTCTTAGAAATGACAAAAAAAAAACATTTTTATGTTGTAAAGAAACATTCATATCAAACCTTAAAAAGCCGGGTTTTTTTTTTTTAATTTATTATTTCATTTATTTATTTTTAAATTTATTATTTCATTTATTTATTTTATTTTTTTGAAACGGTCCTTCGCTTTTGTTCGTATGTGGCTGGCTGGTTGGCAAAAATCTTCGGACGGCCATATGACCCACTTCCCGTCAACCGATCGAGCTGCAACTTGACATATAGACTCGCTGCCGATGACAACACATTCTTTCAAATTTTCAGCCCCACCCCCAACCTCAAAACCCCCCAAAATCAGTTTTTCCTGTATTTCCTAAAGGGGAAGGTGAAGGAAATATGATGCCACTGATTTAACGAAATATAATTCCCGATAATAACTGCACTGAATAAGATTCTTACCAAATATATATATATATATATATCGCACGTTCGTTTGGTGCCTAATATTTTCTTTTGTTTTTTTTTTGTCATGGTCGGGGGGGGGGGGGGGACATATCTGCGTTGAAAATCGGGGATGGGATGGGGGTGTCGTTAGAATATTAATATAGTTCAGCAAGGTGGAAAAAAAAGATTGCGGCTGAGAGTATTAAAAAAGAATTTGGGGGGGGGGGGGGGGGTGGGCGGGGGGAGCTCTAATTGTCATTCTTATGAAGTGCGCTATTTGTATGCATGTTTTGTCAAAGTCTCAGCCCCCACCCCCACTCCCAAATTGCTCGATATAAAAATTTTTAAAGAATTTATTTTAAAAAAACACGTTGTTTATATATTTACTTCTTAAAATAGTACTCTTATATTGTTCGAAGGCTTTGTTCCTTGTTTTGTCTTGTCATCTCTCGGGGTTTTCACTAAGTGTGTGTTTGTGTTTATAACATAAATTTAGAGACCGACCGAAAGTGATTTTCTGATTTCGGCCGAAACCGGAACCAGGCCGAAATTTTAAAATTACTTTCGGCCGAAATTAAACCGAAAGTTAACATTTCAGTTTCGGCCGAAGCCGAAATTAAACCGAAATTTAACTTTTTGGTTTCGGCCGAAACCGAACTTAGACCGCAAGTGATCGAATGGCCACTTTTGGCTCTGAAACCGAAGCCGAAGCAAAAATTCTCTAACCTAAATTTCATGTCACGCATTATTTATTTCTTTGTCTTTTTATTTATTTGTTAAAAAAAAAAAATTTACACTGTAAAAAATATCAAAAATTGACCATTAACTAAATCATGGACTTTGACTGTGTTGGAAAATATTTTTTTAAAAATAGAACTTGCAGTTTACAATTGAGAAGATGCTAAGCTGTAAAGTTGTTTAACTTTTGAACGAACTGTTTGTTGTAAAGCGTAAGTATAGTTGTAACTTACGCTCCAGTTTTTTTTTAATTTTCTTTTGTGTGCCGGCCACAACATCCTAAAAAAAAGTAGAACAAAAAAAGATCCAAGGCTGGGGCTGGGTTCGGTTCCGGCCTTCACAAAGTGTGGGGTTTAGGCCCTGAGTAATGTTCGGTCGGATCAGATAATCCGTAAACCGAAAGCGAGCCCAGCACGTGATACAACTTGGGTTTGTCAGATTTTAAATCACCTCCCTTTGAATTTTTTTTTTTTTTTTACAATTTTAATATGAGAAAATGACAGAGATTTGGCCCTTTCAAAGACAATGGACTGTGTGGGCTAGTGCTGTTTGATGACAACAAAGGGGAGACAACGCATGTCGTTCTTAGAATGAAGTCACCTGATACCAAGGAAAAATCCCCCTTGATTGTCTCCGGCTGTCAGAGATGAACATGGAACGCGTGCTCGCACGAGCCCGTCATAAAGACGACCGGAAGATATATGAGGCTCGCTATTGGTGGGGGGTGGCAGAGGGTGACAAAAGGTAAACTCGCTTTGACGGGACCCCCCTCTTGAGGGGACCACCGACAACGACTGTACTAGATAAACACGGACAAAAGTTTGGTGGGCGGGTCGGTGAGGCGGGGGGGCTGTCACATCCTCAATCAGTTTTCTATCACGCACGATACTTTCATGACAGTTTGCATTAGCGTTAGACAGATGAGCTAATGTCAGGGAGTCTCAAACGGTCAGTACATCCACAGCACCATAACAATCCTGCATCCAGTAGTGCGCCGTCAATTAGGCCCAGGACAAAACGGCCCCTTGAATCGGCCCTAAAAAAAAACAGGCCCTGTCAAATCAGCCCCAAGAAGAGAATCATCCCCACGACAATTGGGGTCCCCCGAAAAAGGGCCCACGCCAAGAAAGGCCCCGACAAGAGGCCCCCCCTTCCCGTCAGTAAGACCCCGAAACATGATCAGTACCCATCTCAAACTGTCACAAACAGTCTCAAACTGTCACAAACAGTCTCAAACTGTCACAAACAGTCTCAAACTGTCACAAGCAGTCTCAAACTTTCACAAACTAACACACTTTCTTAGACTCACCTTCCCCCCGCGAGTGTGGCGTACTCAATGGACGGGCCGATACCTTAAAAGCAACCAACGTACACACAAACTTCCCAAGGCATCAGATCCAGTCCACTTCGCATCGCCATTTCAATTTCATAGTCAAAGAATGACGACAATCCAATAATAGACTCACGTTTTTTTTTTCCTAGGAAATAAATTTAGTACCTAGAAACCCAAATTGTGCACTTTCCTAAACCCCCTCCCTCTCACTGGTTTGAATCCAAATTTATTTTCTTTTTTGCTTAGTGGGCGAATAGAATATAGATAAAGGGAGTAAAATACGTAGTACTTTCAATTGTACTAGCTGTTTCCTGAATTCGAGGTAGCTTAGGGTGGCACATTGCCCCCCTTTAGATCGGCGTTCTTCTAAAAAGTTCCCCAGTCAAAGCGCTAAGTTGTGTATTCCTTGATGTTTCTCATTACAGAGAATCCGACTTTACTGACGCATATGGGTCCTTCCAAAAACATAGTCACAGTTGTGTTATAACATTTCCATAGTTGTGGTAATTCGTCATCAACGGATGAATATGGATGGAGAATACGAACCAACCATGAATTGTACAGTCTATATCAGGATCCCACAAAAGTGTCAGAAATAAAATATAAAAAAAAAGGGGCAGACTCGGCTGGGCAGGACACTTAGAGAGAATGACAGAGGAGTGAAGAGGGCGCATCCCTAAAACCCCGAAGGAAAATGGCTCAAAGGCTGACTTAGGCTTAGATGGGTGGATGATGTGAAAAAAGATCTACAGCAACTGAAAGTCGAAGCATCAGTTAGGTCTGAGTGGAAGGAAGTTGTGAGGCAGGCCAAAGCCCCACATGGGCTGTAGCGCCACAGGGATGGATGGTCTGAGTGGAAGGAAGTAGTGAGGCAGGCCAAAGCCCCATATGGACTGTAGCGCCACAGGGATGGATGGTCTGAGTGGAAGGAAGTAGTGAGGCAGGCCAAAGCCCCATATGGACTGTAGCGCCACAGGGATGGATGGTCTGAGTGGAAGGAAGTGGTGAGGCAGGCCAAAGCCCCACATGGGCTGTAGCGCCACAGGGATGGATGGTCTGAGTGGAAGGAAGTAGTGAGGCAGGTCAAAGCCCCATATGGACTGTAGCGGCACAGCGATGGATGGTCTGAGTGGAAGGAAGTAGTGAGACAGGCCAAAGCCCTACATGGGCTGTAGCGCCACAGGGATGGATAATAACTTGTCACACAAAAAACATACATAATCCAGAATTCTTTTAGCCACGCATTCATTGGTCTGTTGACCAAGATTGCCTTCAAGAATCGTTCCAACTGTGTCTCACAGTTCCCCCATGACTGAAATGCACTGACTACAAACAAACACAGCTTGTGTCCTGCTTTCTACTCAGCAAACATCTCATTCACATATCTCTGAATACCAGGTCCACAAGGTCACAACAAAACTTCATGGACACACTCTCTCTTGTCTCCCCTCTATGGTTTTAAGATGAATTAAAGAGAAGCAAAGATTAGAAACAGAGAGATTAAAGGCACATGAAACGAAGCAGTGTCTTACATTTTTATGGTTTAAATTGTTAAGCATGGAACAAGGTCTCCACCGTCACCTACCAGCCTAACGACCTTCACATACCAGCCTACACGACCTCCACATACCAGCCTACACGACCTTCACATACCAGCCTACACGACCTTCACATACCAGCCTACACGACCTTCACCTACCAGCCTAAAGATCTTCACATACCAGCCTACACGACCATCACACACCAGCCTACACGACCTTCTCACACAAGCCAAACGACCTTCACTTATCAGCCTAGGGACCTTTACTTCCAAGCCCAACGACCTTCAACTACCCACCTTAACGTCCTTCAATTTTCAACCTAAAGATCTTCACCAACCAGCCTTACGATCTTCACCTACCATCCTAATGACCTTCACCTATCGGCCTAACGACATTCACCGAGTCTAACGACCTTCACATACAAGCCTTATGATCTTCACCTACCACCCTAAATGACCTTCACCCATAAGCCTAACGACCTTCACCTACCAGCCTAATGACCTTCACCTACCGCCCTAAACAACCTTCACCTATAAGTTAAATGATCTTGTTAACGAGCCGTGGCAAATGCTTGAGTCCGTTTAGAGATAACGCTATAACTCTTATGCATCTCCACTACGGGGCCTGTGGCCAATTATAATCGTGTTGTAACCGACGGACTTATTGATGGGCCGTGTTGTAACTAGAGACCGTCCGAAAGTGATTTTCTGATTTCGCCCGTAACCGAAACTAGACCGAAAGTTAAAAAGTGACTTTCGGTCGAAACCGAAGCCGAAACCAAAAAGCTTAACGAGATTTCCGGCCGAAACCAGAAGCCTAAATATTTAGATATTTTTGAAATTCGTTCCCACATACATTCTAGATGCATCGAAAAATGATTGGGGAAAGTATCAATATTCACATTCTTTTTTTTTTTTATGAAATCATTCTGAATATTAAGAAATAAACATTAAATACCTTTTACTGTTTTATTTTAAAAGGTATTTAATTAAATTTCTTATATATGTTTGCTTAAAGTAGTATGGTAAGAGAGAATTTGGATGGTGGGGGGGGGGGGAGGGTGCATGCAAAATAGACTATTGAGCGCCCTTAGCTTTTATAATATAATTACAACCTAGAACATATATCTACGATAATTATTGTGGCGCTAAAAGAGGAAATTGTCCCTTAAATATCAGTTATGAAGGCTATAAAAATATCACAAGTAGGTCTTTATGCAGCTGCGAGTATTTTTCGCCGAGTATTAGTCATATGACATACGATGACAGCAGGACGTCGAGCAATACTGAGTATCGGATAGCCGGCCTAGAGACAGTCACACAGTCTGACTTCTGGCAGATGACCGAAAACGTCAATCACTTTCGACCGAAACCGAAATTTAAACCGAGAGTTGACTTTTCTGTTTCGGCCGAAACCGAAACTAGGCCGAAAGTGATGAAATGGCAACTTTCTTCGCCGAAGCCGAAATTCGGTTGGTCTCTAGTTGTAACGGAGTGATTTATTGATGGGCTGTGTTGTAACCGAGTGATATATTGATGTGCTGTGTAACAGAATAACGTCATGGCGATGACTGTGTTATAATATAAAGTCATTTTAATAACTTTGCTGTGACGCCATTACGTAGTGATGACTGCGCTGGGGTAGAATGACGTAGTGATGACTGCGCTGAGACAGTACAATTTATGGATGACTGTGTTGCAGTAGGATGATTCCATTAATGCATTTATCCAACACTGCGCTAGAAAACAGCCCAGGTCCAAGAATACTTGAGAACCTCTGGAGTATTAAATTGTTATCTTTGTTTCTGTTGGATCTAAATGTGTCAAAGTACAACAAAGGGGGGGGGGGCGCTCGACACCCCGGGCAGTAGTCGCGTCACGTGCTGTGGTTTAGCTTATCCCTCAGGTCGCGTGGACCGGACGCTGGTCAATTTGGAAAATGACATGGAAGTGCTTCTCTGACCCGAGATCCGGCCTGATTACAAACACACCGATCGGCCGGACCTGTGGTGGCGGCGGCAGGCGCGGGGTCCATCAAATGTTACTGATAACCTTGGCTCATTTTGGAAAAACACTGGCGCCATGCCGTTGGCCCTGGGGGGAAGGGGCACCAGACGTCAACTCGGTGAGCGTCTTGCCAGTTAGCGATGCCGGTCACGCCGTGTGACTTAAGCCTGCGCGCGGACAGGTCACCGGCAGCGGATACTCCATCATTAGGTTGACCATCAGTCGCCACGCGACCGACTGGCAGGTGGGACAATACGAAAATATGGTTAGTACGTCGCCTGGACATTGGTCATCACAGACCAGGGAAAACAATGTCCGGTGAAAGGAAATAATTTTGAAAAAACATTTTTTTTTTTTACTATTACCTTTTTAACTTATTTATTTTCTAAATTTTCAAAATGCTCCACGCACACGCACAAAAAGGGTGAATTATTGTATACGTTTTAAAGCATTTTTTTTTTAAAAATTATAAATTGTGTAACCTTTTGATATTTCTGTTTTAAGAAACATTTGTTTACGTACTATGTCTTTGCTGTTTATGATTGGGAAACCTGTTCTCTTGTGTTCACGTGCCTTATGTATAGCTTTTTACAGTATTTTTTATCAGCCAGTATCAGGGATAGCAACCTTGACCTGTTCATGATCATTAGTATGAATATTGTTGTGTGATCATAAGCATGAATTTTGTTGTGTGATCATTAGCAGAAATATTGTTGTCTGATCATAAGTATCAATATTCTGTACCCATGGGAGTGGACACATAAATGTATCTATTTACATAAATCAATTGAAGGATACAAGTAAGTTACATTTGCTTAATGTCCTGTGTATCAATGATACAATTGTTAGTATGCATATGGCATTTGAAAAAGGTGATGTATATTAGAATAATTAAATGGGGGGACTTACCCTTACACCAATATAACAGTTGTTTTTTTTTTTTTTTTTTTTTTGGGGGGTGGGGGTATAGGTTAACATCAATATAGCCTTGAAAAAGACGTTATGTTAACTTACATTAAGAAGTTATGTTAACATGCATTTTGCCTGACTGTGATTGATAATCAAAACTGGTATTCAATATGGGATTGACTTAATGACAACTGTTCATCGACGGGGAATATATGTTTTCCAGGCCGTCGCGTAGGCCCTGCAGCCCCTGTGGGTGCTTGTATATGGTGGGGATCTCTCATATGTTGTGGAGAAAAAAAAGTGGGGGGGGGGGTAAATGTGGGAAAGAATGACAAAACTGGAAAGTGGCAGGGTGCTTTACAAAAGTCACACGACGGCTCTGGACGCCCCCTTCTAACAGTACCTGTAATGGCGCCACATCACGTGACGTCCCTGCGCTGGTTGTGCAAGTGGAAAAAAATCTCAACTCATCGGCATACATCCCGGGTTTCCAAAAAAAAAAAAGGAATTCGAACAATTGCACTTCACTCTTAATATCCCAATTCTGGCGACCTTCACCCGACCCCAGTACCTCCCGTTTACAATACCTTCTATTGTCGTTTCTTCTTTCTCCACATCCTTCGTCCTTGTATTTTCGCTTCTCCCTTGTTCTTGCATTACACTTTGCCAACGTCTCACAGGCAATAAATAAGTGATGAAGATATATTCAATCAGTGGCGCATACTCCTAAATATTCACTCAATGGGGCATCCTTCTTGCCCCCCCCCCCCCAAAAAAAAATAATACAAAATACGAAATCCCCCGAAACAAATGAAACGACAGGAGCAGCCTCTAATATTTCATCCATACTCTCGAGTGTGCCCCGGTGCCCTTGAGTGTGCCCTGGTGCCGAACCTCTCACCCACAGAAGGGCTTCAAGCGCCTCACTTAAGCGGCACCCGTATCCCACCCCGGCGGTCGTTAAGCCATTGACGGTTCACTCAAGCCCGGGTAACTTTGCTGGTGGTGGCTTTTAAAAAAAATAAAAAATGATGATGGCGGGCAGACAAATGAAAGGTAGGGGAGACCCTGTGGGTTTGGACGCAGGGGGAGTCGTTCTAACCCGGAAATAAATAAGGGAGTCAAATAAATCCTTTTAAAGGGGTCAGGCCAGGTATTTCTTTCAGGCGATGTTGTTGGTGTTGTTGGTGTTGTTGGTGTTGTTGGCGTTGTTGGCGTTGTTGGCGTTGTTGGTGTTGTTGGTGGTGTTGGCGTTGTTGGCGTTGTTGGTGTTGTTGGTGTTGGTGGCGTTGTTGGCGTTGTTGGCGTTGTTGGTGTTGTTGGTGTTGTTGGCGTTGTTGGTGTTGTTGGTGTTTTTTAAATATCGAGGAGAGTGAATGGAGAGAGATTAGACATAAGACAGAGATCAAATCTAACATCAAGAACCTGTGGTAATGCTGTAGAAATCAAGTCATGCATCAAGAAATGTGGTAATACAGAAAACAAATCCAACACTGAGAACTGTGGTAGTACAGACATCTATTCTAATATCAAATCCACAGGTCGGTTGGTTGTCGGATTGGGTCAAGAAATCACGTCAGGCTGCGGTCCTTCTCCATTGGGCATGACGTCACGCGTCGTACATTTCGGTCGTTTTCACAAGGCTGTATCCGGGGGTCTAACTCGTCTAATGACTGTGAACATTGAACCCAGCTCAAGTTTTTGAGAAGTGCCGTCGAAAGTGTTCTGGCCAGTTACTTCTAGTGTCAAATAAAACCTTAGTTCTTACCTGATTTTCTCCCCCTGATGCTCTTACCTGATGTTCTTACCTGATGCTCTCACCTGATGCTCTTACCTGATGCTCTTACCTGAAGTTCTCACCTGATGCTTTTACCTGATGCTCTTACCTGATCTTCTTACCTGATGTTCTCACCTGATGTTCTTACCTGATGCTCTCACCTGATGTTCTCACCTGATGTTCTTACCTGATGTTCTCACCTGATGTTCTTACCTGATGCTCTCACCTGATGTTCTTACCTGATGCTCTTACCTGAAGTTCTCACCTGATGCTCTTACCTGATGCTCTTACCTGATCTTCTTACCTGATGTTCTCACCTGATGTTCTTACCTGATGCTCTTACCTGATGTTCTTACCTGATGTTCTTACCTGATGCTCTTACCACATGTTCTTAAATGGCATAGTGTTTTATACTGATTGTTTTTCCTTACCGGGCGACAACCACGACAAATCATACGTCTAACATTTTTGTCGGTAGCTACACATGAATCAATGACGTCATTCGTCGAGTAGTTCGTCACCTGTCTGGCTCTAAAGCCAAGATTAGCCAAGCGATAAATGACCTTCCACACCCCTCAAACACAACACCAAAATAAAATAAAAAATGACTGAACAAGAAGCATAACTCTGATCGTCCATAAAGAGGCCAACGAGGCACGGGTTGCCAGCCCCTGACACAACATTCTAAAAGAGCCTCCATAAAACGTACAATGTCTAACATGATAAGGGTCATTTTTTGACTGCTTTTTGCCACGCGAGTATTCTACAATACCCGCTTTTTGGATTTAAAGCGGGGGGGGGGGGGGGAATATTACAAGACCACAAGTAGCAATTTCACGGTGGATAATGGAGGTACTACAAAGTAATAACTAGCACGTCACACCCTAACCCCCCACCCCAAGCCCGGGGGCCCCCCATGTCATGTTCTGTTAAAAGGCACGAGGCCATTGCATCAAGGACTTGGGGTCAGGGCGAGGATAACAAGAATGCAGAGGTTAGACAACATGGTGTTGTTGGAGCCGGCGCCATAATTCCTCGGCTCACGTGGGCTCTAAGGCAGATGTTCCTTTTGTGAATGTTAATATATATATATATATATTTAATGACATAAGGTTGGTCATCAGATGACATGTGTATTGCTTTATTTTATTTAACTGCCACTGAAATTGTTGTCATTGATGTTAAGACTACAAAAGCGTTTACGTACGTCCGATTTTGTGAACAAAGGGAACCAAAGTAAAAAATACTATGTCCCCTTGTAAAGTTTGAAGCCTTAAGGGAAAAAATATTATTAGGTAATGGTCTCTTTCCGTTTGTGAGACTTTATGGTGTCATTATCATTATTATTATGGGGTTTTATATAGCGCAGTACCAAAGTCTAGGGCTAGACTCACTTATATAGCGCAGTACCCCAGTCTAGGGCTAGACTCACTTATATAGCGCAGTACCAAAGTCTAGGGCTAGACTCACTTATATAGCGCAGTACCCCAGTCTAGGGCTAGGCTCACTTATATAGCGCAGTACCAAAGTCTAGGGCTAGGCTCACTTATATAGCGCAGTACCCCAGTCTAGGGCTAGGCTCACTTATATAGCGCAGTACCCCAGCCTAGGGCTAGGCTCACTTATATAGCGCAGTACCCCAGCCTAGGGCTAGACTCACTTATATAGCGCAGTACCCCAGCCTAGGGCTAGACTCACTTATATAGCGCAGTACCCCAGTCTAGGGCTAGACTCACTTATATAGCGCAGTACCCCAGCCTAGGACTAGGCTCACTTATATAGCGCAGTACCCCAGCCTAGGACTAGGCTCACTTATATAGCGCAGTACCCCAGTCTAGGGCTAGACTCACTTATATAGCGCAGTACCCCAGTCTAGGGCTAGACTCACTTATATAGCGCAGTACCCCAGCCTAGGGCTAGACTCACTTATATAGCGCAGTACCCCAGTCTAGGGCTAGGCTCGCTTATATAGTGCAGTACCCCAGTCTAGGGCTAGGCTCACTTATATAGCGCAGTACCCCAGCCTAGGGCTAGGCTCGCTTATATAGTGCAGTACCCCAGTCTAGGGCTAGGCTCGCTTATATAGCGCAGTACCCCAGCCTAGGGCTAGACTCACTTATATAGCGCAGTACCTCAGTCTAGGGCTAGACTCACTTATATAGCGCAGTACCCAAGTCTAGGGCTAGACTCACTTATATAGCGCAGTACCCCAGCCTAGGACTAGGCTCACTTATATAGCGCAGTACCCCAGCCTAGGACTAGGCTCACTTATATAGCGCAGTACCCCAGCCTAGGGCTAGGCTCACTTATATAGCGCAGTACCCCTGCCTAGGGCTAGGCTCACTTATATAGCGCATTACCCCTGCCTAGGGCTAGGCTCACTTATATAGCGCATTACCCCTGCCTAGGGCTAGGCTCACTTATATAGCGCATTACCCCTGCCTAGGGCTAGGCTCACTTATATAGCGCAGTACCCCAATCTAGGGCTAGGCTCACTTATATAGCGCAGTACCCCAGCCTAGGGCTAGGCTCACTTATATAGCGCATTACCCCTGCCTAGGGCTAGGCTCATTTATGTAGCGCAGTACCCCAATCTAGGGCTAGGCTCACTTATATAGCGCAGTACCCCAGCCTAGGGCTAGGCTCACTTATATAGCGCATTACCCCTGCCTAGGGCTAGGCTCATTTATGTAGCGCAGTACTCCGGCCTAGGCTCACTGCGCTTCACATAAAAATTAACTAATAAAGAAACGTATACATTTAAAAACAACAATTGGCGAAAAGCTTGACCTCACCCACCCAAGTACTAGCTACCCATGTCCAGCCATGGACAGCACCCAGCAGAATCGAGCGTTGTTTCTCAGTCAGAGAGGAGGGTGGGGGTGAGAATGAATCGGTATAGTAGATTTTGAAGAAATGGGTCTTGATGGCAGTTTTGAGGGCTGTGATTGTCGTTATATTGCGGAGAGAATTCCATTGTTTTGGGGCACATCAAAAGAAAGATCGATCACCATACGTTTTAGTGCGTGTTCTGTGAACAGAAAGAATACGCGTGTCTATGGAGGAACGAAGCTTTCGAAGGGGTGTATCGACAGTAAGAAGTTCAGTAAGATAGGAAGGGCAGGAACCAGAGAAAAAGTTGTGACAGAGAACAGATAGCTTGTAATCAATGCGTGCCTGTATAGGGAGCCAATGACGTGAGTGAAGTAGTGGAGTGACGTGATCACGTTTCTCTGCCTTTAGAACTAACCTAGCAGCTGAGTTTAGAATTTTCTGCAGTTTTTCTATGAAGTGTTTTTTGGTGACCCTGACAGAAGATAGTTGCAATAGTCAAGACGAGAGAGAACAAGAGCACAGACTAGTGTTTTTGTTGCACTCACTGTGAGGTAGTGGCGGATGGAGCTAATCTGACAGTATTTTACTGTCACAGATTCCGGTCATTTCTATCACAGATTCCGGTCATTACTACCACAGATTCCGGTCATTACTATCACAGATTCCGGTCATTACTGTCACAGATTCCGGCCATTACTATCACAGATTCCGGTCATTACTATCACAGATTCCGGTCATTACTGTCACAGATTCCGGCCATTACTATCACAGATTCCGGTCATTACTACCACAGATTTCGGTCATTACTACCACAGATTCCGGTCATTACTACCACAGATTCCGGTCATTTCTACCACAGATTCCGGTCATTACTACCACAGATTCCGGTCATTACTATCACATATTCCGGTCATTACTACCTCAGATTCCGGTCATTACTACCACAGATTCCGGTCATTACTATCACAGATTCCGGTCATTACTATCACAGATTCCGGCCACATTACTATCACAGATTCCGGCCATTACTATCACAGATTCCGGTCATTACTATCACATATTCCTGTCATTACTTTCACAGATTCCTGTCATTACTATCACAGATTCCGATCATTACTATCACAGATTCCAGTTGTTGTTGTTTTTTACATTAGAGAAATAATATTTACAAGAACTAGATGTTAAAGAAAGCGTGAAGTATAATATTACGGACTGCTATTCAATGGAGGATTGTATCTCTTATTTTAATCTAGTGTCTCGTTTCACAACAGTCCACAATAAAGGACGATACCAAAGTTTCAAAACAATAACAAATACAACCATACACAAAGTCGGGGCTAATTACAATGAATAAGTTTTTAATTTGTGAATTTCTATGAATGACAGAAGTAAAAGAATATGATTAAAATTATTACCTTACAGTATGACTGGCACCGGTACTGTATGTGAAAATACAATGAACACAATTGGTACAATGGAAGAACAACTACACACAACAAAGCACTGTCTAGTATTGAATATAGACACACAGCACATCTCGTGATAAAGGAAAGGAAAATCTCTCTCGTCATTAAATCTTATCCCTTTTATACCCTGTTCCAGATGATCATTCTCGAAATAGAACACGCAGTCTTACTGCTTCCCGCATTCTCGAGATCATTCTATCATGTTCGACTGGAACGGACGATAATAAGCTTAATTGTAAACAAAGTGACATTTTTCTAGCCACCCCCAAAAACGGCTTCAACTGTAAGAGGTCATGCACGTGGAATTCTGGTTAAGCGTGTATCTAAACACGTCATCCTTCATAACAATAGGACGAAATACAACAAATGACTCGACAACTGAAAGGCATTTTCAACACCCAGAACCCGACAAAATATCGTGTTAACAGTGCAATCCTTTTGAAAAATGTCATCTTTTTTAAGAATTGGCTCGTAAAATGAACAGTCGTATAAAAGGACTGGGAACCAGTATGCAAATAAAAACGATATCAAAGCCAGTGATACTAACGATATTCAATTGAATTATTCTGTTAATTTTCTTTTTTTTTTTTAAATACAAAGATATAACAGAAACGAAATTCTAAAAATGCGTCACGTGATAGCATTCTCTGGAACAAATGGAGCGTGTGCGAACGTAAACGACGTTTTCCCAGTCAAAGGTGGGGTGGGTTTGACACAGCACTACACATTTAATCGGTGACGTCAATTTCAAAACAAAAACAAAAGTGGGAGGGGAGTGGTGGACGCTGTGGCGCTAAGTTGAAGTGCAAAATAGGGCAAGATATAATCTATACTATAACAACAGGTAAAGACATGGGCTATACTATAGCAATAGGTCAAGACATAAGCTATGCTATAACAACAGGTAAAGACATGGGCTATACTATAGCAATAGGTCAAGACATAAGCTATGCTATAACAAAAGGTCGCGACAAAGCATATGCTGTAACAATACGTTAAGTCATTGGCTATGCTATAACAATAGGTTAGGACATGGGCTATACTATAACAATAGGTCAAGACATAGGCTATACCAGTGGTCGGCAAACTCATTAATCAAAAGAGCCAAAAAATCAGCAGCAGGACGATAAAAAAATATTTCGAGAGCCAAATTTCTTTTCAATAACCATTTTTTGCGGAGTCAAACCCTATTTGTGGCCGACTGGCCGAGTCGCACTCAGGTTTGCCGACCCCTGTGCTATACTATAGCAAACTGGTCAAACGTACTTGAGTTTTGAAAAAAAAACTTGTCCTCCAGATTAAAGGTATCCTATAGTCAATACGTTTGCCAATGTCGTGTTTGGATTATGCCACCCCAATTACATTGGTTCTCTTGGCCCGGCATTGGCTACACGACTTTAACGCAACGTAGTTCACATTTGCAAAGTTATCAGAACAACGTAGTTCACATTTGTAAAGTTGTGAGAACAACTTTGTTAACATTTGTAAAGTTATCAGAACAACTTTGTTAACATTTGTAAAGTTATGAGAACAACTTTGTTAACATTTGTAAAGTTATCAGAACAACTTTGTTAACATTTGTAAAGTTATCAGAACAACGTTGTTAACATTTGTAAAGTTATCAGAACAACTTTGTTAACATTTGTAAAGTTATGAGAACAACTTTGTTAACATTTGTAAAGTTATCAGAACAACTTTGTTAACATTTGTAAAGTTATCAGAACAACTTTGTTAACATTTGTAAAGTTATCAGAACAACTTTGTTAACATTTGTAAAGTTATCAGAACAACTTTGTTAACATTCGCAAAGTTATGAGAACAACGCGAAATTCCCTAATCTTCATTTAATTGAAATTCATCCCCCCCCCCCTTTTTTTTTTTTTTCAAATTCGTTTCTCGAAATTCTACGAACATTTTATTTGGTTCGGCAAGTCTTTAGTTCCCTTGACCTACTTTAAGGTCGGATCTTCCACCGATACAATGTAGCGAAACATGTTAATCCCCCCCCCCCCAAACCCCTTTTCAGGCTTGGCTTGGTTCTGCGTGTAACATTGTTGTCTGCTTCTATGTATAACATCACTCTCCATTTTGCTAAAGTTTTTTTTTTTTTTTAATCGGTCATTTTTAAAAAAAAAAAAAAATTCTATTAACTTGGCTTTTTGTAACTACTGCTACTGCTACTATTTCTATAGCTAATGCTACCATCCTTGTTGTTTGCAAGTTTTTCAATTGGGACCACTTCAAGGACAGTAGAAGTGGAGAAAACAAAAATCCACCCGCACACAAAAGCCAAAGGGGGTCTGGTGATGAATGATGTGGTCTTCAGATCTGACATAATCTGGCCACAATGCCACATCGCGCGGGCCGAGCAGTCAAACCGGCATCTCTCTGCCCCCCCCCCCCCCAGCTGCATACTTTTTGATCACATGATTTCCATAAAAATGGCGTTTGTTATGGGCGCTCTTGTCTCTACCAGAGGCGGAAACAAGCGCAAACAGGACAGCCCTTGTAGTCAATTGGGGGGAGATAAAATACCGGTGCCGGCGATGTAGCAGGAGAACAGGACAAGGACATGGTCAACTGTCACTGCAGCTTGACGGCAATGGAAAAAGTCATTGGTCACAATTGGTGGGAGGGGGATATGTCATGTCATGTATTTTTTTTTTTTAAATCGTTTGGTTTGGGGACAAGGATACGGCATTGTATGTTTTCGATATGTGTCGGGTTTTTCTTTCCTTTCTTGTTTTTAATATTTTTTATTTTAAAACAAATAAATTTAATAGCACAAGCATTTTTTTAAAAAAACTTTTTTTTCTTCCTTCATTCTTATTTTAAAGTTATTTTTAATAATATCCAGGTAGAAATTTTAAAATTTTAATCAAATTTTTTCATAATAAAAAGTTTTGCAGTTGTAAATTTATTTTTAATTACAAGATTAAATAGATTTAACATTATGTTCTTTAAGTTTAAACCAAATTTTTAAAACAAAAATAATAATAAATTGCGTTCGAAAATTTGCTTTTTTTTTACTGTCTTTAGAGTGGTTGATATCAATCAAGCATTATAGAGGAGATCTGGAAAGACGTTGAAACGTCTATTCGGAGGCATGTGTACTACACTACTGAAACAGAGATGCGGTCTATTCGCGGGCATGTGTGCTACACTACTGAAACAGAGATGCGGTCTATTCGCGGGCATGTGTACTACACTACTGAAACAGAGATGCGGTCTATTCGCGGGCATGTGTGCTACACTACTGAAACAGAGATGCGGTCTATTCGCGGGCATGTGTATTACATTACTGAAACAGAGATGCGGTCTATTCGCGAGCATGTGTACTACACTACTGAAAGATCGTAACCAAGAATTTAAACGAAAACAATTTTTTACGAGGGAATTTTGTTCAAAGAGGAAGTGTGCTCCAATGAAGTTTTTTCTATGGTAAGTTTGTTCTAGAGTAAGTTTTTTTCCTAAAGTAAGATTGTTCTAATTTAAGATTGTTCTAACTTAACATTGTTCCGATGGAACATTGTGCTAACGTAAGATTGTTTTAATGTAAGATTGTTCTAATGTAAGATTTTTCTAGCGTAAGATTGTTCTAACTTAAGATTGTGCTAACGTAAGATTGTTCTAACGTAAGATTGTTCTAATTTAAGATTTTTCTAACGTAAGATTGTTCTAATGTAACATTATGCTAACGTAAGATTGTTCTAACTTAAGATTGTTCTAATGTAAGATTGTGCTAACGTAAGATTGTTCTAACGTAAGATTCTTCTAACGTAAGATTGTTCTAACGTAAGTTTTTTTAACGGAGGTCTGTTAAATGGTCGATCCGAAGAGGTAAAATGAAAGCGTTACAGTGATAACAAAAATTATATCATAAATTTTTTACCTTATCTTTTGATTCTTTCTGAATAAACCAAAGATCTGATTTACTATCTTAAGATTTGTATTTGTTATTCGAAAAAAAAAAAAGAATGCTATTCAAACAATATTCCTGTGAAAAAAAAAACATTTGGTTTCCTACGAATTTCCGGTAATCCTGAAATAAATTTAGTGACAACTGTTTTATTGTGGAGCGATGAGCGAGTTTATTTTTTTTTTGTTCCTCCATCAATATCAAATCCGAAACACTGGACACGTGAGACACGTGGCGTTTAGGTGGGCTACTTCTTAAACTTAAAAGGAGATTTTTTAAATTTTCTTTTAAAGGGTTTTTTTTTCATTTCCTTTAATGGCGAAGAAATAAAGTTAAAGACAATGGTTTTTAAAACAAGGGAGATAAAATAACTGGCCAGATTTTTGTATGTCCTCGCTCTTCCGTTCTAAACGCCATTTAAAATAATAATAATAATTTTTTTTTTTTAAATCATCAACAAAAGGAGCACGTTTTAAATTGTTTTAAATCGCGTCTACGCTAATTATTATTTAAGTCCCTTTCTTTATGGAGAGGTTTTTCCCCCCTCTTATTTAAACATTGTGAGGTTATCCATTTGATCCTGCCCAACATGATCAAGTGTTTTGTTTGTTCTTAAACACGGAGTGGTGGTTCGTTTGTATTTTTTCTTCAAGTAAATCAAGAAGGCTCCGTATGACGTCGACCCGAATGGCTTTTAATGTGATTGAATGATTGCGAGGCTGCAAGAAATCGGCCCCCCGCCCCGCCCCCCGACTGCACTTTACGCGAGTCGTGCTGAGAAGCTTAATTACCTTACATTTAGAGATGTGTAATGACATTTACGTCACGGGCAAACACGGCGACGAGGCGAGGGGGGGGGGAGGGGGGGCGCCAGTACCCGACTCTCTCCATCTGTGCCTCCTCGAGTGTGCATCTGCCCTCGCGAAAAAAGCTCGCGTGAACTGCATATGCTTTGATTAAGGCTAACCTGCCCCCCCCCCCCCTCGTCCCGTCTCATTGTTTTCTGAGTGCCATTGTGACGTCGGGGCTCGGTGTTTGTATTAAGACGGGTGCGCTTGCTACCTTTCTAAGAAGATGTTATAACTGCTTGACAACGGGGGGGACTCCCAATGGCGTCACCAGAAAGGGCGGGGCCAAGTCCAAGGTAAAAAAAAAAAATTAAAAAATATTGACAAAATTCCAGGTAAATATCGCTTGTTGGATGAAGACTTCATAATTGGAAATACATTTTTTTTTTTTTAATATACTTTTTTTTTTATTTTTTCTTCAAAAAAGTTTGCAAACATGTTTACTTTCGCCTTGTTAAATTGTTCATAGGAAACAGTACGGTTATAGGAGCTGATGATTGGGGGGTCTTTTGAATGGGGGTCTTATGAGTGGGGTAAGATGATTGGGCGGGGCGGGGGCTGTCGTGTCTTATGTTGAGGTCTGTGAATAGGGGTCTCAGGTAAATAAAAATGAAAATGGATAAAACACATTGCTGAGTGTTAAAATCAGCTCGAAGTCTTTTGACAGCCATTGATAATGGTGAGAGACAACAGATAGATTGTCCGACAGAACTGATGATACGACAGACAGGTAGATTAAATGACGGATAACGTGTCTAGAACAATCTTGGAGAAAATTCAATGCCTAGATGACGACGGCTGTCGGTCGTATTGAATAGCACATACCACCTTTGTGCCACGGTTTACTGCCTGTTATTTTTGTCACACTCTAACCCAGTGGTTATCAACCTGTGGGTCGCGACCCTTTTGGGGATCGCACGACCCTTTCTCTTTCACCTAAGATCATCTGAAAACACAAGTACTCTACCTTCAAGAAGCAGCAACGAAAATAATTGTGTGGCTGGGGCGTCGCCAAAACATGAGGAACTGTATGAAAGGGTCGCGGAGTTTGGAAGGTTGAGAACCACTGCTCTAACCCAAACAATCCTTTTACAGATGTCTCCTTAATAAAAAACCGTGACAGACTACGACAGCGTTAATAGACCATGACAGCATATGACAAACCATGAAATGGTGACAGACCTTGACAGACTGACAGCACATGACAGACTAAGGCATACTAGGACATCATATTATAGACCGTGACAGCATATGACCGAACATGACAGAATATGACAGACCATGACAGCATACGACAGACCATGACAGCATATAACGCATCAAGACAGAATTTGACAGCAAATTATACACATATAACAACATGTGACTGACCATGACAGAATATTATAAACCGTGACAGCATATCCCAGATCATAACATCATACAAAGACAGAATATTACAGCCAATGATTGCCAATGACAGCATATGATAGACCATGACAGAATGACAGATCATTACAGACTACGACAGCATATGACAGACCATGGCATCACATGAAAGACCATGACATCATTTAACAGACCATGAAAGGCAATTGCAGCAATTAACAGACAATGACAGCATGTGACAGAAAATGACAGCATATGACAGGCCATGACAGCATATAAAAACATGACGGAACATGGCTAATTATACCTATAACGTCTTCACCCACCAGTCCAGTGTCGGGGCCCCGAGTGATCCTTGTCATCACCCACCAGTCCAGTGTCGGGGCCCCAAATGATACTTGTCATCACCCACAAGTCCAGTTTCGGGGCCCCGATTGATCTTTCATACATAGTATCTGTTCAATACTGTCAATAGAACCGACTCCCTTTGATCTCAGACAAGGATTGCAGGGCGCAGTGCCGTAATCTTCTTAATAGCCGAGCTAATAGTATGCCGTTGGACCATCGAATTGTATACCATTGAGCCATCAAATTGTATACTATTAGCCATTGTTTAACGCAAGTTTTCCTTCTTTTTTCTTGGGGGGGGGAGTGACGCGCAAAAGCCAGCCGAGCCAAGTTTATGGGCGTGCGGGCAGCCAGCGTCGTATTTCATTTGGCCCCGGGGGGGGGGGGGGGGAGAGAGAAAAACTGGACCGTTTGAATGGAATGCGAGCACCGATGGCTGTTGCGTCCAAATGTCGAGTGAGTAGCCCCATGCTGTTCCATTGTGGGGGGAGGGGGGGAGCCGTCGCTAGTCACTAGGTGGGGGTGTGGTGCGATGGCAGCTTTTAATGGTGCCTCACTTAAAACCATCACGGACCTGCCAAACTCACTTCGTAGTTTTTACCATCACTCGCCGGTAAGAGAATCGATCGTCCCCACCTCCTCCCCCCCCCCCACCCGTCTTGTCACCCGCGTGACCAATGTATTGCAGTTGAGAGAAATGGGTTTGATGATCGCGCCTCGCCGCCACCAGGTCGCCCCCTCCCCTTACAAGTTCCCACCCCCACACACACACCCCCTATACTCCTTGGACTTAAACAACAAAGGGGCGTTAGGGGCGGTTTAAATCATTTTTTTAAAATTATTTTTAAAAATATTTTTTTAAGTACCTCCAAAAAATTATATTGTATTTCAAGTTCTTTTATTGGGTCATTGTACAATGTCCTAGTTGTAAAATGTCCTTGTTGTACAATGTCCAAGATACTTGTAGAGTTGAAGATCAGCACTTTACAAAAAAAAAGTGACAAGCCCTTAAATATTTCACATGGGTAGAATGCTTTAATTTAGGGGGTACGTCCACCAAATGAAAAAAAAAAATAAAAATTCGTTGAATGGGTTACAAGGCGTGAGTTCAATGACATTACTACAACGGCGTGTTCTTTTCGACTGACTTCATCACCAACAAACAGCCAGCCCTTGAATGGCTGCCGCAGACAATGCCGGAAGACGTCATCATTGGTTCGTAGTATGGCATAGCCTCAAATCCAAATGTTCACCTCTTCAACGCACAGAGACATGACAGCGTTAGATTTACTGCGGTCTTTTTTTTTCTTCTCTCTACCCTCCATTTCACTACTAACATCCCGTCCTATGTAGACCGTGCTAACTTATTACATGGCTGCTTTGGTTAAAGTTTGAATAGTGGCATGATGCTGCTTTTTAAAAAAAATTTCGACTTACTGGTAAACTTAAATGTTTTTTTTTATTTAAAAAAAAAAAAAAAAAAAAAAAAAGATTTATTGTAAACAATCCTGGATTTAAAGAAAAAATAATAATAATTTAAGCTTCCCCATTATATAGAAACAAAATTGAAGCATTACTAAGATACATTGAAAAAAAACACATTTTAATTGGAAAAAATAAAACACATTTGAACATAGATTGAACATAAATTGAACACAGATTGCTCAGAAAGGTTTAAATCGATGTAATTTTGACTTTTTTTACTTTCTAAATGCAGTGAATGAAATTTTAACTCATTGACACGTTACAAAATTTGCGGATGAGACTTCTTAAATGCTTGACACAAGATGTCCTTCTCACCATTTCATGCAGCGGTTCTCAACCTGTGGGTCGAGACCCTTTGGGGGTCGAACGACCCTTCCCCAAGGGTCGCCTAAGACCATCGGAAAGACACCTATACACTATAGTTATGAAGAAGAAACGAAAATAATTTTGTGTTTGGGGGTCACCACAACTTGAGGAACTGTGTTAAAGGGTCGCGGCATTAGGAAGGTTGAGAACCACTGATTTAATGTGTCCTTTTTTTTTCTTCAAAAGGAAAGAGGCACTGAAAATCCACTCTTTCGCAGATGGGATGAATAGTACTGGTACTTCTGGTACATCATTCAAACATCAAGTATTGGTACTTCTGGTACATCATTCCAACTTAAAGTACTGGTACTTCTGGTACATCATTCTAACATCAAGTACTGGTACTTCTGGTACATCATTCCAACATCAAGTATTGGTACTTCTGGTACATCATTCCAACATCAAGTATTGGTACTTCTGGTACATCATTCCAACTTAAAGTACTGGTACTTTTGGTACATCATTCAAACATCAAGTACTGGTACTTCTGGTACATCATTCCAACATCAAGTATTGGTACTTCTGGTACATCATTCCAACTTAAAGTACTGGTACTTTTGGTACATCATTCAAACATCAAGTACTGGTACTTTTGGTACATCATTCAAACATCAAGTATTGGTACTTCTGGTACATCATTCGAACTTAAAGTACTGGTACTTTTGGTACATCATTCAAACATCAAGTACTGGTACTTCTGGTACATCATTCCAACTTAAAGTACTGGTACTTTTGGTACATCATTCAAACATCAAGTACTGGTACTTCTGGTACATCATTCCAACTTAAATTACTGGTACTTCTGGTACATCATTCCAACTTAAATTACTGGTACTTCTGGTACATCATTCCAACATAAAGTACTAGTAATTCTGGTACATCATTCCAACATAAAGTACTAGTACTTCTGGTACATCATTCAAACATAATAACACCGAATGGTGATGAAAATTGCTTTCAAATTTATTCATTCATTTTTTAAAATTTAAATTCTGTAGTCGGCTTTCCCACACAAAAAAACAAAACAAAAAAAAACACACAAAAAACACATCTTTTTGCGTTCTTGTTTGCACTTGAGACCATTATAGGTTGGGAACCCTTGCCTTTAAGCAGCTCTATGATATATCTTTGCAGAGCATTCACCGTTTTTATAAACTTTTAAACAAAATTAATGGATTACAAATAAGATTACGTCGGTGCATAGAAACATTCACTTAAAAAAAAAAAAAAAAGTATAAATTAGTTTGTAACGATTTTTAAACTTAAGATTGAAAAAACGTGGCGGGGTTGTTGAACTTGTTCGATTGTTAGCTCCCCTGAAATTCAAATTCTCACTGTGCAACACGCAGTGGAGGAGAGCAACACAGCTTAACCTAAGGTAATGCATTTAATTTTAAAAAAGGGGGATGCTGATGTGTTGGGGTCTATGAGTGGGGGTCATAAGGACAAAGAGATATAAGATTTCGTGGGATCGTGCTTTGTATACTGACCATGGTGAGATGGTATTCTATAAACTGACCATGCGATGGTATTCTATAAACTGACCATGCGATGGTATTCTATAAACTGACCATGCGATGGTATTCTATAAACTGACCATGAGATGGTATTCTATAAACTGACCATGCGATGGTATTCTATAAACTGACCATGCGATGGTATTCTATAAACTGACCATGAGCTGGTATTCAATAAACTGACCATGCGATGGTATTCTATAAACTGTCCATGAGATGGTATTCTATAAACTGACCATGAGATGGTATTCTATAAACTGACCATGAGATGGTATTCTATAAACTGACAATAAGATGGTATTTCGTAGGCACTGTGAGATGGGATTTCATACGGACCATGTCATAGTATTTCATACGGAGCATGAGATGGTATTTCATACTGACTTTCAGATGGTTTTTCATACAGGCATTAGATGAGATTCAATACGGAACATAATATTTCGTACTGACGTGATTTGAAATTTTATATTTAATACGGTCATGACATGACATTTTATACGGTCATGAGATGACATTTTATACGGTCATGAGATGACATTTTATACTAACCTTAGATAAATATTTCATTCTGACTTTCACGAATCGGCACTTCCGTTTTCACCGATCTCGACCTAAAGCAGGTCGTTGAACTTGCTAACACTTGGATTTGATTCTTGTGCGTCCTTGAGTTCTCGTCTGTGACATGACATCCTGACTGGCTAATAATGATTTGGTCATTTGACCATTGTCGTTCCCCGGCCTTTCTGGGTCAGTCTTACAACACCGCCGTCACCGGAACATGACACGAGACCAGCAGACGACGGGTCGCGGAATGGTCGCCAGTCTTTGAGATGTGAGGTCATCAGATCTCCTGGCGGTCTGCCACTCGGCACTGCGACCAGGCGTCGCTGAAAGGTCATTAGTCAAGACCCGACGACAGCTGTACATCGCCTATGACCTTGTGACAAGCGCAAGAAGACGTCGGAGATGTAGGCGCGGCAGGAAATACGTCATAAGTATTTATTAAGCGCGTATAGACAAAGCGATTTTTAGGTTTTTATCTTCATTGTGTCACCTGTAACATGGTAAGATCGCAGTCACTGTATATAATATTAATCACTAGTTATGGCTCGCCAAACTTTGGCGACATCAATGCGTGAACTTCCCATCTGCTAAAGTTACTTAACAGAACATGAACTCAAGTCACGCACATTTAAGATAGCCCACATTTTGGCAACACCCCTTCCTCCCATGATACGTCACTGCACACTTTTTATTTTACGCCCATCAGCTTTATAAATATTCTAACGTCCCAACCACTCTTAAACCGAATATTTATAACGCCATATTTAAATTGATGCGATTTCAATTTCCGAAAAGAAAATTTTAAACACCAAACGCAGTTGTGTTATTTTTATTTTTTTTAACCATTTAGGGGCTGTCCATAAATTATGTCAACAAAATAGGGGGGAGGGTGGGTCTGAAAATTTTTGACAATTATTGACATGGGGGAAAAAGGGGGGGGGGGGTCAAGAAAAGTTGACGTCAACAATGTTACTTTTTTAATAACTTTTATTAATTTAAAATTTATTTTACTTTTTTTTCCTAAACATTTTACTTTTATTCACTTTTTTGTTGTAGTTGTAAACTAGTCTATTTAAAATATTGTGTTTTTTTTTTCCTTATTTTATCTTTATTTGGGGGGGGGGGGGTAATCAAATGTTGACGTAATTTTATAGGGGGGGGGGGGTCTCTTGAAGTTTGACAAGTTGTTGACAAGGGGGAGGGGGGATGTAAAAATTGCCAAAAATTTGTTGACATAATTAATGGACAGCCCCTTAGCGTAGTTTTCGGGAATTATATTTAGCGCGATATCCGGAAATGGATTGAGTCACACCACAAGCAATATATATATTAAGATTCAGCAGTATTATAAACACATAAAAAAAATAGCATTAAATGTTTTTTGTGCATTTTGTTTTTTGACATTTATTTTTTCTTACACTTCAATCTGGTTGATAACATATGAAAGAAATTTAAATAAATGAACCACTAGGGATATTTTTGGCTGGTAAACTAGCTTACATCTGGTCAGCTATAGCTTACATCTGGTCAGCTCACCGTCTTGTGTATAGCTTAATATACTCACCGGTGGAATGACCTTAAGCTAAATAGATGATGCCTTAAACTCCAGGTGTCCCCTTAGTGACGTCATTCAACAAGTTGAAAAATCTGCAGTATACCCACCATAATTACAGGATTCCCCCCCCCCCCAACTGCACAATACCCACCACTACTGCATTATACCCACCACTTCTTCATTATACCCCACTACTGCATTATACCCACTACAACTGTATTATACCCCCACTTCTGCATTATACCCAACACAACTGCATTATACCCCACCACAACTCCATTATACCCACCCAACTGCATTATACCCCCCACACTTCTACATTATACCCACAACTACTACATTATATGCAAGACAAACGCATCATACCCACCACAACTGCAGTATACAAATATTTTAATGAAAACATAAGCTGTTTAAGTTTAATTGTAGTCAGGGCCGGATTAAGCCATTTTAGTGTCCAAGGCACAAACCCACATGGGTGCCCCTTCTGTCCGGGGCCCCTGATCTTTCACTGACCGTGACCGCTGGTATGTTCAATATTATTAAAAGAAAACAGTTGTTAACAATTATGTTTGTAGTTTGTATACTATCACTTATATAAAACCTACAATAAAGTATTTCTGTATTAAAATTAATAGTTAATAAATTTTGAAATAAAAATAGACAAAAATACTTTATTTTTTATTAGAGGAAAAAATCAAAAAGATATTGTCATTTACATTTTAAAGTTTTTTTTCCTAGATTTACATCTAGCGAAGTTTTTGAGGATATCGTCAAAGTTAATTTTGCGCAACACATCTGCCTCGATCACTCGATCATAAGCAGAGAGAAGGAATCGAGCCCTTCTTGTTTCATTGTTGATCTATTTGGATTTTTTGTACGTTTCAACTGAGAAAAAGAACGTTCAGTTGAACAGTTAGTAACCATTAATGTTAAACATATGCGCAAGGCGATTTCAACATTTGGGAAGGCACACTCGATGTTGTCTCTAACTATTACTTTGTATAATTCTCCAGGATTGGACGTGTTGTTTTCCGATTTTGATGCAGGAAACTTGTGGCGAAAATATGAATGAAACTGTTGTAGTTCGGTACATAAATTATTGTTCAGATCTTTAGGATAAGCATTTATTAGTTCTTCACATCACTGAGGTGTTTGTGATAGTGATACATCGACCAAAAAAGAAAATCGAACTGCTACATCATTATATACTTGTCCTCGTCTACTCATTTCTGTCTCAAGTTTGTCAACAATGACGTAGAATGCAGATATACGAAATTTGTCTATGGAATTCAGGGGCATCACCATCAATGACCACTGTCGTTCGTTTACGATTACGGGTCAAAGTTGACTTACAATCTACACCTGGTGTTATTATTTTTGCAGCTTCTTCAAATCTTTCAAATTCATTCCTAGATTTATGCAAGTGATCTGCTAGTGAAGAATACAAATCAGCACACGTTTTCATGTTCACATGCGCATTGTGTCTATTACTAAGGGGTTCCCGGTCGAATTAATTAATTAATGTTATTATTTTAAAATTATTTATTGAAAATATAAAAATAGTTTTAAAATTTTATAAAACGTCCCAAAAATTTTTAAAATTCAAATACGACAGCATTATTTATTTACAACCCGAGTGAGTCCGCATTTTGCTCATTACCATTTACCAGGAGTTTTTTTATTTATTTTTTATGCGCTTAATTTTTAAGCATTCAAGATTGTACCAAACTTGAATGTGAAGTTTTATTATAATGTATTTCTTCATTTTCAAAGCACTTGTTCAATTTTCAGTTGTTTCTGGGCTTAAATTTGTTCAAAGAAAAGTTCTTGAGGACTTGTGGTGCCCCCAAACGCTTGGTGTCCAAAGCACGTGTCTTGTTTGCCTAGAGGTTAATCCGGCCCTGATTGTAGTATAATCATTTTGCGACCCTAAAGTCGCTCCAATCAATACTCGCACAGTTAGATTCTTACTCTACGCCCGGCTATTCATTTCAGAGGCGCTGAGTCGCAGAGTATGTTAACTACACACATACTTCATGTTGTTAACAGTTCCGTAGGAAGTTGGAAGAGGGGGTGGGGTGTCGTGGTTCGATATGCCCCGGGCGGAACTTAAATCTTTATTTAGTGGGGCGGCATTTTCGACCAACAACATAGTTGTTTTTTTTCTCCGTGGAAGGGTGGCGGAAAATATTCGCTGCCCATCTCGGGCAGCACAAAACCTAGCTACGCCACTGGTTGTTTGGGATTGTCATGTATGAAGTATTTTCCACTTCATTGAATAAGATATGTTGCTATTTGAAGTATAAATTCGTTTTGCCAAATTAAAATATATATATATATATATATATATATATATATATATATATACATAAAAGAAAGAAATATATATATAAATAAAATAATGGAAAAATGTATATAAAAGAAAGGAATATATAATATATATATATATATATATATATATATATATATATAAAAGAAAGGAACAATTATATATATATATAATAAAGAAATATATATATATATATTTAATGAAAGGAAAAAATATATAAAAGAAAGGAAAATATATATATATATATATAAAAGAAAGGAACAATTATATATATATATAAAAGAAAGGAAAAAATAAACCTCTTGTTGTCACGGGAAATAATTTATCAACGATTGGAACAAAAAATAAAAGATACAAGTAAATTTTTTTGTGTGTGGCTTTTGACGAATAATCATTTTTTTAGCATTGACACCTGGCCAAATCTGGTCATTTATGATTAAGTACTGGACCACATGGCCTTCTTGGCCACTCAAAGAATCCCCTGGCCTTTTCCCCGAAGCTGAGACCAGGTTCCTATGATTGATATCGCCGCTCAATTAGAGGGCGCTGTTGCAGAAGAATTGGACACTTCCGGTGAGAGTTATTAATCACGTGGTCACCGGCGTTTTCAGTTTTTCTGAGGATCTTAGCTGACCAAATACCGGCCCCGAGGGTGGACACGCGTTCGTGAAATAAGAGCTGCACCAGGGGCCACTTTTTGTGCTGCACATCGGGTATAAAAAATTGTTGCTTTTTAAAAAAAATAATAATAACATACCCGCACAGCTCTACACTCCCTTAAACAAGGCGATCCATCAGTCTGCTCCGCTTCGACTGACCGTCTCACCTTAGACTGCATTCAATGTTTGGTGCGTTGAATCAATCAAACTTAGCATTCCATCAAGCAAAAAATTAACTGGTTTTTTTGTTTTTTTTTGGCCTTCATTTAGTAACTGTTGAAACGTGGTTGAAAGATTTATTTTTTTTGGCCTTCATTTAGTAACTAATGAAACGTGGTTGAAAGATTATTTTTTTTTTGGCCTTCATTTAGTAACTTTTGAAACGTGGTTGAAAGATTTTTTTTTTTTGGCCTTCATTTAGTAACTTTTGAAACGTGGTTGAAAGATTATTTTTTTTTTGGCCCTCATTTAGTAACTTTTGAAACGTGGTTGAAAGATTATTTTTTTTTGGCCTTCATTTAGTAACTTTTGAAACGTGGTTGAAAGATTATTTTTTTTTGGCCTTCATTTTGTAACTTTTGAAACGTGGTTGAAAGATTTTTTTTTTTTTGGCCTTCATTTAGTAACTGTTGAAACGTGGTTAAAAGATTTTTTTTTTTTTTTATAAACTATATTATGCAGCACGGGCACAATGCAAAAATTGCACACCGCCTTAGCTCAGATAAGATAAGATTGATCGTTCAACTAAATTATGATACAGTTGTATTGACCGGGGATTCGGTGCTGAGACGATAACTAAAGACACGTTGTGGCAATGGCACAATGAAAGATTTTTAAAAAAAATAATTGTGTCCTAAAATTGAAGTGGATAATATGTCAGTAATACGGAGTGTGTCAATTTTTATCATTGATACCATGACACAATGCTGCATTCTATTAAAATTAGTTTATATTTTTAAAATGTACATTGCATATTAAAATATATATATCTCTTATATATATATATATATATATATATATATATATATATATATATTACGCTTCCGGTGTGACTCGTGTGCTGCTTCCATTTCCGGCTGCTTCCTAAAAACCGTGGCTGCTTCCTAATATTTGGTATTGAGAGTATATTAAAAGTAATTCTGAAAGTTTGAAAGAAAGTATGGTACAATAATAGCGCGCAAAATATAATTCCCGAAAACTTCGCTAAATGATTTTTTTTATAATATAACACAACTGCGTTTGGTGCATAATATTTTATTTTCGACAATGAAATCGTCTCAATTTAAGTACGATGTAAAAATATTCGGTTTAAATGTGGTTGGGACATCAGAATATTTAATATAGTTCATGGGCGTGACATCAAAAGTGTGCAGTGACGTATCATGGGGGGAAGGGGTGTAGCAAAAATTTGGATTCTTAAATGTGCGTTACTTGAGTTCATATTTTGTCAAGTAACTTTTGTAGAGGGGAGGATCACGCATTGCTGCCGCCAATGTTTGGTGTGCTATATCTAGTATATATATATATATATATAGTTCTTCCTTTGCCCGCGAAGATGACCAAGGCTACGACTTGAGTAGTGGCCTTGTGTTGAGCTGTACTTTTGTTTTTAGTTAGGGAGAGTCGCCCAAATCTTAAGCCTCAACCTCCTCCTCCTTGCCTATCTGACTGTTGTCGGGACATTCATTGTGTCAATGTCATACCGCCTACGGGACCCCATCCCCCGGTTTAATTTCAGAGTTGACTTCTCTTAGACGAGTCGCCATCCACGGTTATCGAGTCCCATCCAACGGGGTGTGCTGGTGTTGTTTTTTGGTTACATGTCTAGGCTGGGGATTGAACTCCAGCCCACAAGCTTGGATAGACCCAGTTGAAAACCCATGAACTGCATGCGTTGTAACAAATGCAGGTTTGTGTCTTCAAAGAGCTGTATAAAATAATATTATTAACTTTTTTTTTTTTTCAAACTGTTAGTGTCACAAACATGTGTACCCAAAAAATATAAATATATATATACATAAAAGAAAGAAATATATATATATATAAAAAAGAATGGAAAAATATATATAAAAGAAAGGAATATATATATATATATAAATAAATAAATAAATATATATATATAAAAGAAATGAACAATTATATATATATATAATAAAGAAATATATATATATATATTTAATGAAAGGAAAAAATATATAAAAGAAAGGAAAATATATATATATATATATTTATATATATATAAAATGCAGGTCTAATCTAAAGTGAACAAAATTGGATGTTAACTACCAGCAAATATGAAGTGGGTGTGGAGATTCGTGTGCGTTACAAATAAAGAATATAAGCAAAATAACTAAGTAATGATCGTTGAAAGACGCCAAGCGTCGCATTGTGTATACTAATTTTTTTTTTGTTGGCGTTTTGGTGTACACCAATGTGTCGTTAGCAAGGGGGCAATAATTTTTTGGATATGGAGTTGTGGCATATCATAACAAAACAAGTTTGACATTATTATGTGACATTAAGGTGTACATTATAACATAAGTTCAAGGATGAAATAATTATGTGATAATATGGTGTACATTATAACATGAGCTCAAGGCTGAAATAATTATGTGATAATATGGTGTACATTATGACTTCAGATCAACGCTGAAATAATTAATGTGACATTAGGATGTAGGCCTACATTATGACATCACAGCATGGCTGAAATAATTATGTGACGTCAACGTGTGCATTAAGGATTCGAGTAATTCCCAGCTTTACGTTTGAGTTAGGCAAATAGTTTGAGTTGGCGAATTCTGCATGGCGTGGGGGGTCAGTCTTAAAGGGGGCGATCTCGCGTCACCGGAAACGCTGACAAAGTGAAGGATGATGGGGGACTGGAACCGCCAGGGCTAATTGTGGTGGCTGACAATAAAATGAAACGGATTTGTGTCGCCCCGCCCACCGGCCTGATCGGATGGATCGGAAAATACCGGGGGGGGGGGGTGTTCTTTCTTTCCTTGACTTAACCCTTTGACCCCTACCACCTCTTCCCGACTTTGACCTTTTGTCCACCTGGTCGGAACTGACCAGTGCATTGTTCCGCTTGACGCAACGAGAACGGCTGTCCAGTTCTGGAAGATATCAAGTCCCGGGTGAATCGAACAAGGTAACTCGCTGGCGACCATCGTGGTCAGCCAGTGGACAATACTTTTGAAAGAGGCGGACACTGACGCATGCACGCGCTGCTCGCGACACTTGAAGGGGGGTCATGGTTGGACAATGGGCTCAGTGGGGCTCAAAATGACACGGCTTCCAACCCTCATCCTAAAGAAAATATAAAGCCAAATTAACTGGATTTTTTCGAGGGGCTGGAGAAATTATTCATCCTCGTAACAATGGTGTCCAGAAATAGAGCGAGATGGCGGTGGGAGAGGGGTGGGGCAAGGGTGTGGGTTGTGTTGAGGAATTCTGGGATGAAATAATAGGCGCGTGCAAGGCACGTTCAAAGAAATCTGTCCTCCAGAGTCACGTGTCAATGATTCTCCATGACCAGAGCTTGATGTCATGATGGCTGCTAATGTCAAGACTTTGGATTTTATATTAGCTACATCTACTTCATAACCCAGCACCACCTACTTGATACTCCAGCCACACCTACTTGATACCTCAGCTACACCTACTTGATACCTCAGCCACACCTACTTGATACTCCAGCCACACCTACTTGATACCTCAGCTACACCTACTTGATACCACAGCCACAGCTACTTGATACCCCAGCTAGACCTACTTGATACCCCAGCTAGACCTACTTGATACCCCAGCTAAATCTACTCCACACCCCAGCCACACCTACTTGAAACCCTTGCTAACCTACTTCATACCCAAATAATCTACTTCATACGCCAGCAGCACCCACTTCATACCCCAGCTACACCTACTTCATACCCTAGCAAAGCCTACTTCATGCCCCAGCAACACCTACTTCATACCTAGCCCCGCCCTCGACATACCCTAGCTTCACCTATTTCATACCCCAGCAAGATTCACTTCATACCCCAGCTGCACCTTCTTCATACCCCAGCAACACATACTTCATACTCCAGCTGCTCCTACTTCATACCCCAGCAATACCTACTTCATACCCCAGCTACGCTCATTTCACACTCCAGCCACATCTACTTCATTCTCCCGCCACACCTACTTCATACCCAAACTACACCTACTTCATACTCCAGCAACACCTACTAGATACTCCAGCCACACCTACTTCATGCTCCAGGTACGCCTACTTCATGCTCCAGCCACACCTACTTCATACTCCAGCCACACCTACTTCATACTCCAGCCACACCTACTTCATACTCCAGCCACGCCTACTTCATACTCCAGCCACGCATACTTCATACTCCAGCCACGCCTACTTCATACTCCAGCCATGCCTACTTCATACTCCAGCCACGCCTACTTCTTACCACAACTGAAAGATTCCCGCCTTTCACCGACCTTTCCCCCGCCTTAAATTAAAAAGTTATCTCACAAAGACGAAACAATGTATAGATCAGTAGCGGGCAAGCTACGGCCTGATAAAACAAACATTTAATTGAGAGCGGATGTTAGTGAGATCAGAGTGGATGTTAGTGAGATCAGAGTGGATGTTAGTGAGATCAGAGTGGATGTAGGTGAGATCAGAGTGGATGTTGGTGAGATCAGAGTGGATGTAAGTGAGATCAGAGCGGATGTTAGTGAGATCAGAGCGGATGTTGGTGAGATCAGAGCGGATGTTGGTGAGATCGGAGTGGATGTTGGTGAGATCAGAGCGGATGTTAGTGAGATCAGAGCGGATGTTGGTGAGATCGGAGTGGATGTTGGTGAGATCAGAGCGGATGTTAGTGAGATCAGAGCGGATGTTAGTGAGATCAGAGCGGATGTTAGTGAGATCAGAGCGGATGTTAGTGAGATCAGAGCGGATGTTAGTGAGATCAGAGCGGATGTTAGTGAGATCAGAGCGGATGTTAGTGAGATCAGAGCGGATGTTGGTGAGATCAGAGTGGATGTTAGTGAGATCGGAGTGGATGTTAGTGAGATCGGAGTGGATGTAAGTGAGATCAGAGTGGATGTTAGTGAGATCGGAGTGGATATTAGTGAGATCGGAGTGGATGTAAGTGAGATCAGAGTGGATGTAAGTGAGATCAGAGCGGATGTAAGTGAGATCGGAGTGGATGTAAGTGAGATCAGAATGGATGTAAGTGAGATCAGAGCGGATGTTAGTGAGATCAGAGCGGATGTTAGTGAGATCAGAGTGGATGTAAGTGAGATCAGAGCGGATGTTGGTGAGATCAGAGTTGATGTAAGTGAGATCGGAGTGGATGTTAGTGAGATCATAGTGGATGTTGGTGAGATCAGAGTGGATTTTAGTGAGATCGGAGTGGATGTTAGTGAGATCATAGTGGATGTTGGTGAGATCGGAGTGGATGTTGTTGAGATCGGAGTGGATGTTGGTGAGATCATAGTGGATGTTGGTGAGATCATAGTGGATGTTGGTGAGATCATAGTGGATGTTAGTGAGATCAGATCAGGTTGGAACTAGTGAAATCGGAGTGGATGTTAGTGAGATCAGAGTTGATATTAGTGTGATCAGAGTTAATACTAGTGAGATCAGGCTTTCATATAATTAATTCAGGGGTTGGTATGAAATGGGATCAATTTGGGCAATAAATAAATCACTTTAAAAATATACAATAGATTGTGTTCGGCTTTGATTACAAACTGTTGTCTCGACTTTTCTTTCAGAGTCTGGCCTCGTCTGTCATATGGACATTTCTTTAAGACGTTATAAGAGCTCAGGTCGAGATTTCACGTTGGAGAGCATTGCCTGGGTATCACGGCTGGAATTGAGGAGAGAGGGGGCACCTCTCTGTCCTGAAATGTGTGGACCGACAATGAGGAGGTCCACCCGTAACGAGAGCCACAGGGCTCAGCAAACAGTAAACAAGCGGAGCCACGAGCACGGACATTCGGAGATGGACAGGCGGTCGTGAGGGGCTCGTGTTGGGGACAAACAAGCTGGTAAACACTTCAATTTCGACTTGCTTTCACCGGACAGGACGTGTTGTTAGTGCCCGACAACGGAGCTGTTGAGATGCTGTCATGGAGAGTGTTCAGAAGAAGAAAAAAAAAGGGCAAACACGACCAGACGAAGAGATGGATGGATGGATGGAAAAAAATAAAACGAGGCATCCCTGACAGGATGAGGGCGTAAAAAGGATTCGAGGGCACCACGAGTTTAGGTGGGAATAGAAATTAGGACACGCTTTGATTTGACAAAAAATAAATAAAAGTGTTGATGAATATTTGCGTGTGAATTTTATTTTAATTCTTTTTTTAGCATGATTACACACAGATCTTAATATTCTGATAAAATTTTGATCAACGCATATATTTAAATGATTACCAAGAATCCAGTGAATTTGGCGGTCGTTTTAAATTGAATGGGTGAGATGAGACCACAGAATCGGATAAGACCACAGAATCAGATAAGACCACAGAATCAGATAAGACCACAGAATCTGATAAGACCACAGAATCAGATAAGACCACAGAATCAGATAAGACCACAGAATCAGATAAGACCACAGAATCAGATAAGACCACAGAATCAGATAAGACCACAGAATCAGATAAGACCACAGAATCAGATAAGACCACAGAATCAGATAAGACCACAGAATCAGATAAGACCACAGAATAAGATAAGACCACAGAATCAGATAAGATCACATAATCAGATAAGACCACATAATCAGATAAGACCACATAATCAGATAAGACCACAGAATCAGATAAGACCACAGAATCAGATAAGACCACGGAATCAGAGAAGACCCTAGAATCAGATAAGACCACATAATCAGATAAGACCACAGAATCAGATAAGACCACAGAATCAGATAAGACCACAGAATCAAATAAGACCACGGAATCAGAGAAGACCCTAGAATCAGATAAGACCACATAATCAGATAAGACCACAGAATCAGATAAGACCACAGAATCAGATAAGACCACAGAATCAGATAAGACCACAGAATCAGATAAGACCACAGAATCAGATAAGACCACAGAATCAGATAAGACCACAGAATCAGATAAGACCACAGAATCAGATAAGACCACAGAATCAGATAAGATCACATAATCAGATAAGACCACAGAATCAGATAAGACCACATAATCAGATAAGACCACAGAATCAGATAAGACCACAGAATCATCTGAAACAGATATAGAATTCTATGAGCGAATTCTGATTTGTGAACACTGTTAACAGAAATTAAGCGCAATTATTCGGCGCTTTGTTGAAATTGAGTTGCGCCGATCAAACTTACACCATATAAAATTGTTAGTCATCTTTGGTACCCTGGTGAGAACGGGTAAATACGTAGTTATAGGAATAGCTTATGAAACTGCGATGTTTAGCTTAAATCCAATTATAGGATTCGGGGTGAATGGTCACAAATAGGTAACAACTATAAAGCCTCGCTCCAGTTCATTGGTGTTAAAGCCTAAATGTGGCCGAGCAGTGTGCTAACATGACACGCCAGTGCTAATTGACAGTCGCTAAGACTGTGCAAAGCTTCTCTCTGAGCCAAGACGTCTTCTGAGAATCAAATCTACTCCTGATTTAAGGTATTCTTACCGGGGTAATTCCCACCCAGTTAATCCCACCCAGTTAATCCCACCCAGTTAATCCCACCCAGTTAATCCCATCCAGTTAATCCCACCCAGTTAATCCCACCCAGTTAATCCCATCCAGTTAATCCCACCCAGTGTATCCCACCCAGTTATCCAGAGAGACTAGTAAATGGTACCATGGCCTTCCGCCTGAGATAGTATGTCCTTTGAAGGGTTATTTAAAAATATTTTTTTTAATGAAAAGGAGGTAGAGGGGAAGGAAAATAGTATTAGCCAGTTAAATCAGGTAAGAACAAACTATAGAGCACAGCGAATACAGGCTAATCTAGACCAGATAATACAGTTATATATTCGGTAATCTGGCAAGGCTTATCATGCAAGTTGGTTTTAAATTTCCAGCTATAACCCTTTGTTTAAAACCGTTATGATTTTTATTCCTTCAAAATTTCAACACCTGCTCTACTGCATCGCCACTTCGAATTTTAATTCGTTTTTGATAATCCACACAAAAGAAAAAAACTTTAGTAATCCTAAGTGTAATCATTGTATCACCCTCGAGCTGGTGATCCCTCGAAACACCTCTAAAAACCACCATTCTACCAACCTCACACCCCTTACTCCTCTCCCACCCCACCCTTTAGTTCGGTCCATCCATTAAACAAAATGCTCATTAATAAGATCCCTAGATGTGCTGCCCTTCAAAAATAATATTTAAAATTTGAAGAATATTTTTTTTTACAAATTTCTCCCCTTTTAAAAACGTTCATTTATTCTCGGTCTCAGGGATCTTTAAGTCCGTGTTTGTTTGGGGGACAAATCCGTATTCAGGTCACGGTGAGGTGGTCAGCGGGCAAGGCATGACGTGCGGTCCCCAGCTCCCCGTGGGCTAAGGGACGAGCCCCCGGAGTTTTTCAAAGAAAATAATAGTTGCAGGTCAGGGTTCACGGGGAGGTAATCCCAGCTGTAATCCCCGCACCCTTGTAATCGCCCGTGCTCGGATTTCGGCGCTCTTGTAATGAGCTCAATAAAAACGGCTTCAAAAGTGCGCTCGTTATCTCTCCTGGAGACCGGCCTAAAATTAAATATAAAGGAGGGGCTCCACCCCGGCACGATGCACCGTGCTGATAAACTAACGCCCCCCTGTCATGGGTTGAATAGATTCCAGAATGAACTAACGGCTATGTCCAGTGTCCCCCCAATTTCGGTCTTGTAGATACCATCGAGCTGGACTGTCAATGGGGGGGATATTATTGAAATGTTTATCTCACGTGACCATAGTGTGGGCCACGGTCATACCATTTGTCCGAATGAAAGATGAACGATTAAATCACCGGAGTAGGTTTTTATATAAACACTTTTCGCTTCTATATTTTTGTTTGTTTCTTATAAAATGATTCTAGATAATTTTATGTTTAAATAGTCGTCGGGTCTAATTTTTACGGTTCACGGAAAGGCATCGTTATAGAAAAGACACTTGTTTAGAAAGAATGGAATGCATGGGCGTTTCCCAAAAATATGCTGTATTTTAATTATGTACATAATTTTTACAGCATACTAAGGTCTATGCATACTAAGGTCTATGCATACTAAGGTCTATGCATACTAAGGTCTATGCATACTAAGATCTATGCATACTAAGGTCTATGCATACTTAGGTCTATGCATACTAAGGTCTATGCATACTAAGATCTATGCATACTAAGGTCTATGCATACTTAGGTCTATGCATACTAAGGTCTATGCATACTAAGGTCTATGCATACTAAGGTCTATGCATACTAAGGTCTATGCATACTAAGGTCTATGCATACAAAGGTCTATACATACTAAGGTATATGCATACTTATATTACATGTTTAGTTTGTAGTCATATTATGTCTTAAGGATCAAATCAGTTTTTTTTTAAAACACAGCTAAATGTTTAATGATCACAGAAACAGATTAGTGTGTTATAATACCAAACACAGCCCGATGTGTTATAATACCAAACACAGCCCGATGTGTTATAATACCAAACACAGCCCGACGTGTTATAATACCAAACACAGCCCGATGTGTTATAATACCAAACACAGCCCGATGTGTTATAATACCAAAACACAGCCCGATGTGTTATAATACCAAACACAGCCCGATGTGTTATAATACCAAACACAGCCCGATGTGTTATAATACCAAACACAGCCCGATGTGTTATAATACCAAACACAGCCCGACGTGTTATAATACCAAACACAGCCCGATGTGTTATAATACCAAACACAGCCCGATGTGTTATAATACCAAACACAGCCCGATGTGTTATAATACCAAACACAGCCCGATGTGTTATAAATCCAGACACAGCTCAATGTGTTATAATACCAAACACAGCCCGATGTGTTATAAATCCAGACACAGCTCAATGTGTTATAATCCCAGACACAGCTCAATGTGTCATAATCCCAGACGCAGCTTGATGTGTTATCATCACATATCAAGTTATAATCACATATCAAGGGGAATAAAGTGTAAATGACCGCAGACGGGAAATGTTCACAGATACAATAAAAGGAGTGTTCCCAAAAAAACACAACTTACCATTAAATTACCATTACCATGAACTTACCATGAACATACTGCAGCGCTGCTTCTCTTGTGCTACCTGTGACTGACGTGTGGCCAGTGTCTCTGTTGTGGCTTGGATACGGTCCGATACATACTAATTATGAAATTATGCTGAACTGCTATGAAGGCGAGAGACACAACAGGGCATCTCATCACCATTTAGCGTTTATTCACATGGACGTTGGAGAATCACGATACAAAATAGGTCTCCGAATTGGAATAAAAGAATTATTTTGTCGTCAAATAACGTCATACACTTTTATGATCCAAACAGAGGCCACGCGAGTTGTTCCGGTTCAATGGGATGTCACTTAAAACAATCCTTCAAACGATTCTAGAGCACTCCTTGGCCATTCGAATCTCTCTCTCTCTCAAATTCCTTCCTCGCTCTCTCTCTCTCTCTCTCAACTTCCTTCATCTCTCTCTCTCTCTCTTAACTTCCTTCCTCTCTCTCTCTCTTAACTTCTCACATCTCTCTCTCTCTCTCTCTCTCTTAACTTCTCACATCTCTCTCTCTCTTAACTTCCTTCCTCTCTCTCTCTCAACTTCCTCCCCCTCTCTCTCTCTCTTTCAACTCCCTTCCTCTCTCTCTCCCTCTCTCTTAACTTTATTCCCCTCTTTCTCTCTCTCTCTTTTAACTTCCTTCCCCCTCTCTCTCTCTCTTAACTTCCTCTCTCTCTCTCTCTCTCTCAACTCTCTTCCTCCCTCTCTCTCTTTCTCTCTCTCTCTCTCTCTCTCTGCGCATGACATCCAAAATCTCATCTTAATACTTTTTTTTTAAAAAACGACACAGACTATTCATATCAACATAGAGCTGTTACACTTACCCTTAACTTACCAAACACCTTTCACAAATCAACCTTTACGAGCCGGTTTCAACTTGTATCGCCCTCTAGATCGCGTCTATACCCCGGTGTGAAAGTGAGGTGCTTTAATTAAAGATGTTTGAGATCCGTCTAGTCTAGGAAGATAACTCTATATCCGGCCTGCACAACTCAACATGTAAGGCGGGCCGGAATACTTAATGGAAAACTTGAGCGGGCCGTAATAGTTTAAGAAAACCGTAAGAGGGCCGAAAGAAAATTTACCGGGGGGGGGGGGGGGGAGCTATTAGAAAAAATAATAAAAAGGAATATTTCGTTACTTCGCGGGCCTTACAGTGTGTGCTGGCGGGCCGTATGTTGCGCAGGCCTGCTCTAAAGCAGTCAATCAGTGACAGTTATACTGGCGGTATGCACCTTTCAAGAGCTAACTCGTACTTTTCAATTTTACCCATCCTTTTGTTATTCAAATTAACTCTTTGGATGAACAATTTATTTTACCATTCGAATGGAGAATTTATGTCACCCTTCTTTTCAACACTTTATATTACACTTCTTTTGAAAATTTTATTTTATAATTCTTTTAAAAATCTATTTTACCATTTGACTGGACAATTTATGTCACCCTTCTTTTTAACAATTTAAGTTACACTTCTTTTGAAAATTTTATTTTATAATTCTTTTAAAAAATCTATTTTACTATTCGAATGAACAATTTATTTTATACCCACCGCTTAAAGCAGGTCTGCACAACTCAAAATGTAATGCTTTATGAAAAACTTGTGCGGGCCAAAATAAAATAGGACAGGGGGAAAAGATGTTAAGAAAATTTAGAAAAATAAAGAATATTTCGTTACTTCGCGGGCCACACAGTGGGTGCCGGCGGGCCACACAGTGGGTGCCGGCGGGCCGCATGCGGAATAGAATATATATAGATTACTATGGTTACCAAAACAACATTGCAATGTTTGCATATAGAATATATTGGTGGGACAAAAAGGACATTGCAATGTGTGCATAAAGAATAGTTTGGTTGGAAAAAAAAATTGCAATGTGTGCATAAAGAATAGTTTGGTTGGTAAAAACAACATTGCAATGTGCATTTCAGGGAATGTTGCGGAGCTAAACATTTCAGACACGGCTGGTGGGGGGGGGGGGGGTGAATGGGGGGTGTATGGGGGTGGAGGTCTACTCAGTGTGGTAAAAAAATGGGATTGCTCTCACCTTACTTACCGATGGTGTAAAAAATGGGATTGCTCTCACCTTACTTACCGATGGTGTAAAAAACGGGATTGCTCTCACCTTACTTAACGATGGTGTAAAAAATGGGATTGCTCTCACCTTACTTACCGATGGTGTAAAAAATGGGATTGCTCTCACCTTACTTACCGATGGTGTAAAAAAACGGGATTGCTCTCACCTTACCTACCGATGGTGTACAAAATGGGATTGCTCTCACCTTACCAACCGATGGTGTAAAAAACGGGATTGCTCTCACTTTACCAACCGATGGTGTAAAAAATGTGTTGTGCTATTTCGAATCAGAAGTAACGAGATTATTATTTATTTGTTTTTTAACGGAGCAATATCTTCCGTTTAATTTGGTGACGGACTAACACCAGTGCAGCCGTGTGTGGAGAATAAATCCTCACTTACTTGGTAAGATTTTCCTGGAACCACTTTGTGAAGTTGTCGTTTGATTTTGATAAGTATTATATATGGAGAAAGGGAGCGGCTGTAAGAGCAGTACCCACACACGAAAACACAGAATCAACGCACTGGTGTGTGTGTGTGTATGTGTGGGTGTCTTTTTTGTTTTTTGGTGGGGGTTTTCTTTTTGGGGGGGTGGGGGAGCCAAACCTTGTCATGTTTTAAGGTGTGAAAACCTTTTGGCAGTCTTTCATAAGTTATCATTAGTGTCAAAGATGTTTAGTGTTACTGTTACCAACGTATTTCTGTGACGTATTTGATATCAAAACACGTTGCCAGGAGATAGGGTTTCTCAAAATTTTCGGTTTTAAAAATCTCTCCCTATTGACACACAATATTTAGCTGCGCTGACACAAAACTTGTGCAAATAGAGTTTAAAATTGTGTCTACACGGCACCGGGGCCGTAAACCAGGGGCCCTAGTTTTAATCGTACAAATAAAAGCTATGGAAACAGTGTCCCTGGGACTACCGGCATAGCCCAGGGGGAGGGGGGACGCGCAGCGGTCATCTCTCGAGATGTGACCTGGCACAGAGGTAAAATTAAACTGACCTCCACTCGAAGACGGCGTAAATGTGATCCTGTATTTAATCAGGAATCAGAAATCGTCCCGGGGAGTCCACAACACTAGTGCACCTGCCTCATATTTCCATTCTCAGGCGATGAATGGATTCTTCAACGGGCGAAGACAACCACGGCGGGAAAGAATTGAAGAGACGGAAGGATGGAAAGAAAATGAGAAATGTAAGAGGAGACCCGAACAGGGGAAGAAACGGAATAAAGAAGGTTGTGAAAGGTCGAGATGACCGTTGTCCAGATCAGCTGGACATTGGGCTGATGGAGCGCACGCTTTACCGGAGTCCGATTATATCAGGGTGTGGAAATCCTCATTGCGGGAATAGGAGAGGGGGTGGGGGGAAGTGATGGTAATGATTGAGGAGGTATTGTATGACGACCAGGGCCGACACCTCCCCGGCCTTCCACGTGAGCGGCTAGACCAACTGACCACTCAAGCGGACATTGAATTAGTTGAAAATAATTACCAGAATCACACCTTCCCCGAGTTATCGCCCCCATGTGAGCTTTGCCTTAAGACTGATTATTTGAAAAGTTGTACTTTCGACTCCGGTATTCGCAATCTCGGTATCCCAACCAAAGATTCGGTCCAGACACCACAATTTTGGTACATATATGTAACTTTTTTAAGTTAGAAATTTTGGATTCAATTATCGAATATTCGAATCTGTAACGAATTTAGAGCCTCGTCATAAAATATGGCGCCCTTTTGTATAAGAAACTGTTTATAGCCCGCCAAACAATGACGAACCCATTCGTGAACTTCCCATCAACAGTGGGAAGCAGATTTCATTAAGTTTCATTTGTGTATAAGAACCTGGAGCAATAGAAGGGTAGAGAGATATGCAATTTAACAGTATATATATCTCGGCTTACACCAAGTTAATTTCACTCACTTTAGTAAAGCACACTGGGGTGCAGGGTGGCCGAGTGCAGGTCTAAACTGAGCAAATCTCAAGTTGATTGTCTGGAGTTCATTCCAGTCAAGCAAAAACATCACCAGCACCCCGGGTGGATGGGACTCGTTAACCTTGGACAGCAACCCATCTAAGACCAGCACCCCGAGTGGATGGGACTCTTCAACCGTGGACGGCAACTCATCTAAGAGAAGGAAACTCTGAATTCAAACCCGGATATGGAGTCCCGTAGGCGGATAGCATTGAATCAATGAAACATTCCGACAACTCCTGCGACGCCACTGGTGCCAAGCTGTATCATCTACACGATGTTCCCTTGGGTTATCCATGAGCGACGTGGAGAGGGGCGATTTGCTGTTGGGAACCAGCTTATAATCCTATAAGAATAATCCCAATCCTTGTGGATTTCGTCCTGCGAATTCCACACCACCGTCACCTTGTGACTGACGGATGCCAGTAACCAAGTAAAGCACACCGTGTACTGAGACCGAAACGAAGCTTAAATCTTTTAGTATTCCGTTTGGCCAATGCCTCAACGGCTGGTCAGTACTTCTACGTCATTGTGAGCCAGCGTACTGGGTCTTAACCTAGACGAAATCGTATTTACAACCTTTTTTTACGATAGATTTTACCCCCCAAAATTGCTAAAACAATATGCGGAAATTCGTTTTTAGAAGCCATGTTTTTTTTTACGAAAACATTGTCTACAATTAGTAACATTACGTAATACGAGGTGACGATTTCCGGTCTTAGAATAACAAACCCTATTGTACGGCAATTTTTTCCACCGCCCAGTGAACAGTAACCATTTTACTGTAACTATTCATCTTTATCTAGAACTTGTATAAAAAGATTCGCATCTCTTCCGTCATCAAACGATTACCTTTTCGTAATGTATCGATACCCGTTGCCCGAACTTCGCCGGAACATTTTCAGGGGAAAAAAAATTGAACAAACCTTAAAAACAAAGCTTTTCGTATGAATCCTTTGCATGCATTATCTATTACTTTGTTTTATATTGATATTCTAATATCCCACCCGCTGTGGCGCCAAAGATTTATTTTACTCACTGTTTCAGACAAACAAAAGTAAATAGTAAGCACAGTGGCGTAGCGAGGGGGGGCAAGGGGGGCATCATGCCCCGGGCGCTACTCACAAAGGGGCGCAAATGGTATATTTTACATATAACATTGTATGATTTTCGAAAGGGGGGGGGGCACTATAAAGGTATTGTGCCCCGGGCGCGAGTTAAGCTCGCTACGCCCCTGAGTAAGCACCAAACGCAATGGACTACGATGAGTCGATTGTTTTGTCACGTGATAAGCGTAAGTACGAGGAAGACTTCCGGGTAGGCTGCCTGCAACACCCTAGTCGCTCACAAATTTTTCTTCAAACAACTTTCTTCCTTTAATCATAACTGAATTATAATTATTGTCACATTTATGAATGTCATTTAAAGAAACGCGTGTATTCAAGAATATTTTGAAAAGTTAAATTTTTAATTAACATTGGGGAAGCGCTGATGGAGACAAACATTTCGCTTTAAAATTAATGATAATGGCTAATCAGCTGTTATCTGTTGTTATGTGTAGCATAGGCTACCGAAGGCTTACTCGTATCACGTGACAAAACAAGGAGGTGACTCATCGTAGTCCAATGCCGCATTAAAAAAATTTTTTTTTTAAAGAATCTCATATAGCGTAGTTTTCGGGATTATATTTCGTGAAATAAATGGCATCATATATCTCCTTTATCTTCCTCTTGAAAAATCAGGCAAGACTGATTTTAAGCGGTTGGGTTGGCGGTGGGGTTGACAACTTGATAAAAGGTGCGTTTGGTACGTAATATTTTCTTTTTGTTTTTCGGAAATAGTTGGTGAAATAAATCTGCGGTATAAGAATGGCCGCGACATTAGAATATTAATATAGTTTAGGGGCGGTGGCGCGCGTAATCACTAATTGGGAAACTTGTAAAGTGCGTGTCTTAAGGGCATGTTTTTCCAAGTAACTTTAGGGAATGGTAAGTTCACGTGTTGAGGTCGCCATTTTTTTGGGCGGGGCTATATAGCCAGCTATAGTAGAATTACTCAAAACAGACTATTTTTCTAATGCTGAAAAATTATGCGAAATTTTAAACTTAAAGGTATTTCTATAACTTAATTCGGGTTTAGTTTGTATCTAGAATTGACTTTACGAGAGAACAGTTTTTGAACATTGTAGTGTGGAGTAAAGTATTGTGCGCTGATGTCTTTTGTTGAGTTAAGTGAATCGTGAATAGCGGGTGGGCTGGGTCATATGCATCTGAGAACACACAAGGCATCTCTGAACACTGCAAGGTCAGACTGACCCGTATCTTGACCTTGATGAATGTAAGGATGGCCTTTGAGGCTGGGCATGGGGTCGGTTGCTCAGAAGACGGGGGCCAGGGTGTGTGTGTGTGGGGGAGTGGGGGGGGGGGACAGTTTAGTGACGTTTTTCACACTTCCTCTTTACGGCCCCTGTTTAACACTTCAACAAAAGCAGCCCCTTAAAAGTGCTTAGCTCCCCTTTCAGTGCCGCCTCGAGACTATGACCCCACTTCCTTTTACCCACAATGCCGAGACGTGACCCAGTTCCGGTGACGTTTTAGGAGCCCGACAATGAAGTCTTCCCACGCTAGGTACTGGATCCCGTGAGAAAAACCAATCCTCTTTTCAACCGCCCCTGAAAACTTCGTTCCCACCCTTCCTTCGGGTTCATTGATAAATCGTGGGCTCTACTACTTTTTACTACGTTTGTAAATTTGTAAACAAAACCTTGCTTCCGTTTCCGGTGGTTATTCAATGCAACATTTGTATGTCAGGACAGCTTACCATGTGTGTAATTTTCATATGTTTATCATATCAACGGTTGCAAAACTTTGTTTTTTTAGTTTTATATTAGACACAGTAAATCTAGTTTGTAAAATTCCGTAACACACCATTTCAAGTTATTTTCTTTATTACCAGCCCCCCCCCCTTTTTTTTTTATCTTCATCGGCCAAAATCCATAAGCTCACATTTTGCCGCACAGGGGTGGCGGGGGGAGGTCATAGTGCTCAGAAGTAGAAAATCCGCGCTTTACAATGTGAGGTCTATATGTCAAATGAGAATACCCCTTTGGCGTGTCTGGGGGTAGCCGGATGGCTCAACACAAGGGCGAAACTTTCCGGGGGCAGTCGCTTCGCCCGGGGGGCATCTTCCCTCCGTAAAAGGAGGTGAGACTCTGCGAATTGGGGCTCGGAAGGAAAAAAAAAGCCGGGGTGGGGCAATAGGACAATCGGCCCGGGGGGGGGGGGGAGGGGCGTAATAGCTACGGAGCACTTAGACGACAGTCGCTACTCGCTACGGATTTAAAATTTTTGTTTTTTAAGAACACTCTTCGCTGGTATTGTGTAACATTAAACAAAAGGTATTAAACAAAAGGTATTGAACGAAAGGTATTAAACAAAAGGTATTGAACAAAAGGTCTTGAACAAAAAGGCATTGAACAAATGGTATTGAACAAAGGGTATTGAACAAGGGTATTGAACAAAAGGTATTGAACAAAAGGTATTGAACAAAAGGTATTGAACAAAAGACAACAAAGTTGGGATATTTTTTGGTAGTGTTATCTTAAAGATCCGCCTCTGGTCAACCACATTTAAAAAAAAACCATACACAAAAACACAAAAATTGAACAAATTGAAATCGAAGGAAGAACCGACCTTTGTTATAAAAGACATGCATACACTTGCATGTAAAAATTATCATCAAATTGAGCGTTTCTCGGGCGGTGTTTGAGTCGTACCTTGCTGGTAAATTGAAATACGTGAATTTTGAAATGAGTTCATTATGTATGAGCTAGATATAGCAAACCAAACATTGGCGGCAGCAGTGCGTGAACTTCCCATCTATTAGATATAGCCCGCCAAACATTGGCGGCAGCAATACGTGAACTTCCCATCTACTAGATATAGCCCGCCAAACATTGGCGGCAGCAATGCGTGAACTTCCCATCTACTAGATATAGCCCGCCAAACATTGGCGGCAGCAATACGTGAACTTCCCATCTACTAGATATAGCCAACCAAACATTGGCGGCAGCAATGCGTGAACTTCCCATCTACTAAAGTTACTTGACAAAACATGAACTCAAGCTACACCCCTCCCCCCCCCCCCCCCATGATACGTCACTGCACACTTTTTATTACACGCCCATGAACTATATTAAATATTTTGATGTCCCAACCACTTTTAAACCAAATATTTTTTACACCATACTTCAACTGAAATGATTTCATTTTCTGAAAACAATATTTTACGCGCCAAACGCAGTTGCGTTTTATAATAAAATATATCATTTAGCGTAGTAATCGGGAATTATATTTTTCGCTCTATTGAACTCATTATTGAACCATAACTTTCTTTCATACATATAGAATTATTTATAATATACTCTCAATCCCAAATTCGCTGAATAGAAAGGAACCGGAAATGGAAGCAGTAAATTTGGAAGCAGCCCACGAGTCATACCAGAAGAGTAATATATATAAGAGAAGATAGAATAAAGACTTCGCGAGATTAAAATAAAAACTAAATTTGCTTAGAGCTGAACTCAAGCGACTGACTCCCTTCGTGTCAAAACGCTAAAAAATTACTTTCCATCTGATAATCAAAGCAAAGTGGTATTATTTATATCATGTGATAATCAAAGCAAGTGATATATTTTATATCATCAGATAATCAATGCAGGTGTTATATAATTATTGCATCCGTCTCTTTGTCCAGTTACGATTGGCAGATCTACTCAACACCACCGAAACGCTAGATTCTAAGACCTGCAGAACATTTGCACTCACTAACCTGCAACTGATATTTTCAGGTTGGGTTTTCCTGAAACTGAAATTTTTATAAAATGTCGAACAGCCACTGAATGTGTTTTTTTATAGTGAAACACTTCTCTACAGCCAGTGAATGTGTTTTTTTTATAGTGAAACACTTCTCTACAGCCAGTGAATGTGTTTTTTTTATAGTGAAACACTTCTCTACAGCCAGAAAATGTGTTTACGTTTAGAACGCTTCTCCGTTGTTAACGCCCACAAACACGGGCCTGAGTTCAATGCAGTATTACCCTGTGACTGAACTCGATAGCACTCGTCATCGAAGATGACGGGAAACCAAGCGCTCGTGTTATCCAAAGAAAACGTGGATTACAAATAGGATTATGCCATCTTCACAGAGATTTTAGATACCTTACTTTTAAATTGGATCTAGCCATCGCCCATCCCCCCCCCCCGACCCCGCCCCCCCCCCCCAATACCCACCCAAATAAGTTGTTTTAAGGTCGTCAGGCTTCTTTGAACGTTTTCTTTAATTATTTTATTTTTTTTTGTTTTTGTTTTGTTGTTGACTTCTTTGCTTTTCTTAATCACAGTTTTTTTTTAGCCACCTCACAATTACTTTTTGGTTGATTCTCTGTCTTTTTTTTTTTTTTTTACAATGAAGTCGTCGAATAAGTAAACTTGAAAGATATGATAAGAACCGGCCACAGCAATAATCCCCCTCCAGTGGATCCCCGGCTTTAACAATAGAGCAGTCTCGGGTGTCTTTGCCAGGTCCTATCACTTTCAAAGATGCGCTACTCAAACACCCCCCCCCCCCCTGACTGTCAACTCACGACAAAGACACGAGAAATTGATTTCAGCTCCCCCCGTGCACGTGATGCGCGCGAGCAAGGGGCCCCGGCCGAACAAAAGGCCGTTAGGTCCTCGCAGAGTTATGACCAGGGGTTTGTCAACGTCCGGCCCTGGAGAGGTCTCGTTTCCTGTTTTAAAACGCAAACTGCCTCTGGCGCGGGGGTTCTGCGATAACAAGGATGTAATTGGTTGCGCGAGACACTTGTTTTTATGAGGAGCACTGGCTTGATGGCTTTTTTCAACACGCAATATAAACCCGTGTTCAAATGGGGGAAAACATGACGGGTCTTTTGATGTTTTAACTGGTGAAATTCATTACCCTTCCCCCGTCACTCCATCCCACATCTCTCCCCCCCCCCCCCACCCACCAACCCGAGGAGTGTTCCAAAACTCGCAGTTGTGAGGTTGGAAGCGACATTTGTTGACCGTAATAATTATGGACTTACAGAATTTCATTGTTCCTGTCTCCTGATGTAATACCGAATTAGTTATGGAACAAACAAAAACTCAACAACTTGTGACGTGATTTTTTAGCTTTTGTCCATGTATAACAGAAACTATATATCGTATTCATAAAGTTGTGTTCGTGGCTTCTTAAAGACTCTTTAACATACCCCAGTTCTCAGATGATATCGGGAAAAAAATGGCCTTTCTGATAATAAACCATTTAAAAATGCCTTACGTAAAGGGAAAAGATAAACATTGTTTTTATTTCTACGCGTATTGCCTGGACTACTTGGCATGTAAAAATGTTCGCTATAATGACTCCTGTGTTGACAGTGTTGATGATCGCTGTGAGGACCCCCTCTGTAAATGGTCCCTTTAAGGACCCCCTCTGTAAATGGTCCCTTTAAGGATCCCCTCTGTAAATGGTCCCTTTAAGGACCCAATCTGTAAATGGTCCCTTTAAGGACGCCCTCTGTAAATGGTCACCACGTCGTTGATCTGTGGGCAAAATTTTTAGCCCGTCTACGGGATTATATATTTATGATATATATTTTTTTTCTTTTTAAAATTCTCGGGTATTTTCTATAGTAGGTCTGCTTCTGATGGGAAAAGTTGAAGGGACCCTGGTTGCCAAATGTAAATATAATAAACATGACAACGTCTCCCAGCCAGAGTATTGCCCGCACCGGCCATTAGAACTCGTGTTCGCCCACGAATGCTTATTAATCAAGATCACACACCCTACCCCCCCCGGCCCTGACACCCGGCCACATCCCTCCCCACCACTCCACCCCGTTCCTCACATGTAAGTCACCGACTAAAGAATTAGTCCCGATCAATCACGGGAAATAATGAGCGCCCCGACTTGTCGGTTTTAAATAACCAGCTTAGTCGCCAGCACTTAGTCTCTGTCCTGGGGTTTATCTGAAATTTGCATTATTGGTATCATTAGCCCTCCTTGATCGATATGTCAACCTTATCGACCAATACAGACCCCTTGACTATGTATTGCACCATGATACTGCATCTATAGTGAACATTTCAAAATCTCTTATCTATATAGCTAAAGGTTACTCCACTTTACAGCAGCGGTTCTCAACCTTCCTAATGCTGCGACCTTTTAATACGGTTCGTCATGTTGTGGTGACCCCGAATCATAAAATTATTTTCGTTGCTACTCGGTAATTATGTGCTTTCCTATGGTGTTAGGCAACCCCTGTGCAAGGGTGTTTATCCCCCAAGGGGGGGTCACCCAAAAGGGTGGGGGGTCAACCGCTGACCCATATTGAACAATTAAACAAAATCTTATCCCAATGCAATTCTCAACTTTGCAAAACTCCAAATCGAAGAATAGAAACCAGATTTATCGACCTGTTGAAAGTGACCAATAATAAATTTACTTTTCCATCCAACCATCCATTCCTGTTGCGTTAAAGTCCACGTAGGGTTTTGGCCTGCCTCACCACATCCTTCCACTCAGACCATCCACCCCTGTGGCGCTAAAACCCATGTATAGGGCTTTGGTCTGCCACACCACATCCTTCCACTCAGACCATCCATCCCTGTGGCGTTAAAGCCCCTGTATAGGGCTTTGGCCTGCCTCACCACATCCTTCCACACAGACCATCCAACCCTGTGACGCTACAGCCCAGGTAAGGCTTTGGCCTGCCTCACCACATCCTTCCACTCAGACCTAATTAATGTTTTTCTTTTCCATGCTTGGATTCCAAGTTGCTGTAGATCTTTTTCCACATCCATACATCCAAGCCTAGGTCTTACTCTGTGCCGTTTTCCTCTGGGGTTTTGGTGGCGCACCATCTTCACTCCTCTGTCTTTTGGCAGTCTCTCTAAGTGTCCCGCCCAGTGTAGCCAACCCTTTGTTTATTCCTGCTACCATTGTGAGAACCTGATATTTAAATTTACAATTCCTGCTTGGTTCGTATTCTCCATCCATATTCATCCATTTTTGGTTAGTATATTTCCCTGATAACTTATTCATGTGTTTACTAGGTTTTCTGCCGTTTCTGTTAGGGCCCAAGTTTTATTTGCGCGTGTTATAACACAACTGGTCTGATTACAGTTTTATAAACACACGTTTCTTCGTTTCAGCTTTTCGTTTGGACGAAGCTAATGAGTGTTCAAACGATTCAGCTCCATCTGAGCCATGGGTTCTTACCACGTTTTAGTCCATGGGCACCTTGGTCAGTCAGACGAGTATCACCAACAGCTCTCCAGCGGACCCTGTCTTAGCGTGAAGTTCTCTAATGAATATAACATAATGACAAAGCAAATGAAGCTCGCTGACACCTTATCCCCGGGTTAGAGAACCCCTGTCATTTTCAAACCGAAAAATTGTAGACCTGAGGCCTCCCACTCTCAAAGTAAAGTATACACATTCTTATTTTCACACGCCTGTAAAATATACGTGAAATCGTTATCATATGTGTTTGATCACGGTAGTAATATCTACGCAAACATGCCGATCTGGGGTACATCAATAAACTGTACTAAAGACTGTACACCCGTACAACTTGGTAAACGTATAAAAAACTGTACAAAGTACCGGTAAGCCGTACAGGTTGACATGTACGATTCTAGGTAACTTTTTGAATTGGCTCCTGTTTGGGAAAGCAGTTGGAAAAAGAGGGAAGGGGGGGGCAGTTCGGTAACAATGTATATTAGTGACACCGGAACGGTTAATTTGCAATTTGCATGCTAAATTGTAAAATGGCTTCACGGGCTCTAGAGGGCTAATGACCCCTTATACCATATTCGCCTCAACTTTGTTGAGGGTTTTTTATTGTTTTTTTTTCAAAATGCATTAATGTGGGTTAATCCTAAAAAGGTATTTAAAACTACTTTACCAGCCATCTATGCTTCAACCAATCTATGGCGTATACAGGTGTCGGGATGCCCCCCACCCCCCACATCCACCCATGTGGGGGTGCAGATAACAATTTATTAATGACATACCAGCGATGATTAAATAACCCCTCAACACCTGACATTTTGAAACTAATTTATACGAAATACAAGTGTCATGTCATGTCATGTCATACATGTTTTATTGATAAATTATAAAATAACGTCCATCTGTAAACTGACCCAAAAAAAATATTAAATTATCTGTATATCAACCCGCCGATCTATATATCAACCCTACTATCTATATATAAACCCGACTATCTATATATAAACCCGACTATCTTTATAATAGTATATATCAACCCACCGATCTAAATATCAACCCGACTATCTATATATCAACCCGACTATCAATCAATAAACCCACCCATAGGTGTGATCAAACCAGCCACCACGCGAGACTAGCGTTGAAACCATAAAACCCACATATCTTTGAGCCAATCCACCTTTCTTTGAACCAATCACCTATCTTTGAGACTACCAACCTTTCTTTGAACCAACCCACCTTTACTTTAACCAATCATCTATCGCTTGGGCCATCCCACCTTTCTTTGAACCAACCCACATTTATTTGAACCAATCACCCATCGTTTGGACCAACCCACCTTTCTTGGAACCAACCCACATTTATTTGAACCAATCATTAATCTTTGTGAATACAAACCTTTCTTTGAACAACCCACCATTTTTTTAAAACAATCACCTATCTTTGAGCCTACCCAGCTTTCTTTGAGCCTACCCACCTATCTTCGAACCAACATACCTATATGAGACAACAAACCCATTTTCCTACAATGTAGCCGCTTACCGCCCCACACCCCACCCAATTCCCCCCCCCCCTTTTCTTTCGACACAAATTTAGCAGATGTGTGATGAAACTCCGTGCTAATGTGCCATAAGTCACACACCCTACAGGAGCGCCACAATACGACAAGCTAACGGAGCCCATACCGAGATTACAGCGGCCCGCCAGTAACTGCGTCCACTAAATCCAAGCGGACCACCATAACGAGTTGTACGGCACTTGTGTGCGGGTGTTCACGGGGGGAGGGGAGCGACACAGACCAGGGGTGGCACTGATGCGGATAGACAAAGGGCAAACATGTATGGGCCGGGATGTTATCATTGTTGAAATCTCGTAAATTGTCGTCGTTCTCAGCCGACAGACACGCCATTAACGTTGACATCGCCAATCGTATCGTTGTATTGCTGTTAGTGTATTATTAGTTTCACAGCCCTTTTTTATTTTATTTTTTTTTTCAAAAGGAGAAAATTATTGTTTGACCTGGGCGGTAGAGCGTAATAGAGTGATGTCCAGAGCCGTGGCAAGGTAAACTGCGTCCGGGGAAAAGTCTAAATTTTGGCGCCCTCTTCCAAAAAAAAAAAAGGTATATACACTGTATTAATGTACATAAATTTAAAGAAAATTATAGATTTGGACACCCCTTTAAAAATGGCGCTAGGGGCGGGTGCATTCTTCGCCCCTCGTTTGCACGGTCCTTGTCGTGTTTGTTTTTGCTGTACTGCTTATAGAGTCGGATTACTCCTCGAATTAATTTAATCAATTTCTGTATGACCTCAATTCAGGTTATTTTTCTCCGTGACAAGATGACAACTCTATGTCACAGAATAATTGCTTTGGCGAGAACGCTGTGTCACAGAGTTGCTGTAATGAGAACGATATATAACAGAAGTGCTTTAATGTAACGAGAAATTTATGTAACAGAATTGCTGTAACGAAAACGCTGTGGTAAAGGGTCGCCGTAGTGAGAACTCGAAATTGAATCCACGTGCAAGTTCCAGAAGAAGCGTCCGAGTTTTGGGATGGGCCAGTTTTCAAACAATTTATGGGTCAGTGTCCATTTCCCGTTCGGTGGTGGATCCCATGTCCGAGGTTTGGGGGGGAAATCATTAAATAACCTCAAAACATGTGACACTTTCAGGATGATTGTATTTCCGTGTTTAATTTCGGCGACAGCAACAGTCCATAAAAAGAGGTCTGGACAATGAGGGGTCTGAGCGGGTCATTTCAGGGTCCGCAGGGGGGAGGGGGGGTCCGACACGCCCCCGAGAGGAATAGTTTCATTTGGCATGTACATGCGATACTTGAAGGTACGCCTCTTCTCGGCCCGGGCTGTCCCTCCCAGCTCACAAAAACTGGACTGCCATCAGCCGTAAAAGCCGTCAGTACCGTAGGACGAGAGAGAAGGGGCCTGGCGGTGGTGGGTAACGTCACACGCTCGGGTTAGCATTGTATCACGTGGGTCGGGGGCTTCATGGTCGTAGGATATTGTTGAAACGAAAAGTGGCACAGTCCTAATGTTCGGCTTGGTTTTGGCTATCTTTGTTGACTGTACGACAGAGCACGCGATTTCCGAGCAAAGATTTTCAGACACGCTGGTTATCGGAAGTGCCCCTGTCTTCTTTTTTGTCTTTTTTTTATTACATCATTTATCGTACGCATTGCGAATGGCGAGGGGCACTGCGAATGGCTTTGGGGCACTATGAATGTCTTGGGGCACTGTGAATGTCTGGGGCACTATGAATGGCTTGTGGCACTGCGAATGTCTTGGTGCTTTGTGGCGTAAAATAAAGAGAAACATTTCAGACCTCCGTCGCACAAACCAAGTATAATCATACTTGTGGGGGGATGTATTCTTACTGTACATATATATCAACATACCTATGTATAACTTTAAGACAATGATTTGTTTCATTTCTGTTCTCAAGCTTCTTTAACGCAAACCTTTGCCGTGGCAGTGTACGGTATTCCGGAAACATGTTCTTTTCCGAACTTCCTACGTCCACAGTTAGTTCTGAAGAGCAACGCTAAGCTGTGTATTTGTGAATTTGGATGATGAGCGTCTGGTACTCTCTTTCGATTAACAGCAGCTCTGTTTTAAATCGTTCTTTTTATTGGTTTGTAAGTTGGAAAAATGTAAAAGTTCAGTTAGAAATATGACCGATCAGGTAGTAAAGGAACTCTCTCGTTGCATCCCCCCCCCCCTTACCAGCGCCCCTAACAGCGCCCCTTCCAGCACCCCCACCGGTGCCCATACAGCGCCCATACCAACGCCCCAACAGCGCCACGACCAGCGCCCACAACAGCGCCCCCAACGGCGCTTCCTATACCAGCGCCCACACTAGATGTAAGTTACAGCAGTGCCGTCAAATATATATACAGTAAAAAAAGTGTCTTTTTTTTGGATTCAACAAATATTTCAAAGGGAAAAAATGATTATACTCAAAAACTATATCAACTTCTAGAGATAAGTCTTCCAAGAGCAATCACATAACCGTCGCATATTTTAAAATCTGAAGAAAAAAAAAATAGAAAGCCTAAAATTGTGTGCTTAAATATTCAATAAGCCTAGATCACCCTCCCGTATCAATTAGGCCAAGGTCTATAGATCCCACTGTCTCCACTCTTTGGAACCCTGCACAATCTTTATCACCCCCTTTCCCTCTCTATTGTCTTGTCCAAACGGTTCTCACTTCTCATTTCCATCGGTTCCCTCCCTCCCTCCCCAGACTTAACGAGGGTGTGGCCGCATCTTGGCAAACCCCCCCCCCACCCCCACGCACCCTTTGGATCAACGACATCCACCCCGCTCGCTCGCTCGGGCGTGCAAACATCTCGTGCGTGTCCGGAAGCAATAGAAAGTGATTTAGTCTCTGTGTTGGCGAGGGGCTCCGAATTTCGGCATCAAAACGAGCCCGGCGAAACCGAGGGTGAGCTGACCCGCTTTATGTGCTCGTGGGTCGATACCTCCGCCTTGAGTTGTGGGGTGAGAATGTATGTGAGGACGGGGTAGGGAGGGTGTAAAAATGACCACCATCCTTCTCTCTCTCTTTTTTTTCGTGGTAGGGATGGGGTGGTGGGGGGGGGGAGTTGTAGATCACATAGTATCCGAGGCGTCGGCGCCATGTTTGGTTTCCATAACGCCACGTGCAGGTGCTTGCCCTCTGCACGCGCCCAGTAATTCCCCGCACGCGCTGGAGGTCTCGTAGTGGTCCCCTAAAACACAAGTGGGCACGTGACCTGCACAAGAGATGATGGTAAAAGATGCCCCCCCCCCTTTTGCACCAGGGGGGGGGGAGAGACGTGTGTGCTCAGACCAGAATGCCTACTCGACGGGCGCCATTGTTGCAACTCTTAGATAAAGTCGGAAATCTGGTTGGTAGACCAACGGTAATCTCATTGCCGGTTGTTGACGTTGCATGCATCTCCCATGTTATCTGATAGGACGCCCGCGAATCCGATCATTGGACAAACATTTGCTCATTTTCAGCCTCGCAGAAGTGTAACCAGCTCTTGAGGTTCTCAACCCTTCATCCAGTTATAAACAAAACACACACACACACTTTATTTTTTAAATTTCATTGCATAACGAGAAGCAATACAAAAAAAAGGGGGGGGGGGGAAATCGTATAAAGAAAAGATAATAGGCAAATAATATTCAAGAGTATTTTCTTTTGTTGTTTTTTTTTAATTACATCGTTCATTAAGTATTCTCAATGAACGGACTTTACACATTAAAACACATACAGTGGTCAGTTTGAGTCACTGACCAGACTTTACAGATTAAAACACAACCAGTTGTCAGTTTGTGTCACTGACCAGACTTTACACATTAAAACACAACCAGCGGTCTGTTTGTGTCACTGACCAGACTTTACACATTAAAACACAACCAGTGGTCAGTTTGTGTCACTGACCAGACTTTACTCATTACAACACAACCAATTGTCAGTTTATGTCACTGACCAGACTTTACACATTAAAACACAACCAGTGGTCAGTTTGTGTCACTGACCATACTTTACACATTAAAACACAACCAGTGGTCAGTTTGTGTCACTGACCATACTTTACACATTAAAACACAACTAACGGTCAGTTTGTGTCACTGACCATACTTTACACATTAAAACACAACCAATTGTCAGTTTATGTCACTGACCAGACTTTACACATTAAAACACAACCAGTGGTCAGTTTGTGTCACTGGCCATACTTTACACATTAAAACACAACCAGTGGTCAGTTTGTGTCACTGACCATACTTTACACATTAAAACACATCCAGTGGTCAGTTTGTGTCACTGACCATACTTTACACATTAAAACACAACCAATTGTCAGTTTATGTCACTGACCAGACTTACACATTAAAACACAACCAGTGGTCAGTTTGTGTCACTGGCCATACTTTACACATTAAAACACAACCAACGGTCAGTTTGTGTCACTGACCATACTTTACACATTAAAACACAACCAACGGTCTGTTTGTGTCACTGACCAGACTTTAAACATTAAAACACAACCAACGGTCAGTTTGTGTCACTGACCAGACTTTACACATTAAAACACAACCAGTGGTCAGTTTGTCTGTTCTGGGTTGTTTCTTTTTATGTGGCCGTAACGCTGTGTTCAATAGGCCAGCAAAGTCCCAAAGCCTGCCTGACCCTTATCCTTGCATTCGCCTCTTTATTTCTATTTAACATGCGGTATAGACTCCTTTGAAGACAGCCCTAAAGACGGAAGGATGAGGGGGGGGGGGGAATACGTTGAAACTAATAGTTTAATAATTGTAACCCCCAACCCTACCCTAACACAAAACCTAACCCATAACCTTAACTCTAACCGCAACCTTATCCCAAACCTAACCCCAACAGTAACCCCAAACCTAAGACGGATAAATGAGGAAAAAATCACAATATGTTGAAACTGATAGATTGTTACGATAAACCTATCACTAAGCCTAAACTTAACCCTAAACATTAAACCTACCCCTAATCCTTAACCTAACACGAAACCTAACCCTAACCATAAACCTAAACCCTAACCCTAATCCTAAACCCAACACGAAACCTAACCCTAACATAAACCTAACCCTAATCCTAACCCTAAACCTAACACGAAACCTAACCCTAACCATAAACCTAACCCTAACCATAAACCTAAACCTAATCCTAACCCTAACCCTAAATCTAACACGAAACCTAACCCTTACCATAAACCTAACCCTAATCCTAACCCTAACCTTAACCGTAATCCTAACCATAACGCCATTCCTTATTGATAAGGAAATACATCGAAATTATGCTGTGCCATGGAACAGATCTATATGTCCATTATATTGTGCAAAGGTTAATGTTATTAGATACAAAATTAAGCTTTATATTCAAGGTGAGCGACAATTGAAAACTAGTTTAAGCCTGTAAGCTAATGTTTTGGGGGAGATGCTTTGACATTTTTTAAAATATATATATATTTTTTTAAACTTGCGCAAAGAAACGCTATAGATACCGCATCAGTAAGCCGCAATTTGTTATTGTGTAGAGATATGCTATAGCTACCAGATACCAAGGAGTTCCCAGTTAGCATTTCTGAAAGGTGTGTTTACATTTTAAGGTTAGATCATGACTGATGCTAATTTTTATGTAAATTAAACAACCCCTAAAAAAACAAAAATACTTTAAAAATATAATATCGAATAATGGGGGGGGGGGGGGCTGAAAATTTGACAAAACATGCAGCCAAGTAACGCACTTTGTAAGAATCCCAGCCAACCGGATGCCACGAACAAAAGCGAAATTCATATAAAAGGATTTCGAAAAGAAACTCATCGTAATGACTTGAAGATTTCCGACAATGTTTGACAACTTCTGATACCAATATTTCCTAACGCGAATACTCTCTGGCTCCAATTGTCTCCAACAGGAATACTTTCTAACACAAATATTAATCCTCGTATTACTCTCTGTCGCCGATATTTTCTGACACAAATACTCTCTGACACCAAAACATTCCATCATGTCCAGATTACGTTGAACCGCAATGGCTCTCCAAGTCTGCATCCAATAAGTCGGACACGTTGTTTTATTTCATCTGATCTCATACAGCATGGCTGGACTTTGGTCAACTGTAATCAATTAGAAGGACAGCTTATAGTGTCTTGACGAGTTTAATTGTGCGAGGGCCGCACCAAACCACGATGACTTCTAGTGACAGATAAACCTAAGTGATTGCATCACTAGATGAAGACGTCACCGGATTTAGACATTACTAGATTAAGACATCATCACATGATCACTATCACTAGATGAAGACGTCACTGGATTTAGACATTACTAGATTAAGACATCATCACATGATCACTATCACTAGATGAAGACGTCACCGGATTTAGACATTACTAGATTAAGACATCATCACATGATCACTATCACTAGATGAAGACGTCACTGGATTTAGACATTACTAGATTAAGACATCATCACATGATCACTATCACTAGATGAAGACGTCACTGGATTTAAGACATTACTAGATTAAGACATCAATTACATCCACATTCAAAACATCAGTTTATTAAGACATCACTACATGAAAACAGGACTATATAAAGACATCACCGGACTTAGACATTACTAGATTCAGAATTCATTACATCAAAACCATCACCGTATGATTACATCTTGTTGTGCGCAAGAACATGACTTTGAATCGTAATGTCAACTTTGCAATGATGATAAAGACGGGTTGGGCAGCCAGCTTCCGATGACATCAGTTGGCAAAACATCTGATAAGCTGCCGGACCGCGACCAGCGCCCACTGAAGTTTAGTGACGCCTGATGACAATGAGAGGCCGTTGGAGAGGCGGGCGACCACGTCATTAAGTACCTGTTGTTATTTACCCTCGCCCGAGTCTCGGCTTGGGAGGCGTGTGTCCCCCCGGGGGGAGAGTGAAATGTTCGCCGAGTTTATAGAAACAGATTTTTATCTCGGGATTATGGCCAGTCAGGCATGTTAGTCGGCGCTTGTTAGCCATTAGTTGGCCAGATTCTCTCTCCCTCAATGGACCAAACTCAATTTACACCGACTGACTTCAAATAGAAAGAATTACCTGCTAACATAAGTGGCCAAATCAAACTTCTGACCTTTTCAATTTCACTTGTATTCGACTTGTCCCTCACGAGTGGTGCCCCTCGACAACTCCCCCCCCCCCACCCCCACTCTGTACCTCACACCCGTTCCATCAACACTACTTTCATCGCGTTAGCTGTAATGAAACTGGTTTTAGCGACATAGTTGTTTGGTCACTGGAAATAACATCAAGGGTGGGCTGTGTTAAATTAATGACCCACCGACCCCCGGCTCGGGTTCCCTTATCGGACCGCGCAATCACCTCGCTCACTCCTGGAGGGTGCTAAAAAGGCGTTCAGTGTTCCGGGTTGGGCTACAACAAAGGGCAATACAGTAAAAAATGTTGTTTGATGGTGGGTTAATTTTGTTCATGATAAATACACTTGAAGATCGTTTTTCCTAATAAGCTGGTTAACAAGATTACAAAGTTTGAGTAAGGACATAAATTGCAAATCAATGGTAAAATAAGATCTATTATATATATGGGCTATAAGCCTATATATGTATATATATATATATTATATTTTGCTTGTGGTGAGCCTACTTCCATTTCCGGATAGCGCAGAAAATATAATTCCCGATAACTAATAATCGTATCTTCCGTAATCTGTCCATGATATCTGCCCCAGATCCCCTATCTTTACTAATTTTAACTATAATATCTGCCTCATGTTCCCTATCTTTACTAATCTTTCGTACGATATCTGCCCCAGACCCCATATCTTCAATAACCTTACCTACGATATCTGCCTCAGATCCCTCGTACTAGCGGACCTTACCTACCATATGTGCCTCAGACCCCCTGTACTAGCGGACCTTACCTACCATATCTGCCTCAGATCCCCCGTACTAGCGCACCTTAAGTACCATATATGCCTCAGATCCCCCGCACCTTAAGTACCATATGTGCCTCAGATCCCCAGTACTAGCGCACCTTAAGTACCATATGTGCCTCAGATCCCCCGTACTAGCGCACCTTCAGTACCATATCTGCCTCAGATCCCCCGTACTAGCGGACCTCACCTACCATATGTGCCTCAGATCACCCGTACTAGCGGACTTTACCTACCAAATGTGCCTCAGATCCCCCGTACTAGCGGACCTTATCTACCATTTGTGCCTCAGATCCCCTATCGTTACCAGCGGACCTCACCTACCATATGTGCCTCAGATCACCCGTTCTAGCGGACCTTACCTATCATATGTGCCTCAGATCACCCGTACTAGCGGACCTCACCTACCCTATGTGCCTCAGATCCCCCGTACTAGCGCACCTTAAGTACCATATCTGCCTCAGATCCCCCGTACTAGCGGACCTTACCTACCGTATGTGCCTCAGATCACCCGTACTAGCGCACCTTAAGTACCATATGTGCCTCAGATCCCCCGTACCAGCGCACCTTAAGTACCATATGTGCCTAAGATCCCCCGCACCTTAAGTACCATATGTGCCTCAGATCCCCCGCACCTTAAGTACCATATGTGCCTAAGATCCCCCGCACCTTAAGTACCATATGTGCCTCAGATCCCCCGCACCTTAAGTACCATATGTGCCTCAGATCCCCCGCACCTTAAGTACCATATGTGCCTCAGATCCCCCGCACCTTAAGTACCATATGTGCCTCAGATCCCCCGCACCTTAAGTACCATATGTGCCTCAGATCCCCCGCACCTTAAGTACCATATGTGCCTAAGATCCCCCGCACCTTAAGTACCATATGTGCCTAAGATCCCCCGCACCTTAAGTACCATATGTGCCTCAGATCCCCCGCACCTTAAGTACCATATGTGCCTCAGATCCCCCGCACCTTAAGTACCATATGTGCCTAAGATCCCCCGCACCTTAAGTACCATATGTGCCTCAGATCCCCCGCACCTTAAGTACCATATGTGCCTCAGATCCCCCGCACGAGCCTATGGTATATGTGTTTATATGTTAGGACGGCGTGGCTGAGATAGGATTGGCTTTTGCTTTTTCTATAAAAAAAATTGATTGAGTTATAACAGGATAATCTCATGTATTGATATAATATATCAGGATAATCTCATGTATTGATATAATATAACAGGATAATCTCATGTATTGATATAATATAGCATGATAATATCATGCAGTAATATAATATGACATTATAATACCACGTATTGGTTTTTTTCATTGTCTGGTTTTAACCAGCGTCCGTATAATGGAGCCATGATCATATTTTGAGAATCCCAAATTCAGGCATAATTCAGCTTTGCAGGCATCGCAAAAAATTGAGAACTATTGAACTTTGTGGCATTGACGACCCCCCCCCCCCCCAGCCCCCAACCCAGCCCCAAGAAGGCTGCCAACCGAAAAGCTTGTTTGGTGCCAAACATTTCGAGAGATGTTCTACAATGCTGGCGCTAAACTCAATTAGTTTGTCTTTTCTCTAACCCGCTGGGAATCCCCACGACGGTCGGCTGGACATGCAACTGACCACCTGCCTCTCGATGCTGACCCATAGATGGCGTAGTGGCGTGTGACCATTGTGTTAGGTTCGCTGGTCGGAGTGTTGTGCAATCCACCGTCCCACGCGGACAACTGGATAACAGGTAGCCAGGTAGCAGTCAGGCTGTACTAACTTAGACCCCCTTCAACAGCAATAACGCGTGGGTCGGCGTGTGGGGTCTAAACGGCACCACAATGAGTTTCGATCTCGGCCCAGCGGGCGACGCCGAATTCTAGAATGACGGAGACACTTGCGGGAAATGACGTCACGCGGCGATGTCAACAACGTCGAATAGGACGGTGACAGGATGGAAACTTTGCTGGCGACTCCCTGAACTGTGACCCCCTGCGGCTGCATTTATTAAATCATCTGAGCTGACACGGTAAGAAGAACGTAGGGCATTTTTGTTTAAACTCAATATCCGTTAGAGTGGGTTATAGTTATAGCGTAACTGTGGGTCTTCTCAGACAGGGTTAACTTGGTGCTTTTTGTTACACAACTCTTGTCAGAGTATTTTAACTTTGTGGTTTTTGTTACACCTCTCATCCCAGTGTATTTTAACTTTGTGCTTTTTGTTACACCTCTCATCCCAGTGTATTTTAACTTTGTACTTTTTGTTACACCTGTCTTCTCAGAGCATTTTTTTTACTTTTGTGCTTTTTGCTACACCTGTCTTCCAGAGGCGTATCTAAGGGGGGTAGGGGACAGATATCCCTGGGTGCCAGACAAGTTAGGGGCGCCAAAATGTCCTTTGATATAATTTTGTTGATTAAAACAATGGGTTTGAGAGTTGAAAAAAAAAGAAAGTGGGGCTCTTTAAAAAGGAATCTTTTCCCCTGGCGCCAAACACTCTAGCTACGCCTCTGTTGTCTCCTCAGAGTATTTGAACTTTGTGATTGCTTTGATTGCATTTTGTAATGAAAACATTATAAGTTCCAGACGTTTCTTTTTAAGTTCTTATAAGAGTGCTATCTCTATAAATCTGTGTTAGTTGTTTTCATCATTCATAATAATAATAATAATTATACTAATAAAGTTTATTTGAAAAATCACGCTACTTCATCCCCAAAGGCTCGAGGCGCGGTACAGAGTCAACCACATTAAAAGAGAAATGAAAACAATCTATAGGCGATAATAGCTATAGGCTGTGGACAAGATGGTAGACAGCATCACCTCAGCTGCTATTACAGGATAATATCATGTATTGACACAATGTAACATTATAAAATAATGTATTGATATAATATGACATGATAATACCATGTATTGGGTTTTTTTTTCTTCGTCTAATTTTAACCAGCGTTCCGGATAATAGAGCCACGATCCTATTTTGAGAAAACACAACTGAGACATAATTCAACTTTGCAGACATCGCAACAAATTGAGAACTATTGAAATGTGTGGCATTGATCCCCCCACCCCCAACCCAGCCCCAAGAAGGCTGTCAACCCAGACCCAAAAAGGCTGTCAACCCAACCCCAAGAAGGCTGCCAACCGAAAAGCTTGTTTGGTGCCAAACATTTCGAGAGATGTTCTACAATGCTGGCGCTAAACTCAATTAGTTTGTCTTTTCTCTAACCCGCTGGGACTCCCCCCACGACGGTCTGCTGGTCATGCAACTGACTGGATTATAACACAATATCATATGATATTTAGGTATCTTACACCAATGCACGAGATTTAGGATCTTACTCAAATTGGTGAGATTTAGGTATATCTTACACAAATTTATGAGATTTAACTAAGTTACACAAATTCATGAGATTTAGGTATATTATTCATGAGATTTAGGTATATTATTCATGAGATTTAAGAATATTATTCATGAGATTTAGGTATATAACAGAAATTCATGAGATTTAGGTATCTTACACAAATTTATGAGATTTAGGCAATTTAGGTATATAACACAAATTCATGAGATTTAGATGTTTTACACAAATGTATGACATTTAAGTATATTACACAAATTTATGAGATTTAGGTATATATTATTCAAATTTGTGGCATTTAGGTTATATTTCCGGTTAAAGGATAAACTGTTTAATTGATAATAATAATAATAATAAAGTTCATTTGAAAAATCACGCTTCATCCCCAAAGGCTCGAAGCGCGGTACAAAAACTAAGTTGGGAGATAATAACAAGCTGGAAAAGATTGTAGACATCATCATTCCAGCAGGTGTTTGCGAAATAGATGAGTTTTTAAATTTGTTTTGAAGGACTCCAGCGTCTGGCTGTTTTTGAGAGCGTCAGGAAGGGTGTTCCAAATGGTTGGGCCAGCAAATGCGAACGTGCGCTTTCCGTAAGTTTCAAGGCGAACACGCGGTATCGAGAGTTTGCCACTATCGGATGAGCGGAGTTGTCTAGTGGGTACATAAGGCGTCATGAGCGCTTGGAGATAGGACGGCGCCAGGTCATGCAAGCAGCGGTAGCACAGAGTTGCGATTTTGTACTCTATACGAGCGCGGACCGGCAGCCAATGCAATTCTATCAGAAGAGTTTTAGCATGGTCGAATTTGCGTTTACGAAGAACAATTCGAGCCGCATTATTCTGTGCCTTTTGAATTTTATCAAGGAGCGTAGCTGGAAGACCCACCATGAGAGCATTGCAGTAGTCCATGCGTGATAGCACGAATGCAGACATCAGCCTCTTTGATGCACCCAACGTTAAGAAGGGTCTGATATGACTAATTCTGCGTAGCTCTAGAAAAATCGCCTTGCAAATCATGTTAATGTGATTTTCCATAGTTAGTGTTCTGTCTAAGTAGACACCCAGGTTTCGCACTGTTTGAGCAAACTCAATCTGCACGCCTGAGAGAGTAAAGGATGGTGTATCTTTTAAAGATTTTAATTTTTGAGCGGTAGCAATGGGGATCACCTCAGTCTTTTCATCATTCAATTTGAGCTTGTTTATTGTCATCCAGTGCTTAACTGACTCCACTGTCTTCTGTGTCATTTTAAGAAGCTGAGGGAGCTGAGAGGGGATCACGGATTTCTGAAGTTGGGTATCATCCGCGAACATGTGATATACCATGTCAAAATGCTTGATCACTGCACCCAGGGGCTGAACGTACATAGTGAAAAGCACCGGGCCTAAGACCGAGCCTTGGGGTACTCCGAATTCAATAATGGATTTCTTGGAGGTCAAGCCGTTTGTGATAACTGATTGGACCCGATTTGTCAGATATGAGCGGAACCATCTCAGGACGGTATCAGTGAAACCGAACGTATATTGTAGACGTTGGAGAAGTATGCCGTGGTCAAGCGTATCGAACGCTGCCGATAGATCCAGTAACGACAAAAGGGATACCTGGCCCTCACCACAAGACGACAGAAGGTCATTTACGACGCGCAACAGGGCTGTCTCAGTAGAGTGATGCGTTCTGTATGCTGACTGAAAAGGCTCAAACAAGTCACACCGAGTGAGGTGATCCAGGAGCTGTCGAAGAACGACCCTCTCTAAAATCTTTGATAAAAATGGTAGATTAGAGACGGGGCGATAATTTTCCAACAGATTAGGGTCGAGATTTGCTTTTTTTAGCAGTGGAGTTACAACCGCCTCCTTAAAAGAGGATGGAACAAAACCAGTTTTCAAAGACTGATTTACGATATTAGTAATGATAGGGACAATTTCGTCTAAACATTCATACAACAGACCTGCCGGAAGAGGGTCAAGCAAACATGACTTTCTTGGGGAGTCAACCAGGATTTTCTTCACATGCGATTCAGTGACCTCCAAAAATTCGCTCATAGGAGTGCCATTAAACGGCAAGAATTCGGGAGCATCTGTGCAAATGTCAAGTCTCGCCCTGATCTTCTTAACTTTCATAACAAAGAAATCATTTAGAGCGTCTGGTAACTCGGCCAAAGCAATATTGTTTGGCACAGATGTGTCCTTCTGTTTACCGGTCAGCTGACCGACAATGCGAAATAAGTCCCTATTTGAACCGCAATCTACAATCCGGTGACTGACATATTCAGTCCTAGCTGCAAGGACCATCTGCTTAGTGCGTTCCTTGTTTTCAACAAAGATTTGTCGGTGCACAGTCAAGCCAGACTTCCGCCACTTGCGTTCTGCACGTCGCTGTTGCTGCTTCGCGTCCTTTATTTCTGGTGTGAGCCATGGGGCAGAAGGGCGGTCCGTAACGCGCCGTGTAGACAGAGGTGCATGTTTGTCTAAAATAACTCTGAGGCCACTGTTGTAGTCTGTTGCAGGATCATCTTCGCTATACTTGAGGGCGGCGACGTCACATCTAAAGGCCGCCCGATCTATCCTTCGGAGGTCACGGGATGTGATTGTGCGCAGAAGGCGCCCTGGCTTCCTTAAATCAAAGTCAAAGGTTACTGGGAAATGATCAGAGATCAGTTTGTCCTCAATTATGAGGTTGCAGATCATAGCTGCACGATCCTCTCTGACAACCAGCCAATCTAGGATGTGACCCCGCTTTTGTGTCGGGACACTGACAAGCTGAGTCATTCCGTGTGTGTCAAGAGCTGATTTTAAGGTCTTGACATAGCTGTCGGTGGTGGAATCGAAATGACAGTTTGTGTCGCCGATTATGACGACGTTTTTGTTTGTGGAGGCGTACGTTTCCAGAAGCCGAAGAAAGTCAGCAGTAAACTGACAGATCTTCAACTTATTTCGCTTATTAGGAGGTGGCCTGTATATGCATAGAAACGTTATCGCTTGTTCACCATAATTAAGTTGCATCTTGCACATCTCAAATGAAACAAACTCGTCCGATTTTGAAAACGCCACACCATTCTTTAAGGAGCTCCTATAAAGGACAGCAATACCACCACCACTGTGCGATTGCCTTGGGCAAGAGTGAATGAGGTAATCCGGAGGTGTAATTTCTTGCTGCTTGACCTCGTCTCCAACATGTTTAAACCACGTCTCGGTAATGAATACAAGGTCAGCCTTGCTCTCTAAAACAAGATCGCACACCTCAAATGTCTTATTCCTGCATGACTGGGAGTTAAAATACAGTACCCCGAAATTATGTGATTGTGGCTTCACAACAGGCTGGCAGTCAACATCAATTAGATTTGATCTCTTCACGCCCCGTCGAGGCGGTGTGAAATCATGAGTTTGAGTTTTTGTTGTTGTTTTTTTCTCAGTGAAAAGGTCATTGATGATCAATGATGTCTTGACAGATGACTGCACATTAATGAGCGTAACATCATCAGTTCTTTGACGCACTATTGTCGTGGGAGCTGAATGTCGAGATCTCATCCTCCTTCTTCCCCCACGAAAACCTCTTGCAGTTTTCTTTTTTATTAAACATAATGATCGACATCGTGAAAGAACATCATCACTAAGGAGATAGCCATCAGGGGTACACAGACGACGCAGGATTGTAGATGAATATTGAAGGCGGGGCATATCTTTTAAGTTAATTTCCAAGTCTATCAAAACAATGTGAAATATACATACACTATTGTGGCCTAAAAGATCGCCACACAGCAGTTTAAATAGTGTTTTACGGAAGTGTTCATAACCAGCGAAGTGCAGTTCAAGAGATGACTACTTCGTTCTGTATCCAGGAATAAAAATATGAGAGAAACAAGGAGAAAATGTGGAGATATTTCAGTGCAGCACATCGAATTGTGAACCGGAAGTGTTTGTTAATGACGTCGACTGTTTTTGTTTACATTAATCACGAATATAGAATGGAAAAATTTAGAATAAGTCTACCAATTCCTAGTTATTTTCGAAATAAATTATATTCATACGTCCAGGAGACTTTCATATTCAAACATATCCATTATTCCAGGAATAAAAGTTGAGAAAAACAATCCGAAAATGAGAAAATGTAGAGCGATTACACAGCTGCCTGTCAAGCGCTCGTGAACCGGAAGTAAAGAGATATTCAATCAGAACAGTTAATCTTATGATGTTATTCTGATAAAATGTCTTTAATCTCATGGTGTTATCCTGACGGCCTGTCTGTACCATGGTCAAGTTAAGAGTGCTTTCTTTTTTCCTTTCTTCTAGTAGAACATATACTTCTAAATAATAATTCATGCGGATCGTTTTATTTTTCACTCATACACAAATCTCCACAGGTTATATTTTCATCACGCGTGACTGATTTTTCTAATATACCCGAAGGTCCAGCCCAATAACGCCCACTAATATCCCATCAATGCGCTCGACTGTCTGTGCATGTCCTTATGTTGACAGACACGTTATGTCAATTGTGCAGCATGACCGGGTTGGCTCAATGGTTAATTTACCAGACAGCCCCCGACGGGACGGCGAGCATGTTTACCTCTGCTGACGGTCCTTCTGTTTAAAAAGTCATTTCCATTTTTAGCGCTCATATTTAAGCGGAAGAGATGCGGCGAGAACACAACATTACAGGGGCAACAAAGGGTCCGGTTGGCTGGACGGTGAGAAATGGCCATCAAATTCTCTCGGGGGGTGCCTGTTTAAAAAAACATATTCAATTCACCCTGGACCCCATCCCATGGTGAGCCAGGTGGGTACGCGTGGGATGTTTGAGTCTCTGCCAGATTAATGTTTGTGGACAAAACGACCTATCCCACACTTTGTGTGTGTTTCAGACAACTATATATTTAACTTTATTTGTGTGTGTTTGAGACAACTATAATATATATTAAACGGTTTCTATGTGTTTGAGACCACTATATATTAAATGGTTTTTATGTGTTTGAGACCACTACATATTAAACGGTTTTTATGTGTTTGAGACCACTATATATTAAACGGTTTTTATGTGTTTGAGACCACTATATATGAAACGGTTTTTATGTGTTTGAGACCACTATATATGAAACGGTTTTTATGTGTTTGAGACCCAGTGGCGTAGTGAGGGGGGCAAGGGGGGCATCATGCCCCGGGCGCTACTCACAATGGGGCGCCAAATGGTATATTTTACTATAATAGTGTATGGTTTTCGAATAGGGGGGGCGCTAAAAAGGTATTGGGGCGCTAAAAAGGTATTGTGCCCCGGGCGCGAGTTAAGCTCGCTACGCCACTGTTGAGACCACTATATATTAAACGGTTTTTTGTGTGTTTGAGACCACTATATATTAAACGGTTTTTGTGTGTTTGAGACCACTTTATATTAAACGGTTTTTTTGTGTGTTTGAGACCACTATATATTAAACGGTTTTTTGTGTGTTTGAGACCACTATATATTAAACGGTTTTTTGTGTGTTTGAGACCACTATATATTAAACGGTTTTTTGTGTGTTTGAGACCACTTTATATTAAACGGTTTTTTTTGTGTGTTTGAGACCATTATATGTTAAACGGTTTTTTGTGTGTGTTTGAGACCACTATATATTAAACGGTTTTTTGTGTGTTTGAGACCACTATATATTAAACGGTTTTTTGTGTGTTTGAGACCACTTTATATTAAACGGTTTTTTGTGTGTTTGAGACCATTATATGTTAAACGGTTTTTTTGTGTGTTTGAGACCACTATATATTAAACGGTTTTTTGTGTGTTTGAGACCACTATATATTAAACGGTTTTTTGTGTGTTTGAGACCACTTTATATTAAACGGTTTTTTGTGTGTTTGAGACCATTATATGTTAAACGTTTTTTTGTGTGTTTGAGACCACTATATATTAAACGGTTTTTTGTGTGTTTGAGACCACTATATATTAAACGGTTTTTTGTGTGTTTGAGACCACTATATATTAAACGGTTTTTTGTGTGTTTGAGACCACTTTATATTAAACGGTTTTTTGTGTGTTTGAGACCACTTTATATTAAACGGTTTTTTGTGTGTTTGAGACCACTTTATATTAAACGGTTTTTTGTGTGTTTGAGACCATTTTATATTAAACGGTTTTTGTGTGTTTGAGACCAAAAAAAATTAAATGTTGAGCATTAAAAATAGGCAAAACATCACGGAAGTGGATGATAGGACCGGATACCAAAGCTGGATTATATGACTGGATGATAGGACCGGATGCCAAAGCTGGATTATATGACTGGATGATAGGACCGGATGTCAAAGCTGGATTATATGACTGGATGATAGAACCGGATGCCAAAGCTGGATTATATGACTGGATGATAGGACCGGATGCCAAAGCTGGATTATATGACTGGAAGATAGGACCGGATGCCAAAGCTGGATTATATGACTGGATGATAGGACAGGATGCCAAAGCTGGATTATATGACTGTATGATAGGACCGGATGCCAAAGCTGGATTATATGACTGTATGATAGGACCGGATGCCAAAGCTGGATTTTATGACTGTATGATAGGACCGGATGCCAAAGCTGGATTATATGACTGTATGATAGGACCGGATGCCAAAGCTGGATTATATGACTGGATGATAGGACCGGATGCCAAAGCTGGATTATATGACTGGATGATAGGACCGGATGCCAAAGCTGGATTATATGACTGGATGATAGGACCGGATGCCAAAGCTGGATTATATGACTGGATGATAGGACCGGATGCCAAAGCTGGATTATATGACTGGATGATAGGACCGGATGCCAAAGCTGGATTATATGACTGGAAGATAGGACCGGATGCCAAAGCTGGATTATATGACTGGATGATAGGACCGGATGCCAAAGCTGGATTATATGACTGGATGATAGGACCGGATGCCAAAGCTGGATTATATGACTGGATGATAAGACTGGATGCCAAAGCTGGATTATATGACTGGATGATAAAATAGATGATAAGACTGGATAATAAAATAGATGATAAGACTTGATGATAAAAATGGATGATTAAAGAGATGATAAGACTGGATGATAAGACTGGATGATAAAATAGGTAGTATGACTGGATGATAAAATAGATGTTAAGACTGGATGATAAGACTGGATGCCGAGACTGGGTGATAAGACTGGGTGATAAAATAGATGATAAGTGTGGATGATAAGACTTGAGGATAAGAGTGGATTTTAAGACTGGATGATAAGACTGGATAATAAGACTGGATGATAAGACTGCTGGAAAAGAGTGGGTGATAAGACTGGGGGATAAGATTGGATGATAAAACTGGATTAAAGCCTGTTGGATATAATGTATGTTAAGACTGGATGATAAGACTGGATGATAAGACTGGATGATAAGACTGCTGGATAAGAGTAGATGATGAGACTGGTATAAGAAGATCTCAAACCAGATTGCATGGACTCTTTAAGCGCATCTTTTGTGTTTTAATCTTTAAATGTATTTTGTTGGTATAGATTTGGACACACCCCCACAGCCGAGGAACCTACTCACAACCTGGCTTACCTTCCCAACAGTTCCAGGAACCTATCACTCACAACCTGGCTTCCCTTCCCAACAGTTCCAAGAACCTATCACTCACAACCTGGCTTCCCTTCCCCACAGTTCCAGGAACCTATCATTCACAACCTGACTTCCCTTCCCCACAATGTTCCAGTAACCTATCTCTCACAACCTGGCTTCCCTTCCCCAAAATTTCTAGGAACCTATTACTCATAACCTGGCTTCCCTTACCCAAAATTTCTATGGAACCTATTACTCACAACCTGGCTTCCCATCCCCAAAATTTCTAGGAACCTATTACTCACAACCTGGCTTCCCTTCCCCAAAATTTCTAGGAACCTATTACTCACAACCTGGCTTCCCTTCCCCAAAATTTCTAGGAACCTATTACTCACAACCTGGCTTCCCTTCCCCAAAATTTCTAGGAACCTATTACTCACAACCTGGCTTCCTTTCCCCACAGTTCCAGGAACCTATCTTATTACCCACAACATGGCTTCAGCATGGAAACAAATATTTTCAAGATTATAATATATACATATATATATATATATATATATAATATCAACAATTTCTTGAAAGCAAGCATGGCATAAAATCTATACGTCCTACATCAAATTCTGCATACATGTTTGGAATCAACACTTTGAAATCGATATGTTCAAATCAACATGTTTAAATAGATATCGTGAATTCGATAGGTTTGATATTGATATGCTCAAATCGATAGGTCGAAATTACCAGGTTGAAATCGATATATTGAAATCGATATGTAAGGCAAAAATAGCAAAATCTTTCTGCCCAGTGAATTATCTTTGGTTTATTATATGGAAACTGTCTGCGGGGTCAAGCATCTAAAAAATGATCTATCCCGCGGATACATGCACAGAACTATATTATTCGTATATAATACACTTGTTATATACAAGTTTTATACACTTTTCAGATTGTGACTGTTATGCCCCTCCTCCTCCACCCCCCACCCCCCGCGCCCCTACCTGTAATCCGTACTCCCTTTACAGTCTCAGCATTGATATGTCTAACTACAATACATCATACTCTCGTTTCGTGTTCGTCTCGGCACTGTGACTGTGATGCCTCTCCCCCCCCCCCCCCCCCCCCGCTCCTTCCATTGCCACAATGTACAATCGTACCCCGGCGCCCGATGTGTCCATCGTAACAATGATTACGCAACACTTGAATGACCGGGCCAGGATGTACGCAAGGGGGGGGGGGATTTCTTCGCTTTTTTTTTTTTATCTCCCCCCTTCCCACAAGACATTTACTGATTTACCTCAACAAAAGCCGAGACCAGTCGTGATTCAAGGCCTCGACCTCTGTCGCGTGCATATCGATTGACGGCTTAGCCAATCGGCTTCTCGATTCGCTGGCTGCTAGGGGCGGGGCATAAGAGCAAAAAGGGGGAGGGGGGGGAGGTTGGGGAGGGGGAGAACGTCGTTTCGAGGGAAGCGCCTTTACTCAATAGAGGCGAAAGGTTGGGAGAGGCGTGGAGGGGGGGGGGACGCGACCATAATCCCCCGGCGACGGAGGAAGTCCTCGGTTCGCGTGCGCGATTAGAATGCATGCAGATCGAGAGCCTCTGCCGCGGCACGTGCCGCCGCCCGGTGGTACGAATGTCGTAATAGGAATGTCGTTACGGCTTGATTGTGGCGGCTCCTGTAATCGTCGCGACGACGACATGGTAATTAATTGAGTTTTATTGGTCGCGATTGACAATCGTGCACCTCAGTCTTCGCCTTCCCCCCCCCAACCCCCACACACACCTCTTCTGCCAATTTTTTTTTTTTTTTTGGGGGGTGGGGGGGGGGCATTTTTTGTTTGTTTGTTACGTCTGCATTACCCACATGAGTATCAGGTCGTGTGTATATTATAACACTGGATTTTATCACCGGTGGGTTACAATTTCCTGCGCGTTGTTTTTTTTTATGTTTTATGACCACCGATACCGAAACATTTTTTTTTTTTTTTAAAGTTTTTTTTTTTTTTCCAATTTGAATAGAGCGCGTGAGTGAGCATTTGATTGTGCGTGTGTGTGTGTGTGTGTGTGTGTGTGTGTGTGTGATGCAAGGACTGGGTGAAAGTTCATAGTTCATGGTAAATTAACAGAAAACGACTCGTTTACTACAAAAAAATTTTTGCTTTTTTTTGGTGGGTTAAATTTATGTATTTTTTCATTGCTGTGGATGTTGTTATGTGATCCTTGACTGGGGGAATGGAAGACATTGTCGCCACCTCCAAACCGATCTAAACGTGACAATGTTAGGGGGGGGGGGGTTTGCAGTGGTAACACACGCATGGTTGATTTCGATTGGCTTGAAAGACACGCGTGCTTCATCGCCATAGACTCACAGGGATTACAGTTGGGGTGGGGTGGGGTGGGGTGGGGGGGACACTGTGTTTACAGACACATGGGTTAAAGACGTACAGGAGTGATGGTCTCAATTTTTTTTTTTTTTTTTTTTTTTTAAATTTTAAATGTAAATTATTCTCAACCGCTGTTCAAGGACACCGACCTTTCTCCAATGCCATCGTCAGCACGTCTAATAGCTAATATAGCTATAGCTGCAGTCACAATGCTACCGTGATAAGATTGTAACCATATAATTACCACAGTAAAAATCAAAATGCATACTTCCCTATGTAACTATGTCACTGACACTACCAGGTGGCGCTGATTTCACTAAATAAAATTCCCGCTAAATTCGATTTTTTTTTTAATACAGCAAGTGCGTTTGGTGTGTAGTTTTTTGTTTGTTTTTTTTTTTATAATTTTAACGGAAAATAATTGGTGTAATAAATCTGCTGTGTAAAAGTGTGTAGGACATTACAATATTAATATAGTTCAGGGGCGGCGGCGTAATGGGGAGAGTAGAACTATGTGACATTAAACCAACAAAGGTATTTCATTTATTACAGACGAACGCAGTTGTATCTTAGAAGTGTCCCACAAGATGACCAAAGATCTAACACGTGACTTTGACCCATCGAAACCAACACCACCACTCACCCTGGGGGCAGGCCGCGCCACGCTCCAACTCACCTCATTTAATGAGACTTGTTTGTTGTGTGTGTAGGGTGCGTGTCGGGCCGAAGATAGGAAGAGGTAGATCAGTGGATGGTCGATGGTATGGCTGGCACTGATGTGGTGGTATGATGGGGAGAATGGGGATACCATTTCTGAGAGTCACTAATTTTTTTTTTCCCTTTTCGTGCCCCACTCTTCACTTCTCTTTCCATCAATACATAATTTGTATTTATTCCGCTTAAATCTCCTCTACCTCTTTCCCATCTCCGTATATCTCCTTACTGTCTCATTCCCCTCCAAATTTCTCGTCCATCTCCCTATATAATAGTCTGTGAAACAAAGGTGGGGGGGGGGGGGTGGCACCATCTGTCTATTACATTTTGTTTGAGTCCCCAGAACTCTACGACTGACATTATTTTTCATTTCTGATTAATTCGTTTTAAACCAACGTAACTTTATAAATAATTCAGTACCACCAGTGTTACCAGCACCATCAGTGTTACCAGCACCATCAGTGTTACCACTACCATCAGTGTTACCAGCACCACCAGTGTTACCAGTACCATCAGTGTTACCAGTACCATCAGTGTTACCAGTACCATCAGTGTTACCAGTACCATCAGTGTTACCAGTACCATCAGTGTTACCAGTACCATCAGTGTTACCAGTACCATCAGTGTTACCAGTACCATCAGTGTTACCAGTACCACCAGCACAATCGGTTTTACCAGCACCACCAGCACAATCGGTTTTACCAGCACCACCAGCCCAGCACCATCAGTTTTATCAGCACCATCAGTTTTACCAGTACCATTAGCGCCATCAGTGCCATCAGGGACGTCAGTGCCACCAGTGCCATCAGGGACGTCAAGTGAACAATTTGAATCCACATTTTTTTTTAATTAGTCATTTTAAGTCAAGTTTTGGAAGTGAACATTTTAAGTGAACATTTTAAGTGAACATTTTAAGTGAACATTTTAAAATACAAATATTCACTCTTGAATCAACATTTTTTTTTTAATCTATAAATAAGAATATTTAATTATAGTATAAAGTTTATTGTTGGTAAACCGTTATGAATGAATAAATTAACATAACGTAATAATCCTGTTATCTTCCTCACAAAACACCTCCCCTTCCCCCCCCCCCCAGACAATGAGCAACCCTCGCGTCTTCCTTCGCCCCCCAACCCCTCCCCTCTTACATCGAATCTCAGCCTCTCACGCCACCAGATGAGGAGTACACACGCACACGCTAAAAAAATTGATCCCCCCCCCCAAACCCCTCAACCTGCCTGTCAGTCACCAGGACACGCCTTCTGTCATTTAACAATGGGGACCCCCACCCCCTCCCCTTCCCCCCTGCGGTACCCCATCCCAGGGAAAAAGACACAGCGGAGACTGAACTTCCCACAGTCACCGACTAGGCGCGGTACCTAACAGTTCGAAGCTTCCGGCGCCCAAAAAAAATTTTTTTTAAATTTATAAAAGTTTCGCTTTTGGCAACCAAACTTTCGAATCGCTACTTTCATGATAGATTGGGATTACGCATAACATGCAGTCGTGACAAGGAAACTCAAGCAACCATTTAAAAAAAAAAAAAAATTCACGCTCATCCAGACAATCCGGACCAATTGTTGAATTGATTCATGAGGGGAAAGAAATCGAACTTCAATAATAGAGAAATCAAATATTTCATCGACTTTCTCTGGTGTGATTTTATTGTTTTTCCTTGCCCCCCCCCCAGCGACAGAAAGTGGAACATCGCTGGTGAAGTGTATGTGTTTGGAAAATCGCGTTGCACTTCTCAGAGTTTATCGGATAGTCTACCTGAGACAGACTGTTTTAAGGATAGCTATAATAATAATAATACTTCAGTGGCGGAAGGAAGGTCGTCTTATAATAGTATAGGACATAGTTTGTTCAACAAAACTTTCTTACATTTCGTTTTTAGTGTCAACATACAGCTCCAAACGATTGAACGATAAGGAAATAAAACTATACAAGTCATCATCTCACAGCCCTACGGTCAGTAACAAATCAGAACTGCCGCTTGAGGACCACCTAGTCAGGACAGCAGCTTTAGGACCACCTAGACGTGCTGGAGGACGCGTCCTGGCCTAGGTACTATTTACAACAGTTTTGTGTGATGTTGCTGAGCCTACAGCCCGAAAGTCCTGCTTTCGATCAGAACTTTCACAGCGCGGACAGCCTTGACCGCTACACGTCCGACATGGAGGCCATGTCCGTCAGCACCGATGACCAGTCCGTGTCGGACAACCCGCTGGACATGGCGGGTCAGCGTGACCGGTCCCAGTTCTCCCTGGCCGGGGACGGGGTCACGCCCAAGAAGAAAAGGATACGCAAAACTCGCGCCAAGGTGAAGAGCCCCGAGGTAAGACGAGTAGATTGTGTTGCGTTGTGTTGTTGTTTCTAGAATAACGTAATGTGTTGCGTTGTGTTGTTACATATTCCAAGAGCACCCATGTCGTGCTATTAACGATTTTTAAAAAAAAATTATTAATGATATTATTATTATTATTATTATTATTATTTTAATGAAGATAAATCTACAATAAGACTTTTAGTGTAAGAGGTATTTATGTCCACCAATATCAAGAGATTTGTACGTGTGTCCCATGATCCGTCTATAATTAAGCGTGATAACAAAACAAAAAAAATGTGATAGTCATCGGAACATAAAGTGCCATTCTACTGTGTTATAGAACGAGGAAGCTTCCGTATTAGTTGTTCGCTTCTGAAATACATGCTATTTTTTACGGGTTGACTGAGCTATGATAGTTCAATATTAATTAAATCTGTTTAAAGATACTACAGACAAGACGCGTAGGAGCTAACCACTTGGCGGAAAACGATATAAAACAGCTGAATTCTAACAATAGTTAACAATGATATCATACTTGCTGTACACCGAAAAGCGTGATAAGTATGATAACAATGATAAGTATGATAAGTAAGATAAGTATAACAATGATATCATGCTTAACATACGTATCATAGTATCATATGTATCATATACGTATCATACTTATCATTGTTATCATACTTATCGGTGTCAAATATCACGTGTCTTTCCCCCCAAAAGTTTATCAATGGACATACGCAATCCTTGCTGTTTGCACATACAAGGTGTATCTTTAATGTCTTTTGCAATGAACTTTTTTTTTTTTTACAAAATCGTGTTGCACCGACAGCAAGTTTTAATGAGAAACCAGTGCTGCGACGACAGCGAGTTTTAATGAGAAGCCAGTGCTGCGACGACAGCAAGTTTTAATGAGAAGCAAAAGCTGCGCCGACCGACAGTTAATCGTTGTTGTAGGCTAAAGGTGCACCGACAGCTATTTCCAAGTGTTAAATCAAAGGTCCACCGACAGTGGAGCTTTACTTACATAAGAGCAATGTGTCTATCATCTATCATCAAGTGATGAATTTTTTTTTTTTAAATAAATTATTTTTTTTTATGGCTCCTCCAAATAAATTCCGTATAATATTTATTTTTTAAATTAATTTCCGCTCTGACATGAGGGATGAAACATCGGTCTCGTACAGTGTGCGACATTTATTGACAGGGGCATCAACTGTGAAAATTATGTTAAAATTTTGATTTTTTTTTTTTAACTTGAAAATTTGTCATTGAATAAATTAACAGTGTTTAAACTTTATCGCTCTGCGCCCTCAGCCCCCCCCTCCCCCGCCAATTTTTCGCCCTTGCCCTTCTCCGGCCGCAAAAAAAAAAAAATTTTGATGATCCCATTAATCCATAAAATAAAATTATTAAAAAATTTATTGGGGAATCTTAATATTCAGTTTGAGTGAACCCCCCACACCCCCCTCATCCCCCACTCACCCGCCCCAAACACTTAAACAGCTTTAAAAAAAACGATTAAATAACCGTGATCTAGTCCTCGAGCTAAGAGCTGACGAAGGCAAGCGCCGAAACGTTTAATTATTTGTAATGTAAAACTATGATTAAAGCTCTCTCTATATATTGTTATATCGACACAGATTGTTCGTGTCTGTTTCAACTAAGAAATTACAACGCTGACGAGAACTATTAATTTTTTCTGGTATATGTATTTATATAATAAACATATTTGAACAATCTCAAGACGTTTAGCAGGAACATTGTCTGCATTCTATCAACAGCAGCGACCGTTAAATTGCTGCCAGTTGACGGAATGTCAGCCGTTTGTGCTCAGACTAATAAGATCAACTGTATTTGTGTGTGTTAGTGTGTGTGTGTCTGTCTGTGCATCCTACAATTAAAGTAGTATCTACACGGTCCACATTACTTTTAAGAACATGGCTGTTCTGAGCATTGCCGAAGTGAACATCACTTTTTAATGAACACTGCTTTTTTACATATCAAAAAATTTGAGTTTATCAACAGTTGAACTTTTTTTTTTTTTTTTTTCAGTTGATTCAGAAGTTGAAAACGAGCAGACGCCAGCGGGCAAACGATCGGGAGAGGAACCGGATGCACGGGCTGAACGAGGCCCTCGAAGTCCTGCGCACCACGCTGCCCAACTCGACCGACGCCAAGATGACCAAGATCGAGACCCTGCGCTACGCGTGCAACTACATCAGCGCCCTGGCGGCCAGCGTCAAGCTCCTGGAACAATCCAAGGACAAGCACGACTTCTGCAGCGAGCTCCCGAACCCGGACGACTACGCCTTCATGCTCAACTTCCAGTACGGCGGCGAGAGCCTGCAGGACTCGGACTCGTCTTCGCCGCTCGCTCGAAACAACAACAACTTCACGCCCGAACCGCCCTTCCACCCACAGTCTCAGATCTGCGGCGGTCAGAGTCAGACGCACGTGGATGGCGGTCTCCTTCAGTTCGCGCAGGTGCAACACCACGCGGCGCAGGGCGTCCGCGGCATGGACACACCCACTTCCGGCACGGAGAGCTTTCTGTTTCCCGAGCAGGCCGTTTACCCGCACATGAACTCCCGCCACACTTCACAGCCGCATCTGGCGGATCATCAGCCGCGTCATCCTCACGAGCACCCCAACGTCCCATTCGGGCAGTTCTCGTGCTTCCTTGAGAACCAGGCCAAGAACCGAATGGACATGAAGCTGGGCAGCTCAGCCGGAAACGCAGCGGACACATTTTTCGACAACATCTTCCCCCACCACAATAATAACAAGCCGCAGGTGACCACGTCGGCCCCTTACAACACCCCGCCCACTTCCCCGGATGTCCGCGCGATCCCACAGCCGCCCCGGTCGGGTATCCCCACACCAAGTTACGCTGTCCAGCACGGCGACCACCACTTTTCCCTGACGCCATCCAACAACCAGTCCTATTCGTCGCCAATCATCCCTAGACCATTCTTGTGACGCCATACTGGCGCGAGCGCCACCTGCTGACAATCTGAACGCTCCGTTGAACCTTCCCGATAATTTATCCGGACATATTGACAGGATAACTATGCAACTGGCCTATGTGTATATTTCCATTACATATTTTTTTTAAATTTACTATATCTAGTTACCTGTATGCTATAATACACCTAGTTAATAACTGTTACTGTATTTGAAAAAAAAAATGTCTTCTCACCACCATCCTGCCTTCATGACCCATGTTGCCCACCAGACCACAATCCTGCCTTCATGACCCATGTTGCCCCACAGCCGACAAGCTTACCAGCTACGAACAATGTTATAATTCAACGAATATTCCAGTTTGATTTAAACAAATCCGTTTTGCATACAATGAACTGAACCGCCTTACTATTTATTTCAAGTCATTTTAAGCCCACAATTTATATATGTTTCAAGCTGCATACACTATTTAAGACGATATGTATTATGTATTCTTTACACTCAAGTATCTTGTTGTCCCAAACTGAAATGTGCGCTCCCAGAATTTCCAATCCGCTGCAAAAAAAATAAAAAATAATCTACGTTCCGTAATCTTGCCGTCAAAATCCCATCAGTTGAACGCTAATGTCTTGTCCATCATTACTATATTTGAGAACATCATCGTCTGACCAATTGTTACAGCAATAAGGGGACTGATCTGCAATAAGGGGACTGTACTTCAATAAGGGGATTCAATCTAAATTACTCCTTCAGAGAGGTTTCTTACTTTGTTTAAAGTAAAGCATACCCATATATGTATGTGCCTTTCCTAACATAATTCCACGAGTCCATATGTTTGAATAGTTATAATACATTTAAAAATATGAAAACAGGAGATATGATAATCGCCCTGGAAAGATTCAAGTCATTAATCAGAAGGTCAGATTATGTTTAATCATTCACAGATTCTAATCCCATTAGTCCACTAAATGTGGTCACGTGATGTTATGGTCACGTGATGTTCTGGTCAGTTGATGTTCTGGTCACGTGATGTTCTGGTCACGCGATTTTCTGGTGCCTCGACCTGTTACATCTTTGTTTGCAATGCGCATCTTTGTTTGCAATGCGCCCCTCCCTCTTCCAGCCAAATATCCAATAAAATTGCGGCAATCTACGAAAATAAACGGCAATATTCAGAACTAATCGGGTCCCGAATTCCATTGATTTGCTTGTGATAGAGAATAACTCGCCATCTTATTTTGATTCTCTAAAAGAACTTTCTCTCTCTTTCTCTGTTTGTATCAAATGTATATGGTTTGTATATATAATGGTCGTTTTCTGTACGTAATTTATATATAATGTTTATATATCGAATTCCTTTTGTGTATCATGCGTTACTATCAATGTCAAAGACTTTCTACCTTATGTCTCCCTTTAGAATGGGCAAGTCAGGAGACTTTCTACCTTATGTCTCCCTTTAGAAATGGCAAGTCAGGAGACTTTCTACCTTATGTCTCCCTTTAGAAATGGCAAGTCATGAGACTTTCTACCTTATGTCTCCCTTTAGAAATGGCAAGTCAGGAGACTTTCTACCTTATGTCTCCCTTTAGAAATGGCAAGTCATGAGACTTTCTACCTTATGTCTCCCTTTAGAAATGGCAAGTCATGAGACTTTCTACATTATGTCTCCCTTTAGAATGGGCAAGTCAGGAGACTTTCTACCTTATGTCTCCCTTTAGAAATGACAAGTCAGGAGATAACACGGTTTAATTAGTGTGGAGCCTCCCTTTAATGACAACGGCATCTGACACAGCAGAGGCACTGACACTGACCTATAGAAGGAAACATGAAGCCCTGGCTTTCTTTGACCCTTCCCAATACGCCGACCAGTCACATCGCCTGTAATGTGACACATCTGTTCCATAAATGATTTCATTTTAAAATTATTCCTTTCACCTGTCACATATGCCAGTGTTATTTATCGCAAATTTCTTGTGTAACTCATTTTTCATTGCATATTATTATTATTATTTTTAAAAAAATTCCAATACCCTTGTCTTAAATAAGATTCTGCCTCATGTTAACTGTGTCTTAAGCTGACTATGTGTCAGACTGCTCCATGATGTACGCCGGGAGGGGGGTTGTAATGACCCTTACGCCACGTGGTATTTACTCTTGTTACATTTCATAATGCATCTTCTCATTATCGGCAGCCTTACACCTGACATTCCTGTTTTTTGTGTGTCTTTTACGTCATTTACAAATGCATTCCATGAAGGCCCAAACAGCGCCCCCCCCCCCCCCCCGCAATCCCGCTTTCATCATCATAATCTTATCATCCTTACCTGATCATCTTCAACTCACCATTTCCTTATCATCCCCCATTCTCTGATCACCCATAGCATTCCCCGTATATCTGACCTATGTTATATACTTAATGACCTTCTGATCAACACTAAGCAACCCTCTGTACCTGACCTATGTTGTATATACTTAATGACCATCTGATCAACCCAACAACCCTCTGTACATGACATTTTGTTGTATTTATTCAATGACCTTCTGATCAACGATAGAACGAATACGCCATTTTGTTTGCGTATTGATCTCTATGCACGGTGTTAACAGGTTACAAAATAAAAACACTTCACGAAAAATAAATAAATACGTCTTTGCCATTCTTTAAATTGTTTGTGTTTGGTTTGTAAAAACGGGACAGTTGTTTGTTAACCCGATAAATACAAACAACAGCCAAAAATAATTAAACGGTGATATCTAGGCGAATTGTCATACACACACACACACACAAATTACAAAAGAAGGAGAGAGAAATAGTCCCCTGTTATATTACCACATCACTTCCGCTGTCCACTGACAAAGTGAAGACAAACAATGATGAGTTTACTAAATGTTAAAATATTATATGTAAAAGCCTTTGGAGATGATTAGGGACAATGTAAAGTCTTCAAAGAGTAATAAAAAAAAATCATCACGGCAAATTTGACAGTTACATTGTTTCGAGCTGAATTTGAAGTGACTTAATGACGCAGCGGTTCTCAACATGTGGGTCTCGACCCCTTTGGGGGGAGGGGGGGTCGAGCGACCCTTTCCCTAAGGGGTCGCCTAAGACCATCGGAAAGCACATATACTTTACAGTTATGAAGTATAGCAACGAATGTAATTTTGTGGTTGGGTTCGCCGCTACACGAGGAACTGTATTAAATGGTCGCGTCATTAGATAGGTTGAGAACCACTGTAATTACGGAAGTTAAGAAGAAGACCTTTGTAGATAACTTGTAAATTATCGTGGGCTTACGACCGTTTTCACCAGAGTCGTAGCTAAGGGGGTGGGGGGACATATGTCCGCTGGGCGCCAGACTAGTTAGGGGCGCCAAAATGTGCTTTGATATGTTTGAATTGATGAAAATAATGGGTTTGAGAGTGAAAAAAAGAAAGGGGGCGCTTTAAAATGAATCTTGTCCAAGTGCGCCAAACACTCAATAGCTACGCCTCTGGTTTTCACATTATAAAAAAAATGGTTGCCCACCCGTGTCTTAGAGGCACTACGGACAGGAACACCATATACAACCGATGGATGAGCGACTGTATAAAATATAATTCATATTTTTATTCGTTTCTACCGCTATTGCGGATTTCTTGGTGATATACACACACACGTACACACACACGCACGTACACACACACAAACACGCACGCACGTACACGTACGCACGTACACACACACTTGGTGGATCATTTGATTCTTCTTCTTTGATCAAATTACAAATGGGGATAGAAGTACATGGAAGATGATTTATAATTTTCTTTAACATTAGAGGATATTAGGGAACAGAATAAAGATAAAACTATACCGCGGATATATATATATATTTTACGCTTCTGGTGTGACTCGTGGACTGCTTCTTAATCAGTGACTCAATATATATATGAGTCGAAAATCCCTTTAAATCATTTGAGCATCACATGGACAGGAACCAGTTACAACGGGGCGGTATTAGATGAAACGCGGTGGATAAGTTAAAGGGAGCTTAACAGTTTTTTTTTGTTGGCTTGTAGTTTTTCAGCAAGATTGCCGGGCTGTGGTGAACACCCTCCTGGCATCATGGCAATGTCAACACTGGGGTGGAGGGGGTGGGGGTGAGAGATTGGCTTTATATTTTTAACAGAAATAAGGCTGATAAGATGAAAAGTGGGAATCATTTAAATAGATAGAGAGACTGTATGAAAGGAAGATAGAGAGAGAGAGACAGAGAGAGAAAGAGAAAGAGAGAGAAAGAGAGAGAAAGGGAGAGAGAAAGAGAGAGAAAGCCAGAGAGAACAATAGAGAGAGAAATAGAGAGAGAGAGAGAGAGAGAAAGAGAGAGAAAGAGAAAGAGAGAGATAGAGAGAAAGAGAGAAAAAAAGAGAAAGAAAGAGAGAGAGAAATAGAGAGAGAGAAAGAGAGAGAGAGGGGGAGATATGACAGAGAGAGAGAGAATCTCTAAAGGGAGACTACACAAGGCAACGGGCCGTGTTATCTAACGTCATAGCCACTCTAAGGGAGACAACTGGAAGTTTTTCTTTGCGCACGTGCATGACTGGTCCCTCCGACAAATTACAACCCTCGCTATCAGCTCATCTCTTGTCAACATAAAGGTCACGCCCTGCCCGGCCCCCCTCAGCTTCGGGCACTATCGCCCTTTGTAATCTCTGGGGACATCAATGGTGGCGATATTCTCCACACTATGAGACCGTAAAAGATATTCATAGATCCGGCGATATTGTTTGGTGTAGGCCAAGCTAACCGCCATCTTGTCCATGTATCCGCCATCTTGTTCACGTATCCGCCATCGTGTTTCTTGTATCGTCACCTCCACATCTGCTTGACGAATAGAAGGAATTTCTTTTTTTTTTTTAAATATGACTAACATTGTTGATCACGTGATTGGTGATGTAGATCTCTATAAATAGGATTCAAAATCACGTGACCAAACTTCTAGCTATATATAGAGATCCCTAAAGTGTGAAAGATTACTACATTTTAATTCATACAGTAATGTGTTACTCTGAAATAGCGTTCTGATGTATAATATAAAGAAGGCGTGTGGATATATATATATATATATTTAAAAACATGTACCGGTACCAACAGGTAAGCGCCAGGTCAGCCAGTTGAGGAAGGGAAACGGATTGTCATTGGTCGTAACAATTTCTATTTCCTGTCAACGAAAGTGGTTGTCATTTCAATATTTTACAATAGCCACTTACAGCTTTCATTTTTAATGAATTTATTTATTAATTTTTTATTTTATTTTGTAGACGTTTTCAGAGTTATTGCCAATGAGAAGGTCACCCTCATTTATTTATTTTTTAAACTTTTTTTTTTAAAAGTCATTCGAATTTTTTCTAAAACTCACTCCCATCATTGTTGATAAAACCGTTACTCTCTCTATCTCTCTTTTTCTCTCTCTCTATCTCTATTTTTCTCTCTCTCTCTCTCTTTCTCTCTCTCTCGCTCTCTCTTTCTCTCTCTCTATTTCTCTCTCTCTCTTTCTCTCTCTCTTTCTCTCTCTTTCTCTCTCTCTCTCTCTCTTTCTCCATCTCCCCCTTCCTCTCCCCCTCTCTCTCTTTCTCTCTCTCTCTCTTTTTCTCTCTCTCTCGCTCTCTCTTTCTCTATCTCTCTTTCTCTCTCTCCCTCTCTCCCTCTCTCTCTTTCTGTTGTTAACAAAACAGCCATTGCCATTATTGATTAAAATCAGTCTCATTATTGCTAGCATTATAATCAATCAAATTTGTGCTAGCATCATTCCTCTTATTCTAAAATCTCTCTCTCTCTCTTTCTCTCTCTCTCTCTCTGTATCTCTCTTTCTCTGTCTCTCTCTCTCTCTCTCTGTCTCTCTCTCTCTCTCTATATATATATATATATGTCTGTCTCTCTCTGTCTCTCTCTCTCTCATTATGAATCTAAAGCTACTGTTTGGCCAGCTACTGTTTGGCCAGCTACTGTTTGGCCAGCTACTGTTTGGCCAGCTACTGTTTGGCCAGCTACTGTTTGGCCAGCTACTGTTTGGCCAGCTACTGTTTGGCCAGCTACTGTTTTATGAAAGGAAAGGTAAGGAAAGTAGATTACTTCAGGTCGACGAGCCGCTCTTTAATAGCTGTAACAGGATCCAGACACCGAGAAGGGGCTGCTGGGTAAAGGGCTAAAAAAAAAAAGAGACCCCCTTAATTAAGGTCCGCTGGTGGCGCGTGAAAATTGGAAGGGTTGAGACGGAAAGGGGGCGGAACACCCGGGGGTCACAGCCAGCACGTGCGAGGGGAAAAAGACACCCGAACAATCAAAAGCCGGGGCCGGGTCGTTCTGGTCCTCCCGAGAGGGGCTGGGGGACAGACCCCGGGGTGGCAACGAGGCGTTTGTGGGGCGATAAGGGGACGCAACTTGACTGTTCAGATGGAGTGTCTTCGTTGGTGTTGTCCCTATTGATAGACTTCTGGTTCCTACCCAAGCCATCAAAATCGCAAGTATCACCAATATTGAATTCAATGGGAAGGATAATTGGTTAATTGGGCGTGAATAAGACCTCAACACGATTTTGTTTCTTCTCGGGAATATTTAGCGACATTGTGTACTAGAATAGGCCGCATAATCGGATGCTGGAATATGCAATGATTGTGTGCTAAGAATATACAATGATTGTGTGCAAAGAATATACAATTATTGTGTGCTGATAAAATGGCTAAAAATAGTTCGCCTACGAAAATGAACTTATTTTTCCCCCGTTTAAATGTTCAACTGCTGCTTAAGTTGTATGGTGTGTGAGTGCTGTTTTTCAATCCAAGTGGTGCTGTCTCCTGGGATGCCCCCTCCCTCCAAAACAACACATGGAAGAGTTCTGCGAAACCTTAATACTCGGGCACTCGACCAAAACAAATGTATCATTTATGATAAGAATTTTAAATTTAATAAGTTTCTCTGCTATTTTACTTACTCCCATATAGAGGATGAACAAATATGCCTGGTGTGGAGACGTGACATGCTGTCAGATAAAAAAAGAATAGTTCAAATCAGCTCTCTAAAGGATTTACAACATAATTAAATTATGTAAAATTGCTCGGAAATCTAGTTATTTTGAATAAAGATATCAATCACCAGTGGGGCTACAATCCATTTAGGGCACTGGCCTGCCCCACCACATTCTTCCAATCAGACATCATCATCAGTGCAGCACTACAGCCCATGTAGTGCCCTAGCCTGCTCCACCACATCCTTCCATTCGGAGCGATCTATGGCTTTCTGCCTCCATGCGCGAACCCCCAGCAGGTGCAAGTCCTTCTCCACATCGTCAGTCAATTTCAGTTTTGGTCGACCGGCGCGCAGTCTGCACTATAGGTTTCTGCATGCATATCACTTTTGCTGCTGTACAATTCGGCATCCTCTCAATGTGTCTTGTCCAGCGCAATCTGACATTTTTGTACAAACAATCTGTAAAAAATTACATGCCGCCATTTTAATTGTTTTTAAAATAGCTTCGGACAGTTCTGACGAAAAAAACAAATTCGACCGGCGTGCGTTACCGACTGTCACCGATGACGCCCGAGCATATGTAGGCCGTGCTCACATTGTTATTGCATTTGTTTTCTTATACCGATCCAGTCTCGTTCGTCAGTCTTGAAATCCGACGAAACACTGACCTAGTGTGTTCTCACCCTAAGAGTCGAGCGGTCATTAGACGGTAGTCGTAGATGAAGATATTCTTTTACATAACATTTATTGCCGTCCCAGTCGCGTGCTTCCTCTATTAGATATTCTTTGGAGCTTTCAAATAAATATAGTGACCTTTTGATCCGTGACATCACAATTATTATTTATAACTTAACATAACGGTGATAATATCTCTCAACCCAATATTAAAACAGAAATTCTAACACCACCCCCACCCCCCCCCACACACACACACACAAACACAGACAACATCATTGACATCATGGCACCCTATACCCAGACACATTTTTAACGACACTCAATAGATATAGACATAGATATAGATATAGATATAGATATCCCTTGCACAAACATATATATCCGTCAAGCCACACACACACACACACACGCACACACACGCACACACACACACACACGCGCACACACACACACACACACATACACATCCACACATCGTTTCTCCAGGGTATTGTCTATGAACTGACAGCAATTTAAAAACAAAAACAAAACCCACCAAATCTGTTAGTGGCAGAAGACAATGACACCAATCAGAAACATCTTTTTTAATAAACGCTGAGTCATTCCCAGGTTGAAGTTATTGGGAGCGCCCCGCCCCCCCCTTTCCTACCCCCCTTCCTCCCCCCCCCCCAAAAAAAAACAACAACAACAAAAACCATCTCAACCTCACAGCCAAGAAGCGCATACCTTCTCGGCTTCTATTATAGCCTATATTAAACTTGGCTTACTGCCGACGGTCTCATCACTTCATTGCCTGCCGGTGTCTTACAAGACAATGGCCGCCTAAATTGACCTCTTTTCGCACTTCTTTCAACTTTTCAAAATTGCCAACCGGCCAAAAAAAAAGAAAAGAAAAGAAAAATTTCGCGTCCCTTGCACTGTGTTTGATCAGGGCGTCATATCTTTCCATACCACCCGGGGTGGGGGGGGGGGTCTGGTGAAAAGAGGTCGCTCACGCCGCGGATGTACAAAGGTCAGGGAGAAACGGTTTTTGTTTACTCATGCATGTAGTTTTGTTGGGTGGTGGGTGGGGGGGGGGGCTTATATGGGCCGGCCCGTTTGTCCTGAGTTATTGGTTTTGGTTGAGAAGAGAGAGAAACAGCGTAGGAAAGTGAGCAATCTCTTGCTCCATTGTTGGCGGGGGGGGGGGGGATGACAGAAGGAAGGCAGGGAGAATAAGAAGGAGGAAAGGATGGAAGTGGATGGAATACACCTCTCCTCTCTCCCTAAAGGAGGAAAGGAATGAAGTAGTGAAGGAGGGAGGAATGAAGGAGTGAAGGAGGGATGTAGGGAAAGGGGGAGGGGAGAGAAGGTGTGAAGAGAAAAAAATTTGGGAGGGTTAATTGCTATGTGTGGTGGAGGAGTGGTAAGCGTGGGAAGTTGACATGTAGGCCTATACCATCATTAAATTAAAGGTGTGCATAATCATCACAAAGCGATGTCGTACTCAACTCACCTCAGCTGAACTATATTTAAGCAGCTGATGGACACTTGTAACGTTCTTAATGCCATGTTCTCCTTATAACATCTCTAGGTCCAGTCTTGGCCCGGACAAAACCTACCGACGATTGCATTTCCGGTTTGGCGAAAATGTTTACATTTGAGGTTGATTTTTGTTAATGTTTATTTTTCATACAATTTAAGACCTTCCAACAAGGTGTCTTCAAATTCCGACCTTTCAGTCTCAACACGGTGTGTCCACGACTTTAGACCCTTCAGTCTCAACACGGTGTGTCCACAACTTCCAACCTTTCAGTCTCAACACGGTGTGTCCACGACTTTAGACCCTTCAGTCTCAACACGGTGTGTCCACAACTTCCAACCTTTCAGTCTCAACACGGTGTGTCCACGACTTTAGACCCTTCAGTCTCAACACTGTGTGTCCACGACTTCGGACCTTTCAGTCTCAACACGGTGTGTCCACAACTTCCAACCTTTCAGTCTCAACACGGTGTGTCCACGACTTTAGACCCTTCAGTCTCAACACGGTGTGTCCACAAATTCCAACCTTTCAGTCTCAACACGGTGTGTCCACGACTTTAGACCATTCAGTCTCAACACGGTGTGTCCACGACTTCCGACCTTTCAGTCTCAACGCGGTGTGTCCACAACTTCCAACCTTTCAGTCTCAACATGGTGTGTCCACGACTTCCGACCTTTCAGTCTCAACACGGTGTGTCCACAACTTCCAACCTTTCAGTCTCAACGCGACGTGTCCACGACTTCCGACCTTTCAGCCTCAACGCGGTGTGTCCACGACTTCCGACCTTTCAGTCTCAAAACGGTGTGTCCACAACTTCCAACCTTTCAGTCTCAACGCGGTGTGTCCACAACTTCCAACCTTTCAATCTCAACACGGTGTGTCCACAATAAACCTATAGCCCCCAAGACGTTTCTACATGTCTTGAAAAGTTCTGTCCCCGGCAGTGTGTCCCCCCCCCCCCCCGCAACTTCAGACCTACAGGCATCAGCTCATTGTGTCCTCAAGCTTCAAGCCATGTCAACCACTCTTAGTCGTATTGCGTCTACTTATTGTTATGGCCGAGTGGGCGGCGTGGGGGGGGGGGGGAGTGTTAGTTATAAAAACAAACTCATCGCATCGTTACGGGCTGAGACGGGTGAGGGGGGGGGGGGAGACTTCACACTCAATGGATTTACCTCAATGGACTCGCTGTTCACGCCTCGTGGACTCACGTCGCAGCTTTTTTCTTGTCGCCATAACGTCTTTAAGGCGCTTCATACTTGACATTCCAGGACCAACAGTGCCGACAAGAGATGGGGTGCGGCAGTGAGATCTTAGAGTGGGAGGGGAGGAGGGTGTGAGGGGGGGGGGAGAGGAAACACCCTTGAGGTACGGGTTACAGAGTACATTCTACAAATCTGTTCTGAGTTTCGAGGTTACGACGGGCTCGGTGCCACCGCCCATCTTTGTTATTGTCATCGCCGGGTTCTATTTATTAGTAGCATTCCCCGCGCGTAATTCTTTTATAGTATGTTTATCTCGCTGTGTCCGCGTACCCAAACCCCCCCCCCCTTAACCACCACCCCCAACTCCAATTCTGCCGCTAATGGATTGGTGGGTGGGGGGTGGGTAGAGATTTTATTATTTGTCTTAACTGAGAGTTAGTGTTGGGTCGAAAAAAAGGGGGTGGGCGGGGCTAGTCATGTTGATAGTTACCCGGAGAGTAGTTCAGCCCCAGGTTTTAAAGAGCCGTAATTTGCTATCCAATAATACTACTGTAGCAGTCTCGCGTAAGAATGGGCCGCGGACAAAGAATTGAGAAGTTCGACGCAGAACTCGACAGAAGGCTAGAGATTTAGGGGTGGGAGGTGGGGGGGGGGGAAAATTGATGGCCTGAAGGTGGCGCCATGCTAAGACCTTGCGACTTGGGTCCGACTCGTACCAGGACCAGAAGAAAACAAAAAAAACAATGGTGAAACAATACGGGACGAAATGCTATGATGGAAGCACGTCACTACATCTGCTATAGTGGTACACTTCTAAGACGGGGGGGGGGGGGGGCGCTGGTGTTACGGGGTGGGTGGAATTCTCCAACTGTGTGCTTGTGTGTGTGTGTGTGGGGGGGGGGGGGTAAGCCTAAAGTTTCTCTTTTATTTTTAAAGTAAACTATCAAATAAAGAAATTAAGTCGCTCAATTATATAATGAGTTTTTTTTTAAACCAGAGGAAGGACAATTTTTTTCTTTACAAACCAGGGGAATGGGGGGGGGGGGAATAGTGGGGGTAGGGGGTGTCACGGAGATCTGCCTCGTGGTCATAAATATGAGAGACGACACTGAGGGCTTTTTATTGCGATGATTATGATTGGGAAATATTTCTGTGACAGATGCAGAGGTGTTGCTCGAAACGGTGATTACAAATTTGGCAGGTACAAAGCGGCGGGCGAACGGGCGATAGGCGACAGGACGTACTATCACTCAAGTACACAGCATTTTAGGACGTACTATCACTCACTTACACAGCATTTTAGGACGTACTATCACTCACTTACACAGCATAATAGGACGTACTATTACTCACTTACACAGCATAATAGGACGTACTATCACTCACTTACACAGCATTATAGGACGTACTATTAAGTACTATCACTCACTTACACAGCATAATAGGACGTACTATCACTCACTTACACGGCATTTTAGCACGTACTATCACTCAAGTACACAGCATTTTAGGACGTACTATCACTCGCGTACACAGCAGTCTACAAACGATTCATCATCTTTTTTTAAAAAAATTGTTATGCATATCAACGATGATAATGTGAGTGCTACGTACTTGTATCCGTATGGAGAAATTAATCTCTTATTTAAGTATATGGCTCGTTCTAAAACGGTACACAACAAAAGACGATACCAAATGTTAAATACAATAACAAAGAACACGATACTCAAACCAGGGCTAAGTACAATTAATAAGTTTTATTAAGTTAATGATGAATTACAAAATGAAAAAAATTAAATTAAAGCTATCGACTTACAGAATAATGATTGGCTTGTACCAGTACAATGTTGAGGAAGATATACTGTTGTAAACGGTACTACAATTGTGAAAAGGAAATCTACACCCACACAAAAAATGATAGTAAAAAAAAAAAATTCCCTGTCTCGTATAGCAAAATCTCTATCGTAATAGCGAACTGCCAAAGATATATTTCTCTCCTCCTTTTATAGTCTGTTTTACTGATATTTCTAGGAAGGGCTCTCACATTGTTTTTCTTTCCTGATTTGTCTACATTTGTCTACATAATTCTGATAATACGGGCTATAGATTTTATTTAGTCGTAAACAAAAGGTCAAAGAGTCTATTTTTATTTAGCCACACCCAAAAATGCGGTTCCGAGCTTGGGGTCAGCTGGAATTCATTCACGGGGGAAAGATGACGTAAACATGTCTTCTGCATAACGGTGAGTCTTAAGTTGAGTAACGCGGTGTATTTTGCTATTTAAACAAAAACAAAAACAAAAAATTTAAACTGAAAGTGAAAGTAAAATATTTTAATCCATGAGTTTAATTTCAACCGTATCTCAGTGTTTTTTGCAGCTATCACTCAGCTGTGTTACTATCATGTCTATCAATATCATGGCTATCACGCCTATAACGCCTATCATGGCTATCATGGCTATTAGGGCTATCATGCCTATCACACCTATCATGCCTATCTGATATCAGTTACATGTTGTTACAAAAAAATTCATCTAGTAGATCTTGTCCAATCACGTGATCGGTTCATTATTTCTAGCGAACTTTTATAACTCGTATTTTTGTTTAAGTTTTAAAATTTATTAAAAATTTTTTTTAAACTTAAACACACATTTCTTCAACACACATTTTCTTAAACACTAATTTTCTTAAACACAATTTATTAAAAGTATAACACAAATTTTGAAAACGAAACACACATTTTCGTCTAAACACGCATTTTTGTTTAACTTAAACACTCAATTTTTTTTTTTAAACTTAAATGCACATTATTATTTTTCTAATTTTATTATCAATTATTAAATAACTGTATTTTTTCAAGAAAAAAATAATTGACACGTTAAAGAAACTTTTTCCAAGTGCTACGGGGGTCCGGGCGTGTAATCAGTCCTGTGAAAGGACACCACAACAACGCTTGCAATCTCGGAACGGCAATAAAATCAGATCTGATCATGAAAAGAAAGGGGGGGAAAATTAAGTTTTATTATGTTTTAATGGATCCCTTCATCATACTAAACCAACATTTCTTCTTTTCAATGTCAACTTTATTAGTTTAAAAAGAAAGACAGTGCTTTCGTCAGTTGTTGAGTTTGTTGTTTTTTACCTGAAACTTGAGCCAACCGTCCCCTCCCCCCCCCCCCCAACACTCCACCACCCCTTTTTTTTCGCTATCTGGAAGGTGTTGATGCTCTTTCTGGTTTAATCTGTTTTTCGTTTATTTTTGTTTTTTTTTAAGTCCTCAGAGGTTCATCATGACCAAAAATAACGTCGCAAGTGCACAACGGGTGCACGGATCAGATGTCCTATGCGATGCGGTGCACCTGACATCCGGCAAGACGTTATAGATGGCTAAATGTAACGCGATCCGGCTGTTGAACGTTAATTCGGTCCATTCTCAAAACGTTAGTAAAGTCGCGGTCCCATTTTTTAAACAATAACTAGTTTAGGGATTTGTCTTTCTTCTCGAATCTCATCGCTCTTATTCACTGGAAACGACGACAGAGAAACCCGATCACATTTCTTACCAAACATCCCTACGCGATAATTAGCCATATCTTCACGGACTTCTTTTTTAAATGATTTTTGAAAATAATATCGTGTGTCATTATAGTGTCTGCTTTCGGCTGGTTGATATGATTGAGATGAAAAGTGTTCACTGCAATTTGAAATCTAGTAAAATTTTTATTTTATTTTTTTTTTTTAATTTTTTTTTTGGTAGCGTTCCTGATTTATAAGGACAGCTGTTACACTTTTGATCGCAGCAATGATTGTTGCGCAGACCAGACGATTTGTGGGTCGCAGACGATTTGTGGGTCGCAGACGATTTGTGGGTCGCAGACGATTTGTGGGTCGCTCGCTGGATGTGTACTTTTCCTGTCAGCATACTTCGGTGCTTGAATTTTTTTCTTTTTGTCCCTCAGCGGTTACCTCCTTTCCAAGATCAGCTGCCTTATTTACTGGGGCTAACGAAGCTAACACCATCATACATTATGTCTCCCGGGGCGGACTTTGAATTTGCCCCCCCCCCCCCAAACCCCACCCTCAAAAAAACAACAACTCGAAACATAAATTAAATATAAATAGTGTTATTTCGCAGAATGAAACTTGAAAAAAAAAACGCTGTCCCTATCATATGCACTAAAGCGCACAGTAACGAACGGGGTGTGGGGTGGGGGGGGGTCGGGGAGACAGAGAGAGAGAGAAGGAAATCAAGGACTCAGATGCACCCAAGCCAACCTTAAGCGCCTCCCCGTACAATTGTTCTTAAAGTTAAAATGCAAGTCTTCAGTTTTTGTGCATACCTGAATTTAACGTTGCTCTAAACCTACACAGAGACAGGCCAGGATTTGCTCTTTACTTTAATTGCTACTAATTAGTGGATGGATGCGACTCGTTAACCTTGGGCGGCAACCCATCTAAGAGAAGGCAACTCTGAATTCAAAACCCGGAGATGGAGTCCCGTAGGCGGATAACATTGGTACAATGAAACATTCAGACAACTCCTGCGACACCACTGGTGCCAAGCTGTATCATCCACATGATGTTCCCTTGGGGTTATCCAACGGCGTGGAGAGAGGCGAATTGCTGTTGGGAACCAGCTAATAATCCTAGAAAGAATAATCCCAGGCCTGCGAATTCCACACCATCGTCTCACTGTGACGGACGGATGCCAGCAAATAAAAAAAAAAACAAAAAAAAAAACGAATTAGTAAGGAGATATAATAATGGATTAAATAAAAAAATTAATAATGTTTTTTTAAATCCATTTATAAACTCTTACACAAGTTCATTTGTCTCAACTGCTTTACTAGCAAATAACTGTTTTTAAATGTACGTCGCAACCAAAATAATAATAATAATAATGATAATAATATTTATATTAAGGCTTATTGCTGACCGGCAGGGACCTCCTTTGGGTAGGGCAGGGTGGGGCACTTGCCACCCACTCGTGAATTTGCAGTTTTTATTATTTTAATGTATACAATTTAGCAAATTAGAGTTCCGATGCCTCGAAATAACTTATAGAGTAAAATATGGTTCTGATTTCCTTACTTTTGCGACGAAAATACCCCCCCACAAATCCCTATATAAATAATTGCCGCCCGGGGCATACCACTCCCTTCCTGCGCCCCTGTTACTGGGCTATCGAATCTATTACCACCCACCCATAAGATAAGCTACACTACTAGGATAACACATCAATTCAATTCAATCACTATACTTAAAACTGGTCGGGGATTCAAATTGAAGAACACCCCCCCCCCCCCTAAATCTCTTTGCCGAAATGCAGACAAGGTTACAATATTTGCGCTTCTGGAAATAGAGCCATTTTATAGTCTTCCCAACAACCCCCCCCCCCCAAAACCCCTTCATTAAAAAATATATATATATAATTTTGCAATTCTAAGCACCGACTACCAGTGATTTCATAGCGGAGTGCAGAATAATTCACAGTAGTGTGGCTGCTATGTCAAATGTAGATATTCCCCTGTGGCGCTACAGCCCAAGTGGGGCTCAGGCCAAATGTAGCTAAACGTCACGGAAATGTTTCGAGGCAAATTACAAAAGTAGGACGTCACACATAAGTATCAGGAAGAGAAAAGGGCGACCCGTGCGCACCATCTCAAAACTTGGATCTATTCAGCAACACGATTGCCATGCGGATCCGTTATTCGATCTGCCAACAAGTCCGACACGCCACGGGGTAGTTAATCACTCCACCCCTATCCCCCCTCCCACCCTGCTGAGATTTGGGGGGGGGGGGGGCGAAGCGCGAATCAAAAGGGGTGATTACTCACAAGGATAACAAGTATTGCAGGTTACTGTTCATCAGTTATCATTTTATACAACCCCCCCCCCCCCCGGGGTCCGTTCGGCGATGACGTGCCGAGTTAACCACCAGCGTTGGGGAGCCACCCTCGAAGTTTGTGCGCCCACCCCCTCCCCAGGGACGACATGTCTCTGTCACGTGACGTCTCCGTTCTCCGAATGGTTATGCTTAGCGACGGGACAAAACAGCGGTAACAAACGAAACCAAAGGATCTCTGACATCAAATATTACAAACTAGATATAGCCCGCCTAACGTTGGTGACAGCAATGCGTGATCTTCCCGTCTACTAAAGTTACTTGGCAAAACATGAACTCAAGTAGCGCACATTTAAGAATCCCAATTTTCGCTACATTCCTTTCCCCCATAATACGTCACTGCACACTTTTTATTTCACGCCCATGAACTATATTAATCATTCTTATGTCCCAACCACTTTTAAACAAATATTTTGTTTAAGCCATACTTAAATTGAGACGATTTCATTTTCCGAAAAGAAAATATTACGCGTTAAACGCAGTTGGGTTATATAAAAAAAAATACATATCATTTGGCGTAGTTATCGGGAATTATTTTGCGCGCTATTGAACTCATTATTAAACAATTATCTCAAATCAGTAACTCTGAACATTATGTCGATTGTAACAAATAGACTGATGCCTTATGTCACAATTGTTGATTGTAACGAATAGACTAATGCCTTATGTGACAACTGTTGATTGTAACAAATAGACTAATGCCTTATGTCACAACTGTTGATTGTAACGAATAGACTAATGCCTTATGTCACAACTGTTGATTGTAACAAATAGACTAATGCCTTATGTGACAACTGTTGATTGTAACAAATAGACTAATGCCTTATGTCACAACTGTTGATTGTAACAAATAGACTAATGCCTTATGTGACAACTGTTGATTGTAACAAATAGACTAATGCCTTATGTCACAACTGTTGATTGTAACAAATAGACTAATGCCTTATGTCACAACTGTTGATTGTAACAAATAGACTAATGCTTTATGTGACAGCTCTTTACAAAGATGAAAAAAAAGGCTTTTTGGACATGTGTGAAATGGGAAGGTAAATAAAACACTCCAGTATTTGTCTTTGAGCTCAATGAGCTCATGCGGGTTGTATAAACAAATTCCAGCTCTTAAAATCTTTTTTTTTTCTTTTAAACTAGCCAACTCCTCATCTCTCCACGACCCCCCCCCCCGTTCCGCATTATCTCCCACCCCCACCCCACCGCACAACGCATTTGTTCTTGTCAATATCATGCCTGCACGAGTTCACCTAATGTTCCACTGGCGTGATCTCTGAATTCACCTAATGTCACACTGGCGTGATCTCTGAATTCACCTAAAGTCACACTGACATGATCTCTGACTTCACCTAATGTGACACGGCGTGATCTCTGAATTCACCTAATGTCACACTGGCGTAATCTCTGAAGTCACCTAATGTCACACTGGCGTGATCTCTGAATTCACCTAATGTCACACTGGCGTGATCTCTGAATTCACCTAATGTCACACTGGCGTGATCTCTGAATTCACATAATGTCACACTGGTGTGATCTCTGAATTCACCTAATGTCACACTGGCGTGATCTCTGAATTCACCTAATGTCACACTGGCGTGATCTCTGAATTCACCTAATGTCACACTGGCGTGATCTCTGAATTCACGCCGTTGAGCAATTTTTTTTTAATTTGGCTGGCACCATTTTTTTTCCGAGTTTTTTTTCTTCCTCCTTGTGGTAGATTCACTCAGCCGTGTCACAGTGATGGGTTAATGTCCACGCCTCGGTGACTTCACGGAGTTCCTCAAGTTCTCAATGGCTACAATACCTGCACGGTCCGCGCGGAGTCCTCACACCATGACAAGATATCACGACTGGCTTCACACGTCACCGGACATTGTGAGCAGACCACAGCCGTGACCACGCCAGACTATGACTATGTCAGCCGTGTAGACCCAGCTATGTGATTGTGGTGACAGCGCGAGGATGATTCCGAAGTCCCATCACATTAAACAGACTGGAATGGCTCACATTTGTGCTAGGTGGCTACACTTTTGATTCGGGGGGGGGGGGGAGGGGGGAGGAGGATGGGAGGGTGGTTTGGGATGGGGAGATGGTGGGGGGGGGAGGAGTGAGCTCCCCGGGTTCCCGGGTTGGGAGAAGGTGGTGGTTGGTGTTTGTGGATGCGATGAAGGACTGGAGGATGGTTGTATTTTTTTTTTTTTACAGTGACTAAGGCAGTGGTTCTCAACCTGTGGGTTGCGACCCCTTTGGGGTTCGAACGACCCTTTTACAGGGGTCGCATAAGACCATCGGAAAACACATACATTATAATAATGAAGTAGCAACGAAAATATACTTTTGTGGTTGGGGGTCCCCTACTTAACCCCATCCCCCCACTTACCTCATCTCCCCCACCACCCCATCTGCCCCACCCACCTCATCTCCTCTACCACACACCTCACTCTGATGCACATTTTTAAAATGTTTTGTTTAATGCCCCAGCATGCATCGCAACATGATGTCAAACTCTAGACACAGAAACACGGACTTGCGAGTGGAACTGATGAGCACATACATTTCATTGTGTCTTTAACACTCAAACCTACGACCCCATCGCATCCATTCGACCTCTTTGTACCTGATAACAAAACCGTTTTGCGTTTTATCACATTTTTTTCCCCCATTCATACGGGCACTTCGGCATTTGTCCAAAAGGCAGAGGGATAGAGAGATAGTAGGGAGAGAGAGAGAGAGAGAGAGGGAGAGAGAGAGGCACGCTCCCAACTGTACATGCTTCGCCAAGCATACGATGGGGTTCTGCTCGCTTCAAAGGATCTCAAATTGGTGGTTTCAAGGCCGGAGTTTGATCGCCCATCAAAGGGGAAGCCAGTCCTATGACTCGTCTTCAAACGACTAAGTGACGTGGTTGTCTTCCCTCGGTCCAACTCCACGTTCTTCAATGGAGATCTCAAAGACGTGGCGCACCAACCGTTTTCAATTGGCCTGCTTAGTCCAATAGCTGGCTGTCCGCCTAGGTCTTCTATGCGCTCCGCGAAGTCCTAATCTGATGCCCTTTAAGCATCATTTTTACAAGGTCTTAATGTAACATGTGCTAATAATAGTATAGATTCAGTAACATGTGCTAATAATAGTATAGATTCAGTAACATGTGCTAATACTAACACAGCTTTAATAAAACATGTGCTAAAATTAATACAGCCTCATTAAAAATGTGCTAATAATAAAATAGGTTCAATAAAACATGTGTCATGTGCTAATAATAAAATAGGTTCAATAAAACGTGTTATTTGAAAAGCAGTATCCTTACAGTCATTTCAAAGTGAAAGACAGCACCCTGACTACAGATTGACCACAAGCTGATAACTGTCTGACCACAGACTGATCACACCCTGATCACAGACTGATCACACCCTGATCACACCCTGACCACAGACTGATCATACCCTGACCACAGACTGACCACACCCTGATCACACCCTGACCCCAGACTGACCACACCCTGACCACGGACTGACCACACCCTGACCACAGACTGACCACACTCTGACCAAAGAACTTATCACACCCCGACCCAACTCATCTAATCTACTTTTAAGAAAATCAGCAAACTATCGAGCCGACTATGGAAGAGATGTTCAGACTTTCGTTTCGAATTTTGCTTGTTTTGCGCTAAGCAATATTTTTGCGTTCAGTTTATTACATAAGGAATAAAAAGGATATTTTTATAAATTTTTTTACATTTTTATTTTTTAAAAGTTATAATTATTTCCTTTTTTTTTTTTTTTTTTTTTTTTTTGAATTCTATAAATGTCAAAAATTCAAATTAGAACTTAAAAAAAAAATTAAGTAAAAAAAAAAATTACAGATAAATTTGTTTAAAAAAAATTAGACATTCATTATAAGAAGTTTTGATTTGTGGCACAAAGTTTTAACTATTTCATGTGTTAGCGACCTGGAAATACGAGAAACGTTATTAAGTATAGACATATTATAGAGACTAAAGTATTTAATTTGAATTTGAAAATAAATATGTTTTGATTTGCAGCAAACCCCTCCCCTTTATTTCGGAACGAAATATGTTTTATGATGAAGGATATTTATTGAAACGTTTTTTTTTTTAAAATTTCATATTTATATATATACATATATATATATATATATATATATATATATATATATATATATATAGAGAGAGAGAGAGAGAGAGAGAGAGAGAGAGAGAGAATTCATAGTACTGCTTGAACTTGTGGACAATTACCTATGTACGTTTCGATAAATGTGGACTATTCATAATTGTATTGTAAAGAGTATGGCTATGTTCAAGATTTCTGTTGACACTTTTGTTGTTCCTCTATCTAACTCTCGCCCCAAACCTACCATCTTAAATAAAAATGCTTGCTCGCGGCCTTCCATCTACGCAGCCCCCGCCCCCGTCATTCGGGTGGGCCGACGACAAAAGGCGCTCGCATACACACGCATAAACACTCTGCCGACAGGAATGCTTTCTGGAATGCGGCCAGTCAGTGTCCGCACCGGCCCGTCCGTTGTCGCAGATCAGCCACGCTTCACCGGACATTCAAGAAGTGACCGATTCATCCCGAGACGAAGTTTCGTCCCCGTTCTTTGATACAAAAAAATGACGCCACGAGGACCTGGAGATGTTGACAAGAAGTTAGGACACAAACGATCTTTGAATTTGATGGGACGTACTTCTGTGGCATTCCTTGCTATTTACGTCAAGAGAAATTTAAAAAAAAAAATGTTTTGAATTCAATGGGAATATGTGTCGCTGTATTTGAAGACTTCGTACACAAAAAAAGAAGAAAATAACACTTAATTTTTTATTTAATATCGTGGGAAATTTGAGCCGAACATTCTGTAGAGTTTGCCGCGGTTGTGGGAAATAACGCAACTGTTAAAATACCGGCTGAGGGAACAAATACTTCAATTTTTTGAACCTAGCACAGACAAGTTTTCCGAAACCTAATTTTCGCAAACCTCAAAATAAAAACCGAATTGTTGCAACAAATAATACGTGTACACTTTTTTCTTTCTCTTTTCGTGGATTTCTTTAAGGCGTTCTTGAATTATCCATAACCACTTCGTCCCATTTTTAACACGCAAACGAACACAATATTCCCAGGATGCTCTCTGCCCCCGAAGGTGGCGCCATATGCCGTCACAGAAATCCTTACCCCGTACAGATGTCCCCCCATATGACATCATTTATTATTGAATGTTTCAAGACATAACGCATATTGTGAAATCAGGCGTAGATTATTTCTGCATGGCTGAAAATGCGCGCCATAAACACAGCGACCAGAGGGCTACCCCCCCCCCCCCCGGGGCCCAACATCTCGGCCAGGTACATCAGAAATCCCGGAGCAGGAATCCCATTAACTAATCATGAGCTCGTATCTTGTGGGCACATCGAGTACAATGGACCGGGCTCATTAATTCATCGCGCCGATATTCAGCCGCTTCTGTTAACGAGAGAAGGTCAAGGCTGGTAATCTAATTATTGTGTCATGGGATCGATATTTTATTATTTAAGTGTCATGAACACTCGATACATGCCCCCCCCCCCCGACAATATAGTATTCGGCCTGAACGTGGTGGCCCCCCACGATACATAATTCAATCTTTTTCTTTCTGTATGACCCACCTCATGCAGGCGTCGTAAGGTGATAATTAGAACGAAGAGTTAACTTTCACGATATGTTGCGTCTGTACAACACACACACACACACCAAACACACACACAATTTGGGTTAAACTTGGGTGACCAAATCATGAACTGGAAAAAACGGGACACACCAGAAAATAGGAATCTGGAGTTACATTTTAACATTTATCCGGAGTCTTGAGATCTCAGAATATCTAACATAGGGTGACCGAATCATGAACTGGAACAAAAAAGGGACAAACCCAAGGAGGGATCTTTGGGGGGGGGGATACTCTCCAGCTCAAGGGGGGTCCCGGGGGCCTCCGCAGGAAACTGTTTATTGAAATATGCTAATTTCTAACTATTTCGAGACCTAGAAATATTTTTTTTAAATTTACCTTCAATTCGTTACACGTAGCGGTAGCGGGAATCAAAATTGGTTTCTGCGCAGTTACGTCCTAAGAATATTGGGTAATCAAAAAACAATAATCTGCAATCGGATCGATGTATTCCAAATATAAATATAATTATAGAGGGTGGGGAAAAAATCGATTCTCAACCTGAGTCGCGACCCCCTTGGGTTCACTTGATGATATGCCGGAGAACTAAAGAAATATATTTTTTTTAAATGTGTATTATCTTATTTGCAACAACCTTTTTATTTTAATATTTAATTCTTATTTAAGGGATCTGAATTAATTCTTATTGTCCCTATAAGATAAGATAAAACATTTTTTATTGATCGAAATAAATGGAAATTTGTTTTGTTGTTTTTTCATTCATCGTCCATATTTTTGTTTTACAGTCTTGAAAATCCTTGGGGGTTTTCGTTGTTTCATACAATAAGTCTGTAGCAAGACGTTCTTTGTTCCATAAAATCAGTCTCTAGCAAGACTTTCGTCGAAAAATTGCGCGGCATGAATGACTCTTGAGTTCCTGAGCGCCAGTTGTAAATTTGAGTCAGTGACTCTACCGTACCAAGTGGCTTTGGATTTATTCAGTAGGCGTCAGCATCTAATTCTAATTTTTGCAATTTTCTTTTTCCTTATATTTAACTTTATCGTTTTTTTTTTCTTCGTTCCCTTTTTCATTTTGAGATTTTATTTTTTCTTCACTGCGAGTTACCAAAGATTTGATCATTTGATTTGTGTACTCGTTCATGGTCTGAGATCGTGTTTCGCGCTCTTCCTGACTTGGTACGTTTGTCAAACTCGGGAGTCTTTTCAAGATTGCTTGTCATCAGCTCTAAATACTGGGGGTAAGACCTGTATAGCAGAAGATCATCTGTTACACGTCTAAATACAGGGGTAAGACTGTGGCAGAAGATCATCTGTTACACGTCTAAATACAGGGGTAGGACCTGTGGCAGAAGATCGTCTGTTAAATGTCTAAATGCAGGGGTAAGACCTGTAGCAGAAGACCATCTGTTGTACGTCTAAATACAGGGGTAAAACCTGTAGCAGAAGATCATCTGTTGCACGTCTAAATACAGGGGTAGGACCTGTGGCAGAAGATCATCTGTTACACGTCTAAATACAGGGGTAAGACTGTGGCAGAAGACCATCTGTTGCACGTCTAAATACAGGGGTAAGACCTGTAGCAGAAGATCATCTGTTGCACGTCTAAATACAGGGGTAAAACCTGTAGCAGAAGATCATCTGTTACATGTCTAAATACAGGGGTAAAACCTGTAGCAGAAGATCATCTGTTGCACGTCTAAATACAGGGGTAAGACCTGTAGCAGAAGATCATCTGTTACACGTCTAAATACAGGGGTAAGACCTGTAGCAGAAGACCATCTGTTACACGTCTAAATACAGGGTTAAAACATGTAGCAGAAGATCATCTGTTACATGTCTAAATACAGGGGTAAAACCTGTAGCAGAAGATCATCTGTTGCACGTCTAAATACAGGGGTAAGACCTGTAGCAGAAGATCATCTGTTACACGTCTAAATACAGGGGTAAGACCTGTAGCAGAAGACCATCTGTTACACGTCTAAATACAGGGTTAAAACATGTAGCAGAAGATCATCTGTTACATGTCTAAATACAGGGGTAAAACCTGTAGCAGAAGATCATCTGTTGCACGTCTAAATACAGGGATAAGACCTGTAGCAGAAGATCATTTGTTGCACGTCTAAATACAGGGATAAGACCTGTAGCAGAAGATAGCCTACGTTGTGCGCTAATGAGAGTTTCTGATCTAGCAAAGAAATGAAGCAATCACTGACGCTTTAAGATTGCATTTTATAACTTATTTTATTTGCTTTATGTCATTTTTACAACATTTTTACTTTATGACATTTTTACTACTTTTTTACTTTATGACATTTTTACGACATTTTTACTTTATGTCATTTTTACGACATTTTTACTTTATGTCATTTTTACGACATTTTTACTTCATGACATTTTTACTACTTTTTTACTTTATGACATTTTTACGACATTTTTACTTTATGTCATTTTTACGACATTTTTACTTTATGTCATTTTTACGACATTTTTACTTCATGACATTTTTACGACATTTTTTTACTTCATGACAATTTTACTACTTTTTTACATTATGACATTTTTACGACATTTTTACTTTATGACATTTTTACGACATTTTTACTTTATGACATTTTTACATTTTTTTACTTCATGACAATTTTACTACTTTTTTACTTTATGACATTTTTACGACATTTTTACTTTATGACATTTTTACAACATTTTTAATTTATGACATTTTTACGACATTTTTACTTCATGACAATTTTACTACCTTTTTACTTTATGACATTTTTACGACATTTTTAATTTATGACATTTTTACGACATTTTTACTTCATGACAATTTTACTACATTTTTACTTCATGACAATTTTACTACCTTTTTACTTTATGACATTTTTACGACATTTTTACTTTATGACATTTTTACATTTTTTTACTTCATGACAATTTTACTACTTTTTTACTTTATGACATTTTTACTTTATGACATTTTTACAACATTTTTAATTTATGACATTTTTACGACATTTTTACTTCATGACAATTTTACTACCTTTTTACTTTATGACATTTTTACGACATTTTTAATTTATGACATTTTTACGACATTTTTACTTCATGACAATTTTACTACATTTTTACTTCATGACAATTTTACTACCTTTTTACTTTATGACATTTTTACGACATTTTTACTTCATGACAATTTACTACATTTTTACTTTATGACATTTTAACGACATTTTTACGACATTTTTACTTCATGATAATTTTACTACATTTTTACTTTATGACATTTTAACGACATTTTTACTTTATGACATTTTTACGACATTTTTACTTCATGACAATTTTACTACATTTTTACTTCATGACAATTTATACTACCTTTTTACTTTATGACATTTTACGACATTTTTACTTCATGACAAATTTACTACCATATTTTTCTTTACGACATTTTTACTTCATGACAATTTTACTACATTTTTACTTTATGACATTTTTACGACATTTTTACTTTATGACATTTTTACTTCATGACATTTTTACTTCAAGACATTTTTTAGACATACTTTTTTTTCAAAGCCAAACAACTTGTAAAGTTTTTAATTCTGCTCATTTCTGTCTGTAAATGTCGTGTATGGAGTCCAGTGTTATCAAAGTGTTGCTGACACCTGTAAATGTCGTGTATGGAGTCCAGTGTTATCAAAGTGTTGCTGACACCTGTAAATGTCGTGTATGGAGTCCAGTGTTATCAAAGTGTTGCTGACACCTGTAAATGTCGTGTATGGAGTCCAGTGTTATCAAAGTGTTGCTGTAAATGTCGTGTATGGAGTCCAGTGTTATCAAAGTGCTGCTGACATCTGTAAATGTCGTGTATGGAGTCCAGTGTTATCAAAGTGTTGCTGACACCTGTAAATGTCGTGTATGGAGTCCAGTGTTATCAAAGTGTTGCTGACACCTGTAAATGTCGTGTATGGAGTCCAGTGTTATCAAAGTGCTGCTGACACATGTAAATGTCGTGTATGGAGCCCAGTGTTATCAAAGTGTTGCTGACACAGCGTTGACCACCAGTTGGCATCGAATGACAACCTCTTCGCCGATGACAATTGATGACATATTTTTCTTGCTTATATTTCAAAACTCCAGTCATCTTTACTTCCCCACTGTTATAATTCTCTGTAGTTCGATCGAATTTGATATTCTCATTACAAGAATACATTTAATTTTTATCATGAACCAAAAACAACCATGCTTTTTTTTTTAAGTTAACCAAATCAATCATGATTGTTAAATCGCCTAAATAGCAAAATTTATGTAAGGGATGGGGAGACCAGGTAATCTCCTAATTATCTTATCTCTCCCCCCCCCCCCCCCCCAAGCAGCCTCAGCCCTTCTGGTTCTCCCAGCGTTCGAAACGACGTGAAAAAATAGAAGGCCGGGTTCATCAATAGACGTCCATGTTGCCGGAAGTAGAAAGCCATCTGCGCTAATTTGAGGACGGCTCCTGCCCCCCCCCCCCCCCCCCCTCGGCGGGCCGTTTAGAGAGTAGACGTGGTCCACATTTAATTTTCTGATCTTTAAGTCGTCTTGCTGTGGGGACGTCACATGGCGTCATTCTTGGTGGCACTGTAACCTATGAACACTTTGCGTCATACCTTCCCTGACCGTTGTTGTTAATCCCTCAAGCTGCATTGGTCCGGACTGCCCACCATTCATATCATTATCACCTCCCTCTTAAAATACTCAGTGGCTCCAAAAATATGGTGCATTCTCTCAGCTGGTTAGTGAATCAGTGCCATATACCGTTGTGCAGTGGCGTAGCGAGCTTAACTCGCGCCCGGGGCACAATACCTTTTTAGCGCCCCCCTCTATTCGAAAACCATACAATATTATAGTAAAATATACCATTTGGCGCCCCTTTGTGAGTAGCGCCCGGGGCATGATGCCTCCCCCTTGCCCCCCCTCATTACGCCACTGCCGTTGGGGGAACTCGTAGATTAAAAAAAAACAAAAAAAACTTCATGTATAATACTGTATTATATGGTGGGGTGAATATGCAAAATTTGTTTTTGTTTTGTTTCTATACAGCTTTTCTTTATTACATAAATGTATTCTATTTTACTGTCACGATTATGTCTCTTGTGCTAATATTTTTATGTACAGCGCAGTGAGCCCAGCGCTAAGCTGGTGTACCGCGCTATATAAGACGGCAAAAAATCTCAGGTTTTTTAAAAAAGTGGGTTTTTTTCTTCAAAATTCAAAATGATAGATTTACCTTCTGACTAAGTTTGTGGTCCTCACCCAAGATTTAAGTCCGTTTCATTTAATTCACAAGCCGTGGGGAGGGGAGGTGGGAGCCATCTGTCGGTCTTTTCACCACTTTTTCCCCCCGGGTTATCTTGCCAAGGGGCATAACCAAATAATTAACTTCAATTATCCCAAACTATTCAGGTTTCCGTCCTTGCTGAGAGGGGTTTTGATCGTCCAATGCAATATCTCCAAGTGAGAAAGTCAGTTTTGTCCATTGTATGTCCCTGAGTATTTTTGTTTTTGTGTACCGTTAAGTATGTGGAGCATGCTCGAGTCCTGTTGAAACATTTTTTGTACATCAGAGTTTGGGCGCCCAAGATCCATCAAGTGACCAACATGGAAAAAGGAAAAATTTAATGTTTGTAATATAGATATAGATATATAGATACATAGATATATAGATAGATAGACAGACAGACAGACAGACAGACAGACAGACAGACAGACAGACAGACAGACAGACAGATAGATAGATAGATAGATAGATAGATAGATAGATAGATAGATAGATAGATAGATAGATAGATAGATAGATAGATAGATAGATAGATAGATAGATAGATAGATAGATAGATAGATAGATAGATAGATAGATAGATAGATAGATAGATAGATAGATAGATAGATAGATAGATAGATAGATAGATAGATAGATAGATAGATAGATAGATAGATAGATAGATAGATAGATAGATAGATAGATAGATAGATAGATAGATAGATAGATAGATAGATAGATAGATAGATAGATAGATAGATAGATAGATAGATAGATAGATAGATAGATAGATAGATAGATAGATAGATAGATAGATAGATAGATAGATAGATAGATAGATAGATAGATAGATAGATAGATAGATAGATAGATAGATAGATAGATAGATAGATAGATAGATAGATAGATAGATAGATAGATAGATAGATAGATAGATAGATAGATAGATAGATAGATAGATAGATAGATAGATAGATAGATAGATAGATAGATAGATAGATAGATAGATAGATAGATAGATAGATAGATACATACATACATAGATACATAGATACATAGATAGATACATAGATAGATACATAGATACAAAGATACATAGATAGATAGATAGATAGATAGATAGATAGATAGATAGATAGATAGATAGATAGATAGATAGATAGATAGATAGATAGATAGATAGATAGATAGATAGATAGATAGATAGATAGATAGATAGATAGATAGATAGATAGATAGATATTGTAAGTATTTTACTTATATTTTGCTAGGAAACAATGTGCTGGGAGAGAGCTTTTAGTTGAAATTTAATAATTATTAAATTTTATTATTATTTTTATTACTTTTTTACTATTCTCATAACATTGTAACAAATATTATATTTATTAATATTTTAATTTTTATTTGCATATCTTGCGTTATAAAACAAATTTATATTATATATGTCGCTAAAGTTAGTTTCCCCCCCCCCCCCCCCCCCCACCTCAAAAAAAATTGTGTTCCAAGGGAAATGAGTCTATTTTTGTTTAGGTGGATGAATATCTGTAATGGTTACCTCCCTCTTATTTTCACTCATTCTTCGCATCCGACTCAATATGTTGGATTGGTTTTCCTAACACAGAAAATAATTATTTTTTTAAAAAAATAAATCAAGATATTAAATTTAAAGTCACAGCAAATTAATTTTGTTCATATTTAAATTTGAACCGAATTTTAACAATGAATCTGTTTTTCTTAAAATCTTTATAAGCGACACTGAAGCTTAAGTCCAACGTTATTTCTCTGTCGACGTTCATACCCGTGTTGTGCCTGCAAGTTGCAATTAAGAGGTGCAGGTGTCTGCATGTCTTATTGGCCCGATGTTGTAGTTTCAATGTTGCGTCTTGGGGCTCATATATCTTATATTAAATTCTATGGAAATGCATCTTATCTATTACAGTGCAAAATATTTTTGTTTTAATTCGTTTGTTTCATTAAGAATAAACGTTGTTTAACTGTTTGCCACCATATCGCCTTATCTCAAGATATAATCATTAGCTTGCCACCATATCGCATTACCTCAAGATATAATCATTAGCTTGCCACCATATCGCATTACCTCAAGATATAATCATTAGCTTGCCACCATATCGCATTACCTCAAGATATAATCACTGGCTTGCCACCATATCGCCTTACCTCAAGATATAATCATTAGTTTGCCACCATATCGCCTTACCTCAAGATATAATCATTAGCTTGCCACCATATCGCATTACCTCAAGATATAATCATTAGCTTGCCACCATATCGCATTACCTCAAGATATAATCACTGGCTTGCCACCATATCGCCTTACCTCAAGATATAATCATTAGTTTGCCACCATATCGCCTTACCTCAAGATATAATCATTAGCTTGCCACCATATCGCATTACCTCAAGATATAATCACTGGCTTGCCACCATATCGCATTACCTCAAGATATAATCACTGGCTTGCCACCATATCGCCTTACCTCAATATATAATCATTAGCTTGCCACCATATCGCATTACCTCAAGATATAATCATTAGTTTGCCACAGTCTCGTATTACCTCAAGATATAATCATTGGTTTGCCAATGGATGCATCCACGCCAAACAGAATACATCGCAGAAAGCGCGGTAAGCTTAACAAAATAATTCAAAAACAAAAGACAGTCAAAATAGCTGCCATTATGAAAGATGAGGTCCAGACAGTTAACACAAATTATTTAGCGCCATCTGCCTTAGACCGGTGTTCTCAAATTTATGGTGTGAGGGGCATACATGATTGAGCCACATTACAATGACAATGTGCCAAATTAAATTATTGTTTATTTATGTATTTATTTTGTTGGTGCGGAGGGGGTTGTCGTTTTAAAATAAATATTTGTTTTAATAAATATTTATTGTCACTCTTATGGTGACTGTTTGATTGAGGGCTGAAGAGCAATATCCCGCCCCCGTGGAGCACAACCTTCATCAGTACTGCGCACATAAACAGCTATGGCTACAAGTGTCAGTTGAAAAAGCTGTGGTTACAACAACTAGAAGCCAAACTGTTACATTCTCAGCGTGTTACATCAGCGGCAGTTTAAGGACCGTTACCCCGCGTGTGCGTAATTTAACGTTTGTTTGGGGTGGGGGGGGGGGGGACATACGTGTCGTGTGTTAAAACAATAACAGCAATCTTGTATGCAGAGGCGTAACTGGGTTTTTGACGCCCTTGGCTAATTTATTTTTGGCGCCCTTGATATTTAAATAAAAATTTTTTAAAAATAGAGATTTAGCGGCGCCCTTTTGAACTGGCGCAGGCCGGCGCCCTTGGCAACTGCCCCAACGCCAAGCCGTTGTTACGCCTCTGCTTGTATGTGTGTGTGGGGGGGGCTGTGTTATAAAGCATTAGAAAGCCGTGCTAACTTATCTAACTTAGAGGCAGTGATACCACCAACATGTGAGTTATCATTCTGTGAGACATGTCTACGATGACGTCACAATTAAGGTTAAATAATTATGAATTATGGTCCTCGTCTCAAACTGTCAAACTGTCACATTGTCACTAGGCATTGCTGTTAAAAGTGGCTTGTCACAATAACAATGACATTACAAATAAGCTGCCAATCAACAATCCATTCCCCCCCCCCCCCCCCAAGACATGACAAGTCATTCAGACAGGTACGAGTGCATCTTTGATTGTTCATAAAAAATACTTTTTATTATAATTTTTTTTTTAAATATTAATGTACAAAAAAAAAAAAAAAAAGGCAAAAATTAAAACAAGGAAATGCACGTTTTTTGGAACCCGACCCCCCTCTTCAAGGCAAGGATTTGGGGGGAGGGGGGTCTAAATGGGGATTAAATGTTTTTTGTTTTTTTTTGCCCGGGAGGAGGGGTCTTTTTTTAAATATCTCACACAACCGTAAAATTTGATGGAAGGGTGGGAGTGGTGTTTGAGGAAAGCCCCTGGGGGCGGCCATGAAATCAAATATATAAAAAAATATATTTGTAAACAGAAATGGCGAAACAAAATTGGAGATGGTTGGAAGCATTTTTTTTTTTTGGGGGGGGGGGGGGGGGGGGGTCGCTTAAACGTTGTACGTGGGCATTTAACATAAAATTAGATATTTGTGTGCAACAACATATATAAACGTCGGGGATAAACATGTTGGACGTGTGGAAAATGAACTTACGATAAATTAGTAGTAGCATTATTTTAAAGTCTTTGTCTTGACTGAGCTGCTTTGGGTGTTATTACTAAAGCAGACACCTCTAACCGTTAGCTCTACCTCGGACAGTCGAGCTGAACTCTAGTGAACAGTTCTATGGACTAGGTTAATGGTTTTAATTCCTTTACATAAGTTCTTGAAATTCGATTGTCATCATTAAAAAAAACAACAAAGAAACAATATAAATAAGCTTACAAATTCGCAATTTGGAAGTCAAAACAACCCCCCCCCCCCCCCCCCCCCCCAAAAAATGAAACATATACACATAAGGCAAATAATTACAAGTCTTTGTGCATAGCGTTGTTTGTGTCAAGACATTTTTTTTTTACAACAATCACATGATTACAAATAGCCAATCAAAACGTGCAAAGTACAAAAACCACAAACAAATTAATATAGTTTTTAAAAAAGACAACAAAAATTTTGCTGTAGATTGACATCAATGAAAAAAAAATATGCAGGTAATGGACGTCATAACAAAAGACAATGTGGTAACGTTACTGGCAATAGGTGCACTACATAGGGCAGCCGCTGTTAAAGCATTGGTTGGCGGTGGTGGTGTTGGTGGTAGGTGCAGCCGCGATGGTGTTAGCTGTAGCAATAGATGATAACGGTGAAGTGATTATGATGGGGTGATGGCAGGCTGGTCAATTAAGGCTCACCCCATCATCAATTTATAGAACTCTGCAAAAAGTAAGTTGGCAACCAATTAGTCAAAAGCATTCGTAAATCTAACAGTGGTCAGAATGTGGTAACATTGTGTTAGAGCAGGGGTTCTCAACCTTCCGCGACCCTTTCATGCAGTTCCTCGTGGTGTGGTAACCTTGCTACTTTATAAATGTGTTTTCCGATGGTCTTAGGCGACCGCTGTGGTACGCGTCGTTCGACAATCCAAAGGACTCGCGACCCCACAGGTTGAGAACCGCTGTGCTAGAGAGTATACATAGTTTGGTCATTGTGTTTTAGCAGTGGTTCTCAACCTTCCGCGACCCTTTCATGCAGTTCCTCGTGGTGTGGTAACCTTGCTACTTTATAAATGTGTTTTCCGATGGTCTTAGGCGACCGCTGTGGTACGCGTCGTTCGACAATCCAAAGGACTCGCGACCCCACAGGTTGAGAACCGCTGTGCTAGAGAGTATACATAGTTTGGTCATTGTGTTTTAGCAGTGGTTCTCAACCCTCCGCGACCCTTTAATACAGTTCCTCGTGGTGTGGTAACCCACCCACCCCCCACCCCAAAATGTAAAATTATTTTTGTTGCTACTTTATAAATATGTGTTTTCCGATGGTCTTAGGCGACCCCTGTTTACGCGTCGTTCGACAATCCAAAGGGCTCGCGACCCCACAGGTTGAGAACCGCTGTGCTAGAGAGTATACATAGTTTGGTCATTGTGTTTTAGCAGTGGTCAGTTTGTTAATCCGCGTTTACCGGCAGGCCAGGTGTTCCTTTGCTGGTCAGTCTCTTGGCGGCGGTCAGTCTTTTTGGTCAGTGGTTGAGTCGGCTGTTTGCTGAAATGTCACAGGTCCCGTGGTCTGACACGTGCTTGTCCATGCCACGTGGGAAATGACCTTGAAAGTTAGTTAAATTTACAACACACAGTCTCGCAAGCACTCTACTAATAGTATAGAACTACTACAAAAAGGTGAGGCAGCAGAAGACATGGTACACAGAAGTAGCCAGGGCAACGAAAACCACGTTGCGCGTGAACTATACAGGGAGTTGTGGACAATCTATATATAGCACTCTAGATGGCGCTCCATACATCAATAGCAATGCTTGTTAGTATTGACTCTATTTAATCCTAAGCGTTTACTAAATACCTTTTAGAAATACATGCAAAAATATGGGAGGAGGTTATTGGAGGAAGTGTTCTTTTGTGTGCATTTTGGGATGCAAGTGCACGGCTGGGAATCAGTGATGGAGAGCGCACCACGGTGTGCAATTTGAGCGGGCGGCGGACAAGATCCACTGGGGAATAATTATTATTATTATAGATTGTTCCTTCGGAATTTTATAGCTGCTCTTCTAATTCCTGGACATTTTTTTTGATACACGACATACACGTTTTGGGGTTCAAAGTAATCAACAAAACAATTATTTTTTTTTTTTTAAATGGACGATAGGAACTCAGGATTTATTTAATTTTAATTAGACCATTTTTAAGAGTTTTCTTTTCCCCCATTCCCACCCTCCCCCACTCACCCCAATAATTTGGAATGTCCATTTGGTAGGTTTAGATTTTATTGGCTTTTTTTTTTTTTTTTAAAATTCAAGTTCGACTATCTCTACATGCACTTTATATGTCAGCTTTTAGACACCCCCCCCCCCCTTTTTTTCGCTGATTGGAGTCGCAATTGAAAGTTTCTTTCTTTCTTTTCATTATCTTTTATTTTTTTAAATTCAAGTTCGACTATCTCTACATGCACTTTATATGTCAGCTTTTAGACACCCCCCCCCCCTTTTTTTTTTCGCTGATTGGAGTCGCAATTGAAAGTTTCTTTCTTTCTTTTCATTATCTTTTATTTTTTTAAATTCAAGTTCGACTATCTCTACATGCACTTTATATGTCAGCTTTTAGACGCCCCCCCCAACCTCAACACCCCCCAAACATCAACCCCCCAAACCTCAACCCACCACCCATCCTCAACTCCCACCCCCCTCCTCGCTGATTGGAGTCGAAATTGAAAGTTTCTTTCTTTCTCTATATTATCTTTTTTTTTTTTAACCGTGGCAGTTTTTGCACCCACCCCCTCCCGCCCCCCTCCCACGTCTTGGAAACTGCTCTGCTCAATTTTTGATTCGTTAATTTTTAAAAAGACCCATGGCTACCATTGTCGCAAAGTGGTCCCCAGGCTGTAATCGTGTTTTGATTCATTGTGTACTTTTGTGGCTTTAGCGTCTGACAAATCATTTTGAAACTCAGATTTAGACTTTCATTAGCAAAGTAGATTCCACTACAACATTTTTGCAATTTTGTGGAGGATAATTAATACTTTAGCCGGTGACTCACTGTCTTTATTTTCACTGTCTGAAATGGTTACCGGAAATTTGATCAAAAGAAATTTCGTCGACGGAAAATTGATCGACGGTAATTTGATCGAATGGAAATTTGGTCGAATCTTTTTTTTCAGTTCACACGTTAAAATTTTCGTCAAATTTCTTTTTGAAAGCACTATACTCTATAGTAAAACAAAATAATGCCTTCAAAAAGAAATTTGACGCAAGATTTTAACTTATAAACTAAAAAAACCATTCGACCAAATTTCCGTTCGATCAAATTTCCGTCGATTAATTTTCCGTCGACGAAATTTCTTTCGATCAAATTTCCGGATACGGTCTGAAATTGATGGGCTTCTTGTATTTTTTAAAGAAAGGACTTTACTTGAAAACATATATATATATATATATTCAAAACAAAATGTATATAAACTTTTGGTGAAATTCAACACAACAACTATTTTTTAAAAAAAGGATGACGGAGAAGACAATGAAACGACAGCAGAACGAGTCAAATCAATACAAGGCCATATTTTAATGCACGAGTGCTGAAAAAAAGTTTATTTGTGGACATATTGATGGATATATATTTTTATATTTAATGTTGATGAGCTCTTTTCGTTTTATACACGTGCATTCACAGTTTCTGTACAAGGGTTCAAAGGTCAAAGGTTACACTAAGGCTAGGTGACCTTATCAGAGAGAAGTCCTCAGATGCCTGAATCTGGCCACTGAAACTCGCCAGACCTGCTAGCAGGGGAGGGGGGGGTGAGCAAAGGTCAAAGGTCAATGACCACAGCCCCCCGAAGTTAAACTGTCAGCCATCGAAGCACTTAATTTAAATGTAACCAAAAGAAAAGTTATTATTTTTATTAATTTTTTTTTTGTTTTTTTTTAATCCGCATGGCCGGACAAGCCGAGGGAAATAGTTGAGTTGAAGAACCAAGTGATTGTGAGAACTCATGCACTCCTCGCGGCACTACAAACCCCGAGACAGCAGACAAAATATTCAACAACAACAAAAAATAATAATATAATATATAAAACACTTGAGAATGTAAGTAGCACTTCTAAACCAGTTTGTCGTAATGGAGTTCAGCGTGTTAGGAAACAAGAACCAAAAAAAAAAATGAAAAAATTGTTTACATTTACACAACAGTAATGATGCGGTGATCGATATATGATAACTTTGGAGAGAGAACAACGCGGGATCCCATCATCAGCAGTAGATTTTATTTGTCTGGTCCGGGCATTAGATTCACCAGCGGCAGCACAAATATTTCTATACAGACTTTTTTGTTTTCCCTTTTGGTGTGTCTCTTAAGCGTCGTCTGGGAAGTTCATCATTTGAAAGCAGAACACTCCCATAGCCCAGCAGCGCCAAGAGGTCGCTGCTAGCTGCGAGGGGAAACATTTCCAGGGCCTGCGGTCAATTTGATGTTGTTTGTTTGTTTTGTTGTTGCTGTTGTTGCTGTTACAGTTTTTAAGTGATGAGGATTTTGTGAACAAATAGTGAAAAATAAAGATCAGCGGGGGGTCAAGGTTACATGAAGGTGAAGGTCAAGGGCCAGGACTTCAGTTTGAGCACATCAAGTTTCTGAATTCTGCAAAGGAATGTTGCGAACATTACAATTTGGCATGCGACATATCTTTATAGATTTCAGACGTATTATGAAATGGGGTACAGCAACAACAACAGAAAAAAAAAAAACTAAGGAGAAATATTTATCTAACTAATCAGATCTAATCCAATCCAGCTAATTCGTACAAATCCAACCCAAAAAATCCTGCTTATTAATATCATTCAAAAGTGATTCTAAAAATAGAAACAAACACTATCTAATCTTGAACGAAACTAACTCTAAAAATAGTTTTTTGGGGTTGTTGTTGTTTTTTTTTTAATGCAATTTTTATGAAGCAACACATAATATATCCTGATTAACTATAGCTCTTGTCTAATGGTATCTCCTGTCTGATGGTATCTGCTGTTTAATGGCATTTTCGCTTAAAAGTAAGTGCGTTTGTTGTCTTGCTTCAATAAAATATGTCTTAGACAGACAAATCATTTAATTGACGTTTTTTTTCTCCCGAAAGAGACATTTCAAGAAAACAGAGAGGATCTAGCATTGTAACATTCAAAAATACTTATAAAACACTATCCCAATAGCTTCAAAGTTCAATAAGTTTCAATCACAACACACACACAAAAATTCAATGAGGATTTTTCATTCACACACACACACAATTGAATGTGTAGCTAACTATAAGACGGCCTCATTCTACAGTCTTACCACACGTAAAGTGCTCTTATAAGCTATAGTAATTTACTGTAAGACACGTGCATCATGCTACAATTGAAAAACTACCGCAAGACTGGTAAATGTTTCTGGCGCTATGGTTTACTACATCTCTGATTATCTTATTGTTTCTTGTGTACCCCTTAATGAACTACATACTCTGCCGCACCACTAATGACCTATGTAATACAATGTGTCATGAACGACCTACATCATCTACCGTGCCATCAATGAAATACATAATCTACCGTGCTACTGATGACCTAATATATCGTGCCATTTAAAACCTTCATAATCTATCGTGTCATCAATTATCTTCATAACCTACCATGCCACTAATGATCTACGTATTCTACCTTGCACTAATGACCTACGTATTCTACCGTGGCACTAATGACCTACACATTCTACCGTGGCACTAATGACCTACATATTCTACCGTGCCACTAATGACCTACATATTCTACCGTGCAACTAATGACCTACGTATTCTACCGTGCCACTAATGACCTACATATTCTACCGTGCCACTAATGACCTACGTATTCTACCGTGGCACTAATGACCTACATATTCTACCGTGCCACTAATGACGTACATATTCTACCGTGCCACTAATGACCAACGTATTCTACCGTGGCACTAATGACCTACATATTCTACCGTGGCACTAATGACCTACATATTCTACCATGCCACTAATGACCTACGTATTCTACCGTGCCACTAATGACCTACATATTCTACCGTGGCACTAATGACCTACATATTCTACCGTGGCACTAATGACCTACGTATTCTACCGTGCCACTAATGACCTACATATTCTACCGTGGCACTAATGACCTACGTATTCTACCGTGGCACTAATGACCTACATATTCTACCATGCCACTAATGACCTACGTATTCTACCGTGCCACTAATGACCTACATATTCTACCGTGGCACTAATGACCTACATATTCTACCGTGCCACTAATGACCTACATATTCTACCGTGGCACTAATGACCTACGTATTCTACCGTGGCACTAATGACCTACGTATTCTACCGTGGCACTAATGACCTACATATTCTACCATGCCACTAATGACCTACATATTCTACCATGGCACTAATGACCTACGTATTCTACCGTGGCACTAATGACCTACATATTCTACCATGGCACTAATGACCTACGTATTCTACCGTGCCACTAATGACCTACATATTCTACCTTGCCACTAATGACCTACGTATTCTACATTGCTACTAATGATCTGCATAATCTATTGACACAACTGGTTACCTTCATAATCTACTGTACCACTGCCATCAGTATCTGTCTCCTGGATCATATCTTCGATTTCGTCGTCTGTCAAGTCGTCACCTAGAGACCGCAATATCCACCTGGCGGACATAATGTCGTCATTAAGCCTGGCGAATGTAGCTGACAAGGCACTTGCGCAATGGACACATATTAATGAATAGAAGGTTTTTGATATATTTCATAGATTCATGATTTCATGGGGACACGAGCAAAGTTGCTATCCATGGTCCTCTCTGATCAACCAATGACATGAGAATGACTTTCATTTCACAACCAGGGGCAATAAGACCCTGACTTCCGGTTCCCATAGCTGTTCTCGTCCCGGTCACAGTAACAGTATATAGCAGGGGTGAGCAAACTTTTTTTTTGCGCAGGGCCACATTGTCAAATGTAAATCTATTGGGGGGGCCGCATGTATATTATGTCCAATTTTACATGTCCATAAACATTTCTCTGTATTAAAATAGGTAAATTCGCGTTTTAGCAATACATGACAAAGGTCAAGGACTGTTTAAAAAAAATAGAAAATAAGAAAGAAAGTTGATCAAAAATGTTTTAAAAATCATAACTGTACATGAAATTGTGTAAAATTCAATACAATAACTTTAAAACAAAGTATTTTTTAAATTTCTAAATGCCTTCGAGGGCCTCATAATATCAGTTGCCGGGCCGCATGCGGCCCGCGGGCCGTCGTTTGCCCACCCCTGGTATATAGGGTCTCCATCTCCTGACTTTAAACAAGCGATTGTTTAATCAAATCAACCCGCTCTTCCCCTTACTCTAACTTTTCATCTCCAGACAAACTTTTCCCAACATCTAGGATTAACTTATTAGCCAAGTCATTGTCAATAGGGCCTTTTATATTCAGTGATTTTCAAATTTGTTTACAGAATTATTTCTTTTCTTTTAAACATTTGACTCAAACTGAAAGCTTTTAATAATCTACAATCACTAGTAAACCCCATTATTTACTTGAGCAAATATTAAGTCAATATTGATCCCTGACCTATTATAGTATTTGAAACCACTGAAATAACTCTACGTGAACTCAACAATTTAGCAACAATTACTTCCTTATTGGAGGAGGGATGGCTCTTTAAGTACCACCTCAACCTCCTTGCCAGACCCTCCCTACAGTAACCTTAAATCTTCAACAGCAATGACTCCTTTGTTGAACCCTTTAGCTCCACCCCTTCCTTCCCGCACTAACCTTAAATCTTCAACAGCAATGACTCCTTTGTTGCCCCCTTAGCTCCACCCCTCCATGCTCACACTAACCTTAAATCTTCAACAGCGATGACTCCCTTGTTGCCCCCTCAGCTCCACCCCTCCATGCCAGCACTAACCTGAAATTTTCAACAGCAATGACTCCCTTATTGCCCCCTTAGCCCCACCACTCCCTGCCCGCACTAACCTTAAATCTTCAACAGCAATGACTCCCTTGTTGCCCCCTTAGCCCCACCACTCCCTGCCCGCACTAACCTTAAATCTTCAACAGCAATAACTCCCTTGTTGCCCTTGTCCAACACACGGAATGCCTCCTTCAGCTCCCTCTCATCCTCATCTTCCCTCAGTTTGATTTCATAGATAGGTTTGAACTGATCCCATCGGATGAAGCCACATGCTGTGGAATACAAGCATCCAAATTGGTCAGTTTTTCTTAGCGTAGGAATGGTCAGTTGTTCATATGTTCGGATTGGTCGGTCTTTCTTAGGTTAGGGTTGGTCAGTCTTTCTTAGGTTAGGGTTGGTCAGTCTTTCTTAGGTTAGGGTTGGTCAGTCTTTCTTAGGTTAGGGTTGGTCAGTCTTTCTTAGGTTAGGGTTGGTCAGTCTTTCTTAGGTTAGGGTTGGTCAGTCTTTCTTAGGTTAGGGTTGGTCAGTCTTTCTTTTTTGCAGCATGCTTAGTCAGCGTTGTCGTTTTGACCAATCACACTAGTCCAGCTTATCCCAGTGTTGGCGTTCAACAAGTCTGTATTCTTGTAAGACTTACTTCAGTCACTTCACACCCCTCTCGTCCCCACTCACCTTCTTCGTCAGCCTCATCTGCCCAATCTTTCAGCTTTTGTCCATCTACTTGAAGACCTAAACTTTTAAACACCTGGCCCAAGTCTTTTGTGTTGACTGTACCGTCACCCTTCTTGTCAAATAGATTAAACGTCTGCTGGGCGTCTGAAAAAGAAGATGTTCGAAGGAATTTAACATTGGGCACATGTATAAGATGATCTACAATAAAAGTATGTTTTTTTTTTAATGTTAATGTTTTTTTTTTGTTAATGAGGGGAGGAGGTAGGCTTTGAAAGTGTAGATGACGGTTATTCTAATTACCAATAACCTATCAAAAATGCCGAAAAGGACATTTAAAAAAAAAAATTCTGACAGTGTTTTGGTGTATAATTTGATTTTAAGATTTGATCCAAATAAATGGAAATGTTTTTTATTTTTATTTTTTTCTGTTACATTGTACAAAGCCATTTTCAGCACATAAATAAATGACATATCTCACCCAAGATAACATTTTTCAATTAGAGCAATCTAAACACAAGACATCTCAAGTATTTGTCTAGCGTAGAAATCGGCCATCAGTGAACTCCTTTGGAGACAACAGTGTCTTAATTAGTGATCATCGAAAATATTTTTTATTGATTTTATTTAATCTCTTATGCTGGGTGGCCGAATGGTCTAAATGGATTAAATCTCCAGTTAGTTGATGGTCTGTAGTTCAATCCCCACCAAAGCACAGTCATGCAAGAAAAAAGGAAAAAAGCATCACCAGTACCCAGGTAGGGGGAGGGGACTCGTTTACTTGGGGTGGCAACTCTGAAGGAAACTCTGAATTCAAAACCGTAGGCGGATAACGTTGGTAAAATGAAACATTCCGACAACTCCTGCGACGCCCCTGTTGCCAAGCTGTATTATCCGCATGTTCCTTTCCACAACTGTCCCCCCCCCCCCCAACTCAACATGTCATTGCATGATGGTTGGACTCGGGTAAAAAGGTTAGGGTTTTTTTCCGAAGGCGACTATTGTATTAATGAAGAAAGAGGACCCTTGATATGGTGTAGGACTGTCTGTAGGACTATTCTTTAAGGACCGGCGGGTAGGGTGTAGGACTATAGTTTATAGAAAATGAGACGTAAACTCTTTTTTTTTTCTTTTGGTGGTGGGAGGGGGGTTTAAAATTGGAACCCCCGGGTATTTTCGCAACATCAAAAATCTGCACCCGGCTAAGTCCTCGTTTGCTTTATTTCTCTTGCTCGTGTGTTTAATGGTGGAGTGAGTCACGTGTTGTCCGTAACGTAAATGGGTACCAGGCACCCAAGACTTTCACAATCATAACACAAGCAGTTCTCATCTTCAGTTTTTGAAAAGGGGGTCACTTCTTACTCGAACATTTCTGACATTATTACGCCACGTCTCACTTAAATGAGGTAACTTGGGATTCACCGCAATTCACACCATGCTGTATTTCAAGCCTTCGTTACACGCTGGCCTGATGTAACAGCCAAACAAACGTTTCGGTAGAGGGGGGGAGGTTTGTAGCGAGGTGTAACACAAATCAGGAACTGGGGGGGGGGGTGGGCGCGCACACAATAAACAGGAAAACTTTGACGCGCTTTTACTCAAACTCGGCAAATTTCCAGTGAATGCAGACTTTGTAGCCGATGCTGAGCTATTTTTAGCCCGTGTGGAATGAGCACACTTCGTGAATCAGCTAGAAATCCGGTCTGGCAAGGGGGTGGGGAGGAGGGTGGGGGGGGGAATAACCGCCGAGGCTAAATGGTTTCACCAAAAAGTCAAGAGTTAACGCTGTAGAGCGCCAGAGAATGGCTCCAGTTTATGGTTACAGTGTCGTACTTTCACAGACCCTCTGGAAATTAAAAGAGAACAAGCCTCACCGCTTTAATAGCAGGGAGCTTAGAAACACACCTCCTTGAGACATTACGTCCCTTGGGCCATGACGTCACTGAACCCATGCCTCGTTATGCCGAGAAGAGGGCGCCGTGTGTGTGCAACGCCATAAAAAGAACAAAATAAGAAAAGGTGTTACTTAATGCTGAGCCCCCTTTGGTAGAATTTTATTACCCCCGTAGGCATCGCTCCGGAAATACCAGGTTCAGCACCCGCACCAGCCACAACGATATCCCAAGGCAGCACAAACACACACACCACCACCACCACCACACAGCTAAAATACGACAAAAATTATACCACCCATTTGTGTAAAGGACAGGAAGTGGTTGTTACCAGAGAAACCCAAATGTGGTGTTGCTAAATGTCTACAATGCGATGTGAGATTCACAGCAAGAGAAAGGGTTAATCCTACTTCTGTATGTACAAACCACGTGTTCTAGACGCACCATTTAGGTATAGGAAATAATGTGGGCCTCGTGCGGCTGCAATTAGTCTCGTGCGGATGGTTGATGGTTGAGATAAAGTGTGCACACCATGGTGCGCACGGATAAGAAGTGACTTCAATCAGGTGGCGGGGCGGTGGGGGGGGTGGAGGTGGAATGAAGGAACTGGCAAATAGGTGCCGTTAACAAGCAATGGGAGGAGTGTTGTGACAGGGTTATCCCCCGTCCCATGCCAACATTTTATGTCAGGGGACACAAAGCTCCCTCCCTGGCACCGCCTTTCGGCGACTAACTTAATTCTTCTTTGGATTCCCGAACGTACGGACTTCTGTTTTTCTTTAGCTGGCATAGAACTAGCAATAGCTAGCAACAGCTAGCAAAACCTTTATTAGCGTGATAATTACGCTTTTTCTTCCTTTTTTTTTTCTCCTCTTTTGTTTTCTTGTTTTATTTTTATTTTTTTATTTTTGTTTTTTTTTGTTGTTGTTAAAATGATTTGTTAACTTTGGCAACCAAATGTGAAGCAATTTTTTTTTAAACGTAAAATGAAAAGGCTTATTTTTTGTAACGATACGTCATCACTTCGTCAGAGACTGAGTAAAGCCAGATCTGTAAAGAATTTAGAATTCTATTTTGTAGTTTAAAAAAAATAAATAAAAAAATATCAGTTCCTTTTAGTTGCATTGAAGGCTTTGTTTGCTTTCAATTAACTAAGGAAGCTATGATCAACATTCGGCTGAGAAGTCGATCCGGTGATACTTATCCACCTCGGATGCGTGCTCCCAGAGCCTGATAAATAGACTTATCCAGATCGCTGATATCTTAATTAAAGCTTGTCTTCTTTTCATTGTAAAAAAAAACAACACCTTATTACCGAAAATTTCCGCAAGGTTGGCCCACTTCGGTTTGGTTTTTTGTTCAGAGATCACTATCAGACCAACCACTTTCCTAAAGCATTTTTTTTTAAAATCTTTTTAAAACAGGGGTTCTCAACCTGTGGGTCACTACCCCTTTGTGGGTCGAACGACCCTAACACGTGGGTCGCCTAAGAACATCGGAAAAAAAATATTTATGAAGTAGCTACGAAAATAATTTTATGGTTTGGGGGTCACCCCAACATGAGGACCTGTATTAAAGTGTCGCTGCTTTAGGAAGGTTCAGAACCGATGTTATAAAAGGTGATAGTTTTTTTTTTTTTTTTTTTTTTTTTTTGTAGTCGAGGCTTGAACGACTTCTTAATGGCGAAATGATCTCCCCCTGCAAGTAGATGTTGTAGCAAAGAGTTGCAAGAGTTACGGGAAATGTTACGTAAACGACATCATGTCGGCACCTTCAAAGCTCCATCATGCTGCCACTTGCCCACACGATCACCACACGTGGCCACATTCCTCAGTGTAAATGTCTCCCCCCTTCCCCATTTTGTCCCGTCTCAAATTCTGCACATCTGAGTTCACCTCAGACCGTCTCCATCATCATATAAAGCAGTAGTTCTCAACCTTTCTAATGCCGCGACCCTTTAGTACAGTTCCTCATGTTGTGGCGACCCCCAACCATAAAATTATTTTCATTGCTATGTCATAACTGTAAAGTTTATATGTTTTCCGATGGTCTTAGGTGACCTTTGGGAAAGAGTCGTTCGACCCCAAAGGGGTCGCGACCCACAGGTTGAGAACCGCTGATATAAAGCTAAGCGTTTGATGCATTTTTAATCGAACATTTCCAGACTTCCTTTCCGTTAATTCCCCCCTCCCCCCCCCACACCACACATACACACACCACTCGTTATAACGGTTAATTAACTAACCCACTGTCTTGTTGATACTAAACATTTTTGTTTACAAACCCAAGCACATTTTATCACTTAAATTCAAAACATTTAAAAAATTTTTAAAAATAAATAAATTAGTGTCGGGTAAAAGAAATAGTGCAATCTAAGCTTGATAGGTTTCTGCTTACTCAGCTAGACTATGTATCATGTATTGGTTTTGTAACACTAAGAAAATGTATCCATCCATCCTTGTGCCGCTACAGCCCATGTAGGGCTTTGGCCTGCTTCACCACTTCCTTCCAGTCAGACCTAACTAATGCTTCTCTTTTTCCATGCGTGGATTCCCAGCTGCTGTTGATCTTTTTCCCCACATCATCCACCTAAGCCTAGGGAGTCGTTTTCCTCTGGGGTTTTGGTGGTGCACCCTCTTCACTCCTCTGTCATATGGCATTCTTTCCAAGTGTCCTGCCCAGCGTAGCCTGCCCTTTTTTATTTCTGCTACTAGCGTGGGATCCTGATATAGAATGTACAATACATGGTTGGTTCGTATTCTCCATCCATAGTCATCCCTTGTTGGTCTATATATATTTTTCCTGAGAACTTTCCTCTCCCACGTGTTTCATAGGTTTCCTGCCGTTTTTGTTAGGGTCCAAGTTTCACCTGCATATGTTACAGCTGTTCTGATTACAGTTTTGTAAATAGTTTTCTTTGTTTCTCTTGTAATGTTTTTACTTTTGAGTATTTTCTGACTACTAAAGTATAACCCGTTTCCGGCTGATATTCTTTCTTTTATTTCTGTTAGTAATTCGTTTCTTTTATTTTATAAAGATCCTAGGTATTTGAATGGATTTACATTTTTCAAAAGTCTGATTTCTAATTTTAATGGCTTCATCTGTCTGTCCTTCTCTTATCATAGTCATGTAATTGGTTTTTTGGTTGTTAACTTCCAGCCCTCATCGTAGTGACGCGCCTTCTAGTTCAAAAAAGGATTTTGATATGTCTTTAATAACTTTCCCTAACACTGCTATGTCATAAGCATTTCCAAGATACTGAAGGGGTTGGTTGTAGAGAGTGCCCATTGGTTGTAGAGAGTGCCCATTGGTTGTAGAGAGTGCCCATTGGTTGTAGAGAGTGCCCATTGGTTCTGGGTCTTGGGTTTCCCTCAGAAAGTATCCTGTTATTGTTCCTGTGGTGTCAATATGCGTGTTTCTCATAACGCTCTCTAATGTTAGGTTAAATAGCATACAAGACAGTGATTCTCGCTTTCTTAGGCCTCGACTTATCTGAAAGTCCCTTGAATATTCTCCTTGAACCTTGATTTTGCTTTTTGAGTTGTTTAGTGCTACATGGACCCCAGTAATTGTGCAAGAAGCTTCTACATGGATTTGTGAAGCAGTCACAAAAGGATTTTGAAGTTATTAAATGTATCCCAATGGAAGAACTGAAGTAGGGTACTTTGGTGGAAACTTTCTGAACCACTGAAAAACTACATAAAACTAGCAGCAATAGTTGCCGATCATGCTATAGGTGATAAATGTAGCAGATGTAGCCACTGGTCATACAAAGGGTTAAATGTAGAAGATGTAGCTACTGGTGATGCTAAGCGTTAAATGTAGAAGATGTAGCTACTGGTCATGCTAAGGGGTAAATGTAGCAGATTTAGCTACTGGTCATGCCACTAAAGGTTAAATGTAGAAGATGTAGCGACTGGTCATGATGCCAAGGGTTAAATGTAGCAGATGTAGCCACTGGTCATGCTGCTAAGGGTTAAATGTAGCAGATGTAGAAACTGGTCATGCTGCCAAGGGTTAAGTGTAGCAGTTGTAGCCACTGCTCATGCTAAGGGGTAAATGTGGCAACTGTAGCCACTGCTCATGCTAAGGGGTAAATGTAGCAGCTGTAGCCACTGCTCATGCTAAGGGGTAAATGTAGCAGTTGCAGCCACTGCTCGCGCTAATGGGTAAATGTAGCAGTTTCAGCCACTGCTCACGCTAATGGGTAAATGTAGCAACTGCAGCCACTGCTCATGCTAAGGGGTAAATGTAGCAGTTGTAGCCACTGCTCATGCTAAGGGGTAAATGTAGCAGTTGCAGTCACTGCTCACGCTAATGGGTAAATGTAGCAACTGTAACCACTGCTCATGCTAAGGGGTAAATGTAGCAGTTGCAGCCACTGCTCATGCTAAGGGGTAAACTTATAACGTGCAGCCACTGGTCATGCTAAAGGGTAAACGCCTTTACCGACCTTGACATTGTGTTTCCTAAGGGCTTTATTTAAATGCTTACTCACCGGCATATTGTTTTTCTGTGATTTTGAACTCTGAACCCTGGGAGACGAGAGAAAAGAGAGACACAATTAATGGACAATGTTTCGTCTCGCTCTACGAGGTCACAGTTCAATACAACGTCATTTCATCTATACGACTACCGCATCGATGAGCTGTTGGAACCGGTTGGTGTCGTGACCGAAACTCGTGTTACAGTGAAAACGTAACAATTCAATACCTGGAATATGTAAGATAAGAACTTAAATTAATTCACTTAGCTTACATAATAACAAGGGCTTAACACGGGGGCAGTTTTTTTACGCACGAGTCCGGATAATTTAAGAAAATACCCGGTGGGTCCGAGTGTTACAAAAGAAAAGTTAACTGCTCATTTTCTATACTATGCACTGAAATCTACTACTGCCCCATGACGTAGTGAGATCGCGTTGCCTTCGTCAACCAGTTGTGCCAAGAAATAACCCGCTGATAGGAACAGGCAGTTGCCGGATCCCAGAACAGAGAAGACGTTGTACGAAAACTCGAAAACAGCGACGATGCTGTCGTTCATTTTATACCACAAAGACTTATGAACCAACGGGTCGCAGTATAACGAAAACAACAATACCTTCCTGTACCAGGCTAAGGAAAAAGACTCACGGGCGCACACATGCCCGAAGTGAAAGGACGGCTCATGACCCAGCTCAGTGTGGTGTGCAGCTCCAGAACAAAGTTGTAAAAAATAAAATAAAAGTGTTTAAAGGAAGGAAAAAAAAATCTGCCTAATGACCGGAGTTCAGACGTCACGCCCGAAGCTCGCTGCGTGACATCCTTTTTTTTCACCCAGTACTATTAATATAAAATACATGGACTTTAAAAGAGGAACAAGGGGGTGGTTGGTTATGAAAAGGCAGAAGGACGCACCAGAAGTAACATTTATATGTAAGAGATAACGCCCCCAAGCTTCAGGGTTACCGGAAATTTGATCGAAAGAAATTTCGTCGACGGAAAATTGATCGACGGAAATTTGATAGAACGGAAATTTGGTCGAATATGTTTTACAGTTCACACGTTAAAATTTTCGTCAAATTTCTATTCGAACGCAATATATTATATAGTAAAACAAAGTAAGGCGTTCAAAAAGAAATTTTGCCCACAATTTTAACGTGTAAACTAAAAAAAAAAGATTCGACCAAATTTCCGTTCGATCAAATTTCCGTCGATCAATTTTCCGTGGACGAAATTTCTTTCGATCAAATTTCCGGATACGAAGCTTCACACCAGACTATGTACTTTGTGATTGCATAAGATTCTTCAGCTGCACGAAGAAACAAACTGCAAGCGTACACGGTTGTGGGGGAAGAGCATAGCATAAATTGTGAGGAGATGAGCAGTGCTGTACCGAAAAATACTACTACTATGAGCAGTGCTGTACCAGGAAACGCATGGAGGCCCGGCAGGCGTACCCGAAGAAGGATATCAATACAGTAAAACGGTTATAATTCGGGGAGGGTGGTATATCATTTCCAAGCGAAATGTGAGTTGGTGAGCACAAAGCTAAATCTAGCAGACGTGTAGGTGGGTTGTTGTCAGACGGGAAAACAAGACATCGATTAGTGGCAGTGGCACTTTGACATTGGTTTGGAGGGTTGCAAATTTTGTTTCTACTTACATTTTTTTTTTTTTTTGAAAAGTGATTTCTATAGAAAGTAAATGTTTCTCAATTTCTGGCCACTTATGTCCCTGCAATTTCGATCACGTCTATCACTTTCTATCTTTCATCAATCATCTGAGTCCCATTTAGAAAGAACTAGTAGAGTTTATTTTCTTAATTAAATAAATCAAGTTAAACAGAACAAAAAACCCTGTTTGGGCGTGGCTGTTTCCCCCGCCCCTTCCCCCCACCCCACCCCACCCTTTTTAACTTCCGCCTTCTGCTCTCGTCATTTTTGTAATTCCCCCCCCCCCCCCCCCCCCCAAATGCAATAACATGGCATCTGAATTTTAAAAAATGGATAATTCGGTTGTTTTTAATTCATCTTCGTGTAGGAATTTTTGTGATACTATTTGCGTGAAAATGTCAAGTAATAATTAAGCAGGCCAGCTGCGGCTCCATCGTTCAGTGTACTGATGTTTGTTTTTTTAAGGTAAAACCAGGGTTGCAGTGTGTTAAGGTTCGATACATTGGGTTTTTTTTAAATTTTAAATTAAAACAAATTTTTTTTGAAAACTAAAGCAGGATTTTATTTTATTTTTTAAGTTGGGGTTGGGTTGGGTTGGGGGGGTCGGGGGTGTACAAATACAAATTGACTCGATAGGCCAGCCTTCATTGTCACAAAAAAACAATCCTACAAGCTGGACTCGTTTGTGTAACACTCAGAAAGCTGACGATAGTGAAAATAAAAAAAGTATACAATCGGTCTCTCAAATTTAAACCACCCCACCCCTCCCCCTCCTCTCGGGTCGCATGAGGACGATTTGACGGTACAGCTACACATTTCAGTAAAGTATACTCCAATGAAATACGTGTGTGGGTGTTGGGGGGGGGGACCTGCGTTCAGTTTGAAAAACAAGACATATAGAAAAGGGTAAAGGACAAACCTGATATAGGATAAAAATGATACGCTTTAAGCGAAATTAAATGAAACAATGGCGGTCGTTGCACATAGCCGTATTCAATTTAATTCCCTTTTTAAAATTATTATTAAAATTATTATTTTTGTTGCCCCTCAGCTGGTATCGTGTTTACCACAACCTTAACAAACCCATTTTATTTTGAGATCTTGAGAAGACGCTAAATCTAAAATGTTGGTGCCAAGAAGATCATCGCTGGGGAGCGTGATGCGAGCAATGTCCTGTTTGATTTTCTAAGACGAGGGAGACTACTCACATATGTATGTGTTACCCAAAACATTGCCAAAACGACTGCGCACATGTGTATGTGTTACCCAAACATTGCCATAGAGACTGCTCACATGTGTATGTGTTACCCCAAACATTGCCATAACTTCAGACAGCCGCGTGCTGTGTTTGCCTTGAGACAAAAAAAAAACGTGACGATTTCTTCAACTCCACTATCCCTAAACATTTCTGTTTCAAAATATTTGTCTTTATCACGCTGCAACGAATTCCATTTGCGTGTTATTCCTCACCCCCCCCCCACCCCCACCCCCAAACGCAAACGCAATAATTTTATACGTGGTTCTGAACAAGGAGTCCATGGACCCCAGTAATTGTGCAAAGAAGTTTCTACGTGGATCTGTGTCAAGATGTCACTTCCTCAAGCCGCTACAAAATATTTGAGCAGTTTAACAGTTTAAAAATCCAACAAAAAAACTCTTAAATAATTTTGAACTTTAAAAGTTTCGTTTGAATTTTTTTTTTAATTTTTAAATGTTCGAAAAAAATTTTTTTTTTTTTTTTTTTTTTTCGTTACATGCTTTTATTGATATCATCGTCGGAGGATCCTGCAAAATAAATCCCTGCACAAAACATAAAGTGAAATATGACGATGATTGGGTGGTGTGGGGGGGGGGGGGCAACACTAGAGATGAGTTATTATCACCAAGGACACTGTGGTCAGCCAGGGTGGTAGAGAGCAATAGCGTTTCATAATTATTTTTAATTTTATTTTTTTATTCACCCAATTTTTTTTATTTTTTCCCCCCCCGCAATTTCTGCCTTTAAAATTTTACGAAATTAATCTAGATTATTAAATGCAATTTTTTTTTTTCCTCCCCCTCTTACAAAATGTATCACATTTTTGTATAAAGTAAGTTCTGGTGTGAAGACGGCTACTTCGAGTCGCCTGACGTGTGAGAGGGATTTGACTGTCTGTTCAACGGCTTGCACCTCAAGAGTAAAAGCTGTAGCTCTGAGACTGTAATAAGCCACGTCACCACACGGCTACAGTAAAAATAAATAAATTTTGAAAGACACTTTAATCTGTTTTATCGGAAAAAGGAAAGGGGGGAACGGTGGAGGGGTTGCTAGAGGTTTTATATAATATTACGGGGATGGTCAAGGGAAATATTATTTAACTTATAACGTTAAGAAGGGGAGGGGGGATAGCAAAGTCATATTTTGGTTTTATATAATTTATGCACGGCCCCCATATTATACCCAATGCATAGCAGAATCGTGTGTGACGTCATATTCCAGGGTCATGGAGGAATTCCTAGGTCATCGTTTAAGCCAATTTATTATATTTAAACTCACAGCCACCCACCCCCCCCCCCCCCATTTTCTCAGCCACATGGATTGAGACTCTCTCGTTAGAGTGACACCACTTGTCAACGGCTGAACAATTGATTTACTTGCCCTGATGACGCTCAAAGAATGGCTACTTTGGAATAAAACATTATAACTTAGTTGGCAATCAAATAATACTGTAACATAAATTAGCGCTTTATCATTGAAGTAGCACATCGTACATTTTAATAAAATGTGAACCCTAAATAAGACTTTTTAAACTTAAAAAAAAAAAATATTCCGGAATTTAAGAAAAATATATTTAAAATAATTTAAAACTTTGAATGATATATTTCATTAAAAAGACTCGAAACAATAAATTCCAACATGACGTACTATTTTTGTGGATTGAAAAAAAAAAACTTATTGGGAAATCGAGTTCGCATATTGGGGAATGTAATAAAATATAGGGACTTGAAATTATTGTACACATGTCTTTTGTATTTATGTAATACCTTTTTGTGGTGGCACCATTTGGGTGGTAGATAGAAATCGAATCTGCAGTATCAATATAAAAACCACCTCACATACACAGAAACTCAACACACCATATATCGGCGATTCTCAACCTTTCCCAGGTGTCGCCTAAGACCATGGGAAAACACATGTACTGTACAGTTATGTGGTAGCAACGAAAACAGTTTTGTGGCTGGGGGTCGCCACAACATGAAGAACTGTATCAAGGGTCGCGGCATTAGGAAGGTTGAGAACCACTGCCATAAATAGTCACTAAGAAAACAAAATAAATAAAACATACAATTAATTAAGAAATAAATACCCCCCTGAGAACCGCTGCTATAGTATATAGTTTCGAGTGTGACGTCTGTCTTTATCTAACTGCAGCACGAATCTCTACGAACGGGACGAAGAAAAAAAAGGGTGCGGGGGGGGGGGGGGGGGGGGGTTTGCGATGGTGGTGTAGCCTAGAAACTGGATCCCAAAACTGAACCACAATAAACAAGATTTATTGGAGGGAGAAGGCTGGAACTACAGTGGGGGCGGGGTAGGGGTGCCAAATACTCTCAGAACGATCTTGTTTTGGGATACGTGTAGGTAAGAGAGGAATCGCTTACATAGATAAATGTAGGCAGGTGAGATACGCTGTAACACGATGTAACTGTCACGGACTATAGGAAACAGCTGGACCTCAGTAGGACAAAACAACAGCCCAACTAAGACAAAACAGCCTGAACTAGAAAATAAGTCAGAACTAGACACAACAGCCCAACTTGACAAAACAGCCCAGCTAGACAAACAGCCCAAATAGACGAAACAGCTCGACTATACGAAACAGCCAAACTAGACAAAAACAGCCAGAACTAAGATTAAACTGTCCGCCAAATGGGACATAATGGCTAGTACGAATGGACAGCCAATGAGAGTATTGTTCTTGTAACACTGGTTTGTTTGTGTTGTTGTTCTTCTCCACACTACTATTCCGATCTGATATGTAAAGGCCACTGTGGGGTTGAATATGTGTTGTAGAATTATACAACATAGTCATATTATGAAGCAATCCAATACAAATGATCTAACTTTTCGCTCAAATAGCGTACAAACAATTAGTGTAAAGAGGAAAATATCGCATACATTCACACTGATATCTCTTGCTTAAAAGCACCCCACATCACCCACACAGGCACACGTCACATCAGCCAATGACCCTCACGTCACCCACACAGGCACACGTCGCATCAGCCAATGACCCTCACGTCACTCACACAGGCACCCGTCGCATCAGCCAATGACCCTCACGTCACCCACACAGGCACACGTCGCATCAGCCAATGACCCTCACGTCACCCACACAGGCACCCGTCGCATCAGCCAATGACCCTCACGTCACCCACACAGGCACACGTCACATCAGCCAATGACCCTCACATCACCCACACAGGCACACGTCGCATCAGCCAATGACCCTCACGTCACCCACACAGGCACCCGTCGCATCAGCCAATGACCCTCACGTCACCCACACAGGCACACGTCACATCAGCCAATGACCCTCACGTCACCCACACGGGCACACGTCGCATCAGCCAATGACCCTCACGTCACTCACACGGGCACACGTCACATCAGCCAATGACCCTCACGTCACCCACACGGGCACCCGTCGCATCAGCCAATGACCCTCACGTCACCCACACGGGCACACGTCGCATCAGCCAATGACCCTCACGTCACTCACACGGGCACCCGTCGCATCAGCCAATGACCCTCACGTCACCCACACGGGCACACGTCGCATCAGCCAATGACCCTCACGTCACCCACACGGGCACCCGTCGCATTAGCCAATGACCCTCACGTCACCCACACGGGCACACGTCGCATCAGCCAATGACCCTCACGTCACCCACACGGGCACACGTCGCATCAGCCAATGACCCTCACGTCACCCACACGGGCACACGTCGCATCAGCCAATGACCCTCACGTCACCCACACAGGCACACGTCGCATCAGCCAATGACCCTCACGTCACCCACACGGGCACCCGTCGCATCAGCCAATGACCCTCACGTCACCCACACGGGCACACGTCGCATCAGCCAATGACCCTCACGTCACTCACACGGGCACACGTCACATCAGCCAATGACCCTCACGTCACCCACACGGGCACCCGTCGCATCAGCCAATGACCCTCACGTCACCCACACGGGCACACGTCGCATCAGCCAATGACCCTCACGTCACTCACACGGGCACCCGTCGCATCAGCCAATGACCCTCACGTCACTCACACAGGCACCCGTCGCATCAGCCAATGACCCTCACGTCACTCACACAGGCACACGTCGCATCAGCCAATGACCCTCACGTCACTCACACAGGCACACGTCGCATCAGCCAATGACCCTCACGTCACTCACACGGGCACCCGTCGCATCAGCCAATGACCCTCACGTCACTCACACAGGCACCCGTCGCATCAGCCAATGACCCTCACACCACTCACACGGGCACACGTCACATCAGCCAATGACCCTCACGTCACTCACACAGGCACCCGTCACATCAGCCAATGACCCTCACACCACTCACACAGGCACACGTCACATCAGCCAATGACCCTCACGTCACTCACACAGGCACACGTCACATCAGCCAATGACCCTCACATCACTCACACAGGCACATGTCACATCAGCCAATGACCCTCACATCACCCACACAGGCACCCGTCGCATCAGCCAATGACCCTCACATCACCCACACAGGCACCCGTCGCATCAGCCAATGACCCTCACATCACTCACACAGGCACACATCGCATCAGCCAATGACCCTCACACCACTCACACAGGCACACGTCACATCAGCCAATGACCCTCACATCACTCACACGGGCACACGTCACATCAGCCAATGACCCTCACGTCACTCACACGGGCACACGTCGCATCAGCCAATGACCCTCACGTCACTCACACAGGCACCCGTCACATCAGCCAATGACCCTCACATCACTCACACGGGCACACGTCACATCAGCCAATGACCCTCACGTCACTCACACGGGCACACGTCGCATCAGCCAATGACCCTCACGTCACTCACACAGGCACCCGTCGCATCAGCCAATGACCCTCACATCACTCACACGGGCACACGTCACATCAGCCAATAATCTCACATCACTCGCGCAAGCCGTCTTACATCGCTCACACAAACACCTCTCGCATCAGCCCTCACACGTTTTTTTTCCCCACATCACTCACACAAAACCCCCCCCCCACCCCCCACATCTCTCACGCAAGCTCCGCGACATCTCCACCACAAAGCACACCAGTATCTCGCCCCCAAAAAGCAAGCACACTTACATCCGCCCACATATGTTCCACACAACCCACTACTTATATCTCCCACATAGCGCCACACTCTCATCTTTTCCAGAACCACACCACATCGCACACTATCAGACACATTCGTCAGCGCCCCCCCCCCCCCAAACCGCATTCATTAACTTCAAACCTAAAACTCCACATTATCTCTAAACATACATCTTTTTACAAAGGCGTCAACCGTTGAAGAATTTTATGGTTGCGATCTACTTCAAAATGTCCGATAGATTACAGTATTTACGGGAGATGTCTTATGTAGATCATTGTTAACAACGTCATGTGGCTCTCACACTGTGGTATACAGGTAAATCAGATTTGCCCCGCCTCTAGAATAAGAATTGAACATTCTGAGTAAAAAACAACATAATTAACTAATAACATCCCATTCGTCTATACATTTTCAGACGCAAAGTGAAAAAAAAAAAAAGAAATTGCGTAACGTCAGGGTCATACAATCATTTCATAACCTGATTGCTTTTTCCTTTCGAACCAAATTTTTCTTTTTTGAAAAACATCAATCATGATTTATATATATATATATATATTTTTTTTTTTTTGGTGTTGTTTTTTTAAACTATTTAAATAAAGTGAGAACAAAATATATTGTTTCGTTTATCTTTTGACAAGGAGAGGAATTTTTTTGTTTTTTATAGGAAAGAAAAAAGAGAAAGCATCCTCTCCTACCACCCACCCCCACCCTTTTTTTTTTGTACCTCAAAGCCCCATCTGTGATCCAAAAGTAGGTCACCCGAGGAAACTACACCTTTGCATGGCGTGTCTATTAAAAACACGTGATTTCTATTTATAGAACCACCACTCAGCTTTTCTCGTTATATTAGTAATCATTTTTTTTATTTCTTCATTTTTTGGTTATTGCACGCTACTGGTCCCTCTGTCGCTCACCCTAACCCGAACCCTAAATCTATCATAAACAAAGGGAAGTGACTCCCAATAAGGGGACCACAACAGCACATTAGCCCATTTTTTTTATTGAGCACACAGAAATGTCTGCCAAAAAGTCTTGTGGCGAAAGGAGCACACACACCCACACACACACACACACACACAAAAAGGGTTCCAGCTGAAAAACGTGTACAGCGATAATAGTTTGCCTAATTTAAAAAAAGTTGTTCTATGCTCGTTTAAGCGATAGATGATCAATTAGGCATATGCCCTCTTATCATTTTAAAGGGTTGAATAATTCTGAATTGATAACCGAGGAATAGAATGCCGCGGAAAAGCAATGCTATTCAACTGTGCGAACGATTGCAGTGCGTCTGCGAACGGAACTGTTAAGACAGAAACCTCTATTTTTTTTTTTTTTTTTTTTTAAACCCATTTCTTGCAGCAATTAGTCTTATGAAATTATCATATCCCAGTATATAAAATAAATACATTTAAACAACGCTGACATACAGGGTCGTAAGCCTGACATCTACCGGCATCTCGTCAATAACCCCCCCCCCCCCACCCCCCAAAAAGAAAATGAAAAAGATGTGTATTACGTAGCACACAATATTTTTCTCTATTTAATAATCTCTAACCCACACTATGGTATTAATTGTTTAAACGTAAAAAAAAATATTTTTAAAATTACAGCTGAAATGAGAAGATTATACCTTTCGAAATTAAGAAATGCATTTTTTTAAATAGTATAAAAATAGTTTCATCAAAGGGCTCCCTTTCATATCTTCCTAGGTGCAATTAGTTATCCCATTTGTCCTAAGACTATAATCATACAAACAAATAAAGCTAAAAAGTTATAAATACATTAAAATTATTCACAAATGTATATGCAAAATTACAACAACATTAATTATAGTAAATTTTTTTTTTTTTTTGGTGTAGTTAAATTTTAAATTTCTATTAAGGTAAGATACGATGATAAGATGAGATGAAATAAGAAAAGATCAGATGTTTATTGATTCAAGTAAATGGAAATGGGTTTGTTTTTGTTTTTTTTGTTTTTTTGTTTTTTAAATATTCATTTCCAGAATATAAATAAATACGTACTTAAAGACAACACTTTACAATTATAACCATTTAAACCCAAGCCATCTTAACTATTTCTATAGCGTGTTAATCAGCCATCAGTGATCTCCTTTAGTGACAATCATGACCTAATTAGTGATCATTTAGATTTGGTAGGCGCTGGGAGGAGCACGCCGGTAAATTTGTACAGACTTGGGAACAAATGAATTTGTATAGCTCTCTATCTCCTAACTTAGATATAAACTTTAGATTTGCATCTTCAGTTTGTCGATGGGTGCCAGAGGTAATGCTCAAAATGACAGAGAACCCTGTGCAATTCTTATACAACCAATCAAACCTTTCATTCAAGCCGTTCGGGTGTAAAACGGTTTGTCATTTAATGGCGGAAATCTATTCATAGAACATCTGGGTATTCCGTTCGGCCAATCTCTCAACGGCTGTTTCGGTGCTTCTACATTAATGCGGGCCGGCATAGTGGGTCTTAACCTAAAGTTTTCAACTTTATTTTACGACAGATTTTGCAAAGTAATAATCGTCACTGCTATATACTTGCGGAAATAGTTGTTAGAGGCTATGCTTTACGAAAACATTGGCAACAAAAAAATAACAACATGACGTAATGCGATGTGACGTTTTCCGGTCATAGAAATGAAAAACCTTGTCTTTAATTCCTACGTTTCATCTCCGACCGCGGAATCCTTGTTTAGCTACCGACTGTTCAGTGTTTTCCCGATGCGGTTGTCAGACCAGCTTAGACAGCACAAACACGATGCAGATGCCGGGTACCAAAAGATGTACGGGTACATTAGCGTAACTGGATGTCAGTGATAAATAAACATAATTGGGTGTCAGTACATTAACATAACTGTGTTCGTTGGCACATACACATAATTGGCTCTCGGTACCTATATTTGTAGGAAATAGAAGAACCAGGTAAGCGGGATCTTAAAATGGAAAGACATGACGATAAAAAAAGAACAGCGTGTCGGCTAAAAGCCTTCGTCAGCAGACGGGACTTAATGAAGAAATGCCAATGGAATATAAAGTATTTCTTAAAAACTTAAGGGTACGCCAGATTCATGTTATTGCCGGAAGATGGCTTTTTCAAAAACCAAGATTACAGGAAGTATGCGCATGTATGTATGATTATTGAGAAAAAATAAGATGTTAATCTCAGACCTGTTTACTCCTACGATTTTGGCGTACAATGTGCGATTTTGAGGTGTATACATTATATATACTGTATGTTTATTTTTTTCTATTAAGATAATGTATTGCATGATTTTGTGATGATATTGTAAGATTTTAAGAGTTTGAGGGTAAACAGGTCTGGAATATACTTGTAAAGGTTAAATGACGGTAGACACGTTAAGGCTCGGTAGCTGCTACGGATTTCATCGGGATGTTTTATCACTTCCAGCGAGTCATCAAGAACAGCAACATTTGTTGGGATAAAAATTATGCGGAAGGAATTATAATTAATATGAATAGCCTTACGTGCCAAATGTGTGCTCATGGCGGCGGTAAGCAGGGACAGCAGGGAGAGGGCGTTAAGTAGAAGTGAAAGATAGAAGCAGCCGTTAGAGGTAACAGGTAGGGGTTGACAGGTAGAGGTAGCAGGTTAGGGGGTGACAGGTAAGAGGTAGCAGGAAAGGGGGGGGTGGTGACGGGTAGTGATGAGGTCACGGGTAAAGGTTAGGCAGGTAGGAGAGCCCAGGTGTGCGCGGTACTCAGGTAGAGGTAGCAGGTAAAAATAAGATGCTTCGGGGATGTAAACAATCGTGTAATTGAAAAATATGCGTATATTTAGAATGAACACGATGATTCAGGATTTACTGAAAGAATTCAGGGTTTACGAGATTATTTCAGGGTTTCCGAGAAGGATTCATGGTCTACGAGAAGAATTCGGTGTTTCCGAGAAGAGAGATTCAAATATTTTTGCCTAAGGCTAAATCAATGTGAACTTAAGATTACAATATAAAATAAATGAGTTAAGCCGAAGCACGTGATCTGTACGTTTGACATCTGAAATCTTTTTGCAACCCGTATCAAAGATGGGTTGACCGAGATGGTCAGAAGAGAAATGTTGAATGATTATAATTGATTTAGGTTTGACTGAGATGGCTAGAAGAGAAATGTTGAATGATTACAATATGTTTATGTTTGACTGAGGTGGTTAGAAGAGAAATGTTGAATGATCACAATTGATTTAGGTTTGACTGAGGTGGCTTGGAATGGTTCAGTCTGTTACTTAAGAAAGACAAAACATTATAAGAAGTTATATTTTTAAGCATTGTCGAAGTGGAACGCCCTGGGGGCCTTGAATTAGGTCTGCGAGTAGAGATCTAATATTTAGTGTCTTATAGAAGCAGCCCCAGACGACTCTAATATCAACGGCCCTGGCGACCCACCAGGATTTTTCAGCCACCCAGCCTCACCCCCACCCCCCCACACACACATGCTGATTGAAATCCATTCCAATCCGACGGATACAGTTGGTAGGCCCGGTCAGGCACGCCACCACTTGCCTCCTTCAGAGAGTCGGAGTTGTCAGGACAGAGGTCAGTAGATGACGCAGGTAGAAGGTTGTCAGTATATGAAATTAAGGGGATGGGGCAGTGGGAGACATTTCAATCGACCATCGGCCACTCGTTCGTATTAGGTTATGCAGTGAATTCCCTTTTCTATCCATCCACGGGGATGGTTCAGTGGGAGACATTTCAATCGACCATCGGCCACTCGTTCGTATTAGGTTATGCAGCAGTGAATTCCCTTTCTATCCATCCGCCCATCCCTGTGGCGCCACAGCCTCACCACTTCCTTCCACTCTGACACCTAACTGATGCTTTTCTTTCCCATGCTTGGATTCCCAGCAATTCTCTTTGCATGGTCCGTGGGATTTATCCACGTTTGTTTAATGTATTCCAACGTGTTCCATCTATTTGAAACATTAACTGTGTAACCACGGTCCCGAATGTCACTTCAGACTTAAAATGAGTTGGACTCGTGTCTGTTCCAATGTTAATTTGTAACTAGCAACACTTGAATGTGATGTAATCACCAGAGCCCAAGACAGCGGTTCTCAACTTGTGGGTCGCGACTCCTTTGGGAGGTCGATCGACCCTTTTCCGGGGGGGGGGGGGGTCACCTAAGACCATCGGAAAACACATATACTCTACAGTTACGAAGTAGCAACGAAAATAATTTTTGGTTGGGGGGTCGCCACAGCATGAGGAGCATTATTATAGGGTCGCGGCTTTAGGAAGGTTGAGAACCACTGGCCTAGGATGTCCAAGACAAAATCAAACTAGCACCTGTGTGTGATGAACTCATCCCAAGCCTAGGATGTCCCAGATAACTTTGTATCGTCACTTCCGTTAAGACTCTTTGAAGGTGGCGAAAATTTAGATTTAGTGCTTTTTTTTTTTTTTAATTCCACACGTTCAGGTGTTGAACATCCCAGCACATCATCAACGCATATTGGTGATATTCACAAGTACAGTACCGTCAAAATGCATCCCCCCCCCCTTTTAACAAAAAAATGTATGGACGACGATAATATTTATTTGGAAGAAAAAAAACACAAATCACTTAAAACTTTAGGAGTTATGCTCTCGGTATCAGAAAGTTATATTTTAAAAAAAGCAACTTTAATTTCTTGTGCTGTTTCATGTTCTGCATGATTTCATTGATGTGATTCCGGGTGAAATATCATTTAATGCGCACATCACGTTTCATCAGTTAAAGTGTCAACTTATGTGAGTCAAATTGTTCATCGAAATGGCTGAACTTGAATTGCAAAGTTAACACATTCCTTCTTTACAAATTGGAAGTAATAAAAAAAAAAGGGGGGGGGGTGGGGAGGGGAAGGGGGGTGGGGAGGGGAAAAAGGGGGGGGGGCTTGTAGCCGCAAACAATTCCACTTCTGATAGTCTTCGCCGCATTGTTGCCTTGACGACCGTGGTTTGTTTACCAACTCATTACTGCTGTAGTGAGTCATTGGCGACCCCACAAGGGCTGACGTTGCAGCGAGTCACGTTTCAATGACGCCAGTGACGCGTCTTCTGATTGTATCCTTCCCCCCAACGTACGTACCAACGATGTCCATGAGATTGTGTGCGAAGCCGTGTTTTGACATAAATCGTTCGTTTTTTACGATACTTATACTTATGTAATGTATGGTGGGGGGTTTTTCTGCTCTCGGCACGGCGTGCCGAAGTTTTCAGCTAACTAAATAATTTAATAAGTTGCACACCACAATATAATTATCATATAAGAAATTATTCTCAAATTCAATCAGTTAACATGCTTAAGATGTGTTTCTGAGTAATATATATATATATATATTTACACAGTTCAGGAAATACGGTTTAGAGAATACAAGATCCAGGGAAGAAAGGCTCAGAGATTATTACATGCATGGTCAGAAAAATAAACGGAGATCTCCGGAGTGCTGAAGTCGAATTTAAACGTCACAGAGTTTTTTTTATTATCTTCAAAACTTTTTTTTTTCAATTTTATTTAAATTTGGTTTGGAGGTTAGGGGGGGGGGGGGTTCTTGTGGGATGGGGGTCTTCATGTCATAGATCTAAAGTACCCATTATAGACCCGAGCTTCAGTCTATTTATGTTTGAGAATCTGAAAAGCTGTGATTGTCACGTGCAGTGGGCTGTAATAATATTTTAAGGAGGGTGGGTAGCTAAAAATAGAATCTTAGTCAGATGGCAGCACTGTGGAACGTGCTAATAGCTGCCGGGTCGAGAAGATATCATCACGTGATTGTACCACGGCAGATCACACGGGCGTGGAATTTCACAAACATTGAAATCAGTGAGACCGTGCGAGTGCCCTAATGGCAGATGTAATGGCGTAAAACTGTGTGAGGCCCGGGGCGTGGTGGTGGCACCCACTTCCACGTGTGCTGCATGTGTTAAGTTAGATCCACAAAAAAAAAGTCTTATTATCATTTCTCGGCGATGAGTCGAAATCGAACACCGGAAGTTGGTGGATGACAGCGTAGAATGTTCAATTCTCAGAATCCTACACTCTCTCGGTGCTAATTTAAATAAAAGTAGTTCGTTCATTTTTTAATAATTATCATTTTGGCCCCGTCAATCTTTGTTTACGCTTCCATTTTTAGTTCAAACCTTGAGAGCAGTATCAACACATGATTCCTATATTCTCTAACCAAAGCCTTATCTGAGTCTGCGATGTAAATAAAAAAAAAAAATTAAAAGAAAGAAGCAATACGAGATATTCTTGCTGCCCTTTCCCCATAAACGGGGAAAGAAAAAAAAGCGTACGTCGTTTTCAAAATTCAAAATATATCTCAGTGCAAACATTATGTTTTTGAGATTTCAACAATCGCCATCAGGTGATTCCAAAAAAATGCTGTTGTTAGTTTTTTTTGACATACAAACTTCAGTTGACGCATTGAATTTGAATTGAATGCCAGCGATTTGAAATTCATATGTGACCAGGGTATAAATATAGACTAATAAAGTTTATAAGTATACACTCCTGGAGTATATATACCCACTAGAGAATGACTATACTCTACAATACACAGGCCAAATTGAAGTCGGGCGTCCATCTTGCGTGTTCACGATTCTTCCAGAAATTCGCGTGTAGCTTATTCTTCTCTACTGTCGTTTTTTTTTTTTGGTTGTTGCTTTTTAAAATTTCCCCTAACACATTTTCGGGCACTGCCAATTGTGTAGCTTTAGAATTCATTTTAATAATAAATAAATAACCTCTATAAATAACGCGATTTGAATTTATATATACTCAACAGCACGTCTCTGGAAATCCCCAGATAGATTTTTAAACAGTATTGTTCTTGCTCGTGTCTTACCCAAACCTTTAAAAACCGCGTGTGTGCTTAGTGTTCACTCATACCAGCACACGTCGTAATCATGCAATATTGACACACGGACGTAGCCGTAATGTATGTGTAAAGTTTATAAAGTGTCCACGATCTCTATAGGCTACTCACCATTGTGTGCCGCTGGAATAGTCCGAAAACAAGAAAAGAAACAAGAGGAACCGGCGGTCGTCACTATCTTAACGTTCCGCAAGCCGGGTCTGGAAGGAAGAGATCGCCCCCTTTCTCTCTTTCTACTCCTTCTTCACCTTTTCTCCTCTCACACTCAAACCCCGGGGTATACGTCACAACAGGGGGGTGGGGGGGCGCACGAGATCATACCCCCCTCCTCCTCCTCCCCTCTCTTCCTCTCTTGTGTGGTTGCCGGTGGCGTGTGCGTGAGCAGGCTGAACGGATAACTGCTTCTCACACGAGGGGCTTGGGTTGGATAACCGTACCAGGCTCCATTTAAGGCCAGGGGACCACGTGACGAGGCAGTCATTAGACCAGGGTTTTTTTTTTATGGCTCAGGTGTGACTGAATGAGAGTATGAGGGACGAAGAGGAAAGGTGGACCTCTGGGAGTCATCAAGTCCTTTGTTACCATGATCTCACTACCACGTTTTCATACAATGATACATTTATATATTCAACCCTTCAATCACTGAATCGATAAAATTCGTTTTTAAAAAAACGTGATCCGATCACTATTTACAATCACAAAGCTTTTAAACATATCATAATGCTGCAAGATCGTCTTCCTTGCCACAATTCTCCTATCCTGCAATCATTCAGACAATCACACTTGTCTAAGCTCCTAGTTTACATTATATTAATGGGCTGTTGTTTTATTTATTTATTTATTCATTTCAATTTCTTTAATTTAATCTTAATTGTAGTCCAACCAGTAGCGTAAAATGGGGGTGGAGGGGTTTGTCCGCCCGGGGGGGGGGCACTTTTTTCTTTACATGGAGGGTTTTACCAGGATACGGCTCCCTTTATCACGGCCAATACTGTTCTATAACAACGCCCCGATTTCAGGTTCGATTCGTATGTTGAATTGATTGATCACTTATCATCTTTCTGTACTCACATACACTGCTGACCTGTCATGATGCACTGCTGACTCGTTGACAGTTCTATTAGCCTCATTACCATCATGACGTAGCCTCCACACCCCGTTATTGGTAATGTATTTAATACGTTTATCTATTCATTCAACATTTTTGTCGTTACGTATATAATTCCCAGGGGCGTAGAGTAGCTCTAGAGCCACCCGGTGCGGAACAAGACCTTTTCCGCCTACTTTCAACGAAATAAAAAGGATGCAGTTTGCCGAAAAAATACCGCCTTTCCATATAAAGTAAAAAATGCCACCCGGGCCCCCGCACCCGCTTTATACGCTACTGATTATTCCCCTCTATTGTATTGTGTTATCGTCCCCCGCCCCCCACAAAAAAAAATTTGATACTGTCACATCCAAATATTAAGCCATATACTTTACCGGACTTCTCTATGTAAGCCAAATAATTCAATATGACGTAATCATACTACATTGAGTGATTTTGGTTAATTAATTTTGTTGCATGTCACACAACATGCGAGATGGGTGATAGCAATGCGCACGCAACATGTATGCAGGGCCGCAGGGCCGCAGGGCCGCAGTGACAATGCAATCACAACCTTTTTTTTTTGCTGGCATCCGTCCGCCACAATGTGACAATGGTGTGGAATGCGCCGTACGAAAATACACAAGGCCTGGGATTATTCTTCTAGGGTTGTAAGCTGGTTCCCAACAGCAAATCGCTTCTCTCCACGCCGCTGGATAACCCCATGGGAACATCATGTGGATGATACAGCTTGGCACCAGTGGCGTCGCAGGAGTTGTCGGAATGTTTCATTGCACCAATGTTATCCGCCTACGGGACTCCATCTCCGGGTTTTGAATTCAGAGTTTCCTTCTCTTAGATGAGTTGCCGTCCCAAGGTTAACGGGTCCCATCCACCCGGGGTGCCGTCCAAGGTTAACGGGTGCCATCCACCCGGGGCGACGTCCAAGGTTAACGAGTCCCATCCACCCGGGGTGCCATACAAGGTTAACGAGTCCCATCTCTTAGATGAGTAGCCGTCCAAGGTTAACGGGTCCCATCCACCCGGGGTGCCGTCCAAGGTTAACGAGTCCCATCCATCCGGGGTGCCGTCCAAGGTTAACGAGTCCCATCCACCCGGGGTGCCATCCAAGGTTAACGTGTCCCATCCACAACTAATCACAACTATAGACAAAGAAAAATCGGTGACGACATCATGAATCCAATTGTTATGCGTTTACCATTACCGGTATGTTGCCAACGTGGAAACTGTGCAGAGCTTGAAGTAATAATTGTATGGTCATTTGGCAGAACAGGAAATAGCGAATGTTGGACATTTGGAAGAACAGGAAGTAGTGAATGTTGGATATTTAGCAGAACAAGAGGTAGTGAATGTTGGGTATTTGGCTGCGGAGGCCGCTTATCAACTGCCCAAAATAAAACTTTTTGACGCCACCAAAAGTCGAAGAAAAAACAAGTTTTTGTTTGATCAAGGGATTGTGTTGGACCAAGGGATTGTGTTGGACCAAGGGATTGTGTTGGACCAAGGGATTGTGTTGGACCAAGGGATTGTGTTGGACCAAGGGATTGTGTTGGACCAAGGGATTGTGTTGGACCAAGGGATTGTGTTGGACCAAGGGATTGTGTTGGACCAAAGGATTGTGTTGGACCAAGGGATTGTGTTGGACCAAGGGATTGTGAGCCAATTGACCGGGGTTGACTAGGTGGTGCCACTTAGCCTAAAACATCCCAAAGCAGAGGGCGTTTCATAACATCACTCTCCGGATGCTGTAAACCTCATGCTTTCTCATATACCTTCAAACAATCCAAAGTCTCTCTTTTCCATGTCATGGTGACTTCTGTATACGCTGGACGAAAGGCCTTGACCTCCGCCATGGTCGCCAGGAGAGCGCTGCTCGGAAAAAAACACCTTTACCACGTGCGAATATGTTACGTTCTATTTCTGCCGAGCAGGACTGCTCACGAACTCCCCGAGCGCTCCGATGAACTGCTCATCAACCAAATGTCAACACTAACATAAAGCGTTCCCGTTCTGCCATGCTGCTTCGGTTAGTCGTCTGTAGGGATTTTTTTTTATTTTCGCCTGCGTATTTTTAGCGCCACCTAGCAACGGTCGCAGAAGTAAGCTGAGCGATTAGGGACCCCCAGTGGCAGGCCTTGAACTTGTAATGCGGTAAAAAGGTCTTTTCGAGACAGAAGAAAAATGGAAGAATATCGTCTACTTCTGGGAGATTAAAAAAAATATATTTAATTTTTGCAGTAAGACCTTTGGTAGATAGGTGCACTAAGGTCATGAATTACCCACCGACAAAGACAGATCTGGAATTTTCAGTTCTAACAAACAAAATAAAAAGAATCTTATTCGCCGAGCCATGAGTGCGCACTGGGTCAGTTGTAGGATTGCTTGAAATGGCGGGGAGATAAAAGGGAAATAACAATGTGTGTGTGGTTAGAAAAAAAAAAGGGGGGGGGGGTAGGGGCTGGGAGAGATGATCTTTTATTCTCTTCATTTACTGATTTTTTTCCTGTCCAAAATGTGTTTTCCCTTTTGGTTTTAGGCGTCTCATAAATCTGAAGACACATATAAAGAAATGGGTGGCAATCGTCGAGACATGGAACCCAATAGTCGAGACATGGAACCCAATAGTCGAGACATGGAACACAATAGTCGAGACATGGAACACAACAGTCGAGACATGGAACACAATAGTCGAGACATGGAACACAATAGTCGAGACATGGAACACAATAGTCGAGCTATGGAACCCAATAGTCGAGACATGGAACCCAATAGTCGAGACATGGAACACAATAGTCGAGACATGGAACACAATAGTCGAGACATGGAACCCAATAGTCGAGACATGGAACCCAATAGTCGAGACATGGAACCCAATAGTCGAGACATGGAACCCAATAGTCGAGACATAGAACCCAATAGTCGAGACATGGAACACAATAGTCGAGACATGGAACCCAATAGTCGAGACATGGAACCCAACAGTCGAGACATGGAACCCAATAGTCGAGACATGGAACACAATAGTCGAGACATGGAACCCAATAGTCGAGACATGGAACCCAATAGTCGAGACATGGAACCCAATAGTCGAGACATGGAACCCAATAGTCGAGACATAGAACCCAATAGTCGAGACATGGAACACAATAGTCGAGACATGGAACCCAATAGTCGAGACATGGAACCCAACAGTCGAGACATGGAACCCAATAGTCGAGACATGGAACCCAATAGTCGAGACATGGACTCTTTATCCACTCCTCTACGCACACTGCGTGTACTCCACTCTTTATCCACTCCTCTACGCACACTGCGTGTACTCCACTCTTTATCCACTCCTCTACGCACACTGCGTGTACTCCACTCTTTATCCACTCCTCTACGCACACTGCGTGTATTCCACTTTGGTTGATCTTTTGGATATAATTTGGGAAAGTTATGAATATAAACCACAAGGAATTTGGACCCAAAACACTTCATAAGGGAGATCACTAAATATTTGGTTCCTATATTTATTTATTATCAATAAATATAAACAGATGCAGTTTTTGTGTGTCGTTGTTGTTGTTGTTGTTGTCGTTGTTGTTGTTGCTGTTGTTGTTGCTGTTGTTGTTGTTGTTGCTGTTGCTGTTGTTGTTGTTGTTGTTGTTGTGCTGTTGTTTTTTTCTCTTGCTGACTTTAAACTTTAGTCAATTAATTTAAAGTAGGGGCCCTTCATTTGTACGCTCCTCCTCCACCCCCCCAAAAAAATTAAAATATTAAAACATCAGCCCCCCCCCCAACTTGGTGCATCTGTCCATTTTGGGCACTCCCCGATATGCATAAGTAAAGTAACCCCTCAGCCACCCTCTCTCCCCCCACCCCAAATATATCTCTATATCTATAAACTGTTAGGACGTGAAATGCAATAATATATATAGCTAACTTAGCGTGTCCCAGTGTTGCTCACTTGTGGCGTTAAACCCACCCCCCCCCCAACTGCACCACTCACGGGAAGTCAATTCGTAGATTATAGGAGGTAATATAAATAGCCTCTGAAACAGTGGAGTAGGATATAGGGGGTTTGGGGAGGGGGATGGAGAAGAACATCCCGGCCCCCCCGGGGCAGTCCCCCCCCCCTTTTTTTCTTCTTCTTTAGATGGAGGAGCGCTGTTTTCGTGACAGTGGGCGGCTAAAATATTGGCCTGTCGCGAGGGAGGGAGGGAGGAGGGGGCGTCGCTTACGCTAGCTACGCCAAGGCTATGGGATATAAGAAATGTATTTGTTGCAAAATGGAAGGGCTGTAGCGTTGACGCATGATTTCATTAAAGTTAACCCCCCCTGTACTGGGTTTTTTTCCTATATAGCAATGCAAATATAAATTATAATCCTTTTTTTTTCCCTCAATATTAAGACCTAACCTGAAAGCTAATTTGAACTTCAATTTTCTTGAAAGCAGCATTTAAGACCGATTTTTGTTTTTCTTCCCACTAATTGGGATTGGGGCGCATGAAAACATTAACAAATCAGTTGGGGTAGTGAGGTAAAAAAAAATAGAAAGCTTGGGAAACACTGCTTATTAAAAATGTATGTCATGGGCCCACACCCTCCCCCAAACCCCTAGGCTACCCCCGCCCACACCCTCCCCCAAACCCCTAGGCCCCCCGACCACACCCTCCCCAAACCCCTAGGCCCCCGCCCACACCCTCCCCCAAACCCCTAGGCCTCCCCCACCCACACCCTCCCCCAAACCCCTAGGCCCCCCGCCCACACCCTCCCCCAAACCCCTAGGCCCCCCGCCCACACCCTCCCCCAAACCCCTAGGCCCCCCGTCCACACCCTCCCCAAACCCCTAGGGCCCCTCGCCCACACCCTCCCCCAAACCCCTAGGCCTCCCCCCGCCCACACCCTCCCCCAAACCCCTAGGCCTCCCCCCACCCACACCCTCCCCCAAACCCCTAGGCCCCCGCCTACACCCTCCCCCAAACCCCTAGGCCCCCCGCCCACACCCTCCCCAAACCCCTAGGGCCCCTCGCCCACACCCTCCCCCAAACCCCTAGGCCTCCCCCCGTCCACACCCTCCCCCAAACCCGTAGGTCCCCTCGCCCACACCCTCCCAAACCCCCTAGGCCCCCGCCCGCCCCCCGCGCCCCGCCAGTGGAGCTGTCTGGTTCAGCCCAACGAAATAATTCCGTCACCAGGAAAGAATGACCTGCAATCGGCTACTTTGTGAGATCTCGCGAGTGTGACCACAAGGCAACGGTATGACAACATACACGAAACAATGTCGTGATTTACTGTAAGGCATAATGAAATGTCGTGTTTTACTGTAAGGCATAATGAAATGTCGTGATTGACTGTAAGGCATAATGAAATTTCGTGATTTACTGTAAGGCTTAATGAAATGTCGTGATTTACTGTAAGGCATAATGAAATGTGATTTACTGTAAGGCATAATGAAATGTCGTGATTTACTGTAAGACATAATGAAATGTCGTGATTGACTGTAAGGCATAATGAAATTTCGTGATTTACTGTAAGGCATAATTAAATGTCGTGTTTTACTGTAAGGCATAATGAAACAGTCAGCTTTATCAGAGGTCACAGAGAGTTTCAGAATTTTATGACGATTATGAAATGGTCGTACTTTCTGCAGACCCCCAAACCGCTCCCCTCCCACCTTTCACACCAGTGCACATCATCTCCAAAATCAGCCACCTCTCCCCCCACCACACTGCGTACGCAATCAACGGATGAACCCGTATCACACTGACAGAGGCGTAGCTAGAGTGTTTGGCGTCCGGGGCACAAGATTCGCGCCCGGGGGACAAGATTCATTTTAAAGCACCCTCTTTTCCTTTTTTCAACTCTCAAACCCATTATTTTCATCAATAAAATAATACCAAAGCACATTTTGGCGCCCCTAATTAGCTGGCGCCCGGGTACATCTGTACCCCACTGCCGCCCCGCCACCCCCCAAGCTACGCCTCTGCACACTGATGTAGACGTTTAAACCCAGCGACTTTTTGCTCATTTATAATCGCCATTATAATTTCTGGAATTTTCCACGCAAATTTCCGAAAGCGCCTACGGACTTTCACAAGCCCAGGGGAAGGGGGTTGGGTTGGGGGTGGGGGAGAAAGCCATAAATGGACAAGTGCTGACAAATGTGGGGAGGAGGAGGATTCATATTTTGTGCGGACGTCATTTACGAAACACCTCCACTAGTCCCACCCTTCACACCACCCGCCACCCCCACCCCCCGACTTAGTGTTTCTTGACACCTTTAGTGTCGACTGGATTATGGTTGAACTGTGAACCTTTTTGAACAGTCAGCGACTTTTGATTTTACCTCAGGTTTTAAAAAAAATATTGATTATATCTGCAACTGAAATTTTAACCCGTCCTAACATTCCATATTTCTTTGTAATCATTATAATTTGTATTTTTTTTTTTTTTTGTTGTTGCATTTATTTAGATACGCATGAAAAAAATAATTTAGTTAAATGACTGAGAAGAATACCTAACACAAATTCGAAAACAACATTATATGTATATAATATATAACTACGTGCCGAGGATCTCTACAGGGCGGAAGCAGCTGTAAAGAGAGCGCGGAGAAAGGCCAGAAAACACTACTCCACCACATTCGTGTGTGGGACATGCAAAAGAGACTGCCACTCGAGGATCGGTCTCACCAGCCACACCAAGAGCTGCAATCAGAAAAGATAAATCTATCGTCTCTCGTAGACGGAAAGATGCGATACAATATATATATATGTGTGTGTGTGTGTGTGTGTGTGTATACATATATTAAAGTGGCTAACCGCTATGTGAACACTCAGACGGTACGGTATGCGTGTTCCAGCAAATACAGCCGAGCCATAATATAGATAACAGAAAACGGTTTACTTGTGCATACTTTTCACCGTGCACAGAGGTATACTTATCGGGCCGGCACTGACCCAACACGTGGTAACTATACCGTTACATGTTTACAGACCAGCGCGTGTTGAACTCGGCATCACCGTGTGATCAAACTCTCTGGCCGAATGCTTATATTATATTTAAAATGGAACTCCCGAAGAAAGAAAGAAAAAAAAATATATTACTCTCTACACTCTACATTGACGTATTGAGACGGGGTAGGGAAAATTGCCGCTCAAGACATTGGGATTAAAGTGAGGAAAAAATTTCATATATATTGTTGTTTTATTACGTTTGTTTGTTGTTTTTTTTTTTTTTTTTTAATGTTAGCTCTTAAACTAAATTTTTCCTATGAGCTATGATTGTTCGGCATCAAATGGTGTATTTAAAGCTGTTAAGTTTGAGGACCATCGCTTCATCCACGTTTTTCTCATTTCGTTAGTTCCACGACCCAGTCGATGACTGTTTGTGTTCGCTGTTTGTGTACACACACACACACACATGCACGCACACGCACACATACACAAGCACACACACAAGCACAAATCACACACACACACACAAATGTAACGTTGTTCATAAAGGCCAGCCATTTCTTTTATAGATACCTGGCGGACTTAAGCTTTGGCACAACTCAGAATAACTATGTCTTCTAGAATTATGCCCCCCGATAGATGGCGTAACGGTATAGGATGTAGCAGCACTTTCCAAACTGGGGGCGCCCCCCCCCCAGGGAGAGGGGCGCTTCCGTTTTTTCTAGCCCAAAGGGAGAGATGTCACGTTCCTCAATCTGTACATAATTTGTATACATTTATTTTATTGTATGGAGGGGGGGGATGGGGCGCAAACCTAATTTAATTAATCCCGGGAAAGCCTTATAAAATATTTTTTTTTTTTTTTTTGTAGATGTAGTTCGTACTTACATTATAACCTAGCGTTTGAAAACGCCTAAAGCAGACCTATTTACCCCCAAACTCTTAAAATCGCACGATATCATCACAAAAACGTTCAACGTCTTATATTTATAATAAAAAATAAACATACAGTGTATATAATGTTTACACCTCAAAAATCGTACATTGTACGCCAAAATCTTACATTGTACGCCAAAATCTTACATTGTACGCCAAAATCGTACACTGTACGCCAAAATCGTACACTGTACGCCAAAATCTTACATTGTATGCCAAAATCGTACATTGTACGCCAAAATCGTACACTGTACGCCAAAATCGTACACTGTACGCCAAAATCGTACATTGTACGCCAAAATCTCACACTGTACGCCAAATTCGTACATTGTACGCCAAAATCGTACACTGTATGCCAAAATCTTCCCTTCATTTAATCCCAAACATTACTTTCGTTTCAAATGGTTACAGAAAAGAACAGAGAGTGCCGTAAACGGGAGGTAGTCTAGTTAGTGTAAATGTTAGACTCCGTGCGCCTTAAACGGGTAGGTCGTCTAGTTAGTGTAAATGTTAGAGGCAAGACTTGTAAAGGGCAGATTGATTAGTGGTGGGAACCAACACTCGGCGATCCGAAGTCTTTCGACTTGACCTTGACAGAAACCCACACGCACCAGGAAACCATATGTTTTAGAAGCAATGGCGCAACTTAGTCCCCCCCCCCCCCGTCCCCCCGCCCGAAAAGTTGTACCGCGAATTGATGATGTTCTATGGGGTGCTGTCAATCAAGTTTCTCTCTTCTAGTTTAACATCCAGAAGAAACGAAAAGAATTTAATGGTTTAAATAGCCCCCCCCCCCCCACACACACACACAGAGATCGCCTAAAACCCTCCGAAAACACAACTACTCTACATTGATGCAAGTAGCGAGGAAAATAATGTTGTGCTTGGGGGCGGTGCGGGGGAGGGGGGTGTCACCGCAACACGAGGAACTGTTTTAAAGGGTCGCGGCATTAGAAAGGTTGAGGACCCCTGCCTTAGACCTACGATGGAACTGGAAACACCGTGTAAGAGGAGACTATTTAGGTTTGATGTCCCAACTAAATCAATTCGTTTTTTTTTAAAAAGCTATCAAGATTGTCTGTGAGATTGATACCGGTATATATGTTTCCCCACCACCACCCCACCACCACCACCCCACCACCACCCCGGGACATTGTCTTAAACAAGTCGCCTCCTCATCGGCTGAACATGACGCCGCTCTCCATATAGTTCACCATGCAGTTTACATAACAAAGCTATCAATTCAGTGGTGTACTACGTACAAATAGATAGATCCAGGTGTCTCCCAAATGAGGTGTAGTTTATTGACGTGTAGTTCACAATAAATCACACTCGGGGTGTGTGTGTGTGTGTGCTATAATGTGCAATAAGTGACATCAAATGAGCGAACCCCCCCCCCCCCCGATAGCTGGGTAAGGTGGATTGGGATGTTTAAGTCTGAGCTTATCGCCCCCCGGGGTGGATCCACATGACTTATTAGTGGGCGTGGATGTGTTTAAAAAAAAACGGAACCAGTTTGATGTAGTAGGACTATCAAAATGTATCACCGATTGTGTTTCGGTGAAAGTGATGATAAGACATTTTAAGATGTCTGTGGGGATGTTGAGCTTCTTGTGCAGATTTTGTATCAAACATTTGGACAGAGGAGTGGGTGGAGGGGGGGGGGAGTGATGGAAACGTTTATAGTATAAATGCAAATAGATGGTATAATTATATAGTACTAGAAATAATCCGCCGTACAATGTCGGGGGCAGTGCGTGAACTTCCCATCTACTAAAGATACTTGGAAAAAAAAAAGGGGGGGGTGGGGGAATGCGTTCAAGTAATGCAATTTATGAAAATCCCAACTAGTACTAACTTTTGGAGAATTTTATTATATTAAAATCACTTCTAATTTTAAAAGTAATACTTACATATTATAGAATTAATATATTTATAGGCTTAATTAAGCATATTTATTTTGCAAAAATTTAACTTGATTCAATTACCGTAAAAGAAAAAAAAATATATAAAAATCCTTACTATCATTTTTTTTTCTTTAAATCATATTCAGAATTAGATATAGGAATTGTACCTGGTGCGCCCATTGAACACAAATTTACACCCTGTTTTTTGGTGCACTTTTGCGGAATCGATTTTTTTCGCTATTGAACAAAGCTTTACAGTTATTACAAACATACGTACATTCCTAGAGAATTATTATTCTCGCTTAGTATTTCAACATTTCTATTTAGCACCATGTGTTGAATATGTTTTAATTTACATCGGTTTTCGCTTATATAAAAAAAAATTGACACACCTGTCGTTAAATTTGTGAAATATGTTAGACCCACTATCCAATTTTTAAAAATATGGCTCCGCACCGGTACTCTCATACCGGAAACGGAAATGCTTATTGCCGTTATCTGTTTTATTTAACCAAGGAATGCCGTTTACCTGTGGTGCGTGTTGTGTTCATCGGGCCCAGTAATTAAATGTGGTGTGCATCTGGCATACCAAACAATTTAATTGTTTATCATAAAATAAACAACAGTAAATGTTTTTTCGGTGAGGTTAAAATTTCTGCAGAATGTATTTACTTGAAGCTGAATAAACAACTAGACGCGTCGACATCGCTGGTAGGGCTGGAAAAATTCTATAACAACTTTTATAATGTACACATATTACCTCTTCAGACGCCGGCCCCGGAGGCGCAGCTAGAGTGTTTGGCGCCCGGTGGACAAGATGCATTTTAAAGAGCCCCCCTTTCGCTTTCCAACTCTCAAACCCATTATTTTCATCAGTAAAATAATATCAAAGCCCACTTTTTGGCGCCCCTAACTATTTTGGCGCCCAGGGAGATCTGCTCTCCGTTAGCTACGCCTCTGGCTGACCGACATTAAATATTATACACATAGAGTTTGCCTTTGTTGAAATAAAACAAAATATTGCTTAGCTTTCGGGATTTAAAAAAAAAAAAAGATTATCTGCTTTTGTGTTTAAAGCGGTTGAAAAGTCAATCCAGATTTTTTCCTATTCTTGGGGATATTCTTAACGATAACCGGCCTTGTATTCTCATTATTTTGTTATTTTATTCCTATTATTCGCCCCCTCATCCCCGGGGGGGGGGGGGGGGGGGGGGGGGGGCTTCGGACTCTACACCAATACATTTTTTCCCCCGGAGAGTTCTCCCTTAACACAAAGATTGAATTTCAGTTTAAACGCTATATTTTAAATTGATTTTCCTATAATATGGTCCTATAATAAGGTCCTATAATAAGGTCCTATTATATGGTCCTATAATAAGGTCATATTATATGGTCCTATAATATGGTCCTATAATATGGTCCTATAATATGGTCATATTATATGGTCCTATTATATGGTCATATTATATGGTCCTATAATATGGTCCTATAATATGGTCCTATAATATGGTCCTATAATATGGTCCTATTATATGGTCCTATTATATGGTCCTATAATATGGTCCTATAATAAGGTCCTATAATATGGTTACATAATATAGTCCTATAATAAGGTCCTTTAATATTTCATTTGCAACTTCGTCTTTTTTTTTTTTTAGAGGGGTCTAATAACAAACAAGAGCGTCATTTAAAAATAATAATAAAAATAATTATTATTATTTTACCTAGACCTATATTTGTGTGTGTGTATATATATATATATGTAACACGTGCCATCAAAGTCAAACTATTTGTAGACAGCACTCTACCCGGATGTTGACATATAGCCTACCCTGACAACGCGATGGCTGCCGTCAAGGCTAAGAGATTGCCATTTGCCGAACTCTCGCGCGCCGCGCGCCTCGGCCGCGTTTCGAACAAGTTGTTGTGTAGTGTTGGGTGAGGGGCGGGCGCACTCGGCAACGTGGGGGCTAGGGAGTGCAGTGTTACTCTGTATCTAACCCATCCTACCTGCCAGAAGTCTCCACAGAGGCGTAAACCAGAGACACTGCAGCTCCCGGGAGAGAAACTGGTGCAATGGTTCTCCAAGTCAAGCGTAAGAAACGGTACTCCGACTGACAGATTGCTGGTTTATGTATTTTTTAATGACACTAATATGTTAATATTTATTTTTTCCATAAAACAAATAATTTGTTTTTCCTATTATTTAAAGAGGAAGACAAAGAAAAAGATGGGAAGATAATATCAAAGAATGGATGGGATTAAAACTAGGCGATGCTATGCGTAGGGCAGAAGACCGAGGGGAATGGAGAAGGATAGTGTACATGTCATCTGTGGCGCCCCAACGGTCGAAGGACTACGGGACCTGATGATGATGATGATGATGATTATTTAAAATAGTGTTGTTGTTTTTTTGTTTTTTAAATTGTTACTTGTGTTGAGTTTTCTAATCAAGGGGTCTCAAAATATTGAGGCTGTTATTAATACGGCTTTAGAATCATTGAACTATACAACAATTTTAGTTCTTCTTCATACTGGACTCACGGTTCCTGAATTTAATCTGTGCAACCAAGAACCGTAACTCACACAGACAAGTGGGGCATCCTGCCGTCAATGCTCAAAGTCTGACTTCCGTGTGATGATGGCCAGATTTTTTACCAACGATTAACCAAATTTAACGTGATTATTCGTCTGTTCGTTTAAAGTCCTTTGCGGCAACAAATTCAGGAATCAAACTAATTTTATGGTTGTGTATTATCATGAAGTAACCGCAGGGACTGTCTTACCTGCCTGAGCCGTGGCAATAAAATGCGCATCTACTTTAAAATGATAACAATCTAACCTTTAAGAGTTATTTTATTTACCAAGTTATAAACGATGCCCGACTGTTCATACGTCTGTATTAATGAAGGCTGACTAACTTATACTTCTTCGCAGTCATTTTAGCGGGTTGGTGGGGGGTGGAGCTGAAATTTAATACACAGTTTATTCCAACCAGACATCATAATCACAGACAATTTGGTGGATCATTGCTTGATTTGAATTTTTTAACAATTATATTTTTTTTAGATTGATAAACGACAAATGGAAAAGGGGGTGGGGGAGGGCGAAAAAATTAGTATTTAGAATAGAAATAAAACATTTGGGTGGGTGGGTGGTTGAGGATTTTTTGCATTTGTTGTTTTATGCCCATGCCGATATTTTAATAAAATATTGGACTCAAATTATGGAGATTTTGTGTGTGTTAATATTTAGATGCCATTTTTATATATATATATATATATAGATTCCATTTTTTATATTTACATGCCATTTTTTATATATTAAAGAAAACAGTCATTATTCGGACTTAATGAGACAGTTATAAACTTTAAAGACGCATCTTTATATTATGAAACTCATTTGTATGACTCATTTGTATTTTTTAATCAATGTGTTTTAATGTCATTTTAAATCAGATAAGTTTAACTCATGAAATTCACTTCATAGATAAAATTTGTTTAATTTGTTTATTTTTTTAACTAACCCCCTTTCCCTGCAGTAGACTTTAACGAGTGGATCTGCTTCCTCCAATTTAAAAAAAGACGCTCATGTAAATGGATTACATATCCGACACTGATTTAAAACCCTCTTGCCCCCCCACCACCCTCTCCCTTCCCCTTTCCCTTCTCTCCCCACCTTTTACTACACCAGGTAAGATGTTATAGAAAAATAAGCCACGCGCTAGTCTGTTGGCCTCTAAGGCTCTTGCTCGGAGTTCGGCATTTCCTTTTCAACTGCCTGTTCCAGACGATAGATGTACATGTTGTTCCGATGTGAACTGGCGGGAACGGCTCTCTGTTATAGATATGGGGAGCTTCAGATCGACTCATGTGTTTGTTAGAAAACAATGAGGGCCATTTTTTAAATTTATTTCTTTTTTTTTTTTTACATGGCATGCTGTCCAGCTGCATTGGATCTAGGTGTACGACAGCTTCGTCTTTTGCAAGTTTGTTGTTGTTGTTGTTGTTGTCGTTGTCAGTAAGTATAATAACAAGTATGTGACGCCTCATCTTAACGCCCGAACGGCTGGTGTGAGAACAACACGGCGATAGAGCTCTGACACCTTCAGTCTCATAACACAAGCTCAACGGTGATGTCGTCATTTGGTCGATATCCAGGCCAATGGTGACCCCCCCCCTCGGGGGGGGGGGGGGCGCTGTTTTATTTTAAGGGACCACCCTTTTGTATTCAATCGGTTAATTAATTTTGCTTGTTCTACAAAGACAGAACTAAACATAGTATATCTTAGTTTTACCTCCAAGCGACAGATGAAGATGATCATGGTGCTACGTGGCCAAACCGTGAACGTGGCTTTGTATTGTACGGCCCACTTGCGTCATCAAAAACTTCCAGACAGAAATAGATAGGCGCTAACGACGAGCCCCCTCGTGGTTATATACTGAACAACAAACAGTAAATAAACCATTGAGTGGGTCGGTGGGTGATACCATTGAGTGGGTCTGTGGGTGATATAATTAAGTGGGTCTGTGGGGGGTATCATTAAGTGGGCCTGTGTGTGATATCTTTAAGTGGGTCTGTGGGTGATATCTTTAAGTGGGTCTGTGGGTGATATCATTAAGTGGGTCTGTGGGTGATATCATTAAGTGGGTCTGTGGGTGATATCATTAAGTGGGTCTGTGGGTGATATCATTAAGTGGGTCTGTGGGTGATTACGGCTGCTGACCAAAAAATGCCATCAGGACCCGATGAATTAATTATTTCCCGTTATCATCCGGGTCATTTCCGGGTTAAGACCCCCCCCCCCCCTCGGAGGCCAATTAGGCAGACGACATCTTATGACCTCCCTCGAAAAATTATATTGTATTTTCATATCAGCATTAAAGCAGTTAGGGTTGCTGCCACCCGGAGTGGGTCAAGCTTTTTGCCGCCTCCCTTCAATGACAAAATCTCGGCAGTTGATCGGAGAAGCCACCCCCACAATGAAAGTTATTTAACAAGTTGCAGAGTTTTTTAAACAAAAGTACTGCCCGTGGCGCAATGTCCCCCCACCACCCTATGGCAGCCCCCCCACCCTATGGCAGCCCCCACCCTATGGCAGCCCCCCCACCCTATGGCAGCCCCCCCCCCACCCTATGGCAGCCCCCCCACCCTATGGCAGCCCCCCACCCTATGGCAGCCCCCCCACCCTATGGCAGCCCCCTTCATACGCCACTGCTTATCAGTTACCGGCGCTCTGAGTTTAAATAAAGCTTTTCGTTAATTTTAACGGCCATGCAAAGAAACAGCGGTACCCAGGGTGGAGGTTCGCGGAAATTGAGTGAAGGTGGGCGAAGGCTCAGAAAATTGAGTGAAAGTGGGTGAAGGATCGGGCAGGGCTTAAATTTTTTTATAAATTCATAATGTAAGGATGCATTTTTGGCGCATACATGAATTCAGTTTTTCATCATATAATTATGCACTGCAACTTATTAATTAACTTCATTTTCGTTGCTCTTGAAAGAAAATGTCCCTCAAAACACAGTCACATTTAGACATATTCACGATAATTTGGGACAATTTACAATTTTGGCCCCCTTCACCCACCCCGCTATCGCATTGAGCAACCACCCATTAGACCCGTTTCCCTTTTCCCACGGCCCTTGCCATAGCTCCTTTGGTAGACTGAGCGAATGTGTCTAAACGAAAAAGCGTCTTTGGGTAACCAATAAAAAAAGAGTATTTTTTAATATATTAATTATTATAAAACCCCTTTAATATCACGACTGAGAAATATAAAATTATTTTTCTTTCCCAATTTTTGTCTCACACTTTTTGATTCCAACTTTTTGTTTCCAATTTTTTTGTTGCACACTTTTTGTTTCACACTTTTGGTCACTTAGTCGCGGACACTGTCCTTCTTATTCTATTTATCTCAGCTGACAACAAGAGACAACATTATACTTTCAAATCCCAACCTTTGAAAGACGACATACTCTCAAATCCCAACCTTTGATGATTTCAGTCTAATGAAATGTTTACAAACTATTTTGTTTCCAGGCCGTTGCATGCTGCAGGGGAGGGGACCTGGGGGGGGGGTCTGATATTTAAGGGGCCCAAAGTTGTAATAGGGAACAAATTAAATATCAACTTTGAAATAGTTTGAATGCAGAGGGCACCAAACCGAAAAAGTGGCAGTGGGCCCCTCCAAAAGTGGCAGCGGAGCCCCTCCAAAAGTGGCAGCGTGGCCCCTCCAAAAGTGGCAGCATGGCCCCTCCAAAAGTGGCAGCGGGGCCCCTCCAAAAGTGGCAGCGGGGCCCCTCCAAAAGTGGCAGCGGGGCCCCCCAAAAGCCACGTGATCCATACACATATCACAGACGTTTACACCACTAAATGTAATCAGTGTTTGTGTGACCGAAATGCTTGATTCAGATAAGTCAACTTTTTAAACTGCACTCACATCACGTGACGACAGTCGCTCAACCTGCCGCCCTTTGATGATAACCGTTCAAGAAACAAATTTTCGTATTGTGTTATTTCCCTTACCTCTCTCTCTTCTCACATTGTTTTGTTGACGCATTTAGACTTCTTTCAGGATCACATCAAATTTTAACAGATTCTCTGGCCCGAGGCCCCTAAAAGGTGTAGGACCCCTAAAAGATGCGGGACCCCTAAAATATGCGGGATCCCTAAAATATGCGGGACCCCTAGGCCTGAGCCTTATTTGATTTTAGGTTTTAATCCAGCACTGATCCGGGTTTGTTTGTTTCTTGCTTAGTACAACATTTAATGAACTAACGCAGAGGAAGAAATAAGAAGAAGAAAAAAAGCGTCATACTTTTATGAATTTTTTTATAAATAAGTCAAATTTGATATTTATTGAAGCTCTTTATATTAAAACTAGCAAAAATCTCGCCCCGTGCGCCACTAACCCTAGCTACGCCCCTGATTATAGATATTTATTCTCAATGAAGGATCAAAAATGAAAAAAAGGGGCTATTTGCCAATTAAATATTTATTTTCATCAACCAATAATAATTGCTGGGCTGGTCATATGACTTTTGTAGATAGGCTATTTGTTTGTGAGTTCCACATATGATATATCAGGATTTTTAAATTACTTTAAAGAATATTACAAATATGAGTTAGGTGTGCAGCCATAGGACTTAGACAAAACAAAAAATATATCAAGAATTAATGATGATAATTTTTTTTTTGACAGGCCTATACCAGAAGTGAAGTTGTTTTTGTTTGTTAATTTTGGGGTGGGGTGGGTGTGTTAAAAACTTGATTATGCCCTATCTAAGTGTTTGAATGTCCTCAACGTGTCATAAGGAAAGATATGTGTATCTGCCGCGATGTGGTGACCTCTCAATTTGGGAACTCTCTGATACAAATTAGATTGTATTTTTTTTTTTTACGTCGTGCACTTTGGGGGGGGGGGGGGGGGGCGTTGCTTGCACTTTGTATTAATTGCATTGATAAGCCTGCAGCATATCTTTTTTTTCCCATGCCAAGTACGCCTACCACTTGCCAAGCCGGGGCTACCAAACAGTGTATCTTGTGTTGTATAGAATAAGATGTTGCCTGATAGGTTGAGATAGCTCCGAGTGGAGGTCAAAACAAAAACTGGAAAGCACCACGTTTGGGGCTCAAGTTGTAGATTGACTTGTTTAAAAACAAAAAAACTATTAAGTTTTAATCTGTCCAATTATCCAAGCGAGACCCATTTAAAACGTTCAAAATTTAAAGAATGGCCACCACGCTCAACCATCTATGGCAGTGGTTCTCATCCTTTTTAATGCCATGACCCCTTTAATACAGTTCCTCATGTTGTGGCGACCCGCCAACTAAAAAAATTATTTTCGTCGATACTTCATAACTGTAGAGTGTGTGTGTTTTCCGATGGTCTTCGGCGACCGATGTGAAAGAGTAGTTCGACCCCCAAAGGGGTCGCGACCCACAGGTTGAGAACCGCGCTGATCTATGGGGTTGGGCCTGCTTCAGCATTTCATTCCTTCCATCCCTGTGACGTCACAGACCATGTAGGACTTTGGCCTGCCCCACCCCCAGTGATTTATCTGATAGCACCTTCTGAATTGATCCAATTATCTGATAACACCATCTGAATTGATTCAACTATCTGATGACACCATCTGAATTGATTCAACTATCTAATAACACCATCTGAATTGATTCAGCTATCTGATAACACCATCTGAATTGATTCAACTATCTGATAACACCATCTGAATTGATTCAACTATCTGATAACACCATCTGAATTGATTCAACAATTTTTTAACACCATCTGAATTGATCCAATTATCTGATAACACCATCTGAATTGATCCAACTACAGTATTTGAACAGTTTTTAAAAAAATAAATTCTACAAAATGTTTTTTAACCCCCACCCCCACACACTTAAAACAGGGTACTACTGCACAGTCCAGCCACTGTTGTTAGACACACCTTTTGTTTGTAACTGGATTAGTGAAAGATGAAACAAACAAATCGGAGACATTCGTGTGAGATGACTTTATTTCCACCAATGGAACACATGTCGGACCTCGTTAGTTATCTCTGTCATAATTTTTTTTTAAAGATGACATAAACATGGGTAAAACTTCATCATCAATCCATCTAAATGTCAACGACATCTATGTATAAAAATGACGGTAGCCGTCAGGACGGCAATGCATCAGTTCTACGAATGGTGAGAGGAAAAATTGTATGTCATGACAAATGACGTCCACAGATCGCGTGAATCTGTGCCGAGGATGTAGCTTAGAATTGTGTCAACTGTGATTGTTGCTACACGTTAGACGTAATAAGATCATTGCACTTTGAGTGTGTCATTCATTCAATCAAATAAATACTTGGAGTAAACACCCTGATACAAGTAACAGTGGAAAAAACAATCATAAATCAAATTATAATCAGTATATAGAATTATGGACTAGACAGCCTAAAAATATGACATTATATTAACCCATGGACAAGTGAGTCTAAAAATATAATGTCATATTAAAACATGGACAAGCGAGTCTAAAAATATGACATTATATAAACCCTTGGACAAGGGAAACAAACAATATGAAATTATATGCACCCCCTTCATTCGCGTTTTAGGCATTTAATACAAAGGGCAACAACTACATTTTGGAAGAGAAAGGGGGGGGGGGGGCGCACGGAATGGGATCACAGGATGAATAAAGGACTTCAATTTTGAGATCTATATTATTTTAGTGCCCGTAAATTTAAAAAAAAAATGATAATCCAGGGACTATACGACAAACAGACCTGATAATTTAAAATAAAATAAGCTAATCAAGGTCATGGTCATCATTTTTATTTGATGCATTATGAGTGTACCTCAATAAAAAAAATGAGACTGATAATTTGTACCAACCAGAAAACTTTGTTTGAATTTATTTAGTGGTGAATAAACTGAAATCACACAGCCCCTGACACTTGTTCACTTAGATTTAATCTTCTAGAGAGGCCCGTGTTGGTTTTGTTTGCCAATCTTAGTGCCTGGAGTGATCATCAGATTATTCAAATAACTATTACTGTAAATGCAAACTGTTAAAATTCATTTTTTTTTAAACTCCGATAATTTTCACTGCTGCAATCCAACTAAGCCAAGCTACTCTTCTCGGGAAAGGAGATTTCGAGCTTTAAAATGAGATGTGAGTACAGAGAAATGGTACATGGGAATCAACATTTTTTTTTTACATAACAAGATGTACATTATACAGCATAAAATCGTACAACTCAGCTGTAATATAGGGGTTAATATGCTGGCACGGGATCAATGGATACAGGAATGTTCTACTGTCTGGGAATCAGTGCACTGACCCGTCACCTGATTCCCACTGGCCAAGTGATATGCCCATTCTTACATCGCTACATAGAAAGCCAGGAGCTCTTCTCTTACACTGCATGGGATTTCAATAGAAGCTGCTGCTCGGTTGCAGCGTGATTTCCTGAGCAGCAATTCAAGGCAGTGTAACAAAATCTAAAATATACTTAGCAATAGTTTTAAAATATGTAAGAAAGTAAACAACAGTCTTAAACTGCGCGAGCCGTTGGTTCTTAATACTGTCAGTTAAAGGCATTTAGCAATTCAGCTGTCATTCAATTCATCCTGTTGAGTCACAAGCCGGGTCAAAACAAAAAACCAGCTTTAACCCATTCTAGCTTTAACCCATTCTAGCTTTAACCCAATCTAGCTTTAACCCATTCTAGCTTTAACCCATTCTAGCTTTAACCCAATCTAGCTTTAACCCATATTCTAGCTTTAACCCATTCTAGCTTTAACCCAATCTAGCTTTAACCCATATTCTAGCTTTAACCCATTCTAGCTTTAACCCAATCTAGCTTTAACCCATATTCTAGCTTTAACCCATTCTAGCTTTAACCCATATTCTAGCTTTAACCCATTCTAGCTTTAACCCATATTCTAGCTTTAACCCATTCTAGCTTTAACCCATATTCTAGCTTTAACCCATTCTAGCTTTAACCCATATTCTAGATTTAACCCATTCTAGCTTTAACCCAATCTAGCTTTAACCCATATTCTAGCTTTAACCCATTCTAGCTTTAACCCATTCTAGCTTTAACCCATATTCTAGCTTTAACCCATTCTAGCTTTAACCCATTCTAGCTTTAACCCATATTCTAGCTTTAACCCATTCTAGCTTTAACCCATTCTAGCTTTAACCCATATTCTAGCTTTAACCCATATTCTAGCTTTAACCCATATTCTAGCTTTAACCCATTCTAGCTTTAACCCATATTCTAGCTTTAACCCATATTCTAGCTTTAACCCATATTCCAGCTTTAACCCATTCTAGCTTTAACCCATTCTAGCTTTAAACCATATTCTAGCTTTAACCCATATTCTAGCTTTAACCCATTCTAGCTTTAACCCATATTCTAGCTTTAACCCATTCTAGCTTTAACCCATATTCCAGCTTTAACCCATATTCTAGCTTTAACCCATTCTAGCTTTAAACCATATTCTAGCTTTAACCCATTCTAGCTTTAACCCATATTCTAGCTTCAAACCATCCTGTTTACAAAAATATTTTGGGCACCCCCAAGTTCTCACAGAAGTGTAAATTAAACGCAACAGCAGTATCTATTCCTTCAAAGATGTGCGGCCGCCTTCAGAGCTGAGGGTTGCAGGCCCCTGTCTACAACATGGCTGCTTCTCATCAAAATTTGGCTCATGTGTCATGATATTAATAAATTATAGAACATTATTTGGTAGCAATAGAAATAGTAATGTGAGGAATAAAGCAGAGAAGATGTGTTGTAGGGAAACAAAAACTATCACATGAAAAAGACAACAAAAGAGCTTAATGGTAGATTTTTGTTAATGTAAAAAAATAATTGTACATTTATAAAAATACATTTTTTAATATTATTATTATTTTTTTTTAATTTCAAAATGTGTGGCTGAAATGTGCTCTCTGACTTTCCTTTACGTTCTCACTCATGCTATATTGTTCTCTTAGCTCTCTCATAATATTTGGTGAGAATGTCAACAAATAATAAAATATCAATTAAATAAATAAAGGTAGGTCAATGTATATGATCCCCCCCTCAACTCCCCCCTCAACCCCCCCCCTCAAACCCCCCCCCCCCCACACAAATGCTGATCACATTGTTGACATTGCTGACAAAAGTTTGAATGTTTTGGGAGTTTGCTGTTGGAGATCGTTACTATGTTTAAATATAGCACAATTTTGCAGCCATGTGACGTCTTAATAATGGAACAATTTTCTCTCTTGGTTAATGGTAAGAGAGCTCAACGTTTCTTTATTTACTTATCGAGGGGGAAATTATTTGAGTTTCTTGATTCGTCTCAGCTGAATGTAGGCCAAGAGCAAGTACAGGAAAACCATGATCCCCAGAGCAGCTTCATTCTGCCAAAGGTCCCAGGCTGTCTCATAGGGAATTTTCTGAGACTGTAGATAAGAATTGCCATTCACGCTGCATGGAAGAGAGGGAAAAAATTAGTGTTTGTCTGCTATTGCTGTGTTCAGGAGCTCTGGGTAAGTGTTAGTTGACATGAAGCTTTTATGATTATGATACTGGAACATTTTCGAGAAAATAAAGTGCACTAAATCTATCCCCATAAAATTGTCGAAGATTAGGATGGCGTGTTTTTTAAATATTTATTTCAATAAATATATCCAAAGATATAAATAAATATATCCAAAGATATAAATAAATATATCCACAGATATAAATAAATATATCCAAAGATATAAATAAATATATCCACAGATATAAATAAATATATCCAAAGATATAAATAAATATATCCAAAGAGCTCCATTGAACATTTATTAGTGGAATGCGTCACATCTTACAAATGAAAATAAGTTTGATTGTTAAAATAATTTATTAAACTTATTTCTAATGCTTTGAGTTTTTACTACATCGCGGAATGTTGCCATTGTCTGGCTCTCAACCAGGAGATTGGGGGCTTAATTTTGATAACTGGGCCATCAGAAGCTATGGGTCAATATCCGAATGGAATGGTTTCATCTGTACCGGAATATCTGAAAGAACTGCTTTATAAACATGTAACCTTAAAGAACCTGCGGTCCTCAACTCAGTCCTTACTGAGAGTTCCCAGTGTGGATGAACACAGAGAAAAGTCTTATGGAGTGCGCTCTTTTGAAGCGATAGCGCCAAAGTTATGGAATAGTTTACCTCAATCTTTGAGGAGTTTTGAAAAGGATAGAAAATCATTTAGGAAACATTTAAAGACTTTTTTGTTTAAATAGATTTGAGGAAACCAGAGCGCAGTGAGCATGCTAAAGTAGCATGGATACCATCACTATAGAAGTATCCAATCAATCAATCAATCAAAAAGTAAGGCAGCTATGGGTCAATATCCAAATGGAATGGACTCATCAGCCAAGTACGGCAGCTAATTGTCAGGAGGAAGTTGACCCGCAGAAGATAAAAAAAAATTAATGCTGCCTCATTCAGAAGACGGCAGCCAATTTGGAATGGGATTTAAAAATCTTAACTATGCAAAAATTATTGCATTTTGACAAGTAACTCCAGAGTTGTCAGCATACAAATCCAGACAGTTTTCAACACACAAAAAAAACCTCTTTGTTAATTGTTCTTCTATTAAACCCCAATTCTGTATATAGGCTCACTTACCAGTCGGTGAAGTTACAGAAATTTTGATCTTTAAGTTCATTTACTTCTAAAGCCTAGAAAAGAGAAAAAAAAAAAAAAAATTCAATGCAAGATTTTAAATGTGTTTATTAAGCAATAGCTTCATTTAAGTGTTTTGATAAATATATTAAAAACTGGGGCACTGACACAGGACCAGTGCTGCAACGACTTGCTTCAATAATAATAATAATATGATGATGATGATAATATATGTCTTATACAGATTGGCTTTTAACAAGTATAGAATTTCCTAGTTGGAAAACATTCTGTGCTCTCCAGTGATGGCAAAACTGGTTGTTGTTTTTTCCTTTTTTTTTTTCTTTTTTTTAATTTTAAAAACAAAACGGGGTGGCAGCTGAAACCTCATACTTCTCTCATCCACTTCCGACCTTTTACGTTAACTTACTTTTACATTTATTTCACATTAAACAATTTAACACATTTTTTAAAATATTTTTTTTTGTTTTTTTGTACATAGAAATTAGAAAATGGAAAGAAAAGAGATTTTTTTAATGCGAGAATTATGTTTAACAAACAATGCAACATAATAAGTACAAGACAAAATATGGTGAAACTCAGTAACTGGGAAGGCATAAACAAATGTAAACAATGAGGAGTTTATTTTGAAATAATGACAAAAAAAATTGTTGCATTTTTTATCTTTAAAGTCCCAAGCAAGAGTTTTAAAAAAAAAGGTCAATCTATGCTAACCGTAACTAACTGTTCTAAACTCTTTTGTGTTGTCTACATTTGGAGTATTTTTTTAAAAGTTGTTTTCCTTTGTCTTATTTTGTGGGGGGGGGGGGGGGGGAGTGGGGGAGTGGTGTATCTTTGCAAGTAGACATGTTAGGTGCTTACAACTACAAACACACACAACGATTACATTAGAAAATTATAATGAAATAAGGAAAACAATGAAGTGGCATCATAGCTCAAGTTTTTAAGTGGCATCATAACTTGAGGTTTACTTCCACTGAATGCAGTGATTTGACAATACTCACATTTAAACTGTACCGGAATATACTCAGGTATTTGATCCAACTAATCCAGTCTCCTAGATCACCCACATTGATTAAGAGGCCACTAAAAAGCTGAAAGCAAAAAACAAAAAAAATATCTTCATATCAATGATAACAATTTACTTTGTGACCAAACTGTGTGCTAGCTAACGGGTAAGAGGAGAAGGAGAAAAATACAACTCTGAGGAGTGACTGCTTACTGAATGTATTACTGTTTTAAAACAGAGTTAAAAAATCAATCATTGTATCTGAATATTGAACCTATGTTACCATGTTCTACTATTACATAGCAAATGTAATAGTAAAAACATGGTAACATAGGTTCAATATTCAGATACAATGATAATTTGTTTGAAAAAAAAATATAAAAAAATAAAAAATTTATCATTGTATCTGAATATTGAACCTATGTTACCATGTTTTTCTATTACATAGCAAGATCACTGGAAATGTATAGATCTAAATCATTGCTTTTTCAAACGTTACTGGAAGCATAAGTGGGTAAATACTGTACAGATAAGTTTCTAGCGTAAGTCAAGTCCCAATTCAACAATTCACGCACACGACAACACAATTCCGAGCTCACCATCATAAATACATAGCACAGGGCCAAGCACAGATTGGCTATGGCAAATATCCTGACGGTGGAGCTGATGGCAAAGGAAAGGGCAGATGCCGACAAGGCTGTGAGGAACAGGTTCAAACCGAAGAAGAAAAAATGGTCCACGCCATCTCTCAATCCTGGGGAAAGTATAGATTTGATCACACAGCTTAAGATGCAGTCATTTGAGTTGGTCTTAAGTTCAAAGTTAATAATAATAATATGATGATGATGATGATATATGTCTAGGTTTTGGTTGTTAAATTTTTTGGTGTCACTGCCTTTGTAAAAAAACAACTTTATAACTACCATATAATGTGACTTGGTTACCAATGAAAAATAGTGATGCTCATTTTTTAATATCTCTTCTAATGTTCTGGTTATAACTGAATGTCTTTTCTAACGTTCTAGTTATAGTTGAATGTCTCTTGTAATTTCATGGTTGTAGGTGAATGTCTCTTCTAATTTACTGGTTGCATTTGAATGTCTCTTATAATGTCCTGGTTATATTTGAATGTATAATCTAATGTCCTGTTTATAGTTGAATGTCTCTTTGAATGTCCCTGTTCTGACTGACCTAACATAAAGTAGACAATGCATGAGAAGATAACAGCGGGGATCATCCTCAAAGGTATGACATCACAGAAAACTTTGGCCAAGAAGTAGGCAGACACTCTGTAGAATCCACTCACATTTTCATGGCTGAAATAGTTGTTTTTAAAAAAAATTAATAATTTTGCATGAGATTTCAGCTAATTAGTTACTGAACTGTTTTAATGACAACAGAAAATACTCGGTGGCAGTGCTTCCACCCTGCCCCCCACCCCTTTTCCCCAGCTATTAACTGACTTGAGAATTGTATGACGATGACATGTTTATCCTTTAGTCCAACCAGCAATAAAAAAAAAGCAAACATAAAAAAAACACAACTTAAAATACACGTATTTGGTTTTGTTGTTGATGGGGGGGGGGGGGGGGAATCTGCTATATGTATTTATTTATGTGCTGAAAATGTACTTTGTATTTAAAAAAACATTTCCATTTATTTGGATCCATAAAAGATATCTTATCTTACCATCTTATGTCCATGTTATTACACTTCCTTATCTCTATAACAGGTCTTTTGCCTGATCTCGTCATGGACCCATTGATCTATGGCAATTTTGTAAATTCCAAAGTATCAGTGAATGCGTAAGGACCCCATGATTAGGACAATCAGAAAAAAAATATGACATGTGTTCATTTTCAGTACAATTCAATAAATGCAAATAGTAGAGCTAGGCGCAGGGTCACCCTGCGCATACTTAACGATGGCTAATTTGAAGAAGGGAAAAAAAATTTACAAACTGACCAGCAAGGAAATGAAGCTTATTACATAGCAACCACTCACATAAAAATGGCCCTTTCTTTGATGAAGAGCTCCACAGCAGACATGTTGCCAAACACTTGATTCATGATGATGAAGAAAAAAGCACCAGCTCTATGAAAATAATTAAACACAGCTGTAGAAGGCACTTAGAAAAAACCTAGTATTTTTCACATTAATAGATTGGGTAAGATCTGAAATGTTCACAAGCACCCATCAGCACAACTCTTCCACCCTTGTACCTTTCTAAGTTTGTTTCAAATTGTGAATAACTAACGTTGCCAGTGTCTCTACTAATAGATTGGGTAAGATCTAAAATGTTCAAAAAGCACCCATCAGCACAACTCTTCCACCCTTGTACCTTTCTAAGTTTGTTTCAAATTGTGAATAACTAACGTTGCCAGTGTCTCTACGTAAAAAACATTTATTCGTTCCTCACCTGTTCTGTATACCAGAATCCTTGGATTTACTCATGTCAAAGTAAACACCACCAACAATCAATGCAAATATTGCAATGACAACAAACTGGAACAAGACAATGGGTCAAATGGAAGGAAACGTTCAAATGGAAGGAAGTGTTCAAATGGAAGGAAATCTTCAAATGGAAGGAAATGTTCAGTTTGAATGAAATGTTCCAATGGAAGGAAATGTTCAAATGAAAGAAAATGTTCCAATGAAATGAAATATTCAATTTGAATTCAATGTTCCAATTGAAGGAAAAGTTCAAATGGAAGAAAATGTTCAAATGGAAGGAAATGTTGAAATGGAAGGAAATATTCAAATGGAAGGAAATGTTCAAATGAAAAGAAAATATTCAAATTAAAGGAAATGTTCAAATGAAATTAAATGTTCAAATGGAAGGAAATGTTCAATTTGGATAAATTCGCATGGTTACAAAAATGTTTTTAAAAAGAATATCTGTGTCATAACTCAATTAAAAAGTTTAAGTTTTAAAAAAAATAATCTAATTTAATGAACTTTAAGTTATTTACAAATTCACTATTATTTTCTTTGATTTTGATTTCACTAAAGCGGTATTTAAGAGTCACAGACCTGCATGATAGAAACCTGAGGGTTTCTGGCAATGTTCTTTATACATCGTTGTGATACCGTCAACAGCTGTGGAATGAGAAGCTCAAACATGACATTATCATACAATTCTTAGTCATTTAATAGCTGGGTGTGTGTGTGGGTGAGAAAGCCGGCTCTGCGCTCATTTTAATAAGTATAACATAGATTGATATTCAAGGGTAAGTAAGAACAATTTTAAATATCTGGAACATTATATAATATATTTTATCTTTGCCCGCAAAGAGTTGACTCGCAAATCAAGATGGCCGCCTGTAAGCCATTTGGGTTGACCATCCTGTGTCTATATCAATGTTTAATAAATGATATGATGTGCTAATGGAAATGCAGTATTTCCACGATGCCCAGTTTATTGGCCATGGGATAATGCAGCACATTGTTTCAGTAGCTCATTGTTAACATAATCATGTAGATAATCTCAATCAACTTTTCACATTTTATATTGATTGATAAGGCAGTTCTTAAAAAAAGAAAAAACAAATTGTTTAAAAGAATAGCCACCCTCTGCCACCACAAAATCATTCCATACAGAATAACATATATTACTTAAACAACTAAATAATGGCTGATGGGATGAAAATGCTAATCCTTTGCTTTGTACTGGGGGGGGGGGGGGGGCGCTCCTTTCTCTCACCAGACTTTATCAGTAGGAACCAAACAAGACCGTTAACTACACAGATAAATCGATCAATGCTATCATTGGCCAACCACTTTCAACATTGATACCAAAATCTGTCGATGTTTCCTGCTAAGTCAGCTGTGAATTGTTGAAATCGTACACTATCAAAATCTGCCGATGTTTGCTGCTAAGTCAGCTGTGAATTGTTGAAATCGTAAACTAACAAAATCTACAGATGTTTGCTGCTAAGTCAGCTATGAATTGTTGAAATCTTACACTACTGGCCCCACTAACCTGAACTCCAAATGACGTCTTGTACTCCACTTTCCTAACCCTAACAGTATTACCACTGCCGACATCTTGCTGGTGAGCGTCCATGATAGGCTTCAGCTCATCTTTCACTCTGGGACATGGAGAAGGTTTGATCACAAGAGGAACAATTCATTCAAAGAATATTTAGTTTGTAAAGTATTGGTTAGTGTGGGGGAAAAAAATATTTATAAGAATAATTTGATTAAAGTTATAATTAGTTTAATGATAATTGATTTTGAAATTTTTAAAAATTAAATGAGTAAATATTTAGCAAATAAATTATTAAAGGAGGGCAGGCCAACATAAAATACATTCAAATATTCTGTGCTATGTGTATATTAAATAAAATTTCATGCATTTAATTCTTAAAATGCAGATGAACTTTATTTTCTAATTGCACTATAAAAAACTTTTAAAAATACTGATAATCACAAACCAGTACTCATGAAATGATGGAAATATATATTCATGTCCTTTTTACCTGTCGCCCCGCTGGAATATGCAATAGGGTGGTAAGACATTTTGGCATATGCAACAGGGTGGTAAGACATTTTGGCATATGCAATAGGGTGGTAAGACATTTTGGCATATGCAATAGGGTGGTAAGACATTGTGGTCAGATGGAGAAACCTAGCCATGTCTGGAAATCTCTTGCTGATACACTAAATAGTGATCTAGTTCTTCATTGAATAATTGATAACAGTTAAAGAGCATAATTTTAAAAAAAAAACTAATTGGGTGAAAGATGTTACAGACTTACATTTGGTACCATTTGGAATTCCTGAAAAGATCCCTCAGTCCAGATGGTTCTGACGTAGAAAAAGGAAATTAGAAAAGTTTAAAACAAATTATTGTGATTTTTTTAGGTTTAATACAAGTCCTTATAGTATTACATCATGACAGAGTAGATAAGCTGTTGAATGACATTGCAACAGTACGAGTTGACAAAATGGTGTTGGGTTTATCAGCTGGCCTACAGGTTTTCACTCCAATGTTTTTCTGTAGGAGTCCGCTCCTTAATCCCCAATTAGAAAAGACAGTTCACAGGATAAATAATTTGGCTACATACATCTTTAGAGTGCTTCTCCCATGTATCAGTCATTGTGCCTGTTTTGCTAGAATGTTTTAAAGAGCAGTGTAACATTAATTTCTCCCCTATATCAGTCATTGTACCTGTTTTGATAGTGTTTTAAAGAGCAGTGTACATTAATTTCTCCCATATATCAGTCATTGTGCCTGTTTTGCTAGAATGTTTTAAAGAGCAGTGTAACATTAATTTCTCCCCTATATCAGTCATTGTGCATGTTTTGATAGTGTTTTAAAGTGCAGTGTACAATAATTTCTTGAAATCTACAGCTTGAAGCATTATTTCCCAGTCCTTGTGAGTGAGCCCATTAACTTGTCATTCATTTACACACCTAATCCTAAATTCACCTAATCCTAAATTCACCTAATCCTAAATTCACCTAATCCTAAATTCACCTAATCCTAAATTCACCTAATCCTAAATTCACCTAATCCTAAATTCACCTAATCCTAAATTCACCTAATCCTAAATTCCTCTAAGTGTGGAATGAGCATGTCCCAAACATGTTTTCCATGGACCAAATAAAATATCTCTTCCAGTCCTTTCTTTTATCACATTTCAAAAATAAAACTGAAATTCTAGCTTCTAAAAAGCTTTATAGAAGCAAATGGTACAGATGTGTAAATTCTCGCAATGAATGAGTTATTGAATTAGACCTGACACACCTGTTGTAAAGAGTTACATCAAAAGACACACCGGCTTACCCTCAACAGCTACAACATGCTCTTGGACTTTACCTGAGGATTTAAAAGGAATATAAAACAATCTTATCATGCCAAGCCAATGCTGAGTTTTTATTATCTATTCCTATACACATGTTCTTACCAAATCGAGTACACTAAAGGCAGATGATTTAAATAATTTTTAATCAGTGTTGCTAATTACTTAGAAATTTAGGAATTAGTAAAGGATAAAATTTGAGTGGCAGTTAAAAAACATCTGAGTTATTTTCTTTGAGAATTTTTATTTCTTTAAACCAGTCCATGAAGATAAAAGTCTACGTAGGTGGGGCAAGAGAGAATTGTTGAGAATTTTTATTTCTTTAAACCGGTCCATGAAGGTAAAAAGTCTACGTGGGTGGGCCAAGAGAGAATTGTATAGCCACTGACAGTCACTCTGACGGGTGTACTCACCGGATTCGTGCAGATGATTGGATACAGAGTTTCCAACAGCACCGTTGGGTTGTTCCCTTGCCATAGAGGCCACAGCTGTGGAGTCTCCGTTGATGACATCCAGGAAAAAATCAGGTGGGTTATTGTGCTCCTCGCAAATGTAGCCTGCATTTATTATACAGGTAAAACGTTCATTCAAGATTTTATACAGGTAAAAAGTTCATTCAAGATTTTATACAGGTAAAAAGTTCACTCAAGATTTTATACAGGTAAAAAGTTCACTCAAGATTTTATACAGGTAAAAAGATCACTCAAGATTTTATACAGGTAAAAAGTTCACTCAAGATTTTATACAGGTAAAAAGTTCACTCAAGATTTTATACAGGTAAAAAGTTCACTCAAGATTTTATACAGGTAAAAAGTTCACTCAAGATTTTATACAGGTAAAAAGTTCACTCAAGATTCTATACAGGTAAAAAGTTCACTCAAGATTTTATACAGGCAAAAAGTTCACTCAAGATTTTATACAGGTAAAAAATTCACTCAAGATTTTATACAGGTAAAAAGTTCACTCAAGATTTTATACAGGTAAAAAGTTCATTCAAGATTTTCCCTTGGTGACACATCAAACACCGATCAAATAGACTAATCAAGTATGCTGGTAACATCACACAAACTAAACATCCTTCACTTGTAGAACTATTAAAAAAATTTGGACGATACATCCCACCCATTTCATCACAGATATGTAAGATCAGGTCTATCGGGCGAATTCTTTCTCTTAAAGTTACGACCGAAAGATATACAACTTTGTTTGTTCCCCAGTCTGTACAAATTTACCAGCGTGCTCCCCCCAGTGATTACCAAATCTAAATGATCACTAATTAAGTCACTACTGTCACTGGAGGGATTCATTTATGGCTGATTTCTACGCTAGATAAATACTTTAGATGTCTTGTGGTTTATATTGTTAAAACTGTAAAACGTTGCCTTGGATAAAAATCTATATAATTTTGTAGGTGCTGCAATGAATATGTACGATGTAATAAAAAAAAAAATTTCCATTTATTTTTTATCAACAAAGAATCTTATCTTGTCTTATCTTATCTTATCTTGTCTTACACAACTCAAATTTTTTTTAATTATAAATGTTCTTTCTTATTTCAATTGAAAAAAAATATATCTGAAAGATCATGTGATTCAACCAACTCATGTAGCATATTTATATGTCTATAAAATATGCTACATGAGTTGGTTGAATCACATGATCTTTCAGATATATATATATATAATTTTTTTTTTTTTTTTTTTTTTTTTTTTGAAAAAATATATATGAAAGATCATGTGATTCAACCAACTCATGTAGCATATTTATAGACATTTGACATAAAAAGATATCTAGTAATGTAGAGGTCCCCAAACAATACGCTTCAGCTCCAAGGGGTGCCTCGGTTTCATAACAGGGGTTGCGGTGAAGTGTTTAAAAAAAGTTTCATAATGTAACACTAGGTGATCTTGTGCAAACTGTTATTTCATCTAGTAATAACTCTTTGCAGGAGCCTTCATAAATGGTCGCTAGATGGCGCTCTATGTTAGTTATGTTGATCAATTGTCTTAGCTGTTAATGAACACAACTTATTTTTGCACTTTTGTCTTTGTTTATAAAAGCTGCTGGATTGGCACAATGTTAGTGTTGACTTAGCTTTCAAGAGATTGCATCAACTAAATATTGTTGTGCTTATGTCAAGTGAAGTTAATGGAGTATTTCTTCTTTGTACTTGCAGTTTCAAAACTGATTGGTTTTCAAAAAAATTAAATATTTTCCATTTAGCAGTTCACCTGTTAGAATTTCACCTTAGGAAAACCTGGATGCAGTAAGAGCCCAGTGGCTCAAAAAAAAAGTTTAGGAACATCTACATTACCATTGTTTAAAAATTTCATAGCATAACTTTGCAGTAACTACATGGACCTGATGACGCGATGGCTCTGACCTTCCTTTCATTCTTATTTAAGTAGTAAGGAGCAGCACCAACCAACAGATGTGAAGTAGTCCAGTGCTTCATTGGCCTTGCCGTGATAAGCCACGTCTCCATGGGACATGAGCATGAGTGAATCAAACAAGCGATAGATGGAGAAACGGGGCTGGTGTATTGAAAAGATGATATTGCGACCTCGATCTGCCAATCTGGTGATGAGAGTTTAAAGATTTATAATTCTAATGACTTAATTTTTTTTTTTTTAATTTTTAATTGGTGTAAATGAGTAAATTTTTAGCTAGGAGTAAAAATAATAGTTTCTTAACTAGATTCTGTGACCATTTCCAAGGCCTAAATTGGGGAAAAGAGACATTTTAATGAAGCAGGAATTTATCCTTGACCACAATGGAGATCACCTTTTTAACAACAGCATGACTGCATTAGCTGTGCTGGCATCCAGGCCTGTCGTTGGTTCATCTAAAAACAGGACTGGGGGAGAGATAATGAGCTCCATGCCGATATTGCATCTCTTTCGCTCTCCCCCAGATACTCCACGAATGAACTCGTTACCAACCTGTAAAACCAAGCACCTTTTTGATGGCATTCTAAATCAAGCGTAGATTAGAATAAGTGTCTCGACCATTTTGAACTTACTAGGAACCCAAAGTTGTTTTTTTTTAAAACTGCCCTGTTTAGCTTTTCTCTGACATTTTCAAAAAATATTTGAAAGATATACACCTCATTACACAAGCATGAAATAACTGTCACTATTTGTATATAATTCTAAGATAAAAAAGATCTCTGACCTACATTTCGAATATCTGATTATTCTTTTTAAAAAAAACATCTTATAACCAGAACTACTGAGGGGAGAAAATCTTACCTTGGAGTCAGCGACCTCTGTTAACCCAAGCTCGTAAATGACTTGTTCAACTCTATCCTTCCTCTCTCTTTTCTTAACAGACCTCGGGAGGCGGAGCGTTGCAGAGAATTCAAAGTTTTCCCGCACTGTCAATGTGCCCATTACAACATCATCCTGTGATTGAGAATAAGGGTAGATATGATAAATTACAAAGGAAACAAAAGCCCATCAAATGACAATGTACATGGATTTTCATATTTTGCAATCAATTTCTTTTTCTGTATTATGGTTTAAGAAGGCAACATGCTCAGCCATATTTTGAATTTTGATTATTTCTCTGATAGTGATAGTCTTTATTTACTTTCTTGGCTTCCAACTCCTCGGTTGGTAAGAAGCTTCTTTTGGGGGCTTGGGCCAAATATTAATAAAATGGATAACTATTGATACAAATAATTTCATTTGAGAATTGATATTTTAAAATCTTTGACCTTGCCCTATTGGGAATGTATTAAATAATTCAGAATGTTCACAACAGAAGATTCTAGCTTGATCCGGATAGAAATGGTTTAGTTAAAGTAGACCAGTCTTTGAGTTCCATTGGGTTTGTGTTAGCGATTTTATCTATTTGTTCCTATTTTCATATTAAAGAGATCCTGCAATGTAATTCATATTTAAAATTAGGTGAAACCTATTGTCATTCTCTAACATCATGACTGTTTTGACATTGCTGGCAAGCGAGCAAGAGAATCAAATCCAATGTTAGAGCTGGGGGGGGTTGCTAATCTGCATCGATGCATACCAACATATCAGATATTTCAGTACGTTAAGACGTAAGCTTTTTTTTTAACCAGGTCCTTATTTATACTTTCACAGTTCACTTCTATTTCTCAAAAGGATACTTTTTAATCTTGTCATTATCCTATGTAAGTTCTGTGTGACATTTACTTTCATTGTGACCTGGTTTATTGTTTGATAAGCATTCATCTGTGACAACTGTGAAAATTTTGGTTTGTAGTGATATGGGTTGGTGTTGACAGTCTTAAAATAAAAACTGATTCTTGTATTAATGTGACTTAATTCCTGGTTGTAGAACTCAGCAGATCTACCCTTTGCTGCATTCTGGCCTTCCTGAATCGACCATCCCGGTCACTTAATGACACGTGCATGATGGGCAGTAAGTCGTTTGCGGCTTTGTCCGTTAACTACAATGCATTGGTATTCAAATGACATCATCCTCAGGTGTAAGGGAACGCTCCTCAGGTGTAAGGGATAGGCTCCTCAGGTGTAAGGGATACGCTCCTCCATTGCATTCTTCTAGCCCTGTCGCTGACTGATTCAAAGAAATTTTCACAGATGAGGCCCGCCTTGTCATAGTGGCGATCAGAGGCTTACCTCTTGGTCTAGGCACAAGGTACACATCTTTGGGTGGCAGACAGGCACTCATTTCTATTCCTTGTCCTGGTTATTGTCATAATACTATGTGTTACCCTCACTACAATAACCTAAATTGTATCAAAATGATAATAATTATTGTGCTTAAATAACAAATTGCTTCAAACTTATAAATACAATACAGTTTCCCGAGCTGATTAATCGTTATCTGCCAATTGGCTAATCGGTGAAATCCTTATAACTAAGATGCTCTGGCTTCCCCACATCCTATATTGTATGACATCCTTACGTCTTCAAGAGAGGATGGAGTAGCTATTGACACTTCATCGAGCGGCCTACGAGGCCGCTCCTGGAATGGTGGTCTCGACTGCACTTCTCCCAAGAGAACCTTGTGCTTCTGTATTGGCATTACTTCTTTTTTTGCCAGGGCTTTGTAATATCCCGAATGAAATTTTAAATATCACTCTATTCTTGGAATCAATTTAAATAGTACATGCATGATCTGAGGTGAAATCATACCTGAACAACGTAACCCACGAGGCACTTGTAATTGTCAGGGGGTGGCAATCCATCCAGTAGGATAGTACCAGTTAAGCCCCTTGGTTCCTTCCTTCCAGCTAAGACATCCAGCAGACTTGAAAATGATAAATTGTTATAGCATTTCAGAGAATAGAAAACATTTAATACACTATAAACTAGAGCTGTTATTTTATGATCTCGTCCGAGCGCATTATTTTCTTGACATGTTTAAGATGAGATATTTCACTGCCAAAGCCCCCCCCCCCCCTCTAAAAAAACTGTAAAATTATCAAATGTGTTCATTATTAAAAAAAATGTGGGTGCAATAAGTCATTATGAATACCTGCTTCCTACACAGAAGTCCATGGCTGGGGGACAAAAATAATATTCTTAAACATTTCATAGCATTTTTTTTTTGTTTCAAGCAAATGACTTAAAGAACACCCCCCCCCCCCCCACATACACTTACGAGGATTTTCCACTTCCTGTTGGACCAAGAATGGCGTTCATACCTGGCTTGAATATACCACTGTTGTAAAAAAATATAATGTTAGTGTTATCTGTTAGGGTACAACTAAATCAAAAGCCTTTTTTTAAAGTTTAAGTATAGTCAAAATAAAATATTTTTTTTAAAAACCTGGGCATTTTTAACATACATTTGGGGTGCGGGTGGGGGTGTCCAGCATCCTTTTCAGATACACACTTACAAACCACACTTGTGTGCTTTCTCTGATTCAGAGCCGACAGAAGTTTTAATGTCAGCTTAAGTCTCGTAATCAGAATCAAATCAATACATTTTCATTAAATCATTGTTGGCATTGCAGAATCTCATGACCTTTGAACCCATCACATATTTAGTATGAGATGTTCAGATAATACAGTTTTTGTAACTGTCCACAAGATGAAGTTTAAAAATTGGTTTTGACCTTTGTAGGAAAATAAGCTGGTTTACCAAGTCTACTATAGAAATAGCCTCAGGCCAAATTTTTTTAAAACATCCTTCTGTTTTACGTATACAAGCAATACACATGATAGAATTTATATGGAAAATAAATTAATAATAAGATTTGGTACGTTGACCTCAATTGGGTATAAACCAAATTTAACATTTCACATAGCTGCAACTGCAATGTGTATCTTTCCTGTTTGGTTTTTAAATTTCACTTCCACACACTTTCGTTCCTGGGCTTTGTATTTGTTAGGGTCCTGAACCCATTTTTGTTCTTTTAGTTTATTGTTAGGTAGGATACACACACACACACACACACACACATATATATATATATATATATATATATATATATATGAAGAGCTGATTTTCAAAATGCTGTATATCCATTTTGGGGGTTTTTGAGATTATTCAACTTTTTACAAAAAAATTAATAAAGCGTTTAGAGGATTAAATCATTTTTAGACATGAATAAAATAGGAATATAAAGTGTTTAGTATATAGAATTTACCATGTCCTAAACGAACCTGGTTTGCTCTACAAAATGGTTAGGTTTCGTCATTTTTTTAAAAATGGTGGATACCGCGTTTTGAAAATAAGCTCTTCATATGTATCATGGAAATTTAATTTATACTTATGTAAATTTATTTTTGTGTGCTGAAGTAGGCATTTGCCGAAAGGTTATCATTTGTATTCTGTGAAACCACTATTGAAGCTTAAACTGTATTGTTTTATTTACACAAATTGTTTGGGCCTCAATAATATGATTCTGTTGAGAGCATTTTTTTTTTACAATCACTTCAAAGTGTTAAAAATTTGCCCCATGCCTGCGTACAGCACTTAAAAGATGTTTAAAGTATCGAGCCATGTTAAACAAGCCAGACATCCAGTACAAAGATGACTCACTTGACATCCTTCAAGATCTGTTTTTTGACTCTCTTCCCGCAGGCTGACAGCTTGACGTCGACCTCGTAGTTTATGTCATGGAAGCTCAGCACACTTGACCCTTGACCTTCGAGGCTGGCAATCCTCTCGGCGCGAACTCTGGCAGACTCCCCCGGGGTCGGAGCACCGGCGTTGGTGGAACCGTAGGCATCGTTGGGGTGCCAAGGACTGGTCTCCGCTGAATTATTGGCCTGGTTACCCAGCAGGCTGTCCTGTTAAAGAAGTACATAAATTACTTTAGGTTACATCTGGACAGAGAACGCTGCTGATGCTCTGCTTTCACTTTAGTCACAAGACAGCTGCAGTTCACACCATTGTTAAATTTTGATGAAGAGGTGGACTGTTAGTTAATCAGTACAAAACCGCTACAATAAGCTAAGCTGTTCTATTTTTGATGTCGAAGCCTTCTGAGATGAAACGCCCAATTGCTTTGCCTTGTCCTTCTTTAGGATTCTCTGTACCCTGTGCATAACTATAATATTGCTTCAACCTGAAAGCAGTTCTCGCAGATTTCACCAATAATGGTTTACGGAAAATTATTATATTTTAACTAAATTTTTGTTTAATTTAAGAATAGGCTTTGAAATAAGTTTTTAATGTTATCAGATTTGTATAACAACAAACATGGCAGGAGAATAAAAAGTTTGCATGATTACATTGTAATAGGAAATGAGAATGTAATGTTAGCAGTATAATTATTTTTAGGAAATGAAAATGTAATGTTAGCAGTATAATTATTTTTATGAAATGAGAATATAATGTTAGCAGTATAATTATTTTTAGAAAAGGAGAATATAATGTTAGCAGTATAATTATTTTTAGAAAAGGAGAATATAATGTTAGCAGTATAATTATTTTTAGAAAAGGAGAATATAATGTTAGCCGTAGAATTTTTTAACAGCCTTCCCCATTTAAAAAAAAAAAATTAATTAATTTTCTAATGAAATTCAAACATTATTATTTTATCATGGAAGAGCTCATTTCAAGTTAGACAAAGAAGGAAGCAAAATCAATTAAGCCATGTAAATGTATTGCAGACAACAAGCAGAAAAAAGGAGCTAAAGAGCTGATGAGGTACAGGCAAATGAACTTAATTTTAACAACCACAGATAAACCATAGCTTAGAGATTTTATCTAAAACTGGCCCTTCAGTGTTTGACTAATTTCCACTAGAAGGTCAGTTCAGACATGAAACTGTGCTGGCAAATGGTATGAAAACAAGTTAAGAATTTCACCACTCACAACACGGTTAAGCTTGGTATGGCTGATAGCAAAAACTTTGGAGTCATGTCCACCAAGAACAGTTTCACTCAAATTATTCTTTGACATTTCAAAATACTTAGAACTGTTCATAATCTAAAATCATAACAAAACTTATTGCCTCCCTTCCAACGAACATACAGAAACTATCATAAATGAATGCAACACAGTTTATTAAAAAAAAAAAAAAAGTAGAACTTAAGATAAGGTATCTCGCCCTAAATAGGCTAAAAAACCATGTAAAGAAGCTTGTATCAGGACCTTAGAAGAGGGATTATCTGGTCTAAGTGAAATCATTAAAGACATTGGGCTGAGAGAGAAACAGGACACAGAACTGTAAGTTGGGTTCTTATTTTGTTGTGGCTTAATATTTTTTTACCCCCAAAGAAATTGATTTTTAAACTTTGATTTGTATATTTCAGGCTAGTCAACTATTAGCTTATATGTGGGCCAATAGGACAGGAACACAATGTGTCCCTCACTTAATAGGCCTGAGCATCTCAATTCTTAGTGCACATTTCACAATGACAGATTTGTTGTTTTTCAGCAAGTCAGACACTACAGTATGCCAATCAGCATTTTATTACATGTCACAAGCCTATTTTAACTGTAGATGAAATTAAAGGTGGACAGGAATATAATCTAATGTTTTCTATGTTACACTGGATTGTATTTTCTTTTTTAAAAAGATTTTTTATTTTTTATTTTTTTGGTGACCTAAAAATGTTACAGCGGGTTTAACTGAATTATATAATGAAAAACATTGAACCAGATCATCACTCAAGCAGACCTGTTTACCCTCAAACTCTTAAAATCGTACAATATCATCAGAAAATCGTTCAATTCATTACCTTAATAGTAAAAAATAAACAAACAGTATATATAATTTTATACAATGTATGCACCTCAAAATCGTACATTGTAAGCCAAAATCGTAACGAGTAAATAGGTCTTCTCAAGCCATGAATTGCAATGTCTACCCTGTTAACAGCTGATAGTTAAGATTTTTGAAAGATAAGAAACTGTTTCAACATGCATCCCAGATGTTACTGTCACTAGAATGATGTTGCTTAGTGTGATGTCCACTGATATGTGACATTTTTCTATTCAGTTTTACAAGAAGATAAGTAGGCTGTATAAAGATTTATTTTTTTTTAAAGTCATTAATAAAATGTAATGTTTCCTGTCAAAGCACAAGATTACTTAATGGGAGAATACAAAGAGTACACTTTGAAACAGTGTAATGACTGCAGCTAAATATAATAAAAATCATTGTTTTACAAATGAAGATAACTGGTGGATGCATTCTTGTTTCATACAGGATAGCTACAACTTAAATGTTTAGGGAGTCTTCTAGAGTACATGATGAGAAGATTGCTTTAAATTAAAGGGTTATGTAAAAAGAATATATAACATTTAAAATCACTAAGTGCCATCTTGCAACTATTCGTAGGTGCTTCTCCAAAATAAGTGAGTAACTGGTTTGTATCATGTCGGCTAGGGCACTGTGACACACACTTTGGGAACTACCGTAAGAGTAAAATTGTTTCATTTGGGGAATTTGTAGCTTCTATTTCATTTTTTTAAAAAAAGGTTTGTAATAAGCTATCTTAAATATTCCTAAATAACTTTTTAAAAAATTATGACCCTATTACATACTAACCACAGGAGAAGTATGCAATTCCATATCAATGGCAAGTACAGCAAAATACCTCACAATAAAGAACTAATGCATTGAGGCAGGCACATTATCTAAGCTGTCAATAATTATTATGAGCAGTGTATTAATGTGCATTTATGTTTAAGTAGCACTGAGTTTTGAAACCAATGCTGACTAGATTATTAATTAATTTTCTGGTTGGCCTTCCACTTCCCAAATTGCTATTTGTTGTGACTGTCAAGCTAATGGACATGAGCACTAAATCAGGTTACAGTTCTAATTACACAATTAACTTTCAATAACAAACTGGAGAGGTCTGGATTTCCAAATATCTAACAGTTCAGGTGTTGTAATATTGGCTTGTTAGCAACATAAGTCCAAATATGTGTGTATGTATGTGTGTGTAAGTGTGAAAATTTGTTGACAATCATAATTACTGATACTCAGATTTCCTTTATTTCTTCAAGAGTAAGTATTACTCTGGCATAGGAGTTTGGGGGGGGGGGGGGGGTCAACCCCTGAAAAACACGTTTTTTTTTCTTGTTATAGAGGGGTGGCATTTTCATTTAACTGCTGAGTTTTTTCATTGAAAGGGGTGGTAAAAATGTTAGTCTGCACTGGCGGCACTGAAGTGCAATTGTTTAAAATTGCATCAGGTTAAGAGAAAGCATATTAGAACAGGTCAGGTGAGTTTCTCTTTTCTAGATTAGATATCTGACTTTGTCACAAGATTCTAATATCCATTTAATGTGCGTACATCACAGTTAGGTGTATATGTACAAACGTTTTGTATTCTCATTAAATTGAAAAATGTAATTGTCTATTTATGTTGCTGTCGATCATATTATTGGGATAGCTATGAATCTATCAATTCTGCCAAATTCTTACAACTTTATTTTTCCTAAGTGTACATCTGTAAATGACACAATTTTGACTGGTTTATTTTTACCCCATTTCCATCATCGAGATTTGTCAAAAAATTTAGACACCCCCAAAATACATCACAAATGTGTGACCCTTCACCCCCAGATTAATGACCATCCTTTATGGAAGGCCCCTAATGGTCCTTTCAACAAAATAAATTGTTTAATTTATGCTCTTTAATCCACTGGTGCTTCTTAAATTAATATTGTTAGTATTTATAATTAAAACATTTTTTAAAAATGAAAATGATTCTATAACTTAGCATAGTAGACTTGCCTTTTTTAGATTTGTGACAGACTTTACATAAGAGCTGATTAAGAACTAATGAAATTATTGGCACAAATTTCAGTTGCAGGCTTACAGCACACAGATATTTAGCATACTATAAATATAATTATAATGTTCTTTTAGTAAATTTATATTTGTATAAAAGCAGAACCTGGAATTTTGTATATAATCAAGGCTTATCAATGAAGATGCAACTCACCTCCTACTAGTCACATATAAATAGCCTAAAATTTACTTAGAGATTTATAATGATTTAAAGATTAGCTATTTTATTCTAGTACTAGCTTTAAAAAGAAAACATTCTTTCTAAGAAGTCATTAATATAGCTTTGTATATGTTAACATGAAAATCTTAGAGAATTTTAATCATTGAAATCAATCATTTTATGACATATTCAAGTGAAATTACCTTTTAAAAAATGACTATCTTTATAGGCACTATTGCCACTATATATATATATATATGAATAATTATTTTTAATTTTTGATAATTTTTTTATAATTGTTAGTTTAGTGTTATGTTATTCCGTATATGATTATAAATTATCTACTGTCTATACACGTTCACAAGCCGACTTTTAAAAATAAAATATTTCAGGGGAATAAATGGGGATGGTCGCTTATGAGCAGGTCGTAAGAGATTTTATCATTTTCTCCAGGTAGATTAATTCTATTTGGGAAAGAAAACAATGAAGAAAAAAGTAATTAACAGAAGTCAACATAAAGACATGTGCAAAATTGGCTGTTTGCAAAACTGGGTCACATGTTTTGTCCTTATTTTGCAACTGTCATGATTGGCTCTACTTAGAGAGTGTCAAAGTGACAACACTGAATAATGAAATTTTTATTTGTAGAATGTCCAGGTCCTATTTTTTGGAAATTTTCAGTATGGTTTCAGTATAAACTGGTAGACTTACGAAGGGAGTATCTTTGTCATATATAATACTGTATGTTTATTAGTTTTTTAAATCCTTTAACTAAGTCCTACATAAAATTATTATTAAAAGTTTGGATTTTTAAAAACATAACTCATTTAAACTTAGTAGTGCTTCTAGTGGCATATTACTTTCTGGGGTCAGCTTATGAGTGGGTTGTAGACTTTTCAGTCTTTTCCTTCCCTACCAAAACTAATGAGGTCCATTGATGAACAAATGGGCTAATGAAACAGTAAATACAACAGTAATTTGTAATCTAAATAAGTTAAACGGAGCCTTGGCTCCATAACATAAACAGGCCTATACTTATACTAATTACTTATACTATTAAAGAAACATGAGGGAAGCCATCGAAATTGGCAAATGGGAATTCATTGCTGACCACCGTTCCAGCTGACGAACAGTGGTGTATGTGGAGAAAAAACAGGCAGAAGATGCACGGAAACAAAAACCTTGGAACAAAAAGAGCATTACAGAAGGCCAAATTCAAAGCAAACCAGGAATAAAGGTTCTCCTGCTAGAAGTGCAGCCAAGACTGCCATTCCAGGATTGGTCTCATAAGCCATTCCGTTATGAGAAAGTGGCAATTTAAATAAGCTACTCCATCGTCATGATTGTCTCAAGATGATGGAAGGATGCCCAAAATAGTAAGAGCAATATTAATAGGCTGATAGGCATAAAAAATATAAATTTGAAATAGGCCTCTGTCCAAATTTAATTCAAATATAATAGATCATAAAATAATAATTTTAATAATATTATAATTATAGCTACAAAAGTTATAGTTAGGCTTACCATTGCTTGATTTTGAAATTGATTGTTAGTGAAGAACCCAGAATTGACATGACATGGAGACAAAGTCAAAAGCTAGTCTGGTTCTTGTTGTTTTTAAAAACAACAAAAAAAGGACAACTAAGGACAACTATTTTCTATATTCATTTAGCCTACAGTACAGTACAGTTTACAGTCATAACATTGTTGTTGTAGGCTAATGCAGGCCCCTAAATACTATGCAAAAGTGCCCTATGAATTGAATAAGTGAATAGACAATGTCAAAAAGTAAAATAATTATTTATCGTCATAGACATAATTTTGTCATTTGTTTTTATTTTTACCATGAAAAATATTTGCTCAATATCAGGCCTTGGCCTTTTTATTTTCAAGACTATAGCTCAATCCTTATAATTTATATTTTTTATTATGACGTATAGTGTATAGAATATATAATTATAATTAAGTCAATTTCATTTTAAAATTGTATAGATATAGTCTATATAGTATGTTTATAGTCTATATAGTATAGACTATAGACCCTATTTATTAGTACCAAAATTAATGACTGCCGATATATAATTAATAAATATATTATATTATATGACTGCTAGTGTTGACTGACAGATAGTAGTAGTGTCTACTAAGTAGGTTACGCTGCTGTCTTTTGAAAACTTTTGTCTCGATGTAGCCAGTGATCAGTGAGTATGAATCTGAGTAGGCTTCAGTTTCAGTAACCGATGTCAGTATCTGGGAGCTGAGTATGAGATGAGACTGATGAGTGGGCGTGTCACGTTATACTATACTGAACTCTATACTGTTTAGCAGCACTTAGCCCTTACTTATTGTGCAGTAAACGTAAAGTTTATAATAATCATTCATCTGCATACTTTGAAAAGCGTATAATTTAGTTTGAAAATCGGGCCAGCTAGCTACAACTATTGTTTTCATTCATTATTATTTTACGATTGGTTAGAGTTTTACATTGCATCCAGTTACACCCATCATTGATATCGCTTCTTTTTTCTTACAAAATTTGTTACAGTTACAGCAGTTTTGATTTAATCGAATGGTTCAATATTATGCCTTTATCCATATCCTTTTTTAAATAATCAATTCGTTTTTTTTAAATTTAAAGTTAAATGACTATTTTCCTAACTAAAGGTTAAACAAATAATTAAGCAAGGTAAATTAAACACTATTGAAGTTCGTTAAATTATGAACTAATTGCTAATTTGAACTTTTATAGTAAATAAAATATGTAAATGTAACTGTTTTTTATATTTATATTATATTGTTATTGATTTAAATATTCTACCGTATTTGAGTCTTGAAAATAATATTTATGCCTATTTTTGTACTCTGGTTAAATTGAAATGCAGAATCATAATAAAGTCGACTTTCATATTTTAATTTTAAGCAGTTTTACATTATTCCATGTATATGATAAGTATATGTTGTATTTGTTGTGTAAATTTATTTAGTAATTTTTAAGCCAATGAAAATAATATTTTTTTAAATTTTTTTTACCTTTTCTGTCGACATAACTCCGAATGATATCTTGACCTTGATGGATGTAGTAATATCCAATTACTCCGTACTCCAAGAAAGAAAAGAAAAATCTGCAGGCCTATACCGTACTAAAAATTCTGTTTGGAGAAATAAACACGTAGTTGTAGTTAATGTCATTGGGGTTAATTATTTGCCTTGGCAATTTCGGATACCTGAGTATCACAAAATATTATGATTTCTCAGGCCTTCTATTCCGTTATAAAATCTACTTATAATTTCTCAACCATTACAATGATAAAATTAAACATTTCACTCATTTAAATAATCTTCTACGGTACTTAGCCTTCAACATTAACCCCGACCGGAGCATGACGTTTGGAGGACCCCCCCCCCCAACCCCCTGTATTTTTTTCGGTTAAAAGGCTCATTGGCTATTTAAAGCAATTAACAATACTTTCCATTTTTTTTTCAAATCACAACTTTGGGCCCCTTAAATATACGAATCCCTCTGCAGCAGCTGCACGGCCCACGCGACGGCCCTCCCCTCTCCACCAAAGCCTTCACCACCCTTAGCACTACGTCCCCAGTTCTAAAACCTTTAAATGTTGCTCAAACCAAGTGTTTTATTATTTCATTTCCCTCTCCTCTTATGAAAACAATTACGAATTTAACATAATCTTATTATGATTTTTTTTAAAATGTAAAATAAACATAGAGTCTTAGCCTTTATTCATTATTTGTAAACTTGCTTTTTAAAACATGTAGGCTATATATATATATATGTACGTAATAATAATAATAAGTTTATATTCTACCGATGACTGATCACGGCTTACCTTCAAATTTTAAATACCGGTAGCCTACATCTTATCATCGCATGATTCAATGGGATCCCAGCACTATATTTCAAACACTATCGGTAGCCTTCGAGTTGATGCAAATCTTTACATCCATCGACCCGCTACACAATAAACTGTCGAAGAGGTTAATCGCATTATTGAGAAGCTGATAAACACCTGGTCACGTGTCTAATTTTTTTCAGTCGTTCTTACACCTGTATGAGCTATACAAGTGCAATAGCTTGGTGGCCTTTGTCCCCTCTCGCAAAGTCCGTTTTTCCCCCCATCATTTAGGACCGATAAATGTTGCATAAGCCAAACAAAGACATAATTTTTATTATACTGTAGCCTAGAACGAGTGCGAAAGTAGTGTACCGGGTCTTTAAACCTAGCCATTTGATTTGAATAAGAATTTGTAGGGAGTCCTCATGGTGGAAATCAATGACAGATTATCTCTATCAAAGACTATCTTAACTCCCACCCCCACCCTAAACCCAAATGTTAGGCCACTATCCACGCTTATCATCACCCCGTGCAACATAATTATGTTTTGACACCTCTAGGACAGTTCAAATTCTGGTGACCTAGTAACTCATGGGGGTGCAGTGGAGTGCTGTAGTTCTTCCAAACAACACTAGTCGACAAGTCAGTAGATGTTGTCTCTACTTTAAATACTTAACTAGTTAATCTGACTATAGTGTTTCAGAGGACGCTATGCAGAATTAACACTGACTTACATTACATACAATCTTGTATAGGGCATGGTTCTGAGGGACTGCTCTGGACGCAATTAATTTAAATGATCTCTCCCCCCAAGTTAAGGCTCTTTTTTTTTTTTTTTTTGTCTGACGAAAATACCATGTTATATAACCAAGATCTGCCTTAGCCGCTTGTGCATTTTACAGACAACAAAAGATCACGTGACGATTTGCGTCGGTTTTCTAAAAAATTGGACCAAGTACTAAATAGATTACCAGCTTATGTAACATCGAAATTCGGGGGCTCTGCACCACAAAGGCTATGCACAGTTATCGGCCCACTCGACTGGTGCGGTAGTACTATAAGTGTCGTTTTTTGTTTGTTTTTTTTAAGAGAGAAAAAAAAGAAAAGATACACACCACAAAGAAATATCAAAATAATTACCTTAAAACAACATCAGTTGATTAGAATGATCATGCCAATCGTGTATGACTTTAAGCCAGGCGAAATGTGTAGCCTCGTGTAAGTGTAAGCCATCGCCTAGCCTATTTATTAAGCAGCTCGTTGACCGCATAAATAGTAAGCCACATGTTGTAGCGAAGGTTGACAAGAGTCATTTCCTCCAATTTACACCCCCCCCCCCACACACACACATAACTTTTGTTGCATGTGTACAGAGGAGAGAGAGTAAGAGAGAGAGCGAGGGAGAGTGAGAGCAATTCCTATACAAAATTGATATATATCGTAGCGTAACTAGGGCGGTTTGGGGGAGGGGGGGTGACATCGATGGTGAAATGCACATTTAACTTCGCTTGTGTCAGTTTCAAAATAGAACACAGTTAGAAACAAGGCTGGAGCAGGGTGCCATCGGGGAGAGCAGGGTGCCATCGGGGAGAGCAGGGTGCCATCGGGGAGAGCAGGGTGCCATCGGGGAGAGCAGGGTGCCATCGGGGAGAGCAGGGTGTCATCGGGGAGAGCAGGGTGCCATCGGGGAGAGCAGGGTGCCATCGGGGAGGATGTCACCAGACGAACAGGGAGCCACCAGGAAGGGTGTCACCGGGCAGAGCAGGGTGCCATCGGGGAGGGTGTCACCAGACGAACAGGGAGCCACCAGGAAGGGTGTCACCGGGCAGAGCAGGGTGCCATCGGGGAGGATGTCACCAGACGAACAGGGAGCCACCAGGAAGGGTGTCACCGGGCAGAGCAGGGTGCCATCGGGGAGGATGTCACCAGACAAACAGGGAGCCATCAGGAAGGGTGTCACCGGGCAGAGCAGGGTGCCATCGGGGAGGATGTCACCAGACAAACAGGGAGCTATTAGGAAGGGTGTCGCTGGACAGAGCAGGTTGCCATTGTGAATGGCGTCACCAGATAAAGCAGGTTGCCATTATGAAAGGTGTCACCGGACGGGGCAGGTTGCCATTATGAATGGTGTCGCCGAACAGAGCAGTTTGCCATTTTGAATTGTGTAACCGGACAGGGCAGGTTGCCATTATGAATGGTGTCACCGGACAGAGCAGGTTGCCATTATGAATGGTGTCACCGGACAGAGCAGGTTGCCATTATGAATGGCGTCACCGGACAGAGCAGGTTGCCATTATGAATGGTGTAACCGGACAGAGCAGGCTGCCATTAGGAAGGGGTCACCAGACAAAGCAGGGTGGAACCAGAGCAGGCAGACTCTGTGACAGGTCCAGTGAGAAGTCTGGACAGGGGGGGGGTGGTCCACAACCCGAGTTTACCACACAGGGTGACGCCCAGGGTTTACTGCACTGGGTGACACCAACCCCATTGACACCACTGGTAACATGCATGTTATTTAAAAGTTATTTAATGTGTTATATGTGATTAAAGGTAGCCTACGTATAATTTGCCCGGTTTACTAGTGAGTTATACCATTGGTTAAAGAAAGGTTTGCCACCCCCCTTAGGCTGGTGGCTTTCAGCATTTTAAATCTGATATTTTTCTTGTTTAAAAAAAAAAATCGAGTCCATTTCGCCAGGACGCGTTCAAAGTAAAAAAAAATATTTAAAAAATTCGTTATTATACCAGATTGTGTGGATAAAATTAACTCCTTCGAGAACTCGTCACCTCAACATAGGCACCTGTGTTGGCTGGGCCTGAGAGGAACGCGTGTGGGTAATGATCAAAGAGAGGGAATCGGGCCATCGTACTACGCAGAAGACATGTGTAGAAGTTGGGAACTTTACAGTTACTTTGTGCATTTTGCGTCCGTTTTTTTTCCCCATTGTCATAGACGCATTTGAGATGAGTAAACTACATACATGTTTGTGTACTCTTTTTCTACTTGTTGACAAGTCACTGAACGCCACTGCAGCCGCACTCCTCGTTGGCAGACCCAGATTGACCTTAAGCAAAATAAGCAATAAGTGCTTATAGGGCATCAGGTACCAACAATTCAACTCAGATACTTAAAGAATGGAAGACCTAATGGAAGACTTCAAACATGTTCATTTTAGAAATGAAAAGCAATTATGTGAGAGGAAATGACAAATTAATGGCTTGCGTGGTGATTGTATGTGAGTTAAACTGCTCGAAATGTGGAGGTCAGAACTATGATGACGAAATATAGTGGTCAGTCCTCTGATGACGCTTCCAAATGTTTTGACGTTACAGGTGAATGTAGCAAAAAAAAGTATTGAAAGAAATCAATTTACTATATAGAAGTACCCTGCGTAGCCCATTTAATAAATAGTATTAGGCCGGAGTGTTGTTAACTGCTGCCTAGAGGCGGTAGATTCTTTCTCGATAGTGCAGTTACCGGATAATTTTTTTCAGCATCAAGGGGCTGTCCATTAATTATGTCAACAAAATAGGGGGAGGGGGGTCTGAAAATTTTTGACAATTGTTGACAAGGGGGAGGGGAGTAGGTCAAGAAAAGTTGACGTCAACAGTGTTACTTTTTCAAAATAAATTTAATTTCAAAATTTAAAATTTATTAAACTTTTTTTTCTAAACATTTTACTTTTATTCACTTTTTTGTTGTAGTTTTAAACTAGTCTATTTTAAAATATTGTTGTTTTTTTACCCATTTTATCTTTATTTGGGGGGGGGGGTAATCAAATGTTGACGTAATTTTATAGGGGGGTCTCTGGAAGTTTGACAAGTTGTTGACAAGGGGGAGGGGGGGAGGTAAAAATCGCCAAAAATTTGTTGACATAATTAATGGACAGCCCCCAACCAGCCGGCGGCAAATCCTTAAAAAGTTGTAATGGAAACGAAAGTGTTTTAAAACCCCTGTCTCACACAAGATGGTTGGCACATGCTATTGCTACAGAAACAATATTTTGGATCGTATTCTAAAATGTTACAAACACTTAACTGGGTCGCCGAAGGCCAGCATCAAAGGGGAGATAAGCACTTGACTGTATGGCCAAAAACCAGCATCAAAGGGGAGATAAGCACTTGACTGCATAGCTGAAGACCAGCACCAAAGGGGAGATAAGCATTTGGCTGGATAGCCGAAAACCAGCATCAAATGGGAGATAAGCACTTGACTGTATAGTTGAGTACCAGCACCAAGTGGGAGATAAGCACTTGACTGTATAGCTGAAGACTAGCATCAAAGGGGAGATAAGCATTTGACTGTATAGCTGAAGACTAGCATCAAAGGGGAGATAAGCACTTGACTGTATAGCTGAAAGTCGAGATAAGCATTTTAATGTATAGCTGAAAACCAACACCAAAGGGGAGATAAGCTTTTTAATTTATAACTGAAGACTAACACCAAAGAGGAGATAAGCATTTGACTATATAGCTGAAGACTAGCATCAAAGGGGAGATAAGCACTTGACTCCATAGCTGAAGACCAACACCAAATAGGAGATAAGCATTTGACTGTATAGCTGAAGACTAGCATCAAAGGGGAGATAAGCACTTGATTGCATAGCTGAAGACCAACACCAAAGAGGAGATAAGCATTTGACTGTATAGCTGAAGACTAGCACCAACGGAGAGATAAGCATTTGACTGTATAGCCGAAGACTAGCATCAAAGGGGAGATACGCATTTGACTGTATAGCTGAAGACTAGCATCAACGGAGAGATAAGCATTTGACTGTATAGCTGAAGACTGGCATCAAAGGAGAGATAAGCATTTGACTGTATAGCCGAAGACTAGCATCAAAGGGGAGATAAGCACTTGACTGTATAGCTGAAGACTGGCATCAAAGGGGAGATAAGCACTTGACTGTATAGCTGAAGACTGGCATCAAAGGGGAGATAAGCACTTGACTGTATAGCCGAAGACTGGCATCAAAGGGGAGATAAGCACTTGACTGTATAGCTGAAGACTGGCATCCAAGGGGAGATAAGCACTTGACTGTATAGCTGAAGACTGGCATCCAAGGGGAGATATTAGAAGAGAAGTAAATAATATTGTCAAAAGATGACACGGATTATCATTTTTATTTATGTTGAATTTTTTTAAATGGGATTTTACACCAAAAAAAATAATTACAAATTCTACAGAACGAAGACGTGAACTTAAAAACATATGAAGATCTCTGTGAATCATTAGGTGACAAGCTGTGTAATTCACGAGATCATTGAAATACAACTGAATTAGCAAAGAAATGTTACTAGGTGTGTATTACAAGCCAACTAGAAAATTTAACAGAAAGAAATGACCTAATGAAGGTGATGGACCAGAAGTACTTAATGAAGGTGATGGAACAGGAGGACCTAATGAAGGTGATGGAATAGAAGGACCTAAAGAAGGTGATGGAATTAAAAGACCTAATGAAGCTGGAATAATTTTAATGCAACAAAAATTGTATAAACAAAATGGACACATGCAGATTTTTTTCCCAAAATATAACAGAAGGAACAAATTGAGTGTACCTTTCTAATTGTGGATAATTGATTCCACATATTCTTAGCCCTTATAACTTATGGCTCAGCCAAGCATTCACTTTGGGGTCGTTCGCAAATTACGTCACGCTCAGGGGGGGGGGGGTTCAAGAATTTGAGACACTTTGTGACAGAGGGAGGGGGGTCAAAAATTTGTAACGTCACTTTTTTTTCGTTTTTTTTTTTTTTTTTTGTAAAAGCGCACACCTCTTGCGCTTATCGAAAAATGACGAAAAAACGATTGTGGCCACAGACCATTTTACATTCGGGTTGTGGGTGACTTCGTTGTTTCGCATCACAATTTTCTAATAATACTACATCTTAATCCATTATGGGAAAATGTTAAAGAATAAAATCTTAGTTTGTTTATGAAAATTGTTTTACTATATAGTATAGTGCGTTCAAAAAGAAATTTAACGAAAATTTTAACGTGTGAACTGAAAAAATGATTCGACCAAATTTCCGTTCGATCAAATTTCCGTCGATAAATTTTCTGTCGACGAAATTTCTTTCGTATTAGGAAAAATTAGCTTTGAAGATATAATAAAAGACTTAGCAATTTGAAAAAGAAGGAGAAAACCTGTTTTAAATGAATGATGTAAAACGTCTAAAAATCAATATTATTTTAAGTGCATTTTCTCTTTACCCCAAAAAAGTCTTATTTTACGGTTCATATTCTTGATATTTTGAGTGAGATAAATATGGAGGCACCAGCTTTTTTAAGTGCTTAAGAGCACCCAGCTGTGTTAATCTGACCCTGCTCGTTGGTTAAAGGCTTCTAAACACATACGATCCTATTTACACAACCTTCACGATCTCCAACGCATATTTCAGTCATATTTCGACTCAAGTCTTACACATTGACTGGTACAGTTTATGTGCAATGGTATTTAAAAAAAAAACTAGGCTTCCAGTGCCACCACAGTGTCTGATTTTTTTGTGACGTCCACTCTTTTGACCCGTTGAACAGTCGACAGACGACTGCAATCAAAGTTCGCATTGCCTGAAGGCTTTACCTGAACCCATGAATAATTCGTCTAGACCCCCCACCCCCACCCCACCCCACCCCAAACAAAACAAAAACCACACACTCAAATAAAGAGGCTTACACACATAGCTCTTCCAATTTGGCCTTGTGGCATTTTGTGAGTGCTTGGAAAAGAAAAAAAAAAAAAAAAAAAAAAAAAAAAAGGGGGGGGGGGTATTGGAGGGTACCGTAATGTCAAGTAATATGCGTCATTTTAATAATCAAAGTTAAATAATTAAATCAAAATAATCCAACGCATGAGGGGGGGGGGGAACACGACATTTTAATCATATTTTTTTCTTTATTAACTTTTAAAATTTGCCAATTTTGAGCCTATGGAATTTTTATTCATGTGGCAACTTCCACAGGTGACACCCCTCATACGGCTACGGACTGCAACTGTTGTAAAAGGATACCCTTGGTTCAGGGGCGTCTACCGCTTATACGTTTGTAAACTTAATTCTTCATTTAAACTAAAATAAACTACTACAAATGAAATCCGAATAGCATTAGTCAAAATGGACCCAGACACGCAGCGCCGCCATTCGCACCCGGGTACCATTACACTCAATGCTATTCGGATGTCATTTGTGGTAGTTTATTTTAGTAAAACCGAAGAATTAAGATTACACACGTATAGTACATTCAATTATCTTTCATTTGATACCTCATGTTTGTCTTACAAACTTAACAATAATATTTTAAATAGTTTTTGAATCCCAACCTCTCAATTCTGGTACCCGGGTACCAATATGTTCAGCCTTCTTTGGTTTCTTAGAGTCCCTTAAAACGCTTGTGTAAAGACTTTTAAAAGTTTTTATATGAATCTATTTTTTTCGTACTTTTTAAAATAGTGTAATAGTTTGTTGTAATTTTTAAATATATATATAAATAAAACAGGTCTCCATATTCTCGTCAGAAAAGTTGAGGGCAAAATTTGCAACAAAAACAATATTATGTTTGTATAGTAATTAGGGACATGCAATAACAGCATTTGCTAACTTATAAATTTGCCTAACCTGTCTAATATCCCCCAAACCCCATACAAAATTAACTTTTAAAAGCGTAAACACATTTCCCAACTCAAAGACACAGGTGTATGAAGTGGGGTGGAAAGGGAGGTCCACACGGGTGGAACTCATTTCGGGGCGGTATTTTTTGGTCCGCTTGATATACTATATGCAGCATATTTTGTAAGTGTAGGCTATTCTGTGTGAAATTTTATTTTCGTTAAATAGAGGAGACAAAATCAAGGACAGCCTTGGACGTCACAAACTCTAGTGACAAAAGTTTTACACATAATCTTCAAATTTCATCAGTGGCATATGAAGGAGTTGTGAAGGGGGCGGGCAGTGATCCGCCCCTGTGGCACAAAGCTTTTCCCACTCTTGGTGGCACTGCGCCACTGAATTTTCCCACAGAAACACTACTCTACACTTTCTACAGTCTACACTCTACAGTAGCGGTTACATACCAGTGCAAACAAACTCCTTGTCACCCAGTCCCTAACCCCTCCCACTCCTTCACGAAAAACAACTTCTTTTTGCGTAATAATTAACTTCACTTTATCGCTTGGAATTATAAGCAGTATTATAAACTAATACAGTCTAAGTCAGCGGTTCTCAACCTTGGGGTCGCGACCCCTTTGTGGGGGGTCGCACGACCTTTTCCCAAGGGTCGCCTAAGAACATCTGAAAACACATAGGCTCTACAATTATGACGTAGTATTATAGTAGTAACGAAAATAATTTTGTGACTGGGGGTCGCCAGAACATGAGGAAGTGTATTAAAGGGTCATGGCATTATTTAGATTGAGAACCACTGGCCTAATTGAAAATCATGAAAAAGGCGAAATGCTAGAAAACCGTAGGAAAATGGCGGTAAAGATAAACAACATAATTTCGCAAGTGAGTCGAATGGCTGTAACAGTAATAAAACTTCGGCTAATGTGCTGTTGTGGTCCCCTTATTGGGAGTCACTTCCCTTTGTTTATGATAGATTTAGGGTTCGGGTTAGGGTGAGCGACAGAGGGACCACAACAGCACATTAACCAAAACTTCTTATAAGCTACACATGCAATTACTAGTACTATTATTATATAATTAGTAATAAGTTTTGTTAAGTTTTAAGTATAAGTATAGAATTGAATAAATTTTAATAAGTGTCTCATTTGATTGTGTTACACAAATCAAAATAGCAGGACCTCATGAATTGCCCTTACTTGTCTTGTCTTAGCCTATTATTAATATTATTATTATTTTAAACTCTTTTGTAATCATTCATATTTAAATCAAATTAGACCTAATTTACTGATAGTAACTGTAATGAATTAATAATAATATATTGATATATTTAATGTATGATGACTTAGTGTAAACTCAGGGCAGGGGCCTTCCATAAATGACAATAATAGAGGGGGGGGGGGGGAACAAAGTTTTGGTGATGAGGGTATCTAAATTTTGTAATTAATTTGGTTTGAAGGAGTAAAAAAATCTGCCTAATTAACATGACAACACATTATTAGGGAATATTATTTCAGACTCCGAGAGCTTTGAAAAGACATGATTCTTGATAATTTGTTAGCTTTGTCTAAAGTTACAGTTAATATTTAAAATGTATTTTATATGACTATGAAAAAGCAGAAAAAAACTGAAGTGGTCAAGTATGTAACCTCTATCAATTTAGGAAAAGGATAACAACTGTTATTCCTACAAAGCTTAAGATTTAGCCTACATCATGAGACGGTCAGCAGCACCAAGCCAAACGGGATCAGGGCAGAGAGGATTGCTGACAAAGCGGCCAAAATTTACTCCTCCAGTTGCAACATCTGTCAACTCCACAAAAGCTGTTGACCAATCAAAAATATCTCAACTAACAACACCTCGAAACTCACTATTTAAAGAAGTTTCATCAACAAACATCTCAAGATCTGAATTTATACATAAGTCAATTAGACTTGTTGAAAATTCGGAACCTCAGGTAGTTTTTAAATGTGCAGATAATTCTAAAACTAACTATCAGCCCTTAACCAAAGCCTCGGATTCAGAAACTGATCATCTGAGTCATGATGGTTACAGTGTACGCTCATCTCCTAGTGGTTACAATAGTAATGGTCACAATATCACTGAAGAGAGCAGTTTCCTTTTAAACAGGTACTGTTCTGTATTCTCTCTTTGCATAGACCATTAATTAACATATGTGACCACTCCTATTTATTGTGCTTTAACTTAAATTAACATCAAGCATTTTAGATTTAGAAGGTGTAATGCTCACCTCCTTGCATTAGCTACAAGGAAACAGGCATTTTGCTAGCTTTATTTAGGAATTAAATTCTTTTTTTTTTTCAGTTTAATATTACCTAATTATAAATTTGCCAAGTTTTTTGTTTTTTTTATGTCACTTTTTATATAATTAAGTTAATTGTTATTAATGTCTTGCCAGAATTATTTATTTAAAAACCATATTTCTTAGATCTCATGGAGAAATTGTCAAGCGAGATACTTCCACTGTTGCCATGTTGACAAGAAAGCCATTGCAAGAAGTCAGTATAGTACAATTAATGAACAATAAAATGTATTGTTAGCTTCTAAAGAAAACTACAGCATTTCTTTACTTACGAAAGTGGATAGCAATATCTAATGTAATTATTGGTTTTAGTTTCATAGCAGTAGAAACTTACTAATTTATTTTCCCCTAGTTCTAAACTTAGAATTTAGAAAGGTGTACAATAAATGCTAGAAATTTTTACATCTGCCTGTCTGGCTGCATTGATTTAAGTTTACTTTTAATTAAGATAAAGTTTGAAATTTTGAATTCTTTACATGGTGAACCTTTTGAGGGACAGCTTTCATGCCAATGAAAGAGAAGGAAACATAACTTTAAAGAATTGAATGAAAAATATGAACCAAAAGATGAAAGGTCAGCTATGAGAATGAAAATTATCTTTCAATTTGGGGCATGGGGCTCTAAACTGAAATGTTTTATCTAAGTTTTAAGAAGATTGTAGCAATCAGGCACTGAAGAAAATAATGAAGACAAGCTGCCTAATGAATAATAAAACATTTTATTTTCATTGGAACAATATATTATCATCTCTCACCAACAGTTCGCTTATGTAGTAAAATTGCTACACCACCAGGTCATGAACCAAATCTTTAAAAAAAGCAAAAACTTACAAAATTTATTTAGAATCTTTTTCCTACTCAAAAGTTTAAAAAAATTCTATTTGCTCTACTCACCAGGCAAAAATAATTGAAGGGCTCAAGGGAAAAACCAGTGATGTCAGGTTTTGAGAGTTTTGAGGAAAATGATAATAAAGTTTGAAAATTCCTCATAAAAGTATCAAAATATTAAAATTTCTAAATATTTATTTATTGACTAAGCTGCTTTTTCAGTTGGACCTATGCATCATATTATTCTATTGAATAGAATGTAGCCACACGGGAGATAACTTGCAAATTTTGAAAAATTGACATCACTGGTTTTTCCCTTGAACCCTTAAATTGAATCTTTTTAAAAAAAATTAATTGAAACATCTTTTTTGTTACTTTTTACATTTTAACATTTTTGATATTCTAAATATTAATTGAATTTTTAAAAAATATTTGCTTCATCTTGCATTGATAAAAACACATATGGTGACTCATTCATTATAATTGTTATGTGCTTATTAGTTTTCTTTCATTTCTCCCACAGGTGGGACTTGATGACTACCTTGAAAGTACAAGAGATCTGGAGGCAGGGAATCAAGTTGGCACACAGCAACAGGTTCCTCGCACAGCAACAGGTTCCTTGCACAGCAGCAGGTTCCTCGCACAGCAGCAGGTTCCTTGGAACCCTGTGGAGCATGAAGTGTCTCATAGCCATGACTCTGCATCTTCAGCAAAATACTTTCAGGTTGTGTGGTGTAAGCTGTCAAAAAAGAAGCATAAAAAATGGGAGGGAGATGGTGAGCTTTTTACATTAAAAATAAAACTTGGGCCAAAATAAACTACAGCAATAAGGTTGATGTTTTACTGTTAACTTTTAATGAAGTTATTGGTTTTCAAAAAAAATTAAAGTAAAATAAATGAAAATAATTTTTTTTAAAAATTAATTTTATTCTTTTACTTGGAAATCTTTATCCGTTTTAATTTTTCTAGTTATGTTAAGATTGAAGGACTTAAGTTTATTTTTTGTTTTTGTTTCCATCACAATTTTCCCTCCCTTAATCAACTTAATGACAAATAGATAAATAATTTTCAATATTTAAATGTACAATAGATCAGAAAAAACATTTTATATTCATATTATTGTGATATGCTTAACATTTGGCATAGGCTAATAAACTATAAGCATAGTTATGAATGTCCCCACACCTTCACCCTGCCAACCTAGACACAAATTTTACATGGCAGAGTGGAAATAAATGCATAATAGGTATATGATATACTAGTACACCTCCGTAGTAAGCTTATCCTTAGTAAGCAAATGTCAGTGAATTATAATTATGTGCAATATTCTGTTTATTTAATAGTAAGGCCTGAACAAATTTTTTATCAACAGAGGGAGAAATTATTTGAAATACTTAAAATATTTAATTTAAAAAAAGTCTATCGTTTTATTTTTCTCGTAGCTGTGTTATCTGTATCTGGGCGATCTGCTACTCTGTTTGATATGGAAGGAAAGATGTAAGTTACATTTTTTCATAAATATTATACAACCAGCAAGATTTCTTGAAAGTGTGCAGGGTGTATGCTTATAATATATTTCCTAAATAGTATATTGAACCAAAACAGTATGTTTGATCAACGAACACTCCATTCCCTTTCTTACTATGTTAATAAAAACTTTCAACAATTTAGATTTTATTCGTTAAATAATTTTTCATAACATAAATAACTCCCAGGAGTTAACAATTTAATATCAAAACAATGAAATTTTAAAAAAATAATTTAATATTTTGTGTTTACATGAGCTGTGTGGCCATTTATGCATCTTCTTTTCCTTCAATATATTTTGTATAAATTAATCTTCATGAATTCTTTATATGTTATGTTAACTGAGGAAGTTTTTTTTATCTGAAATAATTGACTTCATATTTTGTATTACTTAAAAAAACTGTCCTGTCTTTTTTTGTTTTCAAGCCTCAACATATCTTGTTCAACTTTTTATTTATTTCAGTCCTAGTTGTTGTATGCATAGAAGCAGACCTGTTTACTCTTACGATTTTGGCGTACAATGTACAATCTTGAGGCGCATACTTTTTATATACATTTTTTTTTTACCATTAAGATAATGTATTGAACGATTTTGTGATGATATTGTACGATTTTAAGAGTTTGAGGGTAAACAGGTCTGTAGAATGTGTATTTTATTCTATTTCTTATGATCTGTGTTGCACAACTTTTATTAAGATTTTCCCCATACTCATTCTAGGACTTTATAAACTTATTTTATGTTACTATTATTCAAAGAATTGGACGAGGAAGTGGGTATAAAATTGCTCAGCTTGAGTCACTATCAGACGATGAGATGCTCGTTGTAGGGGGAAAGGAAGTACAGGTAAGGTGTTCTTTTTTTAAAAATTTGCCTTCCGCTGCTTTGTTATTTCTAATCTTTGGTATACTGAAGTAATGAAAAATCAAGAATGATTTTGATATTGTTTTAAAAAGTACCTGGTCCCGCCCAGATAGCAAAATAAAGGAATCCTCTAACCACATCTTATGCTATGAACCTTCTAAGGCATAGATAAAAACATTTGCTTATACTATGAATTACTCCTGGCTTAAAAGGATTTTATTTAAATAACGGAAACATTGAAATATTCTAATAAACGGAAAACTCTTTGCCTTTTTTTTTTTGTCCAGGTTATGTCAGCACTGACAGAAGAGAAGTTCAAATCTGGCAAATGTTTCACATCAACGCAAGCAGACGTTGGCTCATCATGTGATCTAACAAAGACTGGACAGAAATTAATAACTGGTGAGAATTCTATAAATCTGGATACTAACAGGGCAAAATGACTTGATAGTATCATTCTGTTGCCCAATACTGTCTTATTTAAATGATGGTTGTTCTAAATTTTTTAATTTATATTATTTTTGTTTTTTAATCTTTCAAATTCAACTGTATTTCATTGGACATTCCTCATTTACAAATCTTGGTTCTTGACCACTATTTGCCAGGCTTATCTGAAAAAAAAAAAGTTATTATCTTATTTTTGACACATGATTGGATTTTCTTTCCCAGATGTATCCAAACCATTCATTAATCCACTGTTAAAATCATCAACATCAGGCACCTGTAACCAGGTAAGATAACTTTGGTAACATTTTAATAACGTAAGCGATGTAAGAGCTTGTTATTGACTAACTGAAAGTATATTATCCTTTTATTATAAATTGTTATGAGTTTTAGTATAAATTTATCAGCCTGATGTCCGAAATATATCAAGTCAAGAAGTAGAAATTTTACAGTTCAATTGGTATATTTCCTTTATTCCATGGACTTGATAAGTGCAGAACTTTTGCTTAGAATAATTTTGGCCTCCTCATAAATGTCATTAATTTTTTTCAACCTTTTTCTAATACAATCTGTTGAAAGAAGAAAAGGAAAACTGTGGTCCAAAATAGAAGCAACTATTCATATAGCATTCTGTGAAATAGTTTTTAAATGTAATATGTTAAAAGGAAATCGTATTGTCTATGAAAATAACCTAAAACTGAGTTATCAACAAAATTGCTATTTATAGAATCTCTTAAACTTTTGAGAAAGCATTTTTTTTTAAATTTCAAATAAAGTTGAGGTCCAACACCCAACAGACGACCTGGCCCTGCCATATGATATGTCAAATGGTGATAACTTGTTCCATTTTTCTAAGGACCTGTGCCAGCGGGCAGACATGATAATTGGAAACTACTGTTTTGGAATCTTTAATTGTTATCATAGATGAAGTTTCTTGTAACAATATTTTACTATATGTGCTGTTTTGATCCACTTTCATTTCAGTTGCTGACAAAAGAAATGTCTGCCAAAGTTTCAGTCATTCCAAAATATGACCCCAGCATTCCAGGTGCTTTGGTAATGCCCCGCCCCAGTGTGGATCATCAGGTAGACAAGCATTTGTTAACATTTCGGAAGGAATATCTTTACTAAATATTTCATATAATAAATTTGAATATCATCGGGGATAAAAATTCTCTCAAATCTTTTAAATCTCTTCCTAAGTGGAAACACAACCGGCAGGGCCTGTCTGTTACTGATGTGGTTGTTGACCCTTATCTGTCCTCAAGTTTGCGCAGCCACCAACGTGAAGGCGTTGTGTTTTTGTACGAGTGCATTATGGGAATGAGAAACCACCAAGGTCATGGAGCTATTCTTGCGTATGTTTTTTTTTCCCTCCTTTTTTCTACTTTTTTATTACGGGCTGTTATTATGTTAGAAAAATTACGGTAACTCCTTTCAAGGTAGCATATGGGAGTTTTCTAGCATTGCTCCTGGGTCCAAATACTTGGGTATCTTTAAACCAAATTCATGTGATAAAATTCAAAATTTCACAGCAACACAGTATAAAAATATATTGCATAATTTGGAGGCAAGGTTTAATAATCATGAGGCTTTAATTTTTTAATATTTTGTTTTGTGTTTCTATTTATAGAGATGACATGGGTCTGGGAAAAACACTTCAGTGCATTTGTCTTATTTGGTAAGTTTGATGCTTCAACAGTAAAATAAAATTTTAGCAAAGTAAAAATCTTCTACACAGTGTCCCTTTTTTGATCATGAAAACTAATGTTAAACATTTATCACTTTTTAAAATTCCCAAGTTCATTTTAATTCTAACATACTGTTAAATTTTTATTAAACTATACTTTGTGCTCGAAGTGTCCTCATTAGCCTCAACGCAGGCTTCAAGACCCGCCCTCCATAGACCCATCATTAATAAAAGGGTTCCCTTCTTTTCCGTACCCAGTTTATGAATTACTTTTTAAAATATTCACCAATGAACACCATTTAAAATATTCGGTTCCATGACAAAACGACAAGTGACAAAATGACAAGGGACAAAACGACAAGTGACAAAACGACAAGTGACAAAACGACAAGGTGACAAAATGACACGGTGACAAAACGACAAGGCGACAAAACGACAAGGTGACAAAACGACAACGTGACAAAACGACAAGTCTTCAACGCCTCCACCGTCTTTAATGCCTTACATTGGTGTTTCCCAACGTGGGTCCCACGCCCCACAGTGGGGCAATTTGAAAATGAGCTATCTAGAACTTGAAAACACAAACATCTCACTAACGTTAAACAATAAATTATTACTAATAATTAAAATAATATAGAAAAATATTTCATTAAAATTATTTCATAATTGAATGCCAGTTCTCCATATATGTTTTGAAAATTTACTTACTATGTTTTCTCACCAATTTTCTAGTGATTTCTTCCTAAAACCTATTATTAAATTTTTCAATATTAAAAATTATGTATATGTTACATGGCGGCAAAGAATTTTAAAAAAGCTTATTTGGGGCATGGCACGAAAAAGGTTGGGAAACACTGGCTTAGGTGGGGCATGGCACAAAAAAGTTTGGGCAACACTGGCTTAGGTGGGGCATGGCACAAAATAGGTTGGGAACCACTGCCTTGCATACAGTAAAGTATGGTCAACTTTTTTTATATTTAACATGCCTTATAGTTGGGGAAACACGGTATTGGATTATCAGACTAACCCTAACACTAATCTCAAACCTTTTTATTTTGTCACTTTGTCGTTTTGTCACTTGTCGTTTTGTCACCTTGTCGTTTTGTCACTTGTCGTTTTGTCTGGTTACCGTTGCAAACATGATAAACTCGTGCGGCGGTCACATCAAAGAGCTTTGATGTTGGCAGCGATGTGTTTGAAATATTGTTACTTTCTTAGTGGAGTCGTCGGCCTAATTCTGTGTTAGTCGTGATGAAAAATAACTTGAGTTTGACACATGTGCTCTAGAAGCTGGAGTTGGTGTTCAACAGTGTAGTGCTGTGCAGAGACGTAGCGTAGGGGGGGCAGGGGGTGCAGATGTACCCGGGCGCCAGCTAGTTAGGGGTGCCAAAATGTGCTTTGGTATTACTTTATTGATGAAAATAATGGGTTTGAGAGTTGAAAAAAGGAAAAGAGGGCGCTTTAAAATGAATCTTGCCCCCGGGCGCCAAACACTCTAGCTACGCCACTGGTGCTGTGTTAGTGCAGTTTCCTGTACAGTGTAATTAGATAGTAATAGACCTTTTGAGATCCTAATCTTATGCATAATAACAGACATACTTGAGATAATAATTAAAAACTTTAATTAATTACACATTTTATTTTTAATTACTATAATTAGTAATTGTAATTAATTACTTTCCATGTAATTGTCCTTTTTTAATTGCTCAGTAAATGTTTATTTTCAGAGTAAAAGTGAAAATACTGAATAGCAGATCACATCCTTATGAATATAGTGTCATGGTATACAACATACTCATATAGTACTTTGACCCAATATGATATACATTTTGTCTCCAAGGAATGAGCAAGCTGAACATTATAATTTAAATTATGTCATGGTTGCTCATACACACAGACAATCACTGAAATTTTTAAGGGTCTGCTGCAAAATATGATTGTGTATTCAAATATACAGTAAAATCATTTAATGAACTTCTCTGACTTTCTTGTATAACAATAAAATCCAAAATCGGGTTCCCAAAAATGTGCATGTACTGCACTGTAAAAGGAAATATGTCTTACTAAAACAATGTTGATGTTTTAAGTTATTGAAAAAAATGAACAAAAATTCCCAAATAAAAAATTTTTAAATAAAAAAAAAGGAATTGTAATTACAGGTCAATAGTGGAGTAATTTGTAATGGTAATTAAGTACACTTTTGAATAAAGTAATGTAAATTGTAGATAATTACAAATATAGGTCATATAATTCTAATGGTAATTCTAATGGTAATTAATCACATTTTAATGTAATTATGCGCAAGTCTGATAACCGAATACCGTGTTTCTCCAACGATAAGGCATGTAAAATATCTTAAAAAGTGAACCTTACTTTATTGTATGTAAGGCATTAAAGACGGTGGATGAGTTGGCGTTGAAAACTTGTCGTTTTGTCACCTTGTCGTTTTGTCACTTGTCGTTTTGTCACCTTGTCGTTTTGTCATCTTGTCGTTTTGTCACCTTGTCGTTTTGTCACTTGTCGTTTTGTCACTTGTCGTTTTGTCGCTTGTCGTTTTGTCATTTGTCGTTTTGTCTGGTTACCAAAATATTCACCAATGAACACCATTTAAAATATTCACCAATGAACACCATTTAAAAATGGCTTCAGATCATTTCCTCCTCCTTGTACTTATGACTCTGTCCTACTTCTTTGACCTACATAGGACCCTCCTGAAGCAAGGACCTTATGGTGGCAAACCTGTGGCAAAGAAAGTTTTGATTGTCACCCCTGGCAGTTTGGTTAAAGTAAGTTCAATTAAAATGCCAACCATTAATAGCTACTGGTACATCTAAGGATAATATTGGGGCGGCTTCGTTCAATTCGTGTGAAGTAAATAAATAATGGAACAAGATATGTTTAGGCTTGAGCTTGAGGAAAAAAAAATACAAATTACTTGCCATTAAAAACTTCACAGATCACAATGCGGCCATTTCTTGTTTTGTAACGTCGGCTAAAGAAGGCATTTAGCCGAAAAATCCTTTTAATCTGTCTTTTTTTGTTCAAGCATTCACATATCTTGTTCTTTTCCTTATTTGATAGACCTAAATCGACCTTATTTAGTAGATTTCATTTTATGTTTTTGTCTCAGTGCTAAATATTAATTTTCGTGGGACACACATTACAGTGTGAATTTTTTTCTCTACTTTTTTGTCATCTGTCTCTTGGCTTAGATCTTTGAAACTTAACTTAAGCCTACAACCTTTCCTCGAGAAGTTTTAAAGAAATTGTGTATTGTTTATTTCAAATGAGTTATAATGATTGTTTCATGACTAAAAATCTGCCACGATTTCAGAACTGGTTCTTGGAGTTTAAAAAATGGCTGGGAGTTGAAAGATTAAATGTGTATGCTGTGTCAGGTGACAAGAGGGCAGAAGTAAGTAGGTCACATCTCAGATCTCTAACTGATGTAAAAAGATCTCATAATGACATGAGCTTCATTATTTATTGATAATATTCTCTTATAAAATTTGATGCCTGTCTCTCTTATGTCTTTTCGGTAAATAAGTTATCAGTTGACTATCTTCTAATGAACATAAGGATTTCTCCAAAATGTCCGGTGTCTATCCTGTCTTGGTCATATCATACGAGATGTTTGTACGATGCCACCCCATGCTGGAGGACATTGCCTTTGATCTCATCATATGTGATGAAGGTCACAGACTGAAGAACACAGCCACCAAGACCACTGCTGTAAGTGTCTGCCTCGTTCTCACTCATCCAAGAAATAACATTTAAACTTACATACATTTTGTAACTAAAGTTATACCAGAAGACGCAAATATAAGGCAATGAACATTTTTTGTGTTGAATGTAACTGATAAATCATCTGGCAGGCATATTTTTGTACAACAGCAACAACTTGGAACAGCACTTTTTTTTTTGTGTCAGTCTACAAGATAAAATTATAGGTTTTTAAATCTAGTGTTATAAGACTGGCACTCAAGTCACACAGCCACATATTTATTATTATTTTAGCTTTGAAAATTCCATCATCAAACACTTTAACTTGAATAGGACAATGGACTTCCAACAAATTAAGCAAATAATTTTACTTTTACCTGTTAGTTTGTACATGAATCAGTTGGAAAATGTGACTTATATTTTCCCTTGGTTTCCCTGCACCAATTTTTATAAATTTTCTTGGTGGACATTTATTTAGACTATTTGCATTGAGTTTTGCATCCTATGAAAACAGTCATTAAATTTCAGTGGTTAACTCGTAAAAGTTGAAAGAAGTTACAATCTTATGTTAGTAAGTCACAAAAAATTACTGCGAAACATGTTAGGTTTTATAGAGCACGTAGAGCTTACTGAAAAGTAGCAGAAGTCGGGTATAAATTATAAATGTCAGTGTAAAAAATGGTTTGACTAGACCCAATCTGAAGTCATTATTATTTCTCTTCACTCTCAGCTAATGATGAGTTTACCTTGTCAAAGACGAGTGGTCCTCACAGGGACACCTGTACAGAATGACTTGCAGGAGTTTTACTCTATAGTGCAGTTTTGTAATCCAGGCATTTTTGGTAATGTACAATTCAATGGTGGGGAAAATGAGGAATGTTTTTAAAAAAAAATCATACAATGCTAAAATTTTAACAAATAGCTTCTAGTCTTCTTAATGTTTACAGTGACCTCAAATTTACTTGATAACCTTTGACTTAATCTTAGCTTGTCCCACATCATCGGGCAATCATTGATTTCCACAGCCCTCTGTCTACAGTGTCAAAGACTTTTCAAAGCTCATGTTTATTTTTGAAAAGTTCTTGTGTAATATTTTGCTCAAAATCTCTTTTGAGACATCTCTTGCTTCCTCTTTCTCTTGGTGGCATCCAGTGTGTAATGATTTAGCTGTAAAGTGCAAAAAGGGGGGTAGGGACACCCTGTGAATCAGTACTTTGAACAACAACTGTGGTTTCCAGCATGTGTGTTCCACCTCTTCTCTTAGGATATTTTTATTACTATGATAAAGATTTATTTATATGTTAACAATGATAGCAAGAGTAAGAACCGCTTCTCCTATTCATCACAATGTAGACCTGAAATAGTTTAGTGTAACAGATAGGTTGATAAATATACAAGCAACGGCAGTGCCTTCTTTTATGTTGCAAGTCTGGTGTGTACTCTGAGACAGATATCCACATTCCATTTTTCTATGTAGAATGCAGTAAACATTTAAAAAAAAAAAAAAAAGTCATTTGATTAATCATGGTAGTTATAGCTATCATATCCCGATTTTTAAAAAAGTTAATATTTGTAATAAAAATTGAAAGAAATTTTTTTTAAAGTAATTTGATTACTTATGGTAGTTATAGATTTTTTAAAAAGTTGATATTTGTCATAAAAATTGAAATAAAAATTTTTATGATTTGAAGCAGTGTCATTATTAAAAAGTTTCATAAAGGAAGTTGATGTTGAGGACATAAACCTGCGTGCAAATTACATGGACCCTCAGTTTGACATCCTGTGCGAAAAAAAAAAAAATTTGATTTAATCATCAAATTGCAGGAACCAGCGCAGCCTTTCGTCGAGTTTATGAAGAGCCCATTGTAGCTTCAAGACAGCCCAAAGCTGCAGCAGACTTGCAGGAGTTGGGTGCAGAAAGAGCTCAAGAACTGACCAGGCTGACCCAGATGTTTGTGCTGAGGAGAACTCAAGAAGTGAATAATGACCACCTACCACCAAAAGGTGATTTCAAAACTGAAGCTCTGGCATACAAAAAAAAATAAAAAATCATACAATTTTTTTCTTCACTTCACATCTCTTGCCAAAAAATTAAACATTGTTGCACTGAACATTTTTTCTCTTTAGTTGAACTGGTTCTGTTCTGCCGACCCTCGCAGTTGCAGCTGGGTCTCTATCGCCAGCTGATCCAGTCCCAGGCGATTAGACGTTGTCTGTCAGGTATCTTGACCGGGTCACCTCACCTGACCTGCATCGGGGCCCTCAAACAGTTATGCAACCACCCCAGTCTACTATATCACAAGGCATGTCAGGCTGGAGAGAAGTCTGATTTAGATGATGAGGTAAATGATTCCGTATGGAGATAAGTCTGATTTAGATGATGAGGTAAAGGATTCTGGGTGGAGATAAGTCTGATTTAGATGATGAGGTAAAGGATTCTGTGTGGAGAGAAGTCTGATTTAGATGATGAGGTAAAGGATTCTGTATGGAGAGAAGTCTGATTTAGATGATGAGGTAAAGGATTCTGTATGGAGAGAAGTCTGATTTAGATGTTAAGATAAGGGTTTCTGTGTGAAGAGAAAATCATTTATCTAAATGAGACGGGGAAAATGAGCACAAAATGGCATAAAAATTGTTTATTTGTGAAACATTTTAGTTTTTATCTATGGCATTCAAACTTCCATTGAAAACTATCACTGTCAATCAAAGACTATCACTTTCCACTAGAGACTATCAGTTCTCACTAGAGATTATCATTTCTCTCCAGAGACTATCATTTCCCACTAGAGACTATCATTTCCCACTAGAGACTATCATTTCCCAACAGAGACTATCATTTCCCACCAAAGACTATCATTCTTCTCCAGAGACTATCATTTCCCACTGGAGACATAGCCTGAAACAGCTTAACGGTTTGATAAATTCTCATGCATCACTTATTCCAGGCTTCCATCTTTGATGGACTGTTCTCTTATTTCCCTGGAGACTTTGATGCCAGTGCATTTGGCAGTGAGGATTCTGGGAAACTGAGCGTGCTGTCTGGTCTGCTCTCTGCGATTTGGGAAAACTCTTCGTCTGAGAAAGTAGTTTTAGTATCCAACCACACCAAGGTGAGATTTTGCTGACATGTGTGGATGTTGTTTGCTGCCGTATGGTAAGTTGTGGACACATTAAAAAGTAGGATAGATGAATATCTGGCAAACCACCAACTTCCTCATCACAATTTTGATTTTTTTCATATCACAGACCCTAGATTTCCTCCAAGTGTTCTGCGACAGGCATGGCTACAGTTATGCGCGACTGGATGGGCAGACACCAACAGCCCAGAGGCAGGACATAGTCACAAAATTCAATAAATTCTCCCATCACAGTAAGCTATTTTCTAGCCTTCTCTGCCTTTTTTAAAACCACATGTTTGCTCGACCATTGCCAGCTTTACAGAAATGAGTGATCACACCATAGGCAATATAATCAAAGCAGTTAAGAAATCATACATAATGTATCATTTCAAGTGATAATTAATCTCTGTTTAATTTTAAATGTATCCAAATTCAAGCAGATGCGTGATAAGTGCCTTTCGTTCAGCCTAAATCAGAAAAGGGGGAGAAATGCTCTAGGTTGGCAGAAGTGATATAAGCAGAGATAAGCTTTGTGTTGGCAGAAGTGATATGAGCAGAGATAACCTTTGGGTTGGCAGAAGTGATATGAGCAGAGATAAGCTTTGGGTTGGCAGAAGTGATATGAGCAGAGATAACCTTTGGGTTGGCAGAAGTGATATGAGCAGAGATAAGCTTTTTTGAGCTTACACACTCAACCCCGCCTTCAAAATAACTTGAAAGAAAAATTTAGTGTGTTTTGAAAAACTCTTGATGCACAATTCTTGATGCACAACTCTTGATGCACTCGACAGGAGTTTTCCTACTCAGCTCAAAGGCAGGAGGTGTTGGTCTCAATTTGGTAGGAGCCTCCAGACTCATCCTGTATGATATAGACTGGAACCCAGCTAACGACATGCAGGTATAGTATCCCATAAAGCAATGGATAGTCACATGACACACTTTTCAGTCTTAAAAAGTTTGATAAACATTCATGTTCACCTGTGAAACAATTTGAATGTAAAAAAAAATATTTGTTTTAAAAATTGGAACCATTTTAAAAATATACCATTTATTTGTAAGTGTTTGTTTCTGTCGACGTGTTTGTTTCTGTCGACGTGTTTGTTTCTGTCGACGTGTTTGTTTCTGTCGACGTGTTTGTTTCTGTCGACGTGTTTGTTTCTGTCGACGTGTTTGTTTCTGTCGACGTGTTTGTTTCTGTCGACGTGTTTGTTTCTGTCGACGTGTTTGTTTCTGTCGACGTGTTTGTTTCTGTCGACGTGTTTGTTTCTGTCGACGTGTTTGTTTCTGTCGACGTGTTTGTTTCTGTAAACGTGTTTGTTTCTGTAAACGTGTTTGTTCCTGTGGGCATGCTTGTTCCTGTGGAGAGCTGGAAGAAAGGACATAATGATTCATTCTTGTATATTTGAGGCAATGGCCAGAGTTTGGCGAGATGGACAGAAAGGAAAAGTACACATCTACCGACTTCTTACAGTTGTGAGTCTCTTGTGGTTTCCTAATTTTTACCCTGCTTAGAATTTAGTTAATAATAATTGCATAATAATATATCTCGGCTCACAGGAGCCACACATCTCTGCTCACAGGAGCCACACGTCTCGGCTCATAGGAGCCATACATCTCGGCTCATAGGAGCCAATTACATTTACTTTTATATTGGCTAGGGGACCATTGAGGAGAAAATCTACCAAAGACAGATCAGCAAGCAAGGGCTGAGTGGTGCAGTGATGGACATCAGCAATAAAAATAATGTACAGTTTTCACTGGAGGACCTCAAGGTAATATTCACCAGTGAGACTGTAGAAATGGTAGGTTAATTGTGGTGTTTCGGTTCATTGTGGTAGGTAGGAAACAGTATTTTGTGCTTTGTTAATATTTTCTTTAATGAGAAACATGTGGTGACAAAATTTGGGGAGCTATGGAGATTGAAAGAAATACATTTTTCAAAGAATCTTACTATAACAGAATCAGAGTTTTATCATAGCTATCTTTTTGAATCTCATTGAGTCTCATGGATTAAAAAAACAGCAACACATTGTTTACCTAGCACCAGCAGGTATTCAATTATGGTTGTAGGTTCAGGCAGCAGATTTAACAGTGAGCAGCTGCAGTAATATGATTGTGGCTAGCTGGCTAGATGATGATTTGGCAAACTTCTGACAAATGACTCTTAACCATGACTGTCGCATAGAAATAATTCAATGTTATGGTAAATTTTTCAGGACTTGTTCTCACTGAATGAGCAGACAGACTGTGAGACCCACTCAAAGTTAGGCTGTGAATGTGAGGGTGACCCCACCTGGGTGCGTGACACACAAGATCATGGTGGTGTAGATGAAAGAATCTGTCAGCTGGGCAAAGGGTCATCTGCGTCTAGTAAGGTCTGTATCAGTTTTAGGTGTGTGCTGATAAAAGGAGAAGAATTTTTAAAGATATATTTTTGTGTGTGTTTGAAAAGTTTTCATATCTATGAGTCTGAGCTATGCATTATCAACATACAATTTTTGAATTACCATTTAATACGGTAAAACTTATGATCTAATGCAGAACTCTGTAACCTTATTTCGCTTGTGGCACACCTAAGGCCTGTCCGAGAATTCACGGCACACCACAAGAAAAAAAAATCGAAATTATAATATTTAACATAATGAGGTCACCTTAGTAGCAGAGTTTGACAGCTAGCCAACAATGTCCCCTTTGTAGCTGTAGCAGAGTTTGAAAGCTAGCCAACAATGTCCCCTTTGTAGCAGAGTTTGACAGCTAGCCAACAATGTCCCCTTTGTAGCTGTAGCAGAGTTTGACAGCTAGCCAACAATGTCCCCTTTGTAGCAGAGTTTGACAGCTAGTCAGCAATGTCCCCTTTGTAGCAGTTTGACATCTAGCCAGCAATGTCCCCTTTGTAGCAGAGTTTGACAGCTAGTCAACAATGTCCCCTTTGTAGCAGCATGGCTCATTTATTTGCCTACATATGATTAGTGCTTTTCCTACTCTTGGAGGCATTTTGTGTGACTCACAGGATGTGGAGCTCTAATCTTATGAGTTGTAATACAACTTTTGATCTAATGTGTTGTAATGCAAGTTATTAATATTGCTGTAAAATACAATGTATGACCTAATGTGTTATAATACAAAATATAATCTTATTTTTTTTGCAACACAACTTGTGATCTAATTAATGTGTTGTAATACAACTTATGCAGGCCCACAACTTGACAATGGCTGAACTACTCCACTGGAATCATTGGAGAGGACAGTTTGCTGGTGATCTCAGGGTAAAGCAATAACTAATAACGTGTGTTTTTAACTCTTTATTATTGTGTCATTTAATTCTACAGGAGTAGAAATTTTAATACAATTAACTTAAATTTTTTTTTAAAACGTTTTTTTCCCCATTTTCCCCAGAGTTGGTACCTAGATAAAGTAGATGGAAAGCTGTCCTTTGTTTTTTGGCATCAGACCAATGCTCCCAACTGATTATGGTGTTTTGATAAAAGTAAAAGTTATTTTTGTGTAGAGAGTATTCTTTAGTATGAATTAATAAATTACTCATGATTTTACGGCTCATGTTGTTGCGCTTATTTTGTCTTGTTTAAAAAAAATAAATCATTAAGAAACAAACAAAGAGTAACCAGCACCGTGGCATTTTTTACAAACAACGCAGGTGATAGAAGATGCCCTTCACTATTGCAATAAATCCATACCAAGTTGCCCTTTTTAACCATCAGAAAAAATAGTCATTAATAAACGTAATCAGAACACAAAAAATAGAGCAAGCCTGGAGGGCCAGATTATCTTGACATATTGGTTTATTGAATGTGTGTCACAATACAGATTTTATTTACATAGTTCATATTGACCACCTTTTGGTCGGAAGACCATCTAAACCCCACATGATAAAGCAAAATGAAAGTGCAGATTAAATAAATGTTTTGACCTGAAATAAGATTAAAAACAAAGCTTAGATGTTGAGCATGATATTCTGCAGCAATTTTTTTTTAAATTTAACTATTAAAATTCGGGGAAAAGAGGGGGGGGGGTGCCTCAAAATGGCAAATGCAAAAAAAAAAATAAATAATTCCAGTCATTTTCTTAATTCTAAATAAAATGAAATTTTTCATCCAAAAATAGTTGTAGTGAAGACCAATTAAAACTATTTCCAAATTTTATGGTGGATAATTAATTGTATGAAAAACTTCTATTATTATGTGATCCAATTTTTACATTGTTTCCTATATGGTCACATCACAAATGTTGACAACACTGACGTTGAGCATAACCCCAAGACCTGGTTCAGGTTGATGTATTCCTAAGCTTACATGATATTTTTGAAAAATACAGTTCTGGATGTTTGAAGTTGAAGCAAATTAAAAAAAAAAAAAATCTTGGAATGAAAATGTATAATAAAAACATTTAACAAAAATAAAAGATGCTATGAAGAATTCTTTTTATTACATTTTTATTAGAGAATATGGTATTAAAATATTTGGTTGATGTAGCAAATTAGGATTTAGACATTCAAATGCTGAAAATTCTTTGTAAGAAGTGCAAAATGCATCTGTTTTTTTTTAAAATAGTAAATCTACTTCATACATTTTCCTTAAATACTATTTGATTAATAAACTTTAATTTTACGGCTCATCTCAAAACATCATAGGCTTATAAATATATAATATAGCACAAGTAAGGGTTCACAGCTTGTGAAAAGTTCACTTATAACTGCTATGAAAATAAAATAATACATTCTGACGCCATGATAAAGCACATGCCTCTACAGTGTATTGAAGAATCATTGCAGTAAAAAGTTAATGTAAATGTTAGATGAAATTATTAGTTTATATTTAGCATCTTTGAAGCCTCACTCAAAAAAAAAAAAAAACAGCAAAAAAGCACAGTATAATCAAAAATAAAATAAAAACGGTCATGTCTACTAATACAAAGTGAGCATTAGCTCCATTAATAACCAAATGTCAAGGTTTTCTCTACAAGTAATCCACAATTGTCCGTAGTAACCTGATAGTATAATATACAAAACTGGATGCCCTGTTTGGCTTGAGCCATTATCTATGTACTGACAAAGTTAAGCAATGCTTCTTAATATTTCGTACATGGACATGATTTGATCACTGGGCATACTTTTGTGTCCACTCACGGGCCACCTTGTGGTATTTATCTCTGTCCGTTTTGTAAATACGGGCAATTTCTGGTACCAAGGGATCATCTGGATTGGGATCATTGAGGAGTGAGCAGATGGACAGAAGGACTGAAATAAATAAACAAGTTTGGTAAAGTCACACATGGCTGAGATTATTTGTAAGGAGCTGTCTTTCTGTAAGCTAACAATGTATGAGGAAGTATTCTCATTATTAAACTAAACAGACAGATAAGAGAGGACACCTGAATTTGAATTGACTGGTGTAGCATGGTCTGACTTGCCTAATGTAGCATGGTCTGACAGGTCTAATGTAGCATGGTCTGACAGGCCTAATGAAGCATGGTCTGACTTGCCTACTGTATCATGTTCTGACTGGCCTAATGTAGCAATAGTAGCATGGTCAGACAGGTCTAATGTAGCATGGTCTGACAGGTCTAATGTAGCATGGTCTGACAGGTCTAATAAAGCATGGTCTGACTGGCCTAATGTAGCATGGTCAGACAGGTCTAATGTAGCATGGTCTGACAGGTCTAATAAAGCATGGTCTGAATGGCCTAAAGTATCATGTTCTGACTGGCCTAATGTAGCATGGTTTGACTGGCCTAATGTAGCATGGTCAGACAGGTCTAATGTAGCATGGTCTGACAGGTCTAATGTAGCATGGTCTGACAGGTCTAATAAAGCATGGTCTGAATGGCCTAAAGTATCATGTTCTGACTGGCCTAATGTAGCATGGTTTGACTGGCCTAATGTATCATGTTCTGACTGGCCTAATGTAGCATGTTCTTCTAACAGGTCTAATGTATCATGTTCTGACTGGCCTAATGTATCATGTTCTGACTGGCCTAATGTAGCATGTTCTGACAGGTCTAATGTAGCATGGTCATACAGGTCTAATGTAATCTAATAATTATTTATAAAGAACCCATCAAATCCTCAAAGATAACTTTAACTTTAGTGGCCTACTCAATTTTAAATATTTGAGTCCAAAAAAACAAAGGAAAGAGTTGCAAATAGTTCAAACTTTGCCTTTTGGGACCTAGCAAGAAAAAACTTGGATGATAAAATTCAGCAGATTTCCTGAGATTCCTAGCTTCCACAATCCAGGCTGTAAGATAAAATAATTTTTATTGAAGTTGGTCCATGTGTTTGCCTCTCAACCGAAGGTAGTTGGTTTCTATTTGTCCTGGGCCATCCCCAGCTATGGGTGGAGTGGTTAGTATTACAACTGTACTTGATCGGGGAGAAGACCATTAGTAAAAAAAATAAACAAAAACTTCTATCAATGCTGAAAAAAATATAATAATTTGCTGACTTCAAAAGAACTGGGCCCTTATTCTCATACTGATGTACTGTGCTGAATTTCTGTTGTTTTTGTGGAAAATATTTAAATGCCGGAATAGATCCCAAAAGTAATGCAGTAATTACCTTTAGAAATGGTTAGTGCAGGTGACCACTGTCCCCTGAGTATATCCAAGCAAATGCTACCATTGCTGTTTATGTTGGGATGGTAGATTCTTGTTGTGAAGGCAACCTGATCATACAAGAAGGATATTGTTCATAAGGCAAGTTTGTTTTAAAGATTTTAACTTTTAAAAGTAAATTTTTTTTTTTAAAGTAATTTTTTTTTAAAGTAGGACAATCAATGACAATGTTTTTAATTGATTAGAGTTGTAAAGCAAGGAAGTAATTGATACATTGGAGCACCTGTGAACCTTACCGATCCTTTACTTATGAACCCTCTGCCACCTGCTGTCAGGCGGTTCTGGCTCTCATCTTAACCATACTTGCTAGATTATGGATCCTGCTCACACTGCACTCTTGCATAAACTATTCCAAAAGTATAACCCCTCTTCTTTATTGACTATTCCAAGGTGTCCATAACATCATGTAATCTACCAGCTTCGACAAACACAAAAAACTCTGATGAGCACCACACTAATGACAGTCTGACAAACACCACACTGTGACAAACACTGACAAATATTCCTGCGGTCACAGTTACATTGTTACATGTTTTTTGGTCACGCACCGTTTGACCAATCACATATAGACCTCAGAATACCACTCAGACTCAATAATGTAGTGAAGAGTAAATTGATGGTTTACCTTTGGGGGTTTGAATGGGTAGTCTGTTGGGAAATTGATGGTAAGAAAAAAAACACCTTGAGCATAAGGGCTGTCATTCTGGACAAGAGAGAAATTATAGTTAACATTATGTACATTATCTCAATTGACTTAAAAATAGCCACTCCTTTAAAGCTGTTTTAATAATTTCATAATTGATTTGTATTAATTTATAAATAGTTTCTACTAAAGTAAATAACACTGTTATCGATGTTTCCATTTTTTAAGGAAAAAACATGTATATATGTAATGTTCCATTAAGAACTCTTCCAAACAGAGTAAAGGGTATTCACAAGAAGACAGCTCAATCAGAGATGTCAAGTGACATTGAGGAGTCTCTGGTACGTCACATAACTGTATGTGTGGATTATGGAATGCCGCCACAAAAGACTGACATTAAGCTTTTGGTAAAGAGCATCCTATTGAAAACTAAAATTTCTGTGCCACGATTTCACAATAATACACCTGGAGATGACTGGGTTCGTGGATTTTTAAAGAGACACGAAGACATTGTGTGTCTAAGGCATTGCCAAAATATTAAAAGATCTAGAGCAGAACTAAGTAGAGAAGAAATTTCTTCCTTCTTTGATAATTTGAAATTGTCATTAGATGGTGTTAGTCCAGAAAACATTTTAAATTATGACGAAACATATTTGTCTAATGATCCTAGACAGGAAAAAATGTGTTTTTCGGAGGGGAGTTAAATACCCGGAGAGAGTGATGAACTATTCAAAAGGTAATATTTCGATAATGTTTGCTGGTTCAGCTGCAGGTGAACTACTTCCACTTTATGTCATTTATAACTTAGAACATCTTTGGCATTCTTGGTGTGAGGGTGGTCCACCCGGCATCAGATTTGGAAGGAGTAAAAGCAGCTGGATGGATGGTGCCAATTTTCAAGAATGATTTGGTACTGTGGTTGTGCCTTGGGCCAAGCAAAATGATTTGGTACTGTGGTTGTGCCTTGGGCCAAGCAAAATGATTTGGTACTGTGGTTGTGCCAAGCAAAAAACTGGTCGTAAGGTCATTGCAGGAGACAATTTAAGTTCCCATCTCAGTGCTGCGGTGATAGACTAGTGTGAAGAACTAAATATTGCCTTCGTCCTGCTTCCTCCGAACTCCACAGACAAGTTCCAACCACTGGATGTTTTATTTTTTGCTCCTCTTAAAAAGGAGTGGAGAACGCTTTTGGAGTCATACAAGCAAAAACACCCATCATCCACATCACTGGATAAAAAAAATTATTCCCAGCAATGGTCAGTAGATTAATTGAAGGCATGGGGCTGAGATCCGCCACAAATTTAATGTCCGGATTTCAAGCCTGTGGCATTTACCCACTTGATCCGAATCAAGCGCTGAAAAAACTGCCTGCACCTGCTGAGGCAATAGGTGACCCTAAAACTTGATCCGAATCAAGTGCTGAATAAACTGCCTGCACCTGCTGAGGCAATAGGTGACCCTAAAACTTGATCCGAATCAAGTGCTGAAAAAACTGCCTGCACCTGCTGAGGAAATAGGTGACCCTAAAACTTGATCCGAATCAAGTGCTGAAAAAACTGCCTGCACCTGCTGAGGAAATAGGTGACCCTAAAACTTGATCAGAATCAAGTGCTGAAAAAACTGCCTGCACCTGCTGAGGCCTGGAACTGTTTCAGTGCTGGATTACCTGCAAGCATACAAGTACTCGCCAAATATTCACATTATCACTCTCACAATCTAACGGCTAAATGTTTTTTCCTTAAAAACGCTCTATACTACTCGCGGACACAGAAACACAGGACATCTTCTCCTCCCCGCCTCTCATTGTTTTCAGACGTGATAAAAATCTGAGAGATCTCCTTGTGCACAGTCGCATCAACGCTGCCCCCTCCCACTGGGACCAAGCCATGTGGACGCAGTGGTTGCAACACTTGCCCTTTTATCGTCCAGACTCAACACATTCATTTCCCGAATGGCAGTTTTCAGATACCCGGCGGTTTCCTTTGCACTAGCCGCAATATCGTCTATGCTATTGTTTGCTCCCGCTGCCAGATGTCATACATTGGGGAGACAGGACGCCGACTCTCTGACAGGTGTACTGAACACCTCCGTAATATTACGCAAGATAAACAGTGTCCTATCTCCAAACACTTCTATAGAGCCAACCACCAGGGCAAGGCGAACTTTTCAATATGTGCGATTGTGGCTAGCACAAGCTTATCTTGACCTGTGGCATATTGTCCCCACAAGGTATGAACGTCACGTCTCTATTCACAGTTTGAAGCTAGCTCCGCCCCTCCACGTCACGACCTATCGCAGTGGACTTACTTCTCTTCTTTTATTTCCCTCTTCCCTATTTAATCTCTCTCCCACTTACTCTCTGTCACAAGTCATTTGCTGCCCTCTTGGATACTACTTCTCAGCTAAGAGCTATTTTTTAATTTTATTCTGTTTGTTCGCTGACGAAGGCTTCCTGCCGACACGTTCATTGTTTTGTTGCGTTTCATTTTTCAGGTTTAACTTTACTTTGTTTTACTAATTTAACTTGAGATAATTGTGCTTCCTCTCTCTCCCGCCTTTCCCAAATGTTTGGATACTCCTTTTACTTAAAAAACTGCTGATCCATATTGTGTAATGATTATATTTTCATGCAGTCATTTATACAAGAGGTGTTTTATCAAATTATATTTTGGAACACTTAAGAAAATTAAATTAGTATGAGATTTTTTTTACAAAGGATTACAAGCATAGAAATGATATAAAATATATTTTCTTACTGGTCCTAAAATTGTTGCCTGCCATTGAAATACTGTTGAAGAAAAAATGTAAAAAGAAAATATTTAGACTAAATTATTTACATTAAATAAAAACATGTGTGCATTAATGTGAGAATTATATAATGTAGTGCTTCATGTAAAATGCTGTCATTGAAGGGCAGCTTAAGTGGTGCAGACATGCAATGGGGCTCCTACTGAAATTATTTGGGAGATATCATTGTACAACCACCACCCCCCACCCCGTACAACCCACAATTTTCAATTTAGAAATTAAAATAGTATCCATAATTTAAACATAATTAATATTTTTAAAAATATTTTGAAAAGAATTAAATTCTTGGATTCTTTAGTTACATTATATTCTGGTTTTAAATTTATAAGTGACCAGTAGTAAAAGTATTCCAAACAACATTACCAATGTGGTGAATGTTAATTTTTGTGATACTCAGTTGTAATGCTATTTCATGCAGAATTATATTTAAATAAAATACTTACAATCATCTCCCACAGGTCCAGCCGAGCAGTTTGTAGGTGGATCTTTTCCTAAATCAACAAGTTCCTGGTAAGAGGGAAAAAAAATCAAGCAAAATAAAGTGATATTGGAAACGGGGAAAACAAAAGAAAAGTAATCTGAACAGAAAAACATAAAATACACATGAGGAATGTATTTATTTAAATTTTTTAATTTACCCATGTTACTATTTTTAAGATGCAAATTCAGAAGCTAGCTTTACACAGATACTTCAATACTTCACTGCGCACAACTTCTGCGCATGTCGAAAAATGCAGACGTTTGTTGTGACATACTTTTGGCATGTGATTTTCATTGACCTCCGTTAGTTTCCTTTTTTCACATTAACGTTTTATAAATAGATGGCTTCACTCACCAATGACATAGTGGACTCCCTTCAGAGCACAATGTTTGCAATGAACTGGTTCTATATTCGCAATTTCAAGGTCAGTTATTATCCTCTAGTACATATTAAAATATTTGTAAAAGTTATATTTTTATGCTGGCACCCAAAATTTGTAATGTTTCATTCATTGTAGAAAAATAATAAGTATAAAATAGTTATCTCATGGTACCCAAAAAAAAATAATATTTGTTGCTCCAAGATGTGTCAAAACAAAAAAACTACAGATTTTTATAGGCATGCAGGACATGCCACTCACTTCCTTTCGTTATTAATGATATAACATAGAAGAAATTATTTTTAATGCTCCACCTTCAATTTATCTGAATAAAAAGTATTAAATTATTATTATAATTAATTAGAAATTATTTTTCTTGGTTAAAATTGAAAGAGCTACCGAGGTATTTAAAATTGCTTACACTATTTGAAAAGAGTAAAAGTTATTTAATTATGGAATATTTTTGGACATCTGTAATTACTTCATCATAATAATTAGAAGTAATTAAATCAATAAAAAAATAATTTAATATTAAAAAAATATATTATAAAGTTATAGCAATTTAATTCAAATAGCCATAAAAAACTTTTTTCATGGGATCATTTAATATACACTTTATAGGCATCTATAAGCAAATGTATGTTTATTAAATTATTTATTAAATACAGATTTTAAGCATATAAACGAGTCTATTGTCCATATATAAAATAAAAGTACAATAGTAATAGCAAAACTTGTTAACCTGGCAGTTCCAAAATAGTACAATATCATTTCAAAATAATTCTTTACTATCTCAAAATAGTTCAATACCATGTCAAAATGGTAAAGAAATAAACATACATTATAAAATATAACTACCTGCATTGCATGTCTCTTACCACACTTCGGCACTTTGATAGAGGCGGAAAACTAAGACGACTGCGGAAGTCGCCCGAGTGAATTTTTTTTTAATAAATTCAAAAATGCAGGGATGCACCTAAGCATATATCTGAATTTGTCTCATTCTACACTTAGTTGTAATACTTGTGGAAAATTAGGTTCCTTCTTTCAAATTATGCTTCTATAAATCATTATTTACTAGTTACTTACTAAAAAAATTGGTTTTATAGTTTTTATTTAAGATTTGAGATTATTTATTTCAATCATTTTTTACTTTTTAATCAGTCCAAAAAAAAGGGACGAGTAAACCGAAATGGCCTGCACCATCACAAAAATTGTGTGTTTGTGTCAAGAATGGAAATAATTACTAACATATTATAGTCTAATAACCATGGCAAGCTGTGTTGGAAGAACAGAAAGGGGTATTCAAAACAAAAGAAGAAGCTGTGAACTATAAAATGTATAATCTGATGCATTATGGTTAACTCTGAACTGCCATTGCGAATGAGAGAACTGCAGATTTTTTCATTTTATTACTGTTTTTTTTAATCTATATTTAGAAGTCACTAAGCAGCTTACAATTTTAATACCCCCGTTTTGGTTCTGTGTAAGTACTTAGTTTGACATGAAAAAATATCTAATTTAGACAATCTGCGACATGATATATGTCTGTGTAGGATTCTTTCTTTCCCCTTTTTGTTTATTCTTGTGTTGTTACTAAAGTTAACTTTTCTTTAATAGGACGTTGGAATATTTTAAATTAAAATTTCATTCGTTAATTAACAATTTTACTGCATTTTGGAAAATGGGTTTAGTATTGTATTGATTTCTGACAACTTCTGAATTTTCTTTTTGGTGGAACCTGAAATAAAGTATGTAAAAGTGTATTCCATGAAACTAATTTGGGTTTTAATAATTTTAAAATTATTTTCTCTTGTTTTTTCTTAATTTTTACATTTTTCTTACCACAGTGTGTTTAGAAGAGGGAAAGGAGCATGTAATGGGAAATTATTGCTTCTTGTCACATATCTAGAGGGATACAATAAAGTAGCTTCACTTGCCACGAATTTATGTACCGGCTGAAATTATTTCATTAAATTTGTACGTCTTTTAAAAATGTTTCAAAATGTCAAAATTTACCGAAAAAAATATTTAAATTGAAACTAATATGGCTCAGATGCCAAAAAACTACTAAATAACTACTAATAGCCTCCATTAAATTCAGATTATTCAAATACTACTAAGAATTTTTTAAATTGGAGAGAAAAATGCAATGAAGGATATTTGAGTTAACCATAACGCATCAGATTATACATTTTATAGTTCATGGCTTCTTCTTTTGTTTTGAATAAGGAAAACATGGTGGAAGAATGTAATCTACTGTTTTATTTTTTACCCCAAAATATATTAATCACAATGAATGCCATGCTATTAAGATAAGATAAGATTCTTTTATTGATCCAAACAAATGGAAATGTTTTTTTATTGCATTGTTTATTTTCAGCACATAAAACAATTTGAACACAAGACATTATTATTATTAGTTGTCTTATATAAAGCGGTACCCCAGACTAGGGCTGGGCTCACCGCGCTGTACATAAAAATATTAGAAAAAGAGACAATCGTGACAATAAAATAAAATACATGTATGTAATAAAGAACAGCTGTATAAAGACAACAAAAACTAATGCATATTCACCCCATCCACCCCAGAACTTTTACATGACAAGCCATCTACATTAAATTATTTCACTAGTGAAAAAAAAAGCCATTCATTGAATTCTCTTAGCGGTATCAGGGACTTATTAGTTCTCATTAAAATGTGTGACTTCAGGGGGAGTATGCTGGTAAATTCGTACAGATTGGGGAACAAAAGAATTTTTTTATCTTTCAGTCCTCGCCCTGAGAGAAAGAATTTGTCCAGAGCGGGCCCATCCTAAGTATCTGTGATGAAGAGGGTGGGATGTATCATCCAAAATGTGTTTAGTTTTACAATAACATCTTTCTTCAAATAGTTCAAGTGAAGGATGTTTATTTTGTGTTATGTTCCTAGCTTTCTTGATTAGTCCGTTTATTCGGTGTTTAACATCAGACAAATTCCCACACCAGCAGGAAATATTGAAATTAAGTAGGCTTCCAATTGTTGCACTGTAGAATAAGTTAACGACTTGTTTGTTGACACCGAAATTGTACAGTTTTTTTTAGGTAGAACAGTCTTTGGTTTAATTTTTTTATACTGCATTTGGCCGTGCTCATGCCATGTTAGCTTATTTTTAATGGTGACACCTAAGTACTATAAAGTCGCATAGGAGATGGCGTCGGTGGGCCGTCGAGCGAAAGCTCTTAATGCCCCGCCCCGGCGCCCCCCCACACAAGCCAGCGCACTGAAGGTCTCCCCGACGCCAGTCCGTGCGGAAGGGCGCTGGGAACTCCCCCTATGCCTAGGGGAAGCCGGGTTGACCAATGATGCTGCGTTTAATGCGTCCGCAGTCCACTCTCCGAGGGTCAGGACGGGTTTGCTTCCACTCCGGAGGGAAGGTGTTGCGTTACCACCCCCACCACCCTGGGAGTCTTTCGGTCGGGATGAGTAGAGGTGGGACGAAACGTACTTATATGCCTCTACTTTCTATACACTTTGATTTTTTATGTTGAGATCTGTAATATGGTGTTTCCCCCTCCTGAAATCAACAACCATTTCCTTTGTTTTTGAGACATTCAGCTGGAGCAAATTTTCATCGCACCAATAGATAAAGCTGGTAACTAAGTTGCGGTAAAAGCCTTCTCATTCAGATATTAAGCCAACGATGGTATCATCAGCAAATTTTAACATTGGAATGGTGTCGCTTGTGCTCTGAAAATCATTGGTATATATTGTATACAGTAACGGGGAGAGAACGCAGCCTTGTAGCGCCCCGGTGCTTATTTCTCTGGTTAGAGATAATTAATAATTTGTGATCTTGACATATTAGAGCTCTTTCTTAAAATAAGGCCAAAGCATAATAAATGGCAGGTGTGAAGAATTGATCCATGATAATGTAAACCCATCACCATCATTCAATTTATTCATGTTGAAAAAGAACTACAATTAGCGCAGGCGCAACCACATAAAAATCTATGGTAATTATGGATTATACTGTACTCTAGGAAAGAATTTACTCTGTGCCTTGCCATGAATCATGTTAGGGGAGGGCGTATATTGATGGTAAAGACATGGGAACATGGAGTTAGAGAGGAGAGTTACTTTGTTAAATTTAATGTTATCCAGATGGTCCAAAGCAATGGTCAGTGTTTGGTGACTATCTATTAAATCTTAACATAAGCTAGTCAGTGTAAGCAAGCAATTAGCTCTAGTCCAAAATTTATTTATTTAATAAACAGGCCTAGGCTTCTACACTACACTCTTTTTCTTATTGATAATTATAAATAATTATTTAATAAATTACTTACATTTCTTGTTATATTCTTAGTAAAATTACACCTTAAATATATTTCTTTTGTTAGTAAATAGTATTTACATTCTTAACTTCTGTTGTATTTTTGTTGCTAGTTGTGTTTTCGTTTGTGTATTTGATCATTTGAGTGGTTTGAGAAATTTCCCGTTCACTCCATGACTATACTATGACACTATGTCACTATGACTATCATTGACTATGACCAGTCGAATCCATTATCATAGGACTAATCGTTTTAAAGATATGAAATATTTAGCACTTCTTATGAAATTAAATTACAAATTGTTCAATTTAAATTCTTTAACTTAGTATTGGATTATATAAACTACCTTTTTTATTCTTTTCTGCGCCATTGTCTGTTAAAAGAAAGAAGCTTCTCCTGGCCTTCTGTTTTATTTATTTGAGCTTTACTCATAAGAGGTCTAGTGTAAATACCGACAAATTGTTACGTGATAAAGGAGAAAAAAATAAGTTTAAAAGCGTGCAAGTAGAGATGCATCCAGACTACCATATCAACATATGATAAACATAGCTTTACAGCAAAGCAACAGTTTCTTATTTATATTCTAAATAATAGAAAAGTATTTTTAAACTGTAACAAATACACATTTTCATAAAAAAATAACGAAAAATGTAAACCAAATTTTAAAATTAAATTGACAGCTCGTATTAAAATAATATTTATCATTTACTATGAATAAAATATTCGGTTAAAATATCAATGGCTTTCATGCTCAGGTACATCAGAGCAACAGTAACCAGTGTCATTTTAAGACTTCCCAATTTTGTTACATTACCCTAAATCAGATGTAATTAGCTGTCTGTACCATCACCGTGGTCCGTGCCAAAGCCAAGGGGCACCAATCTCGGGCGCCATATTCCGAGGGCGCTGAAATCTTTTTTTTTCATTCAGTGTAAACTTTTTGGGAACAGGGCGTCTAAAGTCATGCTTTGCCTCGGGTGTAGCTTTTGTTATTCCACGGCTTTGTCCGCACCACCCCATATCGACTTTGATCACGACCCACTAGAATTCTTGTGGGTCAAGCAGGTACTAAAAATATTTATTTTTGCAAAGTGTTGAGCTAATTTTAAAAAATCGTAAGCAAAAATATTAACTTAAGACACTATTGCTGACTTGATGTAGCAGGGCAGTCTAATGTTTAGTGCACATGTTCCCAAAATTGCTCGAGTCGCCTGGCCCTTCCTATTCTTATGCCGCGACCACATTTTATTGAAGACAAGTGACCCGCTACACCAATTTATTATATTTTTTTTTCAAAATGTTTTTTTTTTTAAAATAGAGTTAATGTTAACGTAAATAATCGAAATTAGATTTTAAAAAATTGTTTTTTTATATAATTCTTTATAGTTGACACATTTAGCGCCAGTTCACGCGATCACATTTCGCGTCAAATTGTTGTATGAACGCACTATTTTGTGCGTGGTTTCTTTGTTGGGGGAATTTGATCAAATAGTAATTTGAAAGTTGTGACAAGGCTTAATACACGAATTGCATCAAATGCTTGAAGTTGAAGGAAAATTTGATCGTGTGAAATTCTAAACAAGCTTCAAAGTGCGCTGTTGATTTTTTTTTTAATGCCACCCTCATGTCAAAGTCAACATTTAACCCGTTTCTCGTTTTGATTCTGAAATGAAGAAGCATTGAAAATCCATTTTCAGGGAGATCTGTAGAAGTAGAAGCATTTTTTTTTATTTTTATAGTGCGGGGGTAAGGTTTCAGCCGGAGATCACACAGAGGTGTTGGCAGAACGAAGATGCCACAGAGGTGTATGCAGAACGAAGATACCACAGGTGTATGCAGAATGAAGATACCACAGAGGCGTATGCGGAACGAAAATACCACAGAGGTGTATGCAGAACGAAGATACCACAGAGGTGTATGCAGAACGAAGATACCACAGAGGTGTATGCAGGACGAAGATACCGCAGAACACTTGCTTTTAACTTACTTAACTACACATACCCTGTTGCTCACACTCGCACCACTGATCTTTTTCAGAAATGTTTATTACAGTTTTCCATAGACACCTTGAGCATTCACCATATTTTCTTCGTAGCCCGGACATAGCTAAATAATTGATGTATTTTCAACTAACCAAGGTAAAAATTGTAAAGTTTATTTAAAAAAAAAAAATAATAAGTCATCAAGACCTATAAGTTATTAATAGCTAAAACAAATGCGCAAACTACTGGAAAATACCTCTGAAGCACCGTAAAATACTTTCGAGTGCACTCTAAGTACTCTAGGACATCGATTTAATGATTAAAATTTTATTTAAGATAATGAAAATGCAAACTAGTATAGAAATTTTGTATTGAAGCAGTTGGATGATCTACATCAACAGTTACATATGGTTGCCTTTGGGTGATGTTTTAAAAAATCCTTTATATGATATTATAATAGCTTCGCTTTCGTTTGTGGCTGGCAAAATCTTTGGAGGACTAATTGACCCACATCCCATCAACCTATCGAGCTGAAACTTGTCACATAGTCCCTTTGCCGATGACAATACATTCCATCAAATTTTCGGCTCAACCCCCCCCCCCCCAAAAAACCAGTTTTTTCCCCGTTTTTCAAGAGGAAGATGGAGCTAATATGATGACACAGATGTCACAAAATGAAATTCCTGATAACTGAACTAAATGAAATTCTTTTTTTTTTTTTTTAAATATCACGTGTGAAAGATTTTCTTTTGTTTTTCTGAAATGATGACAGAAATTTGCGGTTAAAAGCGGGTGGGTCATTAGAATATTAATGTACATTTTTTTTTTAGGGGTGAGAGCACTTATTGGCATTCTTATAAAATGCTTTACTTATAATGCATTTTTTTTGTAAAACTCTCAAATCTCCATATAGCTCGATATTATATAGGATTTATTTCAAAAACTTTGTTTTTTTGGGGTAGTTCAATTAACCAGTGAACACAAATTCTGTAATTCTTAATGAGTATTATGAAGATGCGCCATTCCAGTAACTGACATACACAGACTGAAATGTTTTAATCTTTGGCATACCAGTAGGCTACTCGTTCATATCAACCCTTCAAATTATTGAATAGCTGGCTGAAATCTTTTCCTTAGATGCAACTGATATAGCAATGGGGAAACATTGGATTTTAAAAAAAAAAACCCGGCCAGCCACTGTTGTGGTGCTTGTGATAAAGCTGAAAGGATAAGAAAGACAAGGTCATTAACTGTTATGTACATTTTTATTGACTTTTACAGAATCATGAAGACTTACACACATCAGCATGAAGAAAAAATTACAATGGTTGAGTCAAATTTGGTTGGATAATTTAATCAGTTGGAATAAATACAATGTTTAAAACCAGCTAGACCTTAATTTTTCACCCCTCCCCCACACACTACCAATCTAGAATTGAACTTTCATTGAATTCTTTGCTCTGACCTACCCACAAGTGACAATTTCCTCATAGAATAAACATGATCATCTGTATCTAGCTTCCTGTCTCCCATGACAACATAAAAACAAGTATGTACTATGTACAAAAGACAAGCAGGATGAGTCTTGAACAAATTAAAAAAACAAACACAAAAAAAGGCCTGTGGTAAGAATACAAGCAGTGTCAGTTATGGTGGTACACAACTGACACTGTCAGTGGTACACAACTGACACTGTCAGTGGTACACAACTGACACTGTCAGTGGTACACAACTGACACTGTCAGTGGTACAAAACTGACACTGCCAGTTATGGTGGTACACAACTGACACTGCCAGTTTATGGTGGTACACAACTGACACTGTCAGTTTATGGTGGTACACAACTGACACTGCCAGTTGTGGTGGTACACAACTGACACTGCCAGTTATGGTGGTACACAACTGACACTGCCAGTTTGCTTTGTATGAAAATATAATCTTAAAAAATACATGTATCTATCTATAGAGAATGTAGGTGGTCCTTAATGCCAATTGTTCACAGGGATTGCTGACCAAGATAAGATAGAGTATATAGTATATATTTATAGCTAGGGAACACTCCATATCACCAAATTTGCAAGAGTAAATAGTATATATTTCTAGCTAAAGAATGCTCCATGTCACCAAACTTGGAAAAATAGATACATGTATTTTTGGTGAAGTAGTACTAGTACTAGTGCATCAAGGAAAGAAAACCATGTGTCGAGTCAAGTTTTCTTAAGTCCCACCCGTTTTCTCATGTACCGGTTTCTGGATGTTCCAGTTGATTTTTAAAAAAAAATGAAAAATGTAGAAAACAAATGACTGCATACCATTTAAGAGGACTTGAGAGATTTATACATAAGACCAATGCCTAGATGTGCATAGCAGTAGCACCCCCACCCCTTTGCCCCAGATTAAAAAGTGAACCCTTTTCTTATATTAAATTTTGCGATTTGTACAAAGACAAACATGTAGGTGTGTCCGAGTACATCCATGCACAATGCACGTTTCATAAATTTTAAAATTAGAACGACTCAGCACTTGACAAACTTTAATAACAGCAACTGGAGTAGAGACAGAACATATCACTGGAACCAAAACTTTGTTGTAAACCAATGTCACATTTGTTCTATCAGAAAGTTCTCCATGGGGCGTTTTCATATCCAATTAAAAAAAAAAAAAATAATAACATTCCCCTGAGATGTTATTTTTACTTTAAAAATGTTTATCCTTCAAGGCAATCTTCTGTTGCTGAATGATCTAAACCAGTGGTCTCCAATAATCAATGTGGCCAGTTGGTCACCCCCAGGGGCGCGTAAGATAAAACCAAATATTTATATCAATTTTTATGCTAGAGTGGGTGCCTATCTTTTGAAATAAAGTAAAATAGGGTAACCTGAAAGTTTGGAGACCACTGGTCATGCTAGACCAGCTCTAAAACTACCAGTACTATGGCTTTTTTTTCTTCTTAAAAATATTTTTTTAAAATTGATAATGAGATAGTTACAAGACATAATAACTTGAAAGTTTGGATTCAGTCATCATCACTTAGACACTGTCTTGCATTACACAAATATGAGACCAGTAATTGCTGTTATGATCAAGAAAAATGAAACAACTGATGGTGAACAAACTACATGCAGTACATGTCACCCATGTAAGAGAAGAGAGGTGACAGGTTAGAAAAACGGTATAAACCAACTACAAACACAGAAACAGATTATTTAAAAAAAAACTATGCATCGATTCAGTTTAATTGATTGGCTAAAATTACTATAAAAAAACAAAAAACAACGAAAGGTAGTTTAAAATGTTATCACAAATAAAATGATCATTGAAAAAGCATTTCCTTTAAATAACATTAGAGGGACTAACAAACTGAGAGCTGGAGAGAAATTTGTTTATGGCTGCTAAGATTCATACTTGGAGGTAAGATCAAACAGTTGAGTGTTATTAGGGATAAAAGGAATATTATTTCCAAATATTTCTTTTTTAAAGGTAACAGTATTTAGGATGTCTTGTTTAATTTGGACTAATGAAGTGGATTAAGGCATGTGTTACAAAAATTAGGAACAAATATTCAAAGAGTCACATTAGTTTGTTCTCTCCTAATATACCCACAATTGATGAACCTCGCTTCCAATTTTGTGTGTGTTCTGTATTCATATAATATAAAGAGAAAATGTTGCTAAATAATATTTTATCCATATCAATTTTATCTGCACATACATGCAGTAGTAGAGATTGCAAGTTTTATGTTTGCTTTGAGTACAACTTGCCAACAGATACATTTTTTTTTAAAAAATAAATAAAAACCAACATTTTCAATGTGGACAGTATTAAATTATCTTTCCATTCTCAGAATAACTGATCTTAAGTGTCATACAGCCTGTAATGCAGTTTTGGGCGTCATATTTAACAACCAAGTTTGCACCCACACTAGAATCTTAAGAAACCAGAAAATAAAGGACCAGAAATGAAGTAACATAAATTAGATATTGAGGAGAAAGCCTCACTGAATGATCTAATGAATTTTTCAGACTGACAACCTCAAATTAACTGAAGATAAATGGGCTGCTTTTACAACTTCTTTTCTGCTTATTAAAAAAAATGTGTTTCGACATGACCATTGCAATGAGCCACACACACCTGCAGGGAAGGCAATCAACCAGGGGGCAAAAAATGAAGAAATGAAATATTTTGGGAATAAGATAAGTCTATCATTGAAACACAAGTTTCTATTACCTGACAATGATAAGTCATGTGGGGATTATTTATCATAAATTTAAACCTGTGGCTTAAAAAATGGGATCAGCATCATCCAATTTGTTAATATTTTGGTGAAGGTAACAGTCCTTTCTTAAATTATTCCCCTTAGAAAATCATTAACGGAGAAGAGAAAATTCATCTGACACTTTCACCAATAATTTGTCTATTTTACCAACTACTGGTACTTTAACAAAAAATCCTTTTAAGATGTTTAATTTATTCTCCCAAAATTTAATTGGCATTAACTAATTTAGAAAACAAAAGGTAAGTAAATTTTCTTTCAAAATTTAAATACTAGTATTAATACCTAACTATGTACAAGCAGAGGGGCACATGAGAAATTAACACTTTTTATAAAACAATTTTCAACTGTTGATAAACTACCATACCAAAAGAAACGCTGTTTGCTTGTTTTACTAATTAAGTGTTAAAACAAGGGCGCAGACAATCCCACAGCAAAAGGAAATGTCTTATTTTACTGGATTGCTAAATAAGTAAATAAGTTGGAATATTTTCCCATGGCTAAATCAGATTTTCCGCACTGTGTGTGCATCTAAGCATGGTCTTATAGTGGCGGGAACATGTGGTTTGATTAGATATTTATTTTTTTAAATCGCAAAATAAGCAGTGAGGTCAAGTTAAAATGTTCTTTACACATGACACTACTTAAAATTCATATCCTAAGGGTCAATCCTCTGATCATTCACTTTCCATTGTACTGGATAGATCTAATGTATAGTTCAAAACTAATATTGGCAGTCCTCCACCCACTCCCCTAAATGATTAGAAACTAAATAATTTGTATCAACGTGACATAAAAAGTGTCTTCCCTGCAGCAGCATGTTATAGAACAATGCTGCTGCTATACATCACTCTGCATACTTGGCTGTCCATTCTTTGGCTAATCTGTTGTATTCTGTACGGTTGGTCTTGAACATTCTGGCAATTTCTGGAACCAATGGGTCATCTGGGTTGGGGTCTGTCAGTAATGAACAGATGGACAGCAGCACTGCAAAAATTAAGCAGAATAGTTGGAATATATATAAATATATATTTTTACTCTTTAAAACTTAAGGTCGTAATAATTTTCTCCATGCTTTCCATTCTCCATTACTAGCTTTGGAAAAAGGCTCATGCCGGTTACCTTACATATTTTTATTCCCTCAAAACTGCAGCAGTAAGGTTTATTCATCTAAAACAACAACAAACGTAAGATAATAATAATAATAATAAAGTTCATTTGAAAAATCACGCTTCATCCCCAAAGGCTCAAAGCGCGGTACAAAAACAAAGCTGGGAGATAATAACTAGCTGGAAAAGATGGTAGACAACTTCAGCCCCAGAAGGTGTTTGTGAAATAGATGAGTTTTTAAATTTGTTGTGAAGGACTCCAGCGTCTGGCTGTTTCTGAGAGCGTCAGGAAGATTAATTATACAATTGGAATTTTCTATGAGCACTGTTATATCTTTATTTTTGAAGTAGTAAACTGATAAAACAGCTCACCTTTTGATATGGTTAGGGCAGGTGACCATTGGCTTCTTAGAATATCTAAACAAATGCTGCCATTACTGTTTATATTTGGGTGATAGATTTTTGTAGAGAAAGCGACCTGTAAAAAAAAAAGAATTCTTTTATTGGCTAATTTAAATATTAAATTTAATGGACACAATTTTTTTGACCAGTTGCATCTATAAAAATTGTTTAAATATATTTTTAACAGTAGATGTTTTATTTTTATCTTTCGTAATTTGTGTAATACAATGCAACAATTGTGTAGCCCTGTGATCCTCTTGACTATCGACTTTGATAGCACATTCCAATACTTTATTCAGAGCTCAAGTTCATTAGTTTGTCGAAAGACACCCAAAAGATTATCATTAAATACTTAAGATATAGGTGCTTTAAACCTTCATTACCTCATTTTTAATTTAATATCAATTTTACATTCAAACAACAGTAGGTTTTGGAAAGTGGTTTTAGGCTTTTTGACTACAGTGAACTGCATATCAGTTGTGTATTTTGTTTTATAGGAGTAGCATAAGTTCAGCTATCTTTTTTTCATACTAAGTTACCCTATCCAACGCCCCTTACCAACCCATTTTTTTCGTTACTTTACCCGATTACAGGAATTAAATTGACATGAACTAAATAATTCAATTGGGAAATATTTATATTTGAGGTGACTTTTCTTTGATACAATGAGAAGTTTTACTTATACCATTAACTTGCTATTAGAGTCTGTTTCTGAGCCAAAAAATTATTATGACCCAGAACTAGTAAAGCACATTCAACCAAAGTTTTTAAAAAATAATTTCATTTTGAACAAATATTTAGATTTACAATTTTTTTACCAGCCTCCATTATTGTGGACACACATTGCATACTGTAATATTACACCATGCCAAAAAAACTGACACTGTATTTTCTTTCATACATTTACTTCTTACAGATCTAGTCTAACAGATTTAAGGGTAATACTTTAACAGATTTATTACCCTTAAATGTGACAGTATACAAAGTTTTCTGGAATAAGCAAAAGCCAATTAAAAAATGTTTATTTCTACATGAAACAACCAGTACTATGAAACGATAAACAACATATGCATTAATTCTGAGGTATATAAGACTGTGTAGAGAAATGCAGGGAGGGCTCTGTATATTTCGTATAGACAAGGATATTATTTTCAGGAAGCAAAAAAGTTGATTTGAAAAAAAACTTACTTTTGGTGGTTTGAAGGGATAATCTGAAGGAAATGTAATTGTGAGGAAAAACACTCCACCTTGGTAGGGACTATCAGCCTGAAATTAATTTAAAAAAACAGATTTACGATTTACTACAAGATTTAAAAAAAATGAAACTGTAAGAAATTTTTGAATGTGTTATTAAAGGATATTAAAAGAGGCCTATTTTTTTTTTTTTAAAAAAAAGCCAAGAACATGTAATTTAAAACTAATTAATTTTTTTATAATTCAAAGTATAATTAAAAATTGGATACACAATCAGTAAGGAACTTTGTATTGAAGAGGTAAACCCTGGATGAAAACCCAAACCACAGAAGTGGGAAGACGGCAGCCACGTTTTGCGTGGGGTTAAACTAGGCTGTCTATTCATAATAAGCTCATATTACCAGTTAAGTTAAATGTCAAACTGTTTAAATCAGGCCTGCACCCGCCTTGCGGCCCGCTAAGTAACGAAATATTTCTTTATTCTTATTATTTTCTTAATAGCTTTCCCCCAATCCTCTTTTCTTTTGGCCCGCACAAGTTATTAAGTATTACGACCCGCCTTACATTTTGAGTTGTGCAGGTCTGGTTCAAATGAATAATTTTTTAAATTAAAAATAATATACCATAGACTACCAGACAAACGGAATACTCACAGGCCCCAGTATTGTGGCTTGCCACTGAAATACTGAAATGAAAGAAAAATATAGAATATTTATTAACAATCAAGATCTATTTATTAAAACTTTTGTTTGAAAAAGGTTGACAGTTATTTAATCTGAAGTTTTCAAATTCTTTCTTTTTTTTTTTACAGCTTTTATCTTTTATTTTTTTGGCTAATGTGCTTCTGTGGTCCCCTTATTGGGAGTCACTTCCCTTTGTTTATGATAGATTTAGGGTTCGGGTTAGGGTGAGCGACAGAGGGACCAGTAGCGTGCAATTACCATTTTTTTTTTTTTTAAAGTTTATTCTTAAAAGCTTATTTTCTTGGGAAAAGTGGGTATGCTAATTTGAATGCAAACATATCTTGTTTCACTATTTACATTAGACTACTTGAATGCAGCCCCTCATGTGTTATCCTTTGAATGTATGATTGGGTTGTATAAAAAATGTAATACAGAATGCAAGACTTTTTTTAAAAAAATGTATTTCTTTTTGTGCACGTATATTTTGATCCCTATTTAATTAATGGTGAAATCACTGAAATGGCATTTGGAAACAAATGATAAAAGGAAAATAGAATGTGTGTTTTAACATCATAGTAATGTTAAAATATTGTCTGAGAATATTTCACTTACTGTCATCTCCTACAGGTCCTGCAGAACAATTACAAGGAGGGTCTCTTCCAAGGTCCAGGAGTTCCTGAATTTAAAAAGGAAGATGTTAGTTTTACAGAAAAAATATAATTAATTTATTTAAAGTCTAAATTAAATTTTTTATCAATAAATATATACATTTAGGACAGTATAGTGAAAATGACCCCCCCCCCCCCCCCCCCGGGATTCCGGTTGACAAGTCTGTAGTGGCTTGCCGATTTGGAAGCGCTGGCCACCGACCCCCTTGGCGTTAACCCGGGGCACATTACCACCATTGCGTGTCCCGCGTGGCAGACACGGCCATGCATGGTAGTTGCTGGAATAAACAGCTCCTACAGGGCTGCCACCTGTGATGCTTCACAGGGGGAAGAAAAGGCAAACACAGGGTAGGGATCATGATTACAAGTTGCCGTTAAGGGATATGAGGCGATAGGCTGTGGTGGAAGCCTATGGTCGGTGATTCTAAATATGCAGCCCTGAGAAAGCTGCTCCTAGGCAACCGTTTCGTCCCAGCTATTTTGCGAATTAGTTGCGAGGTGGAAACCCACTGTAGAATCCCTCTTAGAGGGCGTCCAATGCTTCCCCGGGACGGGTGGGGGGAGATATTAGGACGTTAATTTACCGTCCCGACTCCTAAGAAAGTGGACTGCGGACGCTTGAAACACAGCGTTTTCGGTCGACCAGATGTCTCCGGGCGGGGAGAGTCTCCATCGGTAAACCCGATCGAGTGGTTGCTGGTGGGGACGCTCCACGCCCGGGGAGATCTCTGGCATTCCTCCGCACGGCCTGGCGTCGGGGAAACCCGGCGACTGGCATGTGTGGGTGGGTGCCAGGGAGGGCATAAGGAGCGCAAGCTCGACGGCCCGCTGACGCCATTTCTTAATGATATATTTCAGTGAAAATGACCTGAGATTCTTTTTGACAGCTTTGCATGTCATACCACGTAAATACTATAAGTAATTACATGGATCTTTAACTTCTATAATTTTTTATAAACTCAGCTTTATCAGCATGCCATGAATGTGGTAACACCCCCCCCCCCTTTTAAAATTTATTTTTTTAATTATGAAGTCAGGACCACAGAAAGACACTTCTGCACCGATTACCCCCCCCCCCCCCCCCAACGACTGTGCAAGGTATCCTCATCTTGTATATTTTAAAAGAATAAAAATTAAAGGAAACAAGGCATGATTGCCCCCGACTGCTATTCAAAACCTTCACTTTGCTATCATGACTGCTACAGGATTTACCACACAAAATTTATCTACTGATCTAGTGACTGGTAATAATATTTGGTCTGTATATTTTCTTTTGAATGAATTTCAAATTATTTAATAAATTTCATTTGTAATAGGAGAACAAATATATTTATACCTCAATGCCAATGCATTAAAAAATAATTTAAATTGAGCTAATTTCTCCCATTGCTTTCAAATTATTTCTATTTGTATAAATGAATTTACATTCAATTCATTATCCCGTTGTCCATGTGAAGTTTCACAACAGTTACGAGTTATAGAAAACTATCATAAGCAATATCAGAACAATTCGAGAAATACCCCTGGCACAGAGGTGTAATTTACTTGCAGCTGTGAAAAGTTAAATAGATTCAAAGGTGTTTTTTTTATTTGATTAATTAAATTTGTACCAAAACAGATGTGTTACTGTCTGAGATTGCTATCATGATGATTATGTCATTGTCCTTTCTTCTGAGATGACGTCAGTGTTAAAACAATGAAAGCGCCAGCCCCACCAAAAAATGACATCTTAAAAATCCTTTCCCCTTATTAAATGATGCCATTATTGATGCAAAAAAAAAACCTTGGCTCATGATGCACCAAGATAATCATCTATATATATAAAATAACTTTAAAAAATCTACAGTGCCAGTTTTATCATCAGCCATATCTTCGTGATTGACATTTAGATTTAAAGTTTAAAGTCAATCTTAAATTCCTTACTACAAATATTACAATATTCAGATCTAAGAAATTTTGGAAGTGTGCTGCGGGACCCTTGGCCGACATCAGCCTTTAGCCAGTTTAGTTTCAATGATACGCTTATCAATGGCACACTTCTTGCCAGTTATTAATAGGAGACTTTTTATAACCTAAATAAGACCATACTGCCATAATGATAAGCATATTTAAACTCCTTACTTGAGGCTTATGCAAAAAAAAAAATTGTAAAATGGGGAAAGAAAAGGGGGGGGGGGGGGGAGAGAGAGAGAGACTGCAAATCACTGCAAGTCTATATGCAGTCATCAAAAGATTTAGATAGGCCCAGACGTTCTTTATTGTAATCATAACTGTCCATGAGACGTAGCTAATATCATATTCAAGCGATAGAGGGCTCATAACGGAACATAAAAGGTGAAGTGTGGTAGGTCGTGGGCAGATCGAGACGAAACTAAACATACTTTTTGGGGAGAATTTTTAGTAGTACGATAGTATCCATTCAATTACAAAATGGGGGCTGGAACAAATAATGATTTCACCAAAGAAATATATAAGTCTAATTTCTTATAAGACGTATTCACCGTAACCAGTGTGTGATATTACCTTTTGAATCCTTTTCATTGCCATTTTGTTTTATTCTGGATATTTCCTCTGTCGATAGCCTCCGCAACAGCCCTGTATATCTATAATTAGAAATGTTGTATCGTGAGGTTACTTTTGTTATTATCGATACTACAAAAAAATCGAAAGCCTTTTCACGTAAGTTTTGATTTATATTTTTGATAAATATTGTATTTATAACTTTAAATTAAATTATATACTGCTTTAATATTTTATTAGGTATATAAATTAAGTATTAGCATTAATTTTGCAAGTATCGCTAACACTTAACCACGATAAATCTTTTCATTAAGGCGCATGCGCATTAATTCATTATGCTTCCGGTTATTTTCTTAAAATAGAATGGGAGTTCCTCAAACCAATGGCTCTCAAAACTAATACTTGATAATCGTTTATGTTTCTAGTGTGATTTAACGAGACGCCGATAGAAATTGTTTTAAATTACACTTTATCAGTTGACATATTTTATAAATTTTATATTAAATATTTTTATAAATCCACAAACTCTTATTAAGATGACGCAATAAACAGACATGAGAATAAAAGCTCCATATACTTACATTGTTTGAGAAGCTCTACCCTGGATCATCGTGACTGTTTTGACACTGAATCAGGAACGTTTACGTCAAAAACATTGCCAACACCGATTTATTTCCGAACACAGCATATGGGCGATGAACCGAGATGTAATTCGGTATAATACAACTATGAATGTTTTAATAATTAAAGAGAAATAAATAATACTATTTTGGGCCTGTACATAAATGGAATATTGCGTACATCAATCCAGTGATGATCAGCCGTATTTAGATGACTGTTAAATGAAAATAAAAAAATGCATGTTGGAAAACGTTTGGGGTGCGAGTGGATTGCCAGCAATATTATTTGTTTTGTCCCCTAGTCTTTTGTTAAATATAAATTTCAATAAGATTTTCGGGAACAAAACTATATGCATATAATATGGTGGTATGAAGACCAAAAAAAAAGAGGTAGCTAATTTTGTATTTAATGATATAAGTCTAGAAACTTAGCACGGCTTTCGGCTGCTAATGCTCATTTCAAAATGCCACAATTAAATAGAATTTTAGCCAACTTCAATGACAATGTACTGGCCAAGGGAAACAACTATCCACCACACCTTCCACAAAAAAAAAAAAAAGTAGGGGAACTAACTAGGCCTGCATGTATCAAAGTAGCAACGATCAGCCAGGGAACTTTGGTCTGTTATGTTTCTTTGGTAAACAAACTGCGGTACTGTCAGACTCATCCTCTCTCTGTCACATGGTATGCCTTATTTGGTAAAAGCGTATGTCTAGTGGTCGTCTTTCTTATGACGCCGTCTGCAGGGGTGGCATTTTATGACCCCAGTCTCTCAAAGGGTGAATATAACATTTGAACAGACCTATTGAAAGCCAGTATTTTTTTTTTAAATTGTGCCCCCCCTCCCCAATATGATGGATGTAGGGCCTTCCACCGCATTCCACAGTTACTTGGGGGGTCAGAAGTTCTCAACCTTTTTCTAAATGGAGGGCACTCTAAACAAAATAGTTTATCCCTCATATCTTTTCGTACTGGAATTTGCATATTCAAATATGACGGGCACACACGAGAAGTGGCAAATGTTGCATCTATACATCGTTTATTCTTTATCTGATGAGAAGTGTAAAAAGATATGTCTCTACACCGCTTATATTTTATCTGATGAGAAAAAAGATGCATGTCGACACAGTTAATATTTTATCTGATAAGAAGTGTCAAAAGATGCATCTCTATATCGCTTATATTTTATCTGATAAGAAGTGTCAAAAGATGCATCTCTACATCGCTTATATTTTATCTGATAAGAAGTGTCAAAAGATGCACATCTACATCGCTTATATTTTATCTGATGAAAACCTTTGACATGCTCAGCGCAATTAGGGTTGGTGTCAGTGGGAGTGCCGCCCCCCCCCCCCCAAACCACCTTCCACGAAAAAGCTCTGCAGTTGGCCGAAAATGCCACCCTTGAAGAAAAAAAACCCACTCAGCGACACTGGATTGTTTTTAGACAACTGCAAAAAAAAAGTGCCCTTGGCGACTTCTCGCTGTGATGAACCAGAACATTGACGGTAGCTTCAACGTCGCTGTTATTCGACGTCAGAAGCAGAGTGAAGCAAGGCTGTGTTCTTGCACCCACTCTCTTTGCTACCGTGCTGTCCTTGCCCCTCCAGTATGCATCTGATGAGTGCAACTGGACAATGTAGTTCCACATGGATCTGATTTTTTTAAATCTCCACCACCCCCCCTTTTTTTTTTCTTTCTTCTCCATACTATGAATAAATTACAAATGTTCTCATATATAATCGTGCTTGCAAAGATTTTGGACTGATGATAATCAGCATTAAAGGGATAAACATTGGGGACAGAAGAGGACGTGCCGCCCCCCCCCCCCCCAACACCATGTAGAAGTACAGCCTGGCAGTAATTAAGAATATACCACATACCTTGGGTCCACCATCTCCAATGACGAAGAGCAGATTGAACTGAAAGGCCTGAAATGACCCGAACTCGCAGAGTAACGCCAAACTGCACTTCTATCAGACATGCGTTTTAAGTGCAACCCATAACGCAAGCCAACGATGGGCAAACTCAAACGCACTGACGCTTCTCACATTCAGTTACTGGGCAGGGTGCCCAACACAGAGGTCCTGGAACACGTAAATACCGTTCTCCACACCCGAGCGAGAGATGCTTTCATTGGATAGGTGACATCAAGAGAATGGACCCTGCTTGCATTACAAGAACCTGACGTTTGGTGAGCTTGCGGAGGCTGTGATAAAACCATTTTAATTAGAGCCTTGTTGTCACAGAGGGAGTAAATCATGTTTAGGACGTGAGAAACACCAACTTAATTGAAAGAAGAGCCAGCAGGAAGACTATAATAAACCAAGCATTCCATGTCACCCCTGCGAAGAGTGCATCAGACTGCAATTGCAATCATGGGATCCAAATGAGGAGGAGGACAGTATTTCAAAACCCCCCCCCCCCCCTTGTAGTAGAGAATGCCTTGGTGATAGCGCTTTGTCCAGTAAGTAGCACATTGAAATGCCAAGAATCAGAAGTCAGAAGCCAGCATGAGGTCCAAGTGATGCTATCCTCACCAAAGCAGAATATAGAAAACTTGGATTGCTGGTTGTAATGAAAAATATGGACTAATAAAAAAAAAAATCAAGATGGATTACATGTAACTTTAATCTTAACTTAAATCTCTTTTTTTGTGTTTTATTTTCAAGTTAGTAAAGAGTAATCATAAACTCTTAACACAACACGTCAAGCCTTTCATTAAAAAATAATATTGTTAAGCCAATTGCAAAATGGCATAAAGTTAAGTTTGCCCTTTACATAGCCAACCCATGAGTTTTTTTTTTTTCTTGCCTTGTGATACTGCCAACTTTTGCACTTAATGCCATAAACAAAAATTGTTGAATAAATCTGCACAACGAAATGAACATTTTGTTTCAAAATTGTATTTTTTTTAAAATGAACACTAACATCAAGGTGATACAACAAACGGGCGAAAACAATAGAGCATTGTTATGAAGAAAAAAAAAGAGCTACTGTAAGTGTATGAAACATTTTAAAGGTTTTCCACATTGCATCTAAGTAATAAATACCCCCTCAATAAAGCAGCTGGTCACTTTCACTTGAAGGTGAGCTCGGCTAGGGAAGTTTAAAGCATGTAGGGAAAAAAAATTGTTAGAAAAATGTTGAAGCCTCCTTTAGAGAGGATTGTGGTGGTCTGTGATCAGATTAATGGACAAGACTGATGACATCCGTCCCAGATAACGGGTCGACACGCTCGATGATATTTCATCGCAATTAAATTAAGGACGTGCCCGGTGACGTCCATCACAATGAAATAGCATCATAGTTAAATAGTGGACATGCCTGATGACATCTATCACATTTAAATACCATGTGTGAGGACACCAGCTTACCATTTCATTAACATTTCATTATACCATAGTATAAAGATATTCCTATGTCAAGTTTTGGGAGATAGTGGTGTGGGTCCTGGTGGGTCTTTAGTTCAAAATGACTGCCGACTGCGAGACATATCCAAGCTCTGTGTACCGGAATGTCATGTCTTGAGGGGGGGGGGGGATCATAAAGTTTTCTTCTTACGATGAATAAAAAAAATAATTCTTTACACTTGCAAGAATTACAAATATTGAAGAGCTGTCAATAAGTTAGGTATTACCTTCTGCTGATGCTCTTTTCATAATTATTACATGAGTTTTTGGAAAGATCTTTAAAAAAATATATACAGCTGCTTTTAAGTTAGCGCACAAGAAAAAAACATCAAAAACAGCAAGTGTCAACAAAACAAAAAAAAAAAAAAGGAATGTGTATGATATATGTCAAACTGGCAGATTTTCTACGTAAAAACATGCTGATTGGCAGCATTCTATGTAAAAAAAAAACAACAAAAAAACAGCACAACTCTTGAATGACAGTATTGTTAAACCATGGCTCTAGCGTACACAAAATTATGCCAGTGCAGATCTAGAACTACAAATGAATACAGTGAATGCTAGTCTCTTCTAAGCTCTGTTCATTGGTTTAAAGCATTTATTGTTAAAATTGGCATTTTTTTTTCCCTTTTTGTCATCATAAAATGGAATGGCTTCAAGCAACAGGCAATAATAAGATTTAAGTTGAAATCTAGGAGTTGAGTGGAACATGTGAACAACAAGGACAAAAACATTATTTATTTCATGTTTTGTTGGTGTTAGGTGTTTAAACATAAGATGCTGTCCTGAATAGCACATTAGCATGCTTTTTTCATGATAGAAATACAGTGCCACATTATAAAGAGGTGACAACAATACTGTGGAAAAAGTGTGACTTAAACCGGAAGAGGAGAGTCATTCAGCGGGAAAAATTTGAAACGCAAAGAGAAAGTTGGTCTATAAAAACGCAAATGGGGAAAGCTAGGTGCCTTTCAAAGCCCAACCGAAGCCACAGAAATCAATCTGACAGTACCATATTCACCACAATCGGCCTATGTACACCCAAAAAAAAAAAAAATAAACATAACGTCAAGCCAGTTGAAACTGTTGCATATCTTATTATCAGACGCCATCTTGTTTCAGTAACTATCCAAACACCCCCCCCCCCACCCCCGCTCAGATTAGTCAACATTTTATTTCCCCAAATCAATAAAGTTTAATTGTTTCTTATTTTAATCACTTCCCTAAACAATTCAATCGCTTCCAATTTTTTTAAAATAGAAAATTGCAACATTGTCTAAAATATACTGTTAGTCATTTCCCTTGCAAACTATACAATGTTTACATGTTAAATGTTAACATGTTTTTTTAAAAAAGAAATACACATTTTGATTTTAATTACAGGATTTGAGTGAGAGATCAAACCAGAAAATCATCAAGACATTGAAGAATAGATGATAAACAGATCCCGTCTGCCTCCAATCTATGTGTTGTGGATCTTGGGGGAAAAAGGGAGGGAGGGGGTGTCATAGATAAAGATGAGCTTTTATCTTAATTAATTTTATTCTTTGCTTCCAGAGGATTATTTTCTAAGCGGAATTTTTTTTCCCCCTTGAGGATTGCAATGGGAGCATCAAATTTAAGGATACAAAACAGTGTGAAATGACTTGAGAAGTGTGTCCAAAACAAGGCACATAGTTGATAAACAGATGACAGGGAAAAACATGACCTCAAACACTAAACCAAACACCAGATAAAGCTCTGTAGCGGGACAGTTACTGTAGTAGCTGAGATGAAAGTAGGCGGATATTTAGGTGTTGAACAAAAAAAAAACTGTGTTGTTTCAGAGACTCAACTGTAAGAGCTTATGGTCAACAACGCACAGACAGCAAATAATTTACAGCATTTTTATGTGGTGGTGGCAACCCGGTGGACAGACAATGAACAAAGCAACAGTTGACACTAGTAACAAGCATCGTAAGAATCTATTTACAAGTCACTCCTTTTACTTCTCAGATTTGCTGTGGCTTCCTCATCAAATTCTTCTTTCATTTTTTGAATGCTGGACTCGACATAGAGTGTAGGCCAATTATTTTTTCATAAACAAAATGCAGGACTCATCATAGAAGGTAGGGCTAATTATTTTTTCATAAACAAAAAGTAGTAAAAAGATATTTCTGGAGTGCCTGCCTATTATATTGTCTGCTTGTGTGGAATTATAAAAGCACGTATTTTCATCAACATGTTTTGGGTTATTAACTGTTGAGGCTGAAGAAATGGAAAAAAACCTAGAAGCTAAATATCACCATGGCTTTTTGGGGTACTTCCATGCCCAGTAGAGGTAGCATTCTAAAGACACCTGAAGTAGCACTGATGACTAAATAATTTCTTGTCAAAATCCAAGGCTATTCAATTTATTATTTGTAGTACTATAACAAAAGTTGTACATAATACTGACCATGATATGGTGTAGCAGAATTTATTTGAAAATTTCACTTCAAGAGGTGTGAACCAGGGTAGCTAGTGTAGTATTTCACATGTAGCTAGTGTAGTGTTTCACATGTAGTTAGTGTAGTATTTCACATGTAGCTAGTGTAGTATTTCACATGTAGTTAGTGTAGTATTTCACATATGAATGTTATAATAATGTTATAATTTTAATGAATAGATATAAGAATACGTGGATGACATCATAGATAAAGTGGGTCACAAAAAAGCTACACGTAACAAACTTAAAAAAAAAAAAAAAATGTAAGATTCATGTGTGGATATATGAAAAAAAATCAAAGACAAAACTTGATACATTTTAGATGCATTCAACATTTATAGAATACAACTGCATCAGACGGCCATTCATGAAATATTTTTTTTCAAAAATCACATTTATGAAGCTTATATCAAACAAATGGTGCTGCATACGCATTCAGTTTCATTGTTCCCACATTCATTCAGCCAAGCCTTACACATATATATATATATAAATCACATTCCAATGTAAATGTTATTTCTTCATTAAGTACCATACAGCTAGTGGCAGTGGGTGGTAGCACTACCTTTGTTTGAGAAAGTCAATTTTTTTATATTTTTTTTTAGCAACAAGTCAGTATCTGCACCAGGGTCATGAGAGACCATTCAGTGAGCCACATGGGATAAATGATCCTATTGAAATGCTCCAGTAATCAAATGAATAGGCTTTCCTAAAAATTGTACAGCTTGGCCTTCCTACACCAAGTTGAAATTGTTAATATGAACTAAAGTTTCCATTTAAAAAATACAAAAATATTTGGATCATGTCAACGCCATTGAAATTATTTCATTAATTAAATAAAAATTCTTTAGAAAGCGTAGTAGGTAGAGAAAGGGAGTCATGGGAACCTTGCGATTTGCTAGTATTTCAAAGTGTGATTATGATTTTGTTTAAATTGTCTGGTAATCTTGCATAAATAGGACATGTAGCAAAATTGAACATTTTATTTCTTCTGAATGTTTAAAAACAATTTTAGTTGGAGAGTAGATATTTTAAAATGACAATGAAACACTATGTCCCCAAACAAATTCTACCTAAAGTTTTTCTGGACTGTGACTCCACACTCAAAAGTTTAAACCAGTTACAACTTCCTTTAGTGATGCTCAAAGTCTGGCCAGTTAGCTGGTCTTGGTGCTGGCCACATAGAGCATGACAGGACTGCCCACCGGCTCAAGGAACTCGCACTCCACCTGTTTGAACTTGACGTCCAGTATGGCCAAGGACGACTTGGATGGGGTCATCAAGAAGTTGCTCATGCTATTCCCTGGAACTATGTGACGACGGTAGGGAGAAGGGTGCCACTGGGTGGTGGGGTCAGAGTACTGGGTTCCTGTGGATAGAAGAAACTTTAATATATAGTCACTCATCAGTTGCATACCGGCAGCTCATATTTTGTGTATAAAATTATTTGAAGTCCTAGTATGCCTGAGTCCAAAATATATTTAATAGTTCAAATTCAAACCTGTTATAGATTAAAGTATTTTAAAAACCCCACCCCCACACAGTTCAATAAATAAACCAAACAGGTCTCAAACAATAATTCTTCACATCTGGTCAGCAAATCATAAACCAGATCTACTGTGCATAGGATGTTATTAATCAAAATTTAACAGCATGTGTGCATTAAGTTTATGTAAACCTATTGGTACTGTTAGCAATGACCAGTAAAATTTGGAGGTAAAAAACACTTCTTTTGTTAAAAAGGAATTCCAATGACTATTCCTACGACTATTCCTATGACTATTCCTATGACTATTCCTATGACTGTTCCTATCACTATTCCTATCACTATTCCTCGCCACAAGAACTGATTTTCAAGAATGACATTTTAAAATGTTAATTTATTGTGATTTAAGGGGAGTGCCCACAACAATAACTGAATATAAGTTGCAATTAGGTTGCTTCACTGGCTTATTATAAGTATAAAGAGAGTGTGGTGAAATATAAGTAGAAAGAGAGTGTGGTGAAATATAAGTAGAAAGAAAGTGTGGTAAAATATAAGTAGAGAGTTTGGTAAAAATAAAAACTTTATTATCTTAAACAGACTGGGGCCCTTTCAAACAAACCTATACAGTGAAATGTAATACTTGCGGGTGACAAGCTACAATATTTCTTTAACAATATATTTTTAAAATCCTACCTGAAATTTTCTCCACCTTCCCAGTGACCAGGTTCATTAAAATAACATCATCATCATCGGCCGAGGTGAGCACCAGGTCGTAGCCTTGGTGCAAGGTGGCCGGCATGAAAGCTACATCGCTGATGCTGGCGCTGACCGTCACCTCATAAGTGGTCTCCATGATTCCTGCAACATTCACCAACAGCAGCATGAACGCCAGACAGAAATGCAGACAGGGAAATGTTACAAGGTCAGGTCAATAGCATAAGAAGATTTGTCCATTTCAAGATGATAAATTTGTACACAAAATACAAAAATAAACCTTTGAGCACATACTATCAGCCCCATAATGAATGAACTCAAAATAATTCGGTGACATAATAATCAAATCCAACCACCAGGCATGTTGTTTACGTGCTTCTAATTTTAAAAAAAAAAATGCAGCCCTCCATAAAAAAATTATAGCCTCAAATGATTCATGAGTAAACATTATTTTTAACAGGGTTTTGACTGTCAATCCTGCAAAATGTAATTTTCCTGGTATTTTAAAAAAAGAGGTTTTATTGTTTTTTTGGGCCGTGACGCTCATGACTAATCGTGTAAGTCTTTCATATTCTAACACAGCTAAAGTGTTGGAAAATAATGTAACACAAGACTTAAGGCGGCCATCATTGAATGCAGTTTACTCTACATAATAATGACATGAAATAGATTTGTTTTTAAGGTATTGTCTAGGAACCAATCTACCCTGTGAATTCAACAGGTAACATTTCTGGGTTGAATGAGCTAAGAAAAGGGACCATCCACACATAACGAATGATGTAGATCATTTGCACCCCATGGTCACAAAATGTTATTTTTTTTCAAAGGGTCCCCGCTGCCCATGTTGCAAATTGTAAAAAAAAATAACTGAGAAGCCTTCGTCCCAGTTTTGAGAACCCCTGTGCGTGATGTCAGTTGTTGATGGCCCCGTAAGTCTTGACATTAGTGGTAAGACCACTTACCTTCATCAGAGATGGAGGACACTGTGACTTTGCCAGTAAACTCATCAACTATGACAAGGTGTCGTGAGTCAGGTGATGTCATAGGTCGGCCAGACAGTGAGACAGTGGATGTGATGGTGTCAGTGAGGTAATCCATGGTCAGCTGTAGCATGTGGTTGTCAGTTGATGACACACATTGGATCAAAACATGGCCACCTGGACAAGAAACCATTGGATTGTGACATGGACAAGAAAAAATTGGATAAAAACATGATGACATGTTTAAATTCTTTCCCTTGAGAATTAATGGGTAAGATTACTTCCACTTTAGAGGAGGAGCTAACAAAATAGTGCAAGTTGAACTGACCAATGGGCACAAAATCAATTTTTGTGGGAACACAGCCGTAAGTGCTGAGGTCAATAGATTTGGTGTAACTCATGTCCTCCAGACTGATCTTGAACAATCCATTTTGTCCAGCATGGGTCACATATCCAAAGTCAAACTCATGGTCAAGGTCATTGGGCTTAGCAATGAATAAGTCTTCAACCTGTAAAGAGAAATCAAAATTATGTGATTTTTCTCAACACTAATCCTTATTGTAGTAATTGGATGTTATGTGTCATAAGTGGTGAGATGTCGTGTGTCATAAGCGGTGAGATGTCATGTGTCATAAGCGGTGAGATGTCATGTGTCATAAGTGGTGAGATGTCGTGTGTCACAAGTGGTGAGGTTTCTGTAATTATGAAGGATTTGTGATGTGTTCCTGAGATGCATTGTGTGGAAGAAACACATTTTGAGCCTTGGGGAATACCTGGATCCGGAGATCCATGTTTGTGTTTTTCATTACATGAGCTGTACAAATAAAATAAAATCATGATTTTGCACTGCAACTATAAGGTCGGTCATGAATGTTTTGTGTAATTTTTTTATTGGAGCATAAAACGATAATCTTTCCTGAGCACGGAATAATCATTCCTAGATCGGGGTGGGCAACCTTTTTTGTCAATGTAGTTGTGGCCAATGAAAGGTAAAATTCGCCTAACTATATTTAAATTATAAAACACGACAATTAAATCAAATGAAAGCACAACCGTAGTTGGCCCCTCTTCTGGTATTCTGTAAACTTAGTACTGGACGTTAGATTCAATTATGAAAGATTCTTTGTCGAGACAAAATCAATTATTGTTGTCAATATTTAGCATACAGTGTGTTAACTCCAGGGTTCCCACTCTTTTTATAAAAACAAAATTCCCTACTTTTTCAAACTAAAAACAAAAAAATTCCTATCGCAACGCGGCGTTTTTGTTGAAAATATAAAAACAACCATAAAATTGTCAAATTAAAGCAACATTGAAATACAACACAAATTAAAGCAACATTGAAACACAACACAAATTAACAAAAAATTAAGCATTTAAGGTGTAAACGTGTAAAATATTTATTAAATTTCTTAGTAATTGCAATTTTAAAATTTACTTGGACTTGAAAAATTGTTGATGCTGGGGCAACTTTTGCAATGTGTTCTGTGGGGCATTTTAGACCAAAAGTAAAGCTACAACCAGTGGGGAGCGTCTTTTCTTATATGGAGTCAATGCTCTCTTCTTTGTGAAAATTACTCAATGAATTCCCGATTATTTCCTGTTTTCCCGACGGTGTGGGGGACCCTGGCTGACATTGGCTGTTGTAGATCTGATCTAGCGCAGCTTTTACCAAGTTTTTGAGATTCGTGGAAACGTTTCAATACTGCACCGGGGACCGGGTGCAAGATTTATGAATTATACTTCTATTAGATTTGACCACAAATATTCATGTTGTGCGGACAGACAACGTAAGCCTCGCTAACCAGTGCCAGTTTGCGCAGCACCGTTTTGGGGAATGCCGGTCTGGTGTTTTCTTAAAGAATACTGCATTGAATATGGCTCAAATCAATTCTTCTTGTATTTTACAGTTATCAAAAGACCAAAATTAACAGCCACTTTCATTAAATTTCCAACTTGATAAAGAGTTTAATAGACACAGGGTTGGAGACAAGAAAATGGGCTGTGTCCCCCGTCCCCCACCCCTGCCTCAAATGACCAATACTTATAACTGACTTACTGTGTCGAAATGGTTGCCCACAGGTCGGGTGTGGACAGAACGATGTTGGATGTGCTGCGATGCGTCTCGGATGACGACAATCGTCTTCGTGCCCTCTGAATCCTCAGCGTCATCACCAGTGTTGGTGCACAGCACCCAGACCTGGTCCAAGTGTTTGACATACCACAGCTTGATGGGCCGTTTGTCAGTGTCGATGACCTGCAAAGATGAAACATTACAGTCAGGTCAGGGAACAGGAAATAATAATGTACAAATGCAGGTTTAGACAGGCATTCTGGAACTGTACATACAACATACACATCTAGATTGAGGCAGGGATTCTGGAACTAAACTTACAATAACCCCATCTAGATTGAGACAGGGATTCTGGAACTGAACTTACAATAACCCCATCTAGATTGAGACAGGGATTCTGGAACTAAACTTACAACAACCACATCTAGATTGAGACAGGGATTCTGGAACTGAACTTACAATAACCCCATCTAGATTGAGACAGGGATTCTGGAACTAAACTTACAACAACCACATCTAGATTGAGACAGGGATTCTGGAACTGAACTTACAATAACCCCACCTAGATTGAGACAGGGATTCTGGAACTAAACTTACAACAACCACATCTAGATTGAGACAGGGATTCTGGAACTGAACTTACAATAACCCCACCTAGATTGAGACAGGGATTCTGGAACTGAACTTACAACAACCACATCTAGATTGAGACAGGGATTCTGGAACTGAACTTACAATAACCCCACCTAGATTGAGACAGGGATTCTGGAACTGAACTTACAACAACCACATCTAGATTCAGACAGGGATTCTGGAACTGAACTTACAACAATCACATCTAGATTGAGATAGGCATTCTCAAACCACACAGATACAAGTTTAAAAACAAGGGAAGCTTGCAACAGACTGACGACATCAATAATCAGTAGATCTGTAGCTCTTCAATGACTATTTCTATCAGCCTTGGAAAAAACACTGTAAGGTTATTCACACTCAAGATTACCAAAATGATGGATTTCTATTTAAAATATGTGGTGAATTCAGTTTGAATAAAAAAAAATATATTTAAACAACATACACAGCCCTAGCAACTCACTTTAAAAATAAGTAAAAGAAAATATCTACTGAAATGAAAAGATGCATTGCCCAGGATTAAATGATCAACCAACCAAATAACAAACTGAGGTTACTGAACCGTGTTTACCTGTACTGGGTTCCAGGTGTCCCCGGTCTCAACAATAACAACCCTGTGCTGGTCGGGCTGATTGGCATAGATGTACTCTGCGCCCACCTTCACCGCCCCTCCCCACTGGCAGTCATGTCCGCCGCGGCACAGGGTCAGGGGTCCGTCCAGTGCATCCGGGATGAATTTAAAGTTGCTGAAGTCCCCCGGTACCTGGTGCTTCAGAAGGCACCTGAGCGGGTCGTAGGCGTGTATGCCCTTGGCGGTGAACACCAGAAACGTACCCGACTCCTTGATGGACTCCTTGTCTGTGGAGGTCAAGAAAATCCCGGTGTATATTCAATTCAATACTTGATGGATCATTAGTGTGAGACGTTCATTTAAAAAGCAGTGGGGCAAAAATGAATTATGACCGATTATTTTTTTCTTCATCAAATTAATGAACAGATTTATTTACAGCCATATTTCTTTTACAGGGAAATACATAATTTGTACATCAATACTGAGTTTTGGACCGTGTATTTAATGGTTATAATTTTTCCATTGTTCTGAATAGATGTGAATGCCATGAGGGTAAAGCTTCCTATACATGAAATATACAATTTCTCCAGTTTCATTAAAAGAAACCTTGTCAATTTAATGAACCGGGTCAATTTAATGAACCTTGTCAATTTAATGAAATTTGTCAAATTAATGAACCATGTCAATTTAATGAAATTTGTCAATTTAATGACCCGTGTAAATTTTATGAAATTTGTCAATTTAATGAACCGTGTCAATTTAGTGAACGGTGTCTATTCAATGAAATGTGTCAATTTAATGAACCGTGTCAATTTCATGATCAATTTAAATTTAATGATGCTGTTCATAAAAAATTTTTTTTTTTTATTCTCCCTCCCGAGTAAAAATAGACTTGAGTTATCTCTCCTCTCAAGTATCTTTGTTCAAACCATTTCAGACTAACAGAAAAAAATCAATCCTCAAGAGTGAGATATTTAACCCTGATTTATCTGCCCCTTCTCAGCTGGGTCTGTCCATTATCTCTGGTGTTTCTCTGTGATATATCTGGCTACGTTCCAAATCAGCCCTTCTCAGCTGAGTCTGTCCATTATCTCTGGTGTTTCTCTGTGATATATCTGGCTACGTTCCAAATCAGCGGTTCTCAACCTGTGGGTCGCGACCGTTTTGGTGGTCGAATGACCCTTTACCGGGGGTTGCCTAAGACCAAGACCATCCGAAAACACATATGCACCACAGTTATGAAGTAGCAACGAAAATAATTTTGTGGTTGGGGGGGTCACCACAACTTGAGGAACTGTATTGAAGGGTCGCGGCATTAGGAAGGTTGAGAACCACTGTTCCAAATGAACTGTTTATGATTTTTGGTCATATTCTTAACCAAGCAACTGCCCATCTGTGAGAGATGGATCTGTTTTCTCTGGTAAATATTTCCATATGACATACCTGATCATATTCAGCATCATAATTAAGGAAACTCTTTTTACTAAAGACAAAATTACTCAAAGGCAACATTCATAAACAGCAGCTGTTAGGTAAAATAATCATACCCCCCTGTTAGGCAAAATAATCATAACCCCCCCTGTTAGGTAAAATAATCGTAACCCCCCCTGTTAGGTAAAATAGTCATACCCCCGTTAGGTTAAAATAATCATAACCCCCCCCGTTAGGTAAAATAATCATAAACCCCCCCTCCAAGCTTCTGTAACTAAACATTTTAAACCTATATATTTAAGACCGACAGATGACCGTCCGTAGTCTTCAGAGGGTTACCATTAACCATGGCAGGCTGCCGTAATATATTTCTCTGCTGCTGCCCCTCAAGCTTCTGTCACTAACATTTTAAACCTACTTATTTAAGACTGACTGATGCCCATCCATAGCTTTGAAGGGTTACCATTACACAATGGCAGGCTATAATTATTTCTCTGCTTTTTCTTCCAGCGAACTAATGCAATTTCCCCTATTTAAAAAAAAAACAAAGTTAGGTGTTGTCGATATAAACTTTTATGTAAGAAAACTCAAGTTCGCCAGAAAGGGAGAGAACAAAGTTCTGGCAACAGCTTGAAGCTGTGCACAGAATCATCCACGGTGTTTTATGTCTTGTTATATGTCAGTTGACACCCCCCCCCCCCGAGCCGTGCTTTGCTGCTTTTGGGGGTCATTAAAATAAATAATTTTGACGCCAGCGGGGAAGGAGGAGGGGTTTATGATGTCAGTGGGGATGTTCTCAGATGCTTAAGGACATCTGCACTACAGCCGAACAAAGGCTAACACCAACAAAACAGTGCTACTTACGGATGGGTGCCGTTGGAGGCAGCACCGAGACAGAGATGGATTTCTCCGTTGTTCCAGCCTGGTTGTGTGCACTGCACGTGTACGTGCCCGAGTCTGTGTCAAACTGGGCATTGTGGATGACAATATGGCCGCCACCAACTGGAGATTGTACAACGTAAGAGTTCTACCAAATATATTTGTTTTTAAAATTTCTCAAATAGATGAGTGAAAGAAAAAGATATATTCTGTTTTAGTTAGACTTACACCAATGTGTGGGTTAGTCTTACAGTAATAAGTGGGTCAGACTTACAGTAATAAGTGGGTCAAACTTACAGTAATAAGTGGGTCAAACTTACAGTAATAAGTGGGTCAAACTTATAGTAATAAGTGTATCATACGTACAGTAATAATTAGGTCAGACTTACAGTAATAAGTGGGTCAGGCTTACATTAAGGTGTGAGTTTGATGTGTGGGTCAGACTTACAGTAGTGTGTGTGTCAGAATTGTGGGTCAGACTTACAGTAGTGTGTGGCCCGTGAAGAGCTCTGTAGAGGTTCTCCCCCCTGTTTCCACGTTATACTTGGTTTAGGGACACCCTCGGCATGGCACCTGAGCTCGACATCTGAACCCGTGACGTGGGTCTGCGTGACAGGGTTGACCGTCACCACGGGCAAAGCTGTGGGTAGGTAAACAAAGTATAAAGGAACTGAACTGTCCAGCTTCAGATGTACAAGGTTGTTAAATAAGTACTGGGTTCCATCCGTTCAACACAGGACTCTTCAATGACCACTGGTCTTTAACCAGAAGCTGTGACATCTATTACATGTAATGAGCGGAACGTATTGATTGGCCTAAACATGAGTGGGGCAGGTATTCACACAAACCTTCCCCAAATGTTTTTGTTTGCTAAAAATGAATAGGACAAAACGTACAGATATCATGAAATCAAGGGTTACCGGAAATTTGTTTGAAAGAAATTTCACAGATGGAAAATTGATATAGACGGAAATTTGATAGAACTGAAATTTGGGTCGTTTGCTTTTTTTTTAGTTCACACGTTAAAATTTACGTCATTTGTTTTACTATATAGTATAGTGCGTTCAAAAAGAAATTTGACGCAAATTTTAACGTGTGAAATGAAAAAACAACAACATTCAACCAAATTTCCGTCGATCAATATTCCGTTGACGAAATTTCTTTCAAACAAATTTCCGGATACTATATCATGTATTAATCAACAATAGATGAAACATCAAATTAATTTTGTGTTCCTGTTCAAATCAAAAGAAAATTTGGTGGGCAGGTTATTGTGGGCAGGTTATTTTGTGCTGTGCGTTTCTCTGATGCATGCACCCTAGCCCCTTGTTCAGCCAACCTTGCGGTAGCAGGGGGCCCTGGGAGCACTGGGCGAAAAGTCCAACAGTGTCTACATAGATTTATGGTTAAGTTTATATAACGGCGCCCTCACCCCCCCCCCCCCCCGCACACAAGACAATTAACAATTAATCCCCCCCCCCCCGCACACAAGACAATTAACAATTAATAAAACAAATGAGGTGAAGGTCACTTACTTTGAACTCTGAGCCTGTGTACCTGCATGTTGGTCTCGTCATCTGCATCCATGCATGTGTAGTTCCCCACGTGGTGGAGGCCGACTTTGCTGAAGAACAAGGCGCCGTCATCGAATACCTGGGAAATGTAATGGTGGGGGTCCAGGTCATGGTTTCATATTAGCTGCATGTTTATAAATGTCAGTCAATCTTAAAGAAATGACAGATCAATGACAGTTTAATGACAGTTGTTACAGATAGGGACTGTCAAATTCTGGGGATGTTCACAACGTTATACTGTAAATCACAGGGCCAAGATAAATGGAAAAAGCTTAAGCCCCAGCCAGGATGAAAGCCTCAGGGAAGATGAAAGCCTCGGGGAGGATGAAAGCCTCGGGGAAGATGAAAGCCTCAGGGAGGATGAAAGCCTCGGGAGGATGAAAGCCTCTGGGAGGATGAAAGCCTCAGGGAAGGATAAAAGCCTCAGGGAAGATTAAAGCCTCAGGGAAGATGAAAGCCTAATGGAAGATGAAAGCCTCAGGGAAGATGAAAGCCTCAGGGAGGATTAAAGCCTCAGGGAAGATGAAAGCCTCAGGGAGGATGAAAACCTCAGGGAGGATGAAAGCCTCAGGGAAGATGAAAGCCTCAGGGAAGATAAAAGCCTCAGGGAAGATGAAAGCCTCAGGGAGGATGAAAGCCTCAGGGAAGATGAAAGCCTCAGGGAAGATGAAAGCCTCAGGGAGGATGAAAGCCTCGGGAGGATGAAAGCCTCTGGGAGGATGAAAGCCTCAGGGAAGGATAAAAGCCTCAGGGAAGATTAAAGCCTCAGGGAAGATAAAAGCCTAAGGGAAGATGAAAGCCTCAGGGAAGATGAAAGCCTCAGGGAGGATTAAAGCCTCAGGGAAGATGAAAGCCTCAGGGAGGATGAAAGCCTCAGGGAGGATGAAAGCCTCAGGGAAGATGAAAGCCTCAGGGAAGATAAAAGCCTCAGGGAAGATGAAAGCCTCAGGGAGGATGAAAGCCTCAGGGAAGATGAAAGCCTCAGGGAAGATGAAAGCCTCAAGGAGGATGAAATGTGTAAGAAGAAGTATAACGCCAAGAAGAATGTTAAAATTTACCATGAGCTGGTGATTATGCTTGTCATCTGTGAGTTGTGTCCCATGTCGCTTCCAGACAACTGTAGTCGCATCGACCCCACACTTCAGCTCGAGCCCATTTCCTGCAGAGGCTAAGGTGGAGATAACCTCAACCGGAGGGTGGGGGGTTGCTGTTGGTGAGGGTAATTCTGTGGATTCATTCAAGACCGTTTGTCAGGGGATGTAATTATTACTCAATTAGCTGTATCTATTTAAGCAACTTAAATCGTCCACTGCAAATTTGTTCAATCGGAAGTGAAATCGAAACTAACTTACCAAAAGCATGGGTAAACTCAGTGACTGTGATTTTGCCATCAGCGTCGGTTGTATCGGCGAACTTGACGAAGTCGTGGAGGTGGCAGCTTATGATGATGTTCTTGGCAAAGTGCTCCTCTCTCTCCTTGTCGTCCAGCTCGGCGGCTGTCAGGTAGTAGTCAAAGTTCTGGTCATAGTAGCTGAACATCAGCATGGACAGGTACTCACGATCTGTGGACAGACGAGTGGAGATGGGGGGTCAAGTAGGAGGGGGGCCCAGACCAGGAGTTGGCAAACCTTTTTTTTTCTCCTTCATTTATAAAGGACCCAATAGTAAATATTTCAGGCCATGATGGCCAAGGGCAGGCAGGGGGATCCTGAATTGTTTACAGACATCAATATAGAGGAGAAAATGGGGGAAATGCCCCTGGAAATTGGAGGCCTATTTCTCTTCATCTGTTTTGAGATTTAACTTATTTTATTGTGTTTTTATCTCTTCTCCGTACTTATAATACTGTGGAGGAATCTTGATTGAAATGGAAGCATATCAGTCACACGGCATGGCATGTCTACTCATGTCACAAGCCTATCAGTGTCACACAGCATGGCATGTCTACTCATGTCACAAGCCTATCAGTGTCACACAGCATGTCATGTCTACTCATGTCACAAGCCTATCAGTGTCACACGGCATGGCATGTCTATTCATGTCACAAGCCTATCAGTGTCACACGCCATGGCATGTCTACTCATGTCACAAGCTTATCAGTGTCACACAGCATGGCATGTCTACTCATGTCACAAGCTTATCTGTGTCACACGGCATGGCATGTCTACTCAAGTCACAAGCGTATCAGAGATGCATCTAGTTTGGAGGGAGAGTGAGAGAGAAAAAGCGAGAGAGAGAGGGGTGGACGGTTCGTACAATCGTAAGAGTAAACAGATCTAGAGAGGGGTGGAAAGTTCGTACAATCGTAAGAGTAAACAGGTCTGAAGATGGTGGGATTAATTTTTTTCCCAATGGGCCTTAGCTTTCCCACCCCCCAGTAACAGACTGCAGTGTTCACTGACAATGCATCATCTGCTCCAGCCACCTTCCAGTACACTCACTGACCTGTCTTGACCTCCATCTTACAGTTGGGCTCCACAAACTTCTGACAGTAGTACATGAGCAGAGCTTCCTTGAAGTGTCCCATCTCCTTCCAAGTGCATTCCTTGGGCTGGCTAGGCACTGCCGTGGTCGCTGGCTTCTTGAGGTCAGCTGGCCCATCATTCACACTGTAGGCCTTTTTCACGTCTGCAGTCTTCTCCCCTGCTTTAACACAATAAGAAAAGCCTTTATTAGCCGAGTGCCGGATTGTGATGGCTTGCAATATATTAAATTTTCCTATATGAAAAACAGATACAAAGGAAGGATACTTTTTCTAACCACTCAGCCAGAAACGAAAAGCACAAGCTTTTAAAAAAAAATAACAACATGAACCCCCCATAAAAACAGTACTAATGACTGAACCCCCCCCCCCTAAAAACAGTACTAATGACTGAACCCCCCCCCCCCCCTAAAAACAGTACTAATGACTGAACCCCCCCCCCCCCCCCTAAAAACAGTACTAATGACTCATTTGGGTTATGTTGCATTTTTAAGAAGTCAGTGATCATTTTATAAAAATATGATATGTTGGCATCCTCAAAATGTTTAAGAAGCTCACAAAATCCTCTGAGGTCAGGAATTACTGTATATTACTCCCCCCTCAGCCCCCACACCTATGATGTGGTTGACCACATGACCAGACATAAGCCTTAGAACGGCCTCCGAGAAGAGAGTTCATGTTACTGACTAAAGTCCAATGGTTCTAGACTCAAATTCCACGTCCGTGAAGAGGCATACATCTGGGAATAGTTCTGACCTTTCTTAATATCCTGTGGGAACTGGTAGATTTCCTGTGATGGTATGTGGACAGCTTGGGATTTGTCTCCCTTGGTGGCCTGAGATTCTTGCTCATGTTCCTTCAACCAAGCTTTTTCTGGGGACAGACGAGACAGATAGTGTTAAACATTTGTGTTTGTATACGCTAGGAGCTGACAAAGATAGCATTGGTCATGTGTTTATATATGCTAGGAACAGACAGAGATGGCATACACTAGAAACAGACAGAGGTGGCATACACTAGGAACAGAAAGAGGTAGCATTGATTATGAGTTTATATAAACTAGAAACAGACATAGGTAGTATTCACTAGGAACAGACAGAGGTAGCATACACTAGGAACAGAAAGAGGTAGCATTGATTATGAGTTTATATAAACTAGGAACAGACAGAGGTAGTATGCACTAGGAACAGACAGAGTTAGTATGCACTAGGAACAGACAGAGGTAGTATGCACTAGGAACAGACAGAGTTAGTATGCACTAGGAACAGACAGAGGTAGTATGCACTAGGAACAGACAGAGTTAGTATGCACTAGGAACAGACAGAGGCAGTATGCACTAGGAACAGACAGAGGTAGTATGCACTAGGAACAGACAGAGTTAGTATGCACTAGGAACAGACAGAGGTAGTATGCACTAGGAACAGACAGATGTGGCATACACTAGGAACAGACAGAGGTAGCATACACTAGGAACAGACAGAGGTGGCATACACTAGGAACAGACAGGGGTAGCATACACTAGGAGCAGACAGAGGTAGCATACACTAGGAGCAGACAGAGGTAGCATTAAACATTTGTGTTGACAGGCATCATTATATACGTTTATTTTACAATATTATTTGTGTTTATATGCACCGACCAATGTGTTTTTATTTATATTTACTTTTGTTTGTATTCAAAGTCGTGTTGTTTTATAATCATTATCATATCATTTAGTACGCTGAACACAAGTGTTTTAATAAAGAGTACATAAAATGTGTTTAAAAAATAAATGTATGTTTTTTTAAACACATCTCCTTATAGATGTATGTAACCCGACTGATCCAAGGAATCCTTTCAGCTATGAGCTACGAGTCTAGTCACAGAAGATTGATGTCTAGTATTGACCCTGGCGGCAGTGGTTCCTACAGTGGATGTGTTTATATCAATATCCCTGCCAGGAGTCTCAGGACAATATGACAACTTCCTGGCTTTCAGTTTTTATTATTGGATATTTTTGTGTGTTTGCCCTCTACCTCAGCTTTGCGAGAAGTGAAAAACGTAAACTTTTATTTTAACCTGAAAGAGTTAGAAATGGAGCGTGCACAGTCTCGGAAACTATCTATCTGTGGCGGTTACCGAAATTTTGTCAACGGAAAATTGGCAGATTTTTTTTCAGTTCCCACGATCAAATTTTCGCCGCATTTCTTTTTGAACGTACTATATTATATAGTAGAAAAAATAATGCGTTCAAAGAAAAATTTGAAGTACAATTTGATAGTGTGAGCTGAAAATAAAATTCAACCAAACTTGCGTTTCGATCAAACTTCCGTTATCAATTTTATGTTGACGAAATTTCTTTCAAACAAATTTCCGGATACCATCTGTGGCTATGTGTTAAGAATGATTGTCTGGTCTTCATTTTACATTCACCAGTCGTCTGACCAGTCTGACCAAATTCTGCACAGCATCCTAATGAGCAATCTCACTATTTTCAGCTATCAACTTGCTTGAAACAACAAGAAATAACACCCACGCTATCATCCATGCCAGAATTACTCAAACTCCGGGCTGCAACCTGATACTGGACCACAGATGAAAAACACTGGGTCACCAAAAGGAAATAAAAAAATTTTTGATAAAAGGAACGCATCACAATTCTTTTTAATAAATTATTTATCTGATTTTAGTTCATTTGATCTACAGCTTTTTGTGAGAATAATTGGTTCTATCTTGTGATAGATGAAAACCAGTAATGACATACAAATCTGTTTTGTACCACATAAGGGCTGCAGGCCAGTTAACATAATACACATTTGCATTGAATGGTAATAATCAGCGAGTGTAAGACCTATGAGTTGGAAGGATTAGCCGAGCCTTGGGCAAAGTTGGGGTCGACCTACCTTTCTCGACCAGCTCCTTCTGGAAGCATCTGCCTTTCCTGTCGGCACGAATGTGAACCCGCTTGACGCAGGCCGTCCTGTGCATCTCGCAGTGTGAGGCGTACTTCACGCCGTCGGAGCCGCAGATGGGTTTGTGGTGGCCGGAGCACACGGAGGGAAGGACACACTTGCACACCCCGTGGACACACGTGCGTCCAGCACGACACTCAAAGTCTCCCTGGCAAAACTCTGTCCAGGGAAAGTAAACAGCAGTCAGGCAGATGTGGGGTGGGAGAATCTCTCGACAAAATATATTTCATAGGCAGAAATAATGTTACGAAGAAATGAGTAATTTAACTAATATACAATTTATTTTTTATTAAAACAAGCGTTGCCAGAGAAGGTTAATACATTTTTGCCACAAGGAAGGTGTAAAAATTAAAATTATGGTGACTTATTATTTTTGTAATTAAACAACAAAACATTTTCAAATTTAAAACCAAGACAGTTTAAAATTTTTGAATTTAAAAAAACAGGACATTTGCGAATAAAAAACCAGGACATTTTAACATTTTCAAATGAAAAACCAAGACATTAAAAAAAATCTTGAATTTAAAACCAGGACATTTTAAAATGTTTGGCGCCATGGGCGTCTATCCGAAAATAAACAATCATCTGTGGGCACGGAGAACTCTTCAGTCTGTGAGGCGTTCTTATGAATTTTTAAATTTTTTTAACCTTGATGCAACGTTACTTAAACTAGATGCGCGGGTGGCTTGATCAACATGGTCATAAAAAATAAACACTGACATACACAGGGTTCCAGTTAACTGAGGAACTCAGGTTTAATGTCATACACCGGTTGCTAAGGACTCACAGGTTTATGGGAGGGGGGGGGGTTGTGTGTGTGTGTGTGTGTTTCTGGTTCAGCTTATTATTGGCCACTAAATTGTAGTCCAAATAATCCTAAGTTATTTCAATTACAGATCATTTAGTCCAGCGGTTCTCAACCTGTGGGTCGCGACCCCTCATCGGAAAACACACATACTAACAGTTATGAAGAAGCAACGAAAATAATTTTGTGGTTGGGGGGTCGCCACAGCATGAGGGACTCTATTAAAGAGTAGCGGCATTAGGAAGGTTGAGAACTACTGATTTAGTCCTTCTTACCCCCCCCTTTTTCTTACTATTTGGTTACATAGTGATAATTTCATCTTGACCACATTAAACAAATAAAACATCTTCACTAGCACCAGTTCAAAGATTTCACAACTTTAAGCAAATGTTCTCAAGTTTTATTTATTACCCCCGCCCCACAGCTGCAGTTTGATAACATAAATAGACACATATATAGACATATATATAGACATATAAATAGACATATATTTAGGCACATATATACATATATAAATAGGCACACATATAGGCACATCTATAGGCACATTTTAAGACTATAGGCACATTTTAAGACTTATAGATTATAATATTCAACACCCCCCCCCCCCCTACGGACTAGTAAGCGCCCAACTGCGAGGAAACTGATGCACCAGTAATCAACAACAAATAAATGCACAGAGGTGTACAACAGAGCACAATCAACCATTTACAGAGGTGTACAACAGAGCACAACCAACCATTTACAGAGGTGTACAACAGAGCACAATCAACCATTTACAGAGGTGTACAACAGAGCACAACCAACCATTTACAGAGGTGTACAACAGAGCACAATCAACCATTTACAGAGGTGTACAACAGAGCACAACCAACCATTTACAGAGGTGTACAACAGAGCACAATCAACCATTTACAGAGGTGTACAACAGAGCACAATCAACCATTTACAGAGGTGTACAACAGAGCACAACCAACCATTTACAGAGGTGTACAACAGAGCACAATCAAACATTTACAGAGGTGTACAACAGAGCACAATCAACCATTTACAGAGGTGTACAACAGAGCACAATCAACCATTTACAGAGGTGTACAACAGAGCACAATCAACCATTTACAGAGGTGTACAACAGAGCACAATCAACCATTTACAGAGGTGTACAACAGAGCACAATCAACCATTTACAGAGGTGTACAACAGAGTACAATCAACCATTTACAGAGGTATACAACAGAGCACAATCAACCATTTACAGAGGTATACAACAGAGCACAATCAACCATTTACAGAGGTGTACAACAGAGCACAATCAACCATTTACAGAGGTATACAACAGAGCACAATCAAATGGAGCACAATCAGCCATTTCTCCAGCTTGCTTGTTTACTGTTGTTACATTGAGATTTTCTACGTTTTACTTTGACCTTTAACAGGCTTGGAACTGGCAGCCTTGTCACCCTGGCAGCCTTGTCACACTGGCAGAATGGCTTTTCTACACAAGAGGCAGCCTGCTGCTGCCAAGTGATGCCAATCAATAGTGTTTGATCGTCTCACTGCCTGCCACACAACTGCTTTATCCATGTCCTTGCCAACAATAAGGCCGGCCGAGACACCAGGCAGGCCACGAGTCATGTCTGTCTGATTATGGCTATAGCAGGTCAAGTGATACAACGTGCCACCAATAAGGTTGGCTGAGACACCAGGCAAGCTATCAGTCAAGTCTGTCTGATTGTGGCTGGCTATAGCAGGTCATGTGATACAACGTGCAAACAATAAGGTAACTTTTACTATGGATGGCTACAGCACGTCACGTGATACAGTTTGAAGGGAAAAAAAAGAATAATGGTGAATAATATTTAATAATCTCAGTTTCTACGCTATCTTCAAATCAATAAAAGTTGTTTAGATGTCACTGTTGTGACTAATTTAGGCACAGAGCTAATGGGGGACTGTCACTAAGTCCCATGATTCTAAAGGTCCCGTGAAATCTCTTGGCGGAATGGATAATTACTGCTGGCCCTTGCCCCCTGACTTCCAGTAGGTCAGTCTGGGGCTGTAAGTCCTATTAAGTGGGTCCTGGTCATAAAACCAGCAGCCAACCATAAGTCGAATAAAAACTCATCACAGAACCAAAGCCAAAATCTGGCTACAATATGTTGCCGACTCAATATAATAAAATTTACAGACAAATTATGATATATATAAAAAAGTATTCCCCATTTGGTACGGGCAAACACAGTTACTACTATTTAAGGCAGTGGTTCTCAACCTTCACAATGTCGCGTCCCTTTAATACAGTTCCTCATGTTGTGGCAACACACAAACAAAATTATTTTCATTGCTACTTCATAACTGTAGAGTGTATGTCTTAGGCCGACCCATGTGAAAGGGTCGTTCGACCCCCCCCCCCCCAAAAGTGGTCGCGACCCACAGATTGAGAACCGCCAATTTAAGGGGATATATTTAAAATTTTAAGTTTGTGAAACTGTATGTGTAAAAAAAAAATACAAAAAAAAATCCTTCGTGTTGATATGTTGTCACTATTAATGCTATACAAGCCAGCCCGTATTATGACATAGTTCATCTTATCCCTCATTTGTCCTGCTTCACCGTGCCTGGGGGGTTATCCAATTTCATTTCAGGCCAATTTTTAAAATGTACTCTAAGGAAATTTACAGATGGTTGGCCAACTGTGCCGAACTCAAGTTTTGCAATATCCAGAGCCAGGCTCTAAAAATGAGTGAACAGTCAACAGATTTAGAATATAACAATAAAATTCTATGTTACAGATTGGTGTCAGTGGGAGACAATAAGGCTCTACAAATTAGTGAACAGATTTAGAATATAACAATAAAATTCTATGTTACAGATTGGTGTCAGTAGTAGACAATAAGGCTCTACAAATTAGTGAACAGATTTAGAATATAACAATAAAATTCTATGTTACAGATTGGTGCCAGTGGGAGACAATAAGGCTCTACAAATTAGTGAACAGTGAACCGATTTAGAATATAACAATAAAATTCTATGTTACAGATTGGTGTCAGGGAGAGAAAATCAGGTTTTAAATTGCTGTGACTGAAGAAACATCGCACTTGATTGTTAAACAATGTCATGACAGATTTAACTAAATTTAATAGCAGGAATCCTGGGCTATTCATTTTAACTGTCCTAAGTGGCAGGTTGACTGATTGCTGCAAATTGATCTATTTATAGACCACAATATAATAAGGATAAAAAAAAAATAATAGAACAAAAAACAATAGAACAAAAAAGAAGAACAAAATAGCCACTGAGCATGAAGTAAAGGATTTGATGCTAAAGGTGGGCCATACACTTAAGCTCAGCTTGTCATTTAGTAAAGGTGGGCCATACACTTAAGCTCAGCCTGTCATTTAGTAAAGGTGGGCCATACACTTAAGCTCAGCTTGTCATTTAGTAAAGGTGGGCCATACACTTAAGCTCAGCTTGTCAATTAGTAAAAGTGGGCCATAGACTTAAGTTCAGCATGTCATTTAGTAAAGGTGGGCCATACACTTAAGCTCAGCATGTCATTTAGTAAAGGTGGGCCATACATTTAAGTTCAGCATGTCATTTAGTAAAGGTGGGCCATACACTTAAGCTCAGCTTGTCATTTAGTAAAGGTGGGCCATACACTTAAGTTCAGCATGTCATTTAGTAAAGGTGGGCCATACACTTAAGTTCAGCATGTCATTTAGTAAAGGTGGGCCATACACTTAAGTTCAGCATGTCATTTAGTAAAGGTGGGCCATACACTTAAGCTCAGCATGTCATTTAGTAAAGGTGGGCCATACACTTAAGCTCAGCCTGTCATTTAGTAAAGGTGGGCCATACACTTAAGCTCAGCTTGTCAATTAGTAAAAGTGGGCCATAGACTTAAGTTCAGCATGTCATTTAGTAAAGGTGGGCCATACACTTAAGCTCAGCATGTCATTTAGTAAAGGTGGGCCATACATTTAAGTTCAGCATGTCATTTAGTAAAGGTGGGCCATACACTTAAGCTCAGCTTGTCATTTAGTAAAGGTGGGCCATACACTTAAGTTCAGCATGTCATTTAGTAAAGGTGGGCCATACACTTAAGTTCAGCATGTCATTTAGTAAAGGTGGGCCATACACTTAAGTTCAGCATGTCATTTAGTAAAGGTGGGCCATACACTTAAGCTCAGCATGTCATTTAGTAAAGGTGGGCCATACACTTAAGCTCAGCCTGTCATTTAGTAAAGGTGGGCCATACACTTAAGCTCAGCTTGTCAATTAGTAAAAGTGGGCCATAGACTTAAGTTCAGCATGTCATTTAGTAAAGGTGGGCCATACACTTAAGCTCAGCATGTCATTTAGTAAAGGTGGGCCATACATTTAAGTTCAGCATGTCATTTAGTAAAGGTGGGCCATACACTTAAGCTCAGCTTGTCATTTAGTAAAGGTGGGCCATACACTTAAGTTCAGCATGTCATTTAGTAAAGGTGGGCCATACACTTAAGTTCAGCATGTCATTTAGTAAAGGTGGGCCATACACTTAAGCTCAGCATGTCATTTAGTAAAGGTGGGCCATACACTTAAGCTCAGCATGTCATTTAGTAAAGGTGGGCCATACACTTAAGTTCAGCATGTCATTTAGTAAAGGTGGGCCATACACTTAAGCTCAGCTTGTCATTTAGTAAAGGTGTGACATACACTTAAGTTCAGCATGTCCTTTAGTAAAGGTGGGCCATACACTTAAGCTCAGCTTGTCATTTAGTAAAGGTGGGCCATACACTTAAGTTCAGCATGTCATTTAGTAAAGGTGGGCCATACACTTAAGTTCAGCGTGTCATTTAGTAAAGGTGGGCCATACACTTAAGCTCAGCTTGTCATTTAGTAAAGGTGGGCCATACACTTAAGTTCAGCATGTCATTTAGTAAAGGTGTGACATACACTTAAGCTCAGCTTGTCATTTAGTAAAGGTGGGCCATACACTTAAGTTCAGCATGTCATTTAGTAAAGGTGGGCCATACACTTAAGCTCAGCCTGTCATTTAGTAAAGGTGGGCCATACACTTAAGCTCAGCCAGCTTGCCATTTAGTAAAGGTGTGCCATACACTTAAGTTTAGCATGTTGTTTAACACTGATGTATTGGCTGGACCAATCGGAGACATGTGCATATCACTTGTACCAATCAGAGACAGGTGTATATCAGTTTGGACCAATCCAAATGTCACATAGGAGATGGCGTCAGTGGGCAGTCGAGCGCAAGCTCTTAATGCCCCCCCCCCGCACACCTCCACATGGGCCAGACGCCGGGTTTCCCCACCGACAGACCGTGAGGCTGCACGCCGGAAAGCTCCCCCCTGGCCTGGGGGACGTCCGGTCGACCGAGAACGCTGCATTTAAAGCGTTCGCAGTCCACTCTCCCAAGGGTCAGGGCGGGTTTGCTTCCACTCCGGAGAAAAGGTGTTGCGTTAACACCCCGACCACTCAGGGAGTTTTTCGGTCGGGACGTGGAGTTGGGACGAAAAGGTTGCATAGGAGCGGCTTTTCCACTTTGGACCAATCAGACGGGTGCACATTACTTAGACCAATCAAAAACCAGTGCATGTCAGTTTGAACTAATCAAAGGCAGGTGCGTTACAGTTTTGACCAATCAAATGCAAGTGCATATCGGTGAGGGGGGGGGCAATGAAATTTGAAAACTGAGAACAAAGTTATTCACAGAATGTGCTAATGTGAGTTTTTGACAAGTCTAAGAGTGACACTGACAGTCCTTGTCACTGAGATAAAAGACAATTATTGTTGGAGAAAACACCCAAGCCAACTGACACTGTTGACGTTCCTGTTCTTCGAACACACAAGAAAGCCCAACTTCCATTAAGTGCAGCTGTCAATCTTCTCACTTCCCTAATGAGCTTTTATGCACTTGTCAACAAGTTGATGTGCTCTTTACAAAGGATATGTCAATCAATTAGGGCTGTTGTGGTTGGGGGTGGGGGGTGGGTGGGCGAGGGGGGATTCATAATCTGTAGGTCAAAATGAATTTTCATTGTGATGAAGTAGCTTTGAAGCCAATATAAATGTTTACTGCTAAGGATAAAGCTTTAGTTTCACCTTTGTCTTATGCAGGGCCGGCCTTAGGCCAACTGCAACCTATGCGGCCGCAGTGGGCCCCGCACTTTATTTTCTAATACAAAATCTTAATTTTCACTTATTATTCTTATCCCTACCCAGACTGGGCCCCCGCACAATCCGTTTCGCATAGGGCCCCGCAATTGTTAGGGCCGGCTCTGGTCTTATGTGTACAAGAAACTACAGCTATTGTAAACCAAAGTTAAATGGCCTATCTTGTTACAAGAAACTGCAGTTTAATTTCTATAATCAAGATATTTTATTTATGTTTCTGTTAACACTTTCAACATTGAGGATTGGCTTACATGGTTCCTTAGAATTGTCCTGAACAACCATTCAGATGTCAGTAAAATAAGATGCAATGAGAATCACTGATACAGGAAACATTGGCCACTGGAACTTTGTATCACATTTCTAGCTTAGCAGAAAAAGAAAAAAAAATCTAAACCACAATATCAGTGCTCCTCAAATTTTGGTGATATAATAGATATTGTTACACTATGTAAAAGTCAGCTGGCACGTCTCTGCAATATTACAATGTCTTGACCTGGGCTAAAAGTACGTACAGAGAAAGCAAACCATATTGACTGAAGGTTACACAACAAACAGGCAATAATATAAAATATGAAACAATCATGAGAGTGAAAAAAAATTTGGGACTAGCTGAAAACAAAATTTAAAACATGGATTGTGCGACGAAAAACATCTAGAGTGTGAGCACCGACAATATCAACCATTCAGGGTACCTAGCGGGTAGGAGATGACGTAGCCATCATCCACACTGGCCTCCTGGTTGTCTGGCTTGGAGGTGGAAGGGGACGGCTCCTTGCTTGGTCCCGGGGTGGTGTTGTGGTTGCCCCCTGAAACTGAACCCTTGTCTGTAGCTATCCCTGGGGGTGGAGGGTTGGGGCTGGTGGAGGCATCTGACTGGGTGTTAAGCTGACTGCCCTGAAAGTGGGTCACGCTGGACTCCTTTTTGGCAAGTCCAGCCTGAGTGCTGTCCAGCTCAACAGTTGCTGACTTAGCAGGTGGTGCTGGCTCTTCATTCTTGCCCACAGATTTCATAACATCCACCTTCTCATAACTATGGGAAACTTCTTTCAGCTCAACGGGCTCGTCAGAAACTTTTGTTTTATCGACGCTTACCGCCTCCTTTCCGCTAGCGGCTTTGGGGAAATCCATTTTAATGGCCGAGCCAGCGGGCTCGTTATTTTCAGCTCGGTTGTGATCTTTGTTTTCGGCGGGATTGTTGAGATCTTTTTTTACGGACGGCTTGTGGTTGGGATAGTTTGAGTCGTAGATGACGCCTTTGCTGTAATGAGAGTGGTCCACATGTTTGGCTGGCTCATCAGACTGCAAGGCCATCGACTCCAAGTTCAGAATCTTCTTCCTCTTTGGTTTGGGAGCGGCTGGTATGTTTCTTTGTCTTTTCTCTTTCTTCTCTTTTCTCTCCTTGGCCGGAGTGATGGTCACAGGCCCCTTGAGGGATTCCTTCACCTCATACTGACCTTCGGCCTTACCAAAGTCCTCGTCTTCCTCATCCTCATCCCAGTCAGTTTCCCAGTCGTCGTAGTATTCATCATCGTCATCATCCTCGTCATCGTCATCCTCGTCAATATTGACATCATTATTTTCCGTGACAATTGTCACATTGTTACTAATCTGAATTGGTTCTGGTGTGATTTTAACCTTTTTGTACTCCTCCACCTTCGTCTGTACCTCTACCTTTTTCTTTTCCTCTACCTCTGCCTTTTCTTCTACCTTTGTCTTTTCCTCTACCTTTGCCGTCTCTTCAACCTTTCCCTTTTCTTCTACCTTTGCCTTTTCATCTACCTTTGCCTTTTCATCTACCTTTGTCTTTTCCTCTACCTTTTTCTTTTCCTCTACCTTTTTCTTTTCCTCTACCTTTTTCTTTTCCTCTACTTTATCTGTAGCATCATCATCCTCATCATCTTCATATCCCTCAAACACTGAACTATCCCAGTCTGCCCAGTCCACAAATTCTTCACTTGCTTTACTCGTCTGGACCTCTGGCTTGTGGGTGTTTTTGGAAACATCCAGACTATGGCCCGTTCTCTTGATCATCACTCCCATGGCTGTGCTGGCGATGCTCTCACCTTTGCCATAGATGGAGTTGGACTCCTGGGAGACCGATTGAACATCGCCGGCGTTATCGTGCTCAGCGGTCACCTTGTCCAGTTTGGAGGCAACTTTCACTTCATCGTCAGACCACGGGGGAGACGTCAGGTTGGCTTTTGCTGGACGGGCGGTCACGCCTTCACGGGTGGCGCCCTCAATGACTTTCACTTTGGCTGGCTCCTCTGTTGGGGCGGGCGCTTGAGTTTTCACCTCATGGGTCGGCTCATTCTCGCTCAGCTTCTCCATGGGCTTCTTGGTTTCTGATGGGCTCTTAGCCTCAACACTATCATAGCTGTCAGCGTATACAGGTTCCCAAGACTTGGACCCGTACGTTTCGCTGGGCCTGTAGTAAGTGCCAGGGTCTGGCTCGACAAACGTGTTAAGTTCCCCTTTCCTGAAGTAGGTTCCTGAGTACTCTGGTTCATCTCCCTGGATGCTGGTTGTGGTGGAAGTGGTGGTGGTGACTTTAACGGTGGTAGTAGTGGCCTCACTGACCACATCTGGTGCAGCCGTCTTTGGCTGAGCTGCGCCTGAACTCTCCGCCACTTTAGCTGTGGTTGAACCACTAGGCCTGCCAGTGACTTTAATATCAAGAGGCCTCTCATCATCAGTATATTCAGGCTTATCTGTGTAGCCAGGCTTATCTGTGACTACATAAAGAGGCTTTTCTGTTACAACCGTACCTGGTTTTGAGGTTATAACCGGCGACTCTTCGCTATTCTCACCTTCATGTGAACCGGATTCATTCCCCTTCTCGTTGTCCTCCTGTTTTGCATACGACTTGACGTCCCATAAATTATCATCCAGTTTCTGCTCCCACCACCTGACGAATTCAATATCTTTCTGAAAATACAGCAGCAGCAGCAACTTGATAATATGAGAAGAAACTTGGGGTAATAAGAGTAATATTTTACACCTATACACATAGTCTAATATTTTACACCTATAGACTTAGTCAAAATATTTTACACCAGCTATTGGTAATATTAAGAGTTGTGGTTGTGGCTTACTAACTGTCTATTGTGATTATTGGCTGATTATTTGTGATTATTGGCTGATTATTTGTGATTATTAGCTGATTATTTGCGATTATTGATTATTACATGATTATTGATTATTAGCAGATTATTGTGATACTGAATTGATCCTTGTAATAACCCCCCCCCCCCCACCCTATAACATTACATCTGCATTGACACACTGCATATGTTTCCTGCTAATTACCATTAAATAGTAGGACACTAAACTAAACCCAGTCTGTGAGATCACCACACTAAACCCAGTCAGTGAGATCACCACACTAAACCCAGTCAGTGAGATCACCACACTAAACCCAGTCAGTGAGATCATCACACTAAACCCAGTCAGTGAGACCACCACACTAAACACAGTCTGTGAGATCATCACACTAAACAGTCTGTGAGATCATCACACTAAACCCAGTCAGTGAGATCACCACACTAAACCCAGTCAGTGAGATCATCACACTAAACAGTCTGTGAGATCATCACACTAAACCCAGTCAGTGAGATCACCACACTAAACCCAGTCAGTGAGATCACCACACTAAACACAGTCTGTGAGACCATTACACTAAACCCAGTCAGTGAGATCACCACACTAAACACAGTCAGTGAGATCACCACACTAAACCCAGTCAGTGAGATCATCACACTAAACCCAGTCAGTGAGATCACCACACTAAACCCAGTCTGTGAGATCACCACACTAAACCCAGTCAGTGAGATCACCACACTAAACACAGTCAGTGAGATCACCACACTAAACCCAGTCAGTGAGATCATCACACTAAACACAGTCAGTGAGATCACCACACTAAACCCAGTCAGTGAGATCACCACACTAAACACAGTCTGTGAGACCATTACACTAAACCCAGTCAGTGAGATCACCACACTAAACACAGTCAGTGAGATCACCACACTAAACCCAGTCAGTGAGATCATCACACTAAACCCAGTCAGTGAGATCACCACACTAAACCCAGTCTGTGAGATCACCACACTAAACCCAGTCAGTGAGATCACCACACTAAACACAGTCAGTGAGATCACCACACTAAACCCAGTCAGTGAGATCATCACACTAAACACAGTCAGTGAGATCACCACACTAAACACAGTCAGTGAGATCATCACACTAAACACAGTCTGTGAGACCATTACACTAAACCCAGTCAGTGAGATCACCACACTAAACCCAGTCTGTGAGATCACCACACTAAACCCAGTCAGTGAGATCATCACACTAAACCCAGTCAGTGAGACCACACTAAACACAGTCAGTGAGATCACCACACTAAACACAGTCAGTGAGATCACCACACTAAACACAGTCAGTGAGACCACCACACTAAACCCACTCGGTGCAATCCCCACACTAAAACCAGTCAGTGAGATCACTTTCACGGAGCTGCATGGTCACAGATGTAAGTATGCCGTTCTTTTCAACGACCGTGAAGGCTATACGTGATATACATGTACTATTAAATGTAATCCATCTATCATTACACGTGTGTACATAGGAAGTAATGCTTCCAAAGTGAGATATGAGAAGAACTAGACGTGATTTCTCCATAGAATATAAAAATATGGTAGATGAACTATACAGGTGATACCGCCATAGCACACAAAATTACAGCAGAATTGTATGAACACAAAGGAAACAAGACATCAACAGATGCTGACGAAAACAAAATATAAAGTCAAAGATCTGCTATTGTCAGCTGAGACTAACTATTTCTCGAGTATTTAAACCCCAATTTTTAAATATAACAAACGTAGAAATCAGGGATTCTCTAGTTTTCATACGTGAAATTCGGATGAGACACGTTTTGAGAACCATTTCAATTTCTTTTAAGAAAAACAATCGCATATAAAAATAACACAATTATTCAGTGGCACAGGCCGAGGAAGGATATGTGGGGACTTTTAGTGTGTGGGGATTTTTGGAATAAAGGGATTTTTAGAATATGGGGGACCTTTAGAATGTGGGGACCTTTAGAATTTGGGGACCTTTAGAATGTGGGGTCTTTAGAATGTGGGGACCTTTAGAATGTGGGGACCTTTAGAATGTGGGGGGACCATTAGATTGTGAGGAGCATACTAAAATGCGGGAGGGGGGGGGGAGGGGGTAGGTGGCGGTTGCAAGGTAACTAATGAGACATCATGGCCAGGACAAAGCTGGCAGCTGAATGCCAAGTACAAGAGGCAGACCATGAGCCGGGATGTCAAGCTTAATACAGTCACAGAAATGTCGGATGGATAGAAAGAAAAAATGTTTTTTTTTAACTTTGCCTTTATGTTGCCGGATTTGGGGAAGGAGAAAATTATTATAATTTGTTTGAAGGTAGGGGAAATCAGGGGATGTGAGGGAAATCAGGGGATGTGAGGGAAATCGGGGGATGTGAGGGAAATCAGGGGATGTGAGGGAAATCAGGGGATGTGAGGGAAGTCAGGCTATATGAGGGGAATCAGGAGATGTGAGGAAAGTCAGGCTATATGAGGGAAATCAGGGGATGTGAGGGAAATCAGGGGATGTGAGGGAAATCAAGGGATATGAGGGATGTGAGGGAAATCAGGGGATATGAGGTAAATCAGGGGATGTGAGGGAAATCAGGAGGATGTGAGGGAAATCGAGAGGATTTGAGGGAACTCAGGGGATGTGAGGGAAATCAGGGGATGTGAGGGAAATCAGGGGATGTGAGGGAAATCAGGGGATGTGATGAAATCAAGGGATGTGAGGGAAATCAGGGAATATGAGGGAAATCAAGGGATGTGGGGAAATCAAGGGAATATGAGGGAACTCTGGGGATTTCCAGTGGTGGAAGAAATGGGTGGAGTTTGTGATGGGAAACATGATGAGCTTGAAGCAGAAATTTTGTTGATGAAATGCATAATGGAATTTAACATTTTCCTAAACTGTTACTATATTTGAGTCTTCAAATTAAGACATAAAGTAAAACAAACTATATCTTTCTTAAAACATAATTAACTCACAAAGGTTAGGTTAACTTCAAGAAATTAAGACAAGAAACCCCCTTTTTTTTTTTCGTTTTTTGAGTATGGATTATTTAAGGCACAGTTAACCATGATGGTGTGTGGAAGGTGTGGTGGTTAGTGGAGTCCTGAGAGACCTGGTGTTTTATAGGGTGGCGCTAACTAAAATAAAATCTGACTTTAAGTAACAACTCACAGCGGGTTCAAATGCTCTCCACTTGTCTTGGTCAGAGGTTGGCCTCCACCAATCAGAAACCTGTTTCCTTTCAGCTGACGAATCAGACGAGGCGTCCCTCTGTGAAAGAGACAATAAAAAAACCCGCATTGCTATGTAACGATAAATAAGGTCTTTAACATGTACAGTGACTTTACGTGACTTTATGTATATCTAAAACTCGAGACATGGGAATGATCCTGAGATACCTAATCAGGTCGGGCTGGTTAATATTTTCATTGTGCTCCAAATATTTACCACACACATATAATCCAACATTATTCTCTGTCAGTTGGTAACCCTAATCACGGACAAACCAAAACATGACACCCTGAGACTGTCATCTGATATTTTAATTATTGTTTTATACTCTGTTATCTCCACCCCTCTTATGCCCGCGGGCTGGTTCTGAAACCTACGTTTCTGTTCATTTTACACAGCAATATCGAAGCGATGCTGTCACTACAGCGTCTGTTTCTACCATCAGTTTGTACAGTTTCATCCATTTCTGCAACTAATGACACATTCGACTAGGTCCGACACATTCGACAAGGTCCCACACATCAGACTAATAGGTCTGACACATTAAAGTAGGTCCGATACATTAGACTAGGTCCGGCACATTCGACTAGGTCCGACACATTGAACTACTAGGTCCGACACATTTGACTAGGTCCGACACATTAGACTAGGTCCGGCACATTCGACTAGGTCCAACACATTAGACTAGGTCCGTACTTTTCTTTAGGAGCACAGAATACAGGAGTTGGCCACGGGCACAATCAAACCTCTGCAAACCACTAGACTCTAGACCAGTGGTTCTCAACCTTCCTAATGACGCGACCCTTTAATACAGTTCCTCATCTTGCGGCGACCACTAACCACAAAATTATGTTTGTTGCTACTATATAACTGTATAGTATTGCGTTTTCCGATGGTCTTAGGCGATCCTTCGGTAAGGGTAGTTCGACCCCCAAATGGGTCGCGACCCACAGGTTGAGAGCCGCTGCTCTAGAATACTGATAAAATTACAGAGTTTGCAATAAACCCCACTTCCAAATAAAATAACCTCAGTGAATAGCTGAGAGGTCGTATACCACAGGAGAGACACATCACATCAATAGCTGAAAGGTCGTGCACCACAGGAGAGACACATCACATCAATAGCAGAGAGGTCGTGTACCACAGGAGAGACACATCACATCAATAGCTGAGAGAAATGTTTTATGGACTTGAGTGAGATGATCTCCGTCATCATAGCAATATATCTCAAAACCCCAGAACAAATTAGACTTGAATATTGGTCTAGAGATAATTTAAAATAAATTTTGTGAACTATATATTTTACCATTTTCAAGAGGTAATTTTAAACAAAATGGGGGAAGGTGGTTTGGGGGTGGGGGTGGGAATTTAAAAGCGTTATCTCACATTTAAAAATAAATGTTTTTTTTTATTTACAAAAATAACAATTGATTTATTAATTTTTCTAGAATATGTAGTACATGGCGTGGTAAGAATGGAGTGGGAAATTATGTTTATTCGGTTAAGGGGAGTGTACAAGGAATGTGGTGGCAACATGGGATGGGGGGGGGCTACCTTCCTTTTTCTGCTTTTATTAATGCGTATTGTAACTTAATAAAATATTTGTTTGCAATGTGGATGAGGATGCGATGGTTAGATTTTTCCCCAGACAGCACACATTACGCCGCAGCATGGGTGGGTGCCCAAGACAGCACAAATTACGCCACAGTATGGCTGGGTGCCCCAGACGGCACAGACCACGCCACAGTAAGGCTGGGTGCCCCAGACGGCCCAGACCACGCCACAGTATGGCTGGGTGCTCCAGACGGCACACATTACGCCACAGAATGGCTGGGTACCAAAGACAGCACAAATTACGCCACAGTATGGCTGGGTGCCCCAGACGGCACAGACCACGCCACAGTAAGGCTGGGTGCCCCAGACGGCACAGACCACGCCACAGTATGGCTGGGTGCTCCAGACGGCACACATTACGCCACAGAATGGCTGGGTACCAAAGACAGCACAAATTACGCCACGGTATGGCTGGGTGCCCCAGCAGCACAAATTACGCCACAGAATGGCTGGGCGTAGTTGATAAGTATATAGTAATATCTGAAAGGTCAAATGTGTTACACACACGGCATTGGTATGTGGATAGTTTTAAAACCACTGAAATACTGTATTTAACCTTCTTCTACAAACACATTTCAATCGGATGAAAGACAACGTGCACAGTTCTTTGTGGATGACTATCTTTAACTCCAATGATACTTCAGTCATGAAAAAGACGTGTTAGATTTTCCTTCTAAAATAAATAAATGTGTATCATACCAATTTAATAAAATACCACTCACGAGTGTTTACAAACATTGGGTACATTTACACAAGTATGCCCAAAACTTCAGAGAAGTTGGAAAGGGGAAAACAGGGGGAGTGATTTTTTCTTTGCAATTAAGGCAGTGGTTCTCAACCTTCCTAATGCCGCAACCCAATAATACAGTTCCTCGTGTTGTGGCGACCCCCAACCACAATTTTATTTTCGTTGGTACTTCATAACTATAGAGTATATGTGTTTTCCGATGGTCTTAGGCGACCCCTGTGAAAGGGTGGTTCGGCCCTCAAAGAGAACCTCTGAATTAAGGTCTTCAAGATTTTCCCAATTTTCAACGAGATACAGTTCTTGAACGAGTATAAACAATACGCTTATATTAAATAGTGTATTACAAACATTTCGTGAAAATACATTTCAAGTGCGATAGAAAGAGTACGAACATATTTATGTGGATTAAAAATTTTTGGATTATCTCTCAAAACCCAATCATTTTTAAATACGTGAACATTTCATCTTAAAAAAAATGGATCCATACTTTCTTTTTCTTTACAGTTCAGAGGCGTGAACCAAGATCGGTTAAGATTTTCTAGCAAAACACGAAAATATATATTTTTTATCCCCCCACTTTGAAAAAAAAAGTATAATAAAAAAAATCAAGCTCATTGGAATAAAGGGTGTAAGCCTTGTTGAGATTAATGATAGTTTTAAAAAAAAAAACCAACAACTCAAGGTTGCTACAAATATGAAAATTGGTTAAGAGCAGTGGCGTAGCGAGGGGGGGGGGGCAAGGGGGACATCATGCCCCGGGCGCTACTCACAAAGGGGCGCAAAATGGTATATTTTACATATAATATGGTATGGTTTTCGAATGGGGGGGGGGCGCTAAAAAGGTATTGTGCCCGGGGCGCGAGTTAAGCTCGCTACGCCACTGGTTAAGAGGTTTCACTTTAGACATTAGAATTCTTAGGTTTACGGGTTTTCTAATAATTATATAGTAGAGAAGCGAGACAGAGGTTTGGTTACATTTTTTGTAAAGATACTATTGTATGAAACTCCGTTAACGTTAAAGATATTTAAAATGGTATACATAGATTTTTCAAGGGCGTGGAATACTGTTGTACAGTCTAACAGTATCCCTGCTATTGAAGGCTACCCAGTTTCACTTCCAACGAAGGATGCCACAATCACTACAATTGAAAGTTACCACTATCAATACTGTTGAAAGTTACTCCTGTCAATACTATTGAGAGCTACCATAAGAGGCTACCATTATCACTGCCCTAAATGGCAATCAGTGTAACTGCCGTAAGCAGTTACTATCATCACAGCCATAAGAGGCTACTATAAAAAAAAGCTACCATTATCATTGGCATAAAAGGCTATTGTCATCCCTGCTATATAAGGCGATCAGTGCTATAAATGGCTACAATTCACTGCTATAAAAGGCTACCGTGACCACTGCCATAAGTGGCTACCATTATCACTGCCATAAGAGGCTGCCATTATCACTGCCATAAGAGACTACCATTATCGCCGCTATAGAACGTTACCATAATCATTGGCATAAAAGGCTACCTTCATCCCTGCTACGAAAGGTTATCATCATCCCTGCTATAAAAGGCTACCATTATCACTGCTATAGGAGGCAACCCATATCTCAGCCATTAGACAATCCAAATGAAGACCAGACAAAAGGCAACACTACATAAGCACTACTACAACTTTGATGTCCTTAATGGATAGAAGGGACACAGTACCTCTTTGAAGGGACCGGCCTTTGAAATAAGAGCCACTTTGGGGGCAGCACTATAGACTAAAAGCAGGGGTTCTCAATGTTTGCTGGAGGTGTAAAGTAGTACATGTATATTCGGTTCCATGACAAAACGACAATGGACAAAATAATAAGGGACAAAATGTAAGGCCTTTAAGACGGTGGAGGCGTTGAAGACTTGTCGTTTTGTCACCTTGTCGTTTTGTCACCTTGTCGTTTTGTCACTTGTCGTTTTGTCACCTTGTCGTTTTGTCATCTTGTCGTTTTGTCATTTGTCGTTTTGTCTTTTTGTCTGGTTACCGTATATCCAACTGTTTAATTGTGATTTTATTGGCTGGAGTCGAAGACACTTTTTAATACTATACAGTTGCTCAATGATTTGCCTGGAGTCATAGACACTGTTTAAATACTATAAAGAGGGCATGAATGATTTGGCTGGAGTCATAGACACTGCTTAGATACTACAAAAAGTGCGTGAATGATTTGGCTGGAGTCTTAGACACTGCTTAGATACTACAAAAAGTGCGTGAATGATTTGGCTGGAGTCATAGACACTGCTTAGATACTACAAAAAGTGCGTGAATGATTTGGCTGGAGTCATAGACAACTTTTAAATACTCTACAGAGTTCCCGAATGAATCAATCCATGAGGATCACATGGCTGCAGTTGTGTCTTCAACATTACCGCAATGTTTTATGAGATAGCAAAAATCTTCATAGACACTGCAAACAATCCTACTGGACAGTCAATAAACTGTATGGGCGTCTAAAGTACTATGATCCATCCACTATTGGCACGTAAGGATTCACTTTAATATAAACTTCGTATATCCTGACTGAATGTGTACATTCAATTACGTATATCATGACTGAATGTATACATTCAACTACGTACATCCTGACTGAATGCATGCATTCAACTACGTACATCCTGACTGAATGCATACATTCAACTACGTACATCCTGACTGAATGCATACGTTCAACTACGTATATCCTGACTGAATGCATACATTCAACTACGTACATCCTGACTGAATGCATACGTTCAACTACGTACATCCCGACTGAATGCAAGCATTCAACTACGTACATCCTGACTGAATGCACACGTTCAACTACGTACATCTCGATTGAATGCATACATTCATACAAGCAAAGTCGCCGTGCAGCCAGGAGGGCCTACCATTGTAACGCAAACGTAAATCGTATCAATGATATAGAGCAGGGGCTCTCAACCTTCCTAATGCCGCGACCCTTTAATACAGTTCCTCATGTTATGGCGACCCCCAAAGCAAAAATTATTTTCGTTGCTCTTCATAACTGTAGAGTGTATGTTTTATCGATGGTCTTAGGCGTCCCCTGAGAAAGTGTCGTTACGACCCACCAAAGGGGTCGCGACCCACAGGTTGAGAACCTCTGATACAGAGATATGTTTTCACAAGTGTATAGTAAGTACAGAGCACGGTGCTCACATCAGACCACGAGAGGAAACATGTATCGTGTTACAACAATTGTTACGGGACTAACATGGCCTGGGCCGAGATTGTGCGAGAACTTTTAGTGGGTGCTGATGCAAGGTCACCGACGATATTGCAGGGGTATATGCCACCGAGGGCTCAGCTATATTGCAGGGGCATATGAGACCGAGGGCTCAACTATATTGCAGGGGCATATGCCACTGAGGGCTCAGCTATATTGCAGGGGCATATGCCATCGAGAGCTCAAATATAATGCAGGGGCATATGCCACCGAGATCTCAACTAGCGTGCTTCGCAAAATTGCAAGGTCCGAGCTGTTTTGTCTTAGAAAAAGCTTGAGTTAGTTCCCCCCGGGGGTTCGCAAATATTTTTGCCGCCCCTCCACACCGAATTACTTCGCAGTTGGCCAGTTTTGCCGCCCCTCAATACATACAAAAAAGTGATGCCCGGTGTGGACCGCCCCCCTTCTGTCACACCCTTCCTGGTGTGGACCGCCCCCCTTCTGTCACTCCCTTCCTGGTGTGGACCGCCCCCCTGTCACGCCCTTTCTGGTGTGGACCGCCCCCCCTCTGTCACGCCCTTTCTGGTGTGGACCGTCCCCCTCTGTCACGCCCTTCCTGGTGTGGACCGCCCCCCCTCTGTCACGCCCTTCCTGGTGTGGACCGCCCCCCTCTGTCACGCTTTTCTGGTGTGGACCGCCCCCCCCCCTCTGTCACGCCCTTCCTGGTGTTTAACTTTGCGCACCGCTGTTACGCCATTATGCTTTGTGACTTTTTAACGAAGTCTCGTGTAAGTTTCTTCAACTTGGGATGTCTACGTGATCCAGGCATCGGGCAACTTCCCAGAACAAAACCCTTGACCTCATTGGTAGAACTTTCATAGACATAACATAGCTCTTGTCCCGATAAGATAACAAAGGGTAAAACCAAAGGGGTGGGAGGTAAAAATTCAAGTATTTCCCCATTAAGTCATAGGGTAATGGGGGTAACCGATGTGTGTGGCTTTAAGTGCGGTATGGTGGACTTTGAAGGCGAACGATATGACTGCTAACTACGTAATAGTTATTGGCTGAAAAAGTGAGGGTAATCGAAGCGACGCTTATACGTATTGATTTTTAAAACCATTTCTATGACTTGAATAAAGAACGCGGTAAACCAGCAATGTCGAATTCATGTCGGGTTGCTCTAATTAACGCCAGCCAAACAAGATAACAAGCCTGTATTTGTTCAAAGTATAACCCTCATCTCAAACACCCAAACCGGCCCCAACCAACCTCTTTTCTGGTTGTTAAAAAACGAAGACGTTCTGTGTGGGGTGAGTGGGGTGGTGGTGGTGTGGGGTGAGTGGGGCTGTTTGTACCCAGACAACAACATCAGGTCTGTCCCCCCCACCTCTCCTCATCAGCATCATAAAAAAACACAGACAACTGTTTTCCTCTCGATCGACCGGGCCTCTTGTCTCCATACCTTGCGGCCATGGCGCCTCATTTGCTGCCTTTTAAGTCTCTAAACCAGGGGGTCTTAAAGTGGGGGAATGCCGTTCTCTTGAAGGCGGTAGGAGGGGAGGTTGACGAGACCCCAAGGGATGGTGCTGATAAAGCAAGGTCATCAAGAGGGTGAGCAGATAGGTGGGTGGGGGTCGGAGAGCTGGTGGGTCGGAGCATAGCGTAATGGTGGCCTGATGCCATGACGTAATGGTGGCCTGATGCCATGACGTAATGGTGGCCTGATGCCATGACGTAATGGTGGCCTGATGCCACGACGTAATGGTGGCCTGATGCGATGACTTAATGGTGGCCAGATGCCATGACGTAATGGTGGCCAGATGCCATGACGTAATGGTGGCCAGATGCCATGACGTAATGGTGGCATGATGCGATGACGTAATGGTGGCCTGATGCGATGACGTAATGGTGGCCTGATGTCATTTGTAGTAGTAAATTTTAGTTAAACTGAAGAAGTAAAATTACAAACGTATAGTCCATTCAATTATCTTTCATTTGATACCAAAGTTCGTCTTACAAACCCAACAATAATATTTTAAATCGCTGTTTAATCCCAACCTCTCACTTCTGGTACCCGGGTACCAATAGTCGCAGCCTTACACATATTTATTGAACTGCAGGAAACGGCGTATAGGATATTCTGAAACAGTGGGAGTCGTGATGGGTAAAACGTTTGAGAACCTTCGGTCTCAGGGACGACACCAACTGATCGATGACTGGGAGGGACAAATATTAGACACTCTTGTCATTCCAGCAAAGGTCTAAATGACTTTGGCCGCTACCACGAGCCTTAGTGGTACATTCAATCAAAGGTCTTGGTGGTACATTCTATCAAAAATTCTTAGGGTACATTCTATCAAAGGTCTTAGCGGTGCATTTATCAAAAGTCTTATTGTGGTACATTCTATCAAATATCTTATAGGTACATTCTCTAAAAATCTTAGTAGTACGTTCTATCAAATATCTTTTAGGTACATTCTATTAAAAAGTCTCAGTGGTGCATTCTGGAAAAGACTTAAGTGGTACATTCTAAAAACTCTTTGTGGAACCCTCTAATAAACGTCTTGGTGGCACTTTCTATAAAAAAGACTTTAGAGCAGCGGTTCTCAACCTTTCCCAGGGGTCGCCTAAGACCATAGGAGAACACAAATTCTACAGTTATGAAGTAGCAACGAAAATAATTTTGTGGCTGGGGGTCGCCACAACATGAGGAACTGTATTAAAGGGTCGCGGCATTAGAAAGGTTGAGAACCATTGCTTTAGAATAATTGTAGAGGCGAGGTTCAAATAACAAGCGGTCAAAAGATAGCGATTTTGAAACCGGCCAAAACATCGGAGGCACTTTATCCCCTTCTGCTCATCAGTGCCGTCTTAAGGCAGTGGCTCACTGGGCAGTTGCCCAGGGCCTAGCGCTTCTAGTGGCCTCAAGCACTACTTTTCCCAGAGCCGCTGATGCTGTTAATACGCATAGTAAATGAGTAAAAAAAAGTGAGGTCAAACATGAAAAAAAAAGGAACATAAAAAACAACAATGAATTTGTCGGCAGGAAGCCTTCGTCAGGGAACAAACAACAAAAATAACATGATAAAATATTTTTAAAAAGAGCACTTAGAGCACTTTTATATTTTATTCTGTTCTTTTTTGTTGTTTGTTCGCTGACGAAGGCGTCCTGCCGACACGTTTGTTGCTTCGTTGCGTTCCTTCTTTTTTTTTCTTCAGGTTTGACCTTACTTTGTTTTACTCATTGACTATTTTGCTAACCTGATTGCAGTCTCTCCCCTTATTACCATGCTGTTGAGACGGCCCTGCTCCTCATGCGTGCAAAGCTCTAGTCCTAACCAGGAGTACTCCTGACTTATGAGCAGCACGACCTGGGATTTGTCAAACCACTTATGGACGCCCCCCCCCAACCAACCAAACCCCTCCCTTCGTCAAATTACGTCTGTCAGAACACAGCACGCCATGAAAACAAAGTTGTGTTCAGCTCGATCGTTCTGTACCGCCGGGGAAGCACTGGCAATGACTTCTAGATTTAAATGTTGGTCGAAACTCGACATAATGTACCTACTTTTTAAAAATATTCTTTAAGAGAAAGCGTGTAAGTCAAAACTTAAAATACAATAGTATTTTAAAAAACATTAAAAAAAAAATTTTTTCTCCAAAAGCGTACTAAAAGTATAATTAATCCACCCCCACCCCCCAAAAAAGGTAGTCTTATGACCCCCCCCCCCTTTCCCCCCACACAAACACAAAGCGTGTGGCGCACGTGAAATCAGTGTTCTTTGTTTCAGCTCAATAGGAGATCAGGAAGTGGGTCGAAATTGAGATGCAAGATTTGACCCGCAGAGGTCACTCAATGGCCACCTGAGGTCACTGGTGACCTCGTGATCACGAAAGGTTGTACTGTCACCTAGGGTGGCTAGTTGCACAAACGTTCAGCTCAAATGTACACCAGGAACTGGGTCAAAATCGAGTTGCGCGATTTGAGCCGCAGGGGTCACTCAAGAGCCAGTGGAGGTCACTGGTGACCCTACTGATCATGAAGGGCTGTCACGACCCTACTGATCATGAAGGGCTGTCACAGGCGGGTAAGTGTACTAGGTTTCAGTTCAGTTGGGGATCAGGGAATGGGTCAAAATTGAGATGCAAGATTTGACCCAGACCGACAAGACAAACAAGACAAAATCGCAAACCAAATAGAAGAGTGGGGGAAAAAATATGTTCAAGGAGTTAGAGTTAATTTTTTTACTGACTCGGAGGATGACACGGATACTCTCTGTAGCATCTCTAAATGTCTAATGATGACGACCAATGAAATAACAAGCCCTGCTCTTATCCAAAGGACAGCTTTTTTTTCTATTCGGGCGTTCCAGTAGCATAACCTCAGCCATCGTGAAGACGGAGCGACAACCACTATCACGAAGAACTGCTGGGTTAAAGGGCGGTAGGGTTAAAGGGCGGTAGGGTTAAAGGGCGGTATGGTTAAAGGGCGGTAGGGTTAAAGGGCGGCATGGTTAAAGGGCGGTAGGGTTAAAGGGAAGTATAGTGCGAACAATTGAAAATACTCGGGCATAACCGGGTACAGTTAGTTTTTTTTACAACGCCTCTGGGTATTTTCTACCCCCCAAAAAATCCGGTGGTACCTATAATATGCAACGAAATCTACTGCCCCACGTGGCAGTGAGAGTACACTGCCTTCGACAAACAGTTTGTGTCAAGATAGGAACAGAGAAGATACTGACGTTCATTTTATGACAAAGACTCGCGAAACAACAGTCGCGGTATGATGAAAAAAAAATCAACCTATTTACCGGAGTTCAGATGTCACGCATGAGGCTCACTGCGTTGGAAGAAGATCACGAACAATGACAATACCGAATAATAGTCGCCTCTCCCATTGAAAAAATCAACCTTTTTACCGGAGTTCAGATGTCACGCATGAGGCTGACTGCGTGACATCCATTTTTCACTCAGTACTATGAATATAAAACATGTGGAGTCGGTGTAAGACGGTTTTGAAGAGAAAGCAGCATAAGCAATATATATATATAAGAGTGGATTTTTTAATTAATTTTTGTGTGTGTGTGAACAGAAAACAGTCACTAGAGGAGTCGGCTATAACTCCCAACTCCAGTAATTACCAAGTTTTGATCACGCCAAGTCGGTTATATAACTCCCAACTCCAGTAATTACCCAATTTTGATCACGCCAAGTCGGTTATATAACTCCCAACTCCAGTAATTACCCAGTTTTGATCACGCCAAGTCGGCTGAATTTAATCCATGGAATCAAAACTTTTTTGAGCGGAAACTTACTCTTTAAATCTATCAGACTGTGAATAATCCAGGCTTACGAAACAGCTAGGAATTTAAACGTCTGGAACGTAATTCACACTCGAGTCGTTTCGAAAGTGGGAGTGTGGGAGCATTCACCCGCGCTCATATCCGGCATGGACTACGTGTCTGTGTGATGTCACAGGTCACGGCAGAAGGTGTAACGCCTGGAGTGCGTTCAAGCAGGGCTGGAGAGCGCGACGTCCTCGTTTGTAAATGACTGGAAACATGTCCACGAGAAACAATGTTGGTTGCGTAAGATCACAAGGAGAAACAACATTGGTGGTGTGAGCTGAAACAGTTTTAAATACCGCCAGGAGAAACAACGTAGGCGGTGTGAGATGAAACAGCTCCAAACATCTCCACGGTGAAACACTGTTGGTGGAGTGAGCCGAAACAGTTTTAAATACCGCCAGGAGAAACAACGTAGGAGGTGTGAGATGAAACAGCTCCGAACATCTCCACGGTGAAACAACATAGGCGTTGTGAGATGAAACAGCTCCAAACATCTCCACGGTGAAACACTGTTGGTGGTGTGAGCTGAAACAGTTTTAAATACCGCCAGGAGAAACAACGTAGGCGGTGTGAGATGAAACAGCTCCAAACATCTCCACGGTGAAACAACGTTGGTGGTGTGTTCTGACAACAGTGTTAAGTAACACAATGGTGGCGACCAGGCTAAAGGACACACGCGACAAAAGCGCACAGAAAACTCCGCCGAGCCGTGGCCACCCACACTCCATTCTAATCGCACACACACACACACACACACACAGACAGAGTGTGCGCGTTAAAAACTTTTATTCTTTTAAACGCAAATTTTATTTTTTTTAGATCTGAAAGATTGCAGTTCAGCAGACTACCAAATGTTTTAAACGCAAATTTAATTTTTTTTAGATCTGAAAGATTACAGTTCAGCAGACTACCAAATGTTTTAAACGACAAGAAACCAAAATAAACTAATTGTGCGTCAAGAACATTTTTTTTAAATTTTTTTTTACACGACCAAACTCGGCTTGCGGCCAGCTTTGAAACGTATGACACAATTGACCGAACTGAGGCAGCCGCGAGACACGGTCGGGGTTGGTTTCCCGCACGTTCCCCAGAGGCCATCAAACTGACGGCATGTCCTCCTCCGCCTCCCGATCCCCCGCACCACAGTCATGGTAAGAGAATATCGGGCTTTACCAAATATTGCACGAACATATGATGCCAATTGTTTAAGGATCAGATGAATTGGGGGGGGGGGGGTGCGGATGGGTGTGTGTGTGGGGGGGACCTTCTGGTAATATTCTGCCAAAGTACGATTTCTACTTTAATAAAACTATAAGCTAGATCAGTGGTTCCCAACCTTCCGAATGCCGCGACCCTTTAATACAGGTCCTCGTGTTGTGGCGACCCCGAACCAAAAATTTATTTTTGTTTTTACTTCATAACTGTCGAGTATATGTGTTTTCAGATGGTATTAGGCGACCCCTGGGAAAGGGTCATGCGACCCCCCCCCCCCCCCAAAAGGAGTCGCGACCCACAGGTTGAGAACTGCTGAGCTACATATATGACAACATCTTTATTTTACTTTACTTTTTTTAAGTGTTGGTATTTATTTATTTTTGTTTAGCGTGCGCCATTTGAAAATCCCACTGCGTGCCACGTCCAGTGCGCGTACCGTTGGTATCTGACGCCTGTGTATGACTAAACTGGTGCTGGCCTCATTGTGATCATCCTAATTTCTCTGGGAGTTAATCCGCCCTGTGGAGTACGCGTTAAAGACGAGACGCTTCACCACGAAAGAACCCCGATGACGTCTTTTCTCTTATGACGTCTGGTTGGTTTAATTTTTAAATGTTTGTAATGCCCCCTTGTTTTGTACGTTTGTGTTCAAGTACAAACCTTACGGTAGAGCAGGATTACAAAACCCAAGAAATTATTTTTATTTGCAAGGAGACGGATACTATTTGCTATATCTCGACTAGGGTTTATATGTGAAATAAGCCTTATTATTATTATTTTTTTAATTAGGGTCCCTCGAGAGGGATCTCTGGATCTCGCTCAATTTTTTTATTAATTTTATACTAACAAAAATCCCCAAGAAATTCTGCCATCCCGAGGACAAAATTTCAGTACAAATCAATGTGTTTTCTTTTTTAAATTTCTATAAGTCACAAATAGTCACAGGCGGCCACAAATGGTCGCTTTAAGGTCAGGACCTCCCAAAAAATCTCGTTAATTGCCCTGAATTATTAATTAAGCCCGGTAGCTCCAGTACACAGGTTCTCTGGCGTTTCCAAGTCGCGACCCCATGTATATGAAACAAAGTGACCCACGGCCGTGATACAGTGAGAATACCAGGGTTTATTAATAGGGGTAAGATGGCGGCCAATGAAAGAAAACTAAAATATCAAACTTGATTTTTCTGTATAATATAATTGTAATTAACGACGTACTTGGTGGCATTGATTGCAACCGTAACTCAGACTTTAAAGACACCAAACCGTGACTCAAACTCCAAAGACACCAAACCGTAACTCAAACTCCAAAAACACCAAACCGTAACTCAAACTCCAAAGACACCAAACCGTAACTCAAACTCCAAAAACACCAAACCGTGACTCAAACTCCAAAGACACCAAACCGTAACTCAAACTCCAAAAACACCAAACCGTGACTCAAACTCCAAAGACACCAAACCGTCACTCAAACTCCAAAGACACCAAACCGTAACTCAAACTCCAAAAACACCAAACCGTGACTCAAACTCCAAAGACACCAAACCGTAACTCAAACTCCAAAGACACCAAACCGTAACTCAAACTCCAAAAACACCAAACCGTGACTCAAACTCCAAAGACACCAAACCGTCACTCAAACTCCAAAGACACCAAACCTTCACTCAAACTCCAAAGACACCAAACCGTAACTCAAACTCCAAAAACACCAAACCGTGACTCAAACTCCAAAGACACCAAACCGTCACTCAAACTCCAAAGACACCAAACCTTCACTCAAACTCCAAAAACACCAAACCGTAACTCAAACTCCAAAAACACCAAACCGTCACTCAAACTCCAAAGACACCAAACCGTCACTCAAACTCCAAAGACACCAAACCGTGACTCAAACTCCAAAGACACCAAACCGTCACTCAAACTCCAAAGACACCAAACCGTGACTCAAACTCCAAAGACACCAAACCGTCACTCAAACTCCAAAGAGACCAAACCGTCACTCAAACTCCAAAGACACCAAACCGTCACTCAAACTCCAAAGACACCAAACCGTCACTCAAACTCCAAAGACACCAAACCGTCACTCAAACTCCAAAAACACCAAACCGTCACTCAAACTCCAAAGACACCAAACCGTCACTCAAACTCCAAAGACACCAAACCGTCACTCAAACTCCAAAGACACCAAACCGTCACTCAAACTCCAAAGACACCAAACCGTCACCCAAACTCCAAAGACACCAAACCGTCACTCAAACTCCAAAGACACCAAACCGTCACTCAAACTCCAAAGACACCAAACCGTCACTCAAACTCCAAAGACACCAAACCGTCACTCAAACTCCAAAGACACCAAACCGTCACTCAAACTCCAAAGACACCAAACCGTCACTCAAACTCCAAAGACACCAAACCGTCACTCAAACTCCAAAGACACCAAACCGTCACTCAAACTCCAAAGACACCAAACCGTCACTCAAACTCCAAAGACACCAAACCGTCACTCAAACTCCAAAGACACCAAACCGTCACTCAAACTCCAAAGACACCAAACCGTCACTCAAACTCCAAAGACACCAAACCGTCACCCAAACTCCAAAGACACCAAACCGTCATTCAAACTCCAAAGACACCAAACCGTCACTCAAACTCCAAAGACACCAAACCGTCACTCAAACTCCAAAGACACCAAACCGTCACTCAAACTCCAAAGACACCAAACCGTCACTCAAACTCCAAAGACACCAAACCGTCACTCAAACTCCAAAGACACCAAACCGTCACCCAAACTCCAAAGACACCAAACCGTCACTCAAACTCCAAAGACACCAAACCGTCACCCAAACTCCAAAGACACCAAACCGTCACTCAAACTCCAAAGACACCAAACCGTCACTCAAACTCCAAAGACACCAAACCGTCACTCAAACTCCAAAGACACCAAACCGTCACTCAAACTCCAAAGACACCAAACCGTCACTCAAACTCCAAAGACACCAAACCGTCACCCAAACTCCAAAGACACCAAACCGTCACCCAAACTCCAAAGACACCAAACCGTCACTCAAACTCCAAAGACACCAAACCGTCACTCAAACTCCAAAGACACCAAACCGTCACCCAAACTCCAAAGACACCAAACCGTCACCCAAACTCCAAAGACACCAAACCGTCACTCAAACTCCAAAGACACCAAACCGTCACTCAAACTCCAAAGACACCAAACCGTCACCCAAACTCCAAAGACACCAAACCGTCACTCAAACTCCAAAGACACCAAACCGTCACTCAAACTCCAAAGACACCAAACCGTCACTCAAACTCCAAAGACACCAAACCGTCACCCAAACTCCAAAGACACCAAACCGTCACCCAAACTCCAAAGACACCAAACCGTCACCCAAACTCCAAAGACACCAAACCGTCACTCAAACTCCAAAGACACCAAACCGTCACTCAAACTCCAAAGACACCAAACCGTCACTCAAACTCCAAAGACACCAAACCGTCACTCAAACTCCAAAGACACTAAACCGTCACCCAAACTCCAAAGACACCAAACCGTCACTCAAACTCCAAAGACACCAAACCGTCACTCAAACTCCAAAGACACCAAACCGTCACTCAAACTCCAAAGACACCAAACCGTCACTCAAACTCCAAAGACACCAAACCGTCACTCAAACTCCAAAGACACCAAACCGTGACTCAAACTCCAAAGACAACAAACCGTCACCCAAACTCCAAAGACACCAAACCGTCACTCAAACTCCAAAGACACCAAACCGTCACTCAAACTCCAAAGACACCAAACCGTCACCCAAACTCCAAAGACACCAAACCGTCACTCAAACTCCAAAGACACCAAACCGTCACTCAAACTCCAAAGACACCAAACCGTCACTCAAACTCCAAAGACACCAAACCGTCACTCAAACTCCAAAGACACCAAACCGTCACTCAAACTCCAAAGACACCAAACCGTCACTCAAACTCCAAAGACACCAAACCGTCACTCAAACTCCAAAGACACCAAACCGTCACTCAAACTCCAAAGACACCAAACCGTCACTCAAACTCCAAAGACACCAAACCGTCACTCAAACTCCAAAGACACCAAACCGTCACTCAAACTCCAAAGACACCAAACCGTCACTCAAACTCCAAAGACACCAAACCGTCACTCAAACTCCAAAGACACCAAACCGTCACTCAAACTCCAAAGACACCAAACCGTCACTCAAACTCCAAAGACACCAAACCGTCACTCAAACTCCAAAGACACCAAACCGTCACTCAAACTCCAAAGACACCAAACCGTCACTCAAACTCCAAAGACACCAAACCGTCACCCAAACTCCAAAGACACCAAACCGTCACCCAAACTCCAAAGACACCAAACCGTCACTCAAACTCCAAAGACACCAAACCGTCACTCAAACTCCAAAGACACCAAACCGTCACCCAAACTCCAAAGACACCAAACCGTCACTCAAACTCCAAAGACACCAAACCGTGACTCAAACTCCAAAGACACCAAACCGTGACTCAAACTCCAAAGACACCAAACCGTCACCCAAACTCCAAAGACACCAAACCGTCACCCAAACTCCAAAGACACCAAACCGTCACTCAAACTCCAAAGACACCAAACCGTCACTCAAACTCCAAAGACACCAAACCGTCACTCAAACTCCAAAGACACCAAACCGTCACTCAAACTCCAAAGACACCAAACCGTCACTCAAACTCCAAAGACACCAAACCGTCACTCAAACTCCAAAGACACCAAACCGTCACTCAAACTCCAAAGACACCAAACCGTCACTCAAACTCCAAAGACACCAAACCGTCACTCAAACTCCAAAGACACCAAACCGTCACTCAAACTCCAAAGACACCAAACCGTCACTCAAACTCCAAAGACACCAAACCGTGACTCAAACTCCAAAGACACCAAACCGTGACTCAAACTCCAAAGACACCAAACCGTCACTCAAACTCCAAAGACACCAAACCGTCACTCAAACTCCAAAGACACCAAACCGTCACTCAAACTCCAAAGACACCAAACCGTCACTCAAACTCCAAAGACACCAAACCGTCACTCAAACTCCAAAGACACCAAACCGTGACTCAAACTCCAAAGACACCAAACCGTCACTCAAACTCCAAAGACACCAAACCGTCACTCAAACTCCAAAGACACCAAACCGTCACTCAAACTCCAAAGACACCAAACCGTCACTCAAACTCCAAAGACACCAAACCGTCACTCAAACTCCAAAGACACCAAACCGTCACTCAAACTCCAAAGACACCAAACCGTGACTCAAACTCCAAAGACACCAAACCGTCACCCAAACTCCAAAGACACCAAACCGTCACTCAAACTCCAAAGACACCAAACCGTCACTCAAACTCCAAAGACACCAAACCGTCACTCAAACTCCAAAGACACCAAACCGTCACTCAAACTCCAAAGACACCAAACCGTCACTCAAACTCCAAAGACACCAAACCGTGACTCAAACTCCAAAGACACCAAACCGTAACTCAAACTCTAAAGACACCAAACCGTAACTCAAACTCCAAAGACACCAAACCGTCACTCAAACTCCAAAGACACCAAACCGTCACCCAAACTCCAAAGACACCAAACCGTCACTCAAACTCCAAAGACACCAAACCGTGACTCAAACTCCAAAGACACCAAACCGTCACTCAAACTCCAAAGACACCAAACCGTCACTCAAACTCCAAAGACACCAAACCGTGACTCAAACTCCAAAGACACCAAACCGTAACTCAAACTCCAAAGACACCAAACCGTGACTCAAACTCCAAAGACACCAAACCGTCACTCAAACTCCAAAGACACCAAACCGTGACTCAAACTCCAAAGACAGCAAACCGTCACTCAAACTCCAAAGACACCAAACCGTCACTCAAACTCCAAAGACACCAAACCGTGACTCAAACTCCAAAGACACCAAACCGTCACTCAAACTCCAAAGACACCAAACCGTCACTCAAACTCCAAAGACACCAAACCGTCACTCAAACTCCAAAGACACCAAACCGTGACTCAAACTCCAAAGACACCAAACCGTGACTCAAACTCCAAAGACACCAAACCGTCACATAAACTCCAAAGACACCAAACCGTCACTCAAACTCCAAAGACACCAAACCGTCACTCAAACTCCAAAGACACCAAACCGTCACTCAAACTCCAAAGACACCAAACCGTCACTCAAACTCCAAAGACACCAAACCGTCACTCAAACTCCAAAGACACCAAACCGTGACTCAAACTCCAAAGACACCAAACCGTGACTCAAACTCCAAAGACACCAAACCGTGACTCAAACTCCAAAGATACCAAACCGTCACTCAAACTCCAAAGACACCAAACCGTCACTCAAACTCCAAAGACACCAAACCGTCACTCAAACTCCAAAGACACCAAACCGTAACTCAAACTCCAAAGACACCAAACCGTAACTCAAACTCCAAAGACACCAAACCGTCACTCAAACTCCAAAGACACCAAACCGTGACTCAAACTCCAAAGACACCAAACCGTGACTCAAACTCCAAAGACACCAAACCGTGACTCAAACTCCAAAGACACCAAACCGTGACTCAAACTCCAAAGACACCAAACCGTCACCCAAACTCCAAAGACACCAAACCGTCACACAAACTCCAAAGACACCAAACCGTCACTCAAACTCCAAAGACACCAAACCGTCACTCAAACTCCAAAGACACCAAACCGTAACTCAAACTCCAAAGACACCAAACCGTCACTCAAACTCCAAAGACACCAAACCGTAACTCAAACTCCAAAGACACCAAACCGTAACTCAAACTCCAAAGACACCAAACCGTCACTCAAACTCCAAAGACACCAAACCGTAACTCAAACTCCAAAGACACCAAACCGTCACTCAAACTCCAAAGACACCAAACCGTCACTCAAACTCCAAAGACACCAAACCGTCACTCAAACTCCAAAGACACCAAACCGTCACTCAAACTCCAAAGACACCAAACCGTCACTCAAACTCCAAAGACACCAAACCGTCACTCAAACTCCAAAGACACCAAACCGTCACTCAAACTCCAAAGACACCAAACCGTCACTCAAACTCCAAAGACACCAAACCGTCACTCAAACTCCAAAGACACCAAACCGTCACTCAAACTCCAAAGACACCAAACCGTCACTCAAACTCCAAAGACACCAAACCGTCACCCAAACTCCAAAGACACCAAACCGTCATTCAAACTCCAAAGACACCAAACCGTCACTCAAACTCCAAAGACACCAAACCGTCACTCAAACTCCAAAGACACCAAACCGTCACTCAAACTCCAAAGACACCAAACCGTCACTCAAACTCCAAAGACACCAAACCGTCACTCAAACTCCAAAGACACCAAACCGTCACCCAAACTCCAAAGACACCAAACCGTCACTCAAACTCCAAAGACACCAAACCGTCACCCAAACTCCAAAGACACCAAACCGTCACTCAAACTCCAAAGACACCAAACCGTCACTCAAACTCCAAAGACACCAAACCGTCACTCAAACTCCAAAGACACCAAACCGTCACTCAAACTCCAAAGACACCAAACCGTCACTCAAACTCCAAAGACACCAAACCGTCACCCAAACTCCAAAGACACCAAACCGTCACCCAAACTCCAAAGACACCAAACCGTCACTCAAACTCCAAAGACACCAAACCGTCACTCAAACTCCAAAGACACCAAACCGTCACCCAAACTCCAAAGACACCAAACCGTCACCCAAACTCCAAAGACACCAAACCGTCACTCAAACTCCAAAGACACCAAACCGTCACTCAAACTCCAAAGACACCAAACCGTCACCCAAACTCCAAAGACACCAAACCGTCACTCAAACTCCAAAGACACCAAACCGTCACTCAAACTCCAAAGACACCAAACCGTCACTCAAACTCCAAAGACACCAAACCGTCACCCAAACTCCAAAGACACCAAACCGTCACCCAAACTCCAAAGACACCAAACCGTCACCCAAACTCCAAAGACACCAAACCGTCACTCAAACTCCAAAGACACCAAACCGTCACTCAAACTCCAAAGACACCAAACCGTCACTCAAACTCCAAAGACACCAAACCGTCACTCAAACTCCAAAGACACCAAACCGTCACTCAAACTCCAAAGACACCAAACCGTCACTCAAACTCCAAAGACACCAAACCGTGACTCAAACTCCAAAGACACCAAACCGTCACTCAAACTCCAAAGACACCAAACCGTCACTCAAACTCCAAAGACACCAAACCGTCACTCAAACTCCAAAGACACCAAACCGTCACTCAAACTCCAAAGACACCAAACCGTCACTCAAACTCCAAAGACACCAAACCGTCACTCAAACTCCAAAGACACCAAACCGTCACTCAAACTCCAAAGACACCAAACCGTCACTCAAACTCCAAAAACACCAAACCGTCACCCAAACTCCAAAGACACCAAACCGTCACCCAAACTCCAAAGACACCAAACCGTCACTCAAACTCCAAAGACACCAAACCGTCACTCAAACTCCAAAGACACCAAACCGTCACCCAAACTCCAAAGACACCAAACCGTCACCCAAACTCCAAAGACACCAAACCGTCACTCAAACTCCAAAGACACCAAACCGTCACTCAAACTCCAAAGACACCAAACCGTCACTCAAACTCCAAAGACACCAAACCGTCACTCAAACTCCAAAGACACCAAACCGTCACTCAAACTCCAAAGACACCAAACCGTCACTCAAACTCCAAAGACACCAAACCGTCACTCAAACTCCAAAGACACCAAACCGTCACTCAAACTCCAAAGACACCAAACCGTCACTCAAACTCCAAAGACACCAAACCGTCACTCAAACTCCAAAGACACCAAACCGTCACTCAAACTCCAAAGACACCAAACCGTCACTCAAACTCCAAAGACACCAAACCGTCACTCAAACTCCAAAGACACCAAACCGTCACTCAAACTCCAAAGACACCAAACCGTCACTCAAACTCCAAAGACACCAAACCGTCACTCAAACTCCAAAGACACCAAACCGTCACTCAAACTCCAAAGACACCAAACCGTCACTCAAACTCCAAAGACACCAAACCGTCACTCAAACTCCAAAGACACCAAACCGTCACTCAAACTCCAAAGACACAATATTAAATAAGAAAACTCTTTAAGAATGAACTATTTTTCTCTTTGTTTATTATTTTAAGCGACGACCACAGAAATCCTATGCGCAAACCTTTTTGAGCTCCCGTCCCAAGGACCCGACCACAGAAATCCTATGCGCAAACCAATTTGAGCTCCCGTCCCATTGACCCGAGCACAGAAATCCTATCCGCAAACCTTTTTGAGCTCCCGTCCCATTGACCCGACCACAGAAATCCTATCCGCAAACCTTTTTGAGCTCCCGTCCCATTGACCCGACCACAGAAATCCTATCCGCAAACCTTTTTGAGCTCCCGTCCCATTGACCCGACCACAGAAATCCTATCCGCAAACCTTTTTGAGCTCCCGTCCCATTGACCCGACCACATAAATCCTATCCGCAAACCTTTTTGAGCTCCCGTCCCATTGACCCGACCACAGAAATCCTATCCGCAAACCTTTTTGAGCTCCCGTCCCATTGACCCGACCACAGAAATCCTATCCGCAAACCTTTTTGAGCTCCCGTCCCATTGACCCGACCACAGAAATCCTATGCGCAAACCAATTTGAGCTCCCGTCCCATTGACCCGAACACTGAAATCCTAAGCGCAAACCAATTTGAGCTCCCGTCCCATTGGCTTGGAACCCGTGGTCTTGTAACTTTCTTATACCAGGCTTTTCAGGAGCCAAAATACCTTATTACTGTGCAGAATTTTTTTAATACTAATTTTACTTTCTAAATTAACATGGTAATACATACACATATATACATATATATTCATATTTTAACGGTGATTTTAAAAAAGAAATGATTCGAAACGAACACTTCGTTAGAAACGATGTTTCTCTTGTCAATATTTCGCGATGGATTCGAAACTAGAGAATTGCGACCTGCAGAGAATGCTAAACTCAAACAAGGTGTTCTTTTCTACAGGCGCTTATTATAAGGTTTTTCTTTAACAATTTTAATATTAGCTAGTTATCTATCATTGGTGCGAAGCAGCGTAAAAGGGGGGGGGGGGAGGGGGGGGAAGTGAAGCAACTAGTAGCAAGTGACCAAGCACTGAACTATGAAAGACATGTTTTTTTTTTTAAATGTGTTGATTAAAAGATCATATAAATTTAGCAAGTATTAAAATCCACTATTTCATAGTCAAATTCAGTTTGTAATATATTTTATGGAGAATACATTTGATCCCGAGAAGTCAATTTCATCCCTTTTGTTCCCTGGATATGCAAAAACCCCAGGAAATGAGAAACACTAATAGTGACCCGTTACACTATAATGGCGGCTTGATTAGCCCCATTGGTAAAGAATATATAATTGGAATGGTACTAGCTCAAGCCGTCCTTTTCCATAGGTCTGACGCAGTACCAGTAACAAAAGCTAGTAGAAGAACAAGGGGAGGTATAGAAATCCCGGTCCCAGCCCCCCTCCCCGAAATGTATCGATCTTTGAAAAGAGTGAGGGAGGTGATGGGGGAGGAGGTGGGATTTGTCCGGTACGAGAAAAGGGAGCTTTAGAAGCTTTGGCGGCTATAGATCCGGACAAGATGGCGGCACTTGGCTGGTAATGAGAGATGGGCCGAGTGACACATCTAGCGCACAATGACATTCACTAAGTCAGCCAGACTAAATTCATTTTGGGGGGACAGGTCCTTGACAAAATGCTAGTCTTTAGCACTTGTCCTCGGTCCGTCACGGTAATCCTTGAGATTTCCCTGGGCTCGGACGTGCCGAAGCTTGTTAGATACTGGTTCCGGTCGGCGTCAAATCTGGGCCCAGGCAAAGGAAGAACACAGAAAAATTAGCTTTTCTTTTTGGACAGTAAGTTCCAGATTTTAACCCCCCCCCCCCCCAGAAAAGTTAAGTAAGATAATAGGCCTTTTTTTACAGATGCAGGTGGTACACTCTGTTGGTATGAGAGATCAGATCATCGTAGAGATTAGCAATATGTCAGGATACGTAAAGTAAATTCATCAACGTCATGTGGTCAAATCTGATCTTGAAACGATAGGTTTGAAGAAAGGACTAGGTGGGGAAAAAACACTAGCAGAGTATATGATATATTCCTTCCTTTTTCAGAAACAACACGTGTGAAATAAACGAGATATGGTGCTAACTACCAGATCACGTGAAAGTGAAAACTCTTTCTAAAAAATATGGTTGTCGGTTTATTTTCCTTTTAAAAAAAACAACAACACTTTTACGGAAGATTTGGAGTAACTTTTTTAGTCAACAGCCTACGGTCTAACCCAGTGGTTCTCAACCTTTCTAATGCCGCGACACTTTAATACAATTCTTTAAGTTGTGGCGACCCCCAACCCCAACATTATTTTCTTTAGTACTTCATATTTTTCTAGAATGTGTGTTTCCCGATGGTCTTAGGCGACCCCTGGGAAAGGATCATTCGACCCACCCAGGTTGAGAACCGCTGGTCTGACCACTGACCAACTTTCGCCTGCGAACCGGTTAAACACCAATTCTGTATTGCCCGCGTTTGGGTTGTTTTGTGGCTCCCCACCACGTCTGTCGTTTTCATGTTTCAAACGCAAGCCGCAAAACTCAATTAAATCTCCGATGACAGTTACTTGTCTATCAGGCGTTTTCTCACCCCCTCCCCCTTGCATATTAATGAACTTCGGGACATCAGGGTGCACGTCCGATCCCCGGTTATTTGATTTATCTTTAAGCTTGGCTTTCAACATCCGGGGTAATCAAGAGTGCTTCCCCAAGGGGGGGGGGGGAGGCAGTTCCAGAGTGTCAGTAGACGACGTCCACATACAGATGGGGACAGCTGATTAACCAAGATTCATAGTTACCCGCCTTGTCATTTTCGAGAGAGGGGGGGGGGGGGCAGAGCGGGGAGCTGACTTATTGCAAGGTTGTTTCACGAGGACACAGTTAAACAGGGGCTTGTATTGCCTTGTATGTTACACAAACTGGGTAGGAAAATAGGGGTTTGACCGTATGTAGATGTGTTCCTAAGATAGAGATTATGCAGTATGGGAACGGTTTCGGGAGCGTATGCAGAGTTTAAGGAGTTTATGCAGGGATTAATGAGTGAGGGCAGGGATTATTGAGTTAGTGCAGGGATTACTGAGTTAGGACAGGGATTAATGAGTTAGGACAGGGATTAATGAGTTAGGACAGGGATTAATGAGTTAGGGCAGGGCTTAATGAGTTAGAGCAGGGATTAATAAGCTAGGGCAGGGATTAATGAGTTAGGACAGGGATTTAAGTATATATATATAGTTGTGACTGATGGAACAATCACAAAATGAGTAGTTCTAAGAATCATGGACAGCGATAAGGTAGAAAGATACAAATAATATCATATTAAATACTCGTCTACAAAGTAGAATGGTAGGATGACGTCTGTAAGTAGGATGACGTCTATAAGTGGGAAGACGTCTTTAAGTAGTATGACGTCTATAAGTTGGCTGATGTCTGTAAGTAGGAAGGCGCCTATAAGTAGGAAGGCGTCTATAAGTAGGAAGTTTTATATAAGTAGGAAGACGCCTATAAGTAGAAAGACGTCTATAAGTAGGAAGACGTCTATAAGTAGGAAGATGTCTATAAGTAGGAAGACGTCTATAAGTAGGAAGACGTCTATAAGTAGGAAGACGTCTATAAGTAGAAAGACGTCTATAAGTAGGAAGATGTCTATAAGTAGGAAGACGCCAATAAGTTGGATGACGTCTATAAATAGGGTGACGCTTTATTTTGAAAAAAAAATAAATTAATAAAACAATATAAAAAAATATTTTTTTAAACTCGCTTTTCCGAAAATGTACTAAAAAGTAAAAGATTAATGTCCTCCAAAACCTCAGACTTGTGGCAATACAATAATGTCGTATGACTTGTACAAAAAAATAACTAAAATGTTGGACACATTGACGTTGACGCAAGTAAGCGTCATGTGACACAATTTCTGTGCTACATATTATTTAACCGTGGTAATATGAGCTCTCACCACTGCCTCGCATTACTGTCGTTTGCACGCTCCCATCGATCGTGGTCTTGACAAGCGGGGTGAACTCAGCGATACCGCTGCGTGCATGTCTTTGCGGTTTGCACAGATCACCGAGTTCGTTTGGCGATTTTTTTAAAAAGTCACATGACTGTAACAGTAACAACTCTGAAGTTTTGGGGGGACATTTATTTTATACTTTTTTTAGTAACATTTCGGAAAAGCGTGCTTTAAAAAAAAAAAAAAGTATTTTAAATATTATTTTAAGTTGTACTTTTGAGTTTTTATTATGATTTATTTATCCTCACTTATGGCCTGGTTGCATTGTCATCGGGGTGGGTGTGTGTACAAAGTTTCAGCTCAATTGAATATCAGGAAGTGGGTCAAAATTGAGATTAACATACGCTTCTTTATCGATCCCAAAATAAAAGTAATTTTATTTAGTGCATTGTACATATTCATTTTCAGCGCATAATTATGTACATATTTTTAACAAAGACAACATTTTACTATTAGAGCAATTATTGAACACACGACATTTGAAGTATTCATCTAGCGTAGACATCAGCTGCAGTTGAACTTCCTTAGCGACAATAATGACTTAATAAGTGATCATTTAGATTTGGTAACCGCATCATCGGACCACACACACACACAAACTAACAATTGGATCAGAGCACACTAATAAAATGAGTAAATAAATTAACATTTTCCCGCGTGGAAACCTCCGTTATTTCGCACATGGAATGTAACAGTCTCCTTGCTAAAACTGTGATGTCATTTACAAACCGCAAAGATGGAGAAAAAAGGGGGAAGGAAATATGTTTAAAAGGGAATAAGAACGCGGTAACTTCTGTAGCTATGTTGCATCCTAACAATAAAGTATATGGCTTATGATCGCGGTAACTTCTGTAGCTATGTTGCATCCTAACAATAAAGTATATGGCTTAAGAACTCGGTAACTTCTGTAGCTATGTTGCATCCTAACAATAAAGTATATGGCTTATGATCGCGGTAACTTCTGTAGCTATGGTGCATCCTAACAATTAAGTATATGGCTTAAGAGCGCGGTAACTTCTCTAGCTATGTTGCATCCTAACAGTAAAGTATATGGCTTAAGAACGCGGTAACTTCTGTAGCTATGTTGCATCCTAGCAATAAAGTATATGGCTGAAGTCCAAATGCGAATGGCGGCGCTGCGTGTCCGGGTCCATTTTGACTAATTGCTATTCAATGGCATTTGCGGTAATTTATTTTAAGTTAAACTGAAGAAGTAAGTTTACAAACGTATAGTACATTCAATTATCTTTCATTTGATACCTCATTTTGTCTTGCAAACCCAACAATAATATTTTAAATAGTATTTTTTTAAGCACAACCTCTCACTTCTGGTACCCGGGTGCGAACAGCCACTTCCAAAACCAAATCTTCTATTAAGGCAGCAAACTAAGGGACACAAGAAAGCCGCCGGCTACTTCAAGTGGTTCTCCGTACCGAACAACCGCGTGTCCAGTGATTCCAAATACCACAACAGCGACTTTCGGTAGTTCTCAATATCCCCCATACACACACTCTCTTCCCCCCCCCCCACCCCCCATACAAAAAAATTACACACCCACAAAAACAACCCACCAAAAAGTCGAAGTTCCCATTCATTGCGAACCATATTTCGATATAGAATTCGGTCTAGTTCACCTCGCCCTCCCCTTAAACAGGAATGTTGTAAGGAAGTTTTTAGGAAACTTGTCAGACATAGAAGGACTGACACCAGAATATGAATAGGGATTAAACAAAATAAATGTTTGTATTAACAGAACGGAGATAAACCAGGTGTGTTGAATCTAATTTATAGTCGCAAGGTTTCGGAGTAACCCATGAAAGCATTTGGGTGCCATCTATGAACCAATCGTGGACTTCCGGAATCTTCATAGAACCACTGACGTGTCTTCTTGTCAATGAACGCCACTTACCTAAGAGCAGCAATGTGCTATCTGTGAAATATTGATGGCAAAGCTTACCGCCGCTACATTCTTGCCTGCTGGCAATGAAGGAATTATTGGATGCCGCGTTTAAGCCGCTTACTCTGAGAGAGGCCTCGTAAATCATATTTTTATTTATGCCATGTTGGCTTGTTAACAGCGGGTGAATTGCTTCTTACGGTCTGAGGAAGCACATACGCTCTGTCACTTTGGCAGGCAAGATAGAGCATTTGATTTCAGACACCCACCAGTGTTTCATGCAGCATGCATGATTTTGTTCGGATGATACGAGGCAAAGGGATATGCTGGATGGCAGAGCGGGTCTACACTGACTCAATCCCACGCTAATGGACTGAGGCTCAGTCCCCCAGCAAAAGCCCAGACCAGCAAAAACACCACCAGCACCCCGGGTGGATGGGACTCGTTCATCTTGGACTGCGTCTCATCTAAGAGAAGGAAAACTCTAAAATGTAACCCGGACATGGATTCCCGTAGGCATTAAGATATTGATAAAATGGAAAGTCCAGTATCTCGTGCGACGCTATTGGTGCAGATGGGTTATCCAGATGCGTGGAGAGAGGCATTTGCAGTCTTGGTAACCAGCCTAACACCCTCAAGAAATATTCCAGGCATTGTGATATCGTCCTGCGAAGTCTACATCATCGTCACATGGGGGGAAAAAATGCCAAACTCCAAGTGTTTCATACATGTATGATTTTGTATACTTTTTGGGGGGTCGTCTTTGTGGCTTTGAAAAGTGTGAATAGTTCCTTAAATGTGCATTCGAGCCGAATCCGTCTTAGGAGCAAAATCAGTTTTTGGAGCAAAGTCAGTTTTTTGGGGCAGAATCAGTTTTTGGGACAGAATCAGTTTTTGGGACAGGATCAGTTTTTGGGACAGAATCCGTCTTTGGAACAGGATCATTACTTCGAGTCGAATCTTTAGTTAACAGGGAGGTACGCATCTGGTGAGCTGCACTAAGGTGACTTGTAATATACGAGCATCTTAGGCTTGGCTCGAATTAAAAATACAATCTTCAAAAGAAGTTTGCGTTGTCTTAACTCTATACGATGAGGTTTGGATGTCTGTGGAAGGCTGCAGATATCAATTCCCGGAGCGCTAACACACATGGTCAATAATAATATTTTAAAAAAAACATTAAAAAAATTTATTTAAAAAAAAACACCCAAAGTTAGCAGTCCTCTGAGCGAAAAGAAAAATATCAAGTCTTGTTAATTTTACACGTAGTCTCTTGCCTACATTCGCAATATCTTAGTAGGAAAACAACGCAATGCATTGAGGCTGCCACTAAAAATCACACTGATTCAGATACACGAGAAATAACTTATTTTTTAAATATGCTGGTTTTGCTTTAGCAAATTTGACGTTAGTATGCTGATATTGCTATAATTAATTTGACGTTAGTATGCTGATATTGCTATAATTAATTTGACGTTAGTATGCTGATATTGCTTTAATTAATTTGACTTTAGTATGCTGATATTGCTTTAATTAATTTGACGTTAGTATGCTGATATTGCTATAATTAATTTGACGTTAGTATGCTGATATTGCTATAATTAATTTGACGTTAGTATGCTGATATTGCTATAATTAATTTGACGTTAGTATGCTGATATTGCTTTAATTAATTTGACTTTAGTATGCTGATATTGCTTTAATTAATTTGACGTTAGTATGCTAATATTGCTATAATTAATTTGACGTTAGTATGCTAATATTGCTATAATTAATTTGACGTTAGTATGCTAATATTGCTTTAATTAATTTGACTTTAGTATGCTAATATCGCTATCGTTAACGGCCACATTTGGTCTGTTCATCCAGCAGGTGTGAATAAGGCTGTGGACATAAAAATGTCACAGTGACACCAGCTAACCCAGATGATTTTCTAGGAAGAGATCGGTTATTTGGTTTCCCGGGAGAGACCCTGGGTCAGAATCCGGCGGGATTGTTACAAGAAGAGTAACTCAACAGTGACGGGGCGCCTTCGACCAATTATCCGTTACGGCGCCCTAAACCCGTGACGTCATCAGGGAAACGAGACCAGCCCACTCCTCCCGACGAGAATCCCTGAGGTTGCCGTGACGTCATCCCCGGAGTCAGATGCGCTACAACGTTTGTTTGAGAGCTCCCCTTGCGTGCGGATCGAGGGCAGCATAAGCCAAACCGACATGGCCACGGTGAGGCGGGTGAGTAACATACAGTGCATGGGGGCCGGGGGAGCGTCCAATCGATGGCCACGAGAATATTGTTACAAGCACACGGAGCCGGCTGTTTATGCTTGTAACATTGATCCGACCACAGTGGAGGCATGCACGAAGGCCTAGTCGGCACAACGCCTGAATGACAGATAAAGGGGGGGGGGGTAGTCAAGGATAGGACGGAGTGTGCCAAATTATTATTTTTTGTTTGGAGTTTGGGGGTGGGAGAGAGGGGGGGGGGTTGGGGAATACAAAGAGTTGCAACAGGCGAACAATAAAAGCTGCAATCCGTTGTATGGTGTTTTGCCCACTTGTCGGAGTGCCGCCGAAATATCGATGGCATTATTGTGGTCGTGGACAACAGAAGCAACAGGGGCGGCGGTCATTTTGCACATTTTTAGCTACATACACACTCTTTCAGAGAAACGCAAGGAACACCCCCCCCCCCCCGAAAATAAAATCCAGTAGTTTTATTTGCATGCAGTGACGTAACCTGGATTTGAATTGATCGGTTCAGGGGGCGAAAATTTGTTCAAGGCGCCCCTCTTGCACATATACAGGAGACTACTCTGAATTTTTGTGTCCCGATATATGACAGCGGCGTGAGTGACAAGGGTGAACTGCCATCAATCTGGTTCTGTGTCTATTTACCAAGAGTTCAAAGTATTGGTCCACTGAAAACGACAGGGGAAGCATTATCTAATTGTGACACGGACGACAACCCCCGATGTTCAGGTAAAGATCAGCAGGGGACACCACGCACACGATCGTGTTCAAGAAACGATCATCATGCGGCAAACAACGCGAGTGTTTTCCACCAATATTGAATCATGCTCTTCGGTGGAGACTTTCCTTATCAAAGGTCTACTCATGAACGCACAAACTGTGTAAGGCACTGTGGAGCTGAACTCGAAAAAGACTGGATCTTTGTTTCTTTGGAGGAGTACTCTCATCATAATGATCACGATGGAAGTTTTGGGAAATCAGATTGAAAATTATAATAAACCTCTTACGGAATGCCAATCCCTTAGATGGCCTAGAAGACTAGAATGTTCCAAACACTCTCCCGTTCTACTCGACGGACGCACACACAAGTAGAAGTGCATCCTCTGGCTTAGAAGGCATTGGAATTTCCATGAGATGTTGACCAGCAATGGAAATGAGAATGACACGAACATCAGAAAAGTGGAGATTGTGATTAGTGAGCTTATAAAGGGGTTGACAATTGTGTGTACTACTTTGTACGTGTAACCCCCCCCCCCCAATACAAACAAGAAACATAATTATAGACGTCACAATCTCTATATTCCCAGATCACAATGTCTCTGTACCTACACAACAATGTCCATATATGGTATACCCCTACAACAATGTCCACATATCCATACCGCGGTGTCCATTTACCCATACCATGGAAATATACCCATGCCACAATGTAAGCCCATCCACAATGTCCATATATCCATACAACAATGTCCATATATCCGTATTACAACGTCCATATTTCCATACAACAATGTCCATATATCCGTATTACAATGTCAATATATCCATATAACAATGTCCATAAAACCATGACACAATGTCCATATACCCATTACACAATATCCAGTTACCCATACCACAATTTCCATATACCTATACCACAATGTCCATAAACCCAAGACACAATGTCCATAAACCCATACCACAATGTCCATAAACCCATACCACAATGTCCATAAACCCATACCACAATGTCCATAAACCCATACCACTATGTCCATAAACCCCTACCACAATGTCCATAAACCCATACCACAATGTCCATAAACCCATACCACAATGTCCATAAACCCATACCACAATGTCCATAAACCCATACCACAATGTCCATAAACTCATACCACAAGTGAACTTAAAAGCTCTAGGGATATCGTGCAAAGGAAATGCTCAGATACAGCCATCTTCTGCTGCGTGCGCGTTACCCGGGTTGGCAATCAGAGGTTCTCGCATTTTGAAAGTAACACTACAGAACATGAATTAAACATCTCTGGTATAAAAAAGTTTTTAAAAATAAACTGCTATTGTTTCGTTAACATCTAGTGGAGCAAGGTCTGTTTCGTTAACATCTAGTGGAACAAGCTCTGTTTCGTTAACATCCAGTGGAACAAGGTCTGTTTCGTTAACATCTAGTGGAACAAGGTCTGTTTCGTTAACATCTAGTGGAGCAGGGTCTGTTTCGTTAACATCTAGTGGAGCAAGGTCTGTTTCGTTGACATCTAATGTAACAATGTCTGTTTCGTTAACATCTAGTGGAACAAGGTCTGTTTCGTTAACATGTAGTGGAACAATGTCTGTTTCGTTAACATCTAGTGGAACAATGTCTGTTTCGTTAACATCTAGTGGAACAATGTCTGTTTCGTTAACATCTAGTGGAACAAGGTCTGTTTCGTTAACATCTAGTGGAGAAAGGTCTGTTTCGTTGACATCTAGTGGAACAATGTCTGTTTCGTTAACATCTAGTGGAACAAGGTTTCGTTTCGTTAACATCTAGTGAAACAATGCCTGTTTCTTTAACATGACTCTAGTAAGAAAGAAATAACAAGCGGATTATGGGGGGAAAGCTGGCAGTGTCTCGGGGAAAATTAAATTTAATTAGGAGGAAGGACCTTTTAGCACAATAGAGGCAGGGGTTCTTAGGTTCTCACCAAATACACACAACATCCTGTTGGTAGCGGAGAGGACTAGAGATAAGGGGGTTAGTAATCTTTGCGTTGGGATCGATCCGCAGAGGTTAATGTGCTGGCCGCGAAAGTCACACGTTCGGGGATCGATACTCTCCGTTAATGTGCTGGCCGGACGAGTCAGGCATGAGTCAGACAGACAAGCCTCGGGGCGTGTTCGGTCCGAACTGTTGGATGTGCTGACAACGGTCTGGTCTGGTCAATGCCAGAGGAAACTAATGATGGTGGGTCTGTAGGAGAAGGTTAGAGAGAGAGAGGGGGGTAGGGAGTGACAGAGAGAGGTGGAGATTGACGGTGAGAGAGAGCGGGTAGAGAGAGACGGAGAGAGAGAAAGAGGGAGAAAGAGAGAGCGAGCATACAATATATGAAACTATATGAGCATATCTACATTGGACCCAGAGAACACGACAGTCACAAAACCCCTTGTTGACTCAGTTACCTCTATGACAGACTTAGAAAAGCCTATGAACGCATATGATACTATTGCAGCCACTAATCCTTTATGGATCCTGAGAATACTTCCAAAAGAGACTACGCAGGTCACAATGGAACAACGGAAGCGATTAATCAACGGAATATCTAAGAAACTCAGTGAAATTGACTAATCTAATATCCGTGCAGAGAAGACCACGAAACCGACTAATTCGTTGCGTATCCAGAGAATAAAACGACGTCGACTAATCCGCTGTATCCGGAGGACACAACGACAATGACTAATCTCACACGAGTCCAGAAAATAGCCCCATAGAACAATACCCCATGTTAGATCCCAATCTCAGTCTGCGCAGATTAGTAATCCACTGTTCAGAGAATACAATCACAGAGACAAAATCTCCTGAAGATGTAAAGTGACAGAAGCTAATCATGTGGATCCAGAGAATTAATTCATTAAGAGATATCACATGTGGATCCAGAGAATTAATTCATCAAGGGATATCAAGTGGATCCAGAGTATTAATCCCTATAGAGCTATCAGAATGTGGATCAAGGCAATTATTCCACCAACAAATTTTACCTGTTGATGCTGAGAAAAAAAATCCAACAAGTGATAGCACCTGTCATCCAGACTATTAATGCACCAAGAGATATCACCCGTGGATCCAGACTACAAATCCAACGAGGGATATCACCAGTGAATCCACACTACTAATCCTACTAGGGACATCAACGGTGGATCCAGAATACTAATCCACCTAAGGATATCGCCCGTGGATCCAGATTACTAATCCAAATAGGGGTATTACCTTTGGATCCAGATTACTAATCCATGGAGGGATATCACCTGTGGATCCAGACTGCTAATCCAACTAGAGATATCATCCGTGGATCCAAAGAAAATGCATTGGGCAATACCGCTCGTATATTCGGAAAATTGAATCCACTAAGAGAAACCACCATTGGATCCAAAGAACAATTCTTATAGAGCAGGGGTCCATAAACCTACCTGTTGATCCAAAGACTAAAACTCATAAAGCTATAGGTGTAATATTTTATCAGGGCAGGTGAATAATTTGAGACCCATGTCAATATGAGACTCGAGCGGGCAAAATCGCCCGACTGTTCTCACACTAAACGTAACAACAGATGCCAATTTTCTGCTATTTACACACATTAGCTTAGACGATAGTAGCTGTTGCAGACCTGTTTACCCTAAAACTCTTAAAATCGTACAGTATCATCACAAAATCATTCAATACATTATCTTAATAGTAAAAAATAAACATACAGTATATATAATGTATATTTCTCAAAAATCGTACATTGTACGCCAAAATCGTAAGAGTAAACAGGTCTGCTGTTGTGTGTGTGTGTGTTCAAGCTTACCGCAATGAGTGTGTGTCCGTCTCCCAGCGAGCAACGCAATGCCGCAGGTTATTAAACAGTAAACTACAACTGCACGTTGTCATCAATCAATAATGTTAATTCTTCACCATACGCAATGTGTGTCCTCGGACACACACATACATACATACATATATATATGAATGACATATGACAACGCTGTTATAGTTACGCCCTTGTTTTCAAAGGAAAAAATCAAACAACTAATTTCAGCTGGATTGCAGCCATCAAATTCTTGTCGTGGCGCCATAGTCAGCTCACCTATGATCATAATTTTTTTTCAGTTAAAATTTTCAATCATTTTTTTTTTAATTCAACGTTAGAGACAAACCCTCCCCCCCCCCCCCCCCGGGTCTCAATTCCTTTTTTTAAAAAAAAAAGCATCAATCAAAATCGTGAAATGCATAAATAAAGAAAAAAATCCATCCCAGCTTAGCTAATAGACTGATATTGTTTGCTTTCAGAAAAAATACAAATCTGATCAAGTCAATATAGTATGCCGAGTACAGCACCCAATTTCAGCGTAGTATGCCATCTGGCCCGACTGAAATCTAATGGTCTAATGCAGTGGTTCTCAACCGTCCTAATACCGCGACCCCTTAATACAGTTCATCGTGTTGCGTGCGAACCCCCCCCCCCCCCAACCCTATCATTATATTCGTTGCTACTTCTTAATTGTGCAGTACATGTGTTTTCCGATGGTCTGAGGCGACCCCCTGGGAAATGGTCGTTCGACCCCCCAAAGGGGTCGCGACCCACAGGTTTAGAACCGCTGGTCTAGTGGACCAACGTATGACTATAACAATTCTGTTAGCTCCTTTTTTTAAAAAAAAACGCGTTGTGTACCAGTCTCTGGACTATAACGTGACTTTACAGGCATAATGCTCACGGTCCTACCCATCAAGACGTTGGCCATATATATATGTGTGTGTAAGTCGTTCTGAACTATGGAGTACGTTATGTCCCCTGTCATGGAAATAGTTCATGTTAAATTCAGGTACTAATGAATAAAGATGGTTCATCCCCTCTTTGGGGCCGTCCATAGTTGCCGCCAAGTTATATTTGGACAATATTTACCCCCCCCCCTTTTTCATCTGTCACAAATCTATGACCCCTACTTCCTCCATAAAGTACGGTACGTCACGCTTTTCAAGTAAAAAAAAAAGTGTTACAAAATGGACAACTAATTACAATTTAATCTAAATCACACTTCACCGTCAAACTATTCAGTGCGTGAAAGGGAAAGTCGTCTTCTTATTTTTTTTAAATCAATTGCTTGGCTGTTTCAGTCTGTTATAGAATGGGAAACTATGTTGAAAGTTTAGTTGAAAGTTTGGTCCCTTGCGACAACTATAAGCATTCACCGCTACATCTTATCCCTGCTTAGCCCTAGTAATAAATAGCTAGCTAATAACAGGACATGTAACGGCAAAAGTCGGAATTAACCGCCTGTAGAAAAGAAATAAAACAAAAAAACAACTAACATTTTATAGGAGTTTTGCATCCTTTATAGGTGAAGCATTTCGTTTCAAATCCGTCATTAAATGTTTACAAGCAAATGTTTCCAACAAATTGTGATAAGGGGTTCATTTTCCTGAACTTCAAATGGCCAAATACCATCACCAACAGAGATCTACTAGAAAGGACATACCAGGTGCCCATTGATGAAGACATCATAAAGAAAAGATGGAGGTGGATTGGGCATACTCTCAGAAAACCCTTAGATAGCACCACCAGACAATGTCCCCAGATAGCACCACCAGACAATGCCTAACATGGACTACACAGGGAAAAAGAAAGAGAGGAAGACCTAAGAATACATGGAGACGCGAACTAGAGGCAGACACGCAAAATATGGGATACACCTGGAAGCAATTGGAAAGGAAAGCACAGGACCGGGATGAGTGGAAAATTCTTGTGGACGGCCTATGCCCCAGACGGGGTAAAAAGGCACAAGAAGAAGAAATGTTTCCAAACAAATTGTGATAAGGGGTTCATTTTCAATTATTTTTATTTTCAACATCAATACGGCCCATATAGTACGACACCTCAAATGGGGTTGTTACGGTGAGATTTCTGTGGGGTCGCGGTGAGATTTCCGTGGGGTCGCGGTGAGATTTCTGTGGGGGGTCGCCGACTGCAACAATATTCTAAGAGAAAGCGTGATTTTGAAAAAAAAAAAAAAGAGTTTTTTTTTAAACTGACGTCTTAGGTACGATTTCAGTCGTGGCATCGACTATGCCGCTAACTACAATACTGAACAATCAAGTATTAATAAGCTATTTCAAAGCCCTCTTCATTATATCGCGGTAAGGGTCCCTTTGCGACATGAAATATAAATTGTGGTCGTGACTCGAAAACGCCAAATAAACTGCACTACGCCTAATGAGCTTAGTAATTCAGCACAGTTAACTAGATTTTTCTAGGCCCAGGCTTATTGCGACAATATGTGACAAATCAGCTATATACTAGATCCCATTTGAGACAAACCTAGCAGTGGCGTAGTAAGTAGGGATGGATGGGGCGGACTGCAACGATAGCCTTGCAGCATTTTAGGTCTTCTGCAGTGGGAAACAAATGTTATGGATAGTAGAGTGATAAAAAAAAATACACACTTTATTTCCCCCCCACACTGTTTACAACATCTTGATTTGATTTGAGTACTTATATAGCGCTCATTTCCATGCTATATTAGCATGCTCACTGCACTCCGATGTCCTAATGAGGTGCAAACTGCAAAGCAAGGTGATCATTTACCGTGAATCGAGCTTGGGACCCTTTAAAAATAAAAATACTTTGTTATAGCTCGTCTTTCGCGTGTGATGTTGGCCGAGGCAATTTTCGACTGGAGTAGTAGCCGTGACCTGAGCGGTATATTTTGTTTAAAGTGAGGGAGAGTTGCTCAATTGGCCAGATCAACCCTCTCGTCACTGCCTGTTTGATGAACTGGCACGACTTGGTCAAGACGATTGGAAAAATAAGACCTGGATGCTAATGGCAAGACTTGGTAAAGACGACTGGAAATAGACCAGGATGCTTATGGCAGGACTTGGTAAAGACGACTGGAAATAGACCAGGATGCAGTAGATATCCAGAATAATTACTATATTCCATAAATCACCCACTATTCAGAAGAGATGTGCAAAAGTTTGAGAGAAAATGTAAGACACAAATGCTTAGCAATCTTTCAGGCGGTGGTCAAATTCATTTCCTGAAAAGTTTGTTAAATTGTTGAGCCTATTGCTCACTTGTTTTACTGACTCACTGATACAGACTTTACAGACACATCTAAGGGGCCAGTCATGGAAGTAGGACCATTCATGGAAATATGACCAGTTATGGAAGTAGGACCATGGCAGTCATGGAAGTAGGACCAGTCATGGAGGTAGGACCAGTCATGGAAGTAGGACCAGTCATAGAAGTAGGACCAGTCATGGAAGTAGGACCAGTCATGCAAGTAGGACCAGTCATGGAAGTAGGACCAGTCATAGAAGTAGGACCAGTCATGGAAGTAGGACCAGTCATGGAAGTAGGACCAGTCATGCAAGTAGGACCAGTCATGGAAGTAGGACCAGTCATGCAAGTAGGACCAGTCATGGAAGTAGGACCAGTCATGCAAGTAGGACCAGTCATGGAAGTAGGACCAGTCATGGAGGTAGGACCAGTCATGGAAGTAGGACCAGTCATGGAAATAGGACCAGTCATGGAAGTAGGACCAGTCATTGAAGTAGGTCAGTCATGGAAGTATAGGGTCGCTTCCCTCAGGGAAACGACGATAGCACAAGCAACAAGTTGCTCTTCAGTCCTTGTGTTGCAGTGGACAACGTGACGTGGTACATGATCTCCATAGGCCGTATTATCTTTCCTCAGAATTATTCTACGCAGCCAACAACGCCTAATTCCAAATTATGGGCCCGGTGCGCAGATAAGGCAATAAAAATTGCTTGGAAATTAAATGTCTAAAGGTGGATTAATTTGTGGCAAGGTGATGTTTATGGCACAGGCGGTAAGGTGGTGTTTGGATAGTGAAAATGTGGTGTTGGGATCATTTGAGACAAGGTGGTGTTGGGATCATTTGAGACAAGATGGTGTTGGGATGATTTGAGACAAGGTGGTGTTGGGATCATTTGAGACAAGGTGGTGTTGCGATCATTTGAGACAAGGTGGTGTTGGGATCATTTGAAACAAGGTGGTTTTGGGATCATTTGAGACAAGGTAGTTTTGGGATCATTTGAGACAAGGTGGTGTTGGGATCATTTGAGACAAGGTGGTGTTGGGATCATTTGAGACAAGGTGGTGTTGGGATCATTTGAGACAAGGTAGTGTTGGGATCATTTGAGACAAGGTGGTGTTGGGATCATTTGAGACAAGGTGGTGTTGGGATTAAATTTGGCAAGGTGTTTTTTTGGATTGAATGTGGCAAGGTGGTGTTAGGATTGAATACGGTTTTTGGATTGAATGTGGCAATGCTGTTTTTGGATTGAATGTGACAAGGTGTTTTTTTTGGATTGAATGTGGCAAGGTGTTTGGATTGAATGTGGCAAGGTGGTTTTTGCATTGAATGTGGCAAGGTGGTGTTTGAATTGAATGAGGCGAAATGGCAGGTGGACTAAATGTGGCCGAGCGATAGGTGGATTACATATGGCGATGTTGTAGTAAATTAAAACGGCGGAGTGGTCTTTGGATTTTACGTGGAGAGATGGGGAGAGATTGAACCGTCCTGGGCACCACCACTGTTTTATCCCTACACTAAATACTGACTACCTTCAAACAAACATGGGACGATCAAGGACTGGCTCAAATGGGACGATCAAGGCCTTGCTCAAATGGGACGATCAAGGCCTTGCTCAAATGGGACGATCGGGGCCTTGCTCAAATGGGACTATCAAGGCCTGGCATAAATCGTTCTCTTGGTTATTAACTAATTTTATTCACACGCAAACATCCATATCTGAAGCAAAAGGAGGGTGATCTAATCTAAAACAGTGGTTCCCAAACTTTGAAGTTTGGCGGACCAGTGGACAAATCTCGAAACTGCACCACGGGACAGGTACCAGATTTATTTTCATTATACAGAGTTATCTACCTTGTCTCTTGCTAGTTATCTATATTTAGACGTTTGTAATACTAAAAAAAAAATGTACTATATATTTATCTATTGAGATATTGTCACTTTTCTATTTCTAGTTCTACATAGTCTCTCAAGACCTTATTTTTTCCTTGGATTCGTAAACTAAGTTCAAAACTGTAGCCATCAGCGTCACGACTCACAGCTCGGCACGGCAACGGCTCAAACAGTGACATAACAACTACAACATTGACACAACTTAAACTTGGGAGGCATTCACATTTAGTGATAAGGGTGAAACGCGTAGATTGAAGACAGTGACGTCATCGTTAGAAATGTGTGATGTCACAACACAAAAAATAAACCGTTTATTTGGTAAAATTAACCGTTTATTCGGTAAAAATAAACCGTTTATTTGGTAAAACTAACCGTTTATTTGGTAATAATAAACCGTTTATTTGGTAAAATTAACCGTTTATTTGGTAATAATAAACCGTTTATTTGGTCAAATACACGTTTATTTGGTAAAAATAAACCGTTTATTCGGTAAAAACAACCGTTTATTCGGTAAAAATAAACCGTTTATTCGGTAAAAATAACCGTTTATTCGGTAAAAACAACCGTTTATTCGGTAAAAATAACCGTTTATTCGGTAAAAATAAACCGTTTATTCAGTAACATCTAATGGAAATTGAGAACATCAGAAGTTTTTTCTTTAAATCACAAGACCTTCTATAACTTTGACAGTTATCGTACAGCTGCCACTATTTCACAATAACACATCTCCCCCCCTCCCCCACACAAACTTTCCCTCCCACACGCCTCAGATCGTCTGAAACCAGAAGACAACAAAATGGTCCGGTAGCACAAGGCCTGGCCGACTTGTTCTTAGCTGACTATTGATTTCTGACATGATGTCTAGGTATGACCTCAAGGTAAATAAGACGAAAAACGCTGGGTCGATGTCGAGACATGTCATGACCTGATTCTCTCCCCCCCACCCCCTCACCTCAAGACGTATATATATCGCATGGGTACTCACGGATGATTCCTGGGGCCTCCCATCCACACGACCGTTGAAGAGGAGCAACAGGATCAAGCAACACGAAGCAGCAACGGATGAAATCATCGTCGGAAATTTTACTCCCAGTGGCATCATGGCGTCTGGCCTGTCCGAGGGCTGGAGATCGACTGTCTGCTGACGGGAGGATGCGGGATGCTGGGCGGTTACAGGCGTCTCACGTGGCCTGCGCTAGGGAGACACGGAGAGAGAGGGAGAGAGGAGGAAAAAAAATAGCAATACTTCACCGTATCGATTGAGCACAAGAGTGTTCTCTCCCTTTGGTTTCGCTTTGTTGCGAGTGAGCTATGTATTTACAGTGGGCCGAAATACGGCAACTAAATTGTGTGGGTTTTGCGTTCAAGAAACAAGATACAAAAAAAAATATTTAAAAAAAATATTAGAGCATTATCTAATTCGTAAGAAGAGTCTTAGCTTTCATTGGCTTGGCTAGATCCAAGGTTAGTGTGAGAAGAGCATATTTTACTGTCGGCTTTTTCTATTACCAGCTAGAGCCAATAGTCGTTTAAAAAAAAAAAAGAATGGAAAAAAATACAATCTCTATTACTGTGAGGAAGAACTCATCACGAATTATTCCGTGACGTCAATATTTAACGTCGGAGGCAAATATAATTGACTTGGTAAAAATTATTTCTGTTCGCTTGGAAGAGATTTTCGAAACCAGTTTTGTTTCAACTGACAGAACTCACACTGGAGGAAGAAACTGAAAAACGCGAAGAAGAGATAAACTCTCGTAGTATATTTCACCTCTAAGGTAATAATTTTTAAACCCATCGATTGTCACGGTGAAGTTTATTTCAAATAAGGAAAAAGAAGAAAAACCAAAGAGCTGTGATACTGTGTGTGTTTTTGTTTTTGTTTCTTAACGTGCTCAATATCATTCATCCGGTTGTCTCATTTCAACTCTATCAACTGAATGTGTTTCATACACTATCAACTGAATGTGTTTCATACTCTATCAACTGAATGTGTTTCATACTCTATCAACTGAATGTGTTTCATGCTCTATCAACTGAATGTGTTTCATGCTCTATCAACTGAATGTGTTTCATGCTCTATCAACTGAATGTGTTTCATACTATATCAACTGAATGTGTTTCATGCTCTATCAACTGAATGTGTTTCATACTCTATCAACTGAATGTGTTTCATACTCTATCAACTGAATGTGTTTCATACTCTATCAACTGAATGTTTTTCATACTCTATCAACTGAATGTGTTTCATACTCTATCAACTGAATGTGTTTCATACTCTATCAACTGAATGTGTTTCATACTCTATCAACTGAATGTGTTTCATACTCTATCAACTGAATGTGTTTCATACTCTATCAACTGAATGTGTTTCATGCTCTATCAACTGAATGTGTTTCATACTCTATCAACTGAATGTGTTTCATGCTTTAAAAAAAGCCAAAATAATAGAATCACTCTAGTTTTCCCAAAGGCGCCAGAAAATGAGTTCAACTCTCACATCAGACGTTGTTTTTTTTTTTTTTAAAGGCCGTTAAGTATGCTGGTGCTGGGAAAAGGGGGGGGGGAGATGTACTGATCTCTTACCACGGCCTGAAATCAAAGCCCCCCCCCCCCCACTGCCAGATCGGCGGTGGATCCCGAAATATTGACCTGGATGAAGGTCCAGAAGAAGAGGAAAAAAAGGTGGATAACGATTAACAGTTTGTTGCTGTTCATTTTATAATGCAACTATTTCTCTTTTTTAAAATATATATAGGAAAGAACGCAACAGGTTATCAAAAAGTAAAATGTGGCAGTGTAAATAAGTACACGTGTTAGCTCATTACTGGGCCAATGCCAATGTTTCCATTTAACGCCGTCAGAACCTTACTTCCTTCAAACACAGGTCGAGTTGAACTACCCGTCGATGTTGTAATGCATGAAAAGACCCTTTAAACGAACTCATGCAGTAGGAAGCGTGAGATGACACAGAGGAGTCTTGGTAATAGTTGGAGCACAAGAAACCAGACTGCATATCCTACTACAGTGGTTCTAAACCTTCCTAATGCCGCGACCCTCTTTAATACAGTTCCTCGTGTTGTGGTGACCCCCCCCCCCAACCACCACAAAATTATTGTCCTTGCTACTTTATATCTGTGGAGTGTATATATTTTCCGATGGTCTTAGGCGATCCCTGTGCAAGGGCCCCTCTACCCCCCAGAGGTGTCGCGACCCACAGGTTGAGAACCGCTGTGCTACTACATCAAGGCGGTGGTGGAATGCAATTAACTCTTAGAACCGCTGACCGAGGCAACAATGGCTAGATCTAATTATGACGTTGGGGGGGGGGGGGGGCTGCGTGCAATCAACTGTAGAACCACCGACCAAAGCGGTAGCTATTTAATTATAACGTTACGGTGGGGCGGGGGGAAATGGAATCAAGTCTAATCCAATTGAATTGCTCCTATCATCGCCCCTCCCCCATGTTTTACCGAGCTGCTAAAATAACACAGTTGAATGAAATGACCGAAAAGCGGCCAGCCCAACCAATGGAAGCCTATTATAGAGATAACAAACAACTGACTAGAATACTTCACGGTCCCTAACACTCATGCTTCTCTCTATAATAAAAAAAAAAGTGTTGGACTGCGATAGATAAAGCTTTAAAATTGACACATATTGTTCGTGTCTATTTAATCTAACAATATATGTTTAGCTTTAATAATAATTTTACATTACCCATAAGTAAACGTTTCGGCACATGCCTTCATCAGTATGTGCCAATACGTTTCCTTATGTGTATTGTAAAATTATTATTAAAGCTTAATATATATTGTTATATTGACACAGATTGTTCGTGTCTAATTTAATCTTCTCTATATAAAACGAACAAATATCAAGATATTGGACATTATTGTTATACGAGGCTTGTCAGTTCTTCTACATCTGCACTTTTCATTTGGAATTTTGATTTTATAAACATGACGTCAACCATATTATTATGTCTTCAAATCAAATAGCCTCAACTTTCTGCCTACATTCATACATCAATAAATTCAGTTTTGCCTTTAACCTTCACCCTAATGAGGTCAAATTTATGTCTCTAGCACTCACGGATACGGTGGACCCACCTGGGAACAACTGAAGGACGTAGACTATGCAGACGACCGTTCACTTCTGTCATGCTGGATGGCCGAGCGCTCTAAGCCGAGGGAAGCACAAGCTGGTGGCAACTCACCTGGGAGAAGGCAAGCCCTGAGACCAAGCCCGTGTCCCCGTGGGGGGGGGGGGGGGAGGGGCGGTGTGACGCACGATGAAGATTCCGACAGCACCGCGAGACACAGGAAACCCCCCTGGTCGTCTGCCGCATCGTGGTCTATATTTCCAGCCGCCTTGACCCAAGTCTTGCCGTTGGATCGAATAGGCAAGGGCGAGGGCTTGACGAATTCAGCAACAGCCTTCTCCAAGCCAGGGCGCTACTGCACCAGTCGAACATTGCATTTGTGGTCATCCCCGCAACAACAACAACAACATGCGGGTGTAGTCAAGTTATGTGGCCAGCATTTCTGGACAACTTGGACATGGCAAGACAGACAGCACGGAGGTAAACAGAAGTAGCCAATAGAAGAAAAAAAACTTCTTGACCGGAAACGCCCTGTAAGAAGTGGGGCTGTGGGGGGGCTTTCGCCCACTCAGGCAGCACCGTTGACGTATACGGTGTATCGGAAGCAAGTTTTAGCGCAAGAGTTTTAAAGGCTAGGTCGGCGTTTGTGCTGTTTAGGAATATATGGGAATCAGAGGAGCTGACTCTGCAAACAAACAGACTCTATACGAAAACCCGGTAGATCAGTCCCACTCGGCGGATCCCAAATTCGGATAACAGCGCGTATGACACAGAGAGAAAGACCTTCACAAACATTTGCTTGGCTACAAAAGTAAAATAACAACGACGACATTGCGCAGAAGACAAGTCAAGACAATATTGCTGAAGACATCAAGAGGAAAAGAAGGAAGGGGGGAGATATGATGCACTGTTCGTAATACCACAGGATTGGTCACCATACAATCCTTAACGTGGTCACAGGGAAGAGACGAAGACCATATAATACACGGAGACGCAAGCTAGAAGCAGGCACACAGGGGATTCGATACACCTAAAGCAACTGGAGCTATAGAGGAAGACACGCAAAGGATTGGATACACCTGAACCAACTGGAGCTATAGTGGAAGACACACAAAGGATTGGATACACCTGAACAAACTGGAGCTATAGTGGAAGACACACAAAGGATTGGATACACCTGAACCAACTGGAGCTATAGTGGAAGACACACAAAGGATTGGATACACCTGAACGATCTGGAGCTATAGTGGAAGACACACAAAGGATTGGATACACCTGAACCAACTGGAGCTATAGGAAGACACACAAAGGATTGGATACACCTGAACCAACTGGAGCTATAGTGGAAGACACACAAAGGATTGGATACACCTGAACGATCTGGAGCTATAGAGGAAGACACACAAAGGATTGGATACACCTGAACGATCTGGAGCTATAGTGGAAGACACACAAAGGATTGGATACACCTGAACAAACTGGAGCTATAGTGGAAGACACACAAAGGATTGGATACACCTGAACCAACTGGAGCTATAGTGGAAGACACACAAAGGATTGGATACACCTGAACGATCTGGAGCTATAGTGGAAGACACGCAAAGGATTGGATACACCTGAACCAACTGGAGCTATAGTGGAAGACACACAAAGGATTGGATACACCTGAACGATCTGGAGCTATAGTGGAAGACACACAAAGGATTGGATACACCTGAACCAACTGGAGCTATAGGAAGACACACAAAGGATTGGATACACCTGAACCAACTGGAGCTATAGTGGAAGACACACAAAGGATTGGATACACCTGAACGATCTGGAGCTATAGAGGAAGACACACAAAGGATTGGATACACCTGAACGATCTGGAGCTATAGTGGAAGACACACAAAGGATTGGATACACCTGAACCAACTGGAGCTATAAGAAGACACACAAAGGATTGGATACACCTGAACCAACTGGAGCTATAGTGGAAGACACACAAAGGATTGGATACACCTGAACCAAATGGAGCTATAGTGGAAGACACACAAAGGATTGGATACACCTGAACGATCTGGAGCTATAGTGGAAGACACACAAAGGATTGGATACACCTGAACGATCTGGAGCTGTAGGAAGACACACAAAGGATTGGATACACCTGAACCAACTGGAGCTATAGGAGGACACACAAAGGATTGGATACACCTGAACCAACTGGAGCTATAGGAAGACACACAAAGGATTGGATACACCTGAACCAACTGGAGCTATAGGAAGACACACAAAGGATTGGATACACCTGAACACTCTGGAAAGGAGGCAAGCACAAGACCGCGAAGACTGGAAAACCTTTGCAGACGGCCTACGCCACAGGCTGGGTAAAAGGCTTCATCACGCAGCCCTCCCCCAAACCACCTGCCACCAACACTCACACCACTTTAGGCCATCATCACACGTGGACCTTTTACCTCAGTGACGTCAACTCGAACCGACCACAGTGATCCCATCTTGTGTTACCAAAACTCCCGCTATCGAGTCCAGGCACAGTTCCATCCCTATAATAACGCCACCTCTCACCTCGTCACCCTTCCCATACTCAGCGCAACGACAGAACACACACCCCCCCCCCCCAAACAGTGACGAAAGACCCGGAAACCCCTGCGCCTTGTAGGCAATAAATCAATAATCTATTCGTCTATAACCGTAATCGACAGAGCAGAGAACATAGCCGCCGGCTCCCCGGTCAGCTCGGGGGGTGAGATTTGATGAAGTGAAGAATGAGATAAAGGGGCACTAGTTAGAGCCGTGGGGCACCAGATATATGGTACACGCGGGAAACTACGTGGGGGAAATTGGCACCCCGTGTAGAAGGCGTGGGACACTATAGCTAGAGGCACGGACACTAGAGTGTGGGCGTAGGCGCCCCATCTTGTACGACTCAAGTTAGTGCGTGAGCGCTAGTGGCCACAACCTTGAAATTTGTTTGTAGCTAATAATGCTTACAGCAATGGTTCTTAAACTTGTTGTATCGCCCCCCCCCCCCCACTCATGATTTCAAAAGCTCCCCCGCGACCCCATCACGACATCAAAAAACGTATTTCCCCACGAAACCCCAGACACTGACTTCTGCACTCCAAGGGTGCAGGCATCCCTGGTTAAGAACCCCTGCCTCAGAGTGTATAAAAAAATACTTCAGGATATTGTATCAATTTTAATAAAATTACAATGTCTTGTCAACTTGTACAACATCTACCCCGGAGACGGAAACACATGACTTTCTATCCAATTTAGGCTACACATACATTTTCGGATCCTTGTGGAACTGTCTATTTTTTTAAAAAGTTACATCTTAAACCAGGGGTCGGCAAAGATTTTTTGACAAGGGTCAGTAAAAAAAAAATTGTCTTCAGGCTTCGGTGGGTGGGGTGTTTGCGTACCAAGTATGTACTATAGGAATAACTCAAACACATTTATTCCATTTAAAAAAATAATATTTGAAACATATAAGACACTTTTTTTTTTCCCCCTTCTTGAAGTTAAACAGATAACATTAATTTAATTGAGACTCCGATTGATACATTATCATGATTAGATGCAAAACATTTGAACAGCGCAATCATCTTTTTCTATATGTCGGATAGTTAGAAATTTTTTTTAAAGGAAAAAATAACAGTCGTTCCACACAAAGTTTGTTAAAAATCAAATTTGTTAAAGTTAACTGGATATTAAGCTATTAATATTTTTTTTAAGTGAGTCGTGCGACACCCCCCCCCCCCCGCCCCCCATTAAATTTCATTTTAAAGAAAAGTATATTCTAAACAAATGACAGTCTAACAAATTTCAGATTAACAAATAGCCCATCTCCTTCACAGCAGTGAAGAGCACAAAAGTGGCGGGTTTATTTTTGAACTATGTGACATTTAGTTGGGTCTCAATGTTAGTGACTTCTAAGTTGGGCCTCAACGTTACTGACTTCTAATTTGGGCCTCAATGTTAGTGACTTCTCAGTTGGGCCTCAATGTTAGTGACTTCTAAGTTGGGCCTCAACGATAGTGACTTCTAAGTTGGGCCTCAATGTTAGTGCCTTCTTAGTTGGGCGTCAACGTTAGTGCCTTCTAAGTTGGGCCTCAATGTTAGTGACTTCTAAGTTGAGCCTCAATGTTAGTGACTTATAAGTTGGGCGTCAACATTAGTGACTTCTAAGTTGGGCCTCAATGTTAGTGACTTCTAAGTTGGGCGTCAACGTTAGTGACTTCTAAGTTGGGCGTCAATGTGAGTGCCTTCTAAGTTGGGCATCAACGCTAGTGCCTTCTATTATAAAAATTGCGAGCAAGTTCTCATCACATAAGGTATAACTAGATTTCACACATTTCATTCATAAAAAATGTCTCCTCACCCAAGTGGCTGGTGCCAAAAACGGAAAGGAATTCACAGGGAAAAACTTTTTTAATGAACATGATTGGAGCAACTTGATATAAAGTCTACCAGTTTCCTTGTCTTTCTATGTGTTGACAATGTAGAGCAATCACTTCCATTTAAGTTCAACAGGCAGCTCACAGAAGATTCTTTGGAGTACTCTTATTTGTGCTGCACTGGTGACTGGTATTCAGAATCAGATCAACTGTAAAGAAACTGCCACCTCACGTTAGAAAGGAATAAAAATCGCTTGGAAATGGCCCGGAATCATCTTGCTCTAATTGCAAAACAGGAATTTTTTTCCCGGTGAAGCAACTCCTCAACTGGGACTAGTCAAGAATTAGTTTTTTGCTGAAATGACTCCACATCTGTTTACATGTCAGAGACAAACTTGGTTTCACTTTGCAATCTGAGATTCAATACGTTATAGTTTTTGGTTCAAATTTTCAGGAAAATATAATATTCAGAGCCATTTGTAGGTAAACACTGCAAGGTTGTTTCTAGAATGAAAAGAAACGCACCTCAACACTTTATTAAAACAATCAAAACAAAGCTTTTCACATCTGGGCCCCCTGAGAACTCATGATGATTGAGGCCATGGGAGTGATAATGTTCATTGTTGATGCTGTGGGCTGGATGTGCCACGCAGGTTGTGTGTTTGCCGACCCCTGTCTTAAGGTAATTGATGATTATTTTTGGACACTTTTATAACATACACCCCCCCCCCCCCCCCCAAACCCACCTTTATAATTGATCGACCTGAAAGTAACTTATAGAATTAACTAATAGCCAGACTCAGTAGAGTGAGTTTATAAACAAAGGAGACATGGAAAAAAAAACCATGTATTATAATTTTATAAGTTCACTACTGGTGTATTTTAAACCTTTTTTTAACTATTAGTAAAAGGGCAAGTACAAGAGATCAACAATGCAAACTGAGTGCTAAAATGAAATTTTGATATGTGCTCAAAACAGTACACCTGGAAGTAATATCCTTTATAAAGTTTTTTTGATAAAATACCGTTCTACTACTACAACTACTGTAACTTAATAATAATCTATAAGGTATGAGCTTATTGATAAGGTGTCAAATGCTATGGAAGAAAATGCCCATATGCGTTAAAAACAAATTAGTATGAGTGTGGGGACTGTCTAATAAGTTTTTGTTAAAAAAAATTCCTTGGTTTGACCTACTTTTGTGCACGTGTCATGGGGGCTGTGTTTACTTTAAAACATTTACTCACATTGTGCTATATGCTAAGTGGCGAGTCATGGGAGTTTGTCAAAGTACAAGGGGAGAAGCTGTGAGTAAAAGATTTATCAAATATTCTTCTTTTTTAAAAATTTGCTAGTACTATCGAATTCAAAAAATACAGTTACCCAGTCTGATATAATTAAAACAATTGTAAAAAGAGGGCACTTTTCCCACTTCCCTTCCTGGATCCTACTAGTCACAGAATAGTAGGAGTAAATTAATTTTGTATGTCAACTGTGAGAGTGAGGGAGGAGTGCCAATCTCAAGGACAGCCTCAGGTGTTACAAACTCAAGTTACACACCACTAACTTTAAGTGACATAATACTGTCAACGAATGACTGTAGCCTGTAGCAAATGTTCCCAACCATTTATTAGCCTGGACCCCAAATTTGAATCAAAATGACTCACAACCCCATTTTATACAAGTATAATTTTATAATAGGCTAAGGCTAAAGCGAAGAGATAGCACCGTGACTTCATTTGCAAAACATTTAAATTTAGGGTTCAGGTTAGGTTTAGCCCGGATAGATTTAGGATTCAGGTTACGGTTAGGTTTAAGGATACTTTAGGAAACTTTTTCATTATTTTTAAACGTTTTATTCTTAATTTTACGGGTCACGGCAATCAAGTTGGCGGCCATGGTAATAAAACTAGGTGCTATCTTCGCATTTTTTACAGTATAATAACTAAATAAGCAAAGTAAGTGACTCTCTGCCTCAAAAACACTACCTTTTTTTCTTCTTACAAAATTAAAACAGTAAACAACAAATATACAAAATTGATGTTTCAAATGGGAGCATTATGGTTATGACTGTGAAATTAAAATTTTATTAAGTTACGACTGATTAAACAATGATAATTTCAAATTAATAAATTATTTTAAATTATGGTCTAGTTTAACTAAGTCTAAGTGAATTTGGGCTTGAGTCTGAGCGACTTTAAAATACTTTAATTTTACCTAATAAATGATAATACAAAGTACCAAAGCCGAATGCGACGTGTGATATTTGTATACATTAAAAATATCTCAAAGGAGAAATAATTTATAAAACAACAAAATTGAAACTAACCCCAATTCAATTGTAAATATTTTAGCGATGAGTGTGTACTGCGTAAAGCCGACTGACCAACTAAGAAATCGAAACAGGAAGTAACAAAGGACGCGGAAAATTTTGTTAAAATAAAAAAATTATTGTAGTAAATTATATTTTCACTATAGGAGAGCACTATTTTATTTTAATGCTATAATGTTATATTTTCATTCATTTTTCTTTGTCTAAAATGAACAATCGCTGGTAGACTAAATTTCGACGCAAAGAGAGATAATTTAGTAGTGAGTACTGAGTAACAAACATAAACACTTTAGTTTTAGGGCTACATGACATAGGGGGGGTGGGGGGGGGGGGGGCTACACAGCGCAAGCGCCAGGGGGTTCGAGGCCTTGGATTAATTAAATTTTGCGGGGCCCTTGACGTTAAGTAGGCCCACTTATGCCGATGTGATTTAAAGACAAGTCACAGTAATTTTGTGTCTTGCCGGTCGTAATGAAAATGGGAAACGTTATTTCGGGTATTTGTCAACCAGGTTAGTTTTCCGAAATTTATATTTATTTAACTGTAAACAATTGAAATGCCCTGAGGAAAATTACTCATCGCTGCTCGGTTGCTGATAATTTCAAGTTTCATGGTTGTGGAAAATAAATTCCTTAAAAAAGCCGAATGAGCTATATGATATCTGCGTCAAGTAAACAAGTTTTTATCAACTTTAATTACCCCCCCCCCCCCCAAACCTTTTTTTCCGCTTCGGTTACTGGCATTGCCAACATACTTTGTAAGCGATGGTAATATTTGGAAAAAGATTCTGCCAGCACCACGTGCTACTGAAGAGAATGCCGTTGGTACTCCTCAGGGAAGCATTCATCTCAAGATACTAAGTTCTTCTCGTAAGTCACAACCATCTATCTGCTGTGTAATTCGCAGCCCCACAGCCCCCCCCCCCCCCCCCCGTGGCGTTACTGTTCGTAGCATATAACTTTTCTAAAATGCTAGCAGAACCATGGCGTCCATGGCAAACGTTTTCTTTCGTCTTTTTCTGCGTAAAATCTTTTTTCATTTAAAAAAAAATTTTTTTTAAAGGATAGACTAAAAAAAAATGTTCATGTTGCCAGAACCAAATTAAATTATTAGTATTAGGCTGTGAACCCAAAAACCCGAAATTAGATTCCCACAGCAGGATGATCTTGATGTATTAACCGTTGTATTGAAACTCTTGAGCGAAGGAGTTAGGCCCAACCCACATTCTAGCCTTATATGTGCAGAGCCTTCGTGTAGGCACGGCAACCCATTCGGCTGAGGCGGTTTGGGGTGGTGTGGTGTGGGGGGGGGGGGGGTCCTCACTAGTCTTCAGATATTTAAACACTTGAGGGCGCCAAAGTTGTGATGTGGAAAAATATCTCCGTTCTGTAAGAGATATTGGTCACATAAGTTCCAAGTTTCGGCATGTCAATTTCCAAATTTTAAATTAAAGTATCTCTGTGGTTGGAGAAGCTACCTAACAAAGTCGATATATTTTCGTTGCTACTGGAGGAAAAAAACACTACTTTCCAGTTTCATTGTGCTGCGAATCTGAATTCATAAGGCATGAGAATAATTGCAGTTTTTCTTCTTTGTCTATATTTCGTGGGCCCGCGATCAATGTATTGACCATTCTGGCTCATATAGGCCTACTTATTATTTGGCTGTGCGAGAATCAAAGGCAAAAACTTGACAATAAGTTAAAATCTGAATGTTACAACATGAAACAAAAAAACATTAAAAAAAAACATTAAAAAAAAATAATAATAATAAATTAAAAATATCGTGATGAGCAGAAAAGCCCCGGGCAGAAGTTCCTCAAAATATTCTATCATCCAAAAAATAATTTGGCTCAAAACAATATCTTTAAACTGGGAATAGCAAAGCTTGCAAGACGGCACCATCCAAAGAATTTTTGAAACTACCAACTATGTCCCTGTCTACATTTTTTAATATCGGCGATGAATTAAAATATTCGACAATGTACTTATATTTTTTCAAAACTTCTATTGCAACCTGATGTTATGTCAGGTAGATGGATGCATTGGATCCTTGCTGGCCTGCATGCATGAATAATATAACATATATTTATATAAATATAGAGAGATATTAATAAATCTTTGGATATTGAGTAAAGGTGACGAAAATAATACACAATAATATGAGGCACGTGGAAACGACTTGACCACTGACAAAGAATCATTTTGCATTTAGACCCAGACATGTGCGAATGACACACTTAATAAAAATTAAACATTGCTTAAACTTAAAAAAATAAAAATGACATTTTCATCGTTGAGATATTACGTCACGAGTTGCAAGTTTTCGTTTAGAATTTCTCAGAATTTCTATATACGCCTCTCTATATCCGAAATGTGGAGTCGATAAATTATTTAAGAAAAAAGAGTGTTAACCCTCTAACATTGGATGGCGTAGCTTCTTTGTGTCAGGCACTGTGGGTCCTCGCTGATTTTATCGATGTTTGACTTGATGTTGTGCCAGTCAGTGTTTCTTTCAGAAATTTTCCCCCGAGGGGGCACTTTTGACGCTCGGGGGGGGGGGGGCAGTGCCAGTTTTTCAGTGGCCAGAGGCGTAGCTAAGGGGTGGCAGATGGGACATATGTCCCCGGGCGCCAGACTAGCGGGGGCATCTAATGGGCTATAGTGTTAATGGATGAAAATAATAGGTTTCAGAGTTTAGCCGGGGAGGGGGGGGGGTGTAAAAATGAATCTTGTCCCCTGTCATCAAAGACTCACGTCAGTGACGTAGAAGTGTGAGGGGGTAAGCGAACATTTGGTCTTCCCAGGTGTCATTTTTTCTTTAGATAGAGCGGTGGGATTTTCGGACATCTGCAGAGTTTCTATCGAGAAAGGTAGCGTGGCAAAATAGTTAACCCACCTAGGGTGGCGCTAACACTAGGCACGCCGCTGGGCAGTGTATATATCAACACCAAATTTGGCTGTCAAGGCAAGTAATTTTTATCGGGAAGTAGGGCAGCAGAAAATGTGTGATTGTTTAACAATCAAAAGGTGCATTTTGGAGTATACATGATTCAAATGTTTTGATAAGACTTTCATTTGATCGGGGAGGCATTATGGCGACCAGTGCCAGACACAAACTAAATTCATTTTGGTTGTGGTGTGCCGAAGAAAATCATTTGACACAAGATTAGATTCAACCCGTTAGTCACATTGATCGACGTCAAGGAAAAAAAAGGGGGGGAGGGGGTAGCAGAAATTGAGGAATCCGAAGAGTTTGAGCAAAAGTAAGGGCAGGGGTCACCTTAATTTAAAAATTATAAATTCAAAATGCAGTGATGCATTGTGGTGCAAATTTTTCTTCTTTTTCTGTCTATTAAGGGCCCATGATCAATTTATTGATCATTGTGGCTCCTATGAATGTAGATGGGATTTGCAATGTTTCTGTACCTGGTGTTGATGCGGATATTTCACTGGTAACAAGAGTTACCTAGTGAGGCTATCATGCACTGTATTCAATGTATCTTTAAGACAATGTGTGAAGGAGCATTTCAAACGTTCATATATTTACTATCTCGTAGAAAATGCTAAGAATACATCAACATACACCAACTATATGTGGACTATAAATCAGGTTATGATAGCATAGACAGGAAATACATGAATGATGCTGTGCTGGAACTTGGAGTCCTTAACAAACTTACCCGACTCATACATATGACGATGGATAACTACAAAAGTAGAATCAAAGTACAGAGGGAGTACTTGAGGGAGTTCCCAATCAATCTGGGCCTCAGACAAGGAAATACGTGTATCATTTTCAACATCACTTTAGAAAAAAGCATTAGAAACATACGTGTGAGCATCTGAGAAGTGGTACAGAAAAACCATAAGGAACTTTATAAAGCCAGCCACTGCAATACCTGGCCTACACAGACGATATAGCGCTACTTGGTAGAAACAGCATTGATGATATAATTAAAACTTTCAGGGAACTTGAAGATGTGACGGTCAAAGCTGGTCTTGATGTAAATAAAGTGAAGGCAATATTTATGATAATGTCAGGAAATACGCACTGTTGACTTCATCAATATGAACATCTACGCCTTTGAGAGGGTATCTACTTTCAAATATCTAGGGATGACTATAAATAAGCAAGAGGAAATAAAATCGGATGTACAAAAAAGAATAACAGCATGAAAGCGTTCTTATTTCAATTTACAAAAGCTACTTCAAAGCAAAAATCTCGATAAGGGAACAAAGAAGGAAGTATACACCACTGTCACAAGACCAGTAGTGAGACTTGGTTCCTACCAGAAAAGCAGAGAACCTGCTAAATATATGACCCGATGATTGACAATTTTGTTTTGGGAATCCGTACAAACTAAGAGCTATATCAATTGTACAAATACCCATCCATAGTCACAACAATATTAAAAAAAAGGCAGACTGCCCTAGGCAGGACACATTGAAAGGATGCCGGATTCTGGAGCAACAAAAACGATCTACAGGCAGAAACCTAGGGGCAGACGGCTCACCGGTCGACCAAGACTGAGATGGATTGACGATGTAGAGAAGGGCTTACAAAGGTTGGGTTTCGCACATGGAGGTGTAAAGCGATGGATCGATCCCAATGGAAGAATGGGGTGGAGCAGGCCAGGGCCCTAAATGGGATGAAGCGCCACTGATGTAAACATTTCAGACATTTGGGTGGGAAGTGCTAGAAATAACGATAATAACAGGACATCACTAACTCTTCCACCAGCACAATATTTAATAAATTCAGTCCAATTGGGATCCCTTAGGGTATGTTTTTTATCAAGAGATACTCCTTAGCTTAGACTCGCCCCTTAAAACTTTATAGGCCCCGGAAATTTTTTGATAAATTCAAAATGCAAGAATGCATTTTTTTTTTTAAATACCGTAGTTAAATTTAGTTTCGCATCATTAAACACTTAACTGTAGAGCAACGGGAGAGATGCTAGTTAAGATTTTATGTGTCATTTGACATAAGAGCCATCGTACAAGCGACGTCTCTGCTTGACTAAGTGTGGTATGCAAACATTTTTTTTAAAATTGATAAGTAATGTATTTTTAAAGTTATTATTTTAAAATATTTTTGGGATCAACTACATAAAAATAATGAATTTACTACAAAATATTTGTAAAATTAAGAAAAAAGACTTCCTTCCAAAAAAGGTATCCATTCCAAAAAAGAAATGCTAAAACAGTTTTAAATTTTGAACGAAAAAGAAAAACCAAAAACATACGTTTATTTCAAAATATTTCCAAGTTTCACCAAAGTCAAAAAGAAAAAAAGCTTTTCTGTACAAAAGGCTATAGAATATATCTTTATGGGTTTTCAAAATTGGTATTTATTTATAAATCATATGTAACCGATATAATTGTTTAGAAGTCAAGAATTGTTTACAAAAGACTCATATATTTATTAATGTGTTTTTTTTTTTCGTATAAATTATTAAAGTTTCAATTCTCAATATTCAGTTGATTTAAATGTTAATTAAGAAATTTAGACTACTATAATTTGCTTCAGATCATTACAACTTGCCTCTTCGATATTATACTTGAAAACAATTTTTTTACCAATTCCATATAATTTTTATTTAACTACTACCAAAAATGGCATTTACAAGATAATCGAAATACTCAAATTTTTTTAATTCGTTGTTTAAATATATATTACATTCTTTCTACTGGATTTTAATCTTAAAATATTTTTTTTTTAATAGTTCAAACAGCTGGGGAAGATTGTTTATTATTATTATATTAACAGAGAAAAGTCATTGGGGATTTAATAAATAAAGACTTTTTTAAAAAAGCATTTTACTCTGTTCCCGAAACTGTGTTAAAAAATTAGAAACACTCATTATGATGTAATGTCCACTATTTGTAGGTAACCGCTAAATTCCTAATTTTTTGTTTTAAAATTATTATTATTTTTAAATTTTCTTTTTATCTATGTCAGCATACATCTATGGAATCTACTACATTAAAATGTTTGCTAAAAATGATTTTTTAAAGCATGATGCTATTATACAATATAATTTAAAAACAGATTGCACATGTTTATTTATTAGCAAGAACTATATTTAAAAAGTCTTTCAACTTTTGCAGCTGTAAAATGTAATTAAATAAAAGATACCGATATTTGCGAATCAGAAAAATTAAGATTTAGCTTATGATCAGGAGCGGCCAATTTTCAAAACAATACCATATTTATAATCGATTTCTGCGAGCCTGTAACAAGATTAACCTGAACGCTATGGATCATCAATATATATCGAACAAAGCGATATTTTATTTGTTCCAATAATTGTTATCGATTAAAGGCACACATTTCAATAACTTTAAAAAGTTTTATAAAAATTAAATTTAGAGTAGTTTTTTTTTAAATATATTTTTTCGGCTAATGTGCTGTTGTGGTCCCCTTATTGGGAGTCACTTCCCTTTGTTTATGATAGATTTAGGGTTCGGGTTAGGGTGAGCGACAGAGGGACCAGTAGCGTGCTATAACCATTTTTTCTTACACATTTTCCCCCGGCCCGGGGGGGCACTTGACTTGCTCCGGGGGGGGGGGGGGCAGTGCCGACCGGAGGTATGCCTGAAAGAAACACTGGTGCCAGTAGGACTCACGAGGAAGAAAGACAGAGTCTCAAAACAACAGCCTCATAGTACACATCCTAAATGTATATGCCTTCTGTCATGCGTTGCATGCATGCATGCAAAGAACTCAAGTTTGGTTATAAACAAATTCCACATATTTCCATAAATCTATAATTGGCCAAGGAAATGTAATCTCGGTTTTGGGTCATCTGGAGCTGATTCCACGGTTACCCGCCTTGTAGTGCTAGAACCGCAGTTTTTGCGATGAAAGTACAAAGTGTTAATAAATTAATATCTAATATATATATATATATTAATGCTAACGGATGAGAGAAATTCAAATTTAAATTTTGCACCAATAAAAAATTAGAGTTTCGTTGCATTAATTGCATACGATGGTTGCTAGGTTTTTATTGAGCGTGTTTGTGGTGTGTCTGCAACAAATACAAATATCGTGTTACAGAGGTGAGTAGGACAGACGTCTGTTACGTATTCCTGAAACTGAATGTAGTGTGTGGATACTGAACAAAATTTATTTATTAAAAAAAAAAGAATGATGCTTTATCCTTTAACTTTATATGAAAACTGCAAAATTTACGTTTGGCCCAGGTCACTTTTAGTTTTAAAAAGAACTCGGTCTAAGTGTAAGGTACCTGAATGTTGTGATTGTGGTTGAGATCCTAAAGCCTAAAGAAAAGAAGCCAGTGTCAGTGATATCAGGGCCCAGGAATGAGGTTTATATTATCCTATTTTGAGGATTATACCATTGCCATGGGCATCCTATTGACATTAATATAGTGGGCCTCTTTTGTGAGGAAAATGACATGGATGATGGAGACCCTGGATAATAAAAATAAATCTATATTAAAATGAAAACGTTTATAAATAACTTTTTTTATCACGTTTATAAATAACTTTTTTATCACTACTTTTTCCCAAAATATCACAAACATGACATGTTAAAGACTGAAGTTTCATGGTTATTCCTCCTCATCATTCAGTTTTTTTTTAATCCCTTCTCCTTTATCCCTCTTCTTACTTAATAAATACTAAAAAAAAATTTTTTTTTTCCATTTATTTCTAATGAGATAGAAGCAACCAGTGTCTTGTCCTGCTACAATGGTCAACCTGGCATTGATTGTATCAACATAGGCAATGAGAGTTGCGTACCGATACAAGTCTGTCCTCCAGAGGAGCCTTTTTGCGCGGTATTTTGTTAGAGAACCTTGAAGAACTACAATAATGGATTATCACTAGAATGTGACATCATGACTAGAGTGTGACTTTATAACTATAGCGTGACATCATAACTCTAGTGTGACAATTCAGACAATTCAAACTAAAAATTTAATGCCAACGTAATACTTGATAATAATAATAATCAGGAAAAAAACACCTTTTTTTCTATTTGATGTGGTGCTAACGGTGGATTGCAAATCAGCAACCTGTAACTGTAATAAATGACTGTAGTGACATAAATCCTTAGAAATTCATAAATTAGATTGTCAATGGCTGCATTCAAAATGTTTTAGGGGCCATCGATAAACAGACAAGTGTATTTGTGACGATGTGTGCTAAAACAGTGGGATGTCATTTATGGATTTCCCCTTATTTCATTAACAATGAAAAGTAAATATGAGAATGACAACGCAGTGTTCTTCTATCACTGAATATTAAAAAAAAATTCAATGTTAGTTATTTATTCAATTGTTAAACAAATGTTATTTATTTTCATTTCATTAAAAAAAATATAATTAAAATCATCTTTATTTCTAATGATCCAAACAAGAGGAAGTGTATTTTTTTCAAAAATCTAATTTAACTTGTAATGTGAATTCATATCTTTAACTAACCGCTCACAACAATTATTTTCTAATTTTTTTTTTTCAATATGAAAATAATAAAATAATATTTTTTGTAAACATTTTTTTTTGGTTTTGTTTGTACAGGTCAGATATCTGACTACAGATGATGTGGTGAAAAGTTTAGACAGAATGTGTGACAGCTATTGTTTTCCGGACTGCAGAGAGTCTGAATTTTTTATTCAGTGTCTCTCTTGTTGCAACCAAGAATTCTTGTGTAATAAAGACAATGCTGCCAGCGAATTGGATCACTCCTCGTCTGGAGAATTTAAAAGCCATGCTCACAACCCATTTCTTGTTCTTCTTATTTTTTATTTCTTTATGTGATTTTCTTAAACAACAGAATTTAATTACTCTTAAATTTAATTGAATGATGAGAATTTTCAACCAAGTTTTTACTGCTGGGTGGTTTTGTCCATGAATATTTTACTGGAACTGAAATGGGAATTATGTTTTCCCTATATTTTACAGTTACTATTTAGTTATGCTGAGCTGATTTATGCAATAGTAGGAAATGCTGGGCTGTTCAAATGAAGTAAGATCAATGTTGAAAACAAATAGGGTTGGATTAGGATTATTTGGACAAATTAAAGGATTAGGCAGTTTTCAATTAAAGTCTTGGGTCCTTGGATTCAACCCACCCCAGCATGATTTACCCCATGCGGTTGACAATGTGAGAACTAGAATTTCTCAAAATAATCGTAGGTGGACAGGATCTATCCATGTGCTGCAGTGGAAAAGTATAGTTGTAAGCTCGTTTGAAAATGTACATTGTCTGACAACACATTTTAAGTTACAAGGGTAGTGTACGTTAAGTTGACAACACATTTTAAGTTACAGGGGTAGTGTACGTTAAGTTGACCAAAACTTTGTTTTCCCAGTGACCAGCTATTTTGTTGACACACCGTAGTGGTAGTATGTCTATTCTTATAATTTATTTATTTATAATCCTTTATTTAAAAGAGCCATTTCAGGATCCCCACCCTCACCTCCCCTGTTTTTTAGTGAAGGAAAAATTATTAGCTAATTTTTGCATTTATTTGAATTTTTATTTGTATAGCAGGTTGACGAAACGTTGAATCTGAATATCCTTGCGTCCATCTAGCCATGACTACAGATGTATGCTTTGATAGACTATGCCGCCTACCTCATCTCATGGGCCAGTGTAAACAATGACAACCAATACCAATACACCAACCGGATTAGTTGTACAAATAATGTTTATTCTCTAACAATTAACTATCGTGGATATATATATAATAATGAAGTCGTTCCAGCCAAACAAACTAAGCAACACCCTAACGAACAACGGCCATCAATGCACTCTCCTAACAACAACTAAAACTAACACATCATTTCCCCCTACCCAAATACGTCACAACCATCTCACACAATATATACAGCTTCACATATAATCTCTAAATAAACATGTTTTACGTACCAACATAGCAACAGTGATCTCATACCCTTGACACAGCTGTATATTATTAGGTGTGTAGTATGATGTGTATAGTGGGTGTATAGTAGATGTGTAGTAGGTGTGTAGTATGTGTATAGTGGGTGTATAGCATGTGTATAGTAGGTGTGTAATAGGTGCTTAGTAGGTGTGTAGTATATTTATAGTTAAATTTGCTCAAAACTGTAAAATAATATGTTGATTTGCCGTTGTAAAAATTAACACTATCATTAATCATTATTTTTTCTCAGTTGAAAGCCATGAGTGATGTTGCCAGGTTGTCTCAGAGGCAACTAGTATTTCACCTTCTCTCATGTATACAGTCCTCTCCACAGAGAGTCCCATAATGTAAATCACAAAAATTATCTGTTCCTTAGGGGGCTTCCATTAATTACGTCAACAATTTTTATGCAATATAAATAAATATATAAACACATTTTACTTTGTGCTAATCTATTTTAATGACACAGAATTGTAGGAAATACATTTTATTACATCTTTAGCTTGTTTTACACTTAAATTTTACAATGAAGAATAAATGAAAAGGATGTTAAAGACTAAATATCATTGTTTGTAGAAGTATAAATATGATTATTGTCAGTATAGCTGACAATTATAGTTTTATAGTATAGTTTCTAGCTGCTATTATCTGTGAGCAATATTTGCCATAAGCTCTCTCTGTCTTCTTGCAGCTACTCGCATTGGTCAAATCTTTTTATCTTGAAGAGCAGGTTCTAATTTCTTATGCTCAAGAGGACATTGTGGGTGCTGTTGAACATGCAATGTGATTGTAAACATACCGCAATAGTCATTTGCGACAAACAGAATCTACAAGCGAAGAGAGGCCAACTTTTGACTTCTCTTGCACTAACAAAGTGTGCTATCATTCTGATCAGTCATCTGCAGTGCACAGACAAACACACATTTATAAATCTTATATTGTTAAAAACCTAAAAATATATGACTATTTTAATTTACACTAATTAAATGGCTTAAAATAATGTAAGAACCAGTCAATTTTTAAGATTAAAATTTTAATAGCAAAAACATGATTGTTGACGTCAACTAATCTATCTCCCCCCCCCCAACCCTGTCAACAACTGTCAAACATATCCAACCCCCCCAAACCCTCCACCCCCCCCCCCCCAATTTGGTTGACGTAATAGTGGACGCCCCCTTATTTATTTTAGAAATATATGTAAGTTGGGTGTTTTTTTTGTTGTATTTTAATACAATTGTATTATTAATAAATTGTTACTTTTATTATTTCCTATAACTTGTTAAAGACTTAAAGAAAAATACATACTTAAATTTTTAAGCAATAAGACAATTTAAAAAAAATTGTTTATTTGTTATTGTATGTATAATTTATGATAAGGAGTCATAACTTTGTAAAATCAAGAAATACAAGTTGTATCATACTTATACATAAAAAACAAAAGCAATTTGTGGATAATATCAGAATTATTAGTCTGGTAGGCAGAGTTAGACAAAATTATAAATGCATTAAAAACCTATTCTCTTTCAAATAAAATACTGGAAAGAAATTGTTATATAATTCTGAATTAGGTCTACAGTTTAATAAATAATAATACGGTACTAAAAATTTTCCCATTTTATACATTTTCTAAAATTGCACTTTATATCTATGTTCAATCACAATTTATCTTTCTTAACCTGACCTAATGGTAGTTATTTGATGAAAGAATAAAGGTGACTTTTGATCCTGTGGAAGCATCAATTTTCCACAGTTGATGATTTCAACCACAGCAAGCAGTTAAATTATCTTATTATAATTTAGACTAAAAATTTATTATTAAACTTAACATATATATATATACGAGACAATAAATTTTGTAGGTATACAAATTTTGATGCTTTATCCATCAAAGAAAGATTGCAGTGTAAGCCCTAAAGGCCTATAGCTAAGAAGACATTAAAGAACAAGTAATTAGACATTTAGTAACTGTCACAAAACTGAGGGGAGTAGGAGTTAATGAACTTAGAAAAGGATCAAAGAAAAAAAAACGAATGAAAAATGATCATGTTTTTTTTTGGGGGGGGGGGGGGGGGTGGTTTAAGATTAGTAAGAAACAAAACAATGGGTACAGCTAAGTAAACAACAGAGATATGAAGTTATTAGGTCAGAAAATAATAATTTAAGGCAAGTTTTTAAATGTGAAAATACTTTTAGTGCAGTGTTTTAAATACAAAGTTATCAAAATTTGACTGAAGTTAAAGTCATCATTTACCATGTATTAAATTGCAACATTTTGACGGTTTTGTTAATATGTTTACAAGCAGTAAAAAGAAACAACTATGGCGCAGAAATATACTTGGAATATGTCAATACAAAGTTTAAAGTAATTAAAGTCTCTACAGATTGGTGAAGGGTAGTCATCTGGAGAATGGCTGCTTTACTGCTTTAAATTTAAAACATACCGTTTATAAATTAATTTAAAGAATGCTAGAAAGTGTTGTCAAAATAGCAAAGACAGATCAGTTATTAATCCAAAGCCTTAGAGTTGGCTGCTATCTTCTCATTCCCCTGGCTTGAGCCTTACGGAATAATGTTTTTAAGATAAAAAAAAATCATAGTAATTGAATTCTACAATATAATTACGAAGTGGCTATTCTTTCCCGGGTACCAGAAGTGAGTGGTTGGGATTTAAAAAAACTACCGAGTATTTAAAATATTATTGTTGGGTTTGTAAGACAAAATGAGGTATCAAAAGAAAGATAATTGAATGGACTTTGTAAACTTACTTCTTCAGTATTAGCTAAAATAAACTACCACAAAATGACATCCGCATAGCATTGATTCAAAATGGACCCGGACGCGCAGCGTGGCCATTTGCACCCGGGTCCCATTAGACTTTGTGGTGTTGTCACTCGATGTGCTCCGCACCCCTAGTGCCGCCACTGAATACTTTAATACCGGTATTGCTAAATGTTTTTCTGGAGGTAACAGTCATGACCCAGATAGGGCGTCACACATTTTCAGCAACGCCACTCATCTTATGGGAAACGCATCTGACGGTCTGTGACATCCTTTTCTGGCGGCACCCTGTTCCAGTGACACCCTGTTTTGGTGGCACTCCGATTTTTCGTTGCACCCTGCTAGTTTTTTCAAAACTTATTTTGGAAACCGGTTCGTTAGAAAAGTCAAAACTGGCACCGGCTCCAGCACATCGCATGTGTCACCCGGCGTATCCGGAAATTTGATCGAAAGAAATTTCGTCGACGGAAAATTGATCGACGGAAATTTGATCGAACGGAAATTTGGTCGAATCTTTTTTTTAGTTTATACGTTAAAATTGTGCGCCAAATTTCTTTTTGAACGCATCATTTTGTTTTACTATATAGTATAGTGCGTTCAAGAAGAAATTTGACGAAAATTTTAACGTCTGAACTGGAAAAAAAGATTTGACTAAATTTCCGTCGATCAATTTTCCGTCGACGAAATTTCTTTCGATCAAATTTCCGGTAACCGTCACCCGGTGCAATCCGCCCCCCCCCCCCCTTTTTCAGGTGACGCTACTGCTCGTCGGCTAAAATTTTCTTTCGTCTTTTTCTGTGGAGAATCTAGAAAAATTAGAGACTAAATTGCGACAGAAAAAAAAGTTAAATTTGACTGGGAACCCAAAATCCGAAATAAGATTCCCATGCCATGGTTACCGTGCCTTAGCATAACTTAGGATGGTGCGTCGTTGTCTTTAGTTACCGGTACTCCAGAGATTCTAGCCTTGCCTTATGTGAGACGTATTTGTCTCATCAGAACAAAAGTGTCATTATGTAAAAAAAATCAACACTTTAAAGTGCCGTTCAGGGGTTGGACAAATTAGTCATAGAAGGTATATTTTCGTTGGCTATACAAATAACTACTTTTCTGCTGCATGACATGCCGCCACGACGGAAGCTGGATTCATGGTGAATAGTGCGAGGGGGAAAAATTGCAAAGTATTTGGCTCTGTGAGAACCCATGGCAAATACATGACTATATGTATTTTCGTAAAATACCCGGACCTGGTGTATTAAAACTGCACCCGGTTAAAGTTAAACCCTAGTGCACAATAATATCATCATCATGTCCCTTGGACCGTTGGGGAACCACAGATGACATGAAAACTATCCTTCTCAATTCCTCTCTGTTTTCTGCATTTCGCGCAGCATCGCCTAGTTTTAGTCCCGTCCACTCTTTGATGTTACCTTCCCATCTTTTTTCTCTGCCTTCCTCTTCTTCTCCCTCCTCTCGTCGTGCCCCGCATGCTTTCTTTGGCGAGCCCTTGTGTTCTGGTCACGTGGCCATACCATTCCAGTTTTGCGCTTTTATTTTTAATCACCGGGAGATCATCATAATGCCCAATTTCTTGACGAATCCTTTCTTTCACTTGTTCGTTAGAGATAAGGTCTCTATAGCAGATTCCAAGAATGTTTCTGAAACATCTCACAATAATACGAGACATGCCAATACTGGCTTGATCACCACTGACAAAGTCTCATCTTGCACCCAGACTGGTGAGATTAAATCTGTTAATAATAAAAATAATAAAACCATGTTGTTGTTTTTTTGCTTAATTTTTTTTCCCGATGTCGAGACATTAACTTTAAGTAAGTCAGGAGCGATTTATTTGCTTTTCTGTAAACGCTTTACTCTGTCGGACACGGGGAGTCACTAAATTATTTTAGCCAAAGAATGGCAACCCCTGCCCCCCCCCCCGCCCCCCAACATGGGATGCCGTGGCTTCTTGTGCCATGCGCTGTGGTACCTCGCTGAGTTTATCGATCTGTGACTTGGTGTTGTGCCATTTAGACACTCGAACTAGAAAGAGAGAGAGTTCTTAAACAACGGCCTCACAACACACATCCTACATGTATGCCTTCCATCATGTGTTGCATGCATGCAAAGAAATTAATCTTGGTTACCAAAAAAAATTCCACAGATTTCCTTAACTCTGAAGTTGCCCAAGGAAAATGTCATCTTGGTTTTGTGGCATCCGGAGATGATTTGTTCGGGAAGTGCACACTAGAACCTAGACATATGTATAGTTTTTGTTGATGTGTTCCAAGAGTGAAGCTTGTTTTCTCTAATCCAATACAAATCTATTAATGTCATAATGTAGAGCAGGTGGAAGAGCTTACGTCAGCTTGTTTTATGTACTGTCACTGTAGAAAATACAATTTACGAAACGGTGCGTGTAGGACCCTGTCTTTTCTTGAGCTCACTGGTAAGAGGAGTGCACCTCTGGGTGTAAGGCGCAGCCGGGAAAATTTCGATGCACTCTTGTGCTCGTTGAGCATTGAAGTACATTTGAGAACGCGCATCTTTTAAGAATATTAGGCGTCTACCAACCATGTCAGTCTAGAGCCGGAGTTCTTGCTTTGAAAGTACAGCGTGTGCATAATTTAAAAACAACGACAACAGCAAAATGAATGAGAGAAATTCAAATTTAAAATTTCCACCAATCAAACACTAGAGTTTCGTTGCTTAAGATGGTGGCTAAGTTTTTACTGAGCGTGTTTGTGGTGTGTCTGCAGCAAAGACAAGTATCATGTTACAGAGGTGAGTAGGATGGACGTAGTACTACGTAGGCCTAATGCTGGATGTGTGAATGCTGCACAACATTGATTTATATATTTTTTTTAAAATGATGCTTCACCCCTTACACGAAAACTCCACACGTTAAATTTGGTCATACCACTTTAAAAGAGGACCTGGTGTGGGTACCTGCATGTTGAGAGCCCAATGAAGCCCGTAATATGAGGGCCCTGGATTGGGGTTTATAGTATGATCGTACTATACCATGGGTATCCATAGTGACATAGACCATGACATGGAGACCCTGGACCATGGGTATCCTTGTGACATTGACCATGACATGGAGACCCTGGACCATGGGTATCCTAGTGACATTGACCATGACATGGAGACCCTGGGTGTTAGTGTTTATTTAATATCAACACGTTTATAAATTTCTTTTTTTTAAAGAACAACTGGGCATCCTGCCCACAATATCACAGTCAAAATATTGAAAACTGATATTTCATGGCTATTCCTCACCATTTAGTTTTTATGGATTTAAATTTCATGGTAATTCCTCACCATTTAGTTTTTATGGATTAAAATTTCGTGTTTATTCCTCACCATTTAGTTTTTATGGATTAAATTTCGTGTTTATTTCTCACCATTTAGTTTTTATGGATTTAAATTTCATGGTTATTGCTCACCATTTAGTTTTTATGGATTTAAATTTCATGGTTATTCCTCACCATTTAGTTTTTATGGATTTCAAATTTTACAGATATCCCTCCTCCTTTAACCCTCTTGTATACTAAAACTATTTTTTTTTGTCTTTTGGTCCAGTTATTTCTAATGAAATCAAAGCAACCAGTGGCTTGTCATGTCTGTCCTGTTATAATGGTCAACCTGGCATTGACTGTATCAACATAGGCAATGGGAGTGGCATACCGACCCAAGTCTGTCATCCAGATGAGCCTTTTTGCAAGGTTGGTCTACATCAGAGTACAGTATGTTGCTAGAAACCTTGAAGAAATGCTATGTTGGTTCATAACTAGTATGTGACATCATAACTATAATTTGACATCATAACCAGCATGTGATATAACTAGTATGTGACATCATAACTAGTATGTGATATAACTAGTATGTGACATCATAACTAGTATGTGACATCATAACTAGTATGTGACATCATAACTATAATTTGACATCATAACCAGTGATGTGATATAGCTAGTATGTGGCATAATTGACTGGTATGTGACATCATAACTGTTGTGTGCCATCATAACTATAGTGTCTAGTGTGACATGAACAATAAAATTTAGCCAGCCTGATCACTAGATATAACTCTGTGGAATGACTGTCTTAATATTGAAAGCTGTGCTAAAGTGGGATTGGAAATAACAACCTAAAAATGAATGGCCAGAGTGACATAAATCATAAAAAATTTCTCAACCACGTTTTACATTCAAAATGTTTTAGGGATCACCCATAAACATAGTCAAACATCTTTCGGTTAAGGTTTGGGGGGGGGGGGGGGGGGTGTAAAAAAAATGTGCCAAAATAATGCAATGTCATTTAAGGATTGCCCCTTATTATTTCATTATTTAAAAAAAAAGTAAATACAAGGATAAAAACACAATGTTCCGTCTATTACTGGTTTTGAATTTTTATTTTTTTATTTATTCAATTATTAAATAGTATATTAGTTCAATTCTTAGTTTATGAATGAAAATAATGAAATAAAAATTAAATAATTTAACTTTTCAATGACACCAACAAAAAAGGGTATTTTCCCCCAAAAATCCAATTTGACTTGTGAATTCATACTTTTCTATTACCTGTACACAGCAGTACAAAATACTAATTTTTTTACTAATTAAAAAATAATTTGATTATGATATACATTTTTCGTAAACCATTTTTTGTTTTGTTTTTACAGGTCAGACGCCTGACTACAGATGATGTGCTGACAACTTTAGACAGAATGTGTGACAGCTATTGCACTCCAGGCTGCAAGGAGGCAGCCTGGTATGTTGAGTGTATCTCTTGTTGCAACCAAGAATCCTTGTGTAATAAAGATAATGCTGCCAGTGGAGTGGATCTCTCATTGTCTGGAAAATTTAAAAGCCATGCTCACAATCCATTTTTTGCTCTAACTTATTTTTTATTTCTTTATGTGATTTTCTAAACCGAAATTAATTATAATTAAATTTAATTGAATGATAAGAATTTTACTGGAACTGAAATGAGAATGACATTTTTACAGTTGCTATTTGGTAATGTTGCATTGTTTTAAGCCTATATTTGCCAAAAGTATTATATTTATGCAATTGTATGAAATGTTATGCGATTCAAATAAAGTAAGATAAATGTCCCAAACAGGTTCGGATTAGGCAAATGTTTTGTATGGTGCCCACACTGAAGTTTCTATGAAAATTTTATTTTAAGAGGCCCCCAAAAAGCAAGCTCAGGCTGATTAATCCAGCGCAGAGTGAATCTTGATTTCTACACAACATTAAGTGGACAGGATCTATCAATGTGGTTCATTTGAAAAGTGTAACTGCGAAGCTTGTTGAAAGGGTTTCCTGTATAAAATACAGAAACAGATTTTAAGTTAAAAATGAATTTGACTGAACCAATGTTGTCTCCCAGGAATGAACTATTCTGTTGATGCACCACAGTATATCTATCATTGTCTGTTTAAAATTCTTAAAAACAAAATTAATATAAGGATTTTTTTTTCAAATTAAGTTTACACAATTTATCTGCCACCTGCCCTTGAGTTTTTATTTGTATAGTTTGTGTATAGTTGAATTTGCTCAGGACCTGTAAAATAATATTTGCATTAGTCTTTTTTTTAAAAATCAAACGCTATCATTAATCATGATTTTATTTCAATTGAAAGCCACGAGTGATATTGCCTTGTTGTATCAGCTAGTTTGCATCGTCTATTCATTTATTCCACAAATTTGTCACGTTATCTAGGGTAAATAAAAATAATGATCTAGTTCCAAATCTTGTTGAGGAAAAAAATATTTAAGTAAGTTTTTGTTGCATGTTAATACAATTTTATAAATAAACTGTTTTGTATCGCTTATTTAAGACTAAATGAAATTTATGAACTGAGAAAAAAAATATTTAAGTAAGTTTTTTGTTGCATATTAATAATACAATTTTATAAATGAAATGTTTTGTTTCGCTTATTCAAGACTAAATGAAATTTATGAACTGAGAAAAAAAAAATAAGTAAGTTTTTTGTTGCATGAGAATACAATTTTATAACTAAAATGTTTTGTTTCACTTATTTAAGACTAAATTAAAATTTATGAACTGAGAAAAAAATCAAGAAGACAAATGTTTAACAATTATTTTTAAATTTTAATTTGTTAGTGTTTGTATATGTCATGTAAAATGACAAGATCCAATACATGAGGAAAAGCTACACACACCATTACAGGGTGTCATAACTTCATACATAAAAAAACCAGAACAAATACAATTATTATACATAACGATAATGCATAGAAAAACACAAAAGCATTTTGTGGATAATATCAGGACTATTAGCTCTGGTAGGCACAGTTTGACAAAATGATAAATGCAATTTAAAAAAAAAGAAGAAAAGCTTGTTTTAACAGAAAACAACCTTTTTCTCTTTTAAAAAGGATACTGCAAATGAAAGCCAGTCATTGGTTTAGAGCTGGTTAATTGGATCAGGACAAACAAAAGGATTTTTCAAGAAAAATGTTATTTGTAAAAAAAATATTTTAAAATTGTTATATAACTCTGCAATAATGTATATGTTTTCAATAACAATTCTGCCATTTTGTACTTTTTCTAAAATTGCACTTTAAATTAATGAATTAATGAAAAAGGGACTATTTCTATGTTAAATAAAATACATCTTTGATAAGGTGAACCTTTGGCAATGGTAGTTATTTGATGAAGGAATGACTCTTACTATTGATCCTGCGGTAGCATCAATTTTTCACAATCTAAATTTCAGGTTGGAAATTACACAAACACAATTTATGTAAAAAAAAAAAAATATTTTAAAACTTCATTAACCCTTTCAAAGACTATGGATTTTTGCATTAAAATTATGATGCTTAATACAATAAAGAAAAACCATTATAACTCTTTCAAAGACTATGAATTTTGCATTAAAAATATGATGCTTAATCCATTAAAGAAAAAGCATTATACAGGGTGGGCCAATAAAAGTGAGAACATCTCGTAAAATGTGATTTGAAAAACAGTGGGGTGCTAGAAAAATGGCCAACTAGTTAGTTTCCAAACAAAGCCTGGAGCATAGCAAGTGTCACTCGGGTTATCAATAAAACTGACGAGTCAACGGAACGTAAACCAGAAAGTGGTCGACCAAAGTCTGTTAGAACACAACAGAACATTGCACGAGTGAGTGAGCTTATCTGCAGTCAAGATGATGATCCTCACAGTCACAAAAGTCCCCGGGAAATAGAAAGAGAAACTGATATACCACGGTTGTCAGTTCGACGTATTGTTAATTAAGATTTACAACTTAAAACATACAAGCGTGTGATCAAGCAGAAGCTCAATGAAAATGTCAAGTTGAAACGCTTACAAAGCAGTCGTGAGCTACTTCAACGATTTCCTAATGAGAGAATTGTACGAAGCATTTGGTTTACAGACGAAAAGACATTCACTGTTGCCACGCCAGTGAATTCTCAAAATGATCGTGTTTATTCCGTTGCAACAAAGAAGTCAGGTTCAAGAAAGGTGACTTATACGAGAGCGTATATCATGGTTTCAATTGGTGTGCTCGAATGGGGAAAACTAGTGTTGTGTTCGTTGAACCAGGCGCCAACAAAGTAAACCGTGAATATTATTGTGAACAAGTTCTCAGATGAGGATTGCTGCCCGACATTCTATCGAGATGTGGTTGACATAACTGGACATTGCAGCAAGACGGAGCCCCATCTCACACAGCCAGAAATACAATCAACTTTCTTCGTCAGGAGAATGTTAACTTCATCGAGCCAGACATGTGGCCACCGAACAGCCCAGATTTAAACCCAGTAGATTATGCCATGTGGGGTGCTTTACAAGAAAAAGTCTACCTTCGGCGAAAATTTACCACGGTTGAGCAGCTCAAGTTGGCAATAATCGAGGAATGGCAAAATCTGGGGCAACGTTTCATAGACAGAAGCATAAACGAGTGGCGTTGACGCTTAGAAAAAGTCGTTCGAGAAGTAAGGAGGACACATTGAACATGATTTCTGATTAGCTAAATATTTCGCCAAAAAATGTATGAAGAATTATAATTAATTAAATTATATTTTGAAATTACTCATATGCTACGAGATGTTCTCACTTTTATTGGCCCACCCTGTTTAGGGCTTAAAAAAATTAAATAGACTGTAGCCGAATGATGTAATTCCGACATAATTAAAGGCCCGTAAAAATGACAGGGGGTGGAGAATGAATGATAATGGCAAAGACAAGCAAAAGAAAAATGATTTGAGTGTGGGGGAAGAGCATCAATGCATTTAAAAACATGAAACCTTCTCCGGAAGAACAAAATTACATCATCTCAATAGTAATGTTGTAAATTGAACAACAAATCCCAATCCTACAAAAAAATTATTCACATCTTAAATTATAAACAACACGTGATGGAGATAATGTCTATTAAGGTCATGCGTAAAACTTAATGTATGGATTGACAAAAGGCTTTGAGGTGGATGAATGCAACAGATGGACGTACAAGATAAGAAACAAAACAATGCAGACACTAGCGGATAGCACAGATATAAAGTTATTACTTTAGAGTATTATTAGGCCAAGTTTTAAAATTCGACTAAAGTCATAACTTACCATGTATTAAATAACAGCAATTTGAGATTTTTGTATGATATGTTTACATAGAGTTAAAAATAAAAAAATAAAAAACAACTGTGGCACAGCAAAATACCTCAGTTCACATGATGACAAGATATCAATACACAAAGCTAAGAGTCTGCACATAGTTTCTACAGCCTTTGTGATAATGATGTGACAATATGTATCATATTTGTGATGATAATGATGTTAAAATGTCTGTTATATGTGAAGACATGAACAGAAAAGGTGAAGAGTAGCCATCTGGAGAATGGCTGTATTATTGCTTTAAAGATAACAATATAAATTAATTTGAAAGAATACTATAGTACTGAGTCTTTGTTTTATAAAATAGTACATCTTTCTCTTAGAGTTAATACCATTATTCGGAAAACAAGCTGAACTATATACCTGCATTTTTGCTAGAGCTTTGTCTCAAAGACATGAATTTTAAAACTTCAAGTAAAACAATAAATGTTAGAAAAAACATATTACAATAGTAAATCATAGCTGTGTCCCAGTAGCAGTTTGGGCATGTGCCCTTGTGGCCAAGGAACAAAACAAACATGCAGGGCCTCCTCAGTTGTTATATTTGTCCACATCTAGGTTGTTTGTGTAGCCTGGTAACTGTGATAGATAACCCATACATCTGCCCGGACGTGCTGGACATATGCCCGGAATTGCTGGATATATGCCTGGAAGTGCTGGACATATGCCCGGAAGTGCTGGACATATGCCCGGAAGTGCTAGACATATGCCCGGAAGTGCTGGACATATGCCCGGAAGTGCTGGACATATGCCCGGAAGTGCTGGACATATGCCCGGAAGTGCTGGACAGTGAAAGTGTTGTAAAAATATCATAGACAGATCAATTATTAATCCAGAGGACAGCTAACTTCTCATTTCAGTGGTTAAGCTTTAGAGAGTAATTTATTTTAAATTTAAAGAAGAAATATCATAGAATCTTCTAACCAAGAAGAAAAAATATCAAAGTAGTTAGCCTCTAACCAACAAGAAGAAATATAGTCGCTTCTAACCAACACTATATAATAAACATGTTCAGCACATCTTTTTGGGATCTTATGAAATGCATAAAGATCCAGGTTCTTCTAATCTAAAAAAACAAATGTTAATAATCAATGCTGTCAGTTAATGTAAACAAATTTCACTTATAAATTGGGTCAGATAATGTGAACAAAGGTGAAGGTGAATAATCAATTGTGTCAGTTAATGTCATGAAAGGTCAATTATCAGGTCTGTCAGTTAATATAACCTAACTTTTACAAATGTCCCATTTCCCAGAATATTTAATTGTACAATAATAAAAGTCAGTCAATGTCAGATGACATGAAATAAAATATGTTTTTTAAAAAAAATCCTGATCTTTGTAAATTAAAAATCCGATAAACAACACTCGATGATTTCTTATTAGGGAATTCTCATTCTGTGGGCATGTAAAAATCCCTGGCCAGGCCCACTGATAGGAAAAAAATGGGCATCACTCGAAATATATTTCACAACTCAGTTAAAAAAGTGTCTCCGAGTCCATCATAGAGGACTGCCACAAAACAAGTGGCATGGGAACTAGCCTGTTATAAACTCATGGAGTTATCCACTTCATTTGAATTTTCTTCTGATTAGGTATGGAGCTCAAGTTTTTAAAAAATGATTGTCATTTTTTTTTTACAGACATGAAACAAACAGTTTTATAGTAAATGTAAAACTACACAGTGAAGAAGGCCTTTGATCTTCACTCATGCAATTAGAGAGTTACAAGAATACAACTGAAATTGTGATTCTAAATGCCTCACGGTTAGGCAATGCAGAAAAGTACCCTAGAGGAATTTTCCTGAGGGGTTAAAAATTGATGTTTAAATACTGATTCTGATAAATGTGCAACATGAGACTCTTCTATCTTGTAAAAGGCAACATCTTGTTAATATCACTGGCATATCAAAAGGACATTTCACTGATGTGAATTAGATGCATTTCTAAGATCCCCTTAAGATCTGTGGATCTTCTGTAAAACTGTGACTTTTCCATTTATATACATATATATATCTTTAAAAAAAATTCATATCATTTAAGCTGACAGAATGAATTAAAACATGTTTTGGAATGTGTTCAGTATATGCATCATATAATAGTGTGTAAAATGGTTGTAAAAATCCAGGGAGCAGTCATAAAAACATATACAATGTATGAGTTAGGAAGAAAATGACATATTATATGTAAAAAAAAAAAGTTCAAATGATTAGTTACCCCTGGAAATGGCAGAACTTCATTGACTAACATGTAGCTGAACTTCAGTGACTAACATATAGCAGAACTTCACTGACTAACATATCTTTTTATATTTTATTCTGAGGACATGATAATAAATAAGTTGTTTTTTTTTAAATACAAGGATCCAACCAGGTTAGGGGGCAGCAACCTTTTTTTGAAGTGAAAAATCTAAGCTAATATGCACATGCCAAAATGAGTAGTATTTTTACTTCTGGTTCTTTGAATTTAGAAAGTTTATTAAATTATTTATTATCTTACTTCCCAATGTAAAAAAAAAATTAAAATGCTTGATGATGACACAAGTGCATTCATTCCTTGCAGACCCATGGCAATACTGCATACAACTTAACCATTTCACTGGTAATGCTGTCTACAAACACAGCATTTAAGGGTCGACTGGATGTGATCGAAGGCAGCAATAAGACAAATGAACCAACACAACCATCTGGATATAGCAAGAAATGAATACACTGTCCACAACCAGCAGCATAGCAAAATGTTTCTCTGACCAGCACATGGCAGGCTTGTTGAGTGCTTCATCTTGTCCACTGAAACCAGTCTCAAATCAATTTCTGTTTCAAGCTCTAAAAAATTTTAAAAAATTTAAAAAAAAAAGAGTCCAGGTAACTCAGGATATAATGGGTCATTGTCTGGAATAAGAAAAACATTGTGATGTCTTTCTTCGGATTATTTGCATATGAGGTATTACGCTGATTTTTTTATATCTGGTTTCAATAGAAACAAATACTAACAATAGTTGATTAATAAAACTATTATTAAGCTTTTATGAGATTCTAGATTCACAGATTGATTTTTTTTTTAAACAGTATGGAGTTTAAAATTTAGCTTGAGCGTGTAGACTGACAGAACGACTACCACGATTAACGTGCAGATCTGTGAAAAACAGACGTATAAGTCTTTAAAATCAATGCAAATGATCATCTTAAAATATGATTAAAAACCATTATTCAGAAAGAGATCCTAATTTCACTGTAGTGTTGTCATCACAAAAAAAACTAACAACAATGTGCAACTAGAGCACAAATTAGGGCATGGACGTTGATGTTTTGAAGGCAGGTAGCGGAGAAATTTCAAACAGGGGCGATTTTTAGCTGCAGGTCGGGAACATCATCTTTATTGGTCTTCTCTTCCCTGACGCAGTCATCCATGGACAGCTCTGGCTGTTCTCTCAGCAACATCTCCTGACTGTGGGATATAACATGAAGAAACAGTTGGTGTCAGGAAGTAAAATTAATACTTAACTACAGGTTCAGGAGCGACATCTCATTTTAACAACTAGTAAATTTACATCTCAATCTCTCATATAAAACCAAAAAATGAAAAGATTTAGGCAAAGAGTTTGCTATCATGTCTTTAAAAAATGTCACAATAAATGTAAGGCAGGGCAATGTCTTGTAATAGTAACACATCCCTTTAAACTCTACTATCCTGACTGATTCCCCCCCTCTGACTGATAGACAATACTGCCGGGTGCCGTCCATGGCTTGACATTTAAAAGGTTATGGAATGTTTGGGCAAATACACATTTGTTTTGTTTCATTTAATTAATGTATGTTCATTTTTAAGTTCATGATTATGTTTGTTAAATTGTATGTACATCATGGTGAGCCCAGCCCTAGGTTAGGGTACTACGCTATAAAAACTTCATCTTATAATAACAATAATAATACTAGCAACAAAAAACAAAAAAAACGCGTGGCCAAATTTCTTTTTTGAATTATTCATTATAGGTGCTCATCATAATATGATTTGCATCGGCCACAATTTGAGTACTTCAATAAGAATTTAGAGTGTTTCATAAAGTATTTGGCATTAAGGGTGGATCTTGTTGGTGTACCTTCTCTCTCTATTCTCTTTCTGCCTCTTGTAAAAAAAGATGAGGAAAAGCGTGATGAAGATGACGGGGATGATGATGCCCATACAAATGAGAGCCACAAACATTGTCTCATCTTTCAGTGGAAGGTTGTGGAAGAAATCTGAAAAGCCATGTTTGGAGCCATAGAAATCTGAGGGGGATAAAAATAAAAATTAATCTTAACACATTGTATTGAATGGCTGTTCAAAAAAATCTAAGGAGGGATATTAAATGAAAGACTGCATTCAAGCTATGCGAAGGAAATAGTGGGACTAGATAATATGTTGACGCTTGAAAGGAAAGAACAGGACCATAATTAAACAACCCCTAAAAATAAAGTTTTTTTTTGTATAAATCCTCTATGTGCACTTTTGTATAAATCCTCTATATGCACTTTTGTATAAATCCTCTATGTGCACTTTTGTATAAATCCTCTATATGCACTTTTGTATAAATCCTCTATGTGCACTTTTGTATAAATCCTCTATGTGCACTTTTGTATAAATCCTCTATATGCACTTTTGTATAAATCCTCTATGTGCACTTTTGTATAAATCCTCTATATGCACTTTTGTATAAATCCTCTATGTGCACTTTTGTATAAATCCTCTATGTGCACTTTTGTATAAATCCTCTATATGCACTTTTGTATAAATCCTCTATATGCACTTTTGCTTGCATTTATGTAATTTTACATGTTTTCATCATTTATGTAACTGTAGCAACTGATCTTTGGTATGGGAAAGGTTGTTATCAAGCTAAGTGCACGTAAAACCTAACAGACTAAAGCTAAAGATATATTTAAACCCAAATATGTCACAAATTTAAAGCAAATAGCAACAGTTACACAATTAATCTCCACACCAAAACACGCACCCATTAAACAAATCAAATTTCATTAATCTTTCCCTTCATAGACATAAAGGAAAAATGGTGGAGGCAGAAGTGCTACATCATTGATGGAAGTTGGTTTGTTCCAAAATCGAAACATATGTGCTAGCCAAAAGATTACAGGAAGTAAAAGATCTATAATCCTTTGAGTATTCTTGCTTTTAAATAACGATGTAAGTCCTGGACATTTTTTTTTTTACTTGCCAGTGGAGTTGTTCAACATCTGGTTGAAAACATTCATGTCAATTTCATAGTCCAGCGTGCTAATGATGCTGTTCCTAAATGCCAGTGTCTGGTTCCCTTCCATCTCCGTAATGTTGAGTTCATACAATGCCCCATCTACAGATTTTGAAACTGCTGCTTTTATGTCATCATGAACCTTTAAAGAAATATACCGGTATTATTAATATGGTTATCTTTGTGGGGGACATAGGAATGATTTAATTATGATCAGATAGTATCATCTGTCCAGTCAATGTTCCATATGAATGTAGTGGAACAATTTTGGGAGATGAAATGTATACATTATTTGACTTATAGATAGATTTTAAAGACATGGAACTTATTGGGTTTTAATGTATTGTAAAAATACTGTGCAGCACAGTGCACAAAAATACATTTTTTTAACTGTATTAACTTACAAAGGGGCCCACTGGAAAATACTTTAAAATAAAACTATTTACTTCACGGAAAAAAAAAAAAAAATTTCATAACTGTAATGAAGAAAAATATCATTTATTTTGAGTAATTTACTGGGTGGTTTAAAAAAAAACAACCCAACAACTTCAACATAAAATCATTTAATTCTTGGAAAGTGAAATATTGTTTCGTAACTGCAACTTATTTAAAATAAGCTAGAACTATTAGAACTCACTGTATGGTTTCCTTGATTAATGGTGTTGGCCTGCACTTGAGCTAGTGAGGAGCTCAGCAAACTCTCTATACGATTTTTAATGTTGTTCAAGTCCAAGTTTTCATAAGAAAACTGGGCTGCTGCATGGCCGAGTGCTTGCATTATCATTTGACCAATGCCATTTTTGACCATTACCCAAACACTTAGATGATCAGAAGAGTTAACTTGACTGTCACTGGTCATGTTCCCCAGTGTGGTTTCGAGGGCAGCCATTGTTAAACCTAAATTCAACAAGAAATACAACTTATTACATGCAATAAACAGAGTCAAAAAGAAAAATTGGGTTAGACACAAAGACGAAACACAACTGTTTTTTAGAAGGTTAAGCTTATTAATTAGGACACTCACCAAGAAGTCAAATCCTACTGTTTACCCATACCTTTGTACAGGTTTTATGTTTTCTGATTTATACAGGTTTTCCAATGGGATTGTTAAAAAAATTTCAAGCGTTTAAAAAATTGCTGCTGCAATCTTACTAAACCGGATTATTTGTTTTTATTTTTACAAGGCATTCAATGGTCAAAATTAAGCTTAAATCCTATTCGTCCATTCAAGGTGACCTTAAGGGATCGATAGGCTTGCTATGAATGAGGAGAAGTCTAATATAGAATCGGGTGCTGTGCCTCATTGACCAGTATATACATATTTTTGTGAATTATACTCGCAACAGGGGATGTTCCTAAGTGAGTGGTTGACCAACACCATAGAAATATGATCATAAATGCTTCCCCAATCAGCGCACTGAAAGTGTTTTGCAAGAGAGATATAAAAGTGATTACGCATTTGAAAAAACAAATTTGCAAGAATGAAACTTGGTGGGAATAAACGGAAATTCTACTTCTATTAAAGTATTAAACAAAAAGACTAAATGGTGAAACCAACATGTTAATTTTATAGTGTAAAATAAACACTGACAATTGTTTGGGATTTCAAACAAATCCAGATATTATAAAAGCGGACATTTCGCATATGCTGAAAAAGTAACACCAATTTTAAAATTTGATTAATTTGACTTTTCATTTGTTGTGGTTAGGTTTTTATGTTTTTTTCAACAGGTAGTTGGAGATATTTTTTTTACAGGTTTTGGTCTTGTAGGTTGGCAAGTATGCCTTTGGTTTATTCATACCTTGAGGACACTTGCAATCACAATTAACTCTACAGTCTACACTTCAAATTAATTTTTTAAATTCAATTCAATGTTTGTGGAAAGATGTCACAAGTGCTTGTTGAAAATAGGTACATTTACTATGCATGACATACACTTATCATATAAATAATATATTTTGTTCTTGATGATTGCTGCTTTCGATGAAACAAGATAGATGATGCATTTGCATTTTTTATACAAAACATTTTTTTTACAATGACATTTCACTCTCCCTAATATAAATAACCATGAAAAAATGTCTAGTATTGAGTAGCACTCTGCCAAATGTAAAAGTATGAAACAAAGTATGGTAAAATTTGAAAAGGAGTCCCACCCAACAAGAAGTCGGCAAGAAGCCTTATTCATCAGTTAACAAATAAAGACAAAGACATCAACTCATTTATAAAAATTAAAACTTAGCTGAAATGTTGGGCTAATGTGCTGTTGTGGTCCCCTTATTGGGAGTCACTTCCCTTTGTTTATGATAGATTTAGGGTTCGGGTTAGGGTGAGCGACAGAGGGACCACAACAGCACATTAACCAAATGTTGTATTCGAGAAGACAGCAACAGGAATGAATTAGTATTATTAAAATAATTATTACTAAGTCACTTACTAAGGTATGAGAGTTATTATAAAATTAAAGTAAAGGCAAAGGCGAATAAAAAGGATGAAATATAAGAACAAGGTATGTTAATATTGTTAAATTTGAATTAATAGACAGGCAAATCAGATCTGGAAGTTTCGGCTTAAAGCCTTATTCAGCAAACAAGACAAATAAAATAGTAGTAAATTAAGAAAAGTTACTTCAAGTAACGGCTAATTTGTAGTTGTGTATCCGTGACGCCATTTGCGATGTCAAAACCCTGTTAGGGAGAGGGTCAAAACCCTGTTAGGGAGAGGGTCAAAATTGGGTTAGGGAGGAATTTAGGGTGCAGGTTAGGGTGAGGGATAGATTTAGATCATTTTTTCATTTTTAAAAACTTTTTATTCGTCATTATATCAAAAACATGAGTTACCAAGATGGCGGCCATGGTAAAAGACGCGGACACATCTCTATAAATTTACCCATGTAACAATTAATTACAAGTAACAGTAACAGACTAGAACTAGACTAGACTAGCGCCCAGTAATTTTACATTAATTATAATAACTTTATTTAAGTAGACAATATATAATTTTATAAGACATTAAAATTGGGAAATACGTTTCAAATTATTGTCTCGTAAGCTAGTTTCAACTGTGCGCTACGTTCATCTAAAAAATATAGCGATAAAAAACCCTAAACTTTTTACCGTAGCTTGGGTTTAACCTACACACTGTGTTATTATTATATTTCAATATGTTGTTTACACATTGGAGGACTTCCGGATTCCGCTTTCTCCTTTGCGGGACTTATTATAGCACACTTTATTATTTCTAGAGAAATAAATTCAAAACTTCATTTTTACCTCATGGAACTTCATAAAAAATATTTTTGAAATTAAAATACTATCTTTTTGTTCGAATATAATAAAAATTTAACAAATTGTACGAGATCAAAAAAAGTAAATTTTCATGAATCTTTTGTGTTTTAAGTTGCCATTGTGGTATATCAAGGAGAACTCTTCTGTCGTCAAAGATAGGTTATAACAAATGCCTAATTAGATGTATAGAAACTTAAATAATGGTATTTTTAATTATGTCTAGGTGTTCGAAATTTATTTATGAACAATTGGCGGGTTTATAATTTTAATCATTTAGGTCTCACATATTCTATGTATCTTGTATCGGTTTATTATTATGAACTAATGACTAATGGTCTAGTTTACAAATAAAATAGGATATTCATATATAAATTAAACAGACACGAACAATCTGTATCAATATAATATAACAATATATATTATGCTTTAATCATAATTTTACAATACACATAAGTAAACGTTTCGGCACATGCCTTCATCAGTACAACAAGACATACAAATAAATATAAAACAAATTTACTTAATATATATATATAGAAATATCCTACCTTAAAAAGAAAAAAAAAAAGGGAAAGAAAGAGAGATGAAAACCAATTTCATCTCTCTTTCTTTCCATTGTCGGCAAAAGTCATCTTCAGCTACCGGTAACACAAAGACTAAATGGTACAGAACAAATGAAAAATTAAAAGATCTTACCTTTTATGCTCTGCATGCCAAGAAAAAAACTGAAATGTTTAAAATGTTTTAAACAGGATATCCTCCCAATTAACACAATCAAAATTTCACTGGAACCTTCTTCTATATATTCTGCTCTTTCCTGCCAAAGACAATCAGGAACTGGAACAAGCTTCCAAAAGGAACAGTTGATGTGACAATACTTGACACATTTGCATCTACTGTCTCAGACCTCCAAACCCCCAGTTCCCGAAACCTTCGCTGAGTGGGGCTTGAAACCTTTAAAATACACCTATACCTCGCTATACGGCCGCTCTTTAATACGGCATTTCGCTTTACGGCCAACTTTAAATTATGGCACCTTTTCGGTTTACGGCCCACGATGTTTCATTATACGGCCAACAGACATCCTCTCTTTAGTTTCAGCTTCTCCCCTTAGGCGGCTCTGCTTTAGTAGTCTGCCTTATTTCCTGTGCTATCCCACCTTGTTCATACAGTGGCGTAGCGAGCTTAACTCGCGCCCGGGGCACAATACCTTTTTAGCGCCCCCCATTCGAAAACCATACAATATTATATGTAAAATATACCATTGGCGCCCCTTTGTGAGTAGCGCCCGGGGCATGATGCCCCCTTGCCCCCCCTCGCTACGCCACTTTATTCATATCCTGTGACTCAGTAAGTTGACGCGTTTGTTTCTGTTTTGTTTGTTTGGATTAATTGGTGAATTTTATTTTATGTATAAATATGTGCATATGATTTCTTTTGTTTTTTAATTTATATGTTAATTTTTTAAATTTCTGTTTACTATTACAATGTTTTGTACTTATATTTTTATAGGAAATGAAAAAAATAAAATGATTTAGGAACTAACGACTATATTATTTTATAAAAAAATTGGAACAGATCAAATTAAATTTGTATGGGTTTATATCAAAATTATTGATTCATTATACGCCTTTTCGCTTTACGGCCAACTTTTCCGGAACGTATCTAGGCCGTAAAGCGAGGTATGGGTGTATCTTCTTCAATAACCAGGGACAGAAACATCGCGAATCCCCTCTACATAAATAGGAATGATCAGTACATTGCTCATGGGCCCTGATATAGACAAGGAGAAGAACCCACTTCATATATAGATATCTGCTCACTTTAGACACAGATATCTGCTAACACGTAAATTCCATTTTCTTCTACTTCTAGGAATAACTTTTGGGAAAAAAAAAGGATAATTATTTAAAATGTATTCATACAAAATACTTTCTATATTTGAAAAGTAGTTAAAATGTTTGGTCAAGCTAATTGGCAGTTAGCGTGGTGTTGTACCTACCAAATAATAATAATAAATTGTGTTTTACATGTGTCCTAATGATTTGTGATAGACAAATTGTTCCCGTAAAGTTGATTTAATGATTTGTCCACATAAATACTGTAATTAACATTAATTTAATTAAATTTTTATACAAAACAGTTATTTGGTTTAATTAATGAAAATAAATAATTAACAAATTATTATAAATAAATTATTTTGAAATCCAAAGAGTCATGCGGATACTTTTCTGAAACTTTTTAACTGTAGCATTAAAATAAAATTTATCAACCCCTAAAACAGATTTTTTCTTATAAATCCTTTATAAAATGTAATATTGAGCAATGGTAGGTGGGTTGTAAAATTTGACAAAACATGCATACAAGTAACGCACTTTAAGAATCCCTATTAGTGCTCCCCGGCTTGCAACCGCACATTATTTTTACGCCACTGAACTATATTAATTTTCTAATGACCCAACAATTTTAGAAAAGCAAAAGAAAATATTACGCACCAAAGGCACTTGTGATTTTGGGGGTTTGAGGTTAGAGGGTGGGGCTGAAAATTTGAAAGAATGTTTTGTCATCGTCAATGAGTCTGTGTGTCAAGTTTCAGCTCGATAGACTGACGGGAAGTAGGGCAAATTGCTTTTATTGTGCTATTATATGTTTTGCAGTTACATAAAGACACCAGACCAATATTTTGTGTGCAACGACGAAAAGAAAGAACATTTAGTGATTTTCTTAAATAGGTTGACCATGCATTACTTTGTACTGAATGGCTTGCTATATACATAGCAACATAACAAGGGTAAAAGTAAATGTATTAAAAATATATAGTTGGATTTTATGGTCATAGATTCCAGGGGTGAAACTAAACTGGGGCCAAAAGAAGACTCCATGACGTGCTCCAAACGTAAATGAATTCAGTTTTTGAAGTGGTGGGGGGGGGGGGGGAGTGAAAGAGTCATCATGTCTATCAGTGTTTCTAGGCACTTTGATGAAAAATATAAAAATACTGTAGCCCATGTAGAGCTATGGCCTGCCTCACTACTTCCTTCCACTTAGACCTAATTAATGCTTTTCTTGGATTCTCAGTTGTTGTAGATCTCTTTCCACATAATCCATCCATCTAAGCCTAGGTCTGCCTTTGAGCCGTATTCCTTTGGGGGTTTTTGTGATGAACCCTCTTCACTCCTCTGTCATTTGGCATTCTTTCTAAGTGTCCTGCCCAGCCTAGCATAACATTTTTTATTTCTGCTACTATCGTGGGATCCTGATAAAGACTGTAAAATTCACAGTTGGTTCGTGTTCTCCATCCATATTCATCCTTTGTTGGTCCATATATTTTCCTGAGAACTTTTCTCTCCCACGTGTCTAATAGGTTTCTTGCCGTTTTTGTTAGGGTCCAAGTTTCACTTGCATATGTTACAACTGGTCTGATTACAGATTACGAAGACATTGTCTAAATATAATAATAATAATAATAAATTTCATTTGAAAAATTACGCTTCATCCCAAAGGCTCGAAGCGCGGTTCAAAAACAAAGCTGGGAGATAATAACTAGCTGGAAAAGATGGTAGACAACTTCACCCCAGAAGGTAACATTACGTCGAGCGATGTGACGTTTTCCGATCTCAGAGATGACAAACCTTATACTTCTGCAATGGGTACTAACTTACCAACGAGCTCTTACATTAAATGCAAACAAAATGAATAACTTATTGCTTACTTCCTTTTGAGCAAAGTTCACAGAAAGTTTCAAAATTGAACGAAATTTGTAATCGAAAACAAAACAGCATTTTTTCTTTTTTTCAGATTTGAATTTTTAACGACGCAAGACTTCTTAGCACGCTATGAAATAATAATTATTGCGAAAATGGTAATTATATACTTATGTATGCAACGGCTCAAAGGCAGACCTAGGCTTAGCTGGATGGGTGATGTGGAAAAGGATCTACAGCAGCTGGGAATCCAAGCATGGAAAAGAAAAACATCAGTTAGGTCAGGTCTGAGTGGAAGGAACTGGTGAGGCAGGGATGTAGCGCCACGGGGACAGATGGATGGATTTGCACCGGGTTCGATAGACAGTTATTGGGGGAAATAGCAAATTCCCGTTATTTTTGCAGCGTGTTTGAGTGTGAGGGTATTGATTTGAATAGGACGACCCTGCTAATAATTATGCAGATAAGGAAATTCAAATGTCCATTTCTCGGTACAAAAACAATCTTTTAAGCTAGATCGGGGGCGTCAATCCCAAGGAACGCATGCAGCCTGTCGCGCTGAATAAACGCACTGGTCACAAATGAACACATTCCTTCAATCTATTAGCTACTATTTTCATTCTTTTATTAAAAAAACAAAAACTCAGTTTTATTTTTTTGGTGACGGTTTTGGCAATTTTGGAGTAACGGCCCCTCTTTTGAAATGATTAAACAAAATCCAATTAGAGATCTCAAATCTAAAAAAAGATTTAAAATAATATTAATCTTGTGTAACTACTCAAATTAAATTTATTATATACTTAGGGACTCATGTAGGTACATGAAAACTAAATTTCCACATTAGCATTTCATCTGTTGTTCTCCGGTTAAGTGTAGAATGACTAGAAACTAAATCCAGGAATGTGCCAAAATACATCCATGCATTTTGAAATTATTTTTTTTTTAAATTATGGAAGTGGGAGCTCAGCGCCCTCCCACATTGGCTTGGAACACGCCGGTGGGCGTCCTCAACTTCCGCTCTCCCACACCAACTTATGTTGTTCAACCCCGGAACGTTCTTATCGACAATGTTCACCTTATATAATATATTAAAGAGAGATAATTCGATTTACACAATTTATTTCTGTGCGTTGCGGCACAGGTAGATGTGCTATCCTTTGATAAATATGTGCAGAATAAATAAACAACAGTGTACATCGTTTTTTTTTCTCTTTATTATGTTTAAGTTTAATGACATGCGGCCCGCGAGGAGATGTCTCGCGATTAAATTGGCCGGTTTTGGCCATTTTGGGTTGGCCAACACTGGTGTAGATATAGTTGTTGGGTTTTAAAGGGTCGGTCCGAAAGAATAAGAGGAAACATTCATCCAGATTGATGGAAGAGCCTAGTATTTTAAAAAAACAATATTTAAAAAAAATAATGATACTTGTCCCACAAATACTCACACACCTATGTTTAGGAAAGTGTGTGTTGAAGTGATGCTCCACCCCGAGCAGTTCTTTTTAAAATTTTAATTTGGGTATGGCATTTTCGGCCAACTGCGGCGTTTTTTTTTGTTTCCGTAGATTGGGGATGGCAAAAAACTGGGTCGAACCCGGGTGACAACAATCATAGCTACGCCACTGCCCAGGCACACAAATTTATAGCAATAAAAGAAATCCCCTGAGCCTTGCAGAGGCGTAGCTAGAGTGTATGGCGCCCGGGGACAAGATTCGCGCCCGGGGACAAGATTCATTTTAAAGCGCCCTCTTTTCCTTTTCATCAATAAAATAATACCAAAGCACATTTTGGCGCCCCTAACTAGCTGGCGCCCGGGTACATCTGTACCCCCCTGCCCCCTTCGCTACGCTTCTGGGGGCCTTGCAACCCCTGGGCCTTGCAACCTGTTTCAGATATTAGAGGGGACGAAAGCTGTGATGTGGGTGTATAGTAACAGGCCTGTTGAAAGCCAACCGAAGATGTATAGTAACAGGCCTGTTGAAAGCCAACCGAAGGTGTATAGTAACAGGCCTGTGTCCAAAATAAGAATAAAATAAAACTTGTTATTTCATGCGCTAAGATTTTGGGTGTTTTTTCAAAATCCCACCAACTCTTGAAAAAGTTTTCAGTTTTCTCTGAAATAACAAGTACAAACTAACAATACTTTATTGCTTGGGCATTTTCATTTATACTAAGGCATTATCATAATATTTAAAAAAAGCATTATTTTAACGTTGAAAAGAATAGAAAATTATAATAGTAATAAAAAAGTCAAATTTTATTTTAAAAAACCAAAACAAAACAACACTGAACTTCATCAAACTCAATGTTTGAATTAAATTAAAAATTAATTAAAAATCCGTCAATCGAGAAATTCCTAAAGTCAAAAATGATTATATCGGGTAAACGTCTTCGTAGAGGAGAATGGCAGTTTGAGAAGTAGTCTGAAACAGGTCCATAGATATTTCGGTGCAATTGTAAACATCTAAAATGTCCCAACAGTAGAAGTTGCGTACCGGGTATTTTGAATTTCAACAGTATCGCAAAATTCACTTTCGGACGAAAAAAGTTCACCATAGGACGCCAAAATTCACCCTAGGACGCCAAAATTCACACTAGGACCCCGTCTTTACGCTCCTGTTAAAAATTTCGTACAAAGTGGCCCTAAACTGTGAGCTCATAGACATGTAGATAAAGAAGTTGATGGTCGAGTTGATGAAGTCTAAAATAAAACAAGAGTACGCCAGCACAAAGAAGAGGTTGTGGTAGGTTTTCAGCAAATAGAGTTCCGGTTCGAAAAACTTTGCTATGAAGAGGGCTATCCTCGGGGACAAGGCCACGATGTACACTATAATGATGGCCATCAGCATCTTGACCACTTGCTTGTCGCGGGTACTCAGCTTAGATACGTTGGCCACCGCGGCCTGTTTGGTCGGATGCTTGGTGGTACCGGGTTTGTTGGAATTGCGGAACCGCGAGGATTTCCCGAGCTGGTAGGCGATGGTGATCGTGCTAACGGACATGACGACCAGGCTTGCAAACGGCCACAGGATGCCAATGGTGTTGTAATAGGGAACAACGACGTCGACGTTGCGTTTGTAGAAGTCGCTGAACTTGTAGTTGCCGACGCTCTGGTTGTACGCTTGATTGTACTCCCACGCGTAGTCGTAGAAGGCATACACGACCCAGAAAGAGCCGTTGCCGACGACGGATATCGTCGACATCGTGATCCACGTGAACTTCGGGGTCAGCACGGATTTAACCGTGAACGGGATGAGCACGCATAGGCATCTCTCGACGGCAACGTAACCCGCCAGGACGCTGGAGGTGTACACAGCAAAAGTCTGAACGAAGGCGAGGCTTGCGCGGGTGTAGTTCTCCCACGTTTTGGCCAGGACCACGTCAAAAAGAAGAACCGGTCCGTAAAGACGGTGGGCCAAGCCGGCCGACGATTTGATGAGATCGAAGAACGCGATGAAGGACATGGAGATGTTCACCGTGGACTTGTAGCCCTGTTTGGAAAACACGGCGAGGTCAAGGATGTTCGTGACAACGCCCACGAGACACAAGCTGGCACAGATGCACAGATCAAACACGATCTCCATGATCACTCTCATCTGTCCCGTGACGATCCTATCGGGCGGCACGAATGGCATGGACTTTTGTAACGTTGTAACGACCGCAGTGAAGTTGATCAAGGCAGAGGTCCCCATGTTGGTAGATTTTTAGTCTGCCAAGGAATGACCAACTAATCAAAGTATTAAATAAATATCTCACAGTTGAGACGTAACTTCAGTTTGTTTGTACAGTCGATACATATTTAGTTTTGAAAACAAAACTAAAAACACGTTGAATATGGAAGTTGTTTGATGCGATTGGTGCATGGTCACAAGTAACAATCTCTAGCCTAGGTCATGGTTACAAATAACAATCTCTAGCCTAGGTCATTGTTACAAAAAAAGACAATGCATCAGGGTAATAAATGCATTTAATAGTAACGTTTGATATTTGTCACTTCATCGCTTTTACGTAACACACCGTTGAACGAAGATAGCATGTTGTAACTGCTCAATAAAAAATGTTACACCCAAGAGTAACAACACGATCTCAATTCCCTCCTGTCTTAGTCGGGATTTTCAAAATCTCAAAATGACTAAGTCTCAAACAGTCCACAAAAATGAAACGAAAGTTTAAAAAGTTTCGATATCACAACAACCTGGCCTTGTCAATCCATTAAGTTGACAGCTATTTATCACCAACGAGCTGCAAGCCAGAACAAATTAAAGAGCTTTTACTCATTACCAGCCACACCTCCGACACATATTACCCCGAAAATTAATTCGAAAAATTCCTGAAATAACATGACAAAAAGAAGAAATATTAGTTTGAAAAAAATAAACACATAACGCGCACAGCTTCTATAAAAGAAGCGGATTTTTATTTAATAATTTCTTTAGAATCAAAACATAATGTGAACGAACGAATAATGAAATTAATTCTTTTCCTAAGAAGAAGATTTAAATTTAATAGTTTCGTAAAATTCTCGTACTTTTACGGTCTCCGGCAACGATCTGTAAAAAAAAAATAATTGTTTCACAGTTTTATCTTCTGTGAGAATGTTAGTGTAAGCCTGAAAGACTTTTGACGCCTCTTTCTGCAACGTCATTCAACAACAACAACTGTCTTCACAAGTTTTTCAAAGCTGTTTTTGTGACATGAATTATCCTTGTATGTAGATGGGTCTTTCTTGGGGACATCATCAGGCATTCTATTGCTACCAGTAATTCCATTGCTACCAGGCATTCCATTGCTACAAGACATTCCATTGCTACCAGGTATTCCATTGCTACAAGACATTCCATTGCTACCAGGTATTCCATTGCTACAAGACATTCCATTGCTACCAGGCATTCCTGTGCTAACAGACATTCCATTCCTTCCAGGCATTCCATTGCTACCAGGTATTCCATTGCTACCATGTATTCTATTGCTACCAGTCATTTCATTGCTACTAGGCATTACATTACTACCAGTCATTCCATTGCTACAAGACATTCCATGCTACCAGGCATTCCATTGCTAACTGTCTTTCCATTGCTACCATGCATTCCATTGCTACCAGCATTCCATTGCTACCATGCATTCCATTGCTACCATGCATTTCATTGCTACCATGCATTCCATTGCTACCAGCTATGTAACAGTTCTTGTCGTGTTCGACATGGGCTTCTTCTAATGTTTTGAAAAGCTCCAATGTCTGGATCGGAAGTTGCACTCATCAGTGAGTCGAAACAGCTCTTCAAAACTGACCCCAAAATTTTGTGACGACAAAAGAGGTACAACAGGTCACGACTGATCAATTTTTCTAGATTTGTACAGGCATCATTTACTCCACCTATGTTGCTTGCTGTCGTATCACAAGAAAGTGGCTGCATTGTGTCGGATGTACCCAATTTCTCTACTGCTTGGTAAACAGAAATGGCTTAGCTCTTCTCTTGAAGATTTTGGGATTTCAGTGAACCCAAAAATTGCTCCTTGCCTTGAAAAAGTTACTATTACTGCCAGTCTATCAATATTTTCAACATCTCTGAGTGCTGGGAGCAGCTTCCCATCCCAGTGCAACACTTTTGAGTTATGGGAGCTGCTTTCCATCCCAGTGAACGACCTCTGAGTTCTCGGAGCTGCTTTCCATCCCAGTGCAAGTCTAATTCTTGGCAGACGCTTACATGAAATGCTGAATTTCTGTATGCCTCTTCTATATGCTTTGTACATTTTATACATTGCTAGGCCTTAAGACAACATTGTGTACGTTGCTAGGCCTGTATGACACATTGTGTACGTTGCTAGGCCTTAAGACACATTGTGTACGTTGCTAGGCCTTAAGACACATTGTGTACGTTGCTAGGCCTTAAGACACATTGTGTACGTTGCTAGGCCTGTATGACACATTGTGTACGTTGCTAGGCCTGTATGACACATTGTGTACGTTGCTAGGCCTTAAGACACATTGTGTACGTTGCTAGGCCTTAAGACACATTGTGTACGTTGCTAGGCCTGTATGACACATTGTGTACGTTGCCAGGCCTGTATGACACATTGTGTACGTTGCTAGTCCTGTATGACACATTGTGTACGTTGCTAGGCCTGTATGACACATTGTGTACGTTGCTAGGCCTGTATGACACATTGTGTACGTTGCTAGGCCTTAAGACACATTGTGTACGTTGCTAGGCCTTAAGACACATTGTGTACGTTGCTAGGCCTGTATGACACATTGTGTACGTTGCTAGGCCTGTATGACACATTGTGTACGTTGCTAGGCCTGTATGACACATTGTGTACGTTGCTAGGCCTTAAGACACATTGTGTACGTTGCTAGGCCTTAAGACACATTGTGTACGTTGCTAGGCCTGTATGACACATTGTGTACGTTGCTAGGCCTGTATGATACATTGGGTCACATTAGCAGCGAAAAAAAAGGGGGGGGGTATGTCGCACTCACTCGCATGTCGCGAATGGGTTAAATAATTATATACCGGTATTATAATAATATATTATTAATACAGTTCTATCTTATTTTAATTAACATTATAAAAATCGGAGAGGTTATGTTATAAGTTCATCTTATAATAATAATGAAAAAAAAGGCATAACATAATTGACAGGGCAAACATTCAAAACTTCTCCATGGTCAATGAGGGCCGCCTCACTGGTCAATGAAGGCCGCCTCACAGGTCAGTGAGGGCCGCCTCACAGGTCAATGAAGGCCGCCTCACAGGTCAGTGAGGGCCGCCTCACAGGTCAATGAAGGCCGCCTCACAGGTCAGTGAGGGCCGCCTCACAGGTCAACGAAGGCCGCCTCACAGGTCAATGAGGGCCGCCTCACAGGTCAATGAGGGCCGCCTCACAGTTCTCCGATTGAGCTACCATTTTGTAAAGATTGTTTTTGTTGATGATTTGAGCAAGATAGGCTGTGGAGGGGGGGGGGATCTCAACTTTTAGAAAGATAAGAAATAAGGGCCCTTATAACGTTATATACAATTTACATTGAAGACCCCGTAAGATTATGCAATATTTCTAGACCTCATCACAGCAGAACTTTTTAAATATGGAGGAAGAGAACTACACACTCAGACATATAAACTTATAAACTAAAATCTGGCAAGAAGAGAAAATTCCAACAGAATGGGAAACGGCATTAATAACCCCAAGGCACAAGAAAGGCTCCAAACTTCAGTGCACAAACTACAAAGGAATTTTCCCATTAAATGTTACATACAAAATACTGACAAAACTAATTGCCAAGAGACTACAACCGTACACTGAAGAAATACCAGGTGATTACCAATGTGGATTCAGACAAAACAGATCAACGACTGATCAGATTTTCATCAGACGCCTATTAGAGAAATGTTACGAATATAACAGCCCAGTACATCTACTCTATGTGGATTATATAAAGTGGCCCGTGACAGCAATAAAAGAAAAAAAATATATATGAGACTCTGCAAGAGTTTGGCATACCCAACAAACTGACTAGACTGATACATGTAACATTTAACAACTCAAAAAGCAAAATCAAAGTTCAGGGAGCATATTCAAGGGAATTTCAGATTAAACTAGGTCAAAGACTCGCTGATATTTAAAGAGATATCTGCAGTATCTTGCATATGTCGATGACATAGCACACTTAAGAAAAATTAGAAAAGAAATATCAAAAGCTTTTATTACATTAGAAGACGCGTCACTACAAGCAGTGCTGGAAGTTAGCAACAACAAAAAATACATGACTATCATTGGAGAAAATAGACAGTTGAGGCCATTACCATTAGAAACCACACTTTTGAAAAAGTCAATCAATTCAAATATCGAGGATCCTTAATAAATGAAGGAAGAAATAACTACCGTAACAGATATAGAAAAACTGAATATCGGCTGGAAATAGGACACACTTCAGTTGTCACGATATACTCAAAATTAAAAACATTACAAGAAAAACAAAGAAAGCTATACATAAAACTGTAATCAGACTAGTTGTAACATGCACAAGTGAAACGTGGACCCTAACAAAAAAACGGCAGAAAACCTACTAAACACATAAGGGAGAAAAGTTCTCCGGAAAATATATGGACCAGCCAAGGATGAATATGGATTGAGAATACGAACCAACCAGGAATAGGTTATATCAGAATCCCAAGATAGTAGCAGAAATGAAAAAGTGCAGGCTATGCTAGGCAGGACACTTGACAAAATAGCCAAATGACAGAGGAGTGAAAAGGGTGCACCACAAAAACCGCAGTGGAAAACGGCTCTAAGGCAGACCTAAGCTTAGATGGCTGGATGATGTGGAAAAAGATCTACAGTAGCTAGGAATAAAAAAAAAACGGAAACGTAAAGCATTAGTTAGTGGAAGGAAGTAGTGAGGCAGTCCAAAGCCCTACATGGGCTGAAGCGCCACAGAGATGTGCGTATGTGTATAGAGAATTTACAGCTTAGATTGCCATAGTTCTAATCTAGTGTTGGCACACTTTTAGAATTATTTTGTAGGGGAATCGTGTATCAATATCTTTTTATAAAGGTTGCAAATCTCTTTGTAGTGCATGGCTCAATTACAAACGCAGTCATTTATCGTGGTCTCGTCCTTCAACCTCAAACCGACTGCTGGTCACGGTCCAAGTCCAAGATCAAAAGTCATTTTGAGCTAAGGAAAATTATAAGGTTGCAAATGGTACCTAAGCATCAATTCCTTAATTAGAATTTCTTTATTAAAATTATTACAGTTTATATAAAAAATACGCATTTTTACTTCGTAAAATTATGAAAGACAACCATCATGTTTATTCCTTTTTTAAAATACTGTTAAAGCATTTTAAATTCACTCGATTGGAAAAATTTGACGTGAAAGCTTACGAACATCCTGCAATTTGCAAAACTAATGTTGCCATTTTAACTAAGTAAAAGTTAGTCAATAAGTTTCTTTGCTAATTTAAGCATGTTGCGTGGACTCCAGTTAATCTAAATATAGCTTACTATTTATCACTCAATTTCTCGACGCTTTTCCCAACATGGGCAATTATCCACATATTCTGAAGTCGAAGTGAGAGAACAAATATCATTTAGAAAAATAGCAGTCATAATTAGAAAGGAAGAGCGAAAAAACTGTGGAAATGTTTGCTGAGCCAATTAACAATGTCTGTAATTACAACACGGGACACAGATTAAGAAAATTATTGTGAGCGTCGAAATTGTCGACCCGGGGGGGGGGGGGGATAATCCACACATTTGAACAAGTTAAAAAGAACGGTGTGGAAATCTGGAAATACTCTCTTCGATCCGGTTGATGACAATAATATGTTTTCTAGAGCAGAACATCTGGGTGGCTACAAAAATCAATACAAGGCGGTGAATTGGATTATTAGATCTGTCGAAATGAAAACTTCGAAAGTAAAAAATAGCGGTTCCAGTTTATAATTAATATCTGTTCCATTGTGACCTTTGAGAAGGAAATATTTGACGACCATTTGTCTTTCATCATCAGACATTTGCCTGTTCATTCAACCATCATGTATAATTAAATATAATCTCTGGCGCGTATATTAAAAGTTTTTAATAAGCTATTAAAAAAAAAGAAAGTTATGCTGTATTCTATAGTGGGACATCTATCAGAAGATTTGTCAAAAATTCAGAGGCGTTGCCACAGTAGGTTCGCCATGGTATCAGAATTAACACAAGCTTGCAATAATGCATGTGTCGGGATATGTAATGATATGAAAGTGCAAGATAGGTAGGGTTACCAGAGGTCCGTATTTAGTACGGACAGTTTTTATATTCGACCCCCTTGTCCGTACTAATTTTTGCGTCCGTATTTGTCCGTACTTTCCACCCGTCGTCCGGCGTGTCCGTACTTTTGGCAGCGACGACTTGCCTTATTTCCATTTGTCTTATCTCATTTCTCCACAAAGGACAGCGCAGTGAATATTTTCAGTGCCATCGTGTGGAACATTTCTCGTTAACCTGAGCATTACTGCTAAACCTAAATGAAACTGCGTGAGACTATCCTGCGCATGTCAATGAAATCTTTGCGGAGACCATTTTTATCACCTGCTAAGATAGAAGAATGGAACTCGCAAAACATTTCTGTGCAAATATTTCAACATATCAAATGTTGAATATTCTGTTAATTTGCAACTAATGTTTGATTTTTCATTCCCCGCACAAATGCACCCGTGGAGCGATCTTTCTCTCAGGTACACAATGTTTGGACGCCTGAGAAATAGCAGCTGAAAGTAATCTCTCTGAGAGATATTTTGATAGCCAGAGTAACATTGATCTCACATGTCCACAATTTTACGATATGCTTCTTGAGAGTGGCATCTTGTTAAAAGCTATCCATTGGTTGGCAAAAATATTCACACTAGTTTGTAACAAAAAGATGTACAAAAGATATTAAAAATCATTCACAATACCTTTTTTGTTTTGTTTTGCGTCCCCCTGCTGCCAAGCCTCCGGTTGCTGTGAGTCTTTGTGTCCGGTTGCTGTGAACCTTTGTGTCCGGTTGCCGTGAGTCTTTGTGTCCGGTTGCCGGGAGTCTTTGTGTCCGGTTGCCGTGAGTCTTTGTGTCCGGTTGCTGTGAGCCTTTGTGTCCGGTTGCCGTAAGCCTTCGCGTCCGGTTTGTGTTTTGGTTGTAGAATAATTGGAAGATTGGTTTGAGCTTTAGCGTAAAGCATTTACAAACCTGAATATATATACCCATACTACCAGGGGCGTCATTTCAAGGGGGGGGGGGCAAAAACCAAAACTTTGTCAGCTTGTTAAGTTGCTTACTACTGGAGGCGCCACAGTTCATAGCATTTTAAATAAAACCTGCACATTCAAGGGGAGGGGGGGGGGGCAAATACTCCACCCTGCCCTACCCAAATGACGTCCCTGCATACTACACTTCTTTTGGACGGTTGTAATATAAGATAGTGTGGAGCTTTGAGGGTAGGGTTAATAAATAATTTAAGGGAGGGCGGATTTTAGCGTGAAGTCGGACAAGTTAGATAACACTTGGACAGGGTCGAGGAAGAAATGGTGCTCTGTATCAGGAAGCAGACGAGGGTAGGAGCCGCCCCGATGGGGGGGGGGGGGGGAGAGATGTTTTTCAATTTTAGTTTAAGGTTATAGGCTGCACCAGGGGTCGGCAACCCTTTGGTATTAGCGTGGCAAAATTTAAACGTCAAATTCATTCAGCGTACAAGTCTACCATTTAAAATGCATTTTTTTGGCTTGGGGTTAGAGGGGGGGGGGGACTTCCCAGAGGCGTAGCGTAGGGGGCAGGGGGGTGCAGATGTACCCGGGCGTTAGCTAGTTAGGGGCGCCAAAATGTGCTTTGCTATTATTATATTGATGAAAATAAGGGGTTTGAGAGTTGAAAAAAAGGAAAAGAGGGCGCTTTAAAATGAATATTGTCCCCGGGCGCCAAACACTCTAGCTACCCCACTGGGACTTCCACGTGCCGAGGAAACTCTTTATGCGTGCCAAGTTTGGCACATGTACTGTTGGTTGCTTCACTGGGCTACACCATCTGGGCCTGAGATTTCAGAGGACAGTTGTGGGTCACTTGAACATTTTTATAGACTCTCCTCCGTTTTCTCAGACATGTTCCGCATAGAGTCTTACCCTTTCGGTTCTAGAAGTTATGGGGCGGGGGAGGAACTAACTATCCACAATGATCACTCGTGAAGACGGTGACACTTCAACACAATGTGAATGTTATGTCTGGAAACTTACTGACTTGTACTGCTACCGGAATGGCGTGTTACTAGACACAGGTTTTTAAATCTTAAGTTCAATATTTAAGAAAACGTGTTTCACATAAGTGAACCCAACAATCTTTGATGGGATGAGCTATCGCCTGGAACGCAACCACGTATTGTGCAGGATCCTAACACGTACAGGGAACGGATTCCGAGCTGAATGGGTGATTGGATATTTTTGGTGCCAATCGAAGACTTATGTGGAGTTTGTGCACCAAAAGCGGGCAGGCGTGATTATGTGTCAATGAAAAATATAAATACTTTTTTTTGGACGAGTTCATGTCGGAAAAAGTATTTGGTTTAAGGCAGGGTAACTGAAAGTTTCAAAACGTTTTATTTTATTGAAAAAGTGGCGTGCAATTAAATTAAAATTATGAGATAAAGGATTTGAGAATCTTAATTATCATTTAGGGCACTGACATATCATTAAGGGCACTGACATCATTAAGGGTAATGAAATAGCATTTAGTGCTCTGACATATCATTTAGGGCACTGACATATCATTAAGGGCACTGACATATCATTTAGGGCACTGACATATCATTAAGGGCACTGACAAATCATTAAGGACACTGACAAATCACGAAGGGCACTGACAAAGCATTTAGGGCACTGACATAGCATTTAGGGCACTGACATATCATTTTGAGCATTTGAAGAATCTAAAGAAAGAAAAATGAATTCATACAAAACAAAAATAAGCAGTATTCCTGTCACAGTTTTTATTTTGTGGTGCACCGGGATTACATGATTTTTAGAAGATTTGCCAACTTTCAAGAAACCAGAACAGTCAAGAGATATTATAACACCAGACCTGCTTACCCTCAAACTCTTTAAAATCGTACAATATCAACACAAAATCGTTCAATACATTATCTATATAGTAAAAAAATAAACATACAGTATCTATAATGTATACACCGCCAAAATCGTAAGAGTAAACAGGTCTGTAACACCCAATCGGGGTGGTAGGACCATACCAAAAATGTGAAATAGATTCGTTTGAGGAATGTAACGATCATTTGAAATAGTTCTTAACACTTCCATTAAGCTCTCACTTCAAATAGACGTACAATTCAAAAAATAAATATAAATTAAACACATGACAAAAGAATATTGCAGGCTAACACATTGCGAAAGATTACAGTAAAAGTTGCAATAGATAACTGTACAATTTTCAAAAGATAACAGTAAATGTTTTAAAAGATTACACTAAAACTGTCCAAAGATTACAGCAAAAGAGAAAAATCACCACCCGCTTGGGCTGAATAACCTAGTTACAAATGTAAACAACATGGGTGCAATTTCATTTGGATTATCTACAAACTAGAGAAGTTTTTTATTTAACAGCATTTTTAGAGAGCAAAAAAAAGCAACCTTGAATAGATAGCTAGGCACCGGGTACAAGAAAAATAAAAATTTGAAGGAAACTTGTAATAAATAAATCAGCTGGCCAATCACAGTAAGTAATGATGCAGGTACACACAGGTAGGTGCAGGTACACACAGGTACATGCAGGTACACACAGGGTACATACAGATACATCCAGATACACAACAAACATGTCCTTAGAAACACACATACTGCTGCTTGGCATACATAATAAATATAATCTCATCATCAGCATCATATGTCAGCTGGCCGCACAAAGATGGAGATAGCTGAACTAAAATGTACATTATTTGCGGGGACATTCTTTGAGCCAAAATATCATACAACGGAAAATGAGCAAACATCAAAAATTGAATTTAAGAAAAAAAAATTTGTTTTATAACAAAGGTATAATAAGTAGTGCTGGTATTAAAAAAATGTAATCTTTCATAAATTACTTCGTGACCTAATCCAGTGAACTGATATAAGATCCCAGTGATATCACAAAATCCATTTAAATTTTTTAAAAAACACAACACGTCAGTGGGACTTGGAATCAATAGCATTTCTGTTGGCCATGGCCGTAAATTTCCCAGTGATGCAGCCCAAAAAATTTTTTTGTGTGGTTTATGCATAAAATGAAAATTAAGTATTTCAAGCTAATTCATAGACTGGTTTTGCATTAAAGAAACAATTCAATCTATTTAAAAAAATGAAACACTGTTAAAAATTTTTTTGTGCACATTTATAAAAAACAAACTGGTCAACATATTGGAGAATAAAGTCAACAAAACTTTTGACTGAATTCAAAACTATATAATTATTTGACTGAATTCAAAACTATAAAATTGTTTGACTGAATCCAAAACTATAAAATTGTTTGACTGAATTCAAAACTATAAAATTGTTTGACTGAATTCAAAACTATAAAATTATTTGACTGAATCCAAAACTATAAAATTATTTGACTGAATTCAAAACTATAAAATTATCTGACTGAATTCAAAACTATAAAATTTTTTTGAATACTACGGTGAGTTTATCCTGAATCAAATCTTAAAAATTTTTTTTTTAAAGTTCTTAGCTACCAGCAATAACTTCAAAGTTTTAAAAAATTTTTTAGCGCTTTTCTCACCGTGCCGCTTATGAACACAGCCTAATGTCCATTAATCAAGTTTGGCAAACGCGCAGCTAATGGCTGTGGTCACTGGCCTTCATTTATCAGAATACTTTTGATTCTAAAGAGAATTACTGCTTCTTCTTCCTTGTTTCTAGTAATGCACTCCATCATTGTGTTCTCTGTACATTTTCTCTGGGCCAGCCATAGTTAATGTATGAGAATGAGACATAAATTAATATGCCTTGCATGGAAAATATGCCAATTAGCATCTTAAAAATTTAAATGTCATTTGTAAGAATACATTTTATTTACATAATAAGGATATTATTTGTACAGACTAGCATAAACTATACTTTCAGTAGCATAGTACTAATAGTAGTAACACTTAAGGTAGAAATATACAAAACAGAGTTTAAAAAAAAATTGTTTTGATAAATACCAGTTCAGATTTTCATCAATTGATATAATCATCATTTTTATAGAAGACCAATTCAGATTGACATCAAGTCTTACAAAAGATTAATTCTGGTATGCATAGAACCAGCTAATGCCATTTGCTGAAAAAGTGAACAACAGTTGATTTTGGTGTCGGTCCATTCATTTGACATAATAGAAAATAAAGCAACACTGTGATGGCCAGCACCTGGCATTCTGTCAGAAAACTTCTCTGTGGGGAAACAACTTACGTCCTTAGAAGCAAGCACTCTAATATTTGGGTCTGGGGCTAAACAGTAACAACGTGGCCCCCCCCCCCCCCCCCCCCCACTAAAAAAAATGAATTGTTAGAACATTATGTTTTTATTTTTTCCTTCATTTACGCTTGTTGTACCAACTATGGTCATGTAAGTTCAATGAGGTGCTTTGAATTTTCCAGGGCAGCTTGGTACATGCCAGACAGCAGTTCATTGTCATATGAGTGTAGTCTAGGCTCTCAAGCAGAGGTCAGCATCCATCATAATTTGTTTTCTCTTTGTACTCTACACTTGAAAACTTTAATGTATTATCCAACCAATGACCAGTGAGAAGAGAATCTAAAGAGGGACAACCCTTCGTTCATTCCATTCTCGATTTTGGAAGGGTTTGTCAGGTTCTAATCAGCTTCTGGGAAACACCGAAGTGCTGGAGGATCTTCAAAGGTGGGTTTAGGTTGTCTAAGCTTTATGAGGTCTCCTAAGACAGTGCAGCAGTGAGATGACATGTGGTTCCGTCCAGGTTCAGTGAGATGACATGTGGTTCCGTCCAGGTTCAGTGAGATGACATGTGGTTCCGTCCAGGTTCAGTGAGATGACATGTACTTCTGTGTTCTGTCCAGATTCTGTATCCAAAATATAGTTTTCACCCGAAATCTCACCCCCCCAGTCACGGCACACGCAAGCTGCTACTGCACTATATAACATCAATAACGTCTTTACTTATAGGAGGTACCGGCATCGGTTCAATTTGCAAACAATTTCACAGTTAAGGACGGCACAATAATAAAACAAATGCATAAATTTCATACACACAGATAACAAAAAATTTGGTGTAAGTTTGTACAGTAATTATGAAAACATATCTCAACCTTAAGGCACCCCTCTACTCACTGCCGTGTTTTAACGAGTTAATGAAATGGTAAATGTCAACGAGTTAATAAAAATTAATATAAATTGATGATTCCTTTTGCTACTCATTTAGGAAATCCACTGAATACTGAGATATGTGTTAATTGAGCTGGATATCATCTCATGTATTATGGCACATAAAATCACTTGCAGTTGTTGAAGGTAAGAGTGAGCTCAAACATGAAATGGAGGGCATGGGATATCACACCTTTTTAAATAACAAAAGGCCACGGAAAGTATTCTGCTGCCCGGGTGAGTCAAAGATGCTCCACACAATCATCTGCTATATCGTATGATGGCTTCTTTTTAACAATTAACAAGTAGGCTAACATCATGGTATTAATGAAGTGGTCTAGCTCTTAAAACACTCTCAGTAGTGTAAAAAAAAAAAGTGATAGTCTTTTTTGTCACTTTGAAAATGAAACAGTGATAATACTTGTGATAGTATCATTATCAAGAAAATAAATGAACTCCTAGGGATATTTATAGTGGCAAAAAATAAAAAAATAAATGATCTGAAGATACTAAGTCATTCCCCTCTTAAAATATCTGAGAAACATTCTCATAAACACTGCTCCAGATACAAAACCATTCTCTTACACTATGTACTACTATTCCATCATTTCAACTCAAAACATAGAAATTCAGATATAAACTGCTTCTTATAACAACCAGGTTTTTAGATAAAATAACAATTTAGGTCTATTAATCACGTTCAAATCCACATAATTTCAAATTCACACAATTTCAAAAAAAGATTCAAACACAAGAAATGATCCGTCTTCCTTACAACTTGTCAAGTTTTTTCTTCTAGTTGGCATCTTCAAATGTACAGGGCCAACTTTTTTTGCCATTCACTCATTTAAAAAAACCAACACATCTTCATTGATAACTCTCAAAGACAGCTCAAATTCCGGCAAGGGACAGCTCAAATTCCGTAACCAGCAATTTATAAACCCTGCTCTCTAAGATTTGGTTTTGGTCAAGCTCCTTTAAAAGTTCTTCAAAGCGTGTTACCACGATGGGCTGCTGCGAGGTTTTATTTTTCCACTCGGCTAAGGTGTCCACAAAGCTGGCTTCCCACTCTGCAAAATCATCTTTCAGATAGCCAAACTTGGCCTTTGCATTGAAACTTGCAGTAGGATCCAGAGTGGTAATGAACTGTTCTGCCAGTTCAACCTTCAGGTTTTCTACTATGAAGTAGCAGAGTTTGTGGAAACACTGGTCGGTTGATATTGAGGTTTCCACTTTGTCAGGTAGCAGAAGTTGCGCTCTTTGGCTTTCTAGCGCTCTTTGGCGTTCTGTTGTATTACCATTGTTAGAATTATCATTGTGATCGTTACAGTTATCATTACCATTATCCTCACCATTACCATTGTTACAAATATCCTCACCATTACCATTGTTACCACCATCCTCACCATTACCATTGTTACCACCATCCTCACCATTACCATTGTTACCACCATCCTCACCATTACCATTGTTACCACTATCCTCACCATTACCATTGTTACCACCATCCTCCCCATTACCATTGTTACCACTATCCTCCCCATTACCATTGTTACCACTATCCTCCCCATTACCATTGTTACCACCATCCTCCCCATTACCATTGTTACCACCATCCTCACCATTACCATTGTTACCACCATCCTCCCCATTACCATTGTTACCACCATCCTCCCCATTACCATTGTTACAGTTACCATTACCATTGTTACAGTTAACAGAACCATTGTTACCATTATCCTTACTATCATTACACTTATCAGGGCCATGTTTTATGTAGTTCTTAGTCCATTGCAGATACATTTCTGAATCAATCTTTGGGTTATCTCCAAGCCAATCACTTAATGTTTTTGCGTGATAACCGATGACATCTTTGTCATTAGCCCTGTTTAAATGTAATCTATTCTGTGCTTTGAACTGGCGGCTAGGATCTGGTATGATTCTGATGAGCTTCCTTGCATCGTTTAACCCCATATCATTGACCATTTTTTTAAATTCATTTAACCCATTTACGTTAATAAGAGGAACTCTTTCTGATCCGTCGCCTACGGTCCTATTTGCTATACTTGACCTCGGGCCTTTTTTACAGCGTTTATGATAAATTAGGCAGCCCACCACCAACACAGCAATTGGAATTATGATAAGGAGAAGCAAATATAACAAATCTTTGGTATTGGCTACTTCAGCTGCCCTGGTGGTCGACGGTGTGACAACACGTGCCGACGTGACATTTTCCGCGGGGGCTTTCGTGGAAGATGCTGTGGTCGTGGTTGTCTGCAGAACGCATTCGGTCTGTACTAAAGAGAATGTTCTCTGGACATATCCTGCAATGCAATCCCATTTAACATCTCTTGTTGATGATCCATTGACCACAATGATCCAGTTCTCAGAGGCGTGCCTCGCTGTCCACGGCTTGCATGCAATGTCTCTGTGCCTCAGCTGCTCCTGATAAAACCTGGAGATAGCAGTAAAAAAAGATAAAGATGATGATTGAAATGTGCAAAAGTTTTTCTTTTAAAGTTAACAAATGACTAGTTATAGCCCAGAAACAATCAGAGTCTTTTGTGTCATGTCTTATTTGACACACAGCAACCTGCCTTCTATGATTTATTTTCTAAGTTTTTTTTTCAGATGTTGTCTCAAGACACATCTAGAGATTTTGGTTCTCCTAATTTACAGGAAACATTACAACTAAACACTTTAAAAAAAAAAAAAATGTGCCCCGCTGAAGATGTTAAGGACAAACGGTATGGAGGGGAAAGTTGGATGTTATTAATTAAAAACTCCTAAGTTCAACTTTTTATTTTGTTAGGCCTGGATTTGTACTGGGTCAGCTAATACTCTGCATTTCCAGGGAATCTGTGTCAGTACAGATCTTATGTTTATCCACGACTCTTTTTCAATGGAGACAATGAAAAAAAATTTTTTTGTTAAAATATATAAGTTTGTTTAAAAAAATGTTCTTGATTACTTTTCAAACCCCTTTTGTTCTCCAACCCAGCCCCTACTCCAAACGGGCCCCTAATCCAACGGAGCATTCCACCGCCCACTTTAAGAAACCACTGGTCTAAAGGTGTCAAAGTAATTAACTATTCACTTTGTTTTGATAGACAGCATTGCTCGGAATTAGAGACGGACCGAAAGTGATATTCTGCTTTCGGCCAAAACCGAAACTAGGCCAAAATTTAAAAATGACTTTCGGCCAAAACCAAAATTAAACAGAACGTTAACATTTCAGTTTGGACCGAAGCCGAAATTTAACCCATATATTTAGGTATTTTGAAATTCGTCCACGCATACATTCTGCATACATCAAAAAAATGTTTGGGGAAAGTATCAATATTTACATTCTTTTTATTAAAAATGAGATCACAGTGAATATTTATAAATAAACATTTAATGAATACTTTGGCTTTTACTATTTTAATTTAAAAGTAATTTAAATTTCTTTAAAATGTTTTTTTAAAAAGTATTACGAGACGATAAAATTTGGACAGGGGGGTGGGCGCAAAATTCTTTCAAAATAGACCCTTGAGTGCTCTTTTCTTTTATAATATAATTAACAATCTAGAGCATATACCTATAATAATTATTGTGGCTCTAATAAAGCCAATTGTTACCTAAATATCAGTTATTAAGGGTATAGAAAATAGAAATATCACCACAACGTTTCACGGTTCTCGTCATACTAGTGCTTTGTGTTTTCATAAATAGCCGGCAAGATATCGCTGCATTAATATTTAGCCTAGTACCAACACATTAGTCTTACCGTGCTGGTGACATAATTATTTGGTTCGGTGAACAACCTCCCTCACCTCCCTTATTTTTTAAACCGGGTCACTTATAATAGTTCTTCTGAAGGGTCTCGGCGGAGAATCGCAAGACATCTAAATTGGTCGCCTAAATCATAAAAATAAAGATAAACAGCTTTGCAGTAGGCCCACTACATAATTATAATACAAGCCAGTGAAGCATGCACACACTTGTTATTACGTCAATAACAATGTTTATGAGCATGATAATGATGAATATCAAGAAATAAATGAATTGAAAAAGCCTAGGTTAATTAATTTTAGAAAAAAAAAAAAAATAGTATGAGAAATATTACCATTCCCTAGGATTATGCAATATTATTCATCTTTGCTTATGGCAAAATTGATGAGTATGATAATGATAAATCAAATTGAATATTACAAATGAAGGAGTTGAATAAATCTAGGTTTCCAAATTTTATTTTTGAAAAAATTAAAACAAAAACAATGATATAAAAATATTCCCATTCCACTAGTTTTTCTTTCACAAAACTGTTTACTTTTGCCTAGGCCTAATTAAAATTTAATTTTTTGGAAATATAGGACAAGTAGGTCATCATGCAGCTGTGAGCAGTTTGGGCAGAGTATTAGTCATATAACATACGATGACAGCTAGAATAATATCAGAATGCCAGCCTAGAGAAAGACAGTCTGACCTCTGGTAGATGACCGAAAACCCCAGTCATTTTTCGGCCAGGCCGAAACCAAAACTAAACCGAAAGTTACTATTTCAGTTTCGGATGAAGCCGAAATTAAACAGAAATTTAACTTTTTGGTTTTGGACGAAACTGATCAAATGGCCAATTTTGGCGCCGAAACCAAAGCCGAAATTCAGAATAAAAACCTTTAAATTATTATTTTATCAATAGTCCAATCAGATAACGTACCCAGTGTCACATGGCTTGCATACGTCTCCATCACAGTACTGCCCTTCCTCACAATGTCCGATTTTGGTACATAGAGCAGCCACATTAGATGGTGTCATGATGAAACACAAGAATGCAAAGAATATAATCTGAAAAAAAGAGTAATGCAAAATGCTCCTATTTAGTCAATGAAAAATGTTGGATTACATTCACTTCAATTTGAGATTCATTACATTGTCCATTAGAGGAATAGAAAAGAACAAGTCTTAAGTTATAAAGACATTAAAATAGGAAACTGGAATGTTCTCATTTTCATTATTGCTTTTTCCATTCCTATACATTGGAAAATTTGTACACATTTGATCCTCAGTTAACAAATGCCCCATGTAAAGAACACATTGGTTAGTGAACAAGTTTTGCGAATATGCTTTGTTAACAATTTTTGCCTCGGTTAATAAACATTACTTTGGATTACGAGCATTCACATCCACCCATTACACCACCCCACCAACTGGAATATGTCTATAACGATTGATATTTTAATTTCATTCTATATTTTTCATTACAGAAGAACACATAAAACACATTTTTCTAAGGCTCATAGAGATTAATGGAATTGACAAAGCTTTCAATGGGAAACAAAGTTTCAGTTACAACAATTAGGTGTCAAAACAGAGTTACAGAATAGTTTAAGTTCATTATCCCACGTTCCATTATATAACATAAGTTTTGACTCCTTAACTGATCAGGCTCTTAGCCAAGACACACTATGGCAACGAACTTCGGCCCTGAAATGCCATCATGTTAAGACTTATTTAACACTAAAACTTCTGCATTTGGGCTCTATGACCTTATCTCTGATGCATCGCTCCATTATAATCTAATCTCTCTTGCGTTGGGCACAACTTGCAAGCATCTGTAATACATCTTTTGGGGCTTATTTGACCAGCCCTTCATCCACTCAGCCTTCAGAGCAGATCCCTGACCACAACTCACAATCTCTTGTTCAGCAATACAAAAACAGAAAATACAGACGTTACCACCCGGGAGTTTCAACACATATAGACCTTTTAATTATCAGTAGATAAAGAATTGTGTAAGTTGGTGTAAGCAAATTTTATCAGTATCCCAAAATTGTAGAACAGTGTACACATTTGGCCACCACTGCTGTAGTCATATTTGTTTTATATTTATGAAATTAAAAAACTGGTGTGAATTAAATTTTACACAATTGTTGCAAAGGAACTCCTGCGCCACTAAGTAATTAGTAAAAATAAAATATAGTTGAAAAAAAAAAAAAAAAAAAAAAGAACTAAAATGCTTTTCCCTCAATGTTTGTATGTTGGTTACACAAAAGGGAGATAGTTCAACTAAATTAAGTTTTAACATTTGAGTGACTGATAGGTACAAACGTGGAAATATAATTTTTTAAATCCTGAAACTGTATACCAGTATATAAAATAAATTCAACAACAGTCTCAGTAACTTCATCTTGGCTAATTTTTCTCTTAACAATAGAACTTTAAATTGAATATAGAATGAGGAAAAAAAAAACACTATTAAATCAGTGATACTGACTGATAAAACAAAAATTATGGACACAGATTGAAACTTAATAATTTTTATGGACAAAGAAAGTTATAAAAAAATATATTTTAAAGGAGATTACAAAGCTAAAATAAAATTCAAATATCTGAAAGTGATTAATTTCTTCTGATTATGTCATTTTATAATTGTAAAGCATCAACAAAATATCACTAATGCTAACAATAGTAAGAATGAGATATCTTATTTAATTGCACTTCAAAAGATTTTTGAAAAGTATCATTTTTTGATGTTTTTACATACATTATCAATAACAGGACCCTAAATTTATCGATGGCATACAACTTTAATGTCAGTTCATATTGCTGCAATTTTTTTTCTCTTCAAAAGAACTTACAATTGTAACAAATAATCAATATTTTTAAAAAGTAATTTATGTCTTTTTTATGATTGTTGGAACATGTGTAACATTACACAAAGCCATCAATCTCTGTTGAATGACAACACAAAGCAGGATGGAGTTAGCCTGTTACATAGACACCAAGGTGCCCAGCCTGCAATTCCAAGCTACTATTTACTTAAAGATGAGGACACAAATTGCTGTACATATAAATACCCGAGCCAGTACTTAACCTCTTAAAACAACAAAACACTTACCTTGTTCATTTTTTTCTCCACTCTGTACCTTTCAGAAAGGAAATTTTACTTATTGTCTTTCACATGAGTAGCTCTAGCAGGAGGCTAGCTAAACATCACAATATCACTATGGCTGATACTACTTGTCATCAGTAGCTCTAGCAGGAGGCTAGCAAAACATCACAATATCACTATGGCTGACAATGATTGTCTTTCACATCAGTAGCTCTAGCAGGAGGCTAGCTAAACATCACAATATCCCTATGGCTGATACTACTTGTCTTTCACATCAGTAGCTCTAGCAGGAGGCTAGCAAAACATCACAATACCACTATGGTTGACACTGATTGTCTTTCACATCAGTAGCTCTAGCAGGAGGCTAGCAAAACATCACAATATCACTATGGCTGACACACTCTCAAGCTACCCTGTTTAAATGAAAAGATGAATGTTATTTTAACAACATTTGACAAATACAATAATTAGTGGCTGAAAGGTCTCCAGCAAACCTATTGGAAAACTGCAATAACACTATAAACTATAAGTACGGTATTTAATCAATACTTTTTTAAAACATGAAATCTAATTAAAACGTATACTTAACTCATGAAAAGATTCTATTCAATCAAGAGATTCCCTCTTTCTAACATTAGAAGCAATTTTAACAGCTTCAGAATGGATATACATTTTTATTCACTATCGGATAAGGTACAGGGAGAGGGTAGGAGGTGGATGGAAGGGTTAGGAGTCAGGTGGCACAGAGAGATGGTTAGAGGAAATAGGAAGAGAATATAGAGTTTTGGCTATATATGATGAGGTTGGAAGTGGAAGAATTTTCCAAGCTGAAAGAAGGATGTGAGATGTGGAGGAGATGGATTGAGGTGTTGGGAGGTGGATGCTGGGTTCAGCAGTGCCTGTTGGGCATAGGCGTGAACAATATATGATGAATTAGGGAGGAGGGCGTAAAGAGTTGGTTGAGGATAAAGGTGATATGATGTGGATGGATGACATTTGGAGGTAGTTCAGAGATTGAGAGGAGAGGGTGGGAGGTGGTTTGAAGTCCTGGATGGGGGGATGGGAAGTAGATAATGGAGGTGGAAGGTGAACGAAGGGGATGTCAAAGACTTGTTTTGATTGGAAAATGGCTTGAGGTAGAGGGCGGTAAATGAGCAAGTTGTAATGGCTAGAACCACCTTTATATTCAACAGCTGACACAATGGTTTAATTTATCCACTTGAACAGTTACAAGTCAGGACTTGCTTAACAATATCTAAAACTAAAAATAATTTGTTTAAAAACCCTGGTGAATTTACAGCTTCATGTCAACCAAAATATATAACAACAAATGCATGTAAAATAAACAAATTAACCACGGGTGACAAATTTTTATGGAAATTTAAATATGTCAGTTTTTGAAGTTTCCTATAATATTTCTGTAATCCGTACTGCTATTACCAAGCTAAACTTTAAGAAATTATATTTCTGGCTATCAATTGGAAAAGTCAGGCTTGAACAGTAGTAAAATATACAACAGAAATAAAAAAAAGAAAAATATAGACTTTATACTTTTTATTAATCTGGAACTCAGTGAGCACATTATAATGTGGCTGCATGCATTAAGTCTATTGTAGTATTCACTACTAATTCAAACAATAGAGCTAATAGCAGAAAGCTAATGATATTTATAAATAAGCAAAGTGGCACCCGTGAAAATGCATATTATCTTATTATATCCCTGACAAATAATAATAAAGGGCATTGCCCCTTTGGTCAAAGAAATTCATCCAGTGCAGTGCACATTCTAAGTGCACGCATACCTGTGCCATCCAGCTTTGCTCAAAGCAAAGATATGTCATAGAAAAATGAAAATAGTCAATGATTTTTCTTGCAATACACTTACAGCCTGGCGTCTTCTAGTTTATCCCTCAATGAAGCCGACCATTAAACTGACCAGTGAAAACATGAGATACCGGTATCTAAAACCTTGATACATAATTGTTCCACTTTAAAAAGCAGAGGTATCCTTTGATCGAAAGAATCAGAAATTTGCATGTTGACTCAATCCATGCCCTAACATTTAAATGTGTAATGATCTACCATAATGGGTCGTTTAAACTTTATGTATTACAACCATTTTCAGAATAAGGCAGGGAAAGACAGGGGTGCGTTCATTGTGAGTTTAAGGTCCCCAGTGGGAGATGGACAGCATATTTTTGAGGAACACTGATCTAAAAAATGCTGTTGTAAACCTTAACAACCTTTGGATGATATACCATACCCTCTTCATCACGGATACCTAAGATCAGCACGATCAGGGCAAATACTTTCCATTAAAGTTAGGACCGAAAGATATAAAAATTCTTTTAATCCTCAGTCAGTATGAATTTGCCAGCATGCTCCACCAGCAGTTAACAAATCTAACTTCTCCTTACCTAAGTCATTATTGTCACTAAGTGAGTTCATTTTTTTGGGGTATATGATAGCTGATTTTTATGCTAGAGAAATACTTTATATGTCTTATGCTTAAATTGTTCTAACTGTAAAATGTTGTCTTGGTTAAAATGTGTATTTATTTATGTGTTGAAAATGAATATGTAAGATGTGGGTCAATAAAAGGATCTTATCTTATCTCATATTATCTATACAATGTAGTTAACCCTAGGTAATTTGTTAAGTTTGTATATTTTACACTGTGTCATCGTTATCACGGAGTGCACATTTTTATCTTTTCAAAATATTGCACAAAACAAATTCTAGGCACTCAGCTCCTCAAAAAACATTGGTGCAGTGTATCATATAATACAGTACTGTAATAAAGCCTGCTAAGCATGTTATAGATTCATTCCTTTATTCGGAGGCGTATCTTGTGCTGCCTGGGACAAAATGAAAGTATCATGCCCCCCCCCCCCCCACCACCCGAGTTTAATAAAAAATTAATAAAATCATCCATGTGATTGTTGCCCTCTACATTCCCAAAACACAAATTTTTTGCACTTCATATGGTTTGTTATTATTTGGATGAGTGATAAGTGCATTAGTCAATGCTATTTTGCTTGAAGTTTCGTTGCACTGATTGACACTGCATTTTCATTATTAAAAGTATATTTAAAGGTTAAGTTTTTATTACTTTATAAATTTAATAAAGGTATATTTTTGGAATAAATAATAAGTAAACTTATGAAACATCAAAAATATTTTTTGTGTTTTACTAACAATTTAAAAAGCAATCAATTATATTTAGTAATTTGCTTTAAGAAGTAAAAATACTTTATCAGTTTTGTCATGCGTTATTAAATCAAAGAAACTTAGAGCTTTGGATAAAATAGGCAATTAACAATATGATGTCATTTGTGTGTTTTTTTAGATCAAATTAATTTTAATTTTATGCGCAATATTAAAAACTCACTAAAAAATTCACTTAAATCAACAGATGTTTGGGTTTTCTCGATTAATGTTAATGTGATTACGATGTAATTCTTAGATCATAATTTTTTGAATAACTTTCAAACTGGGATAAAATGCTTAAAATAGGTCATTTATTGTTATTTTAAATGTTTTTGTAATTTATAATGATTATATTTAACATTTACTAAAATAAAAGCGGAAATATTCATTTTTAGCCCATTTCATTAAAATGTATTCGATTGCCTTAAAATAATAAAAAATCACTATCCTTGTTGTTTCTAAGAATCCAAACATATTAAAATTATATTTGTTTCTTTGTTGTTACATGGTCAGCCTAGCTCATTCTTATATATATATATATATATTATTATATGTAATTATGTATTTGTATGCATGAACTACCACTAATACAATAACTAAGTCTAATATCAAACTATTATGTAGTTTTGGTCAAGTTACGCTTTACAACTCACCCTGTGTTTCTGTATGAATGAACTCGCTAGAGTTATTATTATTATTATATGTTGTCTTATATAGCGCGGTACCCCAGCCTAGGGCTAGGCTCACCGCGCTGTACATAAAAATATTAGCAAAGGAAACATAATCGTGACAATAAAATAAAGTGCATTTATGTGATACAAAAAACAGCTGTATAGAGACAAAACAAAAACAAATTCATATTCACCCCACCCACCCCAGAACTTTTACATGACATACCATGGACGGCAGCTAGCAGCATCGTTTATCGGTCAGATGTGGGGAATCAGTCGGGGTAATAGAGTTTAAAGAGATGTGTTTTGAGTGCAGTTTTGAAGGCCTGTGTGGTTGGTATATTGCGGATGTTAAGTGGCAGAGAATTCCATTGTTTGGGGGCGCAGAAAGAGAAAGATCGTTCACCATATGTTTTAGTACGTGTCTTAGCAATGGACAGAATACGCGTGTCTGCGGAGGAGCGAAGCTGTCGAAGGGGTGAATAGACAGAAAGAAGTTCGGTTAGATAGGAAGGGCAGGAATCTGAGAAAAAGTTATGACAGAGAACAGACAGCTTGTAATCAATGCGTGCCTGTATAGGAAGCCAATGAAGTGAGTGGAGTGACATGATCACGTTTTTTTGCCTTTAGAACTAGCCTAGCAGCTGAATTTTGAATCTTTTGTAGTTTTTCTATGAAGTGTTTTGGTGAACCTGACAGAAGAGAGTTGCAATAGTCAAGACGAGAGAGAACAAGAGCACAGACTAGTGTTTTTGTTGCGCTAACTGTGAGGTAGTGGCGGATGGAGCTGATCTGACGGATAGCGGTGTATGCAGAACGACAAGTGTGAGAGATATGTTTATCAAGAGACATGTTGTTAGAAAGAATATAACCAAGATTCCTAGCAGAGGATGTAAACTGTATGTCGGCGTTACCTACTTGAAATGAGTTGGGGAGAGTTGAGGTAGATGATGATTTGTGATTGTGAATGAGGAGTGCTTCCGTTTTGTCATCGTTCAGCTTCAACTTGCTGTGTGTCATCCAAGACTTAACATCACCAATGCACTCCTGCAAAGTCTGGACATCGGAATCCACAAGAGAGGGATGGGTATGCTTGTATAGCTGCGTGTCATCTGCGAATGACTGGCTTTCAACAGCATGCCTCCCAAGCAAGAGGAGCAGTGGCCTGGTGTACAATGTGAATAGAACCGGGCCCAAACTGACCCCTGTGGCACTCCGTACACCAAATCAGCACTGCCGGAGTTAGCCTTTCTGTTTTTTATATTAATGAACGGAAGGGATGTTTTTGATTGATGATTTTTTAAAGTTGACACTTCTTGCTGCATATCTAGAGGGGTACAATAAACTTGCTACTTTCGCCACAAAATTAAAGTGCCGGCTGAAATTAATCCAGGAAATGGGGAAAGAGGTGGGGGTTAAAGTGCAGTTCAGGTGCGTATATTATTTCTGATCGTATTTTTTTAGTGTAAACTTATGATAATTCTTTATAAAAGTATTTTTAAAAATAAAATATCATCTTTTTGTTGGAATAAAACAACAATTTAACAAGTTTTACGAGATAAAAAAAATACATTTTCTTGAATCTTTTGTCCTTTACGGTGCCATTGTGGTAAATCAAGGATAACTCTTCTGTACTAAAAGATACGTTATAAAAAATGCCAAATTGGATGTGTCATGATTAAAATAAGTTTTGTTTTTATTATTTAACTTTATTAGCCAATATACCCGGCATAGTGCACGGGACTGCATTCGGAAAAAAAATCTTGCTAAAGCCTTTTAATTCACATTAGTATTAAGCAAAATGTCAATATATTACTATGATGTCACTATATTTAAAAAATAAAACAATTTCTCTCCTATAAAAAGACATATAATAACCTTTGTAAACATTTCTTTCCCCGATGGGATACTGGTGGGATTCGGCATTCGGATCCCGTTTTCCAATGGTATCCCTTTTCGCGGAGGGATCATGATCGGGATCCCATTTTACGGTGGGCTCTCAATTCTGGTGGGATCCCGATCCCGGTCACGTAGGGTTCCCGATCCCGGTGGGGTCCCGTTGCCTGGAGGGATCATGATCGGATCCTGATTCAGTTGGATTCCGATCCCGTCGGGATCCCGTTTTCCGGTGGGATCCCGTTTCCCAGTGAGATGATAGATCACGATCCCGGTCGCACTAGGTTCCCGATGTGATCCCGTTTTCGGGTGGGATCCCTTTTCCCGATGGGAACCTCTCCTTCAATGGGAAACCGGATGGGTAGGGGGATTGGTAGGTGTGTCAAAGGTTATAAAAATATCACCGCAACGTATCGTATTGATCGTGATGGTCATATTGTTGCTTTGGGGACTTTGTGTGTCACAGTGAACTAGCTATCTGCGGGTGGGGGAAGGTTGGTTCCGCCGATCGAAATAATGACGTCACAGCACGGAAAGACGTGTTGGCGGACTACAGTGTGTTGTGACTATGTCATGTTAAATATTACCACTACAGCGATCTTTTTATGAAAACCCAAAGCAATAGTATACGCAGTGGCGTAGTGAGCTTAACTCGCGCGCGGGGCACAATACCTTTTTAGCGCCCCCTCCCCCTCTATTCGAAAACCATACAATATTTATGTAAAATATACTATTTGGCGCCTCTTTGTGAGTAGCGCCCGGGGCATGATGCCCCCTTGCCCCCCTCGCTCCGCGACTGAGTATACGGGCATACGATAACTGCGAACATGTTGTTAACAAACATGTATGTACATTTTTAAAGCATGCCGATCGCTTCATCAAACAAATAACGGCAACGCTGTTGTGTAAAAAAAAACCTCCAAAAACACGTGCATGTACATTCTCATTTATTAACGCACATCATGTATATAAAGACATTTCAAGCACATGTTAATATATTGCCGCCATATTGGTTTTCGTTTATCTCGATCCTCGGTTATCTCGACGCCTTTTGGCATACCCCGTGGCCGTCGACATAACCGGGTTCTACTGTATATAGCCATGATCTCAAGGGCAGCCGCCTCCCGAACATGTTCAGGTCTACGCTTTGTCACTGCTGCATCCGCCAAGGCTAAATGTATGGAGGGACGTGAGGGTTCCGCGTATGGCGGATTGACTGGGATTAGGGTCAGACGTTCTCTATTTTGGGGCAGGTCGACTGTCCTTTCCAACTCCACGAACTTTTGCATGAAAGAGGATCTCTTTTGTCGCCTGCCCGCCATTCAGTTGTTCTTTATCTGGATCGACGGTTCCTTCTCGTTTAGCCGACGGTACGGTACTTCGTATAGCTTTTCCCCTCCTTATTTCTAGCGGTTCTACATTGGCCAAGACCTCTACAGCAGCTGGGTGTATGGTCCTGAATGCGCCACTGATGAGTCTCTGAGCCTGATTCTGGATTTGGCTCAACTTTTCCAATGCGGCCTTGCTTGCAAAGGATTGGACTGGCATGCTGTAATCCATCACCGAACTTAAACTTCCTGGCTCTAGGAATAGAGCTCTAAGCGTTCTTGCGCCCGCGCCGGATAATGATGGATATATGTGCCAAGTTTGGTCAAGATCCAACATGCCATGTAAAAGCCTTTGTGGAACAAACAAACAAACCCATTTTGAACTAAGCGATCCCACTACCAGTAATAACGGAAAATGAGTCCGCCTTATTATATATGATCACCAGCCCTCAACTTCAAATTAGACCCCACAAATCACTGGCAACGTATTTGCTTAATGACCTCACGCTATCATGGCCGACTTCCCCCATCCCACCCCCATTTCTGCATCGTCACAAATGTTTAAAAGATGGGACGCATGATCACACATTAGCACAAATAAATACCCCCCCCCCCACTTTCCAGTAGCTACACTCCAGGACAATGATGACGTGTGCGTCCGCTGACTTGGTCGGTAATCCACTTATAATTCCCCCCCACCCCGCCCCACCACCGAATATCACATTAGGAAATGGCGTTAGCGGGCCGTCGAGCTTACGCTCCTTATGCCCTCCCCGGCGCCCACCCGCACCTGCCGGCCGCCTCGGCGGCAGGCCGTGCGGAAGGGCGCCAGAGACCTCCCCGGGCGTGGAGCGTCCCCGCCCGCAACCGCTCGATCGGGTTCGCCGACGGAGACCCTCCCCGACCGGAGACATCTGGTCGACCAAAGACGCTGTGTTTCAAGCGTCCGTAGTCCACTCTCCCAGGGGCCGGGACGGTAAATTAACGTCCTAATATCTCCCCCCACCCGTCCCGGGGAAGCATCGGACGCCCTCTAAGAGGGATTCTACAGTGGGTTTCCACCTCGCGACTAGTTTGCGAAATAGCTGGGACGAAACGGTTGCCTAGGAGCAGCTTTCTCAGGGCTGCATATTTAGAATCACCGGCTATAGGCTTCCACCACAGCCTATAGCCTCATATCCCTTAACGGCAACTTGTAATCATGATCCCCACCACCAACCAAGGCTACCCTTCTATGGCCTATCAGTATATTCCGAGCGCTCTGAGGGTAAAATATGGTTTTGGGGTGGGGGGGCGTGCGTATTGCCGATCGTCCGTGTCATAAGCTTACCCCCATGCTCCAGCCCCACCACACTAATGAAAAGGGCCTACACGTGAAATTTCCAAAGTAATCGTCCATTATTATGGCATAAGCTATATACATATTGAAGTTGAAGGCTTCTTGTGTTGATGGATATTAGCCAAAATGGGCCAAAACCATTCATACAAAGGATCCCTCTGAGAACGTGATCCCACCGGGGAACGGGATCCCACCGGAGAACAGGACCCAATCTTGGAACGGGATCGCACTGGGAAAAGAGATCCCATGGAGAACAGGAACCCAAAGGGTATGGGATCTCATCGGGAAATTGGATCCTATCGGGATAGGCTTCGCCAAGGTCAGGACTCCAATGGGCTTGAGATTTCTACCGGGAACGGTATCCCATCAGGATCCCAAATGAGTTTGGGATGCCTCCGGGATAGGGATCCCATCGGGAAACGGGATTTTATTGTATCAGGATCTCGCTGAGTACAGGATCCCTTCAGGAGCAGGATCTCATACTGAGGACTAGAATCACCACTGGGAAGAGATCCCACTGGGGATCGGGATACCTTTCGGATTCTATTTTATGAATGTTTTTTTTTTTTAAGGTTAGAATTTAAAAAAAAAACATTCATGTGTTTTTTACAGGCCCCTTAAAATGTTAGCTAAAGGGTTTTAAAAAAATGTTCATTTCTGAATGCCATCACGAGCGCCGCCGCCACGAGGGACGCAGTTGGGACACGAAAAAAAATTAAAATTATGAGTTCATTACCCTTCAGTACCCGTATTTGAATATGGATAATCAATTGTATGTCTAATAAGTTTTATCTAAATCCATTCACCCAAGCAGGAGCATTTGTTTGGAATTATAATTTTACATCTCATATAAGAAAAAAACACATGAATATTTGGCCCCTATCCCTAAACGGAACATCTAATAAGGTTCAACCCCCCCCTCCCCCCCCCCCCCCCCCCCCCAAAAAAAAATAAAAAATAAAATCTAAACCCTTTTTTTGTCCTCCAGTATTTCATTCTTTTTTGTGAACGTGTCTATAGTTTGAAAATTTCATTTACCATACTAACTTACAGGTGGTTAAAAATCTGGCCACAGGGTGACAGAAAAAAAAAAACAAAACAAATGGGGCTCTGTAACATTGGTTGGGGGATGTTCAAAGACGCTTTAGAAATCAAATAAAAAATAAAAAAAGGGCTTTATAATTCAGCATTAGTTAACTATTACTGCCTGGATTTAATTAATAAAGAATACATGTAAGTTTACTTGCTAAAAAACGAAATGCGTTAAGAAATAAGAAGAAATAATGTTGCTACTTTCACCACTGACAAAATGTACCGCTAATTTATTTGTTTGAAATTAATTTTTGTTTATTTACAGTAACACACTGTCTCCCTTTTTCCTCTCCATTTCTTTCGCTGTGTTGGGTAATACATTTTTGACATGTCTGCTGCCATGGCAACAAAGATGGAGGCCATGTCAAAAAAAGTAGTACCTAATTTACCGTCCAGTATCTGTCTGGAAGGAAAGAGGCACTGGAAGAAGTGGAGTCCTTCAATTACTTAGGCAGCACCATAGACACAAACGGCGGATCCGACGCAGACGTGAGGTCTAGAATTGGAAAAGCTAGATCAGCATTTGTGTTATTAAAGAAAATATGGGAGTCGAAGCAGCTGAAACTTCAAACCAAAGTCAGAATCTTTAATACAAATGTCAAAACAGTCCTACTTTATGGAGCAGAAACGTGGAAAACATCAGCGAGCATTACACAGAAAGTGCAGACATTCATAAACACATGCCTTAGAAAGATCCTTAACATCAAATGGCCAAATACCATCACCAACAAAGATCTATTAGAAAGGACATACCAGGTGCCCGTTGATGAAGACATCATAAAGAAAAGATGGAGGTGGATTGGGCATACTCTGAGAAAACCCCCAGATAGCACCACCAGACAATGTCTAACATGGAATCCACAGGGAAAAAGAAAGAGAGGAAGACCTAAGAATACATGGAGACGTGAACTAGAGACAGACACGCAAAATATGGGATACAACTGGAAGCAATTGGAAAGGAAAGCACAGGACCGGGATGAGTGGAAAATTCTTGTGGACGGCCTATGCCCCAGACGGGGTAAAAAGGCATAAGAAGAAGAAGAAGACTGAGACTGAGAAGGTTTGAGTAGTTTGATACTAAATTTTTTTACTTATTTAATTTTAATGAGAAAGGCTATCAGAAACTGAGAAAGGCTACCCTAGGGCCCTACATTGCCTACAATTTTACAATGATTAAATTGTAATTTAATAATTAGGATTAAAATGAGCTGGTTAATGCTGAGAGATTTCACCATGACTTAATTTGCGTGTTTTGTCCCTGGTTCCGATAGGGTCAAAACCCTGGTTCCAATATGGTCAAAACCCTGGTTCCGACAGGGTCAAAACCCAGGTTAGTGATTAGTTTAGGGTTCAGGTTAGGCTTATGGATAGATTTAGGGTTCAGGTAAGTTTAGGGATAAATTTAGGACATAAATTCACGGGTCGCGGCAACCAAGATAGCGGCACGCGATGATATCTCTCCGCATTTACCAATGGGCCTATTATAATATTTTTCGGATTTAGTTATAGTAATCAATATAATATAAGGTAAATTTTGAGAGATGGGTACGCATTTTTTACCATGGCCGCCATCTTGGTTGACACAACCCGTAAAATTAAGAATAAAACGTTTAAAAATAATGAAAAAACTTCCTAAATGTATCCCTCACCCTAAATCTATCCCTAACCTGAACCCTAATTACTAAATTAGGCACTTTGATGAAAAATTCAAAATATTTTTAAAAATATAAAAATACTACAACTGTATAGAGCCTGGAGAATAGATTACAAAAAAACTTTCTAGCTCAAGTGGTTCAAAAGTTATGAATTTTTTAGTAGGGACCTCAAAACCACTTTTTTACTATGGGGATTTCCTCCACATTTTGTGACCCTCATTTTGCCTTTTTATTAAAAAGCCTATAACTTTATTATAAAATGAGACAAAAATATAATAATATTTACAGGGAACATAGTTAAATAAGAGTACTTCTAAATAAAGCCACAAAAAATAAGTTTGTTTTCGTTAATATTCCGCAAAAATTAAAAAAATAATCATTATTATTTTCCTATAAAAGATGTATAAAATATGCTGACTCGACACTTATTTGTAATTAATTAATTAATTTTGTTAAAATATTTATTTTTTAAATTTCCCCAAAATAATAATTATAATAATATTCTTTAGATTTTAATTTTAAATTTTCAGTGCAATTGTTTAACATTTATAAGTATAAACAAATAAATAAGTGATTATTTGTTTCAATTAGTTAAAATGGATGATTACACTTTTTATTTTACCATTTTCTTTATATGTATGTTAGTGCCTTATCATATGAATGTCTGGGTATGACAAAAAAATTAGTTTGTCATTTATTTTAAGTTAGTAAATCCTGTTTCAACAATCAACATGAATTGTTAGAATCAACTTTGGTGGTTAATAGAAATTAAATTAAGATCTAGTCATTTACTTGAGGTAAGTACAAAAAAAAAATACAAAAAAAGTTTCAATAATTTTTCCTTATTAATATATTGAGTAATTCTTGTATTATTGTGGTTTAAAGTGTGTGTTTTTTGTTGAAAATACTGCGGATTATATAAGAATTCTCTTTTGTGATGTGATTAAATGTAGGCTATTTCAATATTAAAGGGAAGTGAACATTTTTATAATTATATATCAGTTTGTATAAATGAACATGTTAGTATCAAATTCAACTGAAAACAATAAAAACATAAGTAAATTTCATACCAGTTAATTTTCTGAATAATTTATCTAAACCAGAGCCATGTCTTAGCAACTTTTAGATAATAATATAATTTTTGAAAGCAATATTTCATTATTACTATTATAATAATACTTTTACTAGGCCTATCTAAGTCAAGACAAGGAAGTGCTTATCAATCCTGCCTAAGTCTAAGTCAAAGTCCATGGCAACCAACCTCAAAATTAAAATCATTGATATTTCATAAACCAATAATAATTAAATATGTTTTAAAACATTTTTTATTTATTTAAAATCATTTATTATTAGTTATATTTCCCATTTATATTCTGGATAACCAATGTAATGAATTATTCACTACCCCACGGCTGCTATCGTTAATTGGTAATAAGCAGACAAGCACAGTGGCCATAATGACTTATTACATAGGCATAGGCTAAAAAAATTACCTCCTTAAACTTTCGTTTTTGAAGCACACCTATGTTCTACACTCATGAATTTTGGATATGTTGTAAATGAACCTCTAAGCTAAATGAGCGGGGTATTTTTATTACGGAGCGCATTTAAAAAAAAAAAGTTATTGATCAGTGAAGTTGACCTATTTTTAACTTCAATTTTCAAAGCTTTAACCTTGAAAAATAGAATCAAACGAACTCTCAATACAACAAGCAAGATGTCGGCTTTAAGTAATTGGCGGATGTAGAGTTTATTATGGCTAATGTCTAGTTATGGAGCCATGGCGTCATTTGCGTGTTTTGTTATGTTGCTGATGACTTTAGGGTTCAGGTTAGGTTTAGTGATAGATTTAGGGTTCAGGTTAGGTTTAGTGATAGATTTAGGGTTCAGGTTGTGAGGGATAGATTTAGTGTTCAGGTTAGGGATACATTTAGGCAGTTTTTTCATTATTTTTAAACGTTTTATTCTTAATTTTACGGGTGGTGTCAACCAAGATGGCGGCCATGGTAAAAAAACGCGGGCCCATCTCTAGAGATTTACCTTTATTATTATGCTAAAAATCGAGTATAAAAGGCGAAACAACGATGATACCTTCAGTAAATTAAAACGTGGAGGTCGCCATTTAGAAAACGAAATTACGATACCCGTTTTTCGGGTATTTCCGGTCGATACCGAAGTGTCTACCCTAAATCTAAACCTAACCCGAACCCTAAAGTAAAGTCATTAGCAACATAACAAAACACGCAAATGACGTCATGTACCCATCTTTCAAAATTAGCCTAATATAGTACTAATTATAATCATGTTATTAAGAAGTATGAAACTATAAATAGGCCTACTTAATTAATAATAATGATTATAAAATTTAATTATAAAACCCCACTGAATTATATATTGTATATATTAATATTTAATAATATATAGGCCTAAAAACATTTAGCCTAGATTATATAAATATAGTACAAATAAAGATTTACCCAAAATAAAAGTACCGTAACCGAAATAACGTAACAACTGAAATTAATAAAAACTTAACAGTAGGCTTAAAATTACATTACACATTAACTTGTCATCTTTGGGAAATTATAATATCCTCAGCTTTACCAAGTTTTCATTCCGGAAATAGGAGAGGGGGGAGGTATATTATTTTAGGCAGTGTCTACACGTCCGGCGACGGACGACTAGTGGGAGATATCCTTCCAAAGGGCACGTGACAAGAGGTCGCCGGCAAAATAGTTGCATTGCATATGACATGATATTCCAATATTGTATACAATAATTACATATATTAGTCAGCTGATCCCTAGATAATAAATAAATACTGAAGATGTTATTAAACTAATCGGAGGTACATTCACGAACGAAAAAACTTTTTATTTTCGGGGAGAAAAGATCGCATGGGTTGGTTCCGGTTCGTTTACCGTCTTGCTGTGGAGTTAGTTCATAACTATGGATAGCGAGGCCGAAAAAGTTTTTGACTCAATGAAGGTAAAGGATTTGAAATTATACCTTCAATCTAAAGGTCAATTACTTAGCGGGAAAAAGGATGAATTGATCAAGAGAGCAAAAGGGACTCATCGCTTGTTCGAACACACAAATGTTGCGTGTAAGTATGCCACGCTTAGGCTTAGTGAAGTCAGTGATAATTTAATTCTTTAACTTTAATCTACCAGTTGACTAAGCCTTAGATTAAAGTTAAAGAATTAAATTTTGTTTATTCAATTGACGTTGATTCCATTGATTGATTTTTGGTACGCGATAAACTGGAAAGGCTTGAATAATAGTACTACTAATAATATGCCTATGCTATGCTATACATGTTATTTAAACAAAATGCGCAGTAGGCCTACAGTAATTAAGTGAACTTAGTTTAAGTATAGATATTAAAATTAAGTTTTAAGCTATTTAGTATGTTTTTTTTACACCGACACTAGTATCACTAATACTAGGTCTATTAATATTAAATATTAATTGATAAATTATCAATTTAAGCAGACCTATCAGTATGAGTCATGACTATTACTATTAAAGTAGGCCTATTAGTATTATGCTAATAATATCTACAGTTTAAGCTTAGGCCCAGGCTTAGGCCTAAATAGACTATAAGATTATAACTGTTTAACTGTTCTTTATACTGATAATTGATAAGTAGGCCTAATTTTAGTAATATTCTCCCAAATGAGTAGTCATTAATAAGAGAATAACAACTATTATTATTGAAATTACTATCATAAAACTATTGATTGATTCAATGAAGAACGATACACACTGAGTCTGAGTACCGTTACACACGATTTTTAACGTAATAAATAAAATTTAAAAGCAACCCTTGGTCACTAAATAAACTTTTCAAGTTTGGTTACAATCTTTTCTTAAATTATGTAAAATTATTCATTTAAAAATTCTTATAATTATTTAGAAGTTTAAGATTTAACAATAACGAATCACTTCATAATTGACAGTAATAATAGCCATTTCCGGCTTTTCGATCAAAAAAAAAAAATTCATACCCCCACTCACTTGGGAGATGCATAACTTTTCAGGGAGACGGTCAATGATAAAACTCAAAAAATGAAAAAAACTCTTAAATGAATGTAGTTAGCCACCCACTACACCTTATTTGCCTGCCATTACTAATAAAAAAGTATTTATGTGGTTTATATACTTACCCCGTCATTATAATAATACTGTCCGTGATACACAAAAAATCTCGTAGCATAAATCAATAAATCACCGGAACACAAAAACTGAAACGTCACTGATGATAAAAAGCAACTATTTAATAAACAAAGGTGACGTAGTATGCAATTTTCCAATGATACCGTGTAGCCGTACGCCAAATTGTAGAAACGGAATTTTCGACATTTTGGGACATGCGCAGAAGAATGCGCCGATGGGTATTAAAATCCCTACTTAATACTTTTCACTTTTTAAAAATTATATTACTATTACTACAACCATACGTAAATGCCTAATTAATTAAAGTTAGTGTCGTTTTAATTTAAGGGGATCCACGGGTCACAAAATAATCGAAATTTGACAAAAATATCGATTCTTGAAAACTTAGATTTTCTGTTAGATTAATATCTTTAGTATCATTTGGTAAAATTAAAATTATAAAATTATATAATTTTAACATAACAATTGTGATTTGAAGGGGTAGGGGGTCTATGTTTTTGTTTACAACTGACGGATAATTAGCTGTTTTTCAACACTCGTTTGCGCGGAAACCCTCCGTTCGATTTTATCATATTTGGTATCGTTGGAAAGCTAACCATCACACAAAGAATGCCATTCCGATGACTAATTTATCTAAAAATAACTATTCGCGTAAACACGCTGTGTATCACGTGTACACCGAGGTAGATGATTGGCTAATTCGTAGTTATAAACAATTCTTTGCATTTTGATTGGTCCATGTCCGCCATTTTCCTTTGCCGAAGCGTGACCTTAGGACATTTTCGCTTCGCTACGTGTAAACAAAGAGAAAGCTTCTTTCGCCTATTCACAGTGACAATTTACTTTACTGTTTAAGAATTTGATTATTTTGCAATTGATTTCATCACTTACGGTAAGATTAATTTATATATTATATTTTTATAATAGATTTTGGTATTATATTTTTGTTCATTGGTAATGTTGACTAACCTTAGTGCGTTAGCGTCAGAAACGCCTTAGATTTGGCATTTGGAATTAGAAGTAAACTTACACGGGGTAGACTACTATATTACCTATACTTGTACTTTATATAATAAGAATAAACGAATAGTGTTATAAATTTTTCTATTTTTAATTTATAGTATAACGATTTATTTCTGGTAGGTTTCATTTTCATGTGGTAACTTTAATTATAATATACTTACACTTACACCACATGTGAAACATTTGAAATTGAAATTGAAATAGGTATAGGCTAGGCCTATTATTATTACTAATAGTTCTTGTTGGTCCTACTAAATTATTAAAATTAGTGTTACATCAATTGTATAGTTTATAGTTGGTTATTTTCAATTACATGTGATATACCGGTTGCATTGTTTATATTTTTTCTTATTATTATACTAACAATTTTTATTATTTCTCTATTACTTCAGTGTCATGCCTCCAACTAAAGAATACACTAAATCTACTGCCCCAAGATCTAAGCTGAAGAGAAAGCGACAGACAGCTATGGCAAGAGCGACAAAGTTGCAGAAGCGAGAAATCTCAACCGATGATTTGTCTCCTGCCAGTTCTACAACCACTATACCTGCATCAGATATTCAGGATATCCAACCTGAGTCTCTTCAACAGGGACAGTCTGCATCCAAGCGCAAACTTGCATTTTTTGCTACCAACGACAGCCCCATTGATTCACCTTTGCCCACAACATATGTTGCAATTGAAACTTTGCAGACTTTATTCACAGGGCTGCAATGTGCTTCTTGCTGTTCTCAGTCTCTTCGCCTTCAGCATGATGATAAAAAAAACTGTGGACTAGCAGTGTACCTGCAGGTATTTTGCTCAACCTGTGAAGAGGTAAAGGCAGAGACATTTACCTCTCCAAAATCTGACAGGGTCCACACTCTGAACAGACAGGCCGTGGCTGCATCATTAGCTACTGGAATGGGCTACGCTGGTCTGAAAAATTTTTCTGAACTAATGAATGTACCAGTCATTCATTCAAAAACCTATAGTCAACACACAAAAGTCATTTTTGAACAGACAGCTTCATTTTCAGCTAAGCTACTGACTGAAAGTGCTCAAATTGTGCGGAAGGCTTACCCAGAGCAGGTGGATAACGCAAACTCAATAATAGATATTGATGTATCATATGATGGTACATGGCAGACAAGGGGCCACAAGTCAAAATATGGTGTAGGCTGCATCATAGAAAATAGAACTGGACTTGTGGTTGACTTCCATGTCATGTCAAAATATTGCCATACCTGCAGCAATATGGGAGGCAGGTTGATGAAAATAAATCAAGCCAGGTACGATGCTTGGTACCAGGACCACAAGTCATCCTGCGACATCAACCATTATGGCTCAAGTGGGAGCATGGAGCAGCAGGCTGCCGTGAAAATGTGGGCACGTTCATTGGAGAGGCAAGGCTTCAGGTATAGGAGTGTTGTTTCAGATGGCGATACAAACACTATAAAAGCCATCCATGAACTTGACCCATATGAGGGTCTCACTGTGGAAAAGCGAGAATGTGTCAACCATGTTGCAAAAAGATTGGGCACAGCTTTGAGGAATGTAGTGGAGGTTAAAAAAAAGCAAAAAATCACTCTTGGTGGTAATGGGAAAGGAAAGCTTACTCAATCTAAGATTGGTAAGCTTCAGAAATATTTCACTAAGGCCATACGCTCCAACTCCACTGTTCCTCAAATGCGAAAAGCAATATGGGCCACATACAATCACTGCATTTCCACTGATGAGAAACCCATTCACGGTGACTGTCCAACTGGTGCAGCTTCATGGTGCTTCTACCAAAGGGCTGCATCAAAAGGACTCCCTCTAGGGATGCATGAGAAGATGTCTTCCACTTATCTATGCCCTTTAGTAGCAGAGCACATCAAACCGGTATTTGAAAGGATGACGCAGGATGACTTGTTGCAGCGGTGCATTGAGGGCCAGACGCAGAATGTTAATGAGTCTATACATTCTGTCATTTGGAGTCGTTGCCCTAAACACCTTTTTATTGGTAGGCAGCGGCTGGAAATTTCTGTATGCATTGGTGTTGGTGAATTCAACATGGGATCGAAGGCCTCACAAGATTTTTTAACCATTATAAATCTAAAGGCAGGTGTACAAACCCATCTACTTGGGAAAAAAAGAGACAGCATTCGTATTTGTAAAGCCCAGAAGTCTTTAGAAAATAACGAAGTATTGAGGAGGAGGTTACGAAAAAAAGCTGCTGAAAAAGAAATGGAGAGAGTCGAGTTAGAGGAAGGAGGGCCGCAGTATATACCAGGAGGGGCTGATTTTTAGTTGTACCTGTATTTTTCTAAATTTTAAATGTATATCTTCTAATTTTATTGTTAATGTATTTTGCTCTTTTGAAATTAAGTCATAATAATATTATTGAAATATTGTTTTGGGTATGCAAAGTAAGATTTAAAATTTTTTTTTTTTTTTTTTTTTTTTTTATGATCAGGGTGGATGTTGCTTATTAGACCCTGAAAATTTATTTACCATAAATTTACATCAAATTTTTGCTTATTAATATGCCAATTGATTTTTATGTTGAATAAGATGTAGTTTATTTGCTTATATTATGAAAAAGATTTTCTTTTCTTCAAAAAAGAGTTTATTTTCTATTTTTCTCAAAATAAATTTTTTTAAAGGATACTGAGTGTTATGATTCATTTTTCTCAAAATCTACATGTTCAATTGTTTTAAAATTGTGAATACTTGTTTCAATATGGTTTAAGAGTCTGGTGACAGAGCAGGTTAGCTTAAAAATGATCATGGAAAAAATATATTTTTACTAAAAGTGGTATTTTTAAAGAAAAAATTGTGCGGCCAAAAAAAAACTTAACAGCACCAATAGGACAGGAAGAAAAAATAATCGGCTATCTTTTGACCCAAAGTTTCAATGTTATCATGTTTAGTAGGCTTATGGCTAATTAAATGCAAAATTTGAGACCTGTAGCTGCTGTGACTTTTATATAAATCACTTCCAATGATTCCCATGATTTTACCATCTCGACCCCCATTATGCTCCGCTGGAGTAAAATTCTTGAAAATAATTAAATTTCTCCACCATATTTTGCTTATCTAAGCACATATACATAATATAAAAACTTTAAACATGTTAAAATGTTAATAATTTAGAAAATGAAAATGAGGGTAGTTGACCCCCTTAATAAGGTATTTAAATATACATTTTAAATAATTGTTAAGTTAATGTAGTAACATTCTAATACTTAGTGCGTGTCTTTAGCTGTAGTCTTAGACTTAGTCTGACTTAGTCTAATGCTATTAAGCTATTATATATACACTGAATAATATTAAAATCAGATAATTGTAAAATTATTGACATAACAGTCTTGTTTAATATTAGATAATATATATTTTAGTTTATATAAAAAAGTTTTAAAAATAATAAACAAGACTCAAACAACATCATTGTAGTAATTATATTTTTATTAGGACATAGAAAAGCATTAGATGTTAATTCTAAGCTTCTTTCATGTACAAGAGAACATTTTTATTTTATTTTGAAGATCGCTGTAGAATTCCTTCCACTGCCATCTACATTAGTACAATAAGGCATGTACGGACACAGATGACAAAGAGAAAGTTTATGAAGGAGAGATTTTGGGATTCATCAACAAGACCTAGTAGTGTGAAGAGCAGTCTAAGTAGAAAATGGCAGGCAGAACATCACCATTACATTTTAAATTGATTAGTCTTTATAACTTATGGATGATTTTATTTGAGTAATTTTTAATAATAATTATATACATTCATTCAATGTTATATATAAAAAAGAATACTTACCTTGTTATAAATATAATAATAGATTTAAAATTTAACACTAGCTTTAGAAAATTAGTTTAAATTCAATAAACATATTATTTGTTCGCTTTTTCCTTCATAACTAATGATTGTTTCCATTTTTCTATTCACTTTTTTCTTAACATACCCGCAAATAAAATTATCCAATATGTAAAGTGTTGATGTTATGTTCATGTTTTGTTGTTCATTGTGTTGTGTATTGCATTGAGAATGTCTCCTGAAAATTTGGTAGCATTATCTTTTAAAATAAAAAAGTTGTGGGCAAAATAAGGCAGAAATTTGGAAAGTCGGTCACAAGTTTTTACAGTTAAATACAGAGATAAAGAAGGGGTTAAAAAAATTCACAAAAAAAATCGTAACTTCATTTCTATAAAAGCTAGAAAGATGAAATTGGTATTTTTGCAAAGCTTATAGCAAGCCCTTTACAATGATGTATCATTTATGGGTATAGGACAATATTAAAAATTTCCGTCAAAGTACCTATCTACAGGCTAAGTTGCATAACATAAATACAAATGACTAATACTAATAGTACTAATAGTATTAGTAATAACTATTACTATACTTTATTAGGCTATAGGTTTAGTGACTTTTAAGGCAGTAAACTTTAACATTATTTGCTAGTTGGTTCTAGTTGAAATAATAAAACAATGCACGAGACATGTATGTAACCATGTGAGAAACGCTAGCTAGCATAGGCAAAGGCCTACATACTGGTACTTGGCTTACCTTTATTGTAACGTACTATAACTTAGATAGCGTAAGTTGACTTTTTAATTTAAAGTCATTAGCTAGACTTTAATGCACATAGACATATTGGTGTATTACCCACTGAGGACATTTTAAGCTTTATTGTGGTCAAATCCCATTATAATAAAAAAATTGTTGCAATTAAAGGCCATTTTTTCTGTGATCTTGTTTAGATCAAGATTTTACAGTGCAGACGAAAGATTTGGTTGGTGCTGAATATTTCCATGTTGCATCACTGCAAAATTGGATGAAAGTGGAAGATGTGATCGTGTCAGAGTGGCCTAATATAACAGAGAAAGAACTGTTAAATTATATGGTGTACAGCAGAGAAATTGATTATACTACTGGGTATGAAAAACGTTTTCTTTATAAAATATTTTAACCAATTTTAACAATGCTACAAGTAGATCCTACTTCTCCTGGGGTAAATGTGTTAAAACCAAATTTTACATTTTAAATATTTGGGACGCTTCCATGTTGGAAATATAAAACGCAATTTGAAATGATATTATTTTTAGTGAATTTATTTAATTCCTTTAAATTTGAATAGGGCTGAAAGGATGAAAAATGCCAGAAGACAGCTGAAAGCTAAAGTTTTTTATGAAGACCGTCATGTCCATTCTTTAAAGTATGTTTCTAAATTTTTGTTATTTTTATGAACATGCAATAGCTGTATTTTGGGATGCAGCAAGGGCATCATTACTCTAAGAAATTGGGAACCTCTAATTTAGGCTTTAATTTTTATTAATAATTTGGTAAAATTCAATGTCATTTTATAATCTCTTAAAATATGTCACATGGTGTTCGTAGGTCACACAGTAAATGATAATGCAGAAGAGTGCTACAACCAGCATCAGTTATACCAAGTGCTGCATCTTCTGACAAAGCCAAATACCCTGACCATTCTGTATGGATCCGTGTATCTAAGTGTACTGGGCATGTCATTAAAGCTTACTGCACTTGTACTGCAGGGTATGTTGTTTTTTAAAACTTTTTTCAAGCATAGAATTGCTATAATAGCTAAGTAAATCTGAAGCATAAAAATCAATATTTACACCTTTTTATTCTCCAGCCTGGAAGGTGCCTGCAACCATGTGGCGGCATTGCTGTATGCTTTAATTGCAATGAGTGACAAAAAAGTTAAAGGCCTTGACAGCGTTACATCCGAACAGTGCAAGTGGAATCAACCACGTAAACTAAGTCCACAGAAGGCTGAAAATCTGACGCATAAAGTCACGAAAGTAAATCGTGCAATGCCTGAACTTTCTACAACATTAGTAGAAAAGTTGAAGCAATTTGCACCACATTGTGGATTTATTATTAATTATACAGCCTCAAAGGTCAAAGAACTCCCCAAAAAGTTGCCTGAAATGCCTGCACCAGATTTTTTTTTTAAAGATAATGTTAATTTAAGTTGTATTGAATGTAGAAAAATATTTGAAAAGTTTAGTAATTTTAACTTTGGGGCTGCAGACAGGTGGCTTATTGAAAATTCAACAAGAGGTCAGGCCAATAGTCCTCTTTGGTTTCTTGCCAGGTCAAAAAAAATCACTAGTTCTGTATTTGGTAAAATTGTCAAAAGAAATCTTGCTATACAGCCTATTTCTTTAACCCTTTACAGTCCGATGCGCCCGAAATGCGCCGATTTTTTCCTTAAGCTTACAGTCCGTTGCGGCCAAACCCGCCCGCTTCGCCCCGCTGCGAGGTTGTTTACTTTCGTTCTTAGCACAGCGGAAATTCATTGCGCATTACTATTTATAGTTCTACCGGAAGAAATCCTCGTTGTCTGCATTTATTTTGATACTAGTTTGACCGCGGTGTCTTTAGGGGCTGATTTTCTACGATTTTTTTAAAAGTTGCGATTTTTTAGCTGTAAAAATGGCTATCGGAGCCTTGGATACAATTTTGAAAGAACTTAGGACTAATGAAGCTTCACTATTTCATAAATCTAGTGTCCCTGAAACTTTTTTTTGGTGCAACTTTTGCTTTAATCATTTCTTTGTATTTAGGTATTTTTTATTTTATTTTCTTGCTTATAGTTTATTTTCTGTAAATTAATAGATAAAGAACCTTCATTTAGAATGGAGTTATGACCCTTTGCTTGGTCACTAGGATTAGAAAAGGCTGAATAGGCTTGGACTGTAAAGGGTTAATTAAAAATATTATGGGCTATTGTGCTGGTTTCAGCATGGGGAAAGTCATGTGAAACTTTAGCCCTCAAAAGTTATATTGAAATAATGAAAAAAACACATACCATTAACTGTTAAAAAATGTGGGCTTATTATTAGATCCCAATTTCCCATACTTAGCATCAAGCCTTGATGGTTTTGTACAGTGTAACCATTGCAGCCCATGCCAGGGACTTGTAGAGGTAAAATGCCCATCAAAGCATCATGGAATAACTCCAGCTAAAGCATGCCTGGACCCAAACTTTTGTTGTCAATTAGTTGACAACAAAGTTACATTAAAAAAAACCCACGGTTATTATTACCAGGTTCAAGGCCAGATGGCAATAAGTGGCAGAACCTGGTGTGATTTTGTTATATGGACAACAAAGGGCATTTCAGTAGAATGTATACATTTTGACAGAAATTGGTGGAATGTAATGTTAAAATGTCTGAAAGAATTTTACATTTTATATATTATTCCTGAAATTTTTACTGAAAGAGTTAAACGTAATAAATCTCTATATTAACTGAACATTTCAAAATGTTAACATAAACTTCACAATATTTAAAAAGTAACAAGTGAACTGATAATAGATGAAGTTTTTCCATGTTGTTTTATTGGGCAATTTTATTTTCAAATGGAATGAAAATGTACACATTTTTACAAGTAAATATTATATATGTTAGTTACCTGATACTGGTATGTTATCGGGTTAAAAATGGTGGATACTTTGCGATATTTTCTAACTGCTATTGCAAAAACTCATCACAGTTCATAACTTTAAAAATGTAATGATATTTACGTTTCTAACATCAAGTTTTGAGAAGTATTTATCTGCCATATATTATAGGCCTACCCTAATCCCCTCCACGCTCTTAAACTACTTTTCCCCCCCTCTAAACATGACCTTAAATTACATATTCTAAATTATCACTAATTTTATCACTTTTGTATCTTGTGCTGCCTTGAGCAAAATGAACCTACACATATTTGTAATTGTAAAAAGAGAATGTAACATCTCTTTTTTCCCAAATGTCATACCATAGGATTTAAATATATTGTCAACCAGGTGAAAATGTACACATTCCATTTCCTACCTCCGAAATGTATGTACCCAAGAAGGTTAAATATTTATATCTATGTCAATACTGTTGAATACCGGTATTACTTCTGTTGTTTGTTTCATAGTTAAATGTATGCATTTATATTGCTTGGTATTTTTTTATTATCCTATAGGCATTTGAAAATACTTGATTTGTCTAGCACTAGCAAGATTCCCTTTATTTGGATCACTAGCAGATGGTGGGCTTAATATCTGAAGAGTAAAGATTATTAACCCTTTACAGTCCGATGCGCCCGAAATGCGCCGATTTTTTCCTTAAGCTTACAGTCCGTTGCGGCCAAACCCGCCCGCTTCGCCCCGCTGCGAGGTTGTTTACTTTCGTTCTTAGCACAGCGGAAATTCATTGCGCATTACTATTTATAGTTCTACCGGAAGAAAGCCTCGTTGTCGGCATTTATTTTGATACTAGTTTGACCGCGGTGTCTTTAGGGGCTGATTTTCTACGATTTTTTTAAAAGTTGCGATTTTTTCGCTGTAAAAAATGACTATCAAAGCCTTGGATACAATTTTGAAAGAACTTAGGACTAATGAAGCTTCACTATTTCATAAATCTAGTGTCCCTGAAACTTTTTTTTGGTGCAACTTTTGCTTTAATCATTTCTTTGTATTTAGTTATTTTTTATTTTATTTTCTTGCTTATAGTTTATTTTCTGTAAATTAATTAGATAAAGAACCTTAATTTAGAATGGAGTTATGACCCTTTGCTTGGTCACTAGGATTAGAAAAGGCTGAATAGGCTTGGACTGTAAAGGTTTAAATTAGGCCAAATATACAAACGCCTAATATACAAACTTAACAATATAAAACTTATGTTTCAATGTTCAGATTACTATTATTAAAATTCTTCATGTAAAGTGTTTGAATTATGACAATGAAGTGGTTTTTGAAGCGTTGTTAAAATGTTACATATCTTCCAAATTTTTGAGGATTGTTCTTTCATAGTCCCCAAAAGATTTTTAAGAATTTTAAAGTTTTTGACACGTTCCATGTGTCTCTCAACATGAATTCTGCAATTGGCTATTCTACGCGTCAGCATAACTTCTTCTGTTGACATTTGTATTTTTTTTTGCTTCCTAGGTGGAGTAATTAAATTAATTTGTTTTGGTGTTGTCAAGTCTGAAATTAAGAATCCCTTATCCCCCATTACTGCGTCACCTTCTTCTAATATATCTTTAAGGCCAGACATTGCAACAATTTGTTTGTCACTTATAGAACCGGCCCAGAGATCTGATACAAAAGAAACAACTCCATTAGGGGTAACCCCAACTAGTGCCTTCCATGTCATGTGAGACTTGTAATTACTATACATTAAAGATTTATGCTGCAAAGATTCTGGACTTTGAGCTTCCAATTCAGTGCAGTCAATTATTATTCTGGTATTGGAGAAATAATTTTTAAAATCCTGTGGCATAGTATTTGCTATCTGCTCTTTTGTAGGCCAATAAATAAGACAAGACAAATTGCTGTAAAGCAAATCAACCCACTTTGAAAAAGCTCTAGAAGCTGTTGCTTTTGAAATGCTGAATCTAAATGCCAAGTCAAACATTGGCTACCCCATTCTCAGTCTAATAAGTGTTAAGAAAAACTCATCAACTGGTCTCATAACCCTTTTCCTGTCTTTAAGATTACCGAGATGAGACTTACATTCATCAAAAATTGCATTAAAAACCGCAGCATTTGGGATACCAGTGTATAACCTAAGGTTTTTAATAAATGTTCTGGCCTTAAAGGTGCATAAAAGCCATAGTCTTCTGTTTGCATACTTGCATTGTATGTTAAAACATCAGTTTGCATTGACACATCTGATTTATTTATGTGTGATTGTGTTTCAGCATTAGATATGTGCTGAAAAATAGTTTTAGTATCTATTTTACCACAATAATCATGTAACATAACAGATACTCCTTGTATTGTTGTTATAGCCTGATCAAAAAAAGTAGTTTCTTCTTGAGTTGCCTTGTCTGCTGTTGTCTCTTCAACATTCTGAGTCTGTGAACATTAAAGAAAATGTCAGTACTGTTGAATACCGGTACTACTTTAAAGTGTTTTATTAATAAAATCTAAATTCTATTTCAGTGTTCTGTTAAATAAAATCCATGAATGTTCATATTGTCATATTACGTTACACAACTTTCTGCATTCATTAAAAAAATATTTAAACTCCCAACCAAATGAATTATTTTTTTTAACTTACATGTACCGTTGTTTTGTATGTTCGGTTAGCAAACACTGAAGGTATGTCATCACCAGGCTGCGGTCCTTTCTTCCATAGAAAATGCTCTGAACACACTCTTGTGTTGCCTAAAACAAAAATGACACTGCATGGTTTGAGTATGGTATATTATAACCTATTATTAGGTTCCTGAAAATTTAATATAAATTATACTATAGTTTTCAACTCTCATACACTTTATACAGCTTAACTTTATAGTTTCATTAATATATATATATATATATAAATAGGCCTATAAAATTGTTTTTTTCTTAAAGTTGCTTAAAATTAAAACAAAAGTGATTACACTTAATAATAATAATAAAGTTTATTTGAAAAATCACGCTTCATCCCCAAAGGCTCGAAGCGCGTTACAAAGTCAAATCTTCGATGTTCGAGAGGTATCACTGCTGCCAGTTAGGCGCATGTGAACTCCATCTCCCCATCTTCGGGTTTGAATTCAGAGTTGCCTTCTCTTAGATGAGTTGCCGTCCAAGGTTAACGAGTCCCATCCACCCGGGAGTTGCCGGAATGTTTCATTGTATCAATGTTATCCGCCTATCGGGAATCCATCGCCGGGTTTTGAATTCAGAGTTGCCTTCTCTTAGATGAGTTGCCGTCCAGGGTTAGCGAGTCCCATCCACCCGGGGTGCTGGTGGTGTGTTTGCTTGACTGGGCTTTGGTGGGGATTGAACTCCAGACCATAAACTTGAGATTTGCTCAGTTTAGACCACTCGGCCACCCAGCACCTTATCACTTACCTCTTCATTTAAGTTGCCCTGGTTTCAAATCTTTGCGAACAAGCTGTAATTGTAATCTAGAACACCAAATTCTTGAAAGTATTTTAGCTCTAGGGATTCGATGCATAGTAACTTTTCTACCTTCAACGATTTTACCAGAGTAATTGGAGCACACAATACAATAATTTTTGTTACCAGTCATACTTATTTTCTTTGTGTAACGGTGTACTAACTTAGTAAAACTAACAACAGTTATTTTAGTTTAGTCTAAGTTAAAGACTAAAATAAACACATTAAATTGATTAAATCATAATTGACGAAGTCTAGTGAAATAGAACTGTGGTATCATTGGTAATAAAAATATATGCCTATTCCATAGTTATACATTTATAACTGGCCTAATTAGTAGGATGGAATACGCAACTTTTGTAACTAAACTAAAGATTTAGAGAACATAATGCCAGACTGTTTGAAACCGGAACCAACCCATTCAGAAAGAGTGGGCGTTTTCAAAGGGCAGGCTACTCTGTTTTACAAAAATTTGAACGTAGCCCATACTAACTTAGAACTAGCAGTACTATTACAATTTGATTCCGACTCTTCAAACAAAAGTCCGCTATCTTGGTTAAACATCTTATAAAGCTCTACCTTGAAGTTGAAGCCTAAATTTAAAATATGAACCAAATAAAATAATTCAGTAGACAATAAAGTGGTATTTTAGAATTAGCATGGCGTGAGAAGTAGGCGGGGCTAATGTGCTTCTGTGGTCCCCTTATTGGGAGTCACTTCCCTCTGTCTATGATAGATTTAGGGTTCGGGTTAGGGTGAGCGATAGAGGGACCAGTAGCGTGCAATTACCGTAGGCGGTCATGTGACTTGGTCGACGGACGAATATCTCGATAAAGTATTTGTCCGGCGGTCCTGTGACTTGGTCGCCGGACGTATATCTCCCGCACTATTCATCCGGTCGCCGGACATTTAAAGACTTCGATTATTTTAACGCAAATTATTCTTTCACGCCACCATTGTAGTAACGAAGTGGTTATTGGTACCCGGGTACGAGAAGTGAGAAGTTGGGATTAAAAAACTATTTAAAATATTATTGTTGGGTTTGTAAGACAAAATGAGGTATCAAATGAAAGATAATTGAATGAACTATATGTTTGTAAACGTAATTCTTCAGTTTAACTAAAATAACCTACCACAAATGACATCCGAATAACATTAGTCAAAATGGACACAGACACGCAGCGACGCCATTCCCACACGGGTCCCATTAGACTCTGCTCTCCATATCAGCCATCCTGCCCAAATTTTGTTCTCTCCCCATCAGGCATTCTACATAAATTGGGTACTCTCAACATCAGCCATCCTGCACAAATTGTGTATGCTCCACATCAGGCATTCTACATAAATTGGGTACTCTCAACATCAGCCATCCTGAACAAATTGTGTACTCTTCACATCAGACATTTTACATAAATTGTGTACTCACAACATCAGCCATCCTGCACTAATTGTGTGCTCTTCACATCAGACATTTTACATAAATTGTTTACTCTCCACATCATACATTCAACATAAATTGTGTACTCTCCACATCAGACATTCTACATAAATTGTTTACTCTCCACATCAGACATTCTACATAAATTGTGTATTCTCCACATCAGACATTCTACATAAATTGTATACTCTCCACATCAGACATTCTACTTAAATTGTGTAGGCCCCTACTCTCCATATCAGACATTCTGAATAAATTGTGTACACTCCATATCATATATTCTACATAATTTGTGTACTCTCCACATCAGACATCCTTTGTTTTTCTTATATTTTTTTTATTTACTCACATATTTTTTAAATTTTCTTATTTACTCACATATTTCTTTTATTTTCTTATTTACTCACATATTTATTTTGTTCCAGTAATTGCCGACCTGCCTCTCAAGTCCTTTAAAATATTTTTAACACTTGGATTGCTGTTTCTTAACAGTTCAATCTAAATTACATTTCTTTTACTATGTTTGATTCAAAAACATTTCTACTGTGATAAGTAATTGGAGCAAACCAACCTCGGCTGCAGGGGCGTCTTAACCCCCACCCCCACCCACCAACCGGCCTATTTTTGTGGGTCATGATATTATTGGTATTTAATTCGATATATTAGTGATACAAACATTTGAGGGGGAAACATTGATAGAACGTCGCTGACTATTCAGTAATGATAGCCTATTGATAACAAATGGTTTCTATTTATTTAGTTTTAATTCTTAGTAGTGAATTTTCATGATCAGTGGCTTAATTGACTGGTGTGGTCAAAATTGTATCATTAGCGAACTTTCGAAATAAATTCCAACGCCTAGCCTAACCCAGAACTGCAATGACCCACCCGGGAACGCCTGGTGTTGAATAGTAAACTATTTTTTTCAATTTTTTCAGTATGGTTACGTCACATTGCCTTTATATCTTCTTATATACATTACGCTTCTGGTGTGACTCTTGGACTGCTTACATTTCCGGCTGCTTCCATTTCAGCATATTTGGTATTGAGAGTGCATTACAAATAATTATATATGTTTTAAAGAAAGTATGGTTTCATAATGAGTCCAAAATATAATTCCCGATAACTACGCTAAATGATCCATTAAAAAAAAATAATAACGCAACTGCGTTTGGTGCGTAATATTTTCATTTTGGAATAATTTAAATATGGTGTAAAAAAAAATATTCAGTTTATAGCACCCATCCTTTTTAAACAAACTAAATAAAATAGCCCTTCCCTCCAAAATAAACAACAACAAGTAAAGCAACAGAACTAACACAACAACAAAATTCCAATAACAAAAAAAAATAAAAAAAAATTAAAGCGATGAGATTATTATTTAAAAAATCATTTATTTTGTCTCTTATTTTTTTTATACATGTCTCGTCAAATGATGCCTTGCTTCGCTGTGTCACGCGGCTTTGCTTCGCTGAGCTGTGGACAAAAATAGTACACCTTAGGTCAGTGATCTGAATACTCTTGAATAACTTGTTTCTTCAGCATTTTATGGATTTGTAAATCTTCCATCAAAATGTGATTTTCAAATAAATTCAGCTATTGTGCTTATTGTAATTGTAAGGAAACCACCACCCCTTCTTGTTGAAAACAAAAGTTTTACCCACGTGATGTGATGATTATGCCACACCCTCATCCTTAATTTATGAAACGGAATCGCAGCCTGTCTACCATCAAAAGGCCAATGTACTATTTTTTGGTAGTTATTATTTATTTCAAAATTAAGCACGCCTGTTTCTCAGTTTAAATGTCCACGATTAATCTCTACCCAATGCTCAGTTCACACGTTAAAAAATTTCGTCAAGTTTCTTTTTTGAACGCCCTATCTTGTGTTACAACATAGTGCGTTAAAAAAGAAATTTGCGAAAATTTCATGGTATGAACTGAGCATTATTAACAATAAAATACTTAAAGTTACAACAAATTTACAATACTCACACACATTATTTCGCGTAAAGTTTCTGCTCTTAATAGGCTGCTCGGACTGGATATGCAGGCTGCTTCACTGGATAGCTCGGTGTTTTAACTGGATAACTTGAGGGTTTGCTTGGATAACTGGATTGATTACTAGGATAGGTGGATGGATTGCTTGGGTAAACAGATGGTTTGCTTGGGTAAACTGATGGGTTGCTTGGGTAAACTGATGGGTTGCTTGGGTAAACAGATGGGTTGCTTGGGTAAACTGATGGGTTGCTTGGGTAAACTGATGGTTTGCTTGGGTAAACTGATGGGTTGCTTGGGTAAACTGATGGGTTGCTAGGGTAAACTGATGGATTGCTTTGGTAAACTGATGGGTTGCTAGGGTAAACTGATGGGTTGCTTTGGTAAACTGATGGGTTGCTAGGGTAAACTGATGGGTTGCTTTGGTAAACAGATGGGTTGCTTGGGTAAACTGATGGGTTGCTTGGGTAAACTGATGGGTTGTTTTGGTAAACAGATGGGTTGCTAGGGTAAACTGATGGGTTGCTTGGGTAAACTGATGGGTTGTTTTGGTAAACTGATGGTTTGCTTAGGTAAACTGATGGGTTGCTAGGGTAAACTGATGGGTTGCTTTGGTAAACTGATGGGTTGCTAGGGTAAACTGATGGGTTGTTTTGGTAAACAGATGGGTTGCTTGGATAAACAGATGGGTTGCTTGGATAAACAAATGGGTTGCTACCGTAAACTGATGGGTTGCTTGGGTAAACTGATGGGTTGTTTTGGTAAACTGATGGTTTGCTTGGGTAAACTGATGGGTTGCTTTTGTAAACTGATGGGTTGCTAGGGTAAACTGATGGGTTACTTTGGTAAACTGATGGGTTGCTAGGGTAAACTGATTGGTTGTTTTGGTAAACAGATGGGTTGCTTGGGTAAACAGATGGGTTGCTTGGATAAACAGATGGGTTGCTTGGATAAACAGATGGGTTGCTAGGGTAAACTGATGGGTTGCTTGGGTAAACTGATGGGTTGTTTTGGTAAACTGATGGTTTGCTTGGGTAAACTGATGGGTTGCTTTGGTAAACTGATGGGTTGCTAGGGTAAACTGATGGGTTGCTTTGGTAAACTGATGGGTTGCTAGGGTAAACTGATGGGTTGTTTTGGTAAACAGATGGGTTGCTTGGATAAACAGATGGGTTGCTTGGATAAACAGATGGGTTGCTTGGGTAAACTGATGGGTTGTTTTGGTAAACAGATGGGTTGTTTTGGTAAACAGATGGGTTGCTTGGATAAACAGATGGGTTGCTTGGGTAACTAGATGGTTTGGTCGGGTACACTAAAGGCGATTTAGTAGTACTTTCATCCTCTTCCACATAATTTGCTAAAGACTTTACATAACTTGGGTTTCTGTTAGCGTAATCAATTCGAGGTTCTTTATCATAGCTTGATGGTTTGCTTGGGTAAACAGATGGGTTGCTTGGGTAAACTGATGGGTTGTTTGAGTAAACAGATGGTTTGCTTGGGTAAACTGATGGTTTGCTAGGGTAAACTGATGGGTTGCTTGGGTAAACTGATGGATTACTTGGGTAAACAGATGGGTTGCTTGGGTAAACTGATGGGTTGCTTGGGTAAACTGATGGGTTGCTTAGGTAAACAGATGGGTTGCTTGGGTAAACTGATGGGTTGATTGGGTAAACTGATGGGTTGCTACCGTAAACTGATGGGTTGCTACCGTAAACAGATGGGTTGCTACAGTAAACTGATGGGTTGCTACCGTAAACAGATGGGTTGCTATCGTAAACAGATGGGTTGCTACCGTAAACAGATGGGTTGCTACCGTAAACTGATGGGTTGCTACCGTAAACAGATGGGTTGCTACCGTAAACTGATGGGTTGCTACCGTAAACTGATGGGTTGCTTGTGTAAACTGATGGGTTGCTACCGTAAACTGATGGGTTGCTACCGTAAACAGATGGGTTGCTTTGATAAACTGATGGGTTGCTACCGTAAACTGATGGGTTGCTTGTGTAAACCGATGGGTTGCTTGGGTAAACTGATGGGTTGCTTGGGTAAACTGATGGGTTGCTTGGGTAAACAGATGGGCTGCTTGGGTAAACAGATGATTTGCTTGGATAAACAGATGGGCTGGTTGGGTAAACAGATGATTTGCTTGGGTAAACAGATGGGCTGGTTGGGTAAACAGATGGTTTGCTTGGGTAAACAGATGGGCTGGTTGGGTAAACAGATGGTTTGCTTGGGTAAACAGATGGGCTGCTTGGGTAAACAGATGGGCTGCTTGGGTAAACCGATGGGTTGCTACCGTAAACTGATGGGCTGCTTGGGTAAACAGATGGATTGCTTGGGTAAACCGATGGGTTGCTACCGTAAACTGATGGGCTGCTTGGGTAAACAGATGGATTGCTTGGGTAAACCGATGGGTTGCTACCGTAAACTGATGGATTGCTTGGGTAAACAGATGGATTGCTTGGGTAAACAGATGGATTGCTTGGGTAAACCGATGGGTTGCTACCGTAAACTGATGGATTGCTTGGGTAAACAGATGGATTGCTTGGGTAAACAGATGATTTGCTTGGGTAGCTTAAAGGCTTTTGGTAATTGTTCGAGTCTTTTGCCTTATATGAGTCACCCGCGGGATACTGAAAGAAGATCAATTTATAAAAAAATAAATAATAATTATTGCTTGTAAGAACATAACTTAAAAAATATTAGCTGATTTATCCCTGCCAAGTGTTTATAAAATCAGTAACCTCCACTTACGTTTAAAACGAGCTTGGAGTCATAGAAAGCATCACCTTTTTGTGTTAAAGTTTAAATTAAAATATTTCAATTTCAGAACGTATCTCGTCTCATCATAAGTGGAAAAATCTCTCAGATTATCAATGAGAACAGATGACAGACATTAACTTCTAATATGAAAATGCTAACAGGATTTCCCCGCTTGCGAAAAGTTATGTAAGTTTGAGAAAAAATAAATTATTAAGTGTTTGCGCCTTGAGGCGCCCTGGCCGGACTTTGCTAACAAGAGGCGCCCTGGCCGGACTTAGCTAACAAGAGGCGCCATGGCCGGACTTTGCTAACAAGAGGCGCCCTGGCCGGACTTGGCTAACAAAAGGCGCCATGGCCGGACTTAGCTAACAAGAGGCGCCATGGCCGGACTTTGCTAACAAGAGGCACCATGGCCGGACTTAGCTAACAAGAGGCGCCATGGCCGGACTTAGCTAACAAGAGGTGCCCTGGCCGGACTTAGCTAACAAAAGGTGCCCTACGCTATTCGAATTTTTAAAATATCTTGCAGTAACGGTAGTTCCTTTAAAAAAAAAAAAAAATAATAATTTAAAATATGGAGAAAAAACAACAACAAAAACTTAAGCACTTCTTAGATATTATCGTCATCATAATTTTATAGTTTGCATGTATATTTACTATCTACTATTCTGGAAAAAAATATAACATTTACTACTTTAAACGTGTTCTTTGTGATGGTAATGTCAACCGTACTGAGAAGCACTCAATATTTCTACTCACTAAACTTCCTGTTCAGGATTTATTTCAACGCTTTGGAAACAAATTGCGACATCCTTGCAATGAGTCTAAAATATATTCTAGCCTCGAACTATATTCTAGCCTTGCGTATAGTTAGTTTAAATCATCCCCCCCCCCAACACCCCACCCCAGCTATCATTTTTCAATGTTGTGAATGCTCATAGCGGATAATCTTATGGCCAATTAATTCATTTACGCTGCAATTGAGTTTTGAAAAAAGGTATTTCCCCGGAACAGTAAAAAAAAAAAAAAAAAAAAAAAAAAAACACTACATTTTGTTGTGAACTGTTCAAAGATGCACAATTTCTGAGTAATAGTTCTGACTTTACAAAGGTTTGCCGACTTTAAATAAAGAAATATGCACATATAAAGGACGCCGTACTGACACGTGCATTGGACGAAGTACTTAAACACAAGCGCAAACCGTGGTTCAGTTATTGACCACTTACCTAGATTGAAATGATGAAGTACTAATGGATAGTTAAATGATGAAGAAATTTTTGTATAGTTAAATGATGAAGCACTTATGAAGAGTCTAATGATAAAGAAGTACTTATGCAGTGTCAAATGATAAAGAAGTACTTATGTAGTGTCAAATGATAAAGAAGTACTTATGCATAGTCAAATGATAAAGAAGCACTTATGCACTGTTAAATGACGACGGACTTCAGTATACGATCAAGTTTCGGAGTACTTACGCCGTATTGCGCATTTGCGACAATGCAGATGGTCGTAAGCAAGGCGAGCACAGAGAGAGCCATGACGAAACAGCAGAGACGTTCTAAAGACGGTCGTTTAGTTACAACTGTACACTACACTTGGCCGTGCTTCCTTATATACTCATCTAGACCCGACGCAAAAAACCTGACGTCTTTTGTGTTATCTTTGACAAGTATCCGGACACTACGAGGTGTGGGTGTGTGTGTGGGGGGGAGGAGGTAGGGGAGTGGGGGGGAGGTAGGGGAGTGGGGGGTAGGAGGATGACGTGCAACCGATACTTACTTTTGTTTCGATTACTATTGTCCAACCGTATTACGAGACAGTTATTACTAATGCAATTCCGTCTCGTGAAATCATTGATGTCAGAAATTGATGCGCACCGGGGCACTGCGAAAGTTTCCTCACCGATGAGATGCACCTGGGCCAGAGGGGACAGGTGGATAGCGATCATCGAACTTTGAGTGAGGAGTTCAACTTGGTGGCCGAACCAGACAATCAACAAAAGGCTGCCCTAGTTCACTTTGCGAATTTGTTTTTAGAAGAAACCAACAACATTGACAACACACAGTGACTCTTCCTCTCTCCCCCTTTCTCTCTCCCTCACACGCTCCCTCTCTCTCCATATCTCTCCCCCTTCTATCTCTCCATTTCTCTCTCCCCCTCTCTCTCCATATCTCTCTCCCCCTCTCTCTCACCCCCTCACACTCTCTCCATATCTATCTCTCCATTTCTCTCTCTCTCACACACTCTACCCCCACCCCTTTCTCCCTCCCTCTCTCTCCCCATCTCTGTCTCTCTCACTCTTTCTCTCTCCCTCTCCCACACGCGTACTCACAAGCACGCACACAAAATCAATTCTTATCGCTAAGCACTTGTTATTTAATAGATTAATCAATAATTTAACAGATTAATCCATTATTTAACAGGTTAATCAATAATTTAACAGATTAATCCATTATTTAACAGATTAATCAATAATTTAACAGACCAATCCATTATTTAACAGATTAATCAATAATTTAACAGACCAATCAATAATTTAACAGATTAATCAATAATTTAGCAGATTAATAAAAAATTTAACATATTAATTAATAATTTAACAGATTAATAAAAAATTTAACATATTAATTAATAATTTAACAGAAAAATCAATAATTTAACATATTAATCAATAATTTAATAGATTAATCAATAATTTGCGGGTCATATTTACCGACTGACCCCAGAATATAACAATTAAAGTCATAATGAACAGAACAATAACAATCAATGGAATAATTCGTTTACCTTTAAAATAAAAGATGGTATTTTGTAAATATTTGAACATATTGACCAATCAGTGGTAAAGTGTGGTCATCGAACGACGTCATGCGGTTAGTGGGGCGTAGAGGACCGTGACAAGCTTGATGATGCCGGGGTGAAGATAATGGAACTGCGACGTCAGAGAGAGAGAGAGCGATAGAGCGCGTGCGTGTGAGACAGAAACAAAGAGAGATAGAGAGAGAGTGTGTGAGACAGAAACAAAGAGAGATAGAGAGAGAGTGTGTGAGACAGAGAAACAGAGAGAGAGAGAGAGACAGTCGGGGAGAGAAATAAGTCAAACTTTATTTTCCCAACAGTTCTATATAAAAAATGTCATTTGCTGCTCTCTTGGATACTACTTCTCAGCTACGTGCTATTTAAAAATATTTTTAAATTGTATTCGTTTTTTTTTTGTTTGTTCGCTGATGAAGGCTTCCCGCCGACACGTTCGTTGTTTTGTTGCGTTCCTTTTTTTTTCAGGCTTAACATTACTTTGTTTTACTAATTTCCTATTGTGCTAACCTGATTGCAGTCTCTCCCTTTATTTTCCTTATCTAAATAATGAACATAGGTCGTTAATAAGAAGTAAATACAAATCGGTTTCAAACAAGAAAGGAGCGGTGTATCAAATTTGCGCCATAACTTGATTAAAGTGGGTGTTTCGGGATCTCTGTAAGTTTTTTTTTCTTTTTTGTTTCGAGGGTTTGGGGTGGGGGGGGGGGGTTAGAGGCTGCGATTCTGACATTTAAGACGCGCATCGGTGATCTGATCCAAATATTGCGACGTTTAATGAACTAAACCATCAATTTACAAAATCAATTCAATACATTTTGAATAACCCTCCTTTGAATCTATTCAGTGCGTGTGAGCATTGACCTGGCTTGGTGAAACATTCCAACAGTACAGTTATTTTACTCCAGTGGCGTAGCTAGAGTGTTTGGCGCCCGGGGACAACATTCGCGCCCGGGGACAAGATTCATTTTAACGCGCCCTCTTTTCCCTTTTTCAACTCTCAAACCCATTATTTTCATCAATAAAATAATACCAAAGCACATTTTGGCGCCCCCTAACTAGCTGGCGCCCGGGTACATCTGTACCCGCCTGCCCCCCCTTACGCTACGCCTCTGTTTTACTCACATCTCTTACTACGTCGCTGACCGTGATTGGTCCGGGTCTCAGGTGATAGGATTACCCTCGTTCACACGGAACAAACACCAGGTAAATAGCCTTCATTCAGTATGTATCTTTGGACAGATATCATCGCAACCACGTTACACAATCTGGCGGATTATCCCTGCCTTGCGGCTAATGACCCGGAAAAGGATTGGACAGATCTGACACGAGTGTAGCACGTGATCTGGTTGTGCGATGATTCTATTGTTTAGTGCAGACGCGAGACAAAAGTTGAAACGGATGTCGAAGAATTAATTGATTTTGTGATAGCTGGAGACGAGCACTGAACACGCCTTCAAGACTGCACCAGCCAAGAGATCCTACAACCGAGAACTTCTAGTCTCAACCACGAGATAGGAAGAACAGGGCATTGGAACGTCCGAATCGTGACACAAGACACTCAAAGGGACCCTCCGCCTGAAAGCCTTTACCTGCCAAAAACACCCAAAGACGCACCATCTCCTATGATTATTTTCCTGGTGCCAGAAAAACAGAAGTTGCTTGAGAAAAAAAGCTTCAACGGCCCTGAAGAGCCAATAGAAACTAATCTCCTCCATGAGTGGAAGGCTGGAGTGCATGTCCGACGGAAGGAACACGTTCTAATTAATTCATTAATGAAGGGACAATATATACTTTTAATAATGATAAAGTTCATTTGAAAAATCATGCTTCATCCCCAAAGGCTCGAAGCGCGGTACAAAAACGAAGATGGGAGATAATAACTAGCTGGAAAAGATGGTAGACGACTTCAGCCCCAGAAGGTGTTTGCGAAATAGATTGAGTTTTTAAATTTGTCTTGAAGGACTCCAGCGTCTGGCTGTGTCTGAGAGCGCCAGGAAGGGAATAACGCCGCCGACTGCATTCAAAGAGCTCTTTAAAACGCCACACCAATCCAATCCAATCAGTTTACAAGCAAGATGCCGTCCAAAAGATGTTTGTACTTGTTCGTTTCAGATTTGGCCTCCACCTTGCTAGGTTAGTTCAGACGTTGGGCAAACTTTCGAACCTGTTTTTATGTTAAGGAAATAACTTGAACAACAATTTTTATCTCTTTTTGTTTGTTTGTCTGCTATTTCAAAAGATGATCTCATTAATATTTTAATCCCCTTATCATAGATTTATGCAGCCTACCTCTTTCATTTGTATTGTTTAAGTCTCCTTCATTTGTATTGTTTAAGTCTCCTTCATTTGTATTGTTTAAGTCTCCTTCATTTGTATTGTTTAAGTCTCCTTCATTTGTATTGTTTAAGTCTCCTTCATTTGTATTGTTTAAGTCTCCTTCATTTGTATTGTTTAAGTCTCCTTCATTTGTATTGTTTAAGTCTCCTTCATTTGTATTGTTTAAGTCTCCTTCATTTGTATTGTTTAAGTCTCCTTCATTTGTATTGTTTAAGTCTCCTTCATTTGTATTGTTTAAGTCTCCTTCATTTGTATTGTTTAAGTCTCCTTCATTTGTATTGTTTAAGTCTCCTTCATTTGTATTGTTTAAGTCTCCTTCATTTGTATTGTTTAAGTCTCCTTCATTTGTATTGTTTAAGTCTCCTTCATTTGTATTGTTTAAGTCTCCTTCATTTGTATTGTTTAAGTCTCCTTCATTTGTATTGTTTAAGTCTCTTTCATTTGTATTAAGTCTCTTTCATTTGTATTGTTTAAGTCCTAAATGCATGTGTTAAAAAAGTGCCTTCAGTTTTATCCGTTGTAATCTTTAAACCGCCATTAGGGCATCGCTTTTGGTGTTAAATTTTGTGAATCCAACGCTTGTGGGGGTGTGGGGGTGGGCGGGATTCGGGTGTATTTGTTTTTCTCGGACATCCGAAATGTAGAGCAGTAAATTCCATTAACCCTTTGGAAACTGAGAGCTCGTATGCTTCAATCAATTTTACTATTCAACTTACTTTATTAATACAATTAAAATCTGCTCTTCCTGACACCTATAAAAGAGAAGCTATTGGCTTCCCACTGCCCTCCTCTAACACATTCACTGAGAAGTGATTGGCTTCCCACTGCCCTCCTCTAACACAATCAATGAGAAGTGATTGGCTTCCCACTGCCCTAATCTAACACAATGACTGAGAAGTGATTTGCTTCCCACTGCACTCCTCTAACACAATCACTGAGAAGTGATTCGCTTCCCACTGCCCTCCTCTAACACAATCACTGAGAAGTGATTGGCTTCACACTGAACTCCTCTAACACAATAACTGAGAAGTGATTGGCTTCCCACTGCCCTCCTCTAACACAATCACTGAGAAGTGATTGACTTCCCACTGCCCTCCTCTAACACACTCACTGAGAAGTGATTGGCTTCTCACTGCCCTCCTCTAACACACTCACTGTGAAGTGATTGGCTTCCCACTGCCCTCCTCTAACACACTCACTGTGAAGTGATTGACTTCCCACTGCCCTCCTCTAACACACTCACTGAGAAGTGATTGGCTTCTCACTGCCCTCTCTCTAAAACAATATAAGAGAGAAGTGATTGACTTCCCACTGCCCTCCTCTAACACAATCACTGAGAAGTGATTGACTTCCCACTGCCCTCCTCTAACACACTCACTGAGAAGTGATTGGCTTCTCACTGCCCTCTCTCTAAAACACTATAAGAGAGAAGTGATTGGCTTCTCACTGCCCTCTCTCTAAAACAATATAAGAGAGAAGTGATTGGCTTCCCACTGCCCTCTCTCTAACACACTATAAGAGAGAAGTGATTGGCTTCCCACTGCCCTCTCTCTAAAACAATATAAGAGAGAAGTGATTGACTTCCCACTGCCCTCCTCTAACACAATCACTGAGAAGTGATTGACTTCCCACTGCCCTCCTCTAACACACTCACTGAGAAGTGATTGGCTTCTCACTGCCCTCTCTCTAAAACACTGTAAGAGAGAAGTGATTGGCTTCTCACTGCCCTCTCTCTAACACACTATAAGAGAGAAGTGATTGGCTTCTCACTGCCCTCTCTCTAAAACAATATAAGAGAGAAGTGATTGACTTCCCACTGCCCTCCTCTAACACACTCACTGAGAAGTGATTGGCTTCTCACTGCCCTCTCTCTAAAACACTATAAGAGAGAAGTGATTGGCTTCTCACTGCCCTCTCTCTAACACACTATAAGAGAGAAGTGATTGGCTTCCCACTGCCCTCTCTCTAAAACAATATAAGAGAGAAGTGATTGACTTCCCACTGCCCTCCTCTAACACACTCACTGAGAAGTGATTGGCTTCTCACTGCCCTCTGTCTAACACACTATAAGAGAGAAGTGATTGGCTTCCCACTGCCCTCTCTCTAAAACAATATAAGAGAGAAGTGATTGACTTCCCACTGCCCTCCTCTAACACAATCACTGAGAAGTGATTGACTTCCCACTGCCCTCCTCTAACACACTCACTGAGAAGTGATTGGCTTCTCACTGCCCTCTCTCTAAAACACTATAAGAGAGAAGTGATTGGCTTCTCACTGCCCTCTCTCTAAAACAATATAAGAGAGAAGTGATTGACTTCCCACTGCCCTCTCTCTAAAACAATATAAGAGAGAAGTGATTGACTTCCCACTGCCCTCCTCTAACACACTCACTGAGAAGTGATTGGCTTCTCACTGCCCTCTCTCTAAAACAATATAAGAGAGAAGTGATTGACTTCCCACTGCCCTCCTCTAACACAATCACTGAGAAGTGATTGACTTCCCACTGCCCTCCTCTAACACACTCACTGAGAAGTGATTGGCTTCTCACTGCCCTCTCTCTAAAACACTATAAGAGAGAAGTGATTGGCTTCTCACTGCCCTCTCTCTAAAACAATATAAGAGAGAAGTGATTGGCTTCTCACTGCCCTCTCTCTAAAACAATATAAGAGAGAAGTGATTGGCTTCCCACTGCCCTCTCTCTAACACACTATAAGAGAGAAGTGATTGGCTTCCCACTGCCCTCCTCTAACACAATATAAGAGAGAAGTGATTGGCTTCTCACTGCCCTCTCTCTAAAACAATATAAGAGAGAAGTTATTGGCTTCTCACTGCCCTCTCTCTAACACACTATAAGAGAGAAGTGATTGGCTTCTCACTGCCCTCTCTCTAAAACAATATAAGAGAGAAGTGATTGACTTCCCACTGCCCTCTCTCTAACACACTATAAGAGAGAAGTGATTGGCTTCCCACTGCCCTCTCTCTAAAACAATATAAGAGAGAAGTGATTGACTTCCCACTGCCCTCTCTCTAACACACTATAAGAGAGAAGTGATTGACTTCCCACTGCCCTCTCTCTAAAACAATATAAGAGAGAAGTGATTGACTTCCCACTGCCCTCTCTCTAACACACTATAAGAGAGAAGTGATTGGCTTCCCACTGCCCTCTCTCTAACACACTATAAGAGAGAAGTGATTGGCTTCCCACTGCCCTCTCTCTAACACACTATAAGAGAGAAGTGATTGGCTTCCCACTGCCCTCTCTCTAAAACAATATAAGAGAGAAGTGATTGACTTCCCACTGCCCTCTCTCTAACACACTATAAGAGAGAAGTGATTGGCTTCCCACTGCCCTCTCTCTAACACACTATAAGAGAGAAGTGATTGACTTCCCACTGCCCTCTCTCTAGCACACTATAAGAGAGAAGTGATTGACTTCCCACTGCCCTCTCTCTAACACACTATAAGAGAGAAGTGATTGGCTTCCCACTGCCCTCCTCTAACACACTATAAGAGAGAAGTGATTGGCTTCCCACTGCCCTCTCTCTAAAACAATATAAGAGAGAAGTGATTGACTTCCCACTGCCCTCTCTCTAACACACTATAAGAGAGAAGTGATTGGCTTCCCACTGCCCTCTCTCTAACACACTATAAGAGAGAAGTGATTGGCTTCCCACTGCCCTCTCTCTAACACACTATAAGAGAGAAGTGATTGACTTCCCACTGCCCTCTCTCTAACACACTATAAGAAAGAAGTGATTGACTTCCCACTGCCCTCTCTCTAACACACTATAAGAGAGAAGTGATTGGCTTCCCACTGCCCTCTCTCTAACACACTATAAGAGAGAAGTGATTGGCTTCCCACTGCCCTCTCTCTAACACACTATAAGAGAGAAGTGATTGGCTTCCCACTGCCCTCTCTCTAACACACTATAAGAGAGAAGTGATTGACTTCCCACTGCCCTCTCTCTAACACACTATAAGAGAGAAGTGATTGGCTTCCCACTGCCCTCTCTCTAACACACTATAAGAGAGAAGTGATTGGCTTCCCACTGCCCTCTCTCTAACACACTATAAGAGAGAAGTGATTGGCTTCCCACTGCCCTCTCTCTAACACACTATAAGAGAGAAGTGATTGGCTTCTCACTGCCCTCTCTCTAACACACTATAAGAGAGAAGTGATTGGCTTCCCACTGCCCTCTCTCTAACACACTATAAGAGAGAAGTGATTGGCTTCCCACTGCCCTCTCTCTAACACACTATAAGAGAGAAGTGATTGGCTTCCCACTGCCCTCTCTCTAAAACACTATAAGAGAGAAGTGATTGGCTTCCCACTGCCCTCTCTCTAACACACTATAAGAGAGAAGTGATTGGCTTCCCACTGCCCTCTCTCTAACACACTATAAGAGAGAAGTGATTGGCTTCCCACTGCCCTCTCTCTAACACACTATAAGAGAGAAGTGATTGGCTTCTCACTGCCCTCTCTCTAACACACTATAAGAGAGAAGTGATTGGCTTCTCACTGCCCTCTCTCTAACACACTATAAGAGAGAAGTGATTGGCTTCTCACTGCCCTCTCTCTAACACACTATAAGAGAGAAGTGATTGGCTTCCCACTGCCCTCTCTCTAACACACTATAAGAGAGAAGTGATTGACTTCCCACTGCACTCCTCTAACACACTATAAGAGAGAAGTGATTGGCTTCCCACTGCCCTCCTCTAACACACTATAAGAGAGAAGTGATTGGCTTCCCACTGCCCTCCTCTAACACACTATAAGAGAGAAGTGATTGGCTTCCCACTGCCCTCCTCTAACACACTATAAGAGAGAAGTGATTGGCTTCCCACTGCCCTCCTCTAACACACTATAAGAGAGAAGTGATTGGCTTCCCACTGCCCTCCTCTAACACACTATAAGAGAGAAGTGATTGGCTTCCCACTGCCCTCTCTCTAACACACTATAAGAGAGAAGTGATTGGCTTCCCACTGCCCTCTCTCTAACACACTATAAGAGAGAAGTGATTGGCTTCCCACTGCCCTCCTCTAACACACTATAAGAGAGAAGTGATTGGCTTCCCACTGCCCTCTCTCTAACACACTATAAGAGAGAAGTGATTGGCTTCCCACTGCCCTCCTCTAACACACTATAAGAGAGAAGTGATTGGCTTCCCACTGCCCTCTCTCTAACACACTATAAGAGAGAAGTGATTGGCTTCCCACTGCCCTCTCTCTAACACACTATAAGAGAGAAGTGATTGGCTTCCCACTGCCCTCTCTCTAAAACAATATAAGAGAGAAGTGATTGGCTTCCCACTGCCCTCTCTCTAACACACTATAAGAGAGAAGTGATTGGCTTCTCACTGCCCTCTCTCTAACACACTATAAGAGAGAAGTGATTGGCTTCTCACTGCCCTCTCTCTAACACACTATAAGAGAGAAGTGATTGGCTTCTCACTGCCCTCTCTCTAACACACTATAAGAGAGAAGTGATTGGCTTCCCACTGCCCTCTCTCTAACACACTATAAGAGAGAAGTGATTGACTTCCCACTGCCCTCCTCTAACACACTATAAGAGAGAAGTGATTGGCTTCCCACTGCCCTCCTCTAACACACTATAAGAGAGAAGTGATTGGCTTCCCACTGCCCTCCTCTAACACACTATAAGAGAGAAGTGATTGGCTTCCCACTGCCCTCCTCTAACACACTATAAGAGAGAAGTGATTGGCTTCCCACTGCCCTCCTCTAACACACTATAAGAGAGAAGTGATTGGCTTCCCACTGCCCTCCTCTAACACACTATAAGAGAGAAGTGATTGGCTTCCCACTGCCCTCTCTCTAACACACTATAAGAGAGAAGTGATTGGCTTCCCACTGCCCTCTCTCTAACACACTATAAGAGAGAAGTGATTGGCTTCCCACTGCCCTCCTCTAACACACTATAAGAGAGAAGTGATTGGCTTCCCACTGCCCTCTCTCTAACACACTATAAGAGAGAAGTGATTGGCTTCCCACTGCCCTCCTCTAACACACTATAAGAGAGAAGTGATTGGCTTCCCACTGCCCTCTCTCTAACACACTATAAGAGAGAAGTGATTGACTTCCCACTGCCCTCTCTCTAACACACTATAAGAGAGAAGTGATTGGCTTCCCACTGCCCTCTCTCTAACACACTATAAGAGAGAAGTGATTGGCTTCCCACTGCCCTCTCTCTAACACACTATAAGAGAGAAGTGATTGGCTTCCCACTGCCCTCTCTCTAACACACTATAAGAGAGAAGTGATTGGCTTCTCACTGCCCTCTCTCTAACACACTATAAGAGAGAAGTGATTGGCTTCCCACTGCCCTCTCTCTAACACACTATAAGAGAGAAGTGATTGGCTTCCCACTGCCCTCTCTCTAACACACTATAAGAGAGAAGTGATTGGCTTCCCACTGCCCTCTCTCTAAAACAATATAAGAGAGAAGTGATTGGCTTCCCACTGCCCTCCTCTAAAACAATATAAGAGAGAAGTGATTGGCTTCCCACTGCCCTCCTCTAAAACACTATAAGAGAGAAGTGATTGGCTTCCCACTGCCCTCCTCTAAAACAATATAAGAGAGAAGTGATTGGCTTCCCACTGCCCTCTCTCTAACACACTATAAGAGAGAAGTGATTGGCTTCCCACTGCCCTCTCTCTAACACACTATAAAAGAGAAGTGATTGGCTTCCCACTGCCCTCCTCTAAAACAATATAAGAGAGAAGTGATTGGCTTCCCACTGCCCTCTCTCTAACACAATATAAGAGAGAAGTGATTGGCTTCCCACTGCCCTCTCTCTAACACAATATAAGAGAGAAGTGATTGGCTTCCCACTGCCCTCTCTCTAACACAATATAAGAGAGAAGTGATTGGCTTCCCACTGCCCTCTCTCTAACACAATATAAGAGAGAAGTGATTGGCTTCCCACTGCCCTCTCTCTAACACACTATAAGAGAGAAGTGATTGGCTTCCCACTGCCCTCTCTCTAACACACTATAAGAGAGAAGTGATTGGCTTCCCACTGCCCTCCTCTAAAACAATATAAGAGAGAAGTGATTGGCTTCCCACTGCCCTCTCTCTAACACAATATAAGAGAGAAGTGATTGGCTTCCCACTGCCCTCTCTCTAACACAATATAAGAGAGAAGTGATTGGCTTCCCACTGCCCTCTCTCTAACACAATATAAGAGAGAAGTGATTGGCTTCCCACTGCCCTCTCTCTAACACACTATAAGAGAGAAGTGATTGGCTTCCCACTGCCCTCTCTCTAACACACTATAAGAGAGAAGTGATACACTGACCACTGACTAGAAACAAGTAAGTGTAACTTTGTGAAACATGTCCACATAGGTCAAAAAACGAAGCGACTATGTCTCTAGCTTACATGTCTACTTATGTCAAAACACTTTAACAACTTTGTCCATAGCTCGCAGACGGGAGATACTTCTTAGAGAAAGGTCTTTACAAAACTGCAGCAGAAGGGCTGCCATGCGTAAGGATAAAATTAGAAGCAGAAAATAATTGGGCATTGCAAAGAATTTAAAGATGTAAAATTCATTCTCATATGGCGGTTCAAATAATTCGTAATGAATTTAAAGAAATTTTAAGAAAATTATTTTCTACTTTTCAGTGCGTCTTCGAAACAATGTCTTACGAAAAGTTTTTTTTTTTTTTATACATTTGAGTTAAAAAATATATATATTTCTCAGAGGCGTAGCTAGAGTGTTTGGCGCCAGGGGACAAGATTCATTAGCATCCCTTTCTTCTTTCAACTCTTAAATCCATTATTTTCATCAATAAAATAACATCAAAGCACATTTTGTCGCCCCTAACTAGTCTGACGCCCGGGGACATCTGTCCCCCCGCACACACACACTTTCGCTACACCTCTGATATTTCTACCTGGAAACAAAGACAATGAAGCTAAATTTTGAATCAAGGAAATCTAGACCCCCCCCCCCCACCTTGACCTTGACCTGAGACGGTTTGATTTGTCGCTAAATATAGCACTTCGATTCTCACGGTGTATTGTTACGTGAGACAAAATGGCGTGATACAGGGATCCCCTACGCTTTTGGAAGACAAAACATTTACGACTTCCAAAAAAAAAAAAGAAAAAAAAAAAAAAAAGAAAAGGGATTCTTTTATTGGATGCTTAAAAAATATACGATTCAAGACCTGTTCACCCCCAAACTCTTAAAATCGTACAATGTTATCAAAAATAGTTCAATACATTATCTTAATAGTGAAAAAAAACCATACAGTATATATAATGTATACACCTCAAAATCGTGCATTGTACGCCAAAATCGCCAGAGTAAACAGGTCTGCGATTCCTTAGTCTCATATCTGCCTATGCCAAAACTTGAGGTCTGTAGATTCATCAGACATGAATAAACATAAGATCTCTTTATGTCAAGTTTCAGATATCAACAACATGGTGTGTAAATGTCCTGTTCCATGTGCGCACAACAGGGATTCTCTATGCCATGTGTCAGGTACGAACAACAGGGTGTCTATATGTCATCTGTCAGATACAAACAACAGTGTGTCTCTATGACATGCATATGTTCGATGTTGCCACTAGCTCAAACATAACAAAGAGACGGACTGTAAAATGTCACATTTCAAAGTCTATCTTACAGCGACATTCTTCTCCTCATGGTTGTTGATTATATTTTCTTGAGCACACGATGTCATCTTGTTGTTGTTCCCTTGTTGACACCTCGGGCAGTGATGATTAGGATACATATCAGGGATTTGATCTCTTAAAGATTGAAGAATCCTATTTTTGGGATGTCATCAGACTTTTATTGACAATAATACACGGAACTACTTTTTTACAGAATCATGCAGACATCAACGGTATCTGTCAGATAAATCTGTTCTTTAATTTCGTGGTAATAGAAGGGGCGTAACTATGGTTAATGTCGCCCAGGGCGGGTAAAGAATTTTGCCGCCCTTCCGCGGATTAAAATTCTGAAGTTGGCCGAAAATATCATCCCTCCATAAAGAACAAATGCCGCCCGGGGCGTACCGCCCCCTCCATACCCTTTCCATACACCACTGGGGTAATAGATTTTTAATCCCGTATCCGGAAATTTGATCGACGGAAATTTGATTGAACGGACATTTTTGTCGAATCTTTTTTTTTTAGTTTACACGTTAAAATTGTGCGTCAAATTTCTTTCTGAACGCATCATTTTGTTTTACTGTATAGTTTAGTGCGTTTAAGAAGAAATTTGACGAAAATTTTAACGTGTGAACTAAAAGAAAGATTCGACCAAATTTCCGTTCGATCAAATTTCCATCGATCAATTTTTCCGTCGACGAAACTCCTTTCGATCAAATTTCCGGTAACCGCGTAATAGATTTTTAATCCTTCATGTAAACACCTTGAGGGATTGTGGGAGAAGGGTTATATAGGATTATTGGTATTCTCTGGTCAGCAACTCAGGAGCTCCACACTTAGGAAACAACTATTATTTTGAAAGCTCTATACCTGTGATTGTTATTAAAACATACTCCGTGTGTCTTAGATCAGGGGCGTCTCCCCCCAACCCCCCCCCCCCCTTAAACCTTGGACTTGGTAACTTTTTTAAACTGTGGATCAGACCAACCTAGGTATTGGACGTTTACTTCGGGAGTTCACTGTGAATATCAATAGTACAAAGCAAGCCCGCACAAACGCCGCAGGAGGGCTCTGCGGTGTCAGAACACTTGTCGGTACACGCCGTAGTATTGGTCCCTGCAAAAGCCAGACAATTAAAAACGCAGTTTTTCCCTCGCCCGAATCTCAAAAACAACAGAATCCGCCGCCACACCACCTCACTTTTCCAGGTGTAGGCACCCTTGCCTTGGATGCACAGCCGCCATGTTTCACACATTCTTATAACGGTGCACCGTGGACTTACATAGTTAAAATGTACACTAAATATTTTATTTTTACGAGCTGTCATCGGAGTGAGCTCTGCTGAATAAATACGTTCATCACCTCACAGATGTTGGTTCCATAGCCATAATTCAGAACTGTCACTGCACATACACATATTAATATATGTGCGGTGTCTGTGACATACACCGCTTCATTCCCAGCATAATCTATAGCGCAAAGGTTTTTTTATGGTCTGCGTAGGCCAGGGAGAGTTGGACTGACACGATGTTAAACTCAGGCGTTAATGTATAGCAACCGTGTGTCACGCTGACACAGCGCACCCCGTCTTAAACTTAAGCCATCGCATTGGTAAAGCTGGGTTGCAGAAGTTGCAAACTAAAATTGAGTACGCTTAGAGACCAGTTTTCATCCCCTATCCGGAAATTTGATCGAAACAAATTTCGTCGACGGAAAATTGATCGAACGGAAATTTTTAGATAACACGTTAAAATTTTGTGTCAAATTTCTTGTTGAACGCATTATTTTATTTTACAATATAATATTGTGCGTTCAAGAAGAAATTTGGCGAACATTTTAACGTGTGAACTGAAAAAAAAAGATTCAACCAAATTACCGTCGATCAATTTTCTGTCGACGAAATTTCTTTCGATCAAATTTCCGGTAACCTTTTCATCCACATTACACGAAGTTCCACGTGTGTTTAAAAGACTCAAAAATATTGAGAAAAAAAAAACAACACAAAAAAGCAAAAAATAAGCACAAGAAAAAAAAACCACACAAAAATACACACAAGAAACACTTAGATATAACATTAACATCGAATGAAAGAACAACGTCAAAGGAAAATTTAATGCTCAGTTAGTGTGGCAAAAAAAATACCAAAAAAAAAAAAACAAAAAAAAAAAACAAAACAAGAACAAATCAAACTTGTGGACACGTCAACGACTCAAATCTGCAACAAATGCCTGGAGAAGGAAAAAAAAGGGAAAAATCGGTTTTTATGATTTCAATATAAATATTATTAAACGCGATTCATTTTAATTGACCCAATTTTTTCCCCTTAAAAATTAACATGTTGTTTCTAAAGTCGATTCCAATAAGTTTAGTAGGTTTAATAAAAAAACAACAAAAAAACAATAATATATTAAAAAAAAAAAAAAAAAAAAAAGAAAATATTGTATTCTTTTAATATGAATAGTTTTCTTTCCTTTCAATTGACGGTATTATCATCCAATCCATGTTTACTTGGCCAAACCATGACGTCGATCAATGCAGAACCCATCCACTCGATATTTTTTAACAAAAAACAAAAAAAACAAAAACAAAAAAAAAAAACAAAAAACAAACAAAACAAACAATAGTCGTACCCCATATAAAACGCATTTGCGAATACTCTTTCACGATGCTTCTCAAACTTTTTGTGTTTGACCGACCGAGAGAAATTATTCATACTTCTCGTAGTATGCGGTACGGCAATTTATGTGCGTGTTGCTATTTTAAAAATCTTTAATTTTTTTTTCTTTATATCTTGTCGCCAGGTGATAACAAACCGTGCACATATTATAATGTTTAACACATTACAACTTTATTTTTAAAAAAAATATTTTATTTTAACGGGCTGTCATCGGAGTGAGCTCTGCTGAAGAAATACGTTCATCACCTCACAGATTTTGGTTCCATAGCCATAATTCAGAACTGTCACTGCACAAAAAAATATTAAATCTTACTTTTGTAAAATTTCTGATTTTGATTATTAAAATTTTTAAAATAAAAGTGTCTTTTTTTTTTTTTTTGCTCACAATAATAAGAACTTTCTTATTAAATAAATATTTATGGATTAATGTTTCAATTCGCTTGTTTCGGGTTATTTTTGACGTATACTCTGCTTTATCGGGAGGTGGGGTGGTGGTGGCTAGAAATGTTATGCAATATAACTGGGGGGGGGGGGTGAGGGTCAATGGAAAGGTTATATAGCGTTATATGGGGGTAGGAGGATGGAATCAAAAATGTAATATTTTTGTGTTTTATAATATGTGCACGGCCCCTAACTGAGGGCATGCAGGCCACGGCTTTGAGATGCACTGTGATATTGTTTTATCGTAGTGGCGGTGATAAGGAAGCGATAGAGAGACGGAGAGAGAAAGAGAGAAAGATGGAGAGAGAAAGAGAGAGAGAGAAAGAGAGAGGGGGGAGAGAGAAGCCATACCAATATAATGGCTTTTAATATTAGATCAGTACATGCGATTTGATTGTCCAGATCAGCGGTTCCCAGCCTGTGGGGTACGCGGCGGACAAATGGGGGGGGGGGGGGGGTAAGCACACATATATACTGATAACTAGAAAATGTGACCCGATGTTAACGGGGTAAAAACGGAAGTTACAATGCGCTACTTTCTACTTGCTAATGCAGAAATGAAAAAATAAGTATATTTTTTGAAGACTAAATTTTCCCGTCTGTAAAATGATTGCGTTTTTAGATATTGTTATTCACATACAAATGTTCCCACCCTCTTTCTTTCTTATCCTAAACGTCTCTTCACTAAATATTTACATTACATTTTGAAACATATTGCCATCCTCATAAGTATGTGCCAACCTCTTTATCCTTGCTCCTGAACTCTATTTTTGAGGAAAAAAAACCCAACAACTTAATATCCTTAGTATTCAAGAAAATATCATCCACTATCCCCCCCCCCCCTTCCACTATTTCCCCCTTTTCAACTTCATTGAGTATTGAGGTATGTTTATAATGATCAGCTGTGTGCCAAGTGGGGGTCTGTGAATCAAGAACTAATGTTGCTTGCTACAAGCAGGGCAAGTGCCCCAGGGAGGTCTAAATTTCGACGCCCCAGGCAGTTCTAAATTTTGGTGCCCCAGGGAGTTCTAAATTTTGTCTCCCCACCCACCTTGCTTTTCTAAATTTTGACGCCCCAGAAAGTTATAAATTTTGATGCCCCAGGCAGATCTAAATTTTCGCAACCCAGGTAGTTCTAACTCATGCAGACCTATTTACCCCCCCCCCTCCCCGGGGCTAGAACCAGAGTAGCTTACAGCTCTAAAAAAATGTAGTTACAAGATCCAAAGAGTAGTTTGGTCACTTAGCGGGGAGGAGGGAGGGGGGGGGGGAAATCAAAATTCAAGTTGTGTCAGTAAATCCACACAGCTGCTTAGCTGCTTATGTAGCTGTACATAAAGACATTTACAAGTTATGGTTCTATAGGAACTATTGTCGTATAAATCTTTATAAAATATAATATATAGTTGTTTTTTTTTTAATTTGAAGAGGAGTGGGGTCGGGCAAAAATTTGACAAAACATTCATACAGGAATCCCAATTATTGGTCTCCCCCCTTCACAACCGCATATTTTTTTCACGCCCCTGAACTATATTAATATTCTAATGACGCACCCGCTTTCACATCTTGATAAAAGTAAAAAACTTATTTTGGAGGGGTTAGGGTTGGTGTTTGGGCTGAAAATTTGAAAGAATGTGACGTCATGTCAACGAGACTATGTGCCAAGTTGCATGCAGCTCGATAGGTTGACAGAAAATGGGTCAATTAGCCGTCCGGAGATTTTGCCGCCCGTCCGCCATGCAGCCAGCCACCCATGAATAAAAGCGAACTTAATATAAAAGGATTAATTTTTTTAAAAAAAGGGCCGTAACACGCGTTACTTAGATTTGTTGATAAGCAGCACCTCTATATTTAGAGTGATCTCCCGCATGATTTAAACAAACAACTTCTATTCGGCTGAAAGGATAATCAATAAAGGACAGCGTTCAAGCTGTTGTGAGGGACATAGTGAAACAAGGTGTGGGGGAACTTGAAATAGAAAGACAGGGAAATGAAAGAGGAACTTTTGGGGTGGGGGGGGGGGTGGTAATGTTTTGAAATCAAGAGGGGGCGCGACATTGCAAAAAAATGGTTTAGAATCCCTGAGATAAAGGAATGGACACATATAGGAAATTAGTGAGGGCTGCTAAGCGTAGAGATAACAATCAACAAGAAGAACTATAGTCTGAGAGAAATAGATAGATAGATAGATAGATAGATAGATATATAGATATATAGATAGATAGATAGATAGATAGGTAGATAGAGAGTACATGAGAGAGTACGAGAGAGAGTACGAGAGAGAGAGTACGAGAGAGAGAATACGAGAGTGAGAGAGAGTACGAGAGAAAGAGAGTACGAGAGAGAGAGTACGAGAGAGAGAATGCGAGACAGATAGATAGATAGAGAGAGAGTACGAGAGAAAGAGAGAGAGTACGAGAGAAAGAGAGAGTACGAGAGAAAGAGAGGGAGTACGAGAGAAAGAGAGAGAGTACGAGAGAAAGAGATCTGGATTTAGCGGCACACATTGATGGAAAGAAAAACAAAGGGGAGGGGGACAGTACAACTACAGAGTCCAGTAGAGAGACTCAAAGCGAGACAGACAGAAAGTAGAAAAAAAAAAGGGGGGGGGTAATGCGTATGATATAATTATAATGTCACCTTGAAGCCATCTTGTTATTGAACTCCCTAGTTAGGGTAAGTGTCTTCTTGATCTCCTTCATATCCCCCAGAAAGGTATTTGTTGGTGTTTGGGTAATTTGGCTGGTAGTTGTCGGTTGGGTAATTTGGCTGGTAGTTGTCGGTTGGGTAGTTGGCCTGGTAGTTGTTGTTGGGATAATTTGGCTGATAATCGTCGCCTTTGTTTAGCTGATAGTTGCTGTTTGGGTAGCCCTGTTGGTCGTTCTTGCCCTGGTAGTGTTGCTGATGGCTGTTGCCTTGGTAATTCTGCTGGTAGTCGTCTCCGTCATAACCTTTCTGGTAATTATTGCCATGTGACTGATACGCGTGCCCTTGTTGATAGTTGGAGATCGGGGTGCTCAAGTAGTTCGCCTGGTACTTCTTATGTTGGTAGGGCTGATAGGGCTGGTAAGGATTCTGAAACTGAATATACATTTTTGAAACTAAAAATTCTAGCCAGGAAGTCGTAGGAGAATGGATAACTTAAAAAAAAAATATTCACCAAAAGACAAGGTGACAAAATGACAAGGTGGCAAAACGACAATGTGACAAAACGACAAGGTGACAAAACAACAAGGTGACAAGGTGACAAAACGACAAGATGACAAAACGACAAATGACAAAACGACAAGGTGACAAAACGACAATGGGACAAAACGACAAGGTGACAAAACGACAAGGTGACAAAACGACAAGGTGACAAAACAACAAGGTGACAAAACGACAAGATGACAAAACGACAAATGACAAAACGACAAGGTGACAAAACGACAAGTTTTCAACGCCAACGCCTCCACGGTCTTTAATGCCTTACATACAATAAAGTAAGGTCAACTTTTTAAGATATTTTACGTGCCTCATCGTTGGAGAAACACGGTATTCGGTTATCAGACTTGCGCATAATTACATTAAATAAAATGTAATTAATTACCCTTAGAATTACATGACCTATTTTTGTAATTATCTACAATTTCCATTACTTCATTTAAAAGTGTAATTAATTACTATTACAAATTACTCCATTATTGACTTATAATTACAATTACATTTTTTACTTACAACATTTTTATATTGGGAATTTTTGTTAATTTGTTTCATTAACTTAAAACATCAACATTGTTTTACTAAGACATATTTCCTTTTACAGTGCAGTTACATGCACATTACTTGGAACCAGCTTTTGGATTTTATTGTTATACAAGAAAGTCAGAGAAATTCTTTAAACGATTTTACTGTATATCTGAATACACAATCATATTTTGTAGCAGACCCTTACAAATTTCAATGATTGTCTGTGTGTATAAGCAAGCATGACCTAATGTACATTATAATGTTCAGCTTGCTCATTACTTGGAGACAAAAATGTATGTCATGTCATATTGGGTCAAAGTACTATATGAGTATGTTGCATACCATGACACTATATTCATAAGGCTGTGATCTGCTAATTTCACTTTCAATCTGAAAATAAACATTTACTGAGCAATTAAAAAAGGACAATTACTAATTACAGTAATTAAAAATAAAATGTGTTATTAATAATTTTTTGTATTAATTATCTCAAGTATGTCTGTTATTTTGCATAAGATTGTGATCTCAAAAGGTATATTACTATCTAGTTATACAGTACAGGAAACTGCACTGACACAGCACTACAGTTTTGATCACAAACTCCAGCTTCTAGAGCAGTGCTTCTCAAACTTTTTAGTATGGCGGACCGGCAGGAATTTTTCCATTGCACCAGGGACCGGTGCAGTATTTTTCTTGTACTGACGTGGTAGCGAAATGAGCCGCCCCCCCCCCCCCACGACATTCGGCACGAATTCGGCCTGTTTTTTGCTACACGTCATCAAACAATTTTGAAAAGAATAATCTTAAGCCCATGATCGCTTATTGTTTATTTACGATCGTCTTCATTTCGTATTAAACCATATTGATGATGGCAGCCATCGTTTTTTATTTCAACTGAAAAACATTAATTAACAGTTATTAAAATTAATCTAATTTATTTTAATTCATGTCGTTTTGTCACTTGTCGTTTTGTCACTTGTCGTTTTGTCATTTGTCGTTTTGTCACTTGTCGTTTTGTCATTTGTCGTTTTGTCACGTGTCGTTTTGTCTGGTTACCAAAAAAAAAAAATTAAAAAAAAATTTGTTTCTGTTTTATATATACTGCAATACATTATTAGAAGCCATGTTTTTTACGAAAAAACTGCCTATAAATAGTAACATTACGTACTGCAATGTGACGTTTTCCGGTTTTAGAAAGGACAAACTCACTAATTTTTGACACGTGCATATTGGCGGGTTTTGAATTTCCGATTCTAAAAATACCAAAAACCGGGAGATGGTTTTCATCTTGATATAAAGTGGCTGGTTATTTCTGGCTGACGTATCACCGAATCCGTAATTTAAAAAAAAATATATATATAAATTATAAAACGCTTAATCCTTCATTGGGATCAACAAATACATTTTTTATTAGTTGAAATCCAATGTATGTGCCATTCTTTAAATTGACAAATCGAGTGTTGAGTACTACTATAGTAATATTTGTATATTGGGAAGTAAGCAATCAAGTTTACAGAATAAAGCGTTTTTGAAATTCAGAGTGTAAAACTACGGAAACGGGGGGTGGGGTTGGGGAGGAAATAAAACTTAGCGCCCGCTGATCAGTTGTGTGAGAGAAGCAAGAGGAGCCTTTGGCGTTAGCCACGGTGAGCGGCCCCGGGAGGTCGAACCTAGATAGAAAAGGAGGGGGGGGGGGCGGCCTCGACGGATTACATAGGGCTGACGTGGGAGAGAAAAGCAACTGGTGAACGCTGAGACAGTGTAAGTCGACCAGTCTGCCCAACAAGGGGAGATAGCTGGAATAAAATTAACACTCGAAATTAAAACCCTAGTTATTATTCTTTGAATCGCTCTTGGGGGGGGGGGGGGGGGGGGATGAAAAAAAAATGTTTTTCAAATGTCAAAGATTTTTTTTTTTTTTTTTTTAATGTGAGTAAATGTGTGGGGGGAAGGGGAGGGGGAGGTCAATCTGCCTCCTCTCTCTTTTAACCAATACAACTGTAAAGAAGGTGTTTAGTCGAATTTTGAAAAAAATCACTTAGACAAATTGGCGTCGCCAACTCAAGTGAGTACCCAATAGTATGGCCGGGATTTTTGGGTGGTGGTGGGATAATAACATCAACGATAACATCAACGATAACATCAAAGAACATTAACGATAACATCAACGATAATATCAAAGAACATCAACGATAACATCAAAGATAACATCAAATAACATCAACGATTACATCAAATAACATCAACGATAACATCAACGATAACATCAAATAACATCAACGATAACATCAAATAACATCAAAGATAACATCAGATAACATCAACGATAACATCAAATAACATCAACGATAACATCAGATAACATCAACGATAACATCAAATAACAACAAATAACATCAACGACAACATCAACGATAGTATGAACGATAACATAAACGATAAAATCAGATAACATCAACGATAACATCAAATAACATCAAAGATAACATCATCAATAACATCAACGATAACATCAACGCTAACATCAAATAACATCAAATAACATCAACGATAACATCAAATAACATCAAATAACATGAGATAACATCAACGATAACATCAACGATAACATCAAATAACATCAACGATAACATCAACGATAACATCAACGATAACATCAAATAACATCAAAGATAACATCAAATAACATCAAAGATAACATCAACGATAACATCAACGATAACATCAAATAACATCAACGATAACATCAAATAACATCAACGATAACATCAAATAACTTCAACGATAACATCAAATTCATCCACAACTGTAACACTAAAAGAAACACCAAGGCCAACAATAAAAATAGCAATAATAAAACGATCAGCGCAGCTCTTAACGTAAGCCAACCACCTCCTCTCAAACCCTTTGGGGGTGCTCAACTTAAATCGCCCCTCTTAAGGGAACACTTCTGAAAGTTTTTAATTTCATCATGTCTGTTTGAGACAGAGGAGAATTTAAGATGAAGCTCTTTCACTATTAAATCTAAAAAGTATTACAAATAATGATTAAAGTTAATGAAAAAAAGGGCTGAAACATAATACCTACAATAGAAACCCAATACTTATAACAAAAACTATGTACGTACAATAGAAACACAATACTTATAACAAAAACTATGTACGTACAATAGAAACACAATACTTATAACAAAAACTATGTACGTACAATAGAAACACAATACTTATAACAAAAACTATGTACGTACAATAGAAACACAATACTTATAACAAAAACTATGTACGTACAATAGAAACCCAATACTTATAACAAAAACTATGTACGTACAATAGAAACACAATACTTGCAACAGAAACTCAATACCTACAATAGAAACACAATACTTACAACAGAAACAAACTATTTACATTAGCAACACAATACTTCCAATAGAAACATATTACTTACAATCGGAAAATAATACTTACAATAGAGACATTATACTTACAATAGAAACATTATACTTACAATAGAAACATTATACTTACAATAGAAACTTTATACTTACAATAGAAACATTATACTTACAATAGAAACATTATACTTACAATAGAAACATTATACTTACAATAGAAACATTATACTTACAATAGAAACATTATACTTACAATAGAAACATTATACTTACAATAGAAACATTATACTTACAATAGAAACATTATACTTACAATAGAAACATTATACTTACAATAGAAACATTATACTTACAATAGAAACATTATACTTACAATAGAAACATTATACTTACAATAGAAACATTATACTTACAATAGAAACATTATACTTACAATAGAAACATTATACTTACAATAGAAACATTATACTTACAATAGAAACATTATACTTACAATAGAAACATTATACTTACAATAGAAACATTATACTTACAATAGAAACATTATACTTACAATAGAAACATTATACTTACAATAGAAACATTATACTTACAATAGAAACATTATACTTACAATAGAAACATTATACTTACAATAGAAACATTATACTTACAGTAGAAACATTATACTTACAATAGAAACATTATACTTACAATAGAAACATTATACTTACAATAGAAACATTATACTTACAATAGAAACATTATACTTACAATAGAAACATTATACTTACAATAGAAACATTATACTTACAGTAGAAACATTATACTTACAATAGAAACATTATACTTACAATAGAAACATTATACTTACAATAGAAACATTATACTTACAATAGAAACATTATACTTACAATAGGGTAGTACTTAAAAATGGGGAGGTAGAACGCGTTAGCCCCAATCAAGATGGCGGCGACTAACAGCAGACAAGATGCGGCCATGATGCGGCGTGTTGCAAGACAAACAGCGAACAGCCCCGCTGTCCTAGACTTCGTGGTTTTATACCAGGTTACAGGCATGGGAAACGTTTCAATTTTAATTGACCACGGATTAGCGCAGGTCAGATTAACAAGATTTGCAAGTGAGACGAGTTTAACGTGTCATCGTTGAAATGCAAATGAGCTTAGACTAGGTAGATATATCGATTTCTGATGATTCAATTAATTCTGTTGTAAAAGAAAAATGAATTTGATTTTTAAAGTTATGTAGAATGACAAAATGAAATATTGAGCTACGAATTGTGTTCACGGGAATCTGGTAGAATTGGTAAGAGTTTTCTCATGTAAGCACGTGTAGGCAATAGCAAAGTGTATTCATTTGATTACCTGTTCATGGGTCAGAGAGTCACTCATATGAAAGCCGGACTGTCGGCGAGTCAGACAGACTGTCATTCATATTATATTCAGACAGTCAGAGTGTCAGACAAAATGCCGTCTTAAGACATGGGCCCAGTGGGCACTGGCACAGGGCCGCGCGCTAGGAAACGCACTCTTATTATAGGCATCATGATATACATATTGTTAATGAATATTGAAGATTTTTGACGATTTAATTGGATTTAAAACCATCACATTCCAAAATTAATATAATAAATGCGAATCAAAGTTGGAAAATTTAAAAACTTTTGAAGCGGAATATTTTATATGAAATTTTTATATTTTTTATTTATCTGTCAATAATGATAATTGATCATCCTCTGTCATTATTTAAAGTTTATTTCTGATAATGTTTAAAAACTATTATTGATTTTAAATGATTTTGTTTTTTGTATCAATAAATTGAATTCATCGAAGTTTAACTTTATTGAATGTTTATTTTTATTTTACATTTTTATTCCTCTTTTGAGTTGGTGGGGAGCAGGAACTGTTTGCCCCCTCCCCCACTGTTTGAGCATGGGGTGAGTGCCCCCCCCTTCGCCCCCATCTCACGACACAGGTGTGTTGTGTTGCTAGGGGGCCCCAGTGCATTGCTGTGCCCAGGGCCTCCTATGTTGCTAAGATGACCCTGGTCAGACAGACGGATGGTCACTCATATTACATTCAGACAGTCACGCATGTCAGACATACCCTAATATTATAGTCGGTGAGTCAGACAGTGACTCTTATTATGGCCGGTCTCATTATGGCCAGACATTCACTCATAGTATAGCCGGTCTCATTATGGCCAGACATTCACTCATAGTATAGCCGGTCTCATTATGGCCAGACATTCACTCATAGTATAGCCGGTCTCATTATGGCCAGACATTCACTCATAGTATAGCCGGTCTCATTATGGCCAGACATTCACTCATAGTATAGTCAAACAAAAGTGTTTGATGAGCTGGTTATATTTCATTCAAATTTAATTTGACCTGCTAACCGAACTAAATGTGACGAATAAAATAAAAAAAAAAAGGTGAATGTCTATTTAGGGATTATTCTGCAGATATTTCCTCAAGTTTGTCGGGGTTTTCAATGTCCAAGAAGATTAACATTAATTTGATATCAATATGTTCCGTTAGGCTTAATGGTGACCCTTTCAAAAATGAGTAGTGATTTATTGGGTTAATTTGTGACTCCAGCTGCAAATCTTATAAATTAAAAAAAAACCAACCCTTAAAAACTACGTTTTTTTCGTACAAATCCTTTATGCGTTAAATGCATTTTGTGTGCGACTTAGCGATGGATACAGCTCTTAAGAAATGATGGCATCATATTTCCTTCACCTCTGCCTTAAAAACAGGTGGGTGGTGGGGGCCGAAAATTTGCAACAAAAAAAAATGTTGTCATTGGCAACAAACCTTTTTGCCAAGTTTCAGCTCGACAGGATGACGGAAAGTGGGTTAATTAGCATTCCGAAGATTTTTTTCACAGAGAAACTTACGAAAGAAGCGAAGTTAATATAAAGCAACATAATGAAAACTATTACTATACATAGTATCAAGTATTTTGCTGTCGGCTTATATCACTTGTAGATAGTATGGAATGCTGTTTGTACTCAGAGTCGAATTTCATTGAACTATGCTTACTAAATCATGCCACAATTAGCGACACCTGGCCAAACACTTCATGTTTTGAATTTAACATTTCCTCCCCGTTCAAAACAAGGCAGTGGAACTTTTAATTCATTGTTTGCTGTTACTAAATATAAGCAAGTGTGCAAATCCACCCCCACACCCCCATAAAAACATAACAACATTCCGTGTGCGTTTCACACCACGATGACGTACCAAGTTGCGGTATGCGGCGAAGTGTGAAAGAAGGAGGACGTTTTGTAAATCTCATTTCTTTATCGGTAGGCGGGAAAAAAACCACCTTTTGAAATCCTGCAGCTTTGTATAAAAAGTGTTCAATATAGTTGCTACACATTTACATTTATTTAGATAAGTAAGAGACATTGTATTTGCAGAGGGACACAGACTTAATTTCATAACAATCAGTCGTTGTCTAATACCACGTTTTGTGGGATCTCAGTGCGTCACAGTGGCGTAGCGAGCTTAACTTGCGCCCGGGGTACAATACCTTTTTAGCGCCCCCAATACCTTTTTAACGCCCCCCAATACCTTTTTAGCACCCCCCCATTAGAAAACCATACAATATTATAGTAAAATATACCATTTGGCGCCCCTTTGTGAGTAGCGCCCGGGGCATGATGCCCCCTTGCCCCCCCCCCTCACTACGCCACTGGTGCGCCATGTATAATATTTAAACCACAAGAATACGTTACTTTGAGAACGCCCACAGATCAGCACAGCTGAAAGGCTGCCGTCCTAGTGTAATATTTATAAATATAACCATGTGTCTTACCGAACATTCAATAGACACGTTCATCGCTGATGGGTAAACTCAAAGAAAACAAGTAAATAAACACAACGCTACAACTAAATAAACACAACGCTACAACTAAATAAACACAACGCTACAACTAAATAAACACAACGCTACAACTAAAAAAAAGACAACTCTACAAGTAAAGAGACACAACTCCACATTTGAGCTTTGTAGAAAATTTATGAGGATTTAGGTCTCGTTGATATAGCAAAGTATTCAACGATGCTCCTTTCAAATACAACATCATCCGATATAGGACCCATGAATTTGAAAAGCTGTATAATTAAATAAGTGAATAATTTCAAAAAAAAGATGTTATAATTAGTATCAAATTTTAATTTGAAGAATGAATGGAGGAAAAAAATATATATGAATAAATGGGTTCACATGTGATTGGCATGCCGTTGATCCACATAGTGAGGACGAGTCACGGCCCACTGATCCAAGACTTTACCAGTCACAGCCATACACGCCGCAGAAAATGGACAGCAGTTTCTTGTAATAAATGGACAGAATGCCCTTTCCCTTGATGGCCTTACCCTTGCTCAGAATTCCGAGCAAGTCGTCTCCCCCGTCGCTGCTGGTATCGTAATTCTAAAGGAAAAAAAAAAAAAAGAGATGGCATAGTTCAATTGATAGGTCACTGCAGGGGGGTCACCACCCAGTATATCCTTAAACAATTGGTGAACGGGCACATCCCTGATGCTCCTTCGGTAGGATGCACTTAGTAGACTTACGTACGCGCGCGTCAAAATGATGTTCAAATGAGAAAACTTAAAACTTTCTTTTTCACAGCCGAGAGACTCAACTTCCAAGAACTGCACACCCCCCATATATCTACCTTTTCACTGCTGGGTTCAAGTGATGGCTGGAGCGATGTATTGTTGACAAACACTCCTCGCCAGTGGTTCTCAACCTTCCTAATGCCGCGACCATTTCCATGGTGAGGTGACCCCCCCCAGCCACAAAATTATTTTTGCTTTTGCTTCATGACTGTAGAGTAGATGTGATTTCAGATGGTATTATGCGACCCCCCAAAGGCGTGGCGACCCACAGGTTGAGAATCGCTGCTCTACGCGATCATGAGAATACACAATAATACACAGGAATACATAGGAATTCAAATGAATCCGTGGCAATGCACACGATGACACATTAATACACAGTAATACAAGCAATACACAGCAATACACAGCAATACACAGCAATACACAGTAATACACAGCAATACACAGCAATACACAGCAATACACAGCAATACACAGAATTACACAGCAATACACAGCAATACACAGCAATACACATGAATACATATATATATATACAGGAATGATGAATACACAAGAATACATGTGTAGAACTGCTTACCAATCCAATGGAATCAGCGGCCTCGGTCAGGACGACCATCAGCACCACAAGAGTCAGACCAACGAGCACGGCAGACCTCATGATGGCGGCAGACGATGGTCAGTGCTGGAGCTCGAGACAAAGTCCGTCGATTGGTCAGTGTTTGGAGCACGCGGCGATGGCAGACGTTCAACAGGGAGCGCCGGCGTTTGTCAGCAGTGAGGTTCTGGTCCAGCTTTTTATAAGTCTCTGTCTGGGCGGGGGACTCGCCTTTGATAAAAGTTATCAAGATGGAAGATAACGGAGATAAGACAAGCAATAACTTGTCACCCGTGTCACGCGGGCGTCGTTATCTTTAATTTAAGTCGTCTTCTTGTGCATAGTAATCAAGTGCATCACAGCACGTGTGCATTATCAGATGCATGAACAATAAAATAGCTAGATGCAAATAATAAAAATATAAAATAAAAAGGTCTATACGATTCAACTTAAACAACTTATTTTTTAATAAGTGGAATTATCATTATTGTGAATGCATGCATATCCCACCCCCCATCCCAATTTAAAAAAAATGTATCCCCCTTCTCCAACCTAATATGAGAATACAATAAAAGTGTTTCTACCTTCAGAAAACGCCATCACATTAAAAGTTGAGAGTCCCTGACATTAAAATCATGTCTTACATCTGTCCCCACATAAAGATGCAAATACACAGTCCATTATGAAAAGGTCCCTACCGATATCGTCTGTATCTGGATAGTGACGTCAAACAAAAGTAGAGGCAAGGTGAAGACTAGTTGAACGCGACCTTGAAAGAAGGTTATTAACGCGACCTTGAAAGAAGGTTATTAACGCGACCTTGAAAAGAGTGGGTTTTTTTACACGGCCTTGAAAGGAGGCTATTTACACGGCGTTGAATTGAGACTATTTACACGGCGTCGAAATGAGACTATTTACACGGCGTTGAAATGAGACTATTTACACGACGTTGAATTGAGGCTATCTTCACGATTTTGAAATGAGGTTATTTAAATAGAAACACCTTAGACTGATCGGGTCAACTTCTGGAACAGATGAGGACACGGTTGCAACATCCATATTACTTAATTTTTTTTTTACGTAACTGACATTTATCGTAAGATAAGATAAAATATTTTGATTCATCGTAGATATTTTTTTCCCGTCCTGAAAATCCTTGTTTGAGTTTTTCATTGTTCCTTAAAGTTAGTCTGTAGCAAGACATTCGGCGTGTAATTATTGTGCGGTAAGAATAACTCTTGAGTTCTTGAGTGAGAACAGAGTCCTGGCGTTTTGTTTGAACGGAGTTCTCGTTTTTTCCTCTCCAAGATCAGGGACACTTTTGTTTTGTGTCTGTAGCCGATCTGTCTTTGAATGGTTGTTTTGATCTTGTCATTTGTTTACAAGATGACTTATCCATTTTTCTCCAATATGGCGGTTTATGGCAACGATGTCCAAAAATTCCATGTAACCGCTGTTCCTGGCGATAACCCCCCCCCGGGACAAGATTATTAGTAAAAGCAGATAAAACACATTCAACACGTCTTTATTCCCACAGAAAGCTTTGTAAAAACCTCCATACTATTACGAAAGCTGAAGAATATGCACAGATGAAGTCAAGTCGCCTGCAGAGCGGCGCCCCGGAAGTAATAAATAGATAACACGTAATCTCTTCAATTAACCTTGTTCTGTTCAGCTTTACTCTCAACTTCTTCAAATTTACCCTATTCTATCAACTTTACCCTTACTCTCTTCAAATTTACCATATTCTATTCAACTTTACCCTTACTCTCTTCAAATTTACCCTATTCTATTCAACTTTACCCTTACTCTCTTCAAATTTACCCTATTCTATTCAACTTTACCCTTACTCTCTTCAAATTTACCCTATTCTATTCAACTTTACCCTTACTCTCTTTAAATTTACCCTATTCTATTCAACTTTACCCTTACTCTCTTTAAATTTACCCTACTTTGATCATCGAAAGCTTCAAGGCTGCCCTGGCATCTGCTAGGAGCCGTTAGGATGGCAGCATCGCTCCCCCCAACCGTTGCACATATGCCAGTATATGTAAACAGCAACGTACCCTTCCAGCACCAGAACCAGAATCAGACTCGTCACCCCACTTATTTCAACTTTGCAGCTCTCAACAGAATGGTTATTAAAACTCCGCACACATTTGCATCATTTTTGACTTTAAGATCTACAGCCAATACCCGTAAAGCATAAATTGAAAGTTTAACTCTGAGAAGTTAACCATCTGGCCATGTAGTTAAACATTCCATGTACAACTTAACCGTTTTTTTGTACAACTGGACCATTCTTTGTACAACTTAACCATTCTTTTTACAACTTAACCATTCTTTGTACAACTTAACCATTTTTTTGTACAACTTAACCATTCTTTGTACAACTTAACAATTTTTTGGTATAACTTAACCATTCTTTGTACAACTTAACCATTCTTTGTACAACTTAACCATTCTTTGTACAACTTAACCATTCTTTGTACAACTTAACCATTCTTTGTACAACTTAACCATTCTTTGTACAACTTAACCATTCTTTGTACAACTTAACCATTCTTTGTACAACTTAACCATTCTTTGTACAACTTAACCATTCTTTGTACAACTTAACCATTCTTTGTACAACTTAACCATTCTTTGTACAACTTAACCATTCTTTGTACAACTTAACCATTCTTTGTACAACTTAACCATTTTGTGTACAACTTAACTATTCTTTGTACAACTTTACTATCCTGTGTTCACATTTACCATTCTTTTTTCAGATTTATAATTCGTTGCTCGAATTTACCATCGTTTGTGAATCGTTATAATTCTTTGTTCAAATGTATCATACTTAAACAACTCTACGAATCGTTGTTCTATTGATATTCCATTGCTTTCAACAGGTACGTGGAGAGATGAGAAGATCTGCTCACTGGGAAATATTTGATTCTCCATAAAAACAATTCACACAGGCCTTATGTTGCAAAAGTTCCAAAACGAAACGAATTTATTCCCAAGGGCCCCCCGATCTTCAACGTTATCCTTAATCTCTTCAACCATATTCTGTTCAATTTTACCCTTAATGTCTTTAAATTTACCCTTACTTTCTTCAACTTTACCCGCACTTTCTTCAAGTTTACACTATTCTGTTCAAGTTTATCCTTACTCTCTTCAACTTAACCTGTACCCACGTCAACTTTACCCTACTTCGATCATCGTCACCCCACTTATTTCAACTTTGCAGTTCTCAACAGAATGATTATTTAAACTCCGCACACATTTGCATCTTATTTGACTTTAAGATCTAAAGCCAATACCCGTAACGCATAAATTGAAGTTTCAAACATGGATGAACGTCATGGAGGTCACTTTTATGCCATCACACCCCACCACCCCCTAAAATCACACAGTCTGTCATTTAATCTCTGGATCTGATGACCTTGACCTCTTATCTTCGGTTAGATACAAATTAGACTTGCATTCTCTAAAAAAAAAATCTTTTGAACTTTGGCGAGGTCACACACTTTTGCCGACACATTTGCCGACACATTTGCCGACACATTTGCCGCATAATTCAATTTAAATCTAGGAATCAAATGCCATGCGGCTCTCACGTTAAAGAACTAGGGGCCCAAATAAAGAGTTCGTTTGTTTTCTAGAAATGTCAATAAGCAGCAGGTTTTAAAATTTGAAATCTAACACGTAAGAAAATGTTGACGCAATCCACTTGGCAGGTGGGATTCTCTAAGAAGTAAAATAACTTCAGAAAAAACCCCCACTTAGTTGTAGACTTTTCAATAAACTTTTTTAAACTATCGGTATTGATAAATGGTAGTTATATTGAAAGGGTGTTGTGTGGGGGAGGGGGAGGGGGGAATGGGTCGAAAGGAGGTAAATTTTCGGAATAAGTTTTTTTTAAAAAATTTAAAAAATGGTACGTTTAAAGGAAAGTCGAAATGCAATTTGTAATGTCTTTGAGTGGGAATATTATAACAGAGACTATAAAGAATGGAAGGTACAATCAAAAATTCTTCTCCGGCGTTATCTGAATGTTCGCATCGTCTCAATGAAATATTTGACGAGGTCATACATTTACCGTCTAATTTGAACATTAACTTACTTCGAAATCTGGCAGCAATGCTGGGGTCAAGGTTACGGTGTGGAGATTTTTAATTTAATTTGTCATTTTCTTTTTATCTCATTTGATAAACAATGTTTTTTTTTTAAAATGAAGTTTTAATACCAATCATGAGATATTAATTTAATATAGTAATACATACATTTTCACAGACCCATGAGTAAAAAGAAGACCATTGATATAACTTGGTTACCGGAAAATTTGTTTGAAAGAAATTTCGTCGACGGAAAATTGATCGACAGAAATTTGATCGAACGGAAGTTTGCTCGAATTTATTTTCAGTGCACACGATCATATTTTCGTCAAAGGCTGCACCTAGGTATCAAATGAAAGATAATTGAATGTACTATACGTTTGTAATCTTAATCCTTCAGATTTATAGTCATAAACTACTACAAATGACATCCGAATAACATTGAGTCTAAAGGTACCCGGGTGCGAATGGCGGCGCTGCGTGTCCGGGTCCATTTTGACTAATGCTATTCGGATGTCATTTGTAGTAGTTTATGACTATGATAGCAGTAGATGTCCTGTTAAAAAGACTGGAGTATTTGTCATCATCTCCGTGTCGATGTTTTGGTAACATTATAACACGGAAGACGTTATTTTACGTTGTTCTTTGACCAAATCCCCCCCCCCCCCACAACAACAACAAACAAAAAAAAACCCTCCAAATTTTAACATAGTGATTCTCATATTTTTAAAAAAATAGATCTTTGTTCCATATTTATGAATGAGGGTTTTGTTCATATTTCTCAGCCTGTCTAGTCTTCATATTTCGGACCTTGGCTATTTATTCACCAGGATTCTGAACGAGGCTTTTCTCAAGATTTCTGAGCGTAGTGAGCCGTTATTTGTGTATGCTAATTCCAGAAACCGGGTTTTATCCTTACGATTGGCGGTGGGGGGTTGGGTGGGGGCATCCGTTTATCTCAGTCAGTGGATAGTGAGATTTTCGCTGAGCGAAATCACTAGTCCTTTGGCTTTGTTATGAACTGCAAGTTTTATAGTGACACACTTGACCATACAGCCATCAAGTCAAACATATTTGAAATATTTAAATTAAATGTAAAAAGACTAATTTTCATTGATTTGTAATTACAATGCTATCAATGTAGCTGTTGCTGCTGTGGCGCTGTTGCTGCTGCTGGTGCTGTTGGTGCTGTTGCTGCTGCTGGTGTTGTTGGTGCTGTTGCATCTGATCTGCGATACTAAATATTTGTTTATCATACCCAGCCATAATTTAAAAAAAAAATGCAAAAAGTAAATATATATTATAGGGTTGCCCTAGACCTGCTTTCGTTAGCAGAATATTAAGTTATCATACTCAGTAATATTTTACTCTTTTTGATATATATTTTATAAATATTTAGTTACCGTACTCTGTAAAATTTAGTACTTTTTGATATATATGTTATTACATGTATTATTTCATTTAATATTATTGATTAGACTCGATGAATGACTGGGACGAATCCATCCATCCATGTGGCGCTACAGCCCATGTAGGGCTTTGGCCTGCCTCACTACTTCCTTCCACTCAGACCATCCATCCCTGTGGCGCTACAGTCCTTGTAGGGCTTTGGCCTGCCTCACTACTTCCTTCCACTCAGACCATCCATCCCTGTGGCGCTACAGCCCATGTAGGGCTTTGGCCTGCCTCACTACTTCCTTCCACTCAGACCATCCATCCCTGTGGCGCTACAGCCCATGTAGGGCTTTGGCCTGCCTCACTACTTCCTTCCACTCAGACCATCCATCCCTGTGGCGCTACAGCCCATGTAGGGCTTTGGCCTGCCTCACTACTTCCTTCCACTCAGACCATCCATCCCTGTGGCGCTACAGCCCATGTAGGGCTTTGGCCTGCCTCACTACTTCCTTCCACTCAGACCATCCATCCCTGTGGCGCTACAGTCCATGTAGGGCTTTGGCCTGCCTCACTACTTCCTTCCACTCAGACCATCTATCCCTGTGGCGTTATAGCCCATGTAGGGCTTTGGCCTGCCTCACTACTTCCTTCCACTCAGACCATCCATCCCTGTGGCGCTACAGCCCATGTAGGGCTTTGGCCTGCCTCACTACTTCCTTCCACTCAGACCATCCATCCCTGTGGCGCTACAGCCCATGTAGGGCTTTGGCCTGCCTCACTACTTCCTTCCACTCAGACCATCTATCCCTGTGGCGTTATAGCCCATGTAGGGCTTTGGCCTGCCTCACTACTTCCTTCCACTCAGACCATCCATCCCTGTGGCGCTACAGCCCATGTAGGGCTTTGGCCTGCCTCACTACTTCCTTCCACTCAGACAATCCATCCCTGTGGCGCTACAACCCATGTAGGGCTTTGGCCTGCCTCACTACTTCCTTCCACTCAGACCATCCATCCCTGTGGCGCTACAACCCATGTAGGGCTTTGGCCTGCCTCACTACTTCCTTCCACTCAGACCATCCATCCCTGTGGCGCTACAGCCCATGTAGGGCTTTGGCCTGCCTCACTACTTCCTTCCACTCAGACCATCCATCCCTGTGGCGTTATAGCCCATGTAGGGCTTTGGCCTGCCTCACTACTTCCTTCCACTCAGACCATCCATCCCTGTGGCGCTACAGCCCATGTAGGGCTTTGGCCTGCCTCACTACTTCCTTCCACTCAGACCATCCATCCCTGTGGCGTTATAGCCCATGTAGGGCTTTGGCCTGCCTCACTACTTCCTTCCACTCAGACCATCCATCCCTGTGGCGCTACAGTCCATGTAGGGCTTTGGCCTGCCTCACTACTTCCTTCCACTCAGACCATCCATCCCTGTGGCGCTACAGCCCATGTAGGGCTTTGGCCTGCCTCACTACTTCCTTCCACTCAGACCATCCATCCCTGTGGCGCTACAGCCCATGTAGGGCTTTGGCCTGCCTCACTACTTCCTTCCACTCAGACCATCCATCCCTGTGGCGCTACAGTCCATGTAGGGCTTTGGCCTGCCTCACCACTTCCTTCCACTCAGACCATCCATCACTGTGGCGCTACAGCCCATGTAGGGCTTTGGCCTGCCTCACTACTTCCTTCCACTCAGACCATCCATCCCTGTGGCGCTACAGCCCATGTAGGGCTTTGGCCTGCCTCACTACTTCCTTCCACTCAGACCATCCATCCCTGTGGCGCTACAGCCCATGTAGGGCTTTGGCCTGCCTCACTACTTCCTTCCACTCAGACCATCCATCCCTGTGGCGCTACAGCCCATGTAGGGCTTTGGCCTGCCTCACTACTTCCTTCCACTCAGACCATCCATCCCTGTGGCGCTACAGCCCATGTAGGGCTTTGGCCTGCCTCACTACTTCCTTCCACTCAGACCATCCATCCCTGTGGCGCTACAGTCCATGTAGGGCTTTGGCCTGCCTCACTACTTCCTTCCACTCAGACCATCTATCCCTGTGGCGTTATAGCCCATGTAGGGCTTTGGCCTGCCTCACTACTTCCTTCCACTCAGACCATCCATCCCTGTGGCGCTACAGTCCATGTAGGGCTTTGGCCTGCCTCACTACTTCCTTCCACTCAGACCATCTATCCCTGTGGCGTTATAGCCCATGTAGGGCTTTGGCCTGCCTCACTACTTCCTTCCACTCAGACCATCCATCCCTGTGGCGCTACAGTCCATGTAGGGCTTTGGCCTGCCTCACCACTTCCTTCCACTCAGACCATCCATCCCTGTGGCGCTACAGCCCATGTAGGGCTTTGGCCTGCCTCACCACTTCCTTCCACTCAGACCATCCATCCCTGTGGCGCTACAGTCCATGTAGGGCTTTGGCCTGCCTCACTACTTCCTTCCACTCAGACCATCCATCCCTGTGGCGCTACAGTCCATGTAGGGCTTTGGCCTGCCTCACCACTTCCTTCCACTCAGACCATCCATCCCTGTGGCGCTACAGCCCATGTAGGGCTTTGGCCTGCCTCACTACTTCCTTCCACTCAGACCATCCATCCCTGTGGCGCTACAGCCCATGTAGGGCTTTGGCCTGCCTCACTACTTCCTTCCACTCAGACCATCCATCCCTGTGGCGCTACAGCCCATGTAGGGCTTTGGCCTGCCTCACTACTTCCTTCCACTCAGACCATCCATCCCTGTGGCGCTACAGCCCATGTAGGGCTTTGGCCTGCCTCACTACTTCCTTCCACTCAGACCATCCATCCCTGTGGCGCTACAGCCCATGTAGGGCTTTGGCCTGCCTCACTACTTCCTTCCACTCAGACCATCCATCCCTGTGGCGCTACAGTCCATGTAGGGCTTTGGCCTGCCTCACTACTTCCTTCCACTCAGACCATCTATCCCTGTGGCGTTATAGCCCATGTAGGGCTTTGGCCTGCCTCACTACTTCCTTCCACTCAGACCATCCATCCCTGTGGCGCTACAGTCCATGTAGGGCTTTGGCCTGCCTCACTACTTCCTTCCACTCAGACCATCTATCCCTGTGGCGTTATAGCCCATGTAGGGCTTTGGCCTGCCTCACTACTTCCTTCCACTCAGACCATCCATCCCTGTGGCGCTACAGTCCATGTAGGGCTTTGGCCTGCCTCACCACTTCCTTCCACTCAGACCATCCATCCCTGTGGCGCTACAGCCCATGTAGGGCTTTGGCCTGCCTCACCACTTCCTTCCACTCAGACCATCCATCCCTGTGGCGCTACAGTCCATGTAGGGCTTTGGCCTGCCTCACTACTTCCTTCCACTCAGACCATCCATCCCTGTGGCGCTACAGTCCATGTAGGGCTTTGGCCTGCCTCACTACTTCCTTCCACTCAGACCATCCATCCCTGTGGCGCTACAGTCCATGTAGGGCTTTGGCCTGCCTCACTACTTCCTTCCACTCAGACCATCCATCCCTGTGGCGCTACAGTCCTTGTAGGGCTTTGGCCTGCCTCACTACTTCCTTCCACTCAGACCATCCATCCCTGTGGCGCTACAGCCCATGTAGGGCTTTGGCCTGCCTCACTACTTCCTTCCACTCAGACCATCCATCCCTGTGGCGCTACAGCCCATGTAGGGCTTTGGCCTGCCTCACTACTTCCTTCCACTCAGACCATCCATCCCTGTGGCGTTATAGCCCATGTAGGGCTTTGGCCTGCCTCACTACTTCCTTCCACTCAGACCATCTATCCCTGTGGCGTTATAGCCCATGTAGGGCTTTGGCCTGCCTCACTACTTCCTTCCACTCAGACCATCCATCCCTGTGGCGTTATAGCCCATGTAGGGCTTTGGCCTGCCTCACTACTTCCTTCCACTCAGACCATCTATCCCTGTGGCGTTATAGCCCATGTAGGGCTTTGGCCTGCCTCACTACTTCCTTCCACTCAGACCATCCATCCCTGTGGCGTTATAGCCCATGTAGGGCTTTGGCCTGCCTCACTACTTCCTTCCACTCAGACCATCCATCCCTGTGGCGCTACAGTCCATGTAGGGCTTTGGCCTGCCTCACCACTTCCTTCCACTCAGACCATCCATCCCTGTGGCGCTACAGTCCATGTAGGGCTTTGGCCTGCCTCACCACTTCCTTCCACTCAGACCATCCATCCCTGTGGCGCTACAGTCCATGTAGGGCTTTGGCCTGCCTCACCACTTCCTTCCACTCAGACCATCCATCCCTGTGGCGCTACAGTCCATGTAGGGCTTTGGCCTGCCTCACCACTTCCTTCCACTCAGACCATCCATCCCTGTGGCGCTACAGTCCATGTAGGGCTTTGGCCTGCCTCACCACTTCCTTCCACTCAGACCATCCATCCCTGTGGCGCTACAGTCCATGTAGGGCTTTGGCCTGCCTCACCACTTCCTTCCACTCAGACCATCCATCCCTGTGGCGCTACAGTCCATGTAGGGCTTTGGCCTGCCTCACCACTTCCTTCCACTCAGACCATCCATCCCTGTGGCGCTACAGCCCATGTAGGGCTTTGGCCTGCCTCACTACTTCCTTCCACTCAGACCATCCATCCCTGTGGCGCTACAGTCCATGTAGGGCTTTGGCCTGCCTCACTACTTCCTTCCACTCAGACCATCCATCCCTGTGGCGCTACAGCCCATGTAGGGCTTTGGCCTGCCTCACTACTTCCTTCCACTCAGACCATCCATCCCTGTGGCGCTACAGCCCATGTAGGGCTTTGGCCTGCCTCACCACTTCCTTCCACTCAGACCATCCATCCCTGTGGCGCTACAGTCCATGTAGGGCTTTGGCCTGCCTCACCACTTCCTTCCACTCAGACCATCCATCCCTGTGGCGCTACAGTCCATGTAGGGCTTTGGCCTGCCTCACTACTTCCTTCCACTCAGACCATCCATCCCTGTGGCGCTACAGTCCATGTAGGGCTTTGGCCTGCCTCACTACTTCCTTCCACTCAGACCATCCATCCCTGTGGCGCTACAGCCCATGTAGGGCTTTGGCCTGCCTCACTACTTCCTTCCACTCAGACCATCCATCCCTGTGGCGCTACAGTCCATGTAGGGCTTTGGCCTGCCTCACTACTTCCTTCCACTCAGACAATCCATCCCTGTGGCGCTACAACCCATGTAGGGCTTTGGCCTGCCTCACTACTTCCTTCCACTCAGACCATCCATCCCTGTGGCGCTACAGTCCATGTAGGGCTTTGGCCTGCCTCACTACTTCCTTCCACTCAGACCATCCATCCCTGTGGCGCTACAACCCATGTAGGGCTTTGGCCTGCCTCACTACTTCCTTCCACTCAGACCATCCATCCCTGTGGCGCTACAGTCCATGTAGGGCTTTGGCCTGCCTCACCACTTCCTTCCACTCAGACCATCCATCCCTGTGGCGCTACAGTCCATGTAGGGCTTTGGCCTGCCTCACTACTTCCTTCCACTCAGACCTAGCTAATTCTTTTCTTTTCCATGGGACTAATACATAAAGGTAATCAAATATCAATATTGATGAACCACAAAGAAACAATCAGACATAACAACACAGAAGGTAAAATCGGTGAGACACAGCATCCAAGCCACCACCAAGCACGCACTTTTCGCATGCAAGAAATACACTTTTGGAAAAGAAGAAGAAGGCGTGCTGTGAAATTCCTATTTTGTATTTAACATCTTATTTTCATATTTAGGGATCAAGTGACGTATAAATCCAAAAAGATCGTATTTATCAGTTGTGCTGATAACTGAATTGCCAAATCCGAATTTCATAACTGCCAGACCGAACAGGCAAAGTCTTATCCATTTATTTGGGTCAACCTTGTCTGTTGTGACTCCGACCAAATTCAGAATTGCCCGGATTCCCAGACAATCCAGAGTCGCCACGATTCCCACTGTTTCCGGAAAGGCCGGGATTCCCGCCATTTCCGGAATTTCCGTGACTCCGACCGAATTCGGAATTTCCCGGGTTCCCGGACAATCCGGAGTTGCCACGATTCCCGCTATTTCCAGGGTTTCCAAGATTCCCATCACGACCACTGTCACCGCCATATCTGGGCTGGTTGTTAAAGAGAGAAAAATACATTTCTTAGAAAATATTTGCATATAAAAATACCGGTTAAGGAGAGTCACGTGTAATAAGTGTTTCTTTCAGACGATTGTTATCAGGAGCTTTGGGGGGGGGGCATTTCATGCGCTCTTGGGGGGTTTTCAGTGCATCTATCAAGGCAAAAAATAAGGCATGATGGTGCCCAATGCTCTGATTTCGGCGCCCCCCCCCCCCCCCCCCGTTCTACATACACCGACTTCGTTCCAGTCGTGGCTCTCAACAAGATTATGTTTTCGCCCCTCGAATCGATATATATATAGCTCAACAATAAAAACACTGGGGGGGGGGGTCATGTGGGGTAGGAAAACGTCCCATTGTTTTAGATCACCTGTATAACGCTTCGACCGGTTAGAAAAAATTCAAACAAAGAAAGCCGTAACGTCAAGCTTGTAAAAAAAGGGTTTAAGTCAAACAACTGTTTTACCACTTAGTAGTCAATTATTTCATAAGAAGATCGAGCGAGATATTATAATAATGAAATTATGAACTGTTAAACAATTCAGTTGTTCAATTAAACAGCAAACTGTGAAACAAAACCCCACCTCAATAATCAAGGCTCACATCTAATATAGGAAATGTAAATGGCACACTGTTCACGTGACACTTCAATGACACATTGTTCACATGACATTTAAATGACATATTGTTTACAGGACATTTAAGTGACACATTTTTCATAGGACATTTAAATGACCCATTTTTTAGGAAATTTAAATGACACATTGTTCACGTGACATTTAAATGACATATTGTTCACAAGACATTTAAATGACACACTGTTCATAGGACATTTAACTGACAAATTATTCATATGAAATTTAAATGCCACATTGTTCAAACGAAATTTAAATGACACATTGTTCACAGGACATTTAAATTACACATTGTTCATATGAAATTTAAATGACACATTGCTCAAATGACATTTAAATCACGAATTGTTCATAAGATATTTAATTGACACAATGTTAATATGACATTTAAATGACCCTTTGTTCACAGGACATTAAATGACACATTGTTAATATGACATTTAAATGACACATTGTTCACATGACATTTAAATGACACACTTTTAATTTTTTTACGTTCAATGACACAATGTTCGTAGGACATTTAAATGACACATTGTTCATATGACATTGCTAGTTTCTTCTGAAAAGAACTGCATTTGACAGTCATGTTCTTACCTGATAGCGAAATAATAAGGTAGCAAGTAATATTTCCCCCCCCCCCCCCCATGCCAAAAAAAATATTATAATTACCATCTACCATCTAGTTCATGTTTCTTGCAAAACTCAACACACTCGCCTGATCCCCCCATCTTTACTAACATTGACTACGCAGGCCTCACAACTCTGTAGTAAAATTCAAATATCCTCGTATTTTATCGCATGTATTAAATTTACCTGTGCATCAGTTGTAGCGGCTAAGACTACAGCAACAGCCAAAACAGCGATCAGGCATGACCTCATGGTTTGCTGGGTGGCAGGTATTTCCAGGTGTGGCTACTTTGAGATGTGTGCAAGTTGTTGGAACAGCTCACCTTTTTATAAGAACTCAACTGACCAATATAACTTCACCGAGAAAAGGTCAAGGTTGACATGGTATAATAAAAGGATTAAATGGGAGACAGCACAAGTTCACAACTATGTCAACACATAGCCAAAAACATTTCGAGTATTTTTATTTTTCCTTTTTCCTATTGATTTGGTCATCGTATTACCAGCATACATTCAAAAGTCGGCAGATTGGAAGCAGCTGCTTCCTCCCCCCCCCCCCCCCCCCCACACTTTTTTCCCCACCGCTGAACCTATTTAACCCCTTAATAACAAGTAAATCAAAAATAACATTTTATTTTGCAATTGTTATGTTTTTAATGAATTGTTGCAGTACAACCACTTATCCACACAAGCATGTTTGACGTTGATGAAATTTAGTATCGCCGTTTCAGTCTCTGATCACCAGCTGAAGTGAACGCCATTTGCATACTTTTTTTTAAAAATTAGCGAGCCAGTTATTAAGTGAGCTAACGTCAACATTGTGTACGCGATGGTAGGCTCGCGACCAGCTTCATTCTAAATAACATGATGCGCTGATGGGGACCCGCGCGAAGAGAAGCGATATATTTTAATTATCTTGTTTACTGTGGAGTGGAAGGCTGAGTGTTGGACAGATAATAATTGATGGACTGCATTCAAGTTGTGTAAATAAAATATAAGAACAGGGTATGCTGAACTTGACTTCATATATTTTATTGAGTCTTTGAACAATATTTTCTTTTATTTTTACCTAGTTTGACCAATAGGAGTTTTAAAAAAATAAATACAGTTTTGATTTCAATTACGAGAGATTAATTTAACATAGAATTAAATAATTGCGAACAAAACATTTGGTACGTTGGATTCTGTTTGTATTTATGGAATATTGTTGTATTGTTGGTAGAGATTTGTAATACAGTGCTATGAAAGTAAGATTTATTTTTTAATCAGTGTGGGGGCTGGGGTGGGGTGGGGGGAGGGGGGGCGTGAGGAATCACCACTGTGGGTGCTCCTAAATTTTAGGAATGTATTGTTTTTTTAGAGATAAATATGTTATTATTATCGTGTGCGTAGACGCCATGTGTCAGAGGTTAAAAATGTAATTTTTGTTTTCCCCGCAGCTATGATATATGGTATCAAAACAAGATGAACGAGCAGTTCGGATAAGAAGAACCTTTTTTTTTTGGGGGGGGGGGGGGGTGGCGGCGGGGAGGAGGTGCGGGGGGGGGGGAAGGCGGGCACGTGAGCTCGTCTTGGTTCGTCCCCACTCATGTCACTCATTGCAATGAGGTTTTGTAAGCATGGAGCAGAGAAAATACATTTCTCTGAGCTCAGGGTAAGAAGAAATCGAAAGGAGGCCTGAAACCCTGTAGATATATTACTTATAAGTGATGGAAGGTCTTATTTGATACTTGGAGTTGATGAAGTAGATTTCCCTGTTTACAAAAACTTAAGTGTTTGCCATCACCTAGGTTTACGTGTTCGTAACACAACGTAGGAGAAGTTATCCTGCGCTGTTGCGTGGCAATGCGTATTTTTTCCCATATTTCTGAACATATATATTTTTTCTATATTTCTGAACATATATTTGTTTTGTTATTTCTGAACATATTTTTCTTCATATTTCTGAACATATATTTTTTCTATATTTCTTGTAACAGCTCAAATATGAACATGATGATTTTTGTTTCTGAGAATGTATTGTTTTCGTAAGTTAAGATTAACAGGAAGTGAATTAAAGAATTATGTCATGCGCAGACGTACAACAAGAAGGACGTATGATGGATGTATGAACGATTTGGTTCTTGTAGCGATTTAAGGTGTATCTCATTACATCGTATTGTGTATCCAACAGATCTGAATGATTTATATATGTGAGGCAGTAAGACAATATCAGTTATCTTTTCTCCAGTGTCAGGAGACTTATTGTTATTATGTATCGTGTTAGTAAAATAAAGTTATAGTGGTGTGAAGTCCTGGAGTTTGGCCTGGTAAATTTTTAACTGTTGTGATGTCGAGTGAATAGATACAATTAAGGCATACACAAGAACAAGTTCAAATATATATAACTTCGGCCTCATAATAAATGCTGTTGTTACATTTATGAACATATATTTTTCTATGTTTCTGACCATATTTTTTCCATATTTCTTAACATATATTTGTTTCCATATTTCTGAACATATTTTTTTCATATTTCTGAACATATATTTTTTTCAATTTTGCTAAACACATTTTCTTTCTCCATACTTCTGAACATAGTTATTTATTCTTCAGAATGCTAAACATGGTGTGTAAATTTGTGTATGCTGATTCAAGATTCGGGTCTTGCTCCTTTTAATACATTTTAGGGGGACGGGCGTTCATCCAAACACAGCGAGTCATAGGCAGAGACTTTCCACGAGACTAAACCCCGAGACTTTCCACGAGACTAAATCACTAGTCCTTTGGTTTTCTTGTGAAAACTTTCGAGCATTTTTTTTATGCCATAGACCTGCACACAGAGCCATCATGTTATCCATATTAAATTTAAAAAAAGAAAGTTTATGACTATAAAATTTAGCATTCATGGATTTGTCATTAAAATGGTAGCAATGTGGCTGTCGCTGATATTGTCGCCATTGAATGGGATTCTCAGGACCAAATAACTACAGGGTTGCTACCAACACGTCTTCGTGAATAAAACATTTAGCTTCAGTATTCAGTAATATTTAGCTCTCTTTTTTTTTTTTTTTTTTTTTTTACTATTGATTTTATTTCATATTGTTGATTAGTATCGATTTGGACTAATACTTAAAGGAAATCAAAATCACCAAAAATCTATTTTACAAAATGTTTTTGACTGTGTTGCTCTAAGTTTTTTTTTTTTATCTACGTGATCTTTTTATTTAGCTATTAAAATAACTCGGTAATCGCGCCATTTATTATCAAAGTTGCGCAAACCGTCACCTGTGTGATGGTTATGTAGCACAGGTAAACGAAGATTTTGCTCCTGAAAGTAACACAAAATTTGTTAGTAGCAATGGAGCGCGGTGAACAAGGTTTCCAGAACCTGAAAGAGAAATTCGGAGCAATCAAAACTGATTCTTACCTGAAAGATTGAATTTTTTTTCTTGTTCCAGAAATAAATCATTGAATGGGTGCAGGATGCCGTGTTAAGAACCGAGCTGAACTCACTGGAACTCGCCGCTTGGGGTGCATGTACGTTGGTGGTGCGTGTACGTTGGTGGTACGTGTACGTTGGTGATGCGTGTACGTTGATGGTGCTAATCTTTCTGGTGAATCGCCGAGCTTGGTGCTATGTTGGACTCGCCAACAACAATTCTAACATCCAACAACAATTCTAACATCCAACAACAATTGTGACAGCCAACAACAATTGTAACAGCCAACAATATTCTAAAGCCTACAAGCGACTCGGCTGCCTGGGGTCACTAAAATGCATTTCTTACATTCTCATCTGGATTTTTGTTTAACCTCCAGACTTGGTTCATGAAAGCGATGAGCACGGAGAGAGATGCCATCATGACGTCTTCACCTCGGAAACAAGATGTCAACGCCACTGCAGTTCCAACAATAGTTGTGATTACTGCTGGTTTCTGCTGCGGACAGCAGTGGTAATTCACAAGCGAAATATCACGTGACTATAACAATTTTTGAGCTCACGTAGAGCTGAAATGTATGCAATATTTTTAAAAAATTATATTTAAAAACATTATCATAATTTTAATTTTTTCGTAAATTTTATTAGAATTTGACTAGTTTTTATTAAAACTTGCTCTTGACTTTTTTGGTTAAATAATTTAAGAGAAGAGACATAAAGTCGCTTTCTGGACATGGGTCAAACATTTATTTTAATTTCAAGTTCTAAAAGAATAACATATACTTTGTTTGTTGCTATGATTACTCTGAGTATAATCACACATTTATAAACAAATACTTGTGCCGTAATTACATTTTCCATAAGACACAATTTAATTTTGTCACATGTAGGTTGCAAAACCTAAGACCATGAAGGGGTCAACAAAATCTGACTTCCGATTCGGTATCAGCACACTCGATGCAGCATGATCCACACTCAGAGATGCCCGATGGCGGACAATCATTATTCTGTTGTTGTCCACACAAGCTATCAAGTAACAGTGAGCACTTTCTGATAATGTGATTCTTTTTCACTCATGTTTTGTATCGAAAACTAAAGCAACCGTTGGCTGCGATTGCTCAGCGGAACGTAGTTTGGCATACTTCGGGTGTAATCAATCGAATACAATCATAAACATTTAGGACACATTTTCTAACAATACACACTTTCAGTTACACGTGTAAAAGATAATAATCTCCAAAACAGATGTAATTTAACTACAGGTTTTTAATAAGGAACGTATTGATTAAAAACAAAAAAAAAGTCTTTTATTATCATCCCAGGTTGGACGCTTTTGGGTTGCTCTGTGGACAAGGAAACAGTCTTGAATTGAGAACACTTGTACAATGTAAACGCTGAAGTTAGATATAATTTAAATGTGCTTGTACACTCTGTACTCATATTTTACTGTTAATTTGTACACGATTTTAAATTTCAAATAAGAAGCTGTTGACTATACAAATACACTAGCAGACATATCCACCAAGTAAGCCAACTTGGTTATCCAAAGCACTGGCAAAGATATCCACAATTCGCATATTTGTTTAAATCTTATATATGGGTGCGTTATAATAATTAGATGTGTCTTATATGCGCGAAAATACAGTAAGTATTTTGTAACACGAACTAACGGTACAATGGGAGATGTTGAAGGTCGATTATCGCGGCGATATTCTCGTTTCCCGATTTTCATTCCAAGTTGTAAAATCAACTGGGTTGCTGTTCGTCCGCCAGCATCGACCAGGACCACCCAGTCATCCGGTTAGGGGGGAGGGTGGGTCACGGTGAGTGCGTAGGTGGCTTGCTAGTCCGTTCCGCACCCCGGAATAATCCTCTGGCGACGCGGGCAGGGGACTGTTGCTGTGGACGGTGGTCTAAGGTTGCCTTTTCAAGCAATCCTTCTGGCTTCATGAAATTGAACAACCTTCTTGACAGCTCATGTCCACGTGGCTCTGTCCTGGGCTGTCCGCGCCCATTCAATGGGGTTGATGCTGAAGGCCTTTAGTGCCGCTTGCAGTGGGTCTATGTAACGCTTTTTAGACCTCCTTGTGAGCGCTTGCCTATCGTGAGTTCTCCGAAGGAAAGCTGTTCAGTAATTACCACGTGTACCAATCCAATGCAGGCCACTTCAAATTTAAAATCCTTTCATTTCAATGTTGTGTATATCAATGAAGCCGCCTTTACATCTGGCGTTTATTGTTTCTAAAATCTAGATCTAGATACTCAACCCATCCGCTATTGGCCCGGCGATAGATAAGAATAAACAATAATCGTTGCGGTCCTGCCTCAGATAATTCTTTGGTCTACCGGTAAACTAAAAATGGCAATGAAGCCTCGTTTACATCCGACGGGTGACAAAACATTTGACACATTTTCATTTATGAGAATGGAAAAGACACCACTGGATATAAATCGCTCAGTGCGGCAGATGGCCAGGCAGCGTGCGTCTTATGTAAAATATTTTTACAGAAATCGTCAAAACCTGCTTCTTATATACGTGTGCTTCTCATTTACGGGTGCGTCTTATATGCGCGAAAACACGGTCGCTGGCCGGCATAGATTTACAAATATTGACGAATTTGCTATGACCAGATTTCATGTCTGTCAGACTTACCAGGGATGTCTTATCAGACTTACCAGGGATGTCTTATCAGACTTACCAGCGATGTCTTATCAGACTTACCAGGGATGTCTTATCAGACTTACCAGCGATGTCTTATCAGACTTACCAGGGATGTCTTATCAGACTTACCAGCGTTGTCTTAGCAGACTTACCAGGGATGTCGTATCAATTCCTTGTGTTTCAACCTTTGTTTCCACGACCGCCATCATCTCCACCACGATTCCCTCCAGATCCGGAATGACCACGACCGCCGTCATCTCCACCACGATTCCCTCCAGATCCGGAATGACCACGACCGCCGTCATCTCCACCACGATCTCTCTTGTCGTTGCTGTTTCCAGACTGGTTGACGAGGTGAGAAAAAAATGGGAGATTATGTTGGGGGGGGGGGGGGGGCTGGATTGTGCGGTTTGGACGTCTTGAAGTGGGGGCAATGTTCCCTTTAAGCTGCGCGGCCGCGCAGCTACCTCACAGAGGCCGCGCAGCCGTTTGAGCATCAGCGCAGCAAATTTTTATAAAAATAAATTCGAACAGATACGCTGCTCTCTGCAAAGTAAAGCTTTGCACACAACTTTATGATTTTGCACACGAACCAGCAAACCTTAGAGGGAACATTGAGTGGGGGGTGGTGGCGGTTAAGGTGAGCCGGGTGTAATTTAAAGGGAAAACGTAACACTGTTCTATATAAGAGTTGTACGGCGTACGACCGCTTAAGAAAATATAAACAAGGCATAGTAATAAAATATTGCATAACACAATCTGTCTGTGTCGAGGCTGAACGTAAGTAGTTGCTGTACCTTTCAATAGTCACTAGTTGTTAGAGGAATGAAATAATAAGATGCGGAGCAATAACGTTCAAATACAAAAAATAACGAAAGAACACATTCTACACCCATTCAGATGTCCACATTTTCTAGCGCCATTGAGAAGGGGTTGTCAAACTTTTAGGTCAGAGGGCCATGTTTTGGTTTTGGCTACGCTCAGAAGGCCGGACTCAAAACTTTCCCGTGACAATCCCACGTTGACTTTCTTCCTAAGCTACTACGCCTACGTCACACGCATCATTTATATTGCCCCATAAGTCACTTTAGCGTAAAATCGACGTAAAGTTTAGATGCAGCTGTACACTGGGTTGTTTTCTTGTAATGACGCTATGCTAGTAAGCAACGGTGAACACAAACTTTATTTTACAACTGAAATTCTAAAACAGTTTTAGTTAATAGCTTCATTACTGTGCCCCCCCCCCTTCCCCAACCCCTCTCGGTTGTCAAGTTTTAGAATTGATAGAATTGAGACTGACTCTTACACATACTCAAAATGACCCGGCAGGGAGAATGAAGTTCCAGTAAACTCTCACTTTGGCCATGCTTTTTTTTTTTTCTCTTTCTTTCTGTGATCACACTGGGACCAAACATTTTCAAACATGTAACTGCTTATCGCAGTGGTTCTCAACCTTCCTAATGCCGCGACCCTTTAATACAGTTGTGGCGACCCCCCCCAACCGCAACATGGTCTTCGTTGATACATCATAACTGTAGAGTATATGTTTTCCGACAGTCTTAGGCGACCCCTGTGCAAGTGTCAGTCGACCCCAACAGGTTGAGAACCGCCGGCTTATCGCCTGATGGTTGAATTTGAACATTCTTCTGTCGCTTCACACCCAACAGGACTGCCACCTTGCGGCGAACTAATAAGATGTAGTAATACGATTGAAATTTTGGTTAAAAAACCTGAAGATGACTGACAAGACCGAGTTCGTATTCCGTATATATGTGTATGTGGGGTGGTTGGTAATATGGGTGTTCCAAGTTCATTGAAGATTTGTAACTGTAATTGTAACTGAAATTGTAATTGTAACTAACTTTAAATATAATTGTAACTGTAACTGTAATTGTAACTGTAATGTTAATTGTAACTGCAACTGTAATTGTAACAGTAGCTGTAACTGTAATTGTAACAGTAACTGTAACTGTAATTGTAACAGTAACTGTAATTGTAACAGTAACTGTAATTGTAACAGTAACTGTAACTGTAATTGTAACAGTAACTGTAAATGTAATTGTAACAGTAACTGTAACAGTAACTGTAACTGTAATTGTAACAGTAACTGTAACTGTAATTGTAACAGTAACTGTAACTGTAATTGTAACAGTAACCGTAACTGTAATTGTAACAGTTACCGTAACTGTAATTGTAACAGTAACCGCAACTGTAATTGTAACAGAAACGCAACTGTAATTGTAACAGTAACCGTAACTGTAATTGTAACAGTAACCGCAACTGTAATTGTAACAGTAACGCAACTGTAATTGTAACAGTAACTGTAACTGTAATTGTAACAGTAACCGCAACTGTAATTGTAACAGTAACCGTAACTGTAATTGTAACAGTAACCGCAACTGTAATTGTAACAGTAACTGCAACTGTAATTGTAACAGTAACTGCAACTGTAATTGTAACAGTAACCGCAACTGTAATTGTAACAGTAACCGCAACTGTAATTGTAACAGTAACTGTAACTGTAATTGTAACAGTAACCGTAACTGTAATTGTAACAGTAACCGCAACTGTAATTGTAACAGTAACTGCAACTGTAATTGTAACAGTAACTGTAACTGTAATATTAACAGTAACCGCAAATGTAATTGTAACAGTAACGCAACTGTAATTGTAACAGTAACCGTAACTGTAATTGTAACAGTAACCGCAACTGTAATTGTAACAGTAACCGCAACTGTAATTGTAACAGTAACCGCAACTGTAATTGTAACAGTAACTGCAACTGTAATTGTAACAGTAACCGCAACTGTAAGTGTAACAGTAACTGTAACTGTAATTGTAACAGTAACTGTAACTGTAATTGTAACAGTAACTGTAACTGTAATTGTAACAGTAACTGTAACTGTAATTGTAACAGAAACTGTAACTGTAATTGTAACTGTAACTGTAATTGTAACAGTAACTGTAACTGTAATTGTAACAGTAACTGCAACTGTAATTGTAACAGTAACCGTAACTGTAATTGTAACAGTAACCGTAACTGTAATTGTAACAGTAACCGCAACTGTAATTGTAACAGTAACGCAACTGTAATTGTACCAGTAACTGTAACTGTAATTGTAACAGTAACTGCAACTGTAATTGTAACAGTAACTGCAACTGTAATTGTAACAGTAACCGCAACTGTAATTGTAACAGTAACCGCAACTGTAATTGTAACAGTAACCGCAACTGTAATTGTAACAGTAACTGCAACTGTAATTGTAACAGTAACCGTAACTGTAATTGTAACAGTAACCGCAACTGTAATTGTAACAGTAACCGCAACTGTAATTGTAACAGTAACCGTAACTGTAATTGTAACAGTAACTGCAACTGTAATTGTAACAGTAACCGCAACTGTAATTGTAACAGTAACTGCAACTGTAATTGTAACAGTAACTGCAACTGTAATTGTAACATTAACCGCAACTGTAATTGTAACTGTAACAGCAACTGTAATTGTAACAGTAACTGTAACTGTAATTGTAACAGTAACTGCAACTGTAATTGTAACAGTAACCGCAACTGTAATTGTAACAGTAACCGAAACTGTAATTGTAACAGTAACCGCAACTGTAATTGTAACAGTAACCGCAACTGTAATTGTAACAGTAACCGTAACTGTAATTGTAACAGTAACCGCAACTGTAATTGTAACAGTAACCGCAACTGTAATTGTAACAGTAACCGCAACTGTAATTGTAACAGTAACCGCAACTGTAATTGTAACAGTAACCGCAACTGTAATTGTAACAGTAACCGTAACTGTAATTGTAACAGTAACCGCAACTGTAATTGTAACAGTAACCGCAACTGTAATTGTAACAGTAACCGCAACTGTAATTGTAACAGTAACCGAAACTGTAATTGTAACAGTAACCGCAAATGTAATTGTAACAGTAACCGCAACTGTAATTGTAACAGTAACCGCAACTGTAATTGTAACAGTAACCGCAACTGTAATTGTAACAGTAACTGCAACTGTAATTGTAACAGTAACCGCAACTGTAATTGTAACAGTAACCGCAACTGTAATTGTAACAGTAACTGTAACTGTAATTGTAACAGTAACTGCAACTGTAATTGTAACAGTAACCGCAACTGTAATTGTAACAGTAACTGCAACTGTAATTGTAACAGTAACCGCAACTGTAATTGTAACAGTAACCGCAACTGTAATTGTAACAGTAACCGTAACTGTAATTGTAACAGTAACTGTAACTGTAATTGTAACAGTAACTGTAATTGTAACAGTAACTTTAACTGTAATTGTAACAGTAACTGTAACTGTAATTGTAACAGTAACTGTAACTGTTATTGTAACAGTAACCGCAACTGTAATTGTAACAGTAACGCAACTGTAATTGTAACAGTAACTGTAACTGTAATTGTAACAGTAACCGCAACTGTAATTGTAACAGTAACCGTAACTGTAATTGTAACAGTAACCGCAACTGTAATTGTAACAGTAACTGCAACTGTAATTGTAACAGTAACTGCAACTGTAATTGTAACAGTAACCGCAACTGTAATTGTAACAGTAACCGCAACTGTAATTGTAACAGTAACTGTAACTGTAATTGTAACAGTAACCGTAACTGTAATTGTAACAGTAACCGCAACTGTAATTGTAACAGTAACTGCAACTGTAATTGTAACAGTAACTGTAACTGTAATATTAACAGTAACCGCAAATGTAATTGTAACAGTAACGCAACTGTAATTGTAACAGTAACCGTAACTGTAATTGTAACAGTAACCGCAACTGTAATTGTAACAGTAACCGCAACTGTAATTGTAACAGTAACCGCAACTGTAATTGTAACAGTAACTGCAACTGTAATTGTAACAGTAACCGCAACTGTAAGTGTAACAGTAACTGTAACTGTAATTGTAACAGTAACTGTAACTGTAATTGTAACAGTAACTGTAACTGTAATTGTAACAGTAACTGTAACTGTAATTGTAACAGAAACTGTAACTGTAATTGTAACTGTAACTGTAATTGTAACAGTAACTGTAACTGTAATTGTAACAGTAACTGCAACTGTAATTGTAACAGTAACCGTAACTGTAATTGTAACAGTAACCGTAACTGTAATTGTAACAGTAACCGCAACTGTAATTGTAACAGTAACGCAACTGTAATTGTACCAGTAACTGTAACTGTAATTGTAACAGTAACTGCAACTGTAATTGTAACAGTAACTGCAACTGTAATTGTAACAGTAACCGCAACTGTAATTGTAACAGTAACCGCAACTGTAATTGTAACAGTAACCGCAACTGTAATTGTAACAGTAACTGCAACTGTAATTGTAACAGTAACCGTAACTGTAATTGTAACAGTAACCGCAACTGTAATTGTAACAGTAACCGCAACTGTAATTGTAACAGTAACCGTAACTGTAATTGTAACAGTAACTGCAACTGTAATTGTAACAGTAACCGCAACTGTAATTGTAACAGTAACTGCAACTGTAATTGTAACAGTAACTGCAACTGTAATTGTAACAGTAACCGCAACTGTAATTGTAACTGTAACCGCAACTGTAATTGTAACAGTAACTGTAACTGTAATTGTAACAGTAACTGCAACTGTAATTGTAACAGTAACCGCAACTGTAATTGTAACAGTAACCGAAACTGTAATTGTAACAGTAACCGCAACTGTAATTGTAACAGTAACCGCAACTGTAATTGTAACAGTAACCGTAACTGTAATTGTAACAGTAACCGCAACTGTAATTGTAACAGTAACCGCAACTGTAATTGTAACAGTAACCGCAACTGTAATTGTAACAGTAACCGCAACTGTAATTGTAACAGTAACCGCAACTGTAATTGTAACAGTAACCGTAACTGTAATTGTAACAGTAACCGCAACTGTAATTGTAACAGTAACCGCAACTGTAATTGTAACAGTAACCGCAACTGTAATTGTAACAGTAACCGAAACTGTAATTGTAACAGTAACCGCAAATGTAATTGTAACAGTAACCGCAACTGTAATTGTAACAGTAACCGCAACTGTAATTGTAACAGTAACCGCAACTGTAATTGTAACAGTAACTGCAACTGTAATTGTAACAGTAACCGCAACTGTAATTGTAACAGTAACCGCAACTGTAATTGTAACAGTAACTGTAACTGTAATTGTAACAGTAACTGCAACTGTAATTGTAACAGTAACCGCAACTGTAATTGTAACAGTAACCGCAACTGTAATTGTAACAGTAACCGCAACTGTAATTGTAACAGTAACCGCAACTGTAATTGTAACAGTAACCGTAACTGTAATTGTAACAGTAACTGTAACTGTAATTGTAACAGTAACTGTAATTGTAACAGTAACTGTAACTGTAATTGTAACAGTAACTGTAACTGTAATTGTAACAGTAACTGTAACTGTTATTGTAACAGTAACTGCAACTGTAATTGTAACAGTAACTGTAACTGTAATTGTAACAGTAACTGTAATTGTAACAGTAACTGTAACTGTAATTGTAACAGTAACCGTAACTGTAATTGTAACAGTAACTGTGACTGTAATTTTTACTTTAGCTTTGCGCATGGGGCAGCTTTCGAAATGAACATCTTTTATTTAAAAAAAAAAAAGAATAAGTATTTGTCGACGTGCCAGTTGAAATGTCCTCTCCAGCCAAATTGGACCCCGTGGGGCCAGACTTTGAGCACCCCTGCTTATGAGTATTGATTCTGCACATACCTTTGGCGTTAAAACTTTTAAATGTTACATTCGCTTCCATTACAAAGGAGAATATAAAGCAAATTTGTTAAAGGGTAACAACAATCGTTTTTAAAAATATATTTACCTGGGCGTCAACGGTAACGGCCAGGACCAGGGCGACGGCAAAGGCAAATATCAGACATGACCTCATGACGGTAGATGTTTGAGATGAAGAAGTTAAATTTCTGGTAGAGCTGTGGATGTAGAAAGTAAGTAGAAACTGTTGAAGCAGCTCACCTTTTATAATAACTCAATGCCAGGACGATGGCACAGGAGGATAATTCAAGATTGACAAGATACAGGATTAGGCGGGGGATAATGGACACGTTTTATGGGATACGGGACAACTTTTAGTCCCACTTATGTCAAAGATGACGAGTAATTTGATAATTACAACTAACCTCAATCTGGTATAATGCAGCGGTTCTCAAACCTTTTCCAATATTCGTGGCACACTTTAACAGTTTATTCACCCATTTGGCCCAATTTCATGTGGTTTGAATGTAAAAAAAAAAGAAGAAATTCTCTTTTTATTGACACATAATTATTGTGTCTATTATTGGTCTCCCACCCCCTAACCCCCATCATGTATGCAGTGGCCCCTTTAATGACCGCTGGTGTAATGCATTTTCAGATTAAGATGACTAATTCTCACTGGCTTGTTATATTGTAACTAATGCCAAAAACATTTTGTACAGACAATAACAAGCAGTTTGCTTAAACACCTAAAGACGTTTTATATTAACGGCTCCATTTATTAAAAAAAATAAATAAAGTAGTGTTTTAATGACACTTTGTATTATTAAAACCTAGTTGTGTGTGTGAGGGTATTGTGGGTACTATAACACTTAGTTGTGTGTAATATTTGGGGGGGGGGGTGTTATGAGAAATATTGTGTGTGGAGATTAGGGTGATTAGACAAATAGTTGAGTGTGGGGAGATTTGGGGATGATATTACATAGATGATTGTGAGGGAAGTTGGGCTGACGGTACACGGAGCTGTGTTTTATTTCTAAAACAAAATCAGCACTTGCCAAGTTGGAGAATAATTGATAAACTTTTGTGAACACTATAAGGGTCGTCCATTAAATGTTTCAATAAAATAGTGTGTGGGTGTGGGTGTGGGTGTGGGTGTGGGGGGTGGGGGTGGAATTGTTTGACATTTGTAGACAAAGGGGGGGGGGGGTTAGATTAGTTGACGTCAACAATCATGTTTTCTCTATTAAAATTTTGATCTTAAAAAATCGACTGGTTATTTTATTTTAAAAAAATTTAATGAGTGTAAATTAGAATAGTTAACCTGTTCCTCAACTAAAAAGGATTCGACTAATGCAAGTAGCTGCCAAAAGACAGAGAGAGCTTATGACGATTGCTGCTCACACTGACAATGCTTCTATTTTAAGTGCTGATTGGTTAGATGAGGATGACGTTGACTTGTCTGGTATGTCAAAATAAAAACTTTTTCTAAAAGATTGTAATTATTTATTATTTACTGTAGTATTCATTATCGGAGGCGTAACAACGGCTTGGCATTGGGGCAGTTGCCAAGGGCGCCGGCCTGCGCCAGTTCAAAAGGGCGCCGCTAAATCTCTAATTTTTAAATTTTTATTATTTAAAAAATAAATTAGCCAAGGGCGCCACAAACCCAGTTACGCCTCTGTTCATTATTAATTTTAAAAATAATATATAATAAGATATCACACTCACAGTGTGAGATGACAAATTTAGCGAGAAGCGTGCGCTTGGTGCTTGGGGGGGCACAGAGAATTTTATGTTAGGCTCCAATTTAGACAGCGTCAGTCTCAAGTCTCCACGCTTTTATATCCAGCCGATTTCTTTCTTTTAGCAGCAAATCACGTACGGCACACAATCCACATTCAGATAAATATGGAGATGGAAACAGCAACAATAGTTGTCTGGCGTATTTGGTCGCAGTGGCGTAGTGAGGGGGGGAGGGGGGCATCATGCCCCGGGCGCTACTCACAAAGGGGCGCCAAATGGTATATTTTACTATAATATTGCATGGTTTTCGAATAGGGGAGGGCGCTAAAAAGGTATTGGGGGCGCTAAAAAGGTATTGGGGGCGCTAAAAAGGTATTGGGGGCGCTAAAAAGGTATTGTGCCCCGGGCGCGAGTTAAGCTCGCTACACCACTGTTTGGTGGTATTCAGATATTTGAATACTGTTTCCTCACAAAGTCACGCCATCGCTTCTTTTACAATAATAAATTTAACAGAATGATCATTTTGCATTTCTGCGAGGTTTTTTTTTCTTGATACTGCATTTTTGAAATATCAGACAAATCCACTAACATTGTCTGCATCCTCCAAGTTGGAAAGTCAGTTCGTTTAATTACAAAATCTTTTTTTCCAAATCAGCAGACACAATTATTAGACAATAACATGTATAGCGCTATCAGTCACTTCACATTTATGGAGCTAATGAAACTTTTCAAAATTTTTGTTTACAAACATATTTCTGACATAATTCAATACATGTAATGAAACCAAATATCTTCGCTTTTGCATCGACAAGAGTTTTATTTACTCCTTTGGTTATTTAATACATTAATTTTTTTTCAAAGATATCGGCTAAACAACTCACAAATGTTTTACCATCAACTGTTAACAGGTAATTCATTTCAAGATTCTCACTTAAAAAGTTACCAAGAGCACCCAATAGTTTCATAAATCTTTTAAAGCAGTTTCATTTCGAGGATCGCCTTACTTCAGTGTGAGGTCAAAGTCTCACCAGCTCTGCATTTTGTCCTTCACTAAATAGATTGTCATTAGATTTAATTGCATTGACACACTTTATATAACTGAATTTAGTTCTTCATTAAGAACAGTCGAAATATTTTTAGCTACTAAGTTTTCCCTATGAATAACACAGTGCACAAAAAGCATTTCTGGATTCCCAGCCTTCATCAATTTTAAGCAGCCAATTTTCTTGCCCATCATATTATAGGAGCACCATCTGCAGGACAAGATGCTATATTTTCCATTGGTATATTTTTGACACCTTGGTAATTTTTTAGATTATTATGTATATCTTTGGCAGTAGTGACGCTTTCAAGTGGTTTTCAGAGCATCATTTCTTCAGCAACATCTCCTTTATCAAAATATTTTAAGAATTGGCCCCCTCCCCCAATAATTAAATTGCCCTCTGTGTGGCGTGGGCTCCATGTTGGAAACATTGGTTTAAACCCTTAAAATATGAACAGCGACTTTTAAGATCGCCACATCGCCAATCAGGGCCGGCCTTAACAATTGCGGGGCCCACTGCGGCCGCATAGGTTTGCAGGGGCCTAAGGCGGCCCTGTCTCCAATGTAAACTGGTTTTAACTGAAGGCGACCAAGGACTCACTGAGATTTTAGATTTGACGTGGCGTTCTTTGGACAGCACTCAAGGACACGCGAGCTGGTCAGCGATCAATAGATGACCTGATATCGATAGTTTTATGTCTTGGCTCACATTGTCCAGTTTTGTATTTGACTCTCACTCGCCTGACGAGTGCATATGCGCTAAACTAAAAGCCAAAAGTATTATCATTGGTATCTACACAAACATCTAAGTATTTAAATAGGAATACAATACAATTGTTTTATAACAAAGGTCATGAGAAGTCTGTTACAATAATCATTTTAAAGGGGAAAACAAATTACAAGAAACCGAAGACTATATATATCTATTTATTTTATTAGATTTCAAATAAGTTTAGACATTTAACTCAAAATATTAAATTGAACCAATGGGGACTGCGACCTGTAGAGGAGAAGAAAAATATATTTACTTCAATATACACGATTCATTGGTGAGGATGTATTGAAACTATTATGACAGTCAATAAATGACAATTATTGAATGAGGTTATCTGAACTATCACATGTTTTATCATTATTATTTTAATTTTAATTGTGTTAGAGAGAGGTGTGATTTTCAAAGTCTGATTTTAAAGCATTTTATGTAATTGTAATATAGCGAGCACAATTTTTTTTTTTTTTAAATCGACTCAAATAAAAACAGCTGACCCTCAGAATGAATGCTTCCACTTCGAATATTTTGACCGGTTCATGGCTATCTTAACTTTACAAATGGCTCCTTAAAACGTGTACGTGTAAATGGGCGTACTCACTGAAGACATTTACACTCCTCACTCAAGCTTCTAGGATGCTATTTAAGATTTTTAAATAGTTGTGTACACGATTTTGCATGTAGTTTATATTGACCTTGACCTTACTAGAGGCCGAATTAAATGACTTCCTGTTTGAACAAATTCACACTTCCAGGGGGGGGGGGATAATGCCACCCAAGGTGTACAGGCAAACCTACCTGGAGATGTCTCAACCATATTTAGGGTATCCGCCGTTGTTTCCATTTCCGTTGTAGCCGTTGTTATGGGCGTTTCCGTTGTAGCCATTGTTGTGGGCATTACCATTGTAGCCTTTGTTGGGGGCGTTACCATTGTAACCGCTGTTGCCACGGTTGCCATTGTATCCGGGGTTGTTTGGTTGGTATCCAGGTTGGCCGCCATAGTTTGGCTGGTTCTTACGAGGAAAAATAAATGCAGACATTTGTATTCATAGAAAATAAACATCTTTTTGGCTTCTTTATAAAAAATATTATTTAAATACAATGCGAAACTATTTTTAAAAAAATATTTTGTTTAGTCGCCCCCCAACCCCAACAACACCCACCCCCCTCAGTATTCACCAACGAATAAATACAATGTTTAAAGTATAAATTCAGTTTAAGATAGATTAACTAATTTTTACTTTTGTTTGTGTTAAAGATGTACAATTTAGATTTTGTCGTCGAGAGTAGTTTGCAAATGATGATTATTTTTTAAAAAAAAACTTTAATTTCCTGGTAATGTTGACATATTAACATAACAACTACAAAAATAAGTAAATTTAAAAAAAAAAGGATGAGTCTTTGCTTTTCTATAATCCGTTCAAAAAAAAAGAGGTAATTATACATGAAATTATGATGGCTATAAAAAAGAAATGAAGTTTTTTTTGTTGTTGCTTACCTGACCGTAGCCGGCCTCCGTGGTAGCGGCCATGACGGCAACAACGAACAGCGCAACGATCACACAGGAGTTCATGGTGGCAGGGTGTTGGAGAGGTGCTTCCAGGTGGCTTAGGAGGGACTGAGGTGTGGAAACGGTAGCAAGGTGTCGGAACGGCTTACCTTTTATAATACACTGACACCAGGAAACTGTTAACTGACAGGGTATGAAGATTGACGCCGCGAGATAGGATCAGACGGCGAAACAGGTGGTCAATGGTCTGTGTCCGGCCGGGGGGGGGGGGGGCAACTTTCATTTCCGCGTACGTCAACGATAACTCACGAATCCCTCACCTAAAGCGTTTGGTAGTGATTTCTGTGTTGATTAGTCCGAGTGAATCTCCCCCCCCCCCCCCAGGTCGTAATGTGACAGTAAACTTTAATGTGATCGTTAAGTCTTGATTATCGATTATCTGGTGAAAATATCTGTTGTTCTTAAACAATTAGCATAATTCAATGAGAAACAGATGACTTTTATTTTCGAACATATCTCAAGGGCTTGTCAAAGTCGTTTGTCTTTATTTTAAGTAATGGCTTTGTTTGTTTGTTTTCTGTTGTTTTTATTCATGAGGAAATTTCAATTGATTTCTTAAAAAGCAATAAAAATATTCGAAGATAAATGTGTTCCTACTTTTTATCCATTAAGTGCAACGATCTCTTTTATATATTGTGCTTGTGGTGTGACTGCTTCTATTTCTGGATCGCGCGCAAAATATAATTCCCGATACCTACGCTAAATGGTATTTTAAAAAAAAATAACGCAACTGCGTTTGGTGCTCCTCAACACCACCAATATGAACAGCTTGACCATAAACTTGAGCAAGGACTTCGGTGTTACCGTTCAAAGAGAGGTCCGCGGTGACGAGAATATTAACAATGTGTGCAAACAGGGCAAACAAGACAAAGGGGGTTCCTAAGCGACATCTGAAGATCGGCAACTCTAGTGTAAAAGAAAGAGCCCATAAAGCCTTTGTCCGGGCGCTCTGAGATTACGCATCTTCGGTCTGGGACACATTCACTCTGAAGAGCATCGACAGGTTAGAGATTGTCAGTGACGGGCAGCACGCTTTGTCCTGAATCACTACAGAAACACCTCAAGTGTTGGCAGCATGCTGGAAACACTGGGCTACATGGTCACCATTGGAGGAACGACGACGATTATCCAGGTTCTCCATGACGTACAAGATAAATAATTGACTGGTCCACTGTTTCAGCATTAAACATAAACTCGTCCGTCTCTCTCTCTCTCTCTCTCCCCCCTCCCTCCCAGACGAGGCCATGACCGGCAGTTCCGGCTTATAACAGCAAGAACACAGTACAGAAACTGCTCATTCCTGCCAAAGACAATCAGGGACTGGGACAAGCTTCCAAAGGGAACAGTTGAGGCGACAACTCTTTACACATTTGCGTCCATTGCAGCAGGACTCCAACCCCCAGTGAATGATACCCTCGCCGAGTAGCCCTTACAACCAGTGAAAATCCTCTTCAATTCCAGGCACAGAAACATTGCAAATCCCCTCTACATGCATAGTAGCCAGAATTATCAATAAATTGATCGTGGGCCCTTAATATATAGGAAGAAGAAGAATATTAATACAGTACATGGGCGTGAACTGAACTGTGCGTAGTGACATATCATGAGAGGAAGGGGTGTTGCAAAAATTGGTGTGCTTAAATGTGCGTTACTTGAATTCATGTTTTGTCAAGTAACTTTAGTAGATGGGAAGTTCACGCATTGCTGCCGCCAATGTTTGGTTGGCTATATCTAGTAGACGGGAAGTTCACGCATTGCTGCCGCCAATGTTTGGCCGGCTATATCTAGTAGACGGGAAGTTCACGCATTGCTGCCGCCAATGTTTGGTTGGCTATATCTAGTAGATGGGAAATTCACGCATTGCTGTCGCCAATGTTTGGCGGGCTATATCTAGTAGATGGGAAGTTCACGCATTGCTGCCGCCAATGTTTGGTGAGCTATATCTAGTAGATGGGAAGTTCACGCATTGCTGCCGCAGAGGTTTGGTGAGCTATATCTAGTAGATGGGAAGTTCACGCATTGCTGCCGCCAATGTTTGGTGGGCTATATCTAGTAGATGGGAAGTTCACGCATTGCTGCCGCCAATATTTGGTGGGCTATATCTAGTAGATGGGAAGTTCACGCATTGCTGCCGCCAATGTTTGGTGAGCTATATTAAGTAGATGAGAAGTTCACGCATTGCTGCCGCCAATGTTTGGTGAGCTATATTTAGTAGATGAGAAGTTCACGCATTGCTGCCGCCAATGTTTGGTGAGCTATATCTAGTAGATGGGAAGTTCACGCATTGCTGCCGCCAATGTTTGGTGAGCTATATCTAGTAGATGGGAAGTTCACGCATTGCTGCCACCAATGTTTGGTTGGCTATATCTAGTAGATGGGAAGTTCACGCATTGCTGCCGCCAATGTTTGGTGAGCTATATCTAGTAGATGGGAAGTTCACGCATTGCTGCCGCCAATGTTTGGTGAGCTATATCTAGTAGATGGGAAGTTCACGCATTGCTGCCGCCAATGTTTGGTGAGCTATATCTAGTAGATGGGAAGTTCACGCATTGCTGCCGCCAATGTTTGGTTGGCTATATCTAGTAGATGGGAAGTTCACGCATTGCTGCCGCCAATGTTTGGTGAGCTATATCTAGTAGATGGGAAGTTCACGCATTGCTGCCGCCAATGTTTGGTTGGCTATATCTAGTAGATGGGAAGTTCACGCATTGCTATCGCCAATGTTTGGCGGGCTATATCCAGTAGATGGGAAATTCACGCATTGCTGTCGCCAATGTTTGGCGGGCTATATCTAGTAGATGGGAAATTCATGCACTGCTGTCGCCAATGTTTGGTGAGCTATATCTAGTAGACGGGAAATTCACGCATTGCTGTCGCCAATGTTTGGCGGGCTATATCTAGTAGATGGAAAATTCACGCATTGCTGTCGCCAATGTTTGGCGGGCTATATCTAGTAGATGGGAAATTCACGCATTGCTGCCGCCAATGTTTGGTGAGCTATATCTAGTAGATGGGAAGTTCACGCATTGCTGCCGCCAATGTTTGGTGAGCTATATCTAGTAGATGGGAAGTTCACGCATTGCTGCCGCCAATGTTTGGTGCGCTATATCTAGTAGATGGGAAGTTCACGCATTGCTGCTGCCAATGTTTGGTTGGCTATATCTAGTAGATGGGAAGTTCACGCATTGCTGCCGCCAATGTTTGGTGAGCTATATCTAGTAGATGGGAAGTTCACGCATTGCTGCCGCCAATGTTTGGCGGGCTATATCTAGTAAATGGGAAGTTCACGCATTGCTGCCGCCAATGTTTGGTTGGCTATATCTAGTAGATGGGAAGTTCACGCATTGCTGTCGCCAATGTTTGGCGGGCTATATCTAGTAGATGGGAAATTCATGCACTGCTGTCGCCAATGTTTGGTGAGCTATATCTAGTAGACGGGAAATTCACGCATTGCTGTCGCCAATGTTTGGCGGGCTATATCTAGTAGATGGAAAATTCACGCATTGCTGTCGCCAATGTTTGGCGGGCTATATCTAGTAGATGGGAAATTCACGTATTGCTGTCGCCAATGTTTGGTGAGCTATATCTAGTAGACAGGAAATTCACGTATTGCTGCCGCCAATGCTTGGCGGGCTATATCTAGTAGATGGGAAGTTCACGCATTGCTGCCGCCAATGTTTGGTGAGCTATAATATCTAGTAGATGGGAAGTTCACGCATTGCTGCCGCCAATGTTTGGTGAGCTATATCTAGTAGATGGGAAGTTCACGCAGTGCTGTCGCCAATGTTTGGTGAGCTATATCTAGTAGATGGGAAGTTCACGCATTGCTGCCGCCAATGTTTGGTTGGCTATATCTAGTAGATGGGAAGTTCACGCATTGCTGCCGCCAATGTTTGGTTGGCTATATCTAGTAGATGGGAAGTTCACGCATTGCTGCCGCCAATGTTTGGTGAGCTATATCTAGTAGATGGGAAGTTCACGCATTGCTGCCGCCAATGTTTGGCGGGCTATATCTAGTAGATGGGAAGTTCACGCATTGCTGTCGCCAATGTTTGGCCGGCTATATCTAGTAGATGGGAAATTCACGTATTGCTGTCGCCAATGTTTGGTGGGCTATATCTAGTAGACGGGAAATTCACGCATTGCTGTCGCCAATGTTTGGCCGGCTATATCTAGTAGATGGGAAATTCACGCATTGCTGTCGCCAATGTTTGGCCGGCTATATCTAGTAGATGGGAAATTCACGTATTGCTGTCGCCAATGTTTGGTGAGCTATATCTAGTAGACGGGAAATTCACGCATTGCTGTCGCCAATGTTTGGCGGGCTGTGACTAGTTTCATATATTTATGTTTAAATCTATTGTAGCAGCTTTGCTTTTTTTCGTGGCTGGAAAAATCTCTGCACTGCTAGTTGACACACTGCCCGAAAATTGGCAAATAGACTCGTTGCCGATGACAACACATTCTTTTACATTTTCAGCCCAACCCCCCAAAGCACAAAAGTCAGTTTTTCATGTTTTTCAAGGGGAAGATGAAGGAAATAATAATATGATGACAATGATTTCACTAAATAAATTTCCCGATATATGCGCTAAATAAGATTATTTTTTTTTAAATGGTGCAATTGCGTTTGGTGCGTAATATTCTCTATTGTTTCTTTGAAAATTTGGTGAAATAAATCTGCTCTGTGAAAGCGGATGGGTCATAAGATAGAGTTCAAGGGGCGTGAAATTTGTACGGCTGCGAGCCTTAAAAAGGAGGGTGGGGGTGAGCACTAATTGGGATTCTTATAAAGTGCTTTACATGTAAAATTTTCCTTCTAAAAAATAAAAGTCTGAATTTTTTCATTGTTAGAGTTAGGGTAATCGTTAGGATTATCGTTAGGGCTAGAGCTAGGGCGAGAGGTAGGGTTAGAGTCAGATTTAACGTTAGGCTTAGAGTTGGGGCTAGAGGTTGGTTTAGTGTTAACGTTGGGGTTAGAGTTAGGGTTGGCGGTAAGGTTAGAGTTAGGGTTAAGCGTTTGAGTTAGGGTTAGCGTTTGGGTTAGAGTTGGGATTAGCGTTAGAGTTAGGGTTAGCGTTAGGGTTGGAGTAAGGGTTATCGTCAGGGTTTGGAGTTAGGCTTAAACTTTTTTAAATAGAGTCATTTTAAATTCAAACAGATTTGTTGTTAATGCTCTCTATTAAATTCTCAATAATAATTATGTTTTATTGTTACCCCTGGTTGTCAAAGACCGTTCTTTTAGGACTCTTACAAACTATCTTCTCCAGCAGCCCCTTTTGAAATGATTAACACTTGAGATGACCTCAAAAGATGCAAGAGCCAGGGACACCAACAGTAAGAACTGCGTGGGAAAAAAAAAAAGCTAAAGCCGGCCCTTAAAATAGCATTCACCGATCATTGCAAACAGGGCAAATACAGGTCATTATAAATAGCGCAATTACAGGTCATTATAAATAGGGCTATACTGATCATTATACATCTGGCAAATACTGGTCATTATAAATGGGACGAATGTCGGTCATTTTGTAATATTAATGTGATGTCATTGAAAATGAGGAATAACTCGTCATTGTGTACCGGGCACTTTATGGCCATTGTGTATTGAGCCGATGCTGGCCATTGTGTATTGAGCCGATGCTGGCCATTGTGTATTGAGCCGATGCTGGCCATTGTGTATTGAGCCGATGCTGGCCATTGTGTATTGAGCCAATGTTGGCCATTGTGTATTGAGCCGATGATGGTCATTGTGTATTGAGCCGATGCTGGCCATTGTGTATTGAGCCGATGCTGGCCATTGTGTATTGAGCCAATGTTGGTCATTGTGTATTGAGCCAATGCTGGTCATTGTGTATTGAGCCGATGCTGGCCATTGTGTATTGAGCCGATGCTGGCCATTGTGTATTGAGCCGATGCTGGCCATTGTGTATTGAGCCGATGCTGGCCATTGTGTATTGAGCCAATGTTGGCCATTGTGTATTGAGCCGATGATGGTCATTGTGTATTGAGCCGATGCTGGCCATTGTGTATTGAGCCGATGCTGGCCATTCTGTATTGAGCCAATGTTGGTCATTGTGTATTGAGCCAATGCTGGTCATTGTGTATTGAGCCGATGCTGGTCATTGTGTATTGAGCCGATGCTGGTCATTGTATATTGAGCCGATGCTGGTCATTGTGTATTGAGCCAATGTTGGTCATTGTGTATTGAGCCAATGCTGGTCATTGTGTATTGAGCCAATGCTGGTCACTGTGTATTGGGCCGATGCTGGTCATTGTGTATTGAGCCGATGTTGGTCATTGTGAATAGAGACAATATCTTTTCATTGTGTATTGAGCCAATGTTGGTCATTGTGTATTGAGCCAATGCTGGCCATTGTGCATTGAGCCAATGCTGGTCATTGTGAATAGAGACAAAAGCTGGCCATTGTGTATTGAGCCAATGTTAGTCATTGTGCATTGAGCCAATGCTGGTCATTGTGAATAGAGACAAAAGCTGGCCATTGTGTATTGAGCCAATGTTAGTCATTGTGCATTGAGCCAATGCTGGTCATTGTGAATAGAGACAAAAGCTGGCCATTGTGTATTGAGCCAATGTTAGTCATTGTGTATTGAGCCAATGCTGTTCATTGTGTATTTAGCCAATGTTAGTCATTGTGCATTGAGCCAATGCTGGTCATTGTGAATAGAGACAAAAGCTGGCCATTGTGTATTGAGCCAATGTTAGTCATTGTGTATTGAGTCAATGCTGGTCATTGTGTTTTGAGAAAATGTTTTGTCTTTGGGATTGAGCCAATGTTAGTCATTGTGTATTGAGCCTATGTTGGTCATTATGTTTTGAGCCAATGCTGGTCATTGTGTATTGAGCCGATGCTGGTCATTGTGTATTGAGCCGATGCTAGTCATTGTATATTGAGCCGATGCTGGTCATTGTGTATTGAGCCAATGTTGGTCATTGTGTATTGAGCCAATGCTGGTCATTGTGTATTGAGCCAATGCTGGTCACTGTGTATTGGGCCGATGCTGGTCATTGTGTATTGAGCCGATGTTGGTCATTGTCAATAGAGACAATATCTTTTCATTGTGTATTGAGCCAATGTTGGTCATTGTGTATTGAGCCAATGCTGGTCATTGTGCATTGAGCCAATGCTGGTCATTGTGAATAGAGACAAAAGCTGGCCATTGTGTATTGAGCCAATGTTAGTCATTGTGCATTGAGCCAATGCTGGTCATTGTGAATAGAGACAAAAGCTGGCAATTGTGTATTGAGCCAATGTTAGTCATTGTGTATTGAGCCGATGCTGGTCATTGTGTATTGAGCCAATGCTGGTCATTGTGTATTGAGCCAATGTTAGTCATTGTGTATTGAGTCAATGCTGGTCATTGTGTATTGAGCCAATGTTAGTCATTGTGTATTGAGTCAATGCTGATCAGTGTGAATAGAGACAAAAGCTGGCCATTGTGTATTGAGCCAATGTTAGTCATTGTGCATTGAGCCAATGCTGGTCATTGTGAATAGAGACAAAAGCTGGCCATTGTGTATTGAGCCAATGTTAGTCATTGTGTATTGAGCCAATGCTGTTCATTGTGTATTTAGCCAATGTTAGTCATTGTGCATTTAGCCAATGCTGGTCATTGTGAATAGAGACAAAAGCTGGCCATTGTGTATTGAGCCAATGTTAGTCATTGTGTATTGAGTCAATGCTGGTCATTGTGTTTTGAGAAAATGTTTTGTCTTTGGGATTGAGCCAATGTTAGTCATTGTGTATTGAGCCTATGTTGGTCATTATGTTTTGAGCCAATGCTGTTCATTGTGTATTGAGCCAATGCTGGTCACTGTGTGTTGAGCCAATGCTGGTCATTGTGTGTTGAGCCAATGTTAGTCATTGTGTATTGAGTTAATGTTGGTCATTGTGTTTTGAGCCAATGTTTGTCAATGTGTATTGAACCAATGCTGTTCGTTGTGTATTGTTTGAGCCAATATTGGTCATTGTGTAATTGAGCCAATGTTTGTTATTGATTATTGAGCCCATGCTGGTCATTGTGTTTTGAGCCAATGTTTGTCATTGGGATTGAGCCAATGTTAATCATTATGTTTTGAGCCAATGCTGTTCATTGTGGATTGAGCCAACAGCTGGTTAAAGAAAGATTGAAAACATTTTGTGTATTGTCCTATTCTATTTCTATTTTTATCAATGTCAATCGTCAAGGCCGAAGTTTCCCATACAAAATAAAAAAAAATGTTTCCATCATTGTGACACCTGCGGCACAATAAAGATCATGGACATCAATTGCAGTCAGTGGCGTAGCTAGGGTGGTGTCACCCGGTGCGGTAAACTCATGGAGTCACCCCCCTCCCCTCGACTTCCCTGATACATTTCTTCTCGTTAAAATATGTAAACATTATAACACAAATAATGAAAAAAAACAACAGATCAATTAAAGGCCAGGAGGTCAATGTATTTAAGAACTGTAACAACGTTAAGTTGTAGTTATTTTTACATTACATTTACTTTATTTAAATTGTTCTTTTCCTGGTCTTCAGAGCTGAAAACCTAGCGATGACTTGATCAAAATCGATATCCTTCACCGTATCCCTTTCATTAGATAGTAGAGTCAGATCAGAAAACCTTGACTGTTCTTGATAAGTCTTGGTTTTGAAAAGCTCCACTGTCAGTTCGTAAGAAACTTTTGAACGTTTCGCGAGAGCATTGGAAGAGATTCTAGGAAGTTCCATCCAGCTATGAATTTAAAAAATCAAATACTTATTAGTCAAAAAACTTTGTGAAATTCGATAGCAGCTGCCTTTAGAGGTCCTCTAAGCCTTGGTATTTCTTTTAAAAGTTCATCTTCTTCAATATATTAAGGACCCACAATCAATTTGTTGATCATTATGGCTCCTATGAATGTAGATGGGATTAGCAATGTCTCTGTGCCTGGTGGTGATGAGGATATTTCACTGGTTACAAGAGTAACTGTGTAAAGGGTATCATGCACTGGGGCATGGAAGGCCTGCGGCAATAGACGCAAATGAGTCAAGTGTTGTCGCCTCAACTGTTCCTTTTGAAAGATTGTTCCAGTCCCTGATTGTCTTTGGTAGGAATGAGCAGTTCCTATACTGGCTTCTCGCTGGTATGAGCCGGAACTGCCTGTTATCGCCTCGTCGCTGTCTATGGGGGAGAGGGACGAGTTTCTGTTTAATGTTTAATGGACTAGCCCATTATTTATCTTGTAAATCACGGAGAGCCTGGATAATCGTCGTCGTTCCTCCAATAGTGACCAGCCCAGTGTTTCCAGCATGCTGCCAACACTAGAGGTATTCCTGTAGCGGTTCAGGACAAAGCGTGCTGCCCGTCGCTGTACTGCCATGGGTCCCAGACCGAAGATGCATAATCTAAAAGCGGCCGGACAAAGGCTTTATAGGCTCTTTCTTTCACACCGGAGTTGCTAATCTTTAGATTTTGCCTTAAGAACCCCAGGGTCTTGTTTGCCTGGTTGCACACATTGTTAATATGCTAGTCCCAGCGGACCTCTCTCTGAATGTTAACACCCAGATACCTTACGGAGGAAACTGACTCAAGTAAATGACCATGCAATTCATAGTGGTAGTGTAGAGGAGTACAACTTCTAGAGACTGACAGTGTCTGGCACTTGGCAGAATGAAATTCCATGTCCCAGCTTGCCTCCCACTCAGCTAACCGATTGAGATCCTCTTGTAGCTGGTCCTGGTCCCCCCCGGGGCTCTAGTCGGCATGTCCGTCCCATAAATGGCATGTCGACAAAGAGGCGTTTGCCACGAACCCCCTGAAACGTTACCCGGGGGACATGATCACCGTGTAGGGGACCCGCGCCGAAAGGCAAAGGTAACGCACGGAAACTGCGTTAGATCGAGCACGGCTGCATGGTTCCCTACCAAGTGCAGTCGAAAATAACGTAGAAACAGGTCGGGATATGATTACAGTTGCCGCATGGATATGAGGCGAAGGCGTGTGGCGACCCTAGCCGATGATTCCAAATATGCAGACTTGAGGGTACTGCTCCTAGGCAACCTTCTCTTTTTGTCATTTCCCAGCTGCGGTGTGAATTAGTCATGCCGCAGAAAACCACGTAAACCCTATTAGAGGGCGTCTGTTAACACCTACTAGTCCCCCCGGGGTGGGAAGGGGGGGCTTTAGAGACGTAAATTGTATCCACCCAGCCCAAGGAAGTCCGGCCCGGTTGCTGTGTAAGCATCACCCCGGCTGGCCAGGCGTCCCTTCTCTGATGCGGCCTCACTCGCATAGTCAGTCGAGTGGAAGGGTGGGTGGGGCTGTCTCAGGGGGGGGAGCCCTCGGCATGCCGCTTCGCGGCCTGACTGGAATAGAGAGACCACTGGGGGAGTGGTTGAATGCCAGTTGGGGGCGGTGGAGGTGTGTTGGGGAAGACCTTATGAGCCTTGGCTCGATGGTCTGCTGATTTTCTTAAGTATGTTAGTTAGCTGGTCCTGGTCAGATCTGTTGGTGATCGTCCTATACACGGTTGTGTCATCTGCTAACAGTCTTGCGTGGGATGTCATTTTCTCGGGTAGGTCATTGATGTATGCTAGGAACAAACAGGGGCCTAGCACCGAGCCCTGGGGGACCCCTGACTTAACATTGACAAAGGACAAGCTTGTACCGTCCACCACTACTGCTTGAAATCGGTTGTTGGGGAAGCTAGAGATCCATGTTATAGTAGTGCCTTGGATCCCATATCTCTGAAGTTTGTGTAGAAGCAAACTATGACTGACACGGTCAAAGGCCTTCGATTTTCCGATATTCATAGAATGAATTTAATTTTGTAGAATGGACACCAATAACTCTTCTTCACTTGGATGGAACACCTCCAAACATATCTACCACGTCCCTGATCGCTGATGATCTCATCTGGGGTTCAAAATGAAGATTTCAATTAGAGACCGACCGAATTTTGGCTTCGGCTACGGTTTCGGCGCCGAAAGTTGCCATTTGATAATTGTCGGCCTAGTTTCGGTATCGACCGAAACAGAAAAGTTAACTTTCTGTTTGATTTCGGTTTGAGCCGAAACAGAAAAGTACACTTTCGGTGTAGTTTCGGTTTCGGCCGCAAGTGATTGAGACTTTTAGTCATCTGGCCGGATGTGACTGAGGTTTTCGGTCATCTACCAGAAGTCAGACTGTCTGTCTGTCTCTAGACCAGCAATCCGATATTCATTATTGCTCGACTTCTTGCTGTAAGCTGTATGTTATATGACAAATACTCGGCGAAAACTGCTCAAAGCTGCATTATGACCTACTTGTCCTTTATTTCTAAAAAAATAAAATTTCTATTAGACCTAGACAGATGTAAATCGTTTTGTGGAAGAAAAACTAGTGGATTGGTAATATTTTATACAGTGGCGTAGCGATCTTAACTCGTGCCCGGGGCACAATACCTTTTTAGCGCCCCCCCTATTCGAAAACCATACAATATTATATGTAAAATATACCATTTAGCGCCCCTTTGTGAGCAGCACCCGGGCATGATGCCCTTCTTGACCCCCCCCCCCCGCTACCCCACTGATTTTATACCCTTATTTTTGTTATAATTTTTTTCAAAAATAAAATTTATAACCCTAGGTTTATTCATTTCTTTCATCTGTGATATTCAATTTGATTTATCATTATCATGCTCATCAATTTTGTCATAGGCAAATGTGAATAATATTGAACAATTCTAGGCAATAGTAATATTTCCATTATTATTTTTGTTTAAAATTTTAAAATTATTTTTAAAGTCAGGGAACTTTGGCTTTTTCAAACCATATATTTCTTGAAATTCATCATTATCATGCTGATATACATTGTTCTTGACGAAATAACAAGCGTATTCATGTATTATGGGTTTGTATTATAATTATCTAGTAGCCCTACTGCAGACCTGTTTACTTTTATGATTTCGGCGATCAATTTAGACGCCTTTAGCAATTTTCCGTCGAGACCCGCCAGAATAACACTTTTAAGAGACCCGGTTAAAATATATTTTCCCCCACCAATGGGGGGTGAGGGAGATTGTTCGCCGAACGAAATAATGACGTCACCAGCACTGTAAGACTAATGTGTTGGTACTAGGCTAAATATTAATGCAGGGATATCTTGCCAGCTATTTACGAAAACACCAATCATTAGTATGACGATTACCCGCAAAAACATTGTGGTGATATTTTTGTATAGCATTAAAAACTGATATTTAGGTGACAGTTGGCTGTATTAGAGCCACAATAATCATTGCAGGTATATGTTCTAGATTGTAATTATATTATAAAAGCGAAGGGCACTCAATGGTTTATTTTGCATGAAGTTTGCCCCCCCCCCAGTCCAAATTTAGTCTTATCATACTACTTTAAAAAACCAGTTGAACGAAATTTAAATTTGACGATTTCATTAAAATGGTTAAATCTCAAAGTATTCATTAAATGTTTATTTATTAATATTCACGTTGATCTCATTTTTAATAAAAAGAATGTAAATATTGATACCCCCCCCCCCTCAAACTTTTTTCGGGGTGTGCAGAATGCATGTATGAACGAATTACAAAATTTCTAAATATTTTGATTTCGGTTTCGGCTTCAGTTTCGGCCGAGCGTCACCTTTAGCTTTTGGTTTCAGCTTCGGTGTCGGTCGAAAGTTTCGTTAAATATTTGGTTTCGGTTTCAGTTTCGGCCGAAAGTCATATTTAACTTTCGGCCTAGTTTCGGTTATGGCCGAATTCAGAAAATTATTGTCGGTCGGTCTCTAATATCAATACACTCCATCCTCTCCCTACTGTATTCTTCTCAGAGAGAGAGAGAGAGAGAGAGTCCAGCATATATTCATTATTCTCCTGCCATTCACTGCTTAAACCTTGATCTTCTCTCTATCGAATTTCCATTTTGGTCTGATTTTAAAAGTGCAATTTCAATAGCACGTTCCACAACGTAACGCATATACTGCCATGTCAGATCAACTTTAAATCACATACAGAATGTAAAAGACCTTGTGTTGTATGACACTTGTGCTCAAAGGTTACGAGGACGTGTTAGTGACGAATCGGCGAAAATATTATTATTATTTGGTTGTATTTCTGAGTTTCGATATATTTGGTTTTCAAAAAAAAATTAAACATTAAATAGATTTATAATTATTATTAGGAGATATTACAACATTTTGTAAAGTAATATTTTGTTAAACGTATAAATGGAAAAAAAGCCATTTAATTAAAAAAAAAACATTTTTTACCGATTCTATTCAAGAACTTAAAATCGCCAAACCACATGTCATTTGTTATTAATGGAAAGAGTTATTTCTCATAATGTATATATATATACTGCAATGCTCTCATGGTGGGTCTTCCAGCTACGCTCCTTGATAAAATTCAAAAAGCACAGAATAATGCGGCTCGAATTGTTCTTCGTAAACGCAAATTCGACCATGCTAAAACTCTTCTGATTGAATTGCATTGGCTGCTGGTCCGCGCTCGCATAGAGTACAAAATTGCAACTCTGTGCTACCGCTGCTTGCACGACCTGGCGCCGTCCTATCTCCAAGCGCTCCTGACGCCTTAGGTACCCACTAGACAACTCCGCTCATCCGATAGTGGCAAACTCTCGATACCGCGTGTTTGCCTTGAAACTTACGGAAAGCGCACGTTCGCATTTGCTGGGCCAACCATTTGGAACACCCTTCCTGACGCTCTCAAAAACAGCCGAACGCTGGAGTCCTTCAAAACAAATTTAAAAAACTCATCTATTTCGTAAACACCTGCTGGGATGATGTTGTCTACCATCTTTTCCAGCTTGTCATTATCTCCCAGCTTAGTTTTGTACCGCGCTTCGAGCCTTTGGGGATGAAGCGTGATTCTTCAAATGAACTTTATTATTATTATTTTTATTCTATATATATATATATAGCTTTCAGTCACAAACGTTACCGAAAACTTCAATGGCATAAAATCATGGTCAAAAAGTTGTTCTTTTCTGATATAATTATATGCTCACCTCGTTTCTGACGCATCATTTGACCTTTTAATAAAGCACGCATTTTGATTGGTTGCATGTGTGGACAATTGACGTTTGTTGTAAATTATGCAATTTTTTTAATTTGGTGTCACCGCTTGGGGTGGTGTCACCTGGTGCGGTCCGCACCCCCGCACCCCTAGCCACGTCACTGATTGGTGTGATGTAAACTATTATTTGCATTTATAAATATTTATACAATTATGTTTTTAGTTATTTATAAGGTAAGCTATAAAATGACACATTTTTAGTTTAAATTAACAAAAAATCAGACATCAAAGAAAAATGCTAATATAGGATTGTTATATAAAAATTAAGAGATCAACAGGGCCGAACTTAGACTTCAAGGGGCTCAACGCTTTACAATGTCCAGAGGCCCTAAGCTGTACTAAGTCCACAGGCGGTAAGTTGTACAAATTCCAGAGGCTATAAGCTGTATAAATTCCAGAGGCTCTAAGCTGTACAAATTCCAGAGATCTCCAACCATTTTAAACTACATCAGCTGTAATAAGAAAAAAATTAAATATATAGCCGGCAGATTGTGAGGCCCTAACGCTGTAGCTTATACACCCGGCAGATTGTGAGGCCCTAACGCTGTAGCTTATATAGCCGGCAGATTGTGAGGCCCTAACGCTGTAGCTTATACACCCGGCACATTGTGAGGCCCAAACGCTGTAGCTTATACACCCGGCAGATTGTGAGGCCCTAACGCTGTAGCTTATACACCCGGCAGATTGTGAGGCCCTAACGCTGTAGCTTTAACGCCGGCAGATTGTGAGGCCCTAACGCTGTAGCTTATATTACCGGCAGATGGTGAGGCCCAAACGCTGTAGCTTATATAGCCATCAGATTGTGAGGCCCTAACGCTGTAGCTTATATAGCCGGCAGATTGTGAGGCCCAGCGCTGTAGCCTAATTAGCTTACAGGTAAATCCGGTATTTAAGATTGATGTAGACAGAAGAAGATTGCAACTGATAAAGAGGAAAAAAAACGCAAACAAGAGAATACAATTGTATCAAGAAAAGAAAGACGACGTTACGCTTGACTGATTTTGTTTTGTGAACTTGACAGCACGTATCAGCCGTGATTTCACCCAGTCTCCCGGGATGCTTAAGGCGACACCATGAGATTAACACTGTTGATTGTTTCTCACGATGTGATCCACACTGGTGTCCCTTGACGGGTGTGGGGAGGGTGCGAGGGATGTGGGAGCGGGAGGCGAGGGATGTTGGGGAGGGATGGGGGCGTGGGATGTGGGACGGGGGGGTGGGGACAATCGCCCGTGATTTTTTTTTTTTGCATTGCCTGCAGCTTTTCTCAAATTGGCGGTGCGCACTCATTAAGTCCATATTTGTCTTCTGAAACACACGCCTCAAACACACGCCTCAAACACACGCCTCAAACACATGTCTCAAACACATGCCTCAAACACACGCCTCAAAAACACGCCTCAAACACACGCCTCAAACACATGCCTCAAACACACACCTCAAACACACGCCTCAAACACATACCTCAAACACATGCCTCAAACACACGCCTCAAACACATGCCTCAAACACAGGCCTCAAACACACGCCTCAAACACACGCCTCAAACACACGCCTCAACCACATGCCTCAAACACATGCCTCAAACACACGCCTCAAACACACACCTCAAAAACACGCCTCAAACACACGCCTCAAACACATGCCTCAAACACACGCGTCAAAAACATGCCTCAAACACACGCCTCAAACACACGCCTCAAACACAGGCGCTTATGTCCTTTTCTATGAATCTAAAAAAAATAATTAAAAAATACCTTATATTAATTTCGCTTTTGTTCATGGTTGGCAAAATCTTCAGACGGCGAACTGACCCACTCCCTGTCAACATATCGAGCTGAAACTCGGCACATAGACTCGTTACTGATAACAACACATACTATCAAATTTTCATTCCCACTCCCTTACTCCAATCATAAAATCACCTCTTTTCAAGGGGAAGATGAAGGAAATATGATGACAAATGATTTCACGGGGGAAAAAATGATCAATAACTGCGCTAAATGAGATTTTTTTACCAAATGAAAAAATAAATAATCGCCAATGTGTTTGGTGCGTAATATTTTCTTTGTGTTTCTGAAATAGTTGTTGAAATAAATCTGCGATGTAAAACCGGGTGGGTCATTAGACTATTAATAGAGTTCAGCGGTAATGTGAGGTTGTGTCCTCTGAAAAATAAGTGGGGTGTGGGAGGGGAGAACTAATTGGGATTTTTATAAAGTGCTTTACTTGTATGCATGTTTTGTAGAATTATCAGCCCCACCCCCATTGCTCAATATTACATTTTTATAAAGGATTTATACTAAAACCATTTTTAGGGGCTGTTTAATTAAATGTAAAAAATAATTATAAAAGATGTAAAATTCGATAGATACATTTGTTTTTAGCCCAAACTGCCAAATAGGTTTTTCAACAATTACTTTAAAAAAAACGAGATGTTGAACAATGGGTTTGACCACTTGACGTTAACAGAAAACCAGTTAACCACCAACAGAGCAGAGCATCCACCACGTGAGTCTCGCACTCTGCTCTCCTTCCTACTCTCCTATATTTTAGCACTCCGGGCCGAATGCTTTCTTCGCCGATGACTTGCCTCGCAAAGAAGCGGTGCTAGTTTTAGCATCTACTGTGTCACAAAAAGAGATACAAACGTGTCAACATTGACTTCCGCCCTTTCGATGGCCGTTTCCTAATGTCGTGGTAGTATAAGAGGTGAGCTGTCCAAACACCTTGTTACCAGTTCCGACAGCTTATCTCAAACCACTCTGAAGCTACCTCTGGAACACGCCTACCACCATGAAGAGTTGTCTGATCGTCCTCCTCGTTACCACTGTCGTCTTGAACCGCTTCAACTGAGGCCGGCTACGAAAAGGTAATTTCTATCAATAATTGCGTTTGATGTTTGTTTGTTCTATTCCATCTTGTAGATCCCACAGCGCGTACGTACGGGTTGGACATATTGTTAAACAATCCCACCACACCCCCACCCGCCCCACTGTTGTTTTCCTCCTGAAAATAAACAACAACAAAACAACGACTGTAAACCCTTCAGAAAAAAAAATTAAAATATTAAAAATAGTATTGATGGTAATTATGAGGATATTCACCGTCTCCATAGATGTATCGATATTCAAATAATTTTTAAAATCTGATTTAATTTTTAAATAAAAAAGATTATTTAAAAGAATACGTATGACATGCATAGTTTTAAAAAATATATACTTAAAGCCTCGAGTGTGATCTTTCCGATGTTCCGGTGAGGTGAGTGAGAGAAAGTACGAAGTTAACAATCTCCGAGGGGGTATGAAAGTTGTGGTGGTGGTGTGTGTGTGTGTGGGGGGGGGATGTTCGATATTTTGGATGGTCAAAAGGAGGGCTCAACTCTTGGATAGTTTTTGTTTTTAATCCTCTTAATTTCTTGCTGGGGAAACACTGCTCGAAAGCTTTGCGGCTGCCCTAAGCATAGACCATCTATTGGCATCGCGATAAACCATCTATTGGCATCGCGATAAACCATCTATTGGCATCGCGTGTCGTACCGTAACGCACCCTATCACGGCATTAGCTGAATTCGAGGAAGATCACTTCCAAAATTAGATGACTTCCTTGAAAATGAGATCCGAGATCACCTTGTTTTAGTTATATATATGACACAGTAAAACAAAATAATGTGTTCAAAAAGAAATTTGATGCAAAATTTGATCCTGTGAATTGAAATAAAATTCGACAAATTTCCGTCGATCAAATTACCGTCGACGAAATTTCTTTCAAACAAATTTCCGTATACGGTACGTCTGTAGTGTGATGCCAGTTAACCATTTGGCTTAAATACAGGTAGTATCATCACTAAAAACATTCGATAAAGAATATTAATAACTGGCTATAGCCTAACCCAAACAATGGCGGCCAGCATTTGTGAACTTACCATCTATTAAGATAACTTTACAAGACATCGATTCAAAGAACGCACTTTATAAGACACCCCTCCCCCCCCCCCCCACAGGTTTCGCAGACACAAACGTTTTATCACGCCCCTGAACTCGATGAATATTCTAAAGTCACCCCCAACCCCCTCCTTTTTTTTATACCGCAGATTTACAATATCGTATTTAAATTTAGATTACTTATTGCGCACCAAAAGAGCACCTGTGGTATTTTTTCATATTTATTTTCAGCGGAAATAAAAGGAATTCTATTTTAGTAAAATATTTGATGATATTGAATTGTTGAATTACTACACAGAGAATTATGCATTTTGATTACTGCATTTTGATGCAATTCATGTGTTTCTATTCAGTATATAAGATAAATGTATTGAAATACAAATTAATTTACAAATATGACAGGTCGTAATAATATATGACACGTCTGGGAAATAAATTTAAATAACTACCACACGCTGCCCAATAAGGTTTGTTGTGGCCACTAGCACACGCTGCCCAATGGGGTTTGTTGTGGCCACTAGCACACGCTTCCCAATGGGGTTTGTTGTAGCCACTAGCACACGCTGCCCAATGGGGTTTGTTGTGGCCACTAGCACACGCTGCCCAATGGGGTTTGGTGTGGTCACTCGCACTCGCTGCCCATGGGGTTTGGTGTGGCCGCTACCACACGTTGCCCCAATGGGAATTGGTGTGACCTCCGGACTGATGGACAACTTGATTTACAAAATATTTTCAATCCTGGGATATGCCTGCAAACGCTCAGTGGCACAGCCAATGTTTCAAGTGGTCCCTGCTTGTGGCCCCTGCTTGTGGCCCTTGCTTGTGGCACCTGCTTGTGGCCCCTGTTTGTTGTCTCTGCTAGCAAGGCCTGTAATCCTTTCAACGCTTCTAACGCAGCACAGTATTCACAGCTCAGTGAACAATTTGGATGGAAAACTTCATCCCTTTTTAACATTATTGTGTGTCCTTCGCATGTGAAGATGACCAATCCCTTGACTCGAGTATTTGTTTGTTTAAAGTAAGGGCGAGGTGCTTAATTCGTCAGCCTCACTCTCTCGTCCTCGACCATTTATATGTGAGACATGACTTAGTCAAGACGACGTGAAATATAGACCAGGAAGCAGTAGATGAACAACAGAGCTTCTTGTGTGTTTCACGGTGCTCTCTGTGCGTTCCACGTCGCAGGAGTCGCCTGAAAACGTTCTTAGCTTTCCACATAGTTCCGTCTCGTTTTCTGCATCTTTGCTTCAGTCATACGAGATTTTCGTGTCCGCGATTTCTTTATCAAATTAATTCACCCAAGCCGATTGATTATTAAATTATGGAAACATTCAACATTGTGTTCTGGATTAAATTCACAACAAAAATTTGTACGAGAATTTTTTTTTTTTTGCTGGGTGTGAGCAGAAAAAAAGAAAAAAAGGGGAGGTGTGGAAAGGAGGGCGGCTTTATGAAAGGGAAGTAACAAATAGAATAAGAAAAAGATTAGGGATTTATAAATGATGCCCCTTCATTTATTGGTGACTAAGCGTGTTCTCGCACCTCGATCAAAAGAGCGGATACTTTCGTTTTTTACTTTGCGCCTATTTCAAACTAAAACACAAGTGATCTGCTGAATGTACAAATAATGAGCTGGGACATTAATACATTTCTACACATTTTTTCTTTATTTTCATTGACGGACTTTGGATCATTTAGCGTTTCATGGATGCTCATCTTATAGATTTGTATCCCGTCATAAGACAATGTTAATATCTTCTCACTTAATCTTTCTCTTAAGTTTGCTCCGCTCCCTTTGTGGGTGAATTCATGCATCTCATTATCAACCCATTGCTGATCTCCAACTGAGCTGAAACTTTGTACAGTTAACCACCCCGATTGGCAATACAACCCTTCGTGGTCAGTAGGTCGCCAGTGACCCTTTGAGTGACCTCTACGGAGATCTCAGGAAATCTGAGTGTGATAGAGACTTCTGGGTCCCAATACGTTTGCCTTATGCACGTTGACTCCTTTCCGATATCAATTAACTATGACTACCATATTTTCGCCACAGAAACGTCACCACTGATATTTCAACACCACTGACATTTCAACACCACTGACATTTCAACACCACTGACATTTCAACACCACTGACATTTCAACACCACGGACATTTCAACACCACGGACATTTCAACACCACTGACATTTCAACACCACTGATATTTCAACACCACTGACATTTCAACACCACTGACATTTCAACACCACTGACATTTCAACACCACTGACATTTCAACACCACGGACATTTCAAGTATTTTTATGTGATGGATGTCAATGTTGCATTAGTCGTAGGTCTCAACCCGTTTTAAAATCTCTAATAAAAAAAAAATTATCTAATAATAAAATAGATGTCGGCCAAAACTTCAGAGCTGCTACAGTCATATATGAACAAGAAAAGCGGCGGGGCGCCCCCATGAAATCAATGTTCTTTGAAAATCGCAAAGACATGCACGCAACCGTATCGCTTAGTTTCATTCCACTTGTCAAGATATGAGCATACAACAGTAAAGCAAGGCAGTTGTGAGACCTCATACTTCCGAGATTGAATAATCTGTATCATAACAAGCTAAAAAAAGTGTCACATAATAAGGAATTTTAAGAATTTTTTTTCCCCTCGTTTGTTTTACTTCTTAACGCGTCTAAAGTCGCTTTCGAAAGAAAATCTTTTTAAAAAAATATTTTTTTTTACTTCAAAAAATATTTGTTTTTTTTTTAAAATTTATTCTTGTGCTTACTGATAAATGCTTTCAATGGAAACGTTCTTTGATATACTGGCCACCCTGCTTATGATACTGGCCACCCTGCTTATGATACTAGCCACCCTGCTTATGATACTAGCCACCCTGCTTATGATACTAGCCACCCTGCTTATGATACTAGCCACCCTGCTTATGATACTGGCCATCCTGGTTATGATACTGGCCACCCTGCTTATGATACTGGCCACCCTGCTTATGATACTGGCCACCCTGCTTATGATACTAGCCACCATGCTTATGATACTAGCCACTCTGCTTATGATACTAGCCACTCTGCTTATGATACTAGCCACTCTGCTTATGATACTAGCCACCCTGCTTATGATACTAGCCACCCTGCTTATGATACTAGCCACCCTGCTTATGATACTGGCCATCCTGCTTATGATACTGGCCACCCTGCTTATGATACTAGCCACCCTGCTTATGAATATTTGACAAAACATGCATACAAGTAACGCACTTTATTAGAATACCATTAGTGCCCCCCCACCCAGCTCGCAAACGCACATATTTTCACGCCCCTGAACTATATCAATTTTGTAATGACCCACCATGTCAGGAAAAGCAATAGTAAATATTGCGCACCAAACCTACTTAAGACTTAAAGAAAAAAGAATCTCATTCAGCGGAGTTATCGGGAATTTCATTTTATCTCCCTTGGAAGACATGAAAAAACTGATTTTTAGGGGTTGGGGGCTGTAGATAGAATATCTTGACATCGGCTACGAGTCTTTATGCCACCATGGTAGCTTGACAGGAAGTGGGCCAGTTAGCCGTCCGAAGATTTGCCACACAGCCAGCCAGTCAGTCAGTCTGTCAGCCAGCCAGCAACCACCCACAAACGAAAGCGAAGTTAATGTAAAGGATGTAAAAAGTAATAATAATAAGATTTATTACAATAAAGCACCTTTTCAAAACGAAAGCGAAGTTGATGTGAAGGATGGAAAAAGTAATTATGAAAATATTTGTTACAATAGAGCACCATTTCTGCACCGTGTTGTAACGAAAATTCTCACCTGATGGGAGATACGCCACGCCAATGTATAACCAAAATTTTCTACAACTTGCAATGAAAACAAAACAGTCTGACTTTGTTGTACGCTACATTTATAATTCAAAGAGATCAATCAGATGGACCACCTTTATTCCAGTGGCGTAGCTAGGGTTGGTGCCACCCGGTGCGGTAAACTCTTGATGTCAACCCACATCCCCTCTGACTTCCACGATGGATTTCGTTTTGTTAAAATAAGTCCACAGTATATCAATGACAAGTCCACGGTATAGCAATGACAACTCCACAGTATAACAATGACAAGTCCACAGTATAACAATGACAACTCCACAGTATAACAATGACAACTCCACAGTATAATAATAACAAATCCACAGTATAGCAATGACAAGTCCACAGTATAGCAATGGCAAGTCCACCGTATATCAAAGACAACTTCACAGTATAGCAATGGCAAGTCCACAGTATAGCAATGGCAAGTCCACCGTATATTAATGACAACTTCACAGTATAACAATGACAAGTCCACGGTATATCAATGACAAATCCACAATATAACAATGACAAGAACAAATTAATTGACGGTCAGGGGGTGGGGGTAGATGTATTTAAGAACTCTAACAACGTTAAGTTATAGTTATTTGTACATTAAATTTAATTTAATTGAAAAAAAATCCTTTCCTAGTCATCAAAGCTGAAAACCTGTCAAACACTTGATCAAAATCAATATCCTTTACCGCATCACCTTCAACTGACAGTAGAGACAGATCAGAAAGCCTTGACTGTCACATGGTGGTTCTTAAATAGTTCTTGATGAGCCTTAGTTTTGAAGAGCTCCGCTCACATGAAGCAACGGACACACAGATCGTAAGACGCAATTGAAATCTTAGCGAGAGAATTTTGGAATACATTCTAGGAAGTCCCATTGAAATACTGAAGAGTTCATGGCATGAAATACTGACCAGTTCATGAACTTGTGAAATTCAATATCAGCTGTCTTTAGGTGTCTTCTAAGCCTTGGTAATTCTTTTAATTGCCAATCTTTTGATAATTCATCATAGACAGAGATTAATTTAGGAACGGACACCATTAACTCTTCTTCACTTGCTAATGATGATAGTAGACTCCTGGGTTGAACAGCCCCGGACATAACTTTATCTGCTACACCCTTTGTCGCTGATAATCTGATCTGGAGTTCAATATGAAAGCGATCAATACACTAAAAGCACCCCCATGCTGTTTTCTTCTTGCAGCTAGAGTCCAGCAACTATTAAATATCCTCATCACACTCTCTTCTTCAGCTTCAGTTGTCTATGTACCGAAATTACATGTTGTTCTATTTTCAAAAGTGTCTTTTCAATAGCACGTTCCACCAAGTGACAGCGCTTCTCGTGCAGAAGCGATCTTAAGACCTCCAGGTTGGTCACCACTTTTTCAAGAGTAAGCCTTTAGTCTGCAGACACTGCTGTGTAACATTAACTTCCTCAAGTAGATCATCCCTGCGGTAAGGGTAGCAGATGAACGTGAAGTAACATATTGCATGTAAAAGATATTATGCTGTATGACAGCTAAAACGATAAGGGTCGGCGCTACTGACGAATCGGCGTATTTCTAGGTTTCGATATATTTGGTTTCAAATCCCTTTCTAAATTAAAAAAAAAAAAATAAATCAATTATTAAACGGTACAAATTCTTGTAAAACATTATTGTGCTATAAATGGGTAAAAACTATTTAAATTTAAAACAAAATTTGTTACCGATTCGATTCATTTACTTAGAATCGCACGACCACGTCGCTTTTGGTATCATTGGAAAGACTTACTTTGTATAATTTAGATAAGCATAGCTTCCTGTCACTTAAGAACGTTACCGAACACTTCAATCAACGTTGAATCATGGTCAAAACGGTGTTTTTCTTACCTAATTATAGGGTCAACTCATTTCTGACGCATCAACCTTGAACATTTTTAATTAAGCACCCATTTAAACTGGTAACAGGTGTGCAAAATTTACATGAGACCGGTTATCCCTTTATGAAATTCGATTGGACCTCTGTAAATATGCAATTTTTCAATTTGGTGTCACCCCTGAGATGCTGTCAACCGGTGCGGTCCGCACCGCCACCCCTAGCTACGCCACTGCTTTATTCCCGTGTGATGACTACTGTCAGTGTTTACTGACTATGTCTGCACTATAAGTCCACGAGAATCGTTTGGTAAAAATAGATGCACGAGAGTTTCAATAAAATTTCAAAACAATAATAACAATAAATAAAAGACACATACTATTGCAACTTTCGCATTTTTATTGTCTCTCCCAATGTGTGAAACAAACAAACAGACGCTTAGATAAACACATTATCCCCGCCTTTGGATGGCCTCACTTCACGGGATCTGTGGAGGACAAGAGAAAACAATTTTCATAGACGTGATGCAAGCATCTACATTTACTGAACTGCACAGAATTGTTCCGTTCCCTTCTGTTGTAAAAAAAAAAAGAAACACAAAATCCCCTCCCTCCCCCCATATAGCTTAAACTTTTTGCAAAAAAGATTAACACCCGAAAAAGTTTTATATCCTGAATTTATCATGTCAAAGAAACTCAATAAAAAATGATTTTAATTTCACACTTAAAAAAAAAGACTTTGGTATTTATCTGATTAGTTTAACCGTTGTGAAGATATTCTTTCTACAAGTTCAGAAAACCGTTTGTGAAGAAGTTCTTTCTACAAGTTCAGAAATCCGTTGTGAAGACGTTCTTTCTACAAGTTCAGAAATCCGCTGTGAAGACGTTCTTTCTACCAGTTCAGAAAACCATTTGTGAAGATGTTCTTTCTACCAGTTCAGAAATCCGTTGTGAAGACATTCTTTCTACCAGTTCAGAAATCCGTTGTGAAGACATTCTTTCTACCAGTTCAGAAATCCGCTGTGAAGACATTCTTTCTACCAGTTCAGCAATGTTTCAACAACATTTTACTAATTCACATAAGATAGATTCCGTTTACCTGGTTTCAGTTAGAGAACATTACCTGACGGCTGAACATAGACTGTTCTGGTCCCTTCCAATTAGAATAAAACTGTAACGGACGAAACGAATGGATTTGTCATCGCTAGGGTTAAAAGAGTAGAAAGGACAACTCACCGGGAGACCACTCAACCATACTTAGGGAAGCCCCCTTTGTTGCCGCCATAACCATTTCCGCCGTTTCCACCGTAGCCTCTGTTGCCGTTGCCGCCTTTGCCGTTGTTCCCTCCGAATCCTTTGTTGCCGGCGGAGCCTTTGAGAATGCTACTGGCTAAAATCGCCTGGTTGTCATGCGGATAATCGTTGAAAATTTTAATAAGCAAAAATTTCAAACACTTTCTTTGCTTTTAATCAAATAATTTTTTTTTTCATGAAACATTCTAAATAACCTCAGTGGTAAGTTTCCAGACCAACTGGCATGTTGTATAAAAACACTTTTAAAACAGTCCTTTATAAGCTTCTTTCTATAGCAATTAATTTTAATAAATTTTTGTGATTAGTATAAGTATCAGTTACTGTTTGACTTATATGAACATTTCTTTTGTTAAGAATTAACAAACAAAAAAATAATCTTTTATTCTGTATACAATATGCTCACCCAGACAATTAACCAAAATAAAAATATCTTTTTGAAATTTTTAACGGTCTTTCGATCAAAGACAACGTTGCCATTCCATTTGCACTAACTTGTGTTTCTCCTCTTACTAACTCAGACCAGCTTACCCCTAGGCTTTCGCCGTTGTAACTACGTTCTTAAGCCCAAGACTACGCCACTAAGACTACGCCACTAAGACTACGGCACTACGACTACGCCACTAAGACTACGCCACCAAGACTACGCAACCAAGACTACGCCACCAAGACTACGCAACCAAGACTACGCCACTAAGACTACGCGACTAAGACTACGCCACCAAGACTACGCCACCAAGACTACGCCACTAAGACTACAGCACTACGACGATACAAACAAAAAAACTACGGTTTCGGATGTTTTGTTTGTATGTTTGGTTTAATTTTAATTTAAAAAAAAAAAATAATTGGGGTGTTTTCATTAAAAAGTCACCGCGTTGTGTGTGTTTTGACAGCGGAAGCAATCGAATAAGCATACCTGTGATTGGCCCTTGCCGTCTCGACCTCAATAAACCAACCGATTCTTTTCTAGAACTGATTTGTTAATTAGACTAAAGAATTGACAAGTTTCTTGCAATATACATTTTCTCATCCATAAGAAAAAAAATCGCAGTATTTGAGAGCCGTAAACTAGTGTGACACTTACCCAGGGATAAACAGGTCTGCTAACCATAACACAATTTTTGACGCTATAATGCCGTAAACAAATTTCTGTACTTTAAGACTTAAGACGTGAAATAAAGTAATAGAACAAAAAATAATCAAAAAGCAAAATGTATTTCTAGAAAGTACCTTAGCAAAGGTGGCCTCAGTCATAGCGACCATGAGAACGGCGACTACCAGAAGGACGAGCAGAGAACTCTTCATGGCGGTAGGTGTGTCGGACAGGTAGCTTCAAGGTGGTTTGAGATGAGCTGTTGGAACTGATAAAAAAAAGGGTTTGGACAGCTCACCTCTTATACTACCACGACGTCAGGAAATGGTCATCAAATTGGAGGGGGGGGGGGGTAGTCAACGTTGACACGTTTGAGTGAAATGCAGTTTTGTACCTGGCGGTGCAGTGACCTTATTGACGATGTCACAGATAACGTCATGGGTCATCTCCGTTAATCTCTTCATTGACGACACGTTTATTAGACTGCTCCTCTGTGACTGCAACGCAATGTTTGACAATAGAGGACATGCGTGCCGTCATTCAATCATGATTATTACGTGAGATTTGAATTCATTTAGAGCTTGACTTAAAATGACACATTAAATGACACAATAAATGACACATATACCGGCCACCCGGAAATATGGTAATAGGTCTAGACATAAAATATATAATTTGATGTAAGGGGAGTGAACAAACGTAAAAGTCCATGAAAACTCTAAATAAAACAACTCTGCCATAAAACATTCATCTTGTCGATCACAAAGCCCGTAAAGTACGGTTTAGAAATTTTGCAAAAGAACCCCCCCCCCCCCCCCCTTTCAAACCTATTTGTATTTCTTTTGGAAAAAAAAATAAACATCAACAAAACGTGGCTTGTTAATATGAGCGAGGATATTGACCATCTCAATAGTTTTATCGATATCTGAGTTCTTTTCCAAATGAGGTTACATCCATAATTCACGCGTATGTTAGAAAAAAATAATTCAAGCCTCAATACTTTGTAAAAAAACCGTAATCCTGTTTTAAACCGGTTTTATAAAGCAGAAACCGGTTAGAGAAAGAAAATCCGGTTATAGCATACCTCATGACTACCTGCATTCCTCCGGACTGATGGACAGCTTAAGTATAAAAAAAAAATATTTTACCCGTGGTATAGGCCCCCAAACTCCAAACGTCCAATGGCGGATCCAACATGTCAGAATCGACATTTTTCAAGTGTTCTCTGCTTGTGGTCTCTACAAGAAAGGCCTGACACCGCTAAGCTAAGAACTTCATTCACAATCGGATGCACAATTTGCATGAAAAAAAGTTCATACCTTTTAGCATAATACCACTTTTAAAATCCAATGTACAGTTTTCCCGAAGAAGTTTAACATAATCCCATATTCATGTACAATTTTCCTGAAGAAGTTCATAGTTTTTAACATAATCCGACATTCAAAATCCAACGTACACTTTGCATGAAAAATTTCATAGCTTTAAACATAGAACCATCTTGGCTTTCTAAATATTTGTCTTTAAGACGTCCTAGGTAATTAACAGAAACAAAACTACACAAACTTCAATCATACGAGATTGACGTGTAAACAAAGTCGCTAATAAATTAGCGCATACAAGCAGATTCATCTCCAAATTATGAAAATATTCAACATTTGGTTCTGAATTAAATTCATTAAATATTTTTTTGAAGTGTAGAAAAAGATTTTAAAATTGTTGTTTAGGCAAGGGAAGTAATGAATAAAAGAACGCAACGATTAGAGATTTTCTAATTATGCCCCTTTATCAACTGGTGTCACGCGCGTTCTCGCGCCTCATCAAGAACGAATACTTTCGTTTTTACGCTGTGCCAAAATAAATCTAAAACGCAAGTGATCTATCGAATGTAAAAATAACGAGCTGGGGCATTAATACATTTCTAACAAATTAGACTTATTTAAATTGATCGGCTTTTAGATAATTTATTGTTCATCTGATACCCGAGTGCCCTCTGCGGAGATCTCAGGAACGGAGAGTGATGGGGACATCGGTTTTTTGCAATACGTTCCCGAGACACAATTTTTAGCCACAGAAAAGGTCGCCACTGACCTTTCACGTATTTGTATTTCATGGACGCCCCGCGTTTTTTTTTTAGTGATATGGTTCATTCCACTTCACGATCTGCTGTTATATAATAAAATCATCTAGTAATGCAATTGGTTTGCCCCAAAACTTCAGCGTTCTTACAGTCCTATGACCAGTGCCGTCTTAAGGCATGGGCTAACTGGGCACTGGCCCAGCGCATCACGCCTCTAGGATGCCTCACGCTTCTATGGTAATCAAGTTGCCAATTATGTTAAAGAATTTTGAAAAAAAGATATTTAGGCAATTTACTGAGCTAAACACAACCAGGTTCAGGCGACATCTACACAATCAGGTCCAGGGACACCTACACAATCAGGTCCAGGGACACCTACACAACCAGGTCCAGGGACACCTACACAATCAGGTCCAGGGACACCTACACAACCAGGTCCAGGGACTTCTACACAACCAGTAAAGGGAGACCTACACAATCAGGTCCAAAGACAGCTACACAACCAGGTCCAGGGACACCTATACAACCAGGTCCAGGGACACCTACACAACCAGGGAGAGGGACACCTACACAACCAGGTAGAGGGACACTTACACAACCAGGTCCGGGGAACCTACATTTATCACTAGCTGTTCTTATGTTGCTCGCCTATCAGAACTGGAACTGTGCAAAAGTAAATTCAGGTATGCGCCAAAATGCAATCACCCCTTTTTGAATTTAATATATTTCTGGAGGAGGAGTCTCAATTCCACAAACCCCATCCGTCTTTTCAATACACAATCCAAGATACAGTACCGACACCTTTTTATCTATATAAAAAATGCCCTGGGTGATAGCTATAAAAATAGTTTTCTTGAACTTACAAAAATGTGATTTTCCTGTAGTTTGAGTTCAAAAGCATACCCTTGGGCGTACCACAGCCGTAATGAATTAATGTTTATGTCTGCGTGTGCGACACCCTGCTCCCTTCCCGGTATCCTGAAAAGCCCCCCGCCCCCAATGGCATTGTCATAAAGAAACTATAATAATGACGCATGGCCCCACTTGGACTAAAATGCTTTTGAAGACATTAGGTGAATAATTTAGAAAGTTAAGCCTTGGTTTGCCCCGGGGCCCCCAGATGCTCCTACGACGGCTCTGCACATAACTAAGAAAAGCGTGGGGCGTCCGTGAAATCAATTGTCTTTTGAAAATCGCAAAGCCATGCACGCAGCGGCATCGCCAATGTCATTCCACTTGTCAAGATCACAATCAATGTGACCATACAACAGTAATGCACGGCAGCTGTGAGAAGTGATACTGACATCTGTAGCATAACAAGTGTGTCACATTAGTTGTCACATGTGTCACATTAGTTGTCACATGCTAATGAATTTTAAGAAATTTAATTTTGTTTCTTTAAAAAAAAAACACTTTTTATTGCGTATAAACTCGATTTCGAAAGAAAATCTTGTTAACCCCCCTCCACCACCCCGATATTTGCTATTGCTATTCTTGTGTTTGCCGATGAAGATCGAAAAGTTCTATGGAAAACTGGCCACCCTGATTATGACACTTGCCACCCTTATTATGATACTTGCAACCCTGATTATGATACTGGCCACCCTGATTATGACACTTGCCACCCTTATTATGATACTTGCCACCCTGATTATGATGCTGACCACCCTGATTATGACACTTGCCACCCTTATTATGATACTTGCCACCCTGATTAGGATACTGGCCACCCTGATTATGACACTTGCCACCCTTATTATGATACTTGCCACCCTGATTATGATACTGGCCACCCTTATTATACTTGCCACCCTGATTATGCTACTGGCCACCCTGATTATGATACTTGTCACTCTGATTTGGGATACTTTCCATTCGTTTTAGGATACTAGCCCTCCTTTATAAGGATACCAGCCAACCTGGATATCATAATTAATCGCCACATGTGGTCATTATTATGACTAGTGACAATTTGCGCCCCATTTATTAAAAGTAATTTTAATAATTTATAAAGATAAATCAATTGATAATGCGGAGTTTAAAAAAACAACGACAACATTAATCAAGTTTCTCATTCAATATCATGGTGGGTCTTTTTCTTTAAAGATACTGGCAACCATGTATTAGATCCACCACTATAAACAATCACTATGCGCGCCATGTCTAGCAGGCGCGCCCTAGCTTGTCCCCCGTTCTATGTCAGTCCAGTGCACCTTATGTGAGGCCCAATGCAATCTGCAGCCCATTTATGTCTGGAACAAACCCATTAGCCCCCCTCTGTAACACGCATTTATCTCGGGACTTGCCATCGACTAGACGGAAATCTGAAGAACACAAAAATGTGTATCCCGGATACAAGTAAAGATCACAATATTTGTTACAAAAAAAAAAAATCACCTTTCTGCACCGAGTTGTTACGAGGAATCTCAATTGGGGATGATGGGTGACGCCAATCAATAAACAAACTTCGGACAGTAAAAACAAAAACAAAAACAAAAAAAAGTTACGCTTCCATTTGAAGCGCTAATACGTTTTTGATAGCATATCCCATATCTCGGAATATTCATCGTCTCACAGGACAGTAGCCACAACGTGTGATTGCTACATTGGACAGAATCTATAAAGTTCGATGAATTATCCCCAAACAAGACAAGCCGAGACAGAGATTATCTGTGCCTATCAAGCAACATGGCAGGTGTCTAATGAACTAGCTTTACCTAGATATAGTTTATCAGTGCCTATCAAACTACGAGGCAGGTATCTAATGAATTAGCTTTGCCTAGGCAGACTTGATAGTGATGAAGCATGAGGCTAACCCTTATCTGAAGCATGAAGCTAGCCCTTAGCTGAAGCATGACGCTAGCCCTTAGCTGGAGCATGAAGCTAGCCTAGAGATGAAGCATGAAGCTAGCCTAGAGATGAAGCATGAAGCTAGCCTGGAGATGAAGCATGAAGCTAGCCTAGAGATGAAGCATGTAGCTAGCCTAGAGATGAAGCATGAAGCTATCCTAGAGCTGAAGCATGAAGCTAGCCCTTAGCTGAAGCATGAAGCTAGCCTAGAAATGAAACATGAAGCTAACCTAGAGATGAAGCATGAAGCTAGCCTAGAGATGAAGCATGAAGCTAGCCTAGAGATGAAGCATGAAGCTAGCCCAGAGATGAAGCTAGCCTAAAGATGAAGCATGAAGCTAGCCTAGAGATGAAACATGAAGCTAGTCTAGAGATGAAGCATGACGCTAGCTTAGAGATGAAGCATGAAGCTAGCCTAGAGATGAAACATGAAGCTAGCCTAGAGATGAAACATGAAGCTAGCCTAGAGATGAAGCTTGCCTCTATACGCGTTTGAAAACTGAATATAATAAAATGTACGTCTCAGAGATTCTTATTTCACAGTTACTTATATCTGCTTATGGTTAATCCGAGCCTGATGTCTTCACTCCGCGCCGATGTCACCTAATGGTTAATCCGAGCAATATGTCTTAGCTGCGTGCTGAGTCACATGATGGTTAATCCGGGCCCGTTCATGCTGTATACCCAGTTGAATATATTAATCATCTACTGTGTTTGGCTACAGAAGAGCACACTATTATGATAGACATCGATTTAGAACATGAAAAACGAGGTACATGCTGATCATGTAAACACGCAGAAAATGGCATTCACATTTTGTGATCTGTCTATACCATCGGGGCATATTTTGTGATCTGTCTTTTCTCTATATCATCGGAGCATATATTTTGTGATATGTCGATACAAACAGTACACATTTTGTGATCTGCTTAAAAAAATCGGTGCACATTTTATGATCTTTTGATACAAACAGTGCGAATTTTGTAATCTGTCGATACAATCGGGGCACACTTTGTGATCTGTAGATATGATCATTGCACATTTTATCAACCACACTGTTTGTAGTGTATTAGCGAACAATAAACATATTAGAGATAACATATATTTATCCATAACTTATATTCTCCAGACGACAAACGGTCGTGAATTGGTTGTCTACTTCTATCTCAGACAGCAGGGTCAACGCTCTGATAGCCACTGGACATAATGACCTTCCAGCACCCACGATAAACGTCAAACAGTAGAGTCAACGCTCTGAGAGCAACTGGACATAATGACCTTCCAGCACCATCACTACACGTCAGACAGTAGAGTCAACGCTCTGATAGCCACTGGACATAATGACCTCCCAGCACCCACGATAAACGTCAAACAGTAGAGTCAACGCTCTGAGAGCAACTGGACATAATGACCTTCCAGCACCATCACTACACGTCAGACAGTAGAGTCAACGCTCTGATAGCCACTGGACATAATGACCTCCCAGCACCATCACTACACGTCAGACAGTAGAGTCAACGCTCTGATAGCCACTGGACATAATGACCTCCCAGCACCATCACTACACGTCAGACAGTAGAGTCAACGCTCTGATAGCCATTGGACATAATGACCTTCCAGCACCCACAATACACGTCAAACATTAAAGTCAACGCTCCTGGAGATAGTGACCTCTCAGCACCCATCTCCATGTGGAAACTCATAAAATTTCTTGAGATGAAAGTGGGGGGGGGGGGGGGGGGTTTGTAAACAAAAAAAGGTGTGTGTGGTAAAATGGGCAGTTTGGTACAGCACGAGAAGCGTTGATTAAAACCGATGAAAGGTCACACAGTTCAGTGAATGCCCGGAGACAGTTTGTCCATTTAACAAGTGGGAACGTAAAGGGTTTCGCTCCGGAAACATTCTGGCGGGCTGTTTCAATCCCACAAATTTATATATATAAATATAATATAAAAAAAATCATGTGATTTGAATGACATTATCGAGTATTAAATGTAAATCTTACTCGTAAATTTGTAACAAATCAACGTGTTGTAAACAATTGGTCAATGGAGGTTCTGAACGGGGAACAGGAGGAAATATGAACAATTCATATTTTCAAGACGTTCAATGCGGGTAAGATAAAACATACTTTATGATGGAGGCTAAAGATTTGACAGGGGCGTCGACACTGAGTGGGAAAAGTGACGTTTTGAATTGTATTCAAATATTTGATCCCTTAAAAATATATACGTTTATAAAAATTTATTCTTCTTATTAGGATGGGTTTGGTTTGGGGGGGGGGGGGGGTGTTTACACAAAAGTATAAAAAAAAAAACATTTAAAAAAAACAAGATGCATAATGGAATATCCACAATTTTGATGTTACGCTGAATTAAAACTATATTTAAAAAAAAAAAAATGATGTAATTTATGTACAAACTTTTAAATAATGTAATATATGTACAAATTTGAAATGATGTTATTTATGTACAAACTTGAAATGATGTAATTTATGTACAAATTTGAAATGATGTAATTTATGTACAAAATTGAAATGATTAATTTATGTACAAACTTGAAATGATGTAATTTATGTACAAACTTGAAATGATGTAATTTATGTACAAACTTGAAATGATGTAATTTATGTAAAAACTTGAAATGATGTAATTTATGTAAAAACTTGAAATGATGTAATTTATGTACAAACTTTTAAATGATGTAATTTATGTACAAACTTGAAATGATGTAATTTATGTACAAACTTGAAAGGATGTAACTTATGTACAAACTTGAAATGATGTAATTTATGTAAAAACTTGAAATGATGTAATTTATGTACAAAATTTTAAATGATGTAATTTATGTACAAATTTGAAATGATGTTATTTATGTACAAACTTGAAATGATGTAATTTATGTACAAATTTGAAATGATGTAATTTATGTACAAATTTGAAATGATGTAATTTATGTACAAACTTGAAATGATGTAATTATGTACAAACTTGAAATGATGTAATTTATGTACAAGCTTGAAATGATATAATTTATGTACAAACTTTTAAATGATGTAATTTATGTACAAACTTGAAATGATGTAATTTATGTACAAACTTGAAATGATGTAATTTATGTACAAACTTTTAAATGATGTAATTTATGTACAAACTTGAAATGATGTAATTTATGTACAAACTTGAAAGGATGTAATTTATGTAAAAACTTGAAATGATGTAATTTATGTAAAAACTTGAAATGATGTAATTTATGTACAAACTTTTAAATAATGTAATATATGTACAAATTTGAAATGATGTTATTTATGTACAAACTTGAAATGATGTAATTTATGTACAAATTTGAAATGATGTAATTTATGTACAAACTTGAAATGATTAATTTATGTACAAACTTGAAATGATGTAATTTATGTACAAACTTGAAATGATGTAATTTATGTACAAACTTGAAATGATGTAATTTATGTAAAAACTTGAAATGATGTAATTTATGTAAAAACTTGAAATGATGTAATTTATGTACAAACTTTTAAATGATGTAATTTATGTACAAACTTGAAATGATGTAATTTATGTACAAACTTGAAAGGATGTAACTTATGTACAAACTTGAAATGATGTAATTTATGTAAAAACTTGAAATGATGTAATTTATGTACAAAATTTTAAATGATGTAATTTATGTACAAATTTGAAATGATGTTATTTATGTACAAACTTGAAATGATGTAATTTATGTACAAATTTGAAATGATGTAATTTATGTACAAATTTGAAATGATGTAATTTATGTACAAACTTGAAATGATGTAATTATGTACAAACTTGAAATGATGTAATTTATGTACAAGCTTGAAATGATATAATTTATGTACAAACTTTTAAATGATGTAATTTATGTACAAACTTGAAATGATGTAATTTATGTACAAACTTGAAATGATGTAATTTATGTACAAACTTGAAATGATGTAATTTATGTACAAACTTGAAATGATGTAATTTATGTACAAACTTGAAATGATGTAATTTATGTACAAACTTGAAATGATGTAATTTATGTACAAACTTGAAATGATGTAATTTATGTACAAACTTGAAATGATGTAATTTATGTACAAACTTGAAATGATGTAATTTATGTACAAACTTGAAATGATTTAATTTGTGTGCAAACTTCAAATGATTTAATTTGTGTACAAACTTCAAATGATTTAATTTGTGTGCAAACTTTTAAATGATGTAATTTATGTACAAACTTTTAAATGATGTAATTTATGTACAAACTTGAAATGATGTAATTTATGTACAAACTTTTAAATGATGTAATTTATGTACAAACTTGAAATGATGTAATTTATGTACAAACTTGAAATGATGTAATTTATGTACAAACTTGAAATGATGTAATTTATGTACAAACTTGAAATGATGTAATTTATGTACAAACTTGAAATGATTTAATTTGTGTGCAAACTTCAAATGATTTAATTTGTGTACAAACTTCAAATGATTTAATTTGTGTGCAAACTTCAAATGATTTAATTTGTGTACAAACTTTTAAATGATGTAATTTATGTACAAACTTTTAAATGATGTAATTTATGTACAAACTTGAAATGATGTAATTTATGTACAAACTTTTAAATGATGTAATTTATGTACAAACTTGAAATGATGTAATTTATGTACAAACTTGAAATGATGTAATTTATGTACAAACTTGAAATGATGTAATTTATGTACAAACTTGAAATGATGTAATTTATGTACAAACTTGAAATGATGTGATTTATGTACAAACTTGAAATGATGTAATTTATGTACAAACTTGAAATGATTTAATTTGTGTGCAAACTTCAAATGATTTAATTTGTGTACAAACTTCAAATGATTTAATTTGTGTACAAACTTCAAATGATTTAATTTGTGTACAAACTTCAAATGATTTAATTTGTGTACAAACTTCAAATGATTTAATTTGTGTAAAAACTTCAAATGATTTAATTTGTGTACAAACTTCAAATGATTTAATTTGTGTACAAACTTCAAATGATTTAATTTGTGTACAAACTTCAAATGATTTAATTTGTGTACAAACTTCAAATGATGTAATTTATGTACAAACTTGAAATGATGTAATTTATGTACAAACTTGAAATGACGTAATTTATGTACAAACTTGAAATGATGTAATTTATGTACAAACTTGAAATGATGTAATTTATGTACAAACTTGAAATGATGTAATTTATGTACAAACTTGAAATGATGTAATTTATGTACAAACTTGAAATGATGTAATTTATGTACAAACTTGAAATGATTTAATTTGTGTGCAAACTTCAAATGATTTAATTTGTGTACTAACTTCAAATGATTTAATTTGTGTGCAAACTTCAAATGATTTAATTTGTGTACAAACTTTTAAATGATGTAATTTATGTACAAACTTTTAAATGATGTAATTTATGTACAAACTTGAAATGATGTAATTTATGTACAAACTTTTAAATGATGTAATTTATGTACAAACTTGAAATGATGTAATTTATGTACAAACTTGAAATGATGTAATTTATGTACAAACTTGAAATGATGTAATTTATGTACAAACTTGAAATGATGTAATTTATGTACAAACTTGAAATGATTTAATTTGTGTGCAAACTTCAAATGATTTAATTTGTGTACAAACTTCAAATGATTTAATTTGTGTGCAAACTTCAAATGATTTAATTTGTGTACAAACTTTTAAATGATGTAATTTATGTACAAACTTTTAAATGATGTAATTTATGTACAAACTTGAAATGATGTAATTTATGTACAAACTTTTAAATGATGTAATTTATGTACAAACTTGAAATGATGTAATTTATGTACAAACTTGAAATGATGTAATTTATGTACAAACTTGAAATGATGTAATTTATGTACAAACTTGAAATGATGTAATTTATGTACAAACTTGAAATGATGTGATTTATGTACAAACTTGAAATGATGTAATTTATGTACAAACTTGAAATGATTTAATTTGTGTGCAAACTTCAAATGATTTAATTTGTGTACAAACTTCAAATGATTTAATTTGTGTACAAACTTCAAATGATTTAATTTGTGTACAAACTTCAAATGATTTAATTTGTGTACAAACTTTTAAATGATGTAATTTATGTACAAACTTTTAAATGATGTAATTTATGTACAAACTTGAAATGATGTAATTTATGTACAAACTTTTAAATGATGTAATTTATGTACAAACTTGAAATGATGTAATTTATGTACAAACTTGAAATGATGTAATTTATGTACAAACTTGAAATGATGTAATTTATGTACAAACTTGAAATGATGTAATTTATGTACAAACTTGAAATGATTTAATTTGTGTGCAAACTTCAAATGATTTAATTTGTGTACAAACTTCAAATGATTTAATTTGTGTGCAAACTTCAAATGATTTAATTTGTGTACAAACTTTTAAATGATGTAATTTATGTACAAACTTTTAAATGATGTAATTTATGTACAAACTTGAAATGATGTAATTTATGTACAAACTTTTAAATGATGTAATTTATGTACAAACTTGAAATGATGTAATTTATGTACAAACTTGAAATGATGTAATTTATGTACAAACTTGAAATGATGTAATTTATGTACAAACTTGAAATGATGTAATTTATGTACAAACTTGAAATGATTTAATTTGTGTGCAAACTTCAAATGATTTAATTTGTGTACAAACTTCAAATGATTTAATTTGTGTGCAAACTTCAAATGATTTAATTTGTGTACAAACTTTTAAATGATGTAATTTATGTACAAACTTTTAAATGATGTAATTTATGTACAAACTTGAAATGATGTAATTTATGTACAAACTTTTAAATGATGTAATTTATGTACAAACTTGAAATGATGTAATTTATGTACAAACTTGAAATGATGTAATTTATGTACAAACTTGAAATGATGTAATTTATGTACAAACTTGAAATGATGTAATTTATGTACAAACTTGAAATGATGTGATTTATGTACAAACTTGAAATGATGTAATTTATGTACAAACTTGAAATGATTTAATTTGTGTGCAAACTTCAAATGATTTAATTTGTGTACAAACTTCAAATGATTTAATTTGTGTACAAACTTCAAATGATTTAATTTGTGTACAAACTTCAAATGATTTAATTTGTGTGCAAACTTCAAATGATTTAATTTGTGTACAAACTTCAAATGATTTAATTTGTGTGCAAACTTCAAATGATTTAATTTGTGTACAAACTTTTAAATGATGTAATTTATGTACAAACTTTTAAATGATGTAATTTATGTACAAACTTGAAATGATGTAATTTATGTACAAACTTTTAAATGATGTAATTTATGTACAAACTTTTAAATGATGTAATTTATGTACAAACTTGAAATGATGTAATTTATGTACAAGCTTGAAATGATATAATTTATGTACAAACTTTTAAATGATGTAATTTATGTACAAACTTGAAATGATGTAATTTATGTACAAACTTGAAATGATGTAATTTATGTACAAACTTTTAAATGATGTAATTTATGTACAAACTTGAAATGATGTAATTTATGTACAAACTTGAAAGGATGTAATTTATGTAAAAACTTGAAATGATGTAATTTATGTAAAAACTTGAAATGATGTAATTTATGTACAAACTTTTAAATAATGTAATATATGTACAAATTTGAAATGATGTTATTTATGTACAAACTTGAAATGATGTAATTTATGTACAAATTTGAAATGATGTAATTTATGTACAAACTTGAAATGATTAATTTATGTACAAACTTGAAATGATGTAATTTATGTACAAACTTGAAATGATGTAATTTATGTACAAACTTGAAATGATGTAATTTATGTAAAAACTTGAAATGATGTAATTTATGTAAAAACTTGAAATGATGTAATTTATGTACAAACTTTTAAATGATGTAATTTATGTACAAACTTGAAATGATGTAATTTATGTACAAACTTGAAAGGATGTAACTTATGTACAAACTTGAAATGATGTAATTTATGTAAAAACTTGAAATGATGTAATTTATGTACAAAATTTTAAATGATGTAATTTATGTACAAATTTGAAATGATGTTATTTATGTACAAACTTGAAATGATGTAATTTATGTACAAATTTGAAATGATGTAATTTATGTACAAATTTGAAATGATGTAATTTATGTACAAACTTGAAATGATGTAATTATGTACAAACTTGAAATGATGTAATTTATGTACAAGCTTGAAATGATATAATTTATGTACAAACTTTTAAATGATGTAATTTATGTACAAACTTGAAATGATGTAATTTATGTACAAACTTGAAATGATGTAATTTATGTACAAACTTGAAATGATGTAATTTATGTACAAACTTGAAATGATGTAATTTATGTACAAACTTGAAATGATGTAATTTATGTACAAACTTGAAATGATGTAATTTATGTACAAACTTGAAATGATGTAATTTATGTACAAACTTGAAATGATGTAATTTATGTACAAACTTGAAATGATGTAATTTATGTACAAACTTGAAATGATTTAATTTGTGTGCAAACTTCAAATGATTTAATTTGTGTACAAACTTCAAATGATTTAATTTGTGTGCAAACTTTTAAATGATGTAATTTATGTACAAACTTTTAAATGATGTAATTTATGTACAAACTTGAAATGATGTAATTTATGTACAAACTTTTAAATGATGTAATTTATGTACAAACTTGAAATGATGTAATTTATGTACAAACTTGAAATGATGTAATTTATGTACAAACTTGAAATGATGTAATTTATGTACAAACTTGAAATGATGTAATTTATGTACAAACTTGAAATGATTTAATTTGTGTGCAAACTTCAAATGATTTAATTTGTGTACAAACTTCAAATGATTTAATTTGTGTGCAAACTTCAAATGATTTAATTTGTGTACAAACTTTTAAATGATGTAATTTATGTACAAACTTTTAAATGATGTAATTTATGTACAAACTTGAAATGATGTAATTTATGTACAAACTTTTAAATGATGTAATTTATGTACAAACTTGAAATGATGTAATTTATGTACAAACTTGAAATGATGTAATTTATGTACAAACTTGAAATGATGTAATTTATGTACAAACTTGAAATGATGTAATTTATGTACAAACTTGAAATGATGTGATTTATGTACAAACTTGAAATGATGTAATTTATGTACAAACTTGAAATGATTTAATTTGTGTGCAAACTTCAAATGATTTAATTTGTGTACAAACTTCAAATGATTTAATTTGTGTACAAACTTCAAATGATTTAATTTGTGTACAAACTTCAAATGATTTAATTTGTGTACAAACTTCAAATGATTTAATTTGTGTAAAAACTTCAAATGATTTAATTTGTGTACAAACTTCAAATGATTTAATTTGTGTACAAACTTCAAATGATTTAATTTGTGTACAAACTTCAAATGATTTAATTTGTGTACAAACTTCAAATGATGTAATTTATGTACAAACTTGAAATGATGTAATTTATGTACAAACTTGAAATGATGTAATTTATGTACAAACTTGAAATGATGTAATTTATGTACAAACTTGAAATGATGTAATTTATGTACAAACTTGAAATGATGTAATTTATGTACAAACTTGAAATGATGTAATTTATGTACAAACTTGAAATGATGTAATTTATGTACAAACTTGAAATGATTTAATTTGTGTGCAAACTTCAAATGATTTAATTTGTGTACTAACTTCAAATGATTTAATTTGTGTGCAAACTTCAAATGATTTAATTTGTGTACAAACTTTTAAATGATGTAATTTATGTACAAACTTTTAAATGATGTAATTTATGTACAAACTTGAAATGATGTAATTTATGTACAAACTTTTAAATGATGTAATTTATGTACAAACTTGAAATGATGTAATTTATGTACAAACTTGAAATGATGTAATTTATGTACAAACTTGAAATGATGTAATTTATGTACAAACTTGAAATGATGTAATTTATGTACAAACTTGAAATGATTTAATTTGTGTGCAAACTTCAAATGATTTAATTTGTGTACAAACTTCAAATGATTTAATTTGTGTGCAAACTTCAAATGATTTAATTTGTGTACAAACTTTTAAATGATGTAATTTATGTACAAACTTTTAAATGATGTAATTTATGTACAAACTTGAAATGATGTAATTTATGTACAAACTTTTAAATGATGTAATTTATGTACAAACTTGAAATGATGTAATTTATGTACAAACTTGAAATGATGTAATTTATGTACAAACTTGAAATGATGTAATTTATGTACAAACTTGAAATGATGTAATTTATGTACAAACTTGAAATGATGTGATTTATGTACAAACTTGAAATGATGTAATTTATGTACAAACTTGAAATGATTTAATTTGTGTGCAAAATTCAAATGATTTAATTTGTGTACAAACTTCAAATGATTTAATTTGTGTACAAACTTCAAATGATTTAATTTGTGTACAAACTTCAAATGATTTAATTTGTGTACAAACTTTTAAATGATGTAATTTATGTACAAACTTTTAAATGATGTAATTTATGTACAAACTTGAAATGATGTAATTTATGTACAAACTTTTAAATGATGTAATTTATGTACAAACTTGAAATGATGTAATTTATGTACAAACTTGAAATGATGTAATTTATGTACAAACTTGAAATGATGTAATTTATGTACAAACTTGAAATGATGTAATTTATGTACAAACTTGAAATGATTTAATTTGTGTGCAAACTTCAAATGATTTAATTTGTGTACAAACTTCAAATGATTTAATTTGTGTGCAAACTTCAAATGATTTAATTTGTGTACAAACTTTTAAATGATGTAATTTATGTACAAACTTTTAAATGATGTAATTTATGTACAAACTTGAAATGATGTAATTTATGTACAAACTTTTAAATGATGTAATTTATGTACAAACTTGAAATGATGTAATTTATGTACAAACTTGAAATGATGTAATTTATGTACAAACTTGAAATGATGTAATTTATGTACAAACTTGAAATGATGTAATTTATGTACAAACTTGAAATGATTTAATTTGTGTGCAAACTTCAAATGATTTAATTTGTGTACAAACTTCAAATGATTTAATTTGTGTGCAAACTTCAAATGATTTAATTTGTGTACAAACTTTTAAATGATGTAATTTATGTACAAACTTTTAAATGATGTAATTTATGTACAAACTTGAAATGATGTAATTTATGTACAAACTTTTAAATGATGTAATTTATGTACAAACTTGAAATGATGTAATTTATGTACAAACTTGAAATGATGTAATTTATGTACAAACTTGAAATGATGTAATTTATGTACAAACTTGAAATGATGTAATTTATGTACAAACTTGAAATGATGTGATTTATGTACAAACTTGAAATGATGTAATTTATGTACAAACTTGAAATGATTTAATTTGTGTGCAAACTTCAAATGATTTAATTTGTGTACAAACTTCAAATGATTTAATTTGTGTACAAACTTCAAATGATTTAATTTGTGTACAAACTTCAAATGATTTAATTTGTGTACAAACTTCAAATGATTTAATTTGTGTACAAACTTCAAATGATTTAATTTGTGTACAAACTTCAAATGATTGAACATAAAAATTCATTTATTTAGTCACGGTGATTTGATCGGACAATTGACTGGACGATTGACTGGACGATTGACTGGACGATTGACTGGACGATTGACTGGACGATTGACTGGACGATTGACTGGACGATTGACTGGACGATTGACTGGACAATTGACTGGACAATTGACTGGACAATTGACTGGACAATTGAGTGGACAACTGACTGGACAATTGACTGGACAATTGACTGGACAATTGACTGGACAATTGACTGGACAATTGACTGGACAATTGACTGGACAATTGACTCAGTATTTATTCTGCATTAAAAAAAGGACTAGAAGACTAACTAGAAGACTAATGTTAATTATGTCAAGGTTTACGTCACGTTATTTCCCGTTTTGGTTCGTCTCTCGTGTTCTGCATACAGTCTCCTGAAGATGATGTATGTTGAATGTGATCACAGATTTGAGCGAGAGGAAGGTTAATTTTTAAATCAAATTTAAATCAATCTTTGGAGCTGCCCTTATCCGACTGTTCCACTTTATCACTAGCCAAGTTTCACTTGCGGCGACCAAAATTGAGATTTGTTTTGTTTTTTTTAAATTTTCTATGAGCTCATTTTCCCATAAGAACTAACGCAAATTTAACGGAAAAAAATACAACAAAAAACACCTAGTTTCATTTTAATATTTTCGATCCACCCCAAATGGTCTTTTCTGACTTCCTGGTGGTCGTGATCCAATCAGATGAAAGCTCTGTTTTCCGGAAGCGGAATACCTGCATGCTGATTGGCTGTTGATTTTTCCCTTGATTAAATTTGCGCCATCTTTAATCTGTGTCTTGTTGGCGAGCTCAAACAGACGCTAATGGAGCACTTCCTGTTGAAGGGAGGAACCAGGAAGTCGCTGATTAACCGCCTTTCGATGAAGGCTCTTGGGATTCGAGTTCAACTCACACATAACTCGGGAGCGCATGGAATCATTCTAACGTGAGAACACGTGTAATCTATGTACACATGCATGGCGCCATTTTTCAATATGTACACACATGCCCGAGCCGAGCCTAGAAGAGCTACACATTCCATCCCTCCACATATTAATCTTAAGTCAAATTTCATTCACTAATCATCACGACCATCACCATCATCACCATCATCACGACCATCACCATCATCAGCATCATCACGACGATCACCATCATCACGACCATCACCATCATCATGATCATCACCATCATCACCATCATCACGACCATCACCATCATCAGCATCATCACGACCATCACCATCATCACGACCATCACCATCATCACGACCATCACCATCATCAGCATCATCATGACTATCACCATAATCACCATCATCATGATCATCACCATCATCACCATCATCAAGACCATCACCATCATCACCATCATCACCATCATCACCATCATCACGACCATCACCATCATCACCACCATCACCATCATCACGACCATTACCATCATCACGACCATCACCACCATCACTATCATCAGGACCATCACCACCATCACCATCATCACGACCATCACCATCATCACGACCATCACCATCATCACCATCATCACGACCATCAGCATCATCAGCATCATCAGCATCATCACCATCATCACCATCATCAAGACCATCACCATCATCACCATCATCACCATCATCACGACTATCACCATCATCACCACCATCACGACCATTACCATCATCACGACCATCACCACCATCACTATCATCACGACCATCACCACCATCACCATCATCACGACCATCACCATCATCACGACCATCACCATCATCACGACCATCACCATCATCACCATCTTCACGACCATCACCATCATCAGCATCATCACCATCATCACGACCATCAGCATCATCAGCATCATCGTATCATCAGCATCATCACCATCATCACGACCATCACCATCATAACGACCATCACCATCATCACCATCATCATGACTATGACCATCATCACCATCATCACGATCATCACCATCATCACGACCATCACCGTATTCATTGTTATGTCCACTGATTGAGAACCGTCTCACATTTATTGTTGTGTCCACTGATTCAGAGAACCGTCAGGCATTCATTGTTATGTCCACTGATTGAGAACCGTCTCACATTCATTTTTGTGTCCACTGATAGAGAGAACCGTCTGATATTCATTGTTGTGTCCACTGATTGAGAGCCGTTTTGCATTATTGCTGTGTCCCCTTATTGAGAGAACCGTCTCATATTCATTGTTATGTCCTTTGATTGAGAACCGTCTCACATTCCTTGACGTGCTACACTCACGAGTACGCCCGTTTTATTGCTCACATTCATAGGTCTGCACGTGGACACACTTTGGTGGACAAACATGAGAGCTGGCTTCCTTACACACACACACACACGCGCGCGTGCACAATCAAGCAATCAGACACAAGTGAGTTCTTAGTCTTCGCCCGACTTTAGTTCTATTAAAATAGTCTGGTCGGGGTGGAAAACGTGTGACTAGCGATGGGAGGGTTAGAGCTAGTTGGTTAAAACTGCCTTACTTTGTTTAGCCCGTTGCGATTAATTGAATGAACTGTTTCAGAGAAAGCAAATATTACTAGACAGTCTCTTTTGTCGAATCCACAGTGGCAATAGACAGAGAGGAAGACCCTCTGATCACACGGCGAAAATGCCCCGACAGAGAGCGTTAGGGAAAATGAAAGATGTGTGTTCTGACCAGAGGTAAATGGATAGAATGAGTGAATAGCTTACGGGCCCTATGCACCACCAGGAGGGGAAGAGCCGAAGGAAGAAAATTAGCACAACGAACGTCTTTTTTCTTGCCACACGTTAACAGATTTTAATATTTAGTGAAACTGTTTACGCCAGTAAATATAGGATAAGGTAAAGAGCAACGCTGGTGATGTCAGGAAAAAATGTGGTGTCTTATAAGAAAATAACCGTCAAAGTCGGCATCTAGGCAGACAAACACGGGTCATTTTGATTGGCTGTTGCCAGCCGACGTTACGAAAGTAAGCGTCATTTAAAATGGAGGTAGTCTTATGATGGCGAGTGAGATGACGGTGAAAAAAACACACACATACACACGCACTCACACACAAATATCACCAACACTCAAACACACACACCACACGCATCACACACACGAACACCACACGCACAATTACACAGCCCATGTTCTCATACTGTAACATACCACTCACACACATAATATATTTGTTGTCTTAGTTTTTAGTTGAAGTTGGCTCATTCGCCCTTTCGGTGGCTTTTAACTACCGAATGAAGCCAGGCATTTCGGCGCCCTTAGCGGCCACTTAATCTTGCTGCCCTACACCCGGGCCCGAAAGGCGAAAGCAAAAAGAATTTCGTAAAAAAAATTTGAATGCTTAAAATCGTAACTTCTCTATGTGAAGTATATGCCATACAAATTATGAAGTATATTCCATACCAAATATACAGTTTTTTTCCATAAAAAGTATGAATTATATTCAATACAAAGTATGAAGTATATTCCATAGATAGTACAAGGTATATTCCATACAGAGTGTGATTATTAGTATTATTTTTAACATTGCTAGAACATTTGTATAATTATTTTACAAAATTACTTACACTTATCAAGTTAGACCATTTGTACTGATGGGTAAATATGTGTTTGCGTGAACAAAGGAGATCACTGCAACCGATAAGTTCAAGAAATCTTAAATATGAATATTGAAGTTAACTAAAAACCTAATTACCATTCCTGGATGTGGCGCCCCCGCGGTTGTTTTGACGCCCTTCTGCAGGGGTGGCGGCCTATGTCGCTCACCCATTGTTTCGGCTCTGCACCGCATGGAACTCGTGCAGAAAACTATTTCCTATTGTTCAGAACTGCTCGTGCTTCTGAACGAGTTTATCTTGCCCAGACTTTAAAATTCAATAGTGTTATCTTTATCCTTGCAGACATTTTGTTTCCTATATCAGCGGTTCTTAACCTGTGGGTCACGAACCCTTTGGGGGTCGAACTAACCTTTCCCAGGGGTCGCGTAAGACCATCGGAAAACACGTATCCTCTACCGTTATGAAGCAGCAACTAAAAAAATTGGCTGGGAGTCGCCAACAAATTCGGAACTGTACTAAAGGGCCGTGGTATTATAAAGGTTGAGAACCTCTGTCCTATATCAACACACCACAGGAGACTATTTCGACTTCAGTCTCAGTAAACAATGGAGTATATTCCAGACAAAGTACGAAGCATATTCCACACAAAGCATGAAGCATATTCCATCAAATACATACATCACACGCATGCACACACGAACACCACACAAAATGAGCATGCTAAAGTAGCATGTATACCAGCGCTATAGAAGTATCCAATCAATCAATCAAAGTATATGCCAGACTAAACTTGAAATATATTCCAGACAAAGCATAAAGTATGTTCCAGACAAAGAATAAAGTATGTTCCAGACAAAGCCTAAGGTATGTTCCAGACAAAGCATCAAGTATGTTCCAGACAAAGCATAAGGTATGTTCCAGACAAAGCATAAAGTATGTTCAAGACAAAGCATAAAGTATGTTCCAGACAAAGCATAAAATATGTTCAAGACAAAGCATAAAGTATGTTCCAGACAAAGCATAAAGTATGTTCCAGACAAAGCATAAAGTATGTTCCAGACAAAGCATAAAGTATGTTCCAGACAACGTATAACCTATTGAACACATTCAACTAGTGATCCAGAGAGTGTTTGTCGCTGTAATGCTGACCCAGTCATCATCGCTGGCCGTCCCGGTGGACGCAATGACGTCAATGGTCAAAAATAATAATACAGGACCCCTGCTATGTAATTGAATACATTTATAGACTTTGTTCTTCACCGTGTGTCGGAGGCGTCAACTTGCGTCATTGGATCAGTGGCGTAGTGAGGGGGGGGGCAAGGGGGGCATCATGCCCCGGCGCTACTCACAAAGGGGCGCCAAATGGTATATTTTACTATAATATTGTATGGTTTTCGAATAGGGGGGTGGCGCTAAAAAGGTATTGTGCCCCGGGCGCGAGTTAAGCTCGCTACGCCACTGCATTGGATCTTCCCCGTTAATTTGTTTAAGCTTTTTTTGTTTATTGAGATCAGGCCTGCACAACTCAAAATGGAAGGCCGACCGTAATGCATTATGGAAAACTTGTCCGGGCCGAAAGGTAATAGTACGGGAGGGGTTGAGGGGGGGGGGGAAGCTATTAAGAAAATAATAATAATAAAGATATTTTCGTTTCTTCGCGGGCCGCAAAGTGTGTGCTGTCGGGCCGTATGTTGTGCAGGCATGATTTAGAGTGACATAAGGCCTACGTACATGTCTTTTGTCACGTGTATTTTTTGTCTTTCAGCTGAGCACAGTCAAGCTCTTGCAAATCACTGCCTAGAATCGAATCCTACAGGATGGCTACTACAGGGTGGCTCATACTGGGTGGCTCATACAGGGTGGCTCGTACAGGGTGGCTCATACAGTGTGGCTCCTACAGGGTGGCACGTACAGGGCGGCTCACACAGGGTGGCTCATAGAAGGTGGCTAAGACAGGGTGGCTCATACAGGGCCGTGCCAAGGGGCGAGGGGGTGAAAGACTGAATATTGGCGTTTTCTCGTTATAAATAGTTATAAATATGTTTTGATTATATAATGACGTTTTTTATTCTATAGTATTCCCTATCTGCGCTGGACAGCATCCTTGAACTTTCTATTGTCTAGCACCTAAATTGTTAGTACAGACGTCACCATTACTTTCACCCACAAGTGATATACAGACCTCAACCGTCTCTATCTCTCTCTCTCTCTTTGCCTCTCTCCTTGTCTCTCTCCCCATCCCCTCCAGTTCAGGCAATCAACGATCACAACGCCATGATTACCCCATGCCCACAGCTTGTAGCGCCAGTGCCTGGAGCAATGCTATAAAAGATGAGAAATGTCCCCCCCTCCCCAACGGTCAGGGCGAACGTTATTATTGACCCTTCATTTGGCCTCTTTAATAGAAAGCACTGAGCCCCGGGGTCGAAGGAGGGGCAGTTCGTGGACTTTGTTCCTTGATTCTTTATATATATTTTTTTGTCCAACAATTTGTCCCTGTCAGTCACTTTAAGGCAAGGGAAATTACTCCGGATATTTATTTAAGAAAAAAACCCTCATTGAAATAATTACAGAGTTTTCGGACTTGCACGTTGTAGTCTAAATGAGAGTTTGTTAGTGTTGTGACGAGTCGATACTTCAGACAATCAGCAATCACCGAGTGCTAATCTTAAGCTTCGAAATACCTTTTTTTGTATTGTTCCTAGCCAGTACTTTGCCAAATCAGCAATTCAGCATTTCTTAGGGCAGTGGTTCTCAACCTTCCTATGGCTGCGACTCTTTAATACAGTTCATCCTTTTGTGGCTATCCCCAAACACAAAATTATTTTCGGTTACTCTTCATAACTATAGAGCATATGTGTTTTCAGATTCTCAAACTAAGATTAAAAACTTACAACCGCAACAGAAGAGCTAAATAAACCTTTGGACGGAGGGGGGAAGGGGGGTGGTAGGTGAAGGGATAGGGTGGGTTTGGAGAAGTGCGGTGAAGATTTGAGGAGTGGGTGAGCTGGGGGTGGGAGGAGTGGGAGTGGGGATGGAGGAGAGAGCTAGAGACAAAAAACTGCTCCTTGTAAACATGCCCACCCTAGTTACGCCTCTTTCAAACCACTTAACATAACGGATGTAGAGACCAGGCTAAAAGAAGCCCCCCTGGAAACGTCTGCATCCCTAAAAGCGTAATGATGTTTGTACACCACACACTGCGCCACACGGAGAAACATTGACTGGTAATTAAATAGAATTGATCCACATAGCTGGTACATAGCTGGTGCATAGCTGGTACATAGCTGGTACATAGCTGGTACATAGCTGGTGCATAGCTGGTACATAGCTGGTACATAGCTGGTGCATAGCTGGTACATGGATGATACACAGCTGTTAAAGGATGATTCATAGCTGGTACTTTTGATGATGCATTGTTGGTACATGGATAGCACATAGTTGGTGATGGATGATATAGATGGTACATGTATGACACATAGCTGGTGATGGATGATACACAGCTGGTAATGGATGATACATAGCTGGTAATGGATGATACTTAGCTGATACTTTGGATGATACATATATGATATATAGCTGGTACATAGATTATACAACAAATACATATCGGTACATAGATGATATCAAGTGGTGCTATGAAAATGTTCTTCAGTTGAATGTCTCAAAAAAAAAAAAAAAAAAGAAAGAAATTATTGTCGATTTCCGGATGGGGAATCATCCAAGTGCAGATATCACAGAAAATAATCACATTGCAGAGATAGTAGTAGAGACATATAAGTAACTAAAAGTCACATTAATAACTAGATGACATGGTATGAACACGGCCAAACTATGCATAAAAAATGTCAATCAAGGTCTTTTCTATATACATTTTTTTTTTAAAATTTCGGCGTAAACAAACAAGTTATTAACGTATCCTACAGTGTAGCAACTGGAAGCCTGTTAAGCATCAGTGTTACATGCTGGTGGGGGGAATTCCCCGTCTGACATCAAACCACCGATTAAATAGAATAATCAAGAAAGCAGTCCTCAATTTATTTTCAAGAAAGCTGGTGACATCACCAACATTAAACACCTTCACACGAAAACTATTTGAAGATAAATGCTGTTGTCAAATTATTATTTTTTTGGATGATGTATCCCACCCACTGCGTCACAGATACCCAAGATCACATCCCACCCACTGCGTCACAGATACCCAAGATCACATCCCACCCACTGCGTCACATATACCCAAGATCACATCCCACCCACTGCGTCACAGATACCCAAGATCACATCCCACCCACTGCGTCACAGATACCCAAGATCACATCCCACCCACTGCGTCACAGATACCCAAGATCACATCCCACCCACTGCATCACAGATACCCAAGATCACATCCCACCCACTGCGTCACAGATACCCAAGATCACATCCCACCCACTGCGTCACAGATACCCAAGATCACATCCCACCCACTGCGTCACAGATACCCAAGATCACATCCCACCCACTGCGTCACAGATACCCAAGATCACATCCCACCCACTGCGTCACAGATACCCAAGATCACATCCCACCCACTGCGTCACAGATACCCAAGATCACATCCCACCCACTGCATCACATATACCCAAGATCACATCCCACCCACTGCATCACAGATACCCAAGATCACATCCCACCCACTGCATCACAGATACCCAAGATCACATCCCACCCACTGCGTCACAGATACCTAAGATCACATCCCACCCACTGCATCACATATACCCAAGATCACATCCCACCCACTGCATCACAGATACCTAAGATCACATCCCACCCACTGCATCACATATACCCAAGATCACATCCCACCCACTGCGTCACAGATACCCAAGATCACATCCCACCCACTGCATCACAGATACCCAAGATCACATCCCACCCACTGCGTCACAGATACCCAAGATCACATCCCACCCACTGCATCACAGATACCCAAGATCACATCCCACCCACTGCGTCACAGATACCCAAGATCACATCCCACCCACTGCGTCACAGATACCCAAGATCACATCCCACCCACTGCATCACAGATACCCAAGATCACATCCCACCCACTGCGTCACAGATACCCAAGATCACATCCCACCCACTTCATCACAGATACCCAAGATCACATCCCACCCACTGCGTCACAGATACCTAAGATCACATCCCACACACTGCATCACAGATACCAAAGATCACATCCCACCCACTGCGTCACAGATACCCAAGATCACATCCCACCCACTTCATCACGATACCAAAGATCACATCCCACCCACTGAATCACAGATACCTAAGATCACACCCCACCCACTTCATCACAGACACCTAAGATCACACCCCACCCACTTCATCACAGATACCTAAGATCACATCCAACCCACTTCATCACAGATACTTAAGATCACATCCCACCACTTCATCCCAGATACCAAAGATCACATCCAACCCACTTCATCACAGATACCAAAGATCACATCCAACCCACTTCATCCCAGATACCAAAGATCACATCCAACCCACTTCATCCCTGATACCTAAGATCCCACTCCACCCACTTCATCACAGACACCTAAGATCACATACCACCCACTTCATCACAGACACCTAAGATCACATCCCACCCACTTCATCACAGATACCCAAGATCACATCCCACCCACTTCATCCCAGATACCAAAGATCACATCCAACCCACTTCATCACAGATACCTAAGATCAGCTCGATCGGGGCGAATTATTTATTTTAAAGTTAGTAGGACCGAAAGATATTTTTAAAAAAAATGTGTTCCCAACCTGTACGAATTTCTAAGCGTGCTCCCTCAGCTGTCACCAAATCTAAATAATCACTAATTAGGTCACTATTGTCACTAAAGGAGTTCATTGATGGCTGATTGTCTATGCTAGAGAAACACTTTAGATGTCTTGTGTTTATATTGCATGTTACAATTGTAAAATTTTGTCTTAATTTAAATGTGTTTACTAATGCGCTCAAGATGAATATGTACAATGCAAAGACATTTAAAAAAAAAAAATTACTTAGATCAATAAAGAAGATTATCTTATCAGTTTATCTTATCTCAGCGGTTCTCAACCTGTGGGTCGAACGACCCTTTCACAGGGGTCGCCTAAGACCATCGGAGAACACGTACTAAACAGGTATGGAATAGCAACGAAAATAATTTTGTGGTTGGGGGGTCGCCACAACTTAAGGACCTGTATTAAAGTGTCGCGGCATTGGGAAGGTTGAGAACCACTGGCTTATCTTATATAATTTACGATATTTGCGCCCCCACCATACCACTCCCCACCACATGTGGCTCGTGACATGGCCAACACCGTCTCAAATTATAGTTTTTAAAGTTCGTTTTTTTTGTAATACATCAGTTCTGAGTAACGTTTTCCATTGAAAAGACGGACACAACTTAAAGCTGAAATTGGCAGAGGCGTCGCCTTCAGCGGTTCAAGAATGATTAAATATCTTATTTATTGATATGATTTATTTAACTGTAGTGTTTTATGATTTCTATATACAGCGTGATGAATTTTATTTTTCCTTCACCACATCTGTGCTTATTTTTGGGGGTAACGTTTGCCCACCTAGGTCTGCGATTGATTATGCAATGATGGTGCGTTTGACAACGTTCAGACGTCAAGTAAACTAACACACAACACAACGTTATCATGTAATGTGCAAAGCTATCTTACATATAACACTCAACACAACGTTCTCATGTAATGTGGAAAGCTATCTTACATATAACACTCAACACAACGTTCTCATGTAATGTGCAAAGCTATCTTACATATAACACACAACACAACGTTATCGTGTAATGTGCAAAGCTATCTTACATATAACACACAACACAACGTTCTCGTGTAATGTGCAAAGCTATCTTACATATAACACTCAACACAACATTCTCATGTAATGTGCAAAGCTAAAGCCCTCTTACGCACCGTGCACAGGAAAGACGTTCATTTCTGTGCACCAATTAAAACTTAAACGAAACATTCATGAACGACCTTATAGCCGCAGCGCAAAATCATGATTTTAGTTTTTTTGTACAGCTCATATAAGGAAGAAAAAACACGAACGTGAATCTCTGGATCCGGGCATTTCCCATGGCCCTTAACACTTTTATTTTCACCACCTTACACAATCTCAGGAACACGTCTACAAAAACTTTATTTCACAAATCCTTCGTAATTACTGACATCCCACAACTTATGACACACGACATCTCACCACTTACGACACACGACATCTCACCACCTACGACACACGACATCTCACCACCTACGACACACACAATCTCACCACTTATGACACACACGATCTCACCGCCTATGACACACAATATCTCACCACTTACGACACACAACATGTCACCACCATTGACACACACCATCCAATTACTGACAATAATGATCCCGTATTGTGTCCACCGAACGTCATGACCAGCTGAGTTCGGAGGCTGTCGTTGGAGGGACTCATGAGAAATGTCTGTGGAGGGACTCATGAGAAATGTCTGTGGAGGGACTCATGAGAAATGTCTGTGGAGGGACTCATGAGAAATGTCTGTGGATCAAATGCTGCGCATTCTTTTAAAGCAGTGGTTCCCAGCGTTCCTCGTGTTGTGGCGGCCCCATAACCACAATAGTATTTTCGTTGCTACTTAATAACCGCAGAGCGTGTGTGTTTTCAGATGGTCTCAGGCGACCCCTGGGATAGGGTCGTGCCACCCCTCAAAAGGGGTCGCGACCGACAGGTTGAGAACCGCTGCTTTAAAGCATTGTATGCCCTTGAACGGCGGTCCCCAAATGGTGGTCCGCGAGGTTTAAATTGCCGTTCCGCACAACATGAATATTTGTGATCAAATAAAAGGAAAGTATAATGAATAAATCTAACACCGTTCCACCAAGCTTAAAAGTTTGGGAAGCACTGCCCCCGACATGGCAATGGACTGGGTGACTTACCAATTAATTTATCCTTTCCTTATCACACATATTTTCATTTTAAAGGGGATTTTCATGAGAATTTAGGGGTGGGGGAGGGGGGTAAGAGGGGGGTCTAGAAGCAATGGCGTAGAAAGGTAGGTGCGGTCCGACATAGGCGGCACTTCTTTTCCCTTACATTGGGCGTAAATTTTGGGGTTTTTTTTCTTTGGGAGGGGCAATAACCTTAACTTTGTCTCAAACACACTGGACGTAATATTTAGAGCTTCGCGATACAAGTTTTAAGTTTACAAATCTTTAAGGAACAGCATCCAAAAAACTACAAACCATATGAAGTTTTTGAGTACGTAATGGGGCTACCATCCCGTGGATGATTTTATAATTTAAAAAAAAAGAACGTTTGTGGGGGTGGGGGGTGGGGGGGCACGATATTTTCATTTTGCCCAAGGCCGCACAATATACGCCCCTCAGAATGAATTTGATAAATAATTACCATCTTAGGTACATATATATTGGGGGTAGGAAATAAGAGGCGTAAATTTTTACGTGGATGACAATATCTTTAAAAAAGGGCACTCAAGGCTGTTACAGACGCGAAAAACGGTTAAGAAATTCTTCTATTTGTTTTACGATTTAATGATAATATAATAGAAAACAAAGGCAAAAATTTGGTTAAATTTTGAATGAAGATATCAGTATATCAAATTCTGTTAATATAAAAATATATTTAAAATTGTATATACAGATTTTGTTTTGAATTTAAGATTAGGTTTCCACAATTTTTAGAGAATTACTTTATAAGTTTATGGGCACGAAAAGTGGTAGTGCAGGCCCACGAACAGTGGTAGAGTATGCTCACGAAAAGTGGTAGTGTTGGCCAACGAACAGTGGTAGAGTAGGCCCAACATGTAACATTTTAAAAACAAATGACATCTGAAGTATCTCTCGTAGAAATAAGCCGTCAAGGCACTTCTTTAGTGACAACAAGGATTTAACGAGAGATCATTTAGATTTGGTTGTTTAAGGTCACGTTTATTACGAAAATGTGTAATTGAGGGGCGCGAAAATGGGTTAGTAAGAGTATGATAATAAACAGCTAATTAACACTTCTCAAAACTTTTAACGATGTTAGAAACGTAAACATCATTACATAGATACTTTAAAAAAAAATACGGAATTGTGATGAATTTTCACAATACCAGGTGGAAATTATCGCAAAAGGCAGGCACTTTGCGATAATTTCCACCTGCTATTGTGAAAATTCATCACAATTCCGTATTTTATTTATTTATTTTTTTTTTTATTTTAAATACGGAATTGTGATGAATTTTCACAATAGCAGGTGGAAATTATCGCAAAGTGCCTGCCTTTGTGATCTCGATAACATCGGATGATATTTTAAAGTATGAAATAACAATGTATAGAAATTTATAAGCACATGAAATTGATGAACGATTTTTTTCCCCCTTCATTTTTCAGCCTAGCCGATGTCTGACTTTAGCATCACTTACTTTGTGGTACTTGGACTTCCCCGCACCCAGTGGCGTAGCTAGGGTTAGTGCCGTTAGGGGCGGGCCAATATTTTAGCCCGCCACCACTAGAAACATCTCTGCTGTCGGCTCAAAATTCCGCCCCTCGAAATTTTTTTTTAAAAAGTGCCACCCGGGGTTCCTACCCGAGTGCCACCCCCCGACCAGAGGCTTGACTAAGGGGGCAGAGGGGGGCACATGACCCTTGGCGCCAGACTGATCAGGGGCGCCCCCAAAAAGTGTTTTGATAATATGATTTTATCGATGAAAATAATGGTGTTGAGGGTTGAAAAAAAAAAAAAGAGAGACGCTTTAATATGAATCTTGTCCCCGGTGGCTACGCCTCTGCCCCCACCCCACCCCCAACACACCCTCATGTCCTCCTGTCCTTGAGTTGGTTATCCGCATCCCTTCTATGGCTTCCTCGCCGGACAAATTAGTGCTACGGCTTCATTGATCATAAAGATACGTTCTTATCACGGCTTAGTTTTTTTATAAAGCCATTTAGTCATTTTTAAACACGGCATAATTCATCTTTATGACCGGCTTGTTCTATCCTCTCAGCCAGTTCCTGTAGGTTAGGGGTTCTCACATCTAAAAAACAAATGTATGTTGTTGACCCTTAGAATAGCCACTTTGAGCTATTTCATCAAGTTTAAATAAGGTTTAACCCATTTAAACTACCACACTCTCACCTCTTGTATATTCTGTTATAATAATAGACCGCAGATTGATGAAATATTAACAACACATTCACTATGGTTCTATTCAAGACAATGAATTAACTGGAAAGATCGTTAAATAAGAAGTGGTGTTTCATGTTGAAATTAATGAAAAACAGATGTTTAGAATCTGAATTTATTATTTGACCAGACATGTTCCAAATTTCGGCCCGCGGGCCATCTTCGGCCCTTCACATTTTTTAAAAATAAAACCGTCCCATTGATAAAAAGGTGCGTGGGGGGGGGGGGGGGAAGGTGGTATTCAAAACGTTAATTTGTTGTAAAACTGTAATGTCAAACATTGACGTCTGCTGAGCCGACGTGCTTGTTAATCTACTGGTAGAAATGATGTGACATCATTACGTTTGCTTAAGAGTGAATGCGACAAGGAGGATGTAGCCAAGCGTTCATTATTGTGTCCAACCATCTGACAAAAAGTTTTAAATAAATTTAGTGTCATCGCCTATAAGGCGAGATTTTATTGATCCGATGAGCTAGGCCAACTGTTGATCCGCTAAGCTAGGCCAACTGTTGATACGATATACTAGGCAAACTGTTCATACGCTGAGCTAGGCCAACTGTTGGTACGATAAGCTATATAGGCCAACTGTTGATATGATATGCTAGGCCAACTGTTGATACGATAAGCTAGCCCAAATGTTGATACGATATGCTAGGCCAATTGTTGATATGATATGCTAGGCCAACTGTTGATATGATATGCTAGCCCAACTGTTGATACGATAAGCTAGCCCAAATGTTGATACGATATGCTAGGCCAACTGTTGATACGATGAGCTAGGCTAAATGTTGATACGTTAAGCTAGACCAACTGTTGATACGATAAGCCAGGCCAGCTGTTGATACGATATGCTAGGCCAACTGTTGATATGATATGCTAGGCCAACTGTTGATATGATATGCTAGCCCAACTGTTGATACGATAAGCTAGCCCAAATGTTGATACGATATGCTAGGCCAACTGTTGTTACGATAAGCCAGGCTAAATGTTGATACGTTAAGCTAGACCAACTGTTGATACGATAAGCCAGGCCAGCTGTTGATACGCATAAATTATGCTGTAGATCATGTTGATTTCGCATTTGTTCATTTACGCACTCGCAAATAGTTCAGGGTGCAATGAGGGGAAAAAAAGCGTTTTGATAAATTCACAAACTTGATGACGTTTATTTCAATTCTGTATTTATTAAAGAAACTGATGAAATTAAGATGCCATATTTGAACCGCTGAGGTCACTCGAGGGTCAGTGGAGGTCACTGTTGACCTACTCATCATGAAGGGTTGGGATGTCATCGACGCGTGTTAGGTGTTAAGTGCACAAGACTTCAGCTAAATTGGAGACCATGACGTTAGTCAAAATTGAGATGCAAGACTTGACTGCTCACAAACTAACACACGGACGGAGCTATCCTATGAAAAAGCGACAACCAACAAAAGAAAAACCCTAACAAAACCAACAAAAGAAAAACCCTAACAAAACCAACAAAAGAAAAACCCTAACAAAACCAACAAAAGAAAAACCCTAACAAAACCAACAAGCTTGACCACTCTGTAACAGGGCTTTCCTAAAGCTTCTGTTTCTTAGACATCTTTCCCTGCTGCCTTCTCTCCCCACCGGTATCACTCTCTTTACCTCTCCCTCCCTACCTTTCTGCCTCTTGACCTCTTGCCCTGGTATATCTCCCTCCAATTTCTCTCTCCCCTTACTTCATCTCCTTATCTCTCCTTCTTTCTCCCTGAACACTCTCCCCCTACCCCCCCCCTCTCTCTCTCCTTAGCGGTCCTTCATGATATGTTTAATTTCCCCTCAACTCTTTCATCACCCCTCTCTCTCTCTCATGTCCTGTCCATCCCGATCTCTTTCTACTTATCTCTTCGACCTGACTCCTCTCATGACGTGTCCATCCCAACCCCCCCCCTTCCGTAACTGTCCCTCATGACCTATCTCATTTCCCAATAACTCTTTCATCTATCTCTCATGACCTGTCCATACCCTTCCCTTTCCCCTTCTCTCCAACGTGATTGATCTCTTCTCACTGGCCTCTTTCTCCTTACCTTTCCCTCCAAACCCTTCTCCCCCTATCTCTCCTCGTTGACCTCTCATCGTAACTCCCCCCCCCCCCTCGCTCCATCTTTTTCCAACTCTCTCCTCAATTCCGTTGAAATTACATCTTGTTACTAAATCGTATAATTTGAATTACTTAATCGGTACTCTTACACTTGTACTCTACAATGGCAGCCCGAGAAGATGTAACAGCTTCCCACCTTAAATAGTGAAACATCACATGGGTAAACCTGAAGGCGATATGACGACATGCGTCTAATTCCACCCACCCCCTCCCCCACGTGACACCCTCGTGCTACTCTTATCGTCTCTACCTAATGGGTGGATCCCGATGCCAGAGTCTTGTAATCAACAAAAAAAAAAAACAAAAAACAAAAAACCACAAAAATAATATCAATAACAATTTTTTTAAAAAATCATTGTGTCAACTTCTTCTCCCCCCCCCCCACCCACTCCGTATCCCAACTGGTGGGTGCACAACAAGCAGGTGGATGACGTAGTTAAGGTTGTGTAACACGACTGTAATCAGATCGATATTTCTATAAGCGTCCGGCCTCTTACCTAGATGCACGTATTCCCGCTGCCCGCGACGATGAACTATGATGTGGTCAACAAATGGTTTGACACGAATCGGATCATTTTTGGATGGTGAGTGTGTGTGTGTGTGGGGGGGGGGGGGGGGTTACGGGAAATGACCACGGGCAGGGGCTCTGTAGTATTTGAGAGGTCAAGTCTCTCACATTTTTGGAGGATAGTGGTACTATGGTAAAGAAACTGGTTGACATTTCTCCTTTGGAAAAAGTGAAGAAATCAAATATTTATTTGGATTTCCCCTTTAATAGCCATAAGATTACTTTAATGAATAGAACACGATGATTTTGACAGCCATAATATTACTTCATGGAGGAGAACACGATGATTTTGACAGCTATAATATTACTTCATGGAGAAGAACACGATGATTTTGACAACTATAAGAAGGAAGAAGAAGAGGAAGACAAAGAAAAAGATGGGAAGATAATATCAAAGAATGGACGTAATTACAACTAGGCGATGCTATGCGTAGGGCAGAAGACCGAGAGGAATGGAGAAGAATAGTGTACATGTCATCTGTGGCGCCCCAACGGTCTAAGGACTACGGGACCTGATGATGATGATGATGATGATGAAGATTTCTTCATGGAGTTGAATACCGCAATGCAGCCCCTTCACCGGGAAGCAAGGTTGAATACAACGGTTACTCAAGTCACCCGAGTGTCATGCACCGCCCCCCCCCAACCTGCTGATAATAAATGCGGGAGACGACGTCAGCAACAACCCCCATGACTGGTTCCGGTCCACATGACCCCCCCCCCCAAACGTACCATTTGTTAAAGGGCAATAGTGTGACCCACAGGTCGGTTTTGTGGCCATCGGTATGCGGACTGGGCGGTTGACTGGCACTGGCGTAGTGTTCATTAATTCAGATGACATATGGAACAGTTGAGGGGTCGGGGATGCGTTTGGCTAGGGGTCAATTCAATTGGGGGACCTCTGCTAAAAAATTCAAGGACAGGAATCGGAAGTGTTTTTTCAGACCAGAGCAACGAGTCTGCACACAATAGATTGATGAGTTTAGGACATAGGCTAGGATTCATTGGTAATGTCATGGATAGTAACAGAGTTGGGACAGTGGCGTAGCGAGCTTAACTCGCGCCTGGGGCACAATAACTTTTAGCGCCCCCCAATACCTTTTTAGCGCCCCCTCTATTCGAAAACCATACAATATTATAGTAAAATATACCATTTGGCGCCCCTTTGTGAGTAGCGCCCGGGGCATGATGCCCCCCTTGCCCCCCCCCTCACTACGCCACTGAGTTGGGAGGAAAAGTTGGTTTGATGTCAAAAACAGGTTAAAACAAAACAGTTTTAAAAATATATATATATTGTTTGTTTTTTTAATTTGGATTTTAAAAAAAAAAATATGTATGTATTTTAATCCTTTATATTAATTTCACTTTTGGGTGAGTGTTTAGGGCAAAATCTTCGGACGGCTATTTGACCCACTCTCCGTCAACCTATTGAGCTGAAACTTGACACATAGACGACACATTTTTTTTTTTGAAATTTTCAGCACCCACCCCTCAAACCCCAACCTCCACAAAACAGTTTTTCATGTTTTTTCAAAGGGAAGATGGAGGAACTATGACGTCACTGATTTCACGAAATAAAATTCCCGATTACTGGGCCGAATGAGATTCTTTAAAAAATATCTGTATGGCATGTGTTGCCGTGACGTGCACATTGATAACAAGTGCGTAATATGTTGTTTTTTTTTGTTGTTGTTGAAAAGGTCATTGAAATAATTGAGGGTGGGTCAGTGGCGTAGCGAGCTTAACTCGCGCCCGGGGCACAACACCTTTTTAACGCCCCCAATACCTTTTTAGCGCCCCCCTATTCGAAAACCATACAATATTATAGTAAAATATACCATTTGGCGCCCCTTTGTGAGTAGCGCCCGGGGCATGATGCCCCCTTGCCCCCCCTCACTACGCCACTGGGGTGGGTCTTTCAAAAATTAATTAAATTTAATTTCAGGGACGTGGGGGGAAAAATCTGCTATTGCTAGCGCCTGGGGTGGAGGGGATGGGGGTGGGTGGACGAGCACAAATTGTGATTCTTATAAAGTGTTTTTTTTTTTGTGTGTATGCATATTTTGTCAAATGTTCAGCTCCCATGCCCCATTGGTCGATATTAAATTTTTATAAAGGATTTATTGAAAGGAAAAAGAAAACTTTCTATTAGGGCGTTGTTTACTTAGGAGGATTAATATTGGAAGTAAGCTTGAAATGTCCTGTCATCAACATACAACTGTACAACTTGCTAAGAATGTTTATCTCTGTTTTTATGTGCTGTCGAAGGCTTTTTGGTCGAAGCGTCCCCCTTTTCTTTTTGTGTTGCCCCCTTCTTAGGTTTTCCTCTACCCGGTGTTTATTTCTCATTACTTCAACATGGAGGAAGTCACCCCCGTACCCCCCTCTCCACTCCCCATCCCTATTTCCTATCCCCCCTCCCCTATCTTCTCCCCATCCCCTCTCCCCATAGTTATGTTTAGAATTAACACGTTTTCACATTTTTTTTCTGATGACATCTACATTCATATGTGCGTCAGACATAACGCGAAAGACATATGTTATATAATGTGATTTAGTTAAGTGGTCCCATATGAATGGGTTCAGGAGTCACATATGATGCGGTAAAATGGTCCCATATGATTGGGTCCAATAGTCACATATGATGTGATACAATGATGACATAGGTTTGGGTTCTAAAATCACATATGATTGGGTACAGCAATCACATATAATGTGGTAGAATGGTCACACGTGTTTGAGTACATAGTCACAAATGCTATGGTACAATGGTCACATATGATTGGGTACAACAGTAACATTTAATGTGGTATAACTGGTCTCCTATGAATGGATTCAAATATCCCATAGGATGTGGTACAATGGTCACATATGATGCGGTACAATGATAACATATATGGCGTGTTCCATGTCTAACTTTAAAAACCATAGCCACGTACTTAATAATCACGTGACGCGACACGCCCAGATCCTGGAGAGTGGGTCACTTGTTTTTTTTTTCGTAATTATTACAAAAATTAAGAAAAACTAACAAAGCAATAAGGAAGAAAAAAACGCTTATAGTAAAAGGTGGGAGATTGGGTGGCTGTTGCTGGAGGGTGAGAGCTCATCAAGACTCCGTGCAAGCGATTTGCAGCGATGGCCGCTCGGCTGCATGTGTTGTCGTGACGTTCACATTTGCTAAACAAAAAAAAAAAGGTGGTAATTGGCTCCTCACGCCTAGCAGTATCCCTTTCTGGTATATCGGCATGGGAGCACGGTTGTCTCGCCTCTTTCGGAAATATACATTATATGGAGGAGAAGTAAATATCGATTTCACGTGCAACATCTGGAGTGACTAAAAGAGTGGCCTGTTATTGGGGGGGGGGGGGGGGGGGGGAGGGTATGCTGAACCTTGGAACTGAAAAAAAAGGTGATGAGTAGAATTATTTCTCCAACATCTCCCCACTTCTTCCCCCCCCCCCCCCTTTGTTCGGTCAGTTAAACTTGTAAGTAGATAGAGTCGACAGTGTCCAAGCTTCAGATACATCTAATAAAAAGGTACCAGTCGTTCATCTGTTTACTTAGAGAATTAAAGATGACTTAACTTAAACAGCACTTGGTCGTCAGGCTTTGAAACTACAAAAAAAAAAACAGCGGTAAAAGTCTTCCAACCATGAGACCATCTGGAAGTCTCAACAGAAGTGTTTAGCATGAGACCATCTGGAAAACTCAACAGAAGTTTTTACCATGAGACCATCTGGAAGTCTCAACAGAAGTGTTTACCATGAGACCATCTGGGAGTCTCAACAGATGTTTTTACCATAAGACCATCTGGAAGTCTCAACAGAAGTGTTTACCATGAGACCATCTGGAAGTCTCGACAGAAGTGTTTACCATAAGACCATCTGGATGTCTCAACAGAAGTGTTTACCATAAGACCATCTGGATGTCTCAACAAAAGTTTTTACCATGAGACCATCTGGAAGTCTCAACAGAAGTGTTTACCATGAGACCATCTTGAATTCTCAACAGAAGTGTTTACCATGAGACCATCTGGAAGTCTCAACAGAAGTGTTTACCATGAGACCATCTGAAAGCCTCAGCAGAAGTGTTTACCATGAGACCTTCTGGAAGTCTCAACAGAAGTGTTTACCATGAGGCCATCTGAAAGCCTCATCAGAAGTTTTTACCCTGAGACCATCTGGAAGTCTCAACAGAAGTGTTTACCATTAGACCATCTGAAAGCCTCAGCAGTAGTTTCTACCATGAGACCATCTGGAAGTCTCAACAGAAGTGTTTACCATGAGACCTTCTGGAAGTCTCAACAGAAGTTTTTACCATAAGACCATCTGGAAGTCTCAACAGAAGTGTTTACCATGAGACCATCGGGAAGTCTCAACAAAATTTTTACCATGAGACCATCTGGAAGTCTCGACAGAAGTGTTTACCATGAGACCATCTGAAAGCCTCAACAGAGTGTTTACCATGAGACCATCTGGAAGCCTCAGCAGAAGTGTTTACCATGAGACCATCTGGAAGTCTCGACAGACGTGTTTACCATGAGACCATCTGAAAGCCTCAAAAAAAGTGTAAGCCCTCATTGGCAACAGAGAGCCAACAAAATGGAAACAAATCTATTGTGATATGTTCACTGTACATTGCATTTCACGGTCCAACGCACAGCATCATTGCCAAGATTTAGCGGCCCTTGTCCTAAATCAAGCAGTGAATGTGAGCGAAGGTTAAAGGTCATGGTTAATTTATTATATAACAAGTTTTAGACTTTACAGAAACTACAGGCCTGGATGTGTTTACAGATTAAGGTTAACCCTATCATGAAACTGTCTTTGAGTTTCTGTCTTTTCCCTTCGACACGCCAAGGGTTAACCGAGAGTTACTCAAATGTCGAATACATGACACTACTCAAATGTCGAACACATGACACTACTCAAATGTCGAACACATGACACTACTCAAATGTCGAACACATGACACTACTCAAATGTCGAACACATGACACTACTCAAATGTCGAACACATGACACTACTCAAATGTCGAACACATGACACTACTCAAGTGACTGTAGTATCGTCGACTAAAATAGTCGTATATTTTAAAGTTACTACATGACCTCTGGTATCCAGGTGACATCGGGGATTCAGGTGTTCTTCACGAGACCTTGGTTATTCACAGGTGAAATCGGGTATTCGGGTGAGGTTGGTTATTCAGGTAAAAATCGGGTGTTCGGGTGACATCGGGTGTTCAGGTGAAATCTGGTATTCAGGTGACATCTGATATTCAGATGGCATCTGGTATTCAGGTGACACTTGCTTGGTTTCTCCCACAGATTTAATCCTGTGCCAGTTGTCCAAATTTGTGCAATATAATTAATGCCTATGTGAAGGTTTCTGTGACTTGAAAAAAAAAGAAAAAAGATGCACTCTGCACATTGACGTCAAATTGGCTCATTATTCCACATCAGTGAGAGATAGCAGAGCTCTGTGACTGTTGGTCCACGAGCACATTGTCTGCGTGATTGTCTAGGCCCGCGTATGAGAAATCAGCACTAGGGGCCGACCTTCAGTGTGAAGTTAATCAGCTTACGACACAAAGCTGGGATTTAATCAGCTCTTGTGAGACGCAGCGTCATAGGATCGTTAGCAGCGTGTATGTGTGTGTGTGTGGGGGGGGGGGATGTTACCTAGAGGAGGGCTTCTCAAAATTCGGTCAACGGATCGCGCTTTACGTCGCTCCGTCAAGACGACAATTAAATTATTTTCAAACTGTAAAGAATTAGTTTCGTAATACTTAATAGTTTATTATGTAATTGTAACATAATAGCAAAAACCCGTCAGAAATTATGAGGAAATAGAAAAGTGTACATGTAAGAAATCGCTGCCTCCTTTTGATTTGTAACGTTCCTTCATTCATTCCTTGTAACATTACTTCATTCATTTCTTGTAACATTCCTTCATTCATTACTTGTGACATTCCTTCATGTATGCCAACGGCACTGTCTGATACATTATCCTTAAAAAAATGTAGGATTTTGACATACAATAGGTTTCGGCTAATTAAATCTCATGATTCCCTACACACTTAAGGGCATCTCCAGTAAATTAACCATACAAAAACTTACAAACAAAATATTAGATATTTTAATTTCACAAATTTAACTAAACTTTCTCGGATTTACAACGAAACAAGAAGATAATAATAATAATATTGACAAACACTCATGGCTATATCTACTTGTTTTTTTTAATCTACTGAACGGATTTGAACTCGCTACCGTTAATTCGGTAGTGACTCATAGTAGTATTTACACGTTGAATATTAAATTACAAAAACAGATGGATGGATGTATGGATGTATAGATGGATGGATGGATAGATAGATAGATATACAGACAGACAGACAGACATGGATGGATGGATGGATAGACAGACAGATAGACATAGACATATAGACAGATATACAGATAGGTAGATAGAGAGATAGATGGATATATATATATATAGATAGATATATATATATATATATATAGATAGATAGATAGATAGATAGATAGATAGATAGATAGATAGATAGATAGATAGATAGATAGATAGATAGATAGATAGATAGATAGATAGATAGATAGATAAATTGATTGATAGATGGATGGATAGATGGATAGACGAGAACAGCGAGCCCACAGGCTAGTGCTGGCAGCATCTAGTGGCAGTGAGCCCACAATCTAGTACTGGCGGCATTAAGGGGTATTAAGCCCACAAGATAGTGAGCCCACAAGGTAGTGCTGGAAGCATCCAGGTGTAGTGAGCCCTCAAGGTAGTGCTGGAAGCATCCAGGTGAAGTGAGCCCTCAAGATAGTGCTGGCAGCATCCAAATGTAGTGAGCCCACAAGATAGTGCTGGCAGCATCCAAGTGTAGTGAGCCCACAACATAGTGCTGGCAGCATCCAGGGGTAGTGAAATACCGAGATTAAGAGAAGTTTAATAATAATATGATGGAGGATGAGCGCCTGGAATCGTGCATTATTCAATTTGAGCCGCAAGCTCACAGACAAGGGATTAGTAAGGCAGATTGGGCTTAACTGTTGACAAGACGAATTGATTAATCGCTTTAAATACTCACTGACAGACCTAAGACTGAATAACACCCCCGACTCTGACAGTGTTAGGAGAACGTTATTGACTGATTAGGGCTATCGACTTAAGTACCACGATTTTGTATCTGGACCTAATACCACGACATAGTACCACGACTTAGTACCACAACTTAGTACCACGACTTAGTATCACGACTTAGTACCACGATTTAGTACCACGAATTAGTACCAGGACTTAGGACCACGTCATAAGTACCACGAGCTAGTACCAGGACTTAGTACCAAGAATTATTTTGCTGCCCTCTCGGATACTACATCTCAACTAAGTGCTATATTTTAAATTTCATTCTGTTTTTTTTTTTTATTTGTTTGTTCGCCGACGAAGACTTCCTGCCGACACATTCGTTGTTTAGCTGTGTTCCTTTTTTTTTCAGGATTGACCTTACTTTGTTTTACCTATTTCCGGGTTAGTGAGACTTATTTTAGGTTTAAGATTTGCTTTCGTGTTCTTGAGACTGATTTTCGTGCTGTGGTCATTTAGTGTCCAGGTTAGTTAGAGTTATCAATTTTAGGCTTGAAGTTTTCTCTCCGCCACACACCCCCCCCCTTCCAACAACCCCCCCCAAAAAATATAAAAAAAATCATTAAATTTGAACTATTTTTCCTAAGTTTTAACGTTTCTTTCCCGTCCAAATGTATTGATTTTTAACCTGCTCCAAATAATTATTACATTTTTTTCAAAATTATCATATTTACGCCACGCACGTTTCTAACATAATAGTAAATTAACAATTCAATATAAAAAGAATGACATTCTGATCATTTTGTTTATTTTCATTTGTCTCGGTAAGTAGCTAAAACACACTCTCTCTCTCTCCCCTTTTCCCTCGCTTATTTTTAGCCACAATTTTTTTTTGAATTGTCTGCCGCCGTGGCAACAAAGATGACGGAAATAAAAAAGATAAGCGAACAAAAAAACAAAGAAGAAAAGAAAGAATTAAGCCCACGGGGAATGGTGAAGTCGGATAGCGTACATTTACCGACACTCCAGCATTTTTTCGTAGTTAATATACCGTGTATTGAGAGATAGTGGCAGAAATATCCCCTTAGATAAAAAAAATTGAGCCGTTAAACCGCCAGTCAGCAGACCCGTTCTTAGAATTTTGGGGCCCTAGGCATGGAGCGTAGGTAAGAGGGGTTCCGGAAAGTGGGGCTTAGTTAAAGGTAACTACTTTTGTCGAAAACAAAAACTAAAGGAATTTAATATTTATATAATTATTTTTGTTTAAATTTGGGGTTTTATTCAGTTTATTCATTTGTGACATTTACTTTGATTTGTCATTATCATGCTCATAAATATTGTCATAGGGAAAAGGTGAATAGTATTGTGAAAAAAAATTCTTCGGGAATGGTAACATTTCCATTTTTAAAAAAAGGATCTTTGTTTAAACAACAATTAGGGAACCCGAGGGTTCTTAAATTCATTCATTGATTGAAATTCATCGTCATCAAGCTGATAAACGTTGTCATTGACGCAATCAAATGTTAAAATAATCTTACAAAATTAGTCACGTGATTATGACACAAATGTAAAGAGCGAGGACAATCAAACATTTAGTTATGTTTAAAAAATATATATAATTACTTATCACAGTTTTGTATAATTGGGCATACAAAATAATGTTTAAGTTAAATCATAAGCTTTCACCAGGGGCGAAACTGGGTTTTCGACGCCCTTGGAAAATTTTTTTTGGCGCCCTTGATCAATTGAAAATTAAAAAAATTAGAGATTTAGCGGCGCCCTTTTGAACTGGCACAGGCCGGCGCCCTTGGCAACTGCCCCAATGCCAAGCCGTTGTTACGCCGCTGGCTTTCACACGCGTGCTCAAGTGTCACTGTTTCATAGACAAATGATATAGTAGGGCAACTTTATCATCACACTAAATGAAGCTCGTGATGCGTTTCACTGTTGTGCGCTCTGGGTCCTGTCTAAAATTAGCCAGCCAATGATGATCGAGGATTAACGAAAAAAATTGAAATGCCGACCAATAAGAGCGCTTGTTTTAAAAAAAAAATGTTTATTATGTTCGCGAAACAAAGATTTCCTTCAACGCTCATGCCTGCACATTTTAATGGGTCATATCATATAACACTAGATACACGGATAAGCTAGATACACGGATAAGCTAGATACACGGATAAGCTAGATACACGAATAAGCTAGATACACGGATAAGCTAGATACACGGATAGGCTAGATACACGGATAGGCTAGATACACGGATAAGCTAGATACACGTATAAGCTAGATACACGGATAAGCTAGATACACGGATAAGCTAGATACACGGATAAGCTAGATACACGGATAAGCTTTCGATCGCTACCAAATATTTCTAGGCTGCGTTGTAATTATATTGTAAAAAAGTGAAGCGCGCCCAAGGGTTTATTTAGCATGAATTTTGCCGCCTTCCCCCCACCAGTCAAAGTCTTCACTTACCATACTACTTTCAAATACTATTTAACAATTTTAAATGACTTTTTAATGCAAATGGTAAAGCCAAAGTATTCATTAGATGTATATTTATTAAAATTCACGATTCTCATTGTTTTAATAAAAGGTACATAGATATCGATACTCTCCTCTCGTATGCGCAAATTAGCTACGAAAAATCGGCGTGGGGGGGGGGGGGATACATAGGGGTTATGCTTGTAATGGTTCTCACAGAACTTCTCCACACAGAACCTGTCCACTCACGGGGTTCCAGTCATACTAAGGTCATGACAACCTAGTGACCCTATCGGCACCAGAGATTGACACGCACCCGATCCAAGGGAGGTCTTACGTCGCTATCGTCGTCCAGGGCTCGCACATCTGGAATCAAAGACGGAACAAATTACGGGTCTACATCTGAGCGTGCGACCAGCGGCGCTGCTGAGGTTTAGCGCCACTCCAGGGCGGGACAAGAAATTTTCCACCCCCCAACGAAATAGAAAAACTTGCCACATTGCCAAAATTTCCGCTCCCCAGTAAATGTGAGAAAAAAAATGTGCCGTCCCCGAACGATCTGCTCTCTCCGCACCCCCCCCCCCTTAACTTACTTCGCCAGTGCGTTTAACGGCACATGTTTTATATTTATGCTAACACCGAGGGGCGGCCAGGGGGGGGGGGGGAGGCGGGTGTGTGTGTGTGAAGTAAATAGTTTTCTATCCATTAAGACAATGAGAAATGTTGATACTCACTTAACATTGCTAACAAAGGTCAAACACCTCAGACGTGACTCTTCCATCTACCCGACATATTCATCATCATAATGAGTTGTTGTTTGCACCCCCCTCCCCCCGCCCCCAAAACCCCCATGCCTCTCTTGGCCGTTTCTCAATGTCAGATACCTTGTGAGAAATTTAAAAAGTATATATATATATATATATATATTTGTTATGTTCACACACATTATTTAATTATTTAACAATCTTTATTATGTTAGATTCTTCATCTCTCCTGAATTCACTTAAAGGAACATGGGGGCCACCCATATATTACGCACTGAAGGTCCGAGGTGTCAATTTAGGAGGTTTTCGTGAGTACGTGCCCATCGGTGAAAAGGGGGTTGTGTGCCTAGACAGAACGTGGTCAAAACTTTAAATTTTGTCAAAATTCTGTCACAATCAGCCTGGGCTTCTGACAGTAAATAAATGGCAGATTTGTATTTTCGTACCAAGCAAACTATAACCGGAAGAAAAAAAATCTGTCGAAGTCGAAATCCGTAATCTCTGATTATTTTCGAGCGGTATTCGTCAGCGCCGTGTTTCCTACGTATCGTGTTACATGTTGATCTCTGTCTTCACAGATGAGATGGGACAACGGTAAACATCCCAACAGTGCCGCGCTGGTAGGGGGGCCCCATGTCTCTTAAAGAGGCATCGTGCTTTACATATTTTTTAATGAATATTGAATTTTAAATGGATTTAAAATTCCAAATTTTAATCCACGATACTTATCAGCACATTCCAAGATTAATATTATAAATGCGAATCAAAGTTGGACAATTTAAAAACTTTTAAAGGGGAATAACTCTAGTCAACAAGTTTTTGAATTCATCGAAGTTTAACTTAATTGTATGTTTATTTTTATTTTACATTTTTATTCATCTTGGTGCGTTGGTGGGGAGCAGGAACTGTTGCCCCCCCCCCATGGGCGAGTGCCCCATTTCGCCCCCTAATCACGGCCCAGGTGTGTCTTGTTGCTAGGGGGGCCCAGTGTATTGCTGTGCCCAGGCCCCTCTATGTTGTTAAGATGGCCCTGCATACCAACACTAAAGTCAGTCTGTCTTCACAACTGCGTTCAATTCTTGGTACACATCCCTACAATGATAGTCTGTCTGTCTACTATACATCCATCTTTCGCCTTTTCATTTTTCCGTGCATGTAGCGGGTGGTTTTGAAAAGGGTGGGAAAAGTGTGTGGGGGGGGGGGGGGTAGGAAGCGCGTCTCATTTGTACGTATACATAGAGGGAACGGGGCTAATTATGTGTGGGTGAAACGGTTGGGGTGGTATGAAAATGTGACTTTTTTTTCGTACATAATATATGGATGGCCCCTAAATTTGTTATTTGTCCCTTACTTTGTTCGTGATGTTCGAAATATCATAATGGACATATCTGGTTGACTGATATGGGGGTAGGTGGTGAAATCCTATTAGCATTAATTTTATGTCTATACGTCATACAAAAAGTTTTAAAAAAAACAGCTGTAGCATGAATAAGCTAGCATTAATAAACTGGCATTAATTAACTGGCATTAATAAACTGGCATTAATAAACTGGCATTAATAAACTGGCATTAATAAACTGACATTAATAAACTGGCATTAATAAGCTGGCATTAAGAAACAGGCAATAATAAACTGGCATTAATAAACTGGCATTAATAAACTGGCATTAATAAATTTGCATTAATAAACTGGCATTAATAGAGTGACCTTAATAAACTGGCATTAATAAATTTGCATTAATAAACTGGCATTAATAGAGTGACCTTAATAAACTGGCATTAATAAACTGGCATTAATAAACTGGCATTAATAAACTGGCATTAATAAACTGGCATTAATAAACTGGCATTAATAAACTGGCATTAATAAACTGGCATTAATAAACTGGAATTAATAAACTGGCATTAATAAACTGGCATTAATAAACTGGCATTAATAACTGACATTAATAAACTGGTATTGATAACCTGACATTTATGAATTGGCCATAATAAACTGGCATTAATAAACTGGCATTAATAAACTGGCATTAATAAACTGGCATTAATAAACTGGCTTTAATAAACTGGCATTAATAAACTGGCATTAATAAACTGGCATTAATAAACTGGCATTAATAAACTGGCATTAATAAACTGGCATTAATAAACTGGCATTAATAAACTGGCATTAATAAACTGACATTAATAAACTGGCATTAATAAGCTGGCATTAAGAAACAGGCAATAATAAACTGGCATTAATAAACTGGCATTAATAAACTGGCATTAATAAATTTGCATTAATAAACTGGCATTAATAGAGTGACCTTAATAAACTGGCATTAATAAATTTGCATTAATAAACTGGCATTAATAGAGTGACCTTAATAAACTGGCATTAATAAACTGGCATTAATAACCTGACATTAATAAACTGGTATTGATAACCTGACATTTATGAATTGGCCATAATAAACTGGCATTAATAAACTGGCATTAATAAACTGGCATTAATAAACTGGCTTTAATAAACTGGCATTAATAAACTGGCATTAATAAACTGGCATTAATAAACTGGCATTAATAAACTGGCATTAATAAACTGGCATTAATAAACTGGCATTAATAAACTGTCATTAATAAACTGGAATTAATAAACTGGCATTAATAAACTGGCATTAATAAACTGGCATTAATAACTGACATTAATAAACTGGTATTGATAACCTGACATTTATGAATTGGCCATAATAAACTGGCATTAATAAACTGGCATTAATAAACTGGCATTAATAAACTGGAATTAATAAACTGGCTTTAATAAACTGGCATTAATAAACTGGCATTAATAAACTGGCATTAATAAACTGGCATTAATAAACTGGCATTAATAAACTGGCATTAATAAACTGGCATTAATAAACTGGCATTAATAAACTGACATTAATAAACTGGCATTAATCTACTGGCATAAATAAAATTGCATTAATAAACTGGCATTAATAAACTGGCATTAATAAACTGGCATTAATAAACTGGCATTAATAAACTGGCATTAATAAACTGGCATTAATAAACTGACATTAATAAACTGGTATTAATCTACTGGCATTAATAAACTGGCATTATTAAACAGGCATTAATAAACTGGCATTAATCTACTGGCATTAATAAACTGGCATTAATAAACTGGCATTAATAAACTGGCATTAACAAACTGGCATTAATAAAATGGCATTAATAAACTGGCATATATAAACTGGCATTATTAAACTGGCATTAATAAACTGGCATTAATAAACTGGCCTTAATATACGGGCATTAGTAAAGAAGCATTGATAAACTAGCATTAATAAAGTAACATAAATAAAGTAGCATTGAAAGCGTAGCACATTAAAAAAAAACATCACTATTAAAAAATGTGCCATAAAAAAATGCTGCCCTAAAAGTAACAGTTTATTTCTCAAACATTCCTACAGCTGAAATGTAACTGGACGACAAACATCGCCCTTATAGAAAAGCAACAGTAGCACCAGTCGTTGCACTAATTACACACGAGGGAGCGTTGAACTACATTGAATTACCCAAATGAAAACCTCGCTGCCGCTAACCAGCTGGCTGCTGTACAAGAAAATAAAACTCAATCTACTGCGATGGAAAGAATATAACTAGGGAATTAATAACTTTTAGCACTACAATTTTAGCACTGAAACATTGTTTCAACACAAATAAAAGTCCTAAAAGACGCAGAGCAGAGTACATCAAATTCTTGAACTAATATTACTACGCGAAATTCCTAACAATCGATTTTTAGAACTTTGAAAGTATCGCTGTAAAAGATATCACCCAATAATCAGGACCACGAAAGTAGCACTATAAAAAACAGAACACTCCTTCATCAGGACCATAAAAGCATCTCTATAAAATAACTCACCTTGCATCCTGGCCAGCCATTAAGCTGTTGATGCAGCGTTGTAGTAACTCTTTTTGTTTTTGCCAAGATGTGCGAGTTCCAAAATAACAGGGGAGAGGAATGTGTAAAACACACACTTTCACACACATAGAAAGACTTCTCTGTGTTTCCGTGTCAGTAATGTCTGCCTTAAGGTTTACATGTCCCTCACATTTCGGTGTGGAGTCTTCTCACAAAGTCCCGTAACTGGCCGGTCACTGTTACGGGATCCGTTTTTATAGGCAGTTTAATTGGGGAAGCAAATCTGCCACAAGCCCATCTGACACTTAAATAACGTAAAGGAGATTTCCAATGTTTACTATTATTGAATCCTTTTCTATTCTTATCGAGATGGTCCACTGTAAATGGACGCCTTACTGTGTGTGTGTATGTGACTGTGTGTGTTCGTGTTTGAAGTCACTTGGTAGGTGAGTGTGGGATCGGTTAGGGTAGGTGAATGTGACATCGGGTAGGGTAGGTTAGTGTGGGATCGGTTAGGGTAGGTTAGTGTGGGATCGGTTAGGGTAGGTTAGTGTGGGATCGGTTAGGGTAGGTTACTGTGGGATCGGTTAGGGTAGGTTATTGTGGGATCGGTTAGGGTAGGTTACTGTGGGATCGGTTAGGGTACGTTAGTGAGGGATCGGTTAGGGTACGTTAATGTGAAATCGGTTAGGGTAGGTTAGCGAGAGATCAGTTAGGGTAGGTTAGTGTGGGATCGGTCAGGGTAGGTTAGTGTGGGATCGGTTAGGTTAGGTAAGTGTGGGACCGTTTAGGGTACGTTAGTGTGGGATCGGTTAAGGTAGGTTAGCGAGAGATCGGTTTGGGTACGTTAGTGTGGAATCGGTTAAAGTGTAGTTGATGGTTTGCGTGGTCGCTAGTGTGTGTGTGTCTCTAGGTGTCTGATTCGGTATGATTGTTTGTTGGGTCAAATTGACGTGTGTTGATCAGTGTGTTTGTGTGTTTGTGTTTATGTAAGCGGGCAGTTTCAAAGGTTGGGGCTGATTTATGTTGTCTGTTTAGGTTGGTGTATGTAAAGGGGTTGGAGTGGTTGGTGGTAGTTAATTCATCTTAAATCGTTCATAAATTTAAAAAAAAAATAATTTTTGACTAAAAAATGCGAGAAATGTTATTTTACAACAATGGCGACTGAAATCAAAAGCTTTCCAGGTCATCATTCCTTTTCGCCTGACAAAACCATCTGTCAGTATTGAACCATCTGTCAGTACTGACAAAACCATCTGTCAGTACTGACAAAACCATCTGTAAGTATTGACAAAACCGTCTGTCAGTATTGACAATATCGTCTGAGTTATTTACTATATGATAGTTACGACAGGCGTGCTCCGCTTTCATTATGATCAAATCTCATCCTACTGTGTTCACTGTGTGTCTGTACAATGGAATTAAACAACCCATAAACACATTTTTATTCACAAAGTCCCTTATACGCCATTTTGTTCGCATTTATGTGATGGTACGGGAATTATCATTTATGTTATTTTAGCAACTGATTTTTTGTATGGGAATTGTTTGCATCAAACTGTGTCCATGTGAAACCTAATAGACTAAAGATATATTTAAACCCAAATACGCCCCTATTTAAACCCAATTACGCCCCTAATACAAAGCTACACACTTTTTTCTCAACACCAAAAACACGCAAACATTGAACAAATCATTCCCAACACTTTTTTTTACCCCCCCCCCCCCCCCCCCAAGTAATAACTGATTTTTGGGAGTTGGGGGTGAGGGTGATGCTGATAATTTGAAAGAATATGTTGTAATTGGCAACGACTCTGTGTTCCGAGTTTCAGCTCGATAGACTGACGGAAAGTGGGGTTAATTAGCTGTCCGAAGATTTTGCTAGCCACCCAGCTAGCCAGACACGAACGAAACATAAATGATTTTAATAAAGAAAAGAATCTTAGATAATTATATTTTTAAAAAAATATATATATATATATATTCTCGTAGGTTAAGCGATTTCATGTTTTCATTTGCCATTAAAATAAACTCTTACCCTTATGGTTCTCCCCCTCTCACTTTAATCAGATTATTTTAGTTACTTTGACCTGCTTTGATCGTTTCGGCTGTTATTTCTATGCCGCTATCAACCCCTTTGCGATAGCTTCGTTTTTCCTCATCAAGTCATCTAACACCCGGGTCTCGGCTGCGTGGACCGGGATAAATGGCGGGCATTGTGGTAGGTGAGCATCCCGCGCGGCGTAGAACGTCAGTTTTTTTTTTGGAGAGTCTAGCGAGCGAATGTCGAGTGCTCTCGCCCGCACGTGTCAACCATTGAGTGTCACAAAGGATGCTACTAGGAGCTCTTCATGTGGTGTATAATGTTCTCCTCTGGTGATCCTCGGGGTGACAAATGGAACTTATCGAGGATGTCAACACCGGTAGACAAAGGTACGACTGTCACATCCTTAATTGATTGAACGGCGAGGGGGGGGGGATGTTAAAAAGTCGGAATTAGGAGGGGGACGACGACTGCAGACACTGGTAAGTACACAAGTTGTTGCCGCTAGTTTTGACTCGATGAAAAACTTTTGTTTGTTTTTTCGTTATTCCTCCGCTTCGATCGCATTTACATTTTGTTAACGCCACGCACCCGACTTTCATTAGTAAACGGTTTATCAAACGATGCGTGTTGAGTCACTGACACCACCATCCCTCCCCCCGCTCTTGATCATTTTTCGATATAATTAGGAATAATCGTTATGATTACATTACAGTGGCGGACTGGCCAGGTTGTCTTTCTTCTAAGCCTACTGGCAAGTTGTTTGTTTTAAAAAACAAAAAAATAAATAAAAAAAATATTAGGACAGCGGTTCTCAACCTTTCTAATGCCGCGACCCTTTAATACAGTTCTTCATGTTGTGGCGACCCCCAACCAAAATTTTTATCTCGTTGCTACTTCATAACTGTAGCGTATATGTGTTTTCCGATGGTCTTAGGCGACCCCTGAGATAGGGTCGTTCGACCCCCAAAGGGGTCGCGACCCACTCGTTGAGAACCGCTGTATTCGGACAAGATTACCACAAGCTGAGAGAGATTAAAAAAATTTACAACATTTACAATTGGCGCTTTGGGCAATTCAGTTGGTTAAGAGGTGGATAAAAACAAAAGTTGTGCTGACAGTGAGACTCCTTATTAGTTGTTGTTGTTGTTGTTTTAAGCTGCTGTTCAAGCGAATGTGTCGAGCCTAAAAATTGGTTTCATTATCCAATCAGTTGAATGGCACTTCGCACAAACACAAACCGTTGTATTGATTGACGCCGCTTTGGCCCAGAAGAATGCAACGGCGTCAGGGGCGGGGAAAGGAAAATTAGGACATTCTTTTTCAAAGCTTTTTGCATTTCAGATAGTTGTAAACTTTGATTCCTTACAGCTTACACCTTACACCATACACGTTACACGATACACCTTACACCATACACGTTACACGATACACCTTAGACGATACACCTTACACCATACACGTTACACGATACACCTTACACCATCCACGTTACACGATACACCTTACACTATACCCCCTTCATCATACACCTTACACCGTGCACCTTACACCACAAACCTTACACCATACATCAGACATCTTCAACGTTACACCATGCACGTTTCACCCTACACCCTATACGTTCCACCTTACACCATACACCTTACTCCATACACCTTACACATTACACTATTAACCTTACACCTCACACCTTTCACTTTACTCCTCACACCATACACATTACACCGCACACATTACACTTCCCACACGACACCTAACACCATACACCTTACACATTACACAGTGCACCATACATCTTCAAATTTGTTTTTAAAAAAAAAATACAACAATAATAAATGCAGTAATGAAACGTAAAGCGAAGTTTGCGTCACAGGCCGATCACGTGCGCTACATCACCCGGCATCCGTCAGACCTTGCGACAAGACACATGATCATCTTTTAAGAACTTTATCAATTATTGAACGCTCTATCACAGCCGTCGAGTATCAGGTGATTGTTTCCAAAGCCATTAGAAGGTGATTTAAGACCAAGTTAGGAAATGATGGCGTCATGCGAGTTGAAGTCCATCAAAAATGAATTGTTCGATGATTAGCGTGCAGGAGGAGGTACTGACCAACAAATACGGTCACCTAGAGACCGAAAAGATTAATGTAGCTGACTCATGAAAAATAAATTTTATATTTCTTAAGTATACCCACTCGTTTGGGTAAAAAAACAAACAAACAAAAAAAGCAAAAAAAAAACTATTCACAAATTATTTTAATTAAAAAAAAAATACCGAAAAAATAAATAGATATAAAGCACTTTATTTCTTCTTACTACCGTCTCCGTAATGCCACTAACTTTATTTCTTGTTACTACCATCTCCGTAATGCCACTAACTTTATTTCTTGTTACTACCATCTCCGTAATGCCACTAACTTTATTTCTTGTTACTAACTAACTAACTTAAGAAAATCAGCAGACCATCGAGCCAAGGCTCATAAGGTCTTCCCCAGCACACCTCCACCGCCCCCAACTGGCATTCAACCACTCCCCCAGTGGTCTCTATTCCAGTCAGGCCGCGAAGCGGCATGCCGAGGGCTCCCGCCCCTGAGATGGCCCCACCCACACTTCCACTCGATTGACTATGCGAGTGAGGCCGCATCAGAGAAGGGACGCCTGGCCAGCCGGGGTGATGCTTACACAGCAACGGGGCCGTTACTACCATCTCCGTATTGCCACTAACTTTATTTCTCCTTACTACCGTCTCCGTATTGCCACTAACTTTATTTCTTGTTACTACCGTCTCCGTATTGCCACTAACTTTATTTCTTGTTACTACCGTCTCCGTATTGCCACTAACTTTATTTCTTGTTACTACCGTCTCCGTATTGCTACTAACTTTATTTCTTGTTACTACCGTCTCCGTATTGCCAGTACTGTTTTCAGTAAGATTGAAATAGCTTGAACATATGCCTTTATATCACATGAAATGTATTGCACTCTATTCCTTGTTGAATAATTAGTTTGAAAATTCGGGTTTGTCCCACGTGACAGGGTTGTGGCAAGCGAAAGCTGCGCCCGGGGCAAATTTAGCGGCCCTCTTCCTACAAAAAAATTTGAGGTTAAGACAATGTTTTGTCACGAAAAAGGATAAGAGTCGCGCCCACTGAAAATGGATTCCGGGGCGGGCGCCCTTTTTCCCCCAAAGCCCTGCGTAGCATTGTGGCTGTGGGTAGCATTGTGGCTGTGGTAGAATTGTGGCAGTGGGTAGCATTGGGGCAGTGGGTGTTCCTTTTTTCCATGGATCTGGGTAGAATTGTGGCTCTGGGGAGCATTGTGGCTCTGGGTAGCATTGTGGCGCTGGGGAGCATTGTGGCTGTGGTTAGCATTGTGGCTGTGGTAGCATTGTGGCAGTGGGTGTGTCCCTCTTTTCAGTGTGGGTTACCAAGATTTCTAGAGCCAGTCATCCAGCCAGTCCACCACAGATAACACGGTATCATTCGCATGGCAAACCAGTTGTGCCAAATTGTGGTTGGTTGGGGGGAGGGGGGGGGGCAAATTAGAACAGTCCAATTAGTCATCAACGTGACGTATAAAACGAATTACCCGACAACATCTGACCTAGCATCCAGGTCACGTCTTTGTCGGTCAGCACAAAGACGCCCCGCGTCAATTTAACAAGTTTATTACCAAGTTAGATTGATACTGACATTACAACGTGACATGTCCGTTCGTGTCACGTCGAGATTTCATTGATGTGATCTTAAAGACAACGCACAGCCCATTTGCTGTGATAATTTGCCTGTTTAACAAAAAATAAATTAAAAATTGGCCAAGTTGATATGATGTACAGGGTAGAAGGTCAATGTGGCCTTTATCTTAACAACCGTGGGATCCCATCATCTTAAGACAGGCACATAACCCAGACAAGCACAGCCAACACAAACACAGCGTACATAACATGCAACATATACACAAACACAGCCTACACCTACAAAACCTTCACATACATGACCTACGTAGCATACAACCAACACATATACAACCTACACACACACACACGCACGACCCACGCATGCACACAATCTTACAAACCCAACCTCAAATTCACACGCCTTAAACACAGAAACCTATACCCTTACACCAGACAACAACGCAACCTCACACACACAATGTTCGTATTGTCTATATATGTAGAGTTGTCTTATGTATCATACACAATACACATTGTGAAAACAACGAGTTGATGGGAAAAACGACAAAGTCTTCAAGCTAAAAAAAATTTCAAACAAACAAATAAAAAAAAAAAAAAAAAAAAAAAAAAAAAAAAAGATCCCACTGAACTCGAAATCAGCACATCTCCCATTCACCGTGTCTCCCATCTCGGGCCATCTCCAATTCACCGTGTCTCCCATCTCGGGTCATCTCCCTTTCACCGTGTCTCCCATCTCGGGCCATCTCCAATTCACCGTGTCTCCCATCTCGGGTCATCTCCCTTTCACCGTGTCTCCCATCTCGGGCCATCTCCCATTCACCGTGTCTCCAATCTCGGGCCATCTCCTATTCACCGTGTCTCCCATCTCTGGCCATCTACCATTCACCGTGTCTCCCATCTCGGGCCATCTCCCATTCACCGTGTCTCCCATCTCTGGCCATCTCCCATTCACCGTGTCTCCCATCTCGGGCCATCCCCCATTCACCATGTCTCCCTTCTCGGGCCTACTCTCATTCACCGTGTCTCCCATCTCGATCCATCTCTCATTCACCGTGTCTCCCATCTCGGGCCATCTCCCATTCACCGTGTGTTCCATCTCGGACCATCTCTCATTCACCGTGTCTCCCTTTTCGGGCCATCTCTCATTCACAGTGTCTCCCATCTCGGGCCATCTCCCATTCACCGTGTCTCCCATCTCGGGCCATCTCCCATTCACCGTGTCTCCCATCTCGGGCCATCTCCCATTCACCGTGTCTCGTATCTGTGGCCATCTCCATTTCATCGTGTCTCCTATCTCGGGCCATCTCCCATTCACCGTGTCTCCTATCTCGGACCATCTCCATTTCATCGTGTCTCCCATCTCGGGCCATTTCTCATTCACCGTGTCTCCCATCTCGGAACATCTCCATTTCCATCTCGGACCATCTCCATTTCATCGTGTCTCCCATCTCGGGCCATTTCTCATTCACCGTGTCTCCCATCTCGGAACATCTCCATTTCACAGTGTCTCCCATCTCGGGCCATCTCCCATTCACCGTGTCTCCTATCCCGGGCCATCTCCCATTCACCGTGTCTCCTATCTCGGGCCATCTCCCATTCACCGTGTCTCCCATATCGGGCCATCTCCCATTCACAGCGTCTCCTATCTCGGAACATCTCCATTTCATCGTGTCTCCGATCTCGGGCCATCTCCCATTCACCGTGTCTCCCATCTCAGACCATCTCCCATTCACCGTGTCTCCCATCTCAGGCCATCTCCCATTCACCGTGTCTCCCATCTCGGGCCATCTCCCATTCACCGTGTCTCCTATCTCGGGCCATCTCCCATTCACCGTGTCTCCTATCTGTGGCCATCTCCATTTCATTGTGTCTCCAATCTTGGGGCATCTCCCATTTACCGCGTCTCCTATCTCTGGCCATCTCCTATTCACCGTGTCTCCCATCTCGGGCCATCCCCCATTCACCGTGTCTCCTATCTCGGGCCCTCTCCCATTCAACGTGTCTCCCATCTCGGGCAATCACCGATTCACCGTGTCTCCCATCTCGGGCCCTCTCCCATTCACCGTGTCTCCCATCTCGGGCAATCTCCGATTCACCGTGTCTCCCATTTCGGGCCATCTCCCATTCACCGTGTCTCCCATTTCGGGCCATCTCCCATTCACCGTGTCTCCCATCTCGGGCCATCTCCCATTCACCGTGTCTCCCATCTCGGGCCATCTCCCATTCACCGTGTGTCCCATCTCGGGCCATCTACCATTCACCGTGTCTCCCATCTCTGGCCATCTCCAATTCACCGTGTCTCCCATCTCGGGTCATCTCCCTTTCACCGTGTCTCCCATCTCGGGCCATCTCCCATTCACCGTGTCTCCAATCTCGGGCCACCTCCTATTCACCGTGTCTCCCATCTCTGGCCACCTACCATTCACCGTGTCTCCCATCTCGGGCCATCTCCTATTCACCGTGTCTCCCATCTCGATCCATCTCTCATTCACCGTGTCTCCCATCTCGGGCCATCTCTCATTCACCGTGTCTCCCATCTCGGGCCATCTCCCATTCACCGTGTGTCCCATCTCGGACCATCTCTCATTCACCGTGTCTCCCTTTTCGGGCCATCTCTCATTCACCGTGTCTCCCATCTCGGGCCATCTCCCATTCACCGTGTCTCCCATCTCGGGCCATCTCCCATTCACCGTGTCTCCCATCTCGGGCCATCTCCCATTCACCGTGTCTCGTATCTGTGGCCATCTCCATTTCATCGTGTCTCCTATCTCGGGCCATCTCCCATTCACCGTGTCTCCTATCTCGGACCATCTTCATTTCATCGTGTCTCCCATCTCGGGCCATTTCTCATTCACCGTGTCTCCCATCTCGGAACATCTCCATTTCCATCTCGGGCCATCTCCATTTCATCGTGTCTCCCATCTCGGGCCATTTCTCATTCACCGTGTCTCCCATCTCGGAACATCTCCATTTCACCGTGTCTCCCAACTCGGGCCATCTCCCATTCACCGTGTCTCCTATCCCGGGCCATCTCCCATTCACCGTGTCTCCTATCTCGGGCCATCTCCCATTCACCGTGTCTCCCATATCGGGCCATCTCCCATTCACAGCGTCTCCTATCTCGGAAAATCTCCATTTCATCGTGTCTCCCATCTCGGGCCATCTCCCATTCACCGTGTTTCCCATCTCAGACCATCTCCCATTCACAATGTCTCCCATTTCAGGCCATCTCCTATTCACCGTGTCTCCCATCTCGGGCCATCTCCCATTCACCGTGTCTCCTATCTCGGGCCATCTCCCATTCACCGTGTCTCCTATCTGTGGCCATCTCCATTTCATTGTGTCTCCCATCTTTGGGCATCTCCCATTTACCGCGTCTCCTATCTCTGGCCATCTCCTATTCACCGTGTCTCCTATCTCTGGCCATCTCCTATTCACCGTGTCTCCCATCTCGGGCCATCCCCCATTCACCGTGTCTCCCCTCTCGGGCCATCTCCCATTCACCGTGTCTCCCATCTCGGGCCACCTCCCATTCACCGAGTCTCGTATCTGTGGCCATCTCCATTTCATCGTGTCTCCCATCTCGGGCCATTTCCCATTCACCGTGTCTCCCATCTCGGGCCATCTCCATTTCATCGTGTCTCCCATCTCGGGCCATTTCCCATTCACCGTGTCTCCCATCTCGGAACATCTCCATTTCACCGTGTCTCCCATCTCGGGCCATCTCCCATTCACCGTGTCTCCTATCCCGGGCCATCTCCCATTCACCGTGTCTCCTATCTCGGGCCATCTCCCATTCACCGTGTCTCCCATATCGGGCCATCTCCCATTCACAGCGTCTCCTATCTCGGAACATCTCCATTTCATCGTGTCTCCCATCTCGGGCCATCTCCCATTCACCGTGTCTCCCATCTCAGACCATCTCCCATTCACCGTGTGTCCCATCTCAGGCCATCTCCCATTCACCGTGTCTCCCATCTCGGGCCATCTCCCATTCACCGTGTCTCCTATCTCGGGCCATCTCCCATTCACCTTGTCTCCTATCTGTGGCCATCTCCATTTCATCGTGTCTCGTATCACGGGCCATCTCCCATTCACCGTGTCTCCTATCTCGGGCCATCTCCATTTCATCGTGTCTCCCATCTCGGGCCATTTCCCATTCACCGCGTCTCCCATCTCGGAACATCTCCATTTCACCGTGTCTCTGGCCATCTCCCATTCACCATGTCTCCTATCCCGGGCCATCTCCCATTCACCGTGTCTCCTATTCCGGGCCATCTCCCATTCACCGTGTCTCCTATCTCGGGATATCTCCCATTCACCGTGTCTCCTATCTCGGGCCATATCCCATTCACCGTGTCTCATATCTCGGGCCATCTCCATTTCATCGTGTCTCCCATCTCGGGCCATTTCCCATTCACCGTGTCTCCCATCTCGGAACATCTCCATTTTACCTTGTCTCCCATCTCGGGCCATCTCCCATTTACCGCGTCTCCTATCTCTGGCCATCTCCTATTCACCGTGTCTCCTATCTCTGGCCATCTCCTATTCACCGTGTCTCCTATCTCTGGCCATCTCCTATTCACCGTGTCTCCTATCTCTGGCCATCTCCTATTCACCGTCTCTCCTATCTCTGGCCATCTCCTATTCACCGTGTCTCCTATCTGGGGCCACTAATAATATTTCAGCTGTAGGTTTGAAATTTGGCTACCAGCAGAAGTACTTTCGTCAAATTAGTTCGTCTCGCAGGTCTTCTATGACCTCATCGTTTCAATTTTTTTCCCCGGAGCGGAGAGGGGTTGGGGGAGGTCAGAGCATCGGGAATGTCCTATAAATCAACACGACAGCCATAGTGTCTCCGGTGGTAGTGTCCGTTAACCTCACCCAGACTATCTGACAGATCACTGCTTCGTTCCCCTCCTTTGGTCCAGATTGGTAATATGTAATGAATTTATAATATAAGATATATTTATGTTCATCATTCTCGTTGCAATGTATAAATGAACATCCATCCCTGTGGCGCTATAAATAAATTTTAAAAAAAATTGGTTGTTGAAAATAGTAGCCCAATGCGTATGTTTTTTTTTTTTTTTTTTTTTTTTTTTTAAAGTCTTACGGCTGTAACACTGTAACATTTCGGCGGCCATTTGTTGTATGCTCATCTGGTAAAAAATTTTTTGGAAAGGTGTGTGTTTTCTTTTTCCTTCTTTTTTTTTTTTTTTTTTTTAAAGAAATTTTTTACATTTTTGTATTTTTCTGATAAACACTATGTGGCTGCATTTTTTGTTTATAAAGTGAAATTTATTACTGAGAAACCATCGCTCATCAACAATTATCCCTGATTTAAAAAAAAAAAAAACTGCTTAATTGTTAAGTCTCACGCGAAACCCAAATGACAATGCGAGGAATCGGTCACTACACACATCCTTGACAATAAAAGAATATCGTCTGGGTAAAGCAGAAACCCTGTGTGCCATGAAAACAACAATAAAAAACCCCAAAAAATTCGCGAGTAACCTCCCCCACCTACCACAAACCCCCCCCCCCCCCCCACTGTCAATATAAAAACTGGTCTATGGTTTTACGATCTGTCCATCTGCGTATCCGGAAATTTGAGCGAAAGAAATTTCGTCGATGGAAAATTGATCGAACGGAAATTTGGTGGAATCTTTTCTTTTTTTTTTTAGTTTACACGTTAAAATTTTCGTCAAATTTTTTATTTTTTTTACAATATAGTCTAATGCGTCCAAAAAGAAATTTGACGAACATTTTAACGTGTGAACTGAAAAAAAAAAAAAAAAAAGATTCGACCAAATTTCCCTATCAATCAAATTTCCTTCGATCAATTTTCCGTCGACGAAATATCTTTCGATCAAATTTCCGGCAACCGTCCAACTGAGGATCTTTCCGAAAGAAATTGTTAAAAGTTTCTCTGTTTAAAAACAGTGCGTCGTGAACGTACGTTAGAAAGAATAGAAAATTATGGGAAGAATATTCAAAGACCTTGCCGGACGAATTTCCCTTTTTCTGCGAAGCTGAGTTTGTGGTGGGATGGTTGTTACAAAGGCGTACAACAAATATACAAAAGACAAGACAACGGTTAATTCGATAAGGAGTCATACAACCTCCCTAAAAACAAAGTTTTTTTCCCCCCCTATAAATCCTTTATTAAATGTAATATTGAAAAAAAAGGGGGCGGGTGGGTGGGTGGGGCTAAACATTTGACAAAACGCATTATATAAGAATCCCAAAAAACAGAGAATATAAAGAAGAACTTATTACTCTCCAAACTTGCGCTATTTAAAAACGAAATCCATTGAGCGCAGTTATCGGGAATTTTATTTTATCTTCCCTTAAAAAACAGAGGGGGGGGGGGGGAAGGGATTGTTGGGGGTTGGGGCTGAAAATTTGATATACTTTTTTTTGTATAAGTGCCAAGTTTCATCTCAGTAGGTTCACGGGAAGTGGGTCAATTAGCCGTACGAAGATTTCGCCAGCCAGCCACAAACGAAAGCGAAGTTAATGTAAAGTATTTTAAAAAAGGGTGAAAGTTATTTTCCGTAAATAAGACATTCCACCATATTGTTTTTATTCTACATACTCGATGAATCCTATAGAGCAGCGGTGCTCAACCTGTGGGTTGCGACCCCTTTTAGGGGGTCGAACCATCCTTCTCCCAGGGGTCGCCGAAGTCCATTGTAAAACACATGTACTCTACAGTTATGAAGTAGCAACGAAAAAATGTTGTGGTTGGGGGTTGCCACAACATAAAAAAACTGTATAAGAGGGATCGGGGCATTAAGAAGGTTGAGATCCACTGCTACAGAGCACTTTGAACCAATAATCGGCTTGAATTTTCCGTCATTTATAAAGATGACGTCAGTTGATAGCTGAGTTAGAGCACACGCTAGACTAGATCGTTGTTGGTTGTTTGACTTGATCATCGTTGGTTGTTTGACTAGATCATCGTTGGTTGTTTGACTAGATCGTTGTTGGTTGTTTGACTAGATCGTTGTTGGTTGTTTGACTTGATCATCGTTGGTTGTTTGACTTGATCATCGTTGGTTGTTTGACTAGATCGTTGTTGGTTGTTTGACTTGATCATCGTTGGTTGTTTGACTAGATCGTTGTTGGTTGTTTGACTAGATCGTTGTTGGTTGTTTGACTAGATCGTTGTTGGTTGTTTGACTTGATCATCATTGGTTGTTTGACTTGATCGTTGTTGGTTGTTTGACTAGATCATCGTTGGTTGTTTGACTAGATCATCGTTGGTTGTTTGACTTGATCATCGTTGGTTGTTTGACTAGATCATCGTTGGTTATTTGACTTGATCGTTGTTGGTTGTTTGACTAGATCATCGTTGGTTGTTTGACTTGATCATCGTTGGTTATTTGACTTGATCATCGTTGGTTGTTTGACTTGATCATCGTTGGTTGTTTGACTAGATCATCGTTGGTTGTTTGACTAGATCATCGTTGGTTGTTTGACTTGATTATCGTTGGTTGTTTGACTAGATCATCGTTGGTTATTTGACTAGATCATAGCTGCTTGTTTGACTTGATCATAGCTGCTTGTTTGACTTGATCATAGCTGCTTGTTTGACTGGATCATAGCTGCTTGTTTGACTTGATCATAGCTGCTTGTTTGACTTGATCATAGCTGCTTGTTTGACTTGATCATAGCTGCTTGTTTGACTTGATCATAGCTGCTTGTTTGACTAGATCATTGTTGCTTGTTTGACTTGATCATCGTTGGATATACACCAGCAGACGTAAGCTGATAGCGCTTGTATTGATGAATACCGAACCATTTACATACACACTTGTGATCCCTGAGCTTACTTAGCAGTCCCCCCCCCCCGGGTCAACCAGACAGGTGTACAACATCACCTGTCGCTTGTAATCTTCCCACTAAAGTATTTAGGACATCTGTCACACAAAACATCGCAGTCTTGGTATTTAAGAATATTATTCAGGTGTCATCAAGTTGTCTGTCACACAACACACCCTAGGCTTTGTTTTTTTGGGGGGTGCTATTCAGTTGCCACCGCGCTTTCTGTCACACAACCAATGGTAGGCTTCGTTTATTTTGGGTGCTATCCAGTTGCCACCAAGCTTTCTGTCACACAACCAATGGTAGGCTTCGTTTATTTTGGGTGCTATCCAGTTGCCACCAAGCTTTCTGTCACACAACCAATGGTAGGCTTCGTTTATTTTGGGTGCTGTCCAGTTGCCACCAAGCTTTCTGTCACACAACCAATGGTAGGCTTCGTTTATTTTGGGTGCTATTCAGTTGCCACCAAGCTTTCTGTCACACAACCCATAGTTGGCTTCGTTTATTTTGGGTGCTATTCAGTTGCCACCAAGCCTTCTGTTACACAACACACTTTTTGGGAAATATTCGTTTGCCATCAAATTTGTCTGTCACAACTTCACTGAACATTCATCTGAACAAGCAGGGTCTTAAACAATTCGCCACATTCTTCCACTCTCCCGTACACATCTCGTTTGCTTACTCTCTTCCATACACATCTCGTTTGTTTCCTCTCTCCCGTACACATATCGTTTGCTTCCACTCTCCCGTACACATCTCGTTCGCTGCACTGTGATATATTTTTTAAAATTGTTTTAATCTGATGACGATGCGTCTGGCGTATTTAAACGATAACACAAATCACTTAACACTCTTTTATCATAACTTAATAAATTTAAAAAAAAATTAAACTGGTCCAGTTTAAAAAAATGTCCGCCCTTTGTTAGACCAGTTATGTACGTGGCTGAAAATGAACGTGAGAGATGTGTAGACAAAAAAAACATTTATTTGGATCAGCAAAAAGAATCTTCTTTATTTCTGAGACAGATTCACATCTCCATGTTATGATGTCTTGTCTTCACTTGTAATAAATCTTTTAACGTTTTTTTTTTAAGTGATCATTTGAATATGTTGTGTAAATGTTACGGACACTAGCGCTTGTTGAATGTAACATTAATCATATAAAAATGCAATTTTTACGTTCCAGAAACGCCAGTATCCGTAACATTTACGCCATTTATTCTAATAATAACCTTTAAAAAAAATAAACTATTCACTATCTCATTATTTTAAACTGACTTGTTTATAAAATTGCTATAAAAATTATTTTTTCTGACACTTCCTCAACAACGAAATCTGCAAATTTCATAAATCTTCTTGCCAAAAATGTGTCTTATAATATTTCATTCTTAGATACGTTTTCGCTTGTGTGTTTTTGCGCGCCTGCTATACAGGCACAGAGTACATCTGAATGGGTGCCTAACGTACGTCTTTATATCTTGTGGAAGAACAGTGCCAACCTTTCAAATGTTTATATCTTGTGGAAGAACAGTGCAAACCTTTCAAATGTTTATAGCTTGTGGAAGTACTGCGCCAAACTTTTGTGTTTATATCTTGTGGAAGTACTGCGACAACCTTCCAAATGTTTATATCTTGTGGAAGTACTGTGCCAACCTTCCAAATGTTTATATCTTGTTGAAGCACTGTGCCAACCTTCAAAATGTTTATATCTAGTGGAAGTAATATGCCAACCTTCCAAATGTTGATATCTTGTGGAAGTACTGTGCCAACCTTCCAAATGTTTATATCTTCTGGAAGTACCGTGCCAACCCTCCAATTGTTTATATATTGTGGAAGTACTGTGCCAACCTTCCAAATGTTTATATATTGCGGAAGTACTGTGCGAACCATCCATGTGTTTGTATATTGTGGAAGTGGGTCTTTCGTTGCCTCTGTTATTTTTTTTTTTTTGTTATCGCCTATGTCTAACAGGGTCAATTTGATTAATAGCCACTCGAAATTTTCAAGATATTTAACCCAAAATATGTTACCACGTATAGAAAATTGTTCCAATCACTTCCATTCTCATGTCAAGACAACAAAACTACATCAAATGATAACAAGTCTGAATATATTGTTTAAAATCCATGTAAAAAAAAAACATAAACAAAAAAGAATAAATTTTAAAAAAATTGAGAAAAAATGAAATTGTTTTGGAAATTGTCATTTCAACAATGAGTTCGGGTAGGGAAAATGTGAATAGCCTTCCGTGTACAATTTGAAAATCATCATTCAGTTTTCTCCCCCTCCCCTGGACACGTGATCATTTCTGACCAATCAGAAGCATCAGAGCGACGTGACGTGATTGTGACAGGAAGATGAACGGTGTTATTGAGCGGCTCAGAACTTAGGGAGAACTGGCCCGAGTTATCGGACATGATCGTGTCTGCGTCTGACCACAACTGCCCGGTTTCAGATTTCTGTAAGCATTTCAGTGTAATGGGTGCTGGTCCGGGATCCAGTGATTTGGAGTTGAACGTTGTGGCAGGTCCTTGCTCAATGGAGTTTGGGGGGGGGGGGTGCGGCGGGGGGGCATGAGGGCTTAGGTCCCGGGCGGCGAAACACCTTAGACGTAATAATTAATGCGGTGGTCCAGCTACTTTTTCTTTTTTATTTTTTTCAAGTGATGAGCCATTTTATAAATAAATTATAAAAAAAAAATTAATGTCATGAAAGATTTGCAAAAATACGGTCCCCCATCTATTCCTTGCAAAATGACGTCATGCGGCTCCGGAGCCGTGGGGGGGGGGGGGGTTGCCGACCACCGTCCTGCTGCCACAGCTAGACAGTATGTAGATTGAGTGATGAACAAAGCTAGCGATTAACGCCTTAAGTATTAGCCGGTCCTTTAAAAAAAAAGTGTAAATTTTGACGATTTATCGCATTTCATTAAACATATAGGTTCTCAACCTTCCTAATGCCGCGACCCTTTAATTCAGTTATTCATGTTGTGGTGACACCCCCCCCCCCTTACGACCACACTATTATTTTCGTTGCTACATCAAAGCTGTAGAGTATATGTGTTTTCTGATGGTCTTAGGGGAACCCTGAGAAAAGTGCGATTCCCATATTGAGAACCGCTGATCTAGAAGATGACCCAGGGCGGAAAAGGGTGGGGGAGGTGGGGGGTAGGTGTTCATTTTTCGAAAGGGTTGGATGGGAAAGGGGGGTGGGGTCGTGTTACAGTAACGGTTCTAAAAATATGAAAGCGAATGAGAAGAGTGATACATATTTATCTCATGGTTCACGTCTGATTTAATTTCCCTTCAAACCTAAAAAAAATAGTTTATCCGCAAATTAATGTTGACCTTCTCTCTCTCACACACACAACCGATGTATTAGTAAAAGAAATGGGTGCCTGGCAGACCCACATAAACTTTATAGCCTTGGCAGCTGACCTCGATAGGAAGGCGTTAGGTGGCATTAACACGCTTAATCTGGAGTCGGTCCAGATAGAAAGGTCAAGGTGAGGTTAAGAATGGCCGTTATTCTTGTTTAAGTAGGTCGACCGCTTCGTTCGGGTTTGGTACATAGTGGATGTTCTTTAAAAAATTTGGGGAACTATAAACTTTTAGAGAGACGTATTTTCCTTTTGATAAGATAAATTGCCTTCCTTGTATGTGTATAATTGTTTATATCGGTAACAAGAATCTAAGTAATTGAGTCATTTCGACAAGACGAAAAAACACAACAAAAAAACCCACCAAAAATCAAACAACAACAAACAAACCAACAAACAATCCAACAAGCCAAAAAACCAACAAACAAACTAACAATCAATCAAACAAACAAACTAAATAACTAACTAACAATCAATCAAACAAACCAACAAATAAAACGAACAAACAAACAAATAATCAAACAAACAATCAAAAAAACAAACAATCAATCAATCAAATAAACGAACAAACAAACAATCAAACAAACCAACAAACAAATAAACATACCAAACATGCTACTGTCATAAGTCAGGTGTACATGTGAATTATCGTAACAACTTACCAGCCGCCTGAGAGGTCTTATGGGGTAAGACCTCAATCAGCCACTTCAAGGTCTCAGTGTCTCGCTTCAAGGTCTCACTGACTGGCCAAGAGGTCTCAATGACGTTCCATTAGGTCTTTAATAACCGCCGTAATGGATCTCCATAATCTCAAAAATCAAAATACATACTCTTCTATGAAAGCTTGTCTCTAACGCTACCAGATGGCGCAGATTTCACTAAATGAAATTCCCGATAACTGCGCTACGTGAGGTTCTCCAAAAAAAATTATCGCAAGTGCGTTTGGTGCATAATATTTTTTGTTTGTTTCACGGAAATACATGTAGTTGGTGAGATAAGTCTGTGGCAAAAAAGGCGGTGGATCATTAGTTCAGCGATGGTGTCGTGTCGGTAGGGGAAAAAAAAGTGGGGGGGGGGGGGGAATGTTACAACTAATTGGGTATCTGATGAAGTGCGCTAATTAAATGCATGTTTTATCAAGTAACTTTAGTAAATGGGAAGTTCGCGCATTGCGGCTGTCATTTTTTTTGGACGTACTATAACTATTACGAAATATTAACCAACAAAACATAACCTTCCCAGCTATTCAAAATTTTTCTTATGCATCTCTAACACCGCGCGAGTAACAAAACGTGAAAAACATATTTTAAAAAACCCATTCATTAATTAAAATGACATAATTTATGAAACATCGCTTGTGGTCTTTCTCAAACAGTGAGATATTCCCGCCATTCCGCTGTAAGCTGTTTGGGATGTGAGAGTATTTCTCTAGCAGTGAGATATTCCCGCCATTCCGCTGTAAGCTGTTTGGGATGTGAGAGTATTTCTCTAGCGGTGAGATATTCCCGCCATTCCGCTGTACGCCGTTTGGGAAGCGAGAGTATTTCTCTAGCAGTGAGATATTCCCGCCATTCCGCTGTAAGCTGTTTGGGATGTGAGAGTATTTTTCTAGCATTTAGGAATTCCCCGCCATTCCACTCTAAGCTGTTTGGGATGTGAGAGTATTCTTACGCCATGCTACATCACCGTCATTTATGCGCATTCTAGGCATTTTTATATAGTGGCATCCTTTCTGGCTAAGGCGAGCTCGCTAGTCTATGGTTTAATGGGGGGTAAGGTAAAAAATACTGGCTGAATCACATCTGTGGACGCAACAGCAGTCCGGGACGCTGTGAGAATTAAACATTGGGATTACTATGTAGCGCAGACGTTGTTAGATTTGAATTAACGGGTGTTTTCTTCTTCTTTTGTTTTGAAGGTTTTCCTGACAATTCTTGTAACATTTTGATATTTTGACACCAGGAAGCGCACGACTTCTTCTAGATCTAGTCTCCCACTCCAGCCATATCTAGGCTGTTATCTATGTATATCCAGAGAGCTATCTATGTATATTTAGAATGTTGTCTAGGTATATCTAGAGTCGTATCTAGGTATATGCATAGGTTGCTTAAAGTGGGGGGGGGAGGGGTCCTTAGAACCAAATAGACAAAACCACCAGTAACATTAATATGAGTATTGGCTGCACCGTATGGCCCGTGTAAGGGTGGCCACTATGATATGTCATTGGGTGGCCGAGCGGTATAACTGTGGACTTGTGCTCAGCGCACACCAAAAATCGTGAACAAGCAACAACAACATCACCAGCACACCGGGCGGATGGTACGCGTTAACCCTCGGTGGCGACAGAGAAGGAAAGCTGTGACTTCAAACCCGAAGATGGAGTCCTTTAGGCAGTATGAAACTGACACAATGAAAATTCCGACGGCGCCCATGGTGCCAAGCCATATCATCCACACGTGATCTTTCCCTGTTGTTATCCAAATCCGTGGAAGGGCATGATTTTTCATCCTAGAAGCCAGCGTACCGTCCTAAAGAAAAATCACAGGCCTTGCCATTTCGTCTTGCGAATTCTACACCATCGTCACATTATGACGGACAGATGATCCCTTCTCTCCCCCCCCACCCCCCCTAAACAAATATAATAATTGTTACTCACGGTTACCATTTCACACTTTAATTAGCACACACCATGTAAAAAAAAAACTTCATTATAACATGCAAGGCTTTATAGCCACATATCCTCTCATCCCACCCCCACATATTAACTTACTCAGTTGATGTCCCAATGGATGGATTAACTCAAATATTTTTTTTAAAAAAGCATCCAACATCAAGACCTCTCTCACATTTCCATTTTGCGCTTTCGGATAAATGTCAGCACTGTGGTGCCGCCCATTTATTTTACAACCGACCATTAGTCGTGATCTCCTGTGGACAACTTCCGCCTTACATCCCCCACTCCCCCCCCCAAAAAAAACACAACGACCACGTGACAGATCGCCTGCTAAGTAACATTGTTTGAAAGGCGATTACTTTTAATAGGCGACGTCATCATACGAGTCGGCCGGAGGCTAAGACGCCATCACCAGGGAGCTTTCCCAGCCATTAGCTTTTAGAGCAGTTAGGTGTCTTTTTTTTTAAAATCCCCCCGGTGCCGGGGCAAAGTAGCGACATTTGATACACCGCCCGAGTTAAGCCGCCCCTGGAGCTCAACGGCTCGCGTCGAGGCGCGCTGTCGAATATATCCGTGTTTATTAATTCGTATGAAAGTGTTTGGAGCTGTGATTGAAACCTGAATGTGGATTGGGGGGGGGGGGGGGTGGAATGTATTTGTGTTTCGGAAATACGAGTGTGTGTGGGGGGATATGTGTATGGCGGGTTTGGGGGAATGTGTGTGTGTGGTGCGAGAACATGTTCTGTGGTGAGGGGGAATTTGTGTGGAGGGTGGGGACATTTTTGTGTGGTATGTGAGTATTAGTATGTGACGACTGGGAGATGTGTGTGTAAAAATAAAAAAGGGGTGGGTGTGGTGGATTTGAGTGTGCCTTGTAAAAATGTGTGTGTCTGTTTGCTGCACTCATCTGACGCACTGTGTCACGACACGTCATGGTGGCAGCTGTGTATTTAATTAACCCATAATTCCTCGGGGGGGAAATGTCGGCTAATGATTTTATCAAATGTGTTGCTTGATCTGAGCACACGACCGAAATGGGTTAATTAATAACTCTGCAGGACTAAAGGGTTAGTGTTATGTTATTCACACGAAAAAAACGGGTTTGTTAATTTATTCATACGAAAAAACGGGTTTGTTAATTTATTCACACGACAGAAATGTTTTTTTTTAAAATTTATTCACACGACATAAATGGGTATGTTAATTTATTGACACGACATAAAGGGTTTGTCAATTTATTCCTACGACATAAAGTTTTTAAAGTGTTTGTTAATTTTTTCACACGACATAAAGGGTTTGCTAATTTATTCATGCGACAAAATGGGTTTGTTAATTTATTCACACGACAAAATGGGTTTGTTAACTTATTCACACGACAAAAAGGGTTTGACCAGATGGGTTTGCTAAATTATTCACGGGACCAAAAAAAAAGGGTTTGTTAAATTAACTATAAATTAGTTGGACTAATCAGCTTCACTGCAAAATAAACCCTGCTGATAATTTTAAAAAGAAGCTTATTTCATTATTTAAACGGAAACGGAGCATGGGGTTATACTCTGTGTACAAAGTCTTTACTTTGTTTAAACCACATGAAAAAAAGAAAAAACAAAATACTTGAATGTAAGATCTCAAATAAGATTTTTCTGACAGGCGACGCGGCGTTTGACTGGAGGATATCATCACACGTGACGGGCAGAAGTCAAAACTATAACTGGACAAAACCCACCAGACGGAAAATGACGTATGGTTAGATGTCCCGTCCACTGATGGGGGGTGGGGAAAAAAAAGGGGGGGGGGTTTGAGATGCTACATGGCGTCGTAGAAGGGGGGTTCACTTTCTTTAATTAAATTTTGAGATAGCTAAACGGGCCGGGGGGGGGGGGAGGCGCGGTGAAGGTGAAGGGGGGAGTCTGCGATCGTGGGTGTCATCTGAAATATTCAGTATAATTTCTCCCCTCAACGTCTTCAGTTCACGTCTGCTGCTGGATTTCTGGCCTGGGCGTTAGAGACACACGAGTGCTTTCAATGATCGTCTGGTCGGGGACTGTTGGCTCAGAGCCATCGCGTGGGCATTGTATATTTAAAGGGATCAAAAGTTGTGGTTTTGAATATTAAAACTTTTTTTTTTTTAATTTTCAACTTTCAGTGCAGGCGGGAAGCAAAGCAAAAATAAAATAAAAAAAAAAAAATTAAAAAAAAAAAAATTAAAATTAAAAATGTCAGAAGTTCTTCAAAAGTCGCGTGACGGTTCTGGGGGAGTCGCCATCGATTCTCCACACCGACTCCGGATAAACGCACCGGAAATTTTATATTTACTAATCAATTTTTTCTTTAAAAAAATACAAAAAAAAAACAACGTTGCGCAATTAAATTAAACTGTCTGCTGTCCGTGTTTCGACACCTGCTGTTGTTTAATTCTACCATTCCTTGTAGTCGCCCTTACTCATTGTCTGCTGTCCCTGTTTCGACACCTGCTGTTGTTTAATTCTACCATTCCTTGTAGTCGCCCTTACTCATTGCCTGCTGTCCCTGTTTCGACACCTGCTGTTGTTTAATTCTACCATTCCTTGTAGTCGCCCTTACTCATTGCATGCTGTCCCTGTTTCGACACCTGCTGTTGTTTAATTCTACCATTCCTTGTAGTCGCCCTTACTCATTGTCTGCTGTCCCTGTTTCGACACCTGCTGTTGCGTATTTTTGACATTCTTGTAGTTACCCTCCTCGTTGTCCATGTAGTTTAAGAAATTACAAAAATGCGGATTTATGACGTCATTTGTTTAGCACGGGTTATCCGGTACTCGCTGACGGGTTTTGAAGATTTTTGTCAGGTTCATAGGCCTGTTACAAAATATCACATGTACCTGCCACAACAACATACTCCTCTTCATCTCAATCGTCACCCTCGACCCGAGCAACGTACCCCCCTACCCCCCACCTCCATTGCCCTAGTCAACTCACTGACTGAACTCAAAACCCACCCACTTTCGCCCACGTCATCTCTTCGTATCCATCCAGATAGGTAAGTAAGGCAGCCGCCTTGGTGACAGGTTCAGCGAACAAATCGTCTGACTTACAGTGACACGTACCCAGCACAGCTCAACTTGCAAAACAATTCAACAGTAATGGACGACAGCTATTTTCTTTTAATACGATGTTTTAACTTGGCTGTGATACAACAGTTCTGTTTTATCAAAGTGAACAAGAGTGTGAGAGATGGAGAGTGTGTGAGAGAGAGAGAGGGAGAGGAGAGGGAGGGATGGATAAGGAGGGAGGGATAAAGAGGGACGGATAAGGAGGGAGGTAGGAAGAAGGCGGGGAGATAGAGAAAGAGAGAGCGGGCAGAGGGGAGGGAGGGATGAAAGGGGAGAGAAAAAGAAAAAGAACGACTGGGAGAGAGGGGAGAGAAGGGGGAAGGAGGGGAGAAGGTATGTGAGAGCGAGAGAGAGAGATTTGTCGATAGGATGCATAAAGAATGTTAGTGTTCCTTTTCGGACATGTATTTGAAAAGTTCACATTCGTAGGTGTGCACCAGACACTCTTAAGTATGTGCACCAGACACTCGTATGTGCACCAGACACTCGTATATGCACCAGACACTCTTAGTAGTGTACAAGACACCAGTGAGTGTGCATAAAATGGACTTATTTTGTTAATCATATTCAACAGACACTCTTAAGTATGTGCACCAGACACCCGTAAGTGTGTGCAACAGACACTCGTAAGTGTGTGCACCAGACACCCGTAAGTGTGTGCACCAGACACTCGTATGTGCAGCAGACACTCGTAAGTATGTGCACCAGACACTCGTAAGTGTATGCACCAGACACTCGTAAGTGAATGCACCAGACACTCGTAAGTGTATGCACCAGACACCCGTAAGTATGTGCACCAGACACCGGTAAGTATGTGCACCAGACCCTCGTAAGTGGGTGCACCAGACACCCGTAAGTATGTGCACTAGACACTCGTAGGTGTGTGCACCTAACAAATAAACAACAACAACTGATGACATATTATAATAAAAGTAAAGGTAGAAAAAAATCTGTATTGCGTCTAGTAATTCCCTGAATAAGGGCTAAAGTAAGGAACAAGCTCATGTCATATTTAATGACATGAAAGATGGCATATTTAATGACATGAACGATGTCATATTTAATGACATGAACGATGTCATATTTAATGACATGAACGATGTCATATTTAATGACATGAACGATGTCATATTTAATGACATGAACGATGTCATATTTAATGACATGAACGATGTCATATTTAATGACATGATCGATGTCATATTTAATGACATGAACGATGTCATATTTAATGACATGAACGATGTCATATTTAATGACATGAACGATGTCATATTTAATGACATGAACGATGTCATATTTAATGACATGAACGATGTCATATTTAATGACATGAACTATGTCATATTTAATGGCATGAACGATGTCATATTTAATGGCATGAACGATGTCATATTTAATGACATGAACGATGGCATATTTAATGACATGAACGATGTCATATTTAATGGCATCAACGATGTCATATTTAATGACATGAACGATGTCATATTTAATGGCATCAACGATGTCATATTTAATGACATGAACGATGTCATATTTAATGGCATGAACGATGTCATATTTAATGGCATCAACGATGTCATATTTAATAACATGAAAGATGTCATATTTAATGGCATGAACAATGTCATATTTAATGGCATCAACGATGTCATATTTAATGACATGAACGATGTCATATTTAATGGCATGAACGATGTCATATTTAATGGCATCAACGATGTCATATTTAATGACATGAACGATGTCATATTTAATGACATTAAATTCACCATTATGTACTACAAAGCAACAAAAAATCTGAAAATTCTTCAATGAAATTGAAAAGGTTTAATCTGATACTGCACGTAATTATCTCCCTATATAGTAAGTTAACGATATAAAATACACGAATCTGTCAAGTCAAGACAGAATTGCGATGGCTCCGACATCACTGGCCGAGAAGAAATTGAGTCATTTTTTTTTATTTACTGGCAGTATCGCCCAACAGCGGTGTTGTGCGGTAAGTGAAATGTAAATTGTAACGTTTATATCTTGTACCTTTCATAGATGCAGGCGTGTAGGGTTCACTATAGTTCAATACTCGTAAACGTCAGCTAACACTGTAAGCTCACTGTAAGCTCACTGTAAGCTCACTGTAAGCGATGGCTTGCCGCTACTATTTCAACAATTCATTCTACGCCTCAAAAACTGCCCCCCTCTCTCTCTCTCCCTCTCTCTCTCTCTCTCTCTCTCACTCCCCCTCTCTCTCTCCCTCTCTCTCTCTCCCACTCCCTCCCTCTCTCTCTCTCTCCCTCTCTCTCTCTCTCTCCCTCTCTCTCTCTCTCTCTCTCTCTCTGTCTGTGCGAAGAAGCAACAGGGTCCACAAGAATAGAATACATAGCACTTTATTACATACTAAATATATCACATAATTCCTTGACATTGGAATAATGTTATAACAAGTATAGTTGTAATGCTGAGAATTATAGACATACACACAATTTCAATACTTCATCTAATATTAATTCAATAAATCCATTAGAAAAATCCCATATGTCTTCCTCTCACATTCACGTTACAAAGTTCACTTCCGTTCTAAAAAAAACATGAATTCTCCTTCTGCTACTAAAAATAGTTCCCTTTTCTTGTGTTATTCATTCTTCATATCATATCACAACACCATTGTGCCGTGAGAATAAATATAATTGCCGTGTGCAAAGATTTGTATAATTTGCATGATTATCACGGTCTGTCACAGAGATGACTAAACAAAATACTTACCGACACTTTAACCAGACAACAACAGCAGATATATTTATAAAAAATAATTCTATCAGCAATGTTGAATGCATCAATTTTAGATAGGTTGTTGTACGGAATTATGAGACAATTTGTACAGCAATTTGAGACAGTTTGTACAGCAATTGGAGACAGTTTGTAGGGCAGAGCTTTTCAAATAATCAACAGCATCTTCATGCGACACACTGAACGGTCTGGATGACACATTGGAAAGCGTGGATGACACACTGTAAAGTCTGGATGACACACTGGAAAGTCTGGATGGCACACTGGAAAGTGTGGATGACACACTGTAAAGTCTGGATGACACTGGAAAGTCTGGATGACACACTGGAAAGTGTGGATGACACACTGGAAAGTCTGGATGACACACTGGAAAGTCTGGATGACACACTGGAAAGTGTGGATGACACACTGGAAAGTGTTAATGACACACTGTAAAGTGTGGATGACACACTGGAAAGTGTGGATGGCACACTGGAAAGTATGGATGGCACACTGGAAAGTGTGGATGACACACTGGAAAGTCTGGATGACACACTGGAAAGTGTGGATGACACACTGGAAAGTCTGGATAACACACTGGAAAGTCTGGATAACACACTGGAAAGTGTGGATGACACACTGGAAAGTGTGGATGGCACATTGGAAAGTCTGGATAACACACTGGAAAGTCTGGATGACACACTGGAAAGTGTGGATGACACACTGGAAAGTCTGGATAACACACTGGAAAGTCTGGATGACACACTGGAAAGTGTGGATGACACACTGGAAAGTGTGGATGACACACTGGAAAGTCTGGATGGCACACTGGAAAGTGTGGATGACACACTGGAAAGTCTGGATTGTACACTGGAAAGTGTGGATGACACACTGGAAAGTGTGGATGACACACTGGAAAGTCAGGCTGACACACTGGAAAGTGTGGATGGCACACTGGAAAGTCTGGATGACACATTGGAAAGTCTGGATGACACACTGGAAAGTCTGGATGACATATTGGAAAGTCTGGATGACACACTGGAAAGTCTGGATGACACATTGGAAAGTCTGGATGACACATTGGAAAGTCTGGATGACACATTGAAAAGTCTGGATGACACACTGGAAAGTCTGGATGACACATTGGAAAATCTGGATGACACATTAAAAAGTCTGGATGACACACTGGAAAGTCTGGATGACACACTGGAAAGTGTGGATGGCACACTGGAAAGTCTGGATGACACACTGGAAAGTCTGGATGACACACTGGAAAGTCTGGATGACACATTGGAAAGTCTGGATGACACATTGGAAATTCTGGATGACACATTGGAAAGTCTGGATGACAAATTGGAAAGTCTGGATGACACACTTGAAAGTCTGGATGACACATTTGAAAGTCTGGATGACACACTGGAAAGTGTGGATGGCACACTGGAAAGTCTGGATGACACACTGGATAGTCTGGATGACATATTGGAAAGTCTGGATGACACACTGGAAAGTCTGGATGACACATTGGAAAGTCTGGATGACACATTGGAAAGTCTGGATGACACATTGGAAAGTCTGGATGACAAATTGGAAAGTCTGGATTGTACACTGGAAAGTGTGGATGGCACACTGGAAAGTCTGGATGACACATTGGAAAGTCTGGATGACACACTGGAAAGTCTGGATGACATATTGGAAAGTCTGGATGACACACTGGAAAGTCTGGATGACACATTGGAAAGTCTGGATGACACATTGGAAAGTCTGTATGACACATTGGAAAGTCTGGATGACACACTGGAAAGTCTGGATGACACATTTGAAAATCTGGATGACACATTAAAAAGTCTGGATGACACACTGGAAAGTCTGGATGACACACTGGAAAGTGTGGATGGCACACTGGAAAGTCTGGATGACACACTGGAAAGTCTGGATGACACACTGGAAAGTCTGGATGACACATTGGAAATTCTGGATGACACATTGGAAAGTCTGGATGACACATTGGAAAGTCTGGATGACAAATTGGAAAGTCTGGATTGTACACTGGAAAGTGTGGATGACACACTGGAAAGTCTGGATGACACACTGGAAAGTCAGGATGACACACTGGAAAGTGTGGATGGCACACTGGAAAGTCTGGATGACACATTGGAAAGTCTGGATGACACACTGGAAAGTCTGGATGACATATTGGAAAGTCTGGATGACACACTGGAAAGTCTGGATGACACATTGGAAAGTCTGGATGACACATTGGAAAGTCTGTATGACACATTGGAAAGTCTGGATGACACACTGGAAAGTCTGGATGACACATTTGAAAATCTGGATGACACATTAAAAAGTCTGGATGACACACTGGAAAGTCTGGATGACACACTGGAAAGTGTGGATGGCACACTGGAAAGTCTGGATGACACACTGGAAAGTCTGGATGACACACTGGAAAGTCTGGATGACACATTGGAAAGTCTGGATGACACATTGGAAATTCTGGATGACACATTGGAAAGTCTGGATGACAAATTGGAAAGTCTGGATGACACACTTGAAAGTCTGGATGACACATTTGAAAGTCTGGATGACACACTGGAAAGTGTGGATGACACACTGGAAAGTGTGGATGACACACTGGAAAGTGTGGATGGCACACTGGAAAGTGTGGATGGCACACTGGAAAGTCTGGATGACACACTGGAAAGTCTGGATGACATATTGGAAAGTCTGGATGACACACTGGAAAGTCTGGATGACACATTGGAAAGTCTGGATGACACATTGGAAAGTCTGGATGACACATTGGAAAGTCTGGATGACACATTGGAAAGTCTGGATGACACATTGGAAAGTCTGGATGACACATTTGAAAGTCTGAATGACATACTGGAAAGTCTGGATGACACATTGGAAAGTGTGGACGACACATTGGAAAGTCTGGATGACACACTGGAAAGTCTGGATGACACACTGGAAAGTGTGGATGACACACTGGAAAGTCTGGATGACACAATGGAAAGTGTGGATGACACACTGGAAAGTCTGGATGACACAGCAGGGTGTGGGACACAGGGTTTAGGAAAAAAAAGACAATTATTTATTTTAAAAAAAATCCTAATCTCTGAAGCCTCAGCTGTTAATGCATATTGTAATGTGCCGCCTAATGAATATAGCATTGCGCCGCTTATAGAATATTGTATTGTGCCGCAACAGGAACTGAGCTACGTACTTCCACCGTGTTTCACGTGGTGTGTGTGTGTATGTGTGTGGGAAATTCAAAATATTGGCAAAGGATATGATACTGTTTCGTCTCAACCGCATCGCTGTAACGCCTTCACAGTTGTTCACACGCCAGAAACAACTTCGTAACACTATTTGACATTCTTTGGGTTTTTCTTGATGATCGATACCATGATGGAGACATATATTGACAAACGCAGTTTGGTTTTGTTTTTCAGTGTGCGTGTGTGTGTGTGTTTGAGTGCGAGTGTTCCTCTGTGTGTGTGTTTGGTGTAGGGGGACACTCGTCTGCATGCTCCCCCCACGTAGTGCACAAATGTCAAATCTACATGTTTCCATAGCGATCCGCCATCAGACACGGTTCATCTTCATAGTCAGAAGAAATCCAAGGGATCTCAAAACGTATGTACCCTGAACCAGATTGTATTCTGGGCGTGCTTGTGTAAAATTCAATGAAATAGTTTATTTTGTTTCGTCTGCACCATGAGGTTAGACAGGCTGTCGATCTCTGACGCAGGGAGTTTGTAAAAATTTGAAGTAAAGGTGCTGAAAGATGACAGCAGTCACGTAAAATTACATAAAATTGATTTGCCAGAACAAAGATAAGAATACGGATTTTAATAATTTAAAGAGAATATTCTGAAAATATTTATGATACCTTAAAAATAATTAGATTACTTCGTCTTTGGCTTACTCTGTAGTTTAGTAGCACAAGGTCTTCTCGACAGAAAGTGTAAACAAAGTTTTCCCTGCGCTGAACGAAAAGAAACAAACGAACAACCAATTTGATAGGTTTATAAAGGAAAAAAAACGGACTTTAATTTTGACTCAATGGATTATGCTTTCTGGTCAAGAGTGTGTGAGCGGAAATCCATCGTTTTAATAAATGTATTTCGTTTCATAAAATTGCGATCCAGTATTGCTAGTAATTTGATCAGTTGTTTTTACTCGTGGCCTACGAGTGACGGCAACTTGTTAGTTAACAAGTCTGTACACCGCTGTGATCTGTCCAAGAGAGAACGATCTGGGGAGTTGAAAGGCAACATTTTGAGGGGAGTTGAGAGCCAACAGTTCGGGGGGGGAGTTGAGAGCCAACCTTTTGAGGGGAGTTGAGAGGCAACCTTTTGAGGGGAGTTGAGAGCCAAAAGTTACGGGGAGTTTAGAGACAACATTTTGAGGGGAGTTGAGAGCCAACAGTTCGGGGGGGAGTTGAGAACCAACCTTTTGAGAGGAGTTGAGAGCCAAAATTTACGGGGAGTTAAGAGGCAACATTTTAAGGGGAGTTGAGAGCCAAAATTTACGGGGAGTTGAGAGCCAACATTTTTGAGGGGAGTTGAGAGCCAACAGTTTGGGGGGAGTTGAGAGCCAACCTTTTGAGAGGAGATGAGAGCCAAAAGTTACGGCGAGTTGAGAGCCAACATTTTGAGGGGAGTTGAGAGCCAAATGTTTTGGGGAGTTGAGAGCCAAGATTTTGAGGGGAGTTGAGAGCCAACAGTTTGGGGGTGGAGTTGAGAACCATCAGTTTGGGGTGAAATGAGAGTCAACATTTGGGCGGAATTGAGAGCCACATGTAATAGTCTCGTTGCAAATCATTGACCCCCCACGATTAGGGGGTGAAGGGCCACAAATGGGCTCAGAGGGATACTCGAGTTAGGGGCAGTGGGACCTGGGTCGTGACAGGCGCGATGTAACTTTTTTTTTTTTTTTGGTGGCGGTCTTCTCTTCCTTCCAACGATCGAGCACAGGCCGGTCATACAAGATTCGAACATACATTTATAACCTTGAGTATATATCTTGATTTATTGTCTTTGCCACATATCTTACACGATTTTGTCCAGCCTGTTTATAACAACCCTCTGATTTATAGAATCTGTTGACTTACTTTGTCATCCTTGAGTTTTAAACAATTTAACGATACTTATTATCTTATTTGTATAGAAATGTCAAGTAAATTCGCAAAATAAAAAAAAAGATACTTTTTTCTTTTGATCAAACCTATGTCTGAAAAATAGATTGTTTGAGTAAATCTGCTTAGCTGTTAGACGATTACAGTTACGGGGTCAACTCACTCCTTGGCTAGAAAGGTTCCCAGTGCCGGAACGACTGTAATTGTTGTAATGAGAAGGGCATACATCTCTGGTGCAGCTAGGGTTTTTAATGATGTAAGGAAACATAACTCTCGTCGTGCCATTTCGTTTTATAAGTCGATCGGTCATGATTACACTTACACTTACACTTTCCGACCCTAATGGGATGCCTAGAATCTTGGATTTTTTATTTTTTATATCGGGCCTAAAATATTTTGTTTCCCCCGAGTGGGAGGAATTTTTTAAAACAAGATTCTTCTCCATATTTCTTCATGTTTCATTGAATAAAGGGCGAGGATGACGCAGATGCGTAGCGGGGGTACAGATGTACCCGGGCGCCAGCAAGTTAGGGGCGCCAAAATGTGCTTTGGTATTATTTTATTGATGAAAATAATGTGTTCGAGAGTTGAAAAAAGGAAAATAGGGCCATTTAAAATAAATCTTGTCCCCGGGCGTCAAACACTCTAGCTACGCCTCTGGGATGACGTCATATATTGGAAAATGTGTAGAGTATAAATTGAGGAGTCTTTCATTAGTTTAACGAAAAATAGATCATACAATTTTTAAAAAAATGTGATATGTTGGCAACTAGCATTTCAAACAGTGAAGTTTTTTATTGTGTAATATGCAGGGGGGGGGGGGGGGGGAAATTGTACTTTAATGAAACTATTTCTGCTTTAGTGAGACAACCTCGACATTAGTAAGACTATTTAAACTCAGTGAGACTATTTCGTTTAGCATAGTGAGACTACCTATTCTGTAGTGAGACTGATTCTAACCGTAGTGAGACAGGCCTACTGTATCCAGGCAGTCCTACTGTATCCAGGCAGTCCTACTGTATCCAGACAGTCCTACTGTATCGAGGCAGCCTTACTGTATCCAGGCAGTCCTACTGTATCCAGGCAGTCCTACTGTATCCAGGCAGTCCTACTGTATCCAGACAGTCCCACTGTATCCAGACAGTCCTACTGTATCCAGGCGGTCCTACTGTATACAGGCGGTCCTACTGTATCCAGGCGGTCCTACTGTATCCAGGTGGTCCTACTGTATCCAGGCGGTCCTACTGTATCCAGGCGGTCCTACTGTATCCAGGCGGTCCTACTGTATCCAGGCGGTCCTACTGTATCCAGGCAGTCCTACTGTATCCAGGCAGACCTACTGTATCCAGGCAGTCCTACTGTATGCTTCACTTTGTTTGGGTTTACATTTAAACATCACGTGACATATGTAGAACGAAGGTAAATTCATTTCTTTTTAGAAGTGGGGAAAAAGGGGGGGGGGGGTAAATGATTTTTAAGTTATTTATAGAATATAGTTGTCTCTTTCATTATCAGTGGCCGTAATGATAAGCCTTCTAACGCTTTAGCACCACTTATCTTGGTGGTATCCCCCACCTCGCGATGGTGTTGTTTATCATAAGACGGTGCCATGCTGAGATAGTCATCAATTTATCGGAAGAGCCCACTGCTTAAGTGCTTTGCCTATTCTTCAATAAGTGAAACTGTCTACCTACGGTATCATTGTGAGGCACGCCAGGCCACATCCCCCACCCCCGCCCCACTAAAAAAAAATCCCACAAAATCTTACGTCTGTCGACCGCCTGCTGAATAGTCTTGGTTATCTCCTCCTAGCCCACCTTGCTCTTATGTGGAAAAAATATGGTAAGGAGAAAACACACAGTCACGTTTTAAATCAATTTTTTTATTTGTTTTTTTTTTACTTCTGTCTCCGCCGCTGGAAATTTGATGCGTGTGTGTGGTTTGATTGACTTGCAACAGGTGAATGTTGCGTGAAAATGATGGGTCGTCTGGTGACTTGGCTGATGGACACATTTGTGACCCATATATATATATATATATATTATTATTATTCTTTTATAACCGCATGATTTAAATAACATACCAAGATCATGTTTTAGGACTGAATATGTGACGTCACTCGCGCCCCACACATTGCGATCACGAAAAGATCTCACGGTAAACAAAAGCTTCGCAAACTAATCACCCTTTTTTCGTTTTTTTTCCTCTCCGGATTTAAACTTGATCCAGAGTTGGAAACATCGACTCCAGAAACGTGTTACGCTATTAACAAAGCCATTTAAAAAAAAAAAAAAAAATCTTGTACCCTGGGAATGGGCGTTGTCTTAATCGTGTACCTTGGGAATGGGCGTTGTCTTAATCGTGTACCCTGGGAATGGGCGTTGCCTTGTGTTATTAATGCTATAACTTTTTACCAGCAATTTCATAGCTTCCTTTTGTTGAGCTCTTCAGCGTCCTCTTCATCATCATCATTCCGATGCAGTGTCCCTTTTGTCACGTTCTCTTCTGCCTGCGACCATGGGGGAAGAATTTACATTCCGCAGCTGTTCCTTGTTGGTGTATATATATTGATGCTTTTTCTTTTTTTTTTTTTTTTTTTTGGTTGTTAGTTGAGGCGTATGCCATGAAGTTCCAGACAACGAAAAGGTGATGTTTTCTTGTCTCTTTTGGATGTCTGCAGAGGTGGCGCATGATGTACTGTGGGGGTTCCCCCTACTCCCCCCCTCCCGGATCATTATTCTTTGTTTTTGTTGTTGATGTTGTTAACCTGAAAGCCATTAAAGGTCATTTGGCTTAGGCGGAAGTTTTGACCTTCAGTGCTTGGTGTTCATTATCGTGTGAGAGTTTGTTTTCTCTCTAGAACCAATGGAGGCGATTGTTCATCATTCTGTGTGCCAGTATTTTCCAAAGCAGGAGCTTACGGATGTCCGCCTGTAGCTTTTAGCCTCATCTGCAGCCTTTCCCTTTTAAAATCCTTTTTATTGACTTCGCTCTTCTTCGGTGTTGGCTGGGTGGCGCAATCTTCGGACCGCTCATCGACCCACTTCCCGTCAGCCTATCAAGCTGAAACGTGGCACATAGACTCGCTGCCGATGGCAACACATTCCGTCAAATGTCCATCTCAATTGTTCGCCATTGTTGTTGCCGGAAGTTAGGTTTCCCAAAGCCAATCTTACAGGAAGTAAAATCATTTGTGTATCAGTAATTCGAAAAATAAGATTTTAGCAGACTAAAATATTTTGGAGACATGTAAAATATAAGAAATAAAGAAAAAGAAATGCAGGGAAATTGAGGACCATTATTGAAAGAGTATTTTATTGTCCGTTTATTTATTATTGTTTATTGAATCAATCATGGGCGTTCGGAGTGGGGGGGGGGCTGACCCCACACCCTAGAGTTTCATCTTCAGAGAGCACCCGGTCGTCATTTTTCATGCAAAATGTGTGCTTTAATATATATGGGGAGTGGGGGGGGGGGTGTGAGGGCGCCTACATTCAGGCTCCGCCCTTGGTGAAGATTTTGCTTTCCACAATCCTGATGACAACGCATGCGTTGTTTATGACAATTCATGTGTTAATTATGACAGTGAGCAAAGTTATACATATCTGTCAAGCCAAAGTATGCGTTGATCATGGCAAAGCTTAAAAGACCTTTCATGAATATAAAGACACATGACCGAACCTGATATACTCTTGAAATCCAAGTCACAGTACTTTAACTCCCACCGGGTGGAAGCATTTAGGGACTTGTTTTAAATTTAAAAAAGGGTGGTCGTGTGGGGGTAAGGTGATTCCTGAATTTATTACATTGTAAAAAGAAACAACAACAGAAATATCCAGAAATAGTTTGTGCCGACGCACATCTATCTTTAAAAAAAAACAAAAAAACTATTAAATTTAAATTTATTGCTATTGCCGAGAACATTAATCCCGGGGGGCGGGAGGGGGGAATCTATTTGTAAGTTATCACCCATTAAATAATCATGGAGCAAAAGATATCTCTTAGCAAAGCCGATGTTAAGCATGTCCTCGGAATGACTTCTTAAGAACTCAGGTAGGCTAAAAATTTATTTTAAAATAGATGCTTACGTAAACCTAGTTTTTGATTTTAAAAAAGTTAACAGCGAAATCTCACTAGAATCTTTTAGTGTAAAGTTGAAGCGCCGACTCCAATGCTTCAACTTTACACTAAAAAAAAGATTCTAATGAGATTTCGCTGTTAACTTTTTTAAAATTTAAAAAAAAAAAAAGTTAACAGCGAAATCTCATTAGAATCTTTTTTGTGTAAAGTTGAAGCGCCGACTCCAATGAGGGATTTATGGACAAAAATATCTTTTAAGTGAACACAACACATTAACGCTTTATCCAAAAAATAACCCATAAAAACACAACACATTAACGCTTTGTCCTAAAATAACCGACACACAACACATTAAAGCTTTGTCGGAAAATAACCGAAACACAACACTTTAACGCTTTGTCCGAAAATAACCAACGGGCAAGCTATTAATATGTCTCGTCAAGGAATCCTGTATTTTTAATTTAAAATGACCCACTCTTATGTAACTTGATGAGTTGTGTCCGGGTGAGGGGTGGGCTCAATGTGTTTGAGGACCCTCTTTCGTAACCCCTGTCCAGTCCGGTCCCTGGTCTCAGATACATTGTGTTGATATGGGGCATTCATACAGCCTTCAGCGAGCAAACAAACTATAAGCCTGCATTTCACGGCATCTTAAAAACAAAGCTGATATGATTGCTTTAATTCGAGGGGGGGGGGTCTTTTGATCAGAGGCGTAGTTAGGGGGGGGGCCTCAGGGGGGAAGATGTCCCTGGGTGCCAGACTAGTTAGGGGCGTCAAAATGTAATTTGAATATTATTTTATTGATGAAAATAATGTGTTGGACAGTTGAAAAAATAAAAGAAAGGGAGGCTCTTTAAATTAAGGGTGGCCCCGGGCGCCAACCCCTCAAGCTACGCCATCTGCTTTCGAATACCACTTAAATACGCCCTGTGATCCACACCTCGGACGCGTTTCTTAGACTTCAGGTCCCTGTGCTATACATTGCATGTCCCCCTAAACAAATTTACAGAGTGTCTAATGATTTATAATATATAGTTTCAAAAATGAACTAAGCTTACGCAGTTAAACATCGCAGATGCCGTGAGCTTAAATCTCTATCCCGGCAACCTGAAAAAGAGTGTTTCAACTATCTTTTTGACCCAAAAGCAATTTGCAGAAAGGTGTCACTAAACGAGCATGTGTTGGATCGCGGTTTCCAAACTGGGGCACATGTGTCAAGGGAAATAGTTTAACAAAAAAAAAAAAAAAAAAAAAAAAGACTACACCAAAAAAACTTGCTTTTGCCATTCTCTGGTTAATATTTGTTTGTATGTCAATTTAGCGCTATAAGCGGAATTTGAAAGATAAAAAAAACCATACTAAAGCTACCACAAGGTTCAATGTTGCGAAAAAATAAATTTCCCGATAACTGCGCTAAATGAGGCTCTTAAGAATAACGTAAGTTAGTTTGGTGCGTAACTTTTTTTGTCTTTTTTTTTTTGTTGTTGTTTTTGTTTTAAACATTTTTTTTGTAATAAATCTTTGGTTGGGACATTAGAATATTATTAAAGTTCAGAGGGCGGTGGCGTATCGGGCAGGGGTAGTGGGGGGGGGGGGGTTATAGCACAATTGGGAAACGTATAAAGTGCGTTACTTGGAAACATGCCCCGTCGAGTAACTTTAGTAGATGGGAAGTGCGCGCATTGTTTGGCGGGCTATGCCTATAGTAAATGGACTAATATTATTACTAACTGTTTTGATCCGAGATTATTCAACTGAACGTGGTAAAAGCCTCGAAGGAAACCCGTTGATGGCCGACGGTAAGCACAAATATAGCATTGAGTTTTATGTTGTATAAAAAAAAAATGTTTTAAAAAAAAAAGCTAAGAAACAAAAGATACAAGGTAAGATTTCTGTTAAAATCATAAAATTTAAGATAAGGTCTTGATGACATTTTCCCAGCTTCATCCTGTAAACAAACATGCACAGATATGTATGTTCACACGTAAATGGACAAAGTGTGTGTTTGTGGGGGGAGGGGGGGGGCTCTTATCTTTACCTGGAGATGATAGGTTTTACTAAATATTTCGTCCCACGTTCCATCACCACATATAGACTATTCAAAATGACTCATTTGAAAACATAAGTGTACACTGTACACACTTATATGAAAATAGGTGTACACTGTACACAATCATATCAAAATAGGTGTACACTGTACACACTCATATCAAAATAGGTGTACACTGTACACACTCATATCAAAATAGGTGTACATTGTACACACTCATATCAAATTCTGTGTACACAGTACACACTCATATTAAAATCGGTGTACACTAAAAAGCATTAAAAGAACTCATATATGATTGCTATTTTTCTTGGTTTTCCGAAGACCACTTAAAATAACTCTATGAGACATAGATGTACACTGTACGCACGCATAGTAACATAGGCGTACACTGTACACATTCATATAGACTAAGACGTACACACTCGTAGAGGCGTACTTGTGCACTGTAGCTGTGTGCAAGAATTGTGTGGGTGAGTGTGGTGTGGGTAAGTGTGGTGTGGGTGAGTGTGGTGTGGCTGAGTGTGGTGTGGCTGAGTGTGGTGTGGGTGAATGTGGTGTTGGTGAGTGTGGTGTGGCTGAACTATTGTGGGTGAGTGTGGTGTGGGTTAGGAGTGGGGTGTGGGTGAGGAGTGTGGTGTGGGTGAGGAGTGTGGTGTGGGTGAGTGTAATGTGGGTGAGTGTGGTGTGGGTAAGTGGGATTTTGGTGAGTGTGGACATTATATGTGCGTAATATTTGACATTATGTGGAGGAGTATTTATTGTATGTGTAAGCGTCAGTAGTATCTGTGAGTGTGGGTAGTATCTACGAGTCTGTGTAGAAATCTATGAGTGTTCGAGTGGTACCTGTGAGTCTTTATGCATGTGTGTAAGTAGCATCTGTGAGTGTGGGTAGTATGCGTGTGGGTGGCATCTGTGTGTGTGTGGGTGTGTGTGTGTGGTATCTGTGAGTGTGTGTAGGAGTGTGTCGACTATACGCGTGCGAGAGGGTCAGAGGCACGAGCGGAAGACATAAAGAAACAGTATATTGACAGGATGTCGCGGGACGCTGCAGTCGTGAGCTATCTCCCTATCGGATCGGTTAGCCACGCGAGATGTTCAAGGCTGGGAGAGATGGTAAACAACCCCCCCCCCCCAGCAAAGTCTTGCCGCCATGACGACCAGAAGGAGCGCAGATGAAGAAAGGAAAACTCGACGGCAGCAGACAACATTCTGATGGCAAACAAAAACTAGTTTGGCTTAGACAGTTCTTTCAAATACCGACTCCTTGAGTTAGACGGTCTGAAGGAAACAAACTGTTCACACGCATGAATTATCTTTATTACCAGCTGAACTGTAAATATCGTATACATTCATTAAGTCGAATTTTCCATGGCGTAACTCCACTGGCATAGGGAAAAAAAGGGGGGGGGGGAAGCGCGGAGCCAGGGGCATCACTTTATTGCTCTGTATCGAGGAGCGGCATTTACTGCCGAGTTTTTTTTGTTTTTTTTTTGGAAGGGGCGGTAAAAAAAATTTCCCGCCCCGGGTGGCACTTACCCTAGCGACGCCACTGGGTGTAGCCTACATCGGTAACATTTATAGCCGCGACTCACTTCTAAGGCGTTCCGCTCTTATTACCCGAATTCCGTTACTAAAAATAAAATTCGCAGCCCTTTTTGGGGGGGGGGGGGATGTGTACTGTTGTTGTTATTGAAATATTTCCAGCTCAAGCAGTTCTAAAAAAAAAAAACTTTTAAAAGTAGGACGAATGCATAAAAAGAAAAATATTTCGTGTGGAAGTCGAACCTGTTAATTGCATTCATTCTTGTTTATCCAGCAAGTCTCTAAACTTAATTCAAGGTTGTTGCCAGTCTTCAAAACGCGGTCTATTCTGACTCAATCAATAGCATCTGAAGACGGGTGAGTCCATACACGGGAAGATGTTTTGTGGTGTCGACTTTTAAGAATTTTGATGAGCTTAAGGGGGGAATTAATGAGACGCAAATTAGTGTCCATGAGCAGGTGCGTGTTGCGGAAACTGGAAATATCGACGCTTTCCTGACCTTTTACACCGTTAAGACAAAAGTTTATTTCAGCGAGTCTCTAGTTTTTGTGGAGAGGGGCCCTGGGTTATGATGGCTATCGGGGTAGTTGCAGCCGATCAAAAAAGGCGAACGGTTGGGGGGGGGGGGGAGTCTGTAGATGCCAACCCTCGATATGTATAGAAATAGTGATGCCCGTGCGGACAAGTAGAAAGAGGATTGTGATCCCCCCCCCCCCTTTTTATCTTTGTGAAACACGTTGCATTTTATGTGTAATTCACTATTAAGGTCCTAAATTGAGCCCATTTTGCGCGCCCCTCTAGGGCTTGCAACCGGATGAGTGCCCTATCTGTCCCACCCCCCCCCCCCTCCCACAGCCCTGGTCACAGTAGACTCCTGGGGGACAGCGGCATTGGTTTATTATTTCAAACGTATGAGTCTAATAGCAATTGAGGTTGGGAGAGAAAAAAAAAGGGGGGGGCTATGAATGCCGGGTATTACATTGCTCCACCTGTCTTACCAAAACCATATCACCATTTACAGGCTGGAGGAGGAAGGGGGTGGGGCTCTCACCCTGTAGTCCACTGACCCTTTTGGGGTCCATGAAAATGTTGCAGAGGGTCTTAAACTGCTTCTCACTGTCCTATCATATTATTTGCATTTTTAAAAAAAAAACTTTTTATTCTAAGAAGGAGACAGTACCACCTGCCTAAACCACGGGCCCGTGAACGCACGTTGAGCACCCCTCTCAACTATGCCTAAAGTACAGATATCTCATATCCCAGACTTTCTTTTATATTTAAGGTGAGGAGGACGCGCTCCTTACCAGTAAGTAAAAAGGCATAATTATTTTTATTCTTTTAATTTTTTTGTTTATAAAGTAAATTTTTTTAACATTAAAATAAAAATTAAAAAAACAGCCATTGCGACACATGCTTAGAAACACCATCATTGAATCCATCAGTGCGAAGACACAGAAACGTTTGGGACACACTCTTTATCAAATAAAGTTAACATTTTTTTAAAAAAATATTTTTTTTACGTGTTTGTTTTCTGCAATAGCGTCCACGCCAGTAATGAACTTTGTAGTCTCTAAGCAAACTGTTATTTTGTGTGTGCTCACTTCCACGCCAGCCATGAAACTTGTAGTCTCTAAGCAAACTGTTATTCTGTGTGTGCTCACGTCCACGCCAGCAATTAAACTTGTAGTCTCTAAGCAAACTGTTGTTCTGTGCGTGCTCACGTCCACGCCAGCCATGAAACTTGTAGTCTCTAAGCAAACTGTTATTCTGTGCGTGCTCACGTCCACGCCAGCCATGAAACTTGTAGTCTCTAAGCAAACTGTTATTCTGTGCGTGCTCACGTCCACGCCAGCCATGAAACTTGTAGTCTCTAAGCAAACTGTTATTCTGTGCGTGCTCACGTCCACGCCAGCCATGAAACTTGTAGTCTCTAAGCAAACTGTTATTTTGTGTGTGCTCACGCCCACCTGAATTCTAAGACATCAAATAATTTTGAAAAAAGAATAGTTTCCTGTACTAAACGATGCATGCAGTGCCGTAGCCGGTGGATGTTGTTAACACAAATCAATATGAAACCACTTCATTTCCGCCTAACATTTGTGGTCGTATTTTGTTGCCTGTTTGTGTTTAACAGCCCACCCCCCTCCCCAACCTCTCTCCCCCTCCCCCCTGTCTGTTGTTTTTCCAGTGAAGTTGTAGAATGTAATCATATAACGTAAGCTTGGGAACAAATAGTGGTGCATAAACCCCCCCCCCACAACACACACACACACACACATATACATACACACATATATATATACACACAGGCATAAATCAGACTTAATGAGCAGAGCATAGTTAGCAAGAAAATCTTTATCACTACAATAAAACACACAGATTTTACGACTGTTTTTTTTTTTTTTTAAACTGACTGATTTCAAGAAATAGAGATGTTACAAAATTGAATCATTTTAATGTCATTTAATTACACCCCCCACACCGGGGGCCTTGTCACTGGTCTTAAAGTGCAACAGTCACTCCCCCATTTCCCCAAGCATTGACAGTAGTCTTAATTCCTTTTAGATTTAGTGTTACAAATATTATTTCATTTTTTTGCCCTTCTACCAGCTTATAGTTCTTTTCTGTTCCTGGGGTTAAGTTAATACAGAATCATTTTGATATATTAATTATTTTTTATACATAAAATTTGTTTTGACCCCAAAAAGTGATGAGGTAATACTTTAAAAAATTGTATATTCTTTTATATTAACTTTTGTTCTTGTGTTTCTTCATGGGTTTGTGTGCAAGACCTTCGGAAGGCTAATGGACCCACTTCCCGTCACCCTATCGATCTGACACTGGGCATGTAGACTCCATGCCGATGGCTACACATTCAGTCGAATTTAAATCCCCGACCCACAAAATTCAGCTTTGACCAGATGTCGACAATTTCACGCAATAAATTACCCATAACTGCGCTAAATGAGATTCTTTTTTCCTTTATTTTTTTTAAAGCGGTAGTTTGTTTTATGCGTTATATTTTCCTTTTGTTTTACAGGAATAATTGGTGAAATAATTCTCAATTAAATAAGTATGATTGTGTTTGTTAAATTTGTATGTACAGCGTGGTGAGCCCAGCACTAGGCTGGGGTACCACGCTATAGAAGACTACCAATAATAATAATAATAATAATAATAATTTGAATATAAATATCGTTCATGGGTTATAAAAAAATATGCGGTTGCGAGCCTTGGGGGTGGGGGGGGGTGGGGGGGGGCGCTAACTGGGATTCTTATAAAATGTCAAATGTTAAACCCCAACCCCCATGGGTCGATACTACATTCTATAAAGAAGTGGTTCTCAACCTTATTAATGCCGCAACCCTTTAATACAGTCCCTCATGTTGTGGCTACCCCCAGCCATAAAACTATTTTTGTTTCTACTTCATAACCGTAGATTATATGTGTTTTCAGATGGTCTTGGGCGTCCCACAGGTTGAGAGCCGCTGCTATGTTAATTTAAATTTAAAATCCTATCTCTACAACGTAAGCATTTCTCAATTTCCCCTTATCGGCTATGACTCTTCATTACCGCTGTTGGTTCGGATTACAAGTACTGAATGAGATTTATGCTACATGGCTTTAAACAAACAAACAACATAATTATTAGTTGATCACCAGGTGAAGTGTTAAAAATGTAATTACATTAGCAAGTTTTATGTTAGAACTTTTAGTAAATCATCCTGATGTGGTGTCAGAAGTAAATCACGCGAATGTAATGGTAGAAGTACATCGCTCAGGTGATCGTTCATATGTAAATCACACGGGTGTAGTGTTAAAAGTATATCAGTCGGCTTTAGCGTTCGTTGATATTCTTGTCAGATGTCATCAACTCGGCTTGAATGAAGCAGTGACCAAGATGGCAACTTCTGAGTGGGATGACGTCTCTATGATCCGTTTTCTTTTTCGGCAGGTACCTCTCTTTTTCTCTGTTCCGTGTATTTGGAGATCCTAATCTCCGTGTTGAACAGATGTATCAGCTTTAGAGATAAATTCCCGCAGAGCTCTTTCCCTCTGGATGCTCAAACTGGGTCACATCTTCCACTAGTATGTGGTTCAAAGCTGCCGTGTCATCATTTAAATGATAAATTTCCACACGGCAAGAGTGTTCCTGTGGGTTGTCTGTGAGGCATGTGGTACAGGCAGCCCAGGTACCTTCTGTTTGTCCACTCTTAAACCCAAGGTGTGATTTTACGAATGTTATTTCGATGTCCAGTTGAACTCCAAGTCCGAAGACATAACTACATGGATTAATTTTTTCAGCTCTGGCGAAAACTACGCCAGCTATCTAGAATCTCAGCACCGTTGAAAACAACGCTTACTATCCGAAATCTAGAGTATCAGTACCGTTGGAAACCACGCTTACTTATCTAAAGTCTCAGCAACTTTGTGTGTCTCTCAGGTACATTTTTATCTCGGATCTCATCCTCTCACAAAAATTGGTATGACAATACTTTTAGAATCATGAAAGGCTTAAGTCAAACACGGAAACAACAAAATTCGGATCAGTATAATACTAAACGTCGAAATATTAACACAATTTAACCAGCGAAACTTTTACATACGACTACAATCGCACGCTCTGCCCTCAGCACATCGGAGCACCACGCACGCCCTGCGAACTCGCGATGCGCCATGATATGCCGCGCTTTATTAGATTCAATTATAGATTATGCGGATACAGAGGAAATGGCGCGTAATGTATCTCTAATTTGTAAAAGTGCTTAATAAACAGTAGGATGTGCTTAAAAAACAGTAGGATGTGCTTAATAAACAGTAGGATGTGCTTAATAAACAGTAGGATGTGCTTAATAAACAGTAGGATGTGCTTAATAAACAGTAGGATGTGCTTAAAATGTTGTGTTGTTGTATGTGAGATAAACATTCACCAATATACAACATCCCGGGAACAATTAGACCCCGCCATCAGGGATGAGGGGGAGGGGGGATGAGATGGCTCTTGGTCATAGCAAGTGTACCACTTTTAAGGAAAGGAATCTAATGTTTTGTGGAATGAGATGTTGTATTTTTTTTAAAAAAAGGATCTACTAAAATACATATGTTGAAAGAAATACCCGGCAAAATCGTCTGATTGTAATAGAGTGTTAATTTTTTTAAAATTTATTATCTTGTTTGAAAATGACAGCCGACTTTATTATGCCAGCCATCTTCCCACACCCACACGAACGCTTCGCCAAACTCCCCACTCTTTCGGAGATTCCCACACACCCTCAAAGATTCCCACACACCCTCAAAGATTCCCACACACCCTCAGATATTCCTACATATCCTCAAAGATTCCCGCACAACCTCAGAGATTCCCACACACCCTCAGATATTCCTACATATCCTCAAAGATTCCCGCACAACTTCAGAGATTCCCACACACCCTCAGATATTCCTACATATCCTCAAAGATTCACGCACACCCTCAAAGATTCCCACCCACCCTCAGATATTCCAACACACCCTCAGATATTCCTACATATCCTCAAAGATTCCCACCCACCCTCAGAGATTCCCACACACCCTCAGATATTCCTACATATCTTCAAAGATTCCCACACACCCTCAGATATTCCTAAATATCCTCAAAGATTCCCACACACCCTCAGAGATTCTCTCATGCCCTACGTGGCCCGCTAGGCACAGCGTCATGTCACTTTCGTTATATTCTAAATGCTAAATGTTGTTTCACCGAACTGTTCCATTGAGTTGTTTCACCGAACTGTTCCATTGAGTTGTTTCACCGAACTGTTCCATTGAGTTGTTTCACCGAACTTTTCCATTGAGTTGTTTCACCGAACTGTTCCATTGAGTTGTTTCACCGAACTGTTCCATTGAGTTGTTTCACCGAACTGTTCCATTGAGTTGTTTCATCGAACTGTTCCATTGAGTTGTTTCACCGAACTGTTCCATTGAGTTTTTTCGCCGAACTGTTCCATTGAGTTGTTTCACCGAACTGTTCCATTGAGTTGTTTCACCGAACTGTTCCATTGAGTTGTTTCACCGAACTGTTCCATTGAGTTGTTTCGTATTTTCCTTATTTGAGTTGTTTACTTCAGTTTTTTTTTTTTATAAATTCGTGTGTCGTTTGTGTATTTGTACCACGTGATATGTGTAACAGGGATGTGTGTGTGTGTGTGTCAAGATTTGTTTTTACATCATCATCATCATCATCATCAGGTCCCGTAGTCCTTCGACCGTTGGGGCGCCACAGATGACATGTACACTATTCTTCTCCATTCCTCTCGGTCTTCTGCCCTACGCATAGCATCGCCTAGTTGTAATCCAGTCCATTCTTTGATATTATCTTCCCATCTTTTTCTTTGTCTTCCTCTTCTTCTCCCTCCTCTAGTAGTGCCCTGCAAGATCTCTTTGGCGAGCCCTTGTTTTCTGATCACGTGGCCATACCACTCAAGTTTGCGCTTTTTAACAGACGTCAGGAGGTCATCGTATTGCCCAATTGCCTGACGTATCCTTTCTTTTATTTGCTCATTGGTGATGTGGTCTCTATAGCAGATGCCAAGAATGCCTCTGTAACATCTCATCTCCATTGTTTTTACACCACGCAGGTAACTCCACGGGATACACGGTTTATTCCAATTAGTGGACGGCGTAGTTGGAGATAACCGACCTTTTCATTGATGCTCTAACTGACTACAAAGAATTAGGCAGTGCTGTAACAAAGGCATTGCTGTATAAAAAAGCAGTATTGTTAAAAAAGCAGTGCTGTAACAAATGCAGAGCTGTGTAAAAGGCATTGCTGTTAAAAAAGGCAGTACTGTGTTAAAAACAAGTTTGGCTTATACTTTCGGAAAGAAAAGCTTTCATTTTTAATTGAAAGTAAATCAAAATTTTTTTTGCTTGAAAGAAATAAATCCTCTATTAGACTTCTGACCAATGCAAGAAATTAAAATTGGGCTAACCGGGAGACAGAGAAATGATGATAATGAAACGAAATAAAGTTGGAATTTCCGAAGTTTTTTTAAATAGATCTATATATTCTCCTGTTTGCCAAAGATCGTGAGGTCAAAACGAGGAGATGAGAGATTCATACGGACGGTTTCTCATTTTCCGGGGGTTCTGCTTATTCCGGGAAAAAAACTTTTCTTCATATTGGGATTCGGAATTTCCCGGGAAATCCCGGGACAAATTAATTCATAAATGATGCTGCTGGCTGCCGTCCATGGCTTGACATGTAAAAGTTCCGGGGTGGGTGGGGTGAATATGCATAATTTGTTTTTGTTTTGTTTCTATACAGCTGTTCTTTATTACATAAATGTATTTTACTTTTATCGTCACGATTATGTCTCTTTTGCTAATATTTTTATGTACAGCGCTATATAAGACCACTAATAATAATAATAATAATAATAATAAAAGAGTTGAATTTTATAGATTTGTATATTGCTATTGTATATCAATGAATACAAAATAATGCTAAAGGTTGGTCGGACAGATATCTTCTTCTTCTGTATTTTGATGTATTGATAATTCTTGCTCCTATGTTTCAGAGAGGTTCGCGATGTTACTGTGCATGGTTTTGAAGGTGATACTTCACTCGTTGCAAGGGCTACTCAGCAATGATATTATGAACTGGGGAGGGGGGGGGGTCGGAAGACAGGAGGTTATAGACGCAAATATGTCAAGAGTAGTCGCCCACAACTGTTGCTTTAGGAAGCTTATTCCAGTCCCTGATTGTCTTTGGTAGGAATGAGCAGTTCCTGTTCTGAGTTCTTGCTTTTACGAGCCGGTACTACCTGTCATGGCCTCGTCATTGTCTGGGGATTGGGGAAGGGGTGGGGGAGGGACGACCTTCTACTTAATGCTGGAGCAGTGGACCAGCCCATTTGTTTTTATCGTGTGCATCATGGACAGCCTGGACAGTCGTCATCGTTGCTCCAATAGTTGGTCACGTGCTTCTAGTTGCTTCGTTGTCCACTGCTTTTCCCTAGTAATTGTTCATTAGCGAATAATATGCTTGTTAAACGAATTTTGGATATAACCGTCTGTAGAAAATAAAAAACCTTCAACATTGTATGGGTGTTGCTTCTTTACAGGTCGATTATTATACTTTCGAATCCGTCACTATATATTTACAAGCTTATGTTTATAACAACTTGTAGCAAGGGTTTAGTTTCGAATATTTACAAGCTAATGTTTATAACAACTTGTAGCAAGTGTTTAGTTTCGAATATTTACAAGCTAATGTTTATAACAACTTGTAGCAAGGGTTTAGTTTCGAATATTTACAAGCTAATGTTTATAACAACTTGTAGCAAGTGTTTAGTTTCGAATATTTACAAGCTAATGTTTATAACAACTTGTAGCAAGTGTTTAGTTTCGAATATTTACAAGCTAAAGTTTATAACAACTTGTAGCAAGTGTTTAGTTTCGAATATTTACAAGCTAATGTTTATAACAACTTGTAGCAAGTGTTTAGTTTCGAATATTTACAAGCTAAAGTTTATAACAACTTGTAGCAAGTGTTTAGTTTCGAATATTTACAAGCTAATGTTTATAACAACTTGTAGCAAGGGTTTAGTTTCGAATAAAAAACAACTAACAACGAGACGTTATAATATATTTATCTATGTATGTAAATGTCTTAATAGAATGCTTTTTTTTGGTGAGGGGGGGCTTTTCGGGGGGGGGGGCGCTGTAAAATATAAAGGTTGTTTGACACATGAACATCTTGGGACCATCAAGTTATTAGAGCGCAGTTTTCCCAGCTTAAGGGGGGTGACCTCAAACCTTTTAGACCCCCTCCCCCCTCCCTCCCTGTTACGAAGTGTCACAAATTCTTTAACCGCTCCCCCCGTGTCACGTCACACATATCGTCATTTTTCGATATGCGCAAAGGGTGTGAGCGACTGAGTTTCATAGCACCTATAATACCCGAGGCAATATCGACATCAAATTAATGTTTATAAATTTAATTGAATAATGATTTTTCAAAATTAGAACATTTTAGATTTAAAAAAAAAAACACCGTGACGTCACAAATTTTTTACCCCCCCCCCCCCCACCCATTCCACCCTGTCATAAAGTGTCACGAATTCTCGAGCGCCCCCCCCCCCCCCCCCCCCCCCACGATCGTGACATTTTTTTCGAACGACCCCTAACAGAAGTAGTGATTTTTTTAAAAGTTTGATATTTCAATTGATGTCTTACAGTTTGACTTACAATCTCAAACATGGCATCGGATATTCCGTTAATTACAAAGATAGAAAAAACATAGTTTTAATATGATTTTATTTCCAAGAATTTACACTATTTAAAAAGCCCCATGTTTTTAGTGTATCGCATTAAGGGTCACTTTGCTTTGTTATAAATGTGGCCGTGACTTGAAAACGCTTAAATACAAGTGTACTGATGCTAGTGAGCCTGTTATTTCAGCGCAGAGAACTAGATTTTTCTGGTCCTGACGTATAGTGACAATATTTGACAATCTTGTGACTAGCTAAAAATAATTTTTTCTTTAATATGTATAAATTTAACCCAAAAAAAAAAAAAAACTCTAAAAGGTCCCATCCCGCGAAATCCCGTATATACAAATTTCCATGGAGTCTTTTTTTTTTGTCTACTAAAAGTCGTGCAGGGATCCCAGGTTTCCTTGAGAGAACCCCTAGCGCAGTAAAGTAACTCTTACATTTCGCGTCATATGACGCAGACGTGTCTACTCGATAGAGGCATGGCTGTTCAAGTTATATCTCATGGCCATTTAAATTTGGGTTGAGCACCGCAGATTTGACACATTTAGTTTTAAGATGTGATCTTAAAAAAACTATGTTATTTGTTGTCTTCTTTTTCCGTCAAAAAAGTTAAAAATTTAAAGTATTTTAAAGTACATTTTATTATAAGGATCTTTGCTTACCTCCCTTTGACTGTGACGTATTACTTATAAATAGAATAATTAGAAAATTATGAATAAACAGGTACATGAATGATTCATTAATGAAAAAATGTTTTTAAAAAAAAAAAAAAATTTATTTACAACTTTGTCGAGATCGTTAAAAACCCATTAACGTCATGCATTGTCCGACCTTGACACTGAGCAATGTACTTTTAGCTTCCCAAATGCCACCAAACTTGAAGGTGGAACGTATCCTGAAGCTGTCTATCTTATGGCGTCATGTCCGTGGTCTCTGATGGATTGCACGCTAACCTGGGAAGACGCGGACATGATTGTACTTAATTAACACTCTCCGTGACCTACATTCGATGGCTAAATATAGCACGACTTTATCGGGTCTGGGGGGGGGGGGGGTTAAGGGAGGTGCGGGGGGGGGGGGGTGGGCGAGCTGTCTGATGGGGTGCTGCCGTAATAAATCTGGCAGCTTGAAAAGAAGACAGCGCCTGATGGCGGTACCGTTTATCTTAACATCCCATTAAGGGATACAGCACGGTGGACTGAGCAACTTCATTCACGGCCGACGCCATGTAGATAAATTGGTTTGTGGTCTATCGATACAAATCTATAAGATGTAAGTTGTTGAGTGAATTCACCAATTTGCGCTGGGAATGTGACACGATGCGACCCCTGTAACTTGATCAATGACTTCGAGATAGGCTCCTTTCGACTCACCCGGGGTCTCACTGAAAGGTTCTAAAACTATAACAACATCAACGCGGGGCTTATTAATTAACAAGCGGCCCCTGAAAATTCTTATGATTCTATGAAAAGTTGCTCAATGATTGCTGTGTGTGTGCCCGCCCTTGCGCCTAAGCATACATTGAACAGTTAAACTTGTTTAAGCCCTGGGAGGGAGAGGGTGGTGTAGTCCCAGCTTACAAACCAATTCGGTGACAGTTTTGAAGACGGGGTGTCATTAGAATGACAGTAAGTGTAACGAACAATCAAACTGAACAGCCTTTAAGTTAAATATCCCTTGAAAACTAAGTTTTTTGGTGTAAATCCTTTACATTGTTTATACTAGAAAAAATCATCCGATGTTATCGAGATAATAATGGCAGGCACTTTGAGATAATTTGTACAAGCTGGTACGGAAACTCATCACAATTTCTTATTTTAAAAAGGAGTACTTAGGTAATGATGTTTACGTTTCTAACATCTTTAAAACAGTTTTAAGATGTAGTTTTCAACTATCCATTATGCGCCCGCCCCACGCCTTTACGCGCCCCTAAACGACATCTTTTTTGTTCTCTAAACATGACCTTAAATTACAAAATCTAAATGATCCCTAATTAAATAATAATTATCACTCAAGGTAATCCATTGAATCAGAGGCGTAACTGGGTTTTTGGCGCCCTTGGCAAATTTACTTTTTAAATAATACAAATTAAAAAATTAGAGATTTAGCGGCGCCCTTTTGAACAGGCGTAGGCCGGCGCCCTTGGCAACTGCCCCGATGCCAAGCCGTTCCTACGCCTCTGCATTGAATACTGATTTCTACGCTAGAGAAATCCTTAAGATGCCATGTGTTTTTAAATTATTCATTGTTGGGCATACACTACCCTTTTTCGTGTCCCTTAACTAATTATTTTTTTCTGTAAAACTTAATCGTAAATTTACAACAAAAACTCTATTTGCGATGTTAGATATATTTTAAATTAAGGGAACTTGGTGTACTGATTGATATCTTCATTAAAAATTTAATGAAATGTTTGCCTATGTTTTCTACTACATCATCGGAAAATCGTAAAACAAAAAATTCATTTTATCCCAATAAGACTTTCTTAACCGTATTTTTTTTTTTACGTCTGTAACAGCCTTGAGTGTCTTTTTTTTTTACAGAAATGTTATTAATCTCATAACAATATACACCCACTTTACTTTTCTCAAAGTAAAAACAAAAATACATTTAAATTTATTTTTTGTTTGAAAGAAAATCTTAACTCAACTCAATTTTCAAAATTATATTTTCACTTAACATTATTTTCACTTAGAATTATTTTCATTGTAACATTATTGGGTTCTTAATAGTCAAAGGTTTCCTTATGTAAATGTACCCACGTTTCTTCAATGAACAAATCTGAGGGGTTGGGAGGTGAACATTGGAAAGTTCATTTTCGAGTGGCACCCTTAGCTTCATGTTGTTTACCTTGACTCAATGACGCATGAACATTGTATGAACTTGCTGTTTCAACATGCAATTATTTTTTTAAATTAAAATATTTCCTCTTTGATCAGTTAAACAATTCTTCGCCTTGATAGGTTGGGGGGCTAGGGGCTGGGGGTAGTTTTAATGGTTTTAGTGGGGAATTGTTTCCTTTTAAAGGGTGGTGGTGAGCTGAAATGAAATATTATGGAGGTGTGCTGGGGTGGAGGAAAACGGTGGCAAATCAGTAGCTCAGATAGGAGTTGTTGCAGTGGAAAGGATAACGACCAGGAGCTGCCGGCGCTGTTATGGATCTTACGAAATGAGTTTGTTGCCGTAAAGATTCCAGTGGATCAAATCGCCATGATTCAATGCATGAGCAGGCGGTCAGACAGTAAAACCAAACACAACGAAGGCATTAACGGGCTTCTTTACGCGAGCCGTTAGCCGGTGACAATCACGGAGTGAAGTCACTAACGATGTTGACGTCTCCGGAAAGACGTTCTCGACTGGAGCTGGCGGTTAACGAAGCCCGACGTACGGGGGATTCATCGCGGTAAAAAAAAAAATGAATCGGCGACCGGTCAACTTTGAGAGCTATAAGAGTGTTTGGGGTTGTTAGACCCAGACCCACACGGTGAAGGGTTTATTAGACGAACACTGTGGAGGAGTTCTTGGACACACGCGGCGGTGGTGGGTATGTTGGACCAACATGGTGGATGGGTTGTTGGTCCCTAACGGTCGAGCTGTTATAAAGGCTAGGAAATGAGTGACACAAAGAAGGGTTAAACATGAAAGAAAAGGAGCGCAACAAAACAATGAACGTGTCGGCAGAAAGTCTTCATCAGCGAACAAACAGACAAAAGATAGTAAAATTAAATATATATATATATATATATATATATATATATAAAGCACTTATCTAAGAAGAAGTGTCCGAGAGGGTAGCAAAAGAATTGTGATATAAACTAGGTGGGTGAGAGATTAACTAGGGAAGATGGCGTAGACAACATTGCGGCTGGGACCAAGGAAACCGTCGCGTATCTGAAAACTGCCCTTATGGTAGCGTTGGTCTAAGCTACACGGCGTAAGGGTTGTTAGACCAACACGTCGTAAGGGTTGTTAGACCAACACGTCGTAAGGGTTATTAGACCAACACGGCGTAAGGGTTGTTAGACCAGCACGGCGTAAGGGTTGTTAGACCAACACGGCGTAAGGGTTGTTAGACCAACACGGTGGTAGGGTTGTTGTGGCCCACACGGTGGTATGGTTGCTAGACCCACACAGTGGTAGGGTTGCTAGACCAACACGGTGGTATGGTTGCTAGACCAACACGGTGGTAGGGTTGTTGTGGCTTACACGGCTGTAGGGTTGTTAGACCCACACGGTGGTAGGGTTGTTGTGGCCCACACGGTGGTAGGGTTGTTAGACCCACTCGGTGGTAGGGTTGTTGTGGCCCACACGGTGATACATAAGGTGGTAGGAGTCTTAGACCAACAGGATGGAGTGATTATTAGACCCACACGGTGTAAGTGTTGCTAGACCCACTTTGTATAGTGGTTCTTAGACCCATTGGGGGGGGGGGTATTTTTATAGCCACATGGGGGACGGATTGTTAGAGTTAGAGCCACACGGTGGTGCAGATGTTAGACACACTCGGTGAATGTCATCTTAACACCATACGCTGGATGTTTTGAGGGAGCCTCTATTTAAATGGTTTTAAAGAATCACACCAGGAGAGGGCACATGATATCATGAATCACACTCCTGGAAGGATTTAGCAGACGCGAACACTTTGTGTTTGAGTAGATTGAAGCACACTCCATGATTCACCTGTTGCATTGTCTTCATGTAGTATACAGTGCAGTTTCGCCATTTACGATTTCTCCACCTCTTGAAGATATAATTGAGAATGTTTTGTGCTTTCTCAAACAGTAATCTCAGCCGACAGCCTATTACTGCATCCAGACCCAGCGCGTTTCATTTCCCGCTGTTCTCCTCTCGCCAATTCCAACGTTATGGAACTATTTTTCTATACCATCAAGATGCAACTACTGCAACCGATGGATGTGTACCAACAGACGCGACAACTAATAATTGATGTACACAAACATACGAAGCATCTGATGCTTGGCTCGATGTATGATTTTTGTCTCCCGACAACTCTGGACGCCGGCCAACGGTGGGGGGAAAAAAAAGGCGTCCGCAAATGTTATTGACCATTGATTGCCATCAGTTGGTCAGCTTTGGGGATGACAAGATGACCACGCAGATAGAGGACACCGGGTAGGAGGCTGGATCAACATTGAAAATCTCTCGCCCGGCTCGGTGGATGTAACTGTCTTGCGTAGATCAAACTTAGACCTCACCAAATGGCGGCTCCAATTCTCCGGCCCATGATTCTAGATCAGAGCGCACAGCCCGCGTAATGGCACAGGGGATAATGGAGTTCTCCTGTGATTCGCGTGCTTGGTTTACGATGGGCTGACCAGGAGCAGCGTTTATGGGCGCGGGGATGGGCAGAGTTATTGTTATGGAAACCAGTGCTGTGTATAATTTGGTACAATACAATTTTACCAATGAAGTGCTTGGGGGGGGGGGGGGGGTTAAGAGGGACAGAAGACACGTGCTGACAATGGTGGGAAATTTGAGAAGTAAATTCATCATCATTATCATGTCCCTTAGTCCTTGGACCGTTGGGGCGCCACAGATGACATGAAAACTATCCTCCTCCAGTCCTCCCTGTCTTCTGCACTACGTACAGAATCGACTAGTTTTAATCCCGTTCTTCTTCTCCCTCCTCTAGTTGTGCCCTGCATGATTTCTTTGGCGAGCCCTTGTTTCCTTGTTACGTGGCCAAACCATTCAAGTTTTCGCTTTTTTACCAACACCAGGAGGTCATCGTACTGCCCATTTGCTTTACGAATCCTTTCTTTCACTTGTAAATTACGTGAGCAATTTGTGAATAGCTGGAATCTTAAGTTGTTAATGCTCCCCCTGCTAATTATATATATATATATACAACTCAGCTTGAGTTGACAATAAATAAGTGATTCTACATAAAAACACACCACTCAGCTTGCAGTTTTTCCAGGGACACGGGTGGATTCTTACTGCTTGTCTGCAGACATTCTCTGCAGGTGTCCCCTGTTATCTTCAGACATGAGCCACTCTTATGAATCCCAACATGAAAATATGTTTCTGGCTGGTGACTAAAGCGATGCAAGGGAATGATCTGATATTTAGCCATCATTCATTGTATAACGCACTTAAATACTATCTCAAAGTTGACATTTGACATCTTATACTCGATGACATATGGCAGTTTACCTCATATTTACACACATATAATCAACAAGTCCTCAATCCTTTATAGTAAAAAAAAACAACAACAAACAAACAAAGGTTCCCAAAATATTGTCAAAACGTGGATCTCTTTTACATCTTCACCCAACGAACTTCTGTTTTGATAGTTACACACTTTACCATCCCTCCTCATCGCCCCCCCCCCGACATTTCTGATACGTGTCTTGTAATCGCCTGCCCGTTGTGTAGCGTGTTTCCCAGTTTGATGATCCATGAGATATTCAGATGTCACTATGATATACTCAAATTTGGTGTGATAACTAACCAAAAATAAATTTAAAAAAAACAAAACAACAGATAACTGATGTCATTTAACTCAATAAAGCCGGGCAGCTAATGAAATCAGCTCAGTTATCTATCCCCACGGGGTCTGATCCTTCCACCCTCGCTACGGCCTCGTGCTGAGCTGCAAAATGATCGCTGGTTTCGGCTCTGAAAACAAAAAAAAAAATAATTCAGTGCTCTGGATGGATATAACTTTTTAGATCGGACCCATTGATAGGAATTATCTTTGTCGACCAGAAAAAGTCTACGTGTTATCCAAGCTAGACATATTTGTAACGGTTCACTTAAAAAAACAACCCAGTTAAGAGACACCCTGAGAGATATTCTTAGAATCCTCCGTAAGCATTTATTATTTTTATTATTATTATTATTTATTTTTGTTTTTGCAAACATTTTATTTTTATCTCAAAGTGACATGCATTTCACCGTCTCCATAGAAACCATTTCCTCTCCCCCAAATAGTTCGTGTTCACCTGAGGACAACCCATCTTAAAGTTTTAACGCTGAAATAATAATGTTTTTTTTTTTTAAAAATTAATCACGTTGCATTTTAGAGTTTCTAAAATTTCAAAAAAAAAATAAAAAGTTTAACCCGGTTTTAGAAAACGAAAGAAATGTGATATGACGAGAAAGGTGAACCAAGTTTTTTAATGCATCCATTTTTTGAAGTATTATTAACTTAGATAACAAAAAAAAAATTGAGACAACTGCAGCATTTACTTAATTACGCATTACAGGAAGCCAAAAAATGGCGCTGGCAATGCGTGATCTTCCCATTCACTAGTTATGGGCCGCCAAACAATGGCGCGGGCAATGCGTGATCTTCCCATTCAATAAAGATATTTGACAAAACATGCATTCAAGTAACGAAGTTTATAAAATTACCAATTACTGCTTACCCCCCCCCCACCCCCCCCCCCCCCCGCTCCTTTGTTCCCTGCTAAGCCATCCTCTATAACGTCGCAGATTTATAACAAATTGAGACTTTCCGTAAAACAAACGTAGATATTACGCACCAAACGCACCAGCGGTATATTTTAAGAATCTTATTTGGCGCAGCTATCGGGAATTTAATTTTGCGCGCTGTGGAACTCAACATTACTCAATACTTTCTTGCATAACTTAGAGAACTTAATATGCTAATTTTGTTAAACAAATGAAAAGAATGTTTTTTTTTTTAATTGTTCAACATGGAGATCGAAAACACCTAAAAATACAACAGCCTCCGACTGATTTAACGAAACAAATTCCTATTAAATTTACGTAATAATAGACAGTAGCATATGTTTGATTTGCACCCACACGTCATTTCTTTGTTGCTACGGCCCCCATATTGTTTTCTCACCTAATTTGATAATGTACTTGTTTTGATTTCATAAAATGTAGATCACGTGTCACGAATATATTGAAATATTTAAAGTAATCTGAGACTAAACCCGGGAATAAATTTCATCTGTCTAGCATCCAAACAACCAGAGCTGTAGACCAGCCGTTCTCAACCTGTGGGTCGCGACCCCTTTGGGAGTCGCGTGACCCTTTCCCAGGGGTCGCCTAAGACCATCTGAAAACGCATATTCTCTACAGTTATGAAGTAGAATTTTTTTTTATGGCTGAGGGTCGCCACAACACGAGGGACTGTATTAAAGGATCGCGGCATTAGGAAGGTTGAGAACCACTGCTCTAGACAGTTGTATGTCAAATCGTAAGCTGAAACGCCAAAATTCCTTATAGGAGAAAGATAATGGAAAAAATTAATGCTAATTAAACCTCTAAAGCTGCGGTTCTCAATCTGTGGGTCGCGATCCCTATGGGGGTTGAACGACCCTTTCCCAGAGGTCTCCTAAGACCATCTGCAAACACATATACTCTACAGTTATGAGGTAGCAACGAAAAAAATTATAGTGCGGGGTCGCCACAACATGAGGAACTGTATTAAAGGGTCGCGGCGTTAGGAAGGTTGAGATCCACTGCTCTAAACAACTACACACTTTGAATTATGGGTGTGACACTAGATTGAGATTGATTGGTCTTGTTCGATTTCATCAATACGTGTTTTCCTTTGATTAGGTCCCGATTGGGTTTTGCTTTAAAAAAATAGTTTTATATGGTTCAGCAGTGCTCAAACATTGGGTTGCTGTATATGGGGTAGTGCGGAAATGATGGTATCTAGGGAGTCGGTGACAGACATGGGGTGGTGAGAAAATGGTGGTATTTAGGGAATCGGTGACAGACATGGCGGTGGGGAGAAAATGGCGGTATCTGGGGAGTCGGTGACAGACATGGGATGGAGAGAAAATGGTGGTATCTAGGGAGTCGGTGACAGACATGGTGTAGTGGGAAAATGGTGTTATTTTCGGGAAATAATTCGTGGAAAAACCGTCCTTGCATTGTTAAATGGAGTCAAGACAAACCAAGTGTGCAATAACATCATTTACATAATACGGAGACCCGACCGAGGAAAACACTATCTGGCTCAATGGCTTGTGGTTTCGATCAGATTCTATATTCTATGACATAATAACAACTATGTCTTTAGACTTTTGGGTATGTTAACTTATTCTAGGACAGCGGTTCTCAACCTTTGGGTCGGGAAACCTTTTTTTTTTTTTTTTTTTTGGGGAGAGGGGGGGGGTCGAACGACCCTTTCCCAGGGGTCGCCTACAACGATCAGGAAACACATATCCTCTCCAGTTATGAAGTAGCAACAAAAAAAATTTGTGGCGGGGGGGGGGGGGGTCTCCACAGCATAAGAAACTGTATTATAGGGTCGCGGCATAAGAAAGGTTGAGAACCACTGTTCTAGGACATGCGACGTGCCGGCGACTTTTGCCATGCGCTTATTTTGGCCGAATGAACATGTCAACCACGTGATCTTGGTCAGAAGTACTGTCTTTACCAGATCTCCGTGATCGTTTCTTTGTTATGGTATCAAGATTGATATGAAAACCTCAAAGATTATACCATCAAGCAGAGGCGTTTGGCGCCCCGGGGGACAAGATTCATTTTTACTCGCTTCTATGCTCCGAGACCCATTATTTTCAGCAATCGAATACCATTAAAGCCTATTTTGGCGTCCCCAATAGTTTTTCGCCCAGGGACGCCACACACCTCCCCCCCCCTAACCCGCTTTCGCTCCGCCCTTGGTATCAGGAGAGTAAGAAAACCACAAAAATTCCTTGACTTAATGTTGATTTTCCTGGATGACTCGCAATGTCCACACTCTGGTCGCCAAAGCCTTAAACAGAATCACGCGAGGGCAAAAAGTCACATTCCTGCCTATGACCCTTGTCTTTGGTAGACGTAACAGTAACGGTGGAAGCAAGCCTGATCCCCCCCCCCCTTTTTTTTCTTTTTGTGTTTTGTTTTTGCCCCTGCTGATATCATTTGATAATCATCGTGGATTTTATCGTCGGACTCTGTGCGCCAGAAATACACTGGGTGTTTTTACGTAGTGGAATGTGGTTGTCAAACTTTCATAATATGTTAAACAGGATAATGGTAGTAGGCGCTCGCGGTCCAATACAATTTCCGCTGAGATTTCTCGAGATCATAACACGAATCGAGGCCAGTCAAAGAGCCTCCGTAGGCTGCGGCGCAGTCATCAGCTCTGAAATCGAGGATCTTTGCGTCTATTAGACGTACGCCGATCTGAAACAGATGTGGAACGATAACTCGCCGAACATGCAGACATCATCAATGATACACGATAGGGCACAACTAGGGCTTAGCCACACCCGGAAACGCAGGGTATTGCGCACCCGGAATTACGAGTATTATATACCCGGAAATGCCGCTTGTTATACACCCGGAAATGCTGATTGTTATACACCCGGAAATACCGATTGTTATAAACCCGGAAATGCCGAATGTTATAAACCCGGACATTTCGATTGTTAGATACCCGGAAATGCCAAACGTTATACACCCGAAAATGCAAAAATGCAGAGTACTACACACCCGGAAATGTCGAGTATTACACACCCGGGAATGCCGAGCAATACATACCCCGGAAAAGTCCCAGATGAGGGAAATGAATCGAACACGGCTTCTGGTGTATAATTTCGTGCAATATTTTTAAAACAAAACTTATTTACATTTTGTGCTATCAGTTAAATAATTAATATAATTAATACCTAACACGAACGTAAATCCACCAATACCTAACACGAACGTAAATCCACCAATACCTAACATGAACGTAAATCCACCAATACCTAACATGAACGTAAATCCACCAATACCTAACATGAACGTAAATCCACCAATACCTAACACGAACGTAAATCCACCAATACCTAACATGAACGTAAATCCACCAATACCTAACACGAACGTAAATCCACCAATACCTAACATGAACGTAAATCCACCAATACCTAACATGAACGTAAATCCACCAATACCTAACACGAACGTAAATCCACCAATACCTAACATGAACGTAAATCCACCAATACCTAACATGAACGTAAATCCATCAATACCTAACATGAACTTAAATCCACCAATACCTAACATGAACTTAAATCCACCAATACCTAACACGAACGTAAATCCACCAATACCTAACATGAACGTAAATCCACCAATACCTAACACGAACGTAAATCCACCAATACCTAACATGAACGTAAATCCACCAATACCTAACATGAACGTAAATCTACCAATACCTAACATGAACGTAAATCCACCAATACCTAACATGAACGTAAATCCACCAATACCTAACATGAACGTAAATCCACCAATACCTAACATGAACGTAAATCCACCAATACCTAACATGAACGTAAATCCACCAATACCTAACATGAACGTAAATCCACCAATACCTAACATGAACGTAAATCCATCAATACCTAACATGAACGTAAATCCACCAATACCTAACACGAACGTAAATCCACCAATACCTAACACGAACTTAAATCCACCAATACCTAACATGAACGTAAATCCACCAATACCTAACATGAACGTAAATCCACCAATACCTAACATGAACGTAAATCCACCAATACCTAACACGAACGTAAATCCACCAATACCTAACATGAACGTAAATCCACCAATACCTAACATGAACGTAAATCCACCAATACCTAACACGAACGTTAATCCACCAATACCTAACATGAATGTAAATCCACCAATACCTAACATGAACGTAAATCCACCAATACCTAACATGAACGTAAATCCACCAATACCTAACACGAACGTAAATCCATCAATAACTAACATGAACGTAAATCCACCAATACCTAACACGAACGTAAATCCACCAATACCTAACACGAACGTAAATCCACCAATACCTAACATGAACGTAAATCCACCAATACCTAACATGAACTTAAATCCACCAATACCTAACATGAACGTAAATCCACCAATACCTAACACGAACGTTAATCCACCAATACCTAACATGAATGTAAATCCACCAATATCTAACACGAACGTAAATCCACCAATACCTAACATGAACGTAAATCCACCAATACCTAACACGAACGTAAATCCACCAATACCTAACACGAACGTAAATCCACCAATACCTAACATGAACGTAAATCCACCAATACCTAACATGAACGTAAATCCACCAATACCTAACATGAACGTAAATCCACCAATACCTAACACGAACGTAAATCCACCAATACCTAACATGAACGTAAATCCACCAATACCTAACATGAACGTAAATCCACCAATACCTAACACGAACGTTAATCCACCAATACCTAACATGAATGTAAATCCACCAATACCTAACATGAACGTAAATCCACCAATACCTAACATGAACGTAAATCCACCAATACCTAACATGAACGTAAATCCACCAATACCTAACATGAACGTAAATCCACCAATACCTAACATGAACGTAAATCCACCAATACCTAACATGAACGTAAATCCACCAATACCTAACATGAACGTAAAGGAAAAGAATAAGAAGGTTTTTTTTTGTTGTTGTTTTTGTTGTCATTCCGATGAAGCCGTTTGATGAAAGTTTTGAGATGAGTATGTGGTCAAATCATAACTGAAGCCTAAACCAGTATGGTTTTCTTTACACACATTGTAAGCCTCGATCATATTTTGAATGTCTGTTTTTTTTTTCAAGCTTAATAATTCTTTGATTCCACCGCTTACACGGCGTGTATGCAGCTCCCTCATTTATTATCCCCGCAAATTCTACGAAAAGTATTTACAAAGAAGAAGTTTAAAAAAAGGAAGAAAGAAAAAATCGGAATTTTCCGTAAAAGCCCTTTTAGTTTTAGTAAGAAATACAGACCTGTTTACCCCTGAGTTAGTGTCAGCGTGATTTTCAGCTCTCACAAAACGTAGTTCCAAGCTCCAAAGAGTAGTTTCGTAAGAAAAGAAAAGTTTTTTTTTTTTTTTTTGGGGGGGGGGGAGGGGGGGGGGTTTGCAATCACACAACTAGTTGTGTAAGGAAATCCACTCAATTGCTTAAGTAAATAAACAGAAAACAAACAGTTTAAAGTACTGCTGTTTGTTTCTTTAGGATTAGAAAAGGTATTTGGCAAGCACAACGCCAGTTAAATATTTGCAACGCAATTCTCTCAAAGACAATATTATACTCTGGTTGGTTTCTTGAGATCGGGACCGCAAGGCCCCGTAATAGTTATTCTTAACCGTTTTCATACGGTGTTAACACACACAAAATTCGGTAACTTTTTACAGAAAACAACCCAATTATTTATTTAAAAAAGAAATAAAAAAATTAAGCCAACAAACGAATAAAACTCCCGAAAAAAGAAGGGTTATTTTAGGCTCGCCGTAGTCGTAGTGGCGTAGTCTTAGTGGCGTAGTCTTAGTGGCGTAGTCGTAGTGGCGTAGTCGTAGTGGCGTAGTCGTACTGCCGTAGTCGTAGTGACGTAGTCTTAGTGGCGTAGTCGCAGTGGCGTAGTCGTAGTGGCGTGGTCGTAGTGGCGTAGTCTTAGTGGCGTAGTCGTAGTGGCGTAGTCGTACTGCCGTAGTCGTACTGCCGTAGTCGTAGTGACGCAGTCTCAGTGGCGTAGTCGTAGTGGCGTAGTCGTAGTGGCGTAGTCGTAGTGGCGTAGTCGTAGTGGCGCGGTCGTAGTGGCGTAGTCTTAGTGGCGTAGTCATAGTGACGTAGTCTTAAGCTTAAAAACGTAGTTGCTACGGCGAAAGCGTAGGTGGTAAAAAAGGTCTGGAAATGGATATTGTTTCTCAGCATTTCCCTGCGTCTCCCGTTACCGCTGCAGACAAAGTCTTATTTCGAGAACACCCAGAATGCAACGCACCGAGAAAGTTCACGTGAGCCACACACACACGCGCTGTTTAGCGTTGCAATATTTGATCAGTTCTGAGTTGGTTTGAAGAGAACAGGCAAGGTGTAGACAGCCGCACGTCAAGCTTAAGACGTCTCGTCATCCCTCTGACTTAAAATAACCCCGCGGAGCTCTCCTACCTTTTGTCGTTTTGTGATTGTGTTGAGAATGGCTTAACCACCGCACCTGCTGCAACTTATAACGTACAACTTATAACCCCCCTCCCCCCCCAACCACCTCTACCCCGTTAGCATGTACCTCATTGTTTGGTGGGACGGTAACGTTGTATTACCAAAGTGAATGCCTCGGGTAAGTTATACGGCACGCGGTAGCTATAACATGCTAGATTAACTCTGTCGGTGACACAGGCCCAGGCTTACACTAATCATAAAGTGGTCATTAAGTCGTGCTGAATTCATTTCAAATTTAACTAAACGACCCCCTAACAACAAACTTGTTCGTATAAATCCTTCATAAATGTAATGTCGAGCAATTGGGGGGGGGGGGGGGGGGGGGGTTGTGCTGAAAATTTGATAAAATATGCAAGTAAGGCAGTTTATAAGAACCACAATTAGAGCAACCCCCCCCCCCCCAATCCCGGGCTCGAAACCGCACATTTATTTTGACGCCCCTGAACTATATTAATATTGTATTGACACCCCCCACCCCCCGATTTTACCCCGCAGATTTATTTCACCAACTATTACAGAAAAATAAATATAAACGTTACGCACTAAAAGCACTTGCGATCTTTATTTTTTTATTAAATAATTTCACTTAGCGCAGTTATCGGGAATTATTTCGTGAAATAAGTGGCATCATATTTCCTTCATCTTTCCATTAAAAAATGGAAAAACAGATTTTGTGGGGTGTTGTCATCGACAAGTTTCAGCTACATAGGTTGATAGGAAGTTGGTCAATTAGCCGCCCAAAGATTTTTCCAGCCAGCCACGAACAAGGCGAAGTTAAAATAAGGAATATTTAAAAAACACACAAAATATATGGCACATTTATGATAAAAAAAAATAAAATATTTTGCAATTTTAAATATATATATATTGATTTATAACATATAAGTTTTGCTTTTTTTATCTTTAAAAATTGTCGAAAAAAATTTCCGTTCAACAACGTTAATTCCTGCTAATTGGCTTCTTATTAATTTCCGGCAATCGCTGGGGACACAACACCAAGTGGCAACATGGACCCTGGAGGTGTCATGAACACTGTCACACGTCAATGTGGTCACATTATCGCAGCAAGTAATGGAGGGGTCATGAACACAGGTGGCGACACACGCCAAGGTGGTCACTGTACCCGGAAATTTGATCGAAAGAAATTTCGTCGACGGAAAATTGATCGACGGAAATTTGATCGAATCTTTTTTTTTTAGTTTACACATTAAAATTGTGCGTCAAATTTCTTCTTGGACGCAAAATTTTAACATGTGAGCTGAAAAAAAGATTCGACCAAATTTCCGTTCGATCAGATTTCCGTCGATCAATTTTCCGTCGACGAAATTTCTTTCGATCAAATTTCCGGTAACCAGTGGTCCCATTCTGATCTTTAATAATCAATTTATTGCATTTGAATTTATTGATTAGAATGGGAATTAATTTATTCATTCTCTACGCAACAATTTTCTATCTATGTGACAATTTTACTGTAGCCAAATACATTATTTTTAATGAATGACATCATGAAATGTAGCACTGCTTATTCCTTATGAATATGTATATTCTGTATGTATTTGTATTTACACTTGAAGCAAAATTTGTTTTTAAAAATATAGTTTTCTTTGATTTACGTAGGTCAGCAGCAACTTCTCTGAACTGTTTACTGGTCCAGTAATGGGCTCCTTTATTCCCCCCCCCCCCCCCCCGGGCCACTCTCAAGCAGACCCTAATAATTATTTAGCCGTTTCCATAAAAGAAAAAAAACTTGGCGTACGCAGACGGAACCTGTTCAACTGTATTGAAGGGAATTTCACTGGGGGGGGGGGGGGGCACGCTTAGGGAGCTTGATAAATAAGATCACGTGATTCGGCCACCCACTTGTCTACGGCCTGGCCGCTTGTTTGGCTAATCACGTGGTCTTATTCTTTTCCCGGGGAGTTTCAAGCAAAAAGGGGAATAATTAAAGGGAAGCGCGCTTAAAAGCCGGTAAGCTTAAAAGGGGGGTAATTTCTTAAAGGATGTTTCATGAAAGATTCCATTAAAAAGAAGTTTATTTCAGATAATAGTTGGTAGACCGAATGAAGGGATCGTTATGTGGCCATGTCCAGGAGATAGAATGTACGGTAGCCATGACCAGGAGATATTATGTGGCCATGTCCAGGAGATATTATGTGGCCATGTCCAGGAGATATTATGTGGCCATGTCCAGGAGATAGTATGTGGCCATGTCCAGGAGATAGTTTGTGGCCATGTCCAGGAGATAGGGTGTGGCCATGTCCAGGAGATAGGATGTGGCCATGTTCAGGAGATAGTATGTGGCCATGTCTATGAGATAGTATGTGGCCATGTCTAATAGATTGTATGTGGACATGTCCAAACATGGTTAAATTTAAAATTTGGCCACAATTCGAGACAAAAGAATTATAAATAATAATAACTATTTATAAAATATATTTATTACTATTTTCATTTTCGATTAAAAAAAATAGATTTCGAGGTTATTTTCTCGCAAAACTAGACAAGGATAAACTAGTAATGTCTGGCTTGGATTTGCAGACTCTTCACCTCACCCGACATGGACCTCGAATAAAATTATTTATGGTAATCTAGCGTGTTATGTCGCGACGTTACTTTGGTGCTACCCGGAAACGGTATTAAAACTGTACATTCTTTAAGTGCATAAGTAAGTCGGGCTCTTAATTTGGTCAATCACGGGGCCTTGAAAAGTTTTGGACAAGGCCAATGAGTGATCTTAATTTTTTCATTAACGGGGCCATGACGGCTTCGGACATGGCCAATGATTGATCTTAATTTGGTCATTAACGGGACCATGAAGAGCTTTGGACAAGGCCAATGAGTGATCTTAATTTGGTCATTAACGGGGCCATGAAGAGCTTCGGACAATGCCAAGGAGTGATCTTAATTTGGTCATTAACGGGGCCATGAAGAACTTTGGACAAGGCCAATGAGTGATCTTAATTTGGTCATTAACGGGGCCAAGAAGAGCTTTGGACAAGGCAAATGCGTGATCTTAATTTGGTTATTAACGGGGTCATGAAGAGATTTGGACATGATCAATGAGAGAACTGCGTGAACTGGCTGTCAATAGAATGAAATTATGGGACAATGAAATTATGGGACAATGAAATTATGGGACTAAAGAAAAGTAAATCCTTTTGATTCTGCCTAACTTCAGCTCAGTGGCGTATGAAGGCACGGGGCGGTCCACCCTTCGCGCCACTTTCTTCCTTACACAGGAGTGGGCGGCATTGCCGGCGCAAAAGACGCAAGGTGTAACTTTATTTCGCTATCAGTTACTTCTCTCTGATTTGAGATATTTGTATTCTAATTGGCTGGCCAAGTTCAATAGAAGTATTAAGCCCAAAAACAACAGACAACCAAAAAAAAATAAAAATGGAGCGAAGCACAAAAAATGGGCCGGCAATGGACGCTATAGAAGCAGGGTCGGATTTACAATTTTAGGTGCCCTAGGCCAAAACAAAATTTGGGGCCCCCATTTTGAAAAATAACAAATATTGCTAAGTTTTTTTTAATTCAAAAATATATATTTTTTATATACTACTCCCAATTTTGGGGCCCCTTGTTTCGCGGGGCCCCTAGGCCACGGCCTAGTCGGCCTGTCTATAAATCCGGCCCTGTATAGAAGCATCAAAGCGCAAAGAGCTACAGTAGTTGCATACTAAGTAACATGGTGTCTAGGCGTCAGAAAATCGAACTCCCAAATTTCATTCTGATAATTATTTTGGAGCTAAATTAGAAAAGGAAATCTGTTGAGCTTCCGGACCGTTCTCGTCTGCTTTCATCTGGGCCTAATTAAGTAATGGGCTCAATTCAGGAATGGGCCTAATTCAGGAATGGGCCTAATTCAAGAATGGGCCTAATTCAGGAATGGGCCTAATTCAGGAAAGGGAATATTTCAGGAATGGGCCTAATTCAGGAATGGGCCTAATTCAGGAATTGGCCTATTTCAGGAATTGACCTAATTTAGGATCGGGCTTAATGCTGCAGCATCAACAGCGCACCCACCTTAATCCGACCCTGGCAGCAGTATGATATATATTAAGTGATTTTTGCGATGGTAAGAGCCGGTACGTCTCATCAGCAACTCTGTTTAAAAAAATCATTTACTGATAAATTAGTTTAAAACAAATTTAATAGTTTTATATTTTAAATAAACACTTCGAAACAGCATTACTGTTTAGTAACATTTTAAGCGATGGTAATTCTCTGTTGCTCTCAAGCAGATGATACAAAACTAAATTCAAGTATGCCCCAAAATAGATCTTTGTATTGTTTTTGCAGGGGCTCAGTGAGCACCTCCTAACCCCGTACCCCCAACTCGGGCTTGGGAGCCTTCGGCGCCATTGATTTTTTTTCTCCTCTCCTCATCCCAGGAACAATGCTATTTCAAGGCTCGTTATTTCCAGTTTTCGCTGCGCTAAAAATCACCGTATTTTATTTGTATGTGTATTGGGAAGGTGGGGTGTGGCAAACTTAAAGTCCACCCCCGGTTGGCACAATGCCTCGCTACAGCCACTGCCAAAGGCGGTACATCGCGGAAGGTGCTTTCGAGAAGATGGGAACTGAATTTGAGTCAAATCAATGCAAATAGCCACAGGGTGGACAATGATTTATTGTGATCCGTTTGACCGGATTCTGGCGCCGGTAAATGAGTTTACACCAAAGGTCCCAATATTGTCTCCTGTGGGATATAACTGGCTGTTAGTTTACACGTGACATTCGACTCATGACACATCAACTGAACATATGTGAACAGCACTTTATCTTATATGAGATCGCATGATGACGTCCTTGTGTGATCAGTGAAAACTAGCCCGGATGAAACTCACCAGCCGATGATCAAAGACCAGGTTTACACAATGGCGCCGGAACCTGGGCGTGAGAGCCATCAATATTTAATGACAGTGGGCCGTTAACATTGAGGTACCAGGGTTAATTAATGCCTTGTGGCCCAGACGGTCAGCCACATCTTGTTGAAAACTTTGTTCTTTGTATCCGGTTAGACATCAACTCTTTCCCCCAGGGGATTGTGGGTAACTGATGACGTCGAGGTGAAGAACAATGTAACCGAGAAGTTGTTCCATCACAATGACACATTAAATAACTTTCTTATTTACTTCACATTCTTATCTCTATGCAATTATTTATTACTTTATTAATTACACTTTATCTTATGTATAAACTATTTATTCTCTACTTTCTCTTTTTGATGACACTATTTCATCATTTAAGTTAACTTATTCACTACAAGATCTTGTTAATACACTGAAATGATAGTTTCTTATGATAACGCATTACTGGAGACAAATCAACTTTCTATTTTTTGATATGAGTAAATCTAGTTGCTACCGTTGGTAGCACCGGTAGCATTGACTTGTCGTAGTGCTCTACTAAAGTTTTAAGGACGATGGCAACCACGTACACTCCGTACGCCCCGTTGCATGCAGCACGGTCGTCTGCTTAGCGTAACACCAGGAAATGTTGCCCGAGGGTGAACCCCCCCCCACCACCTTTGTGGCACATTCGTGGCACATTTGTGGCACATTCGTGGCACATTTGTGGCACATTTGTGGCACATTTGACGCTTCATGTTAACAGTAGAAGGTCCACATTCAAAGTCCCTTTATTTCTTAACGTATTTAGAAATCAGTGACATCTCTATGTTATGACATGCCCTAAACGAGCTTAATCAGCACCGCCCCCCCCCCCCGCACAACTCTAATCCGTTACTGCATAATCGTTTTTTTCTCTTGACATCCAGACTCATCTAAGTGCACCCCCTTGTACTCCTCTCATCCGCCATTGCATCATTATATTTTCTCTTGACCTCCAGAATTTTCTAAGCCCCCCCCCCCCCACTTCCCCACGCCTAAGCACTTGTCCAAAATTAAATAAGTCGATTCTGACCCAGAATTTATTTAGAAAAAATATATTCGCCGACTTAGGTCAAATCATGCTACAGAGTTAATCTCACCACCGCCAGGTGGCACCAGGGTCTGTAAACTTGACACATGAGTATTCGGCTGGAGATTGAGCACAAGTTTATCAGCTTGAACCCAAGAACGCTTGGCCAGACGAGATAGCCAATCCGAAGACACCCATTGGATAGCTAGACACTAGCTGGCCCCCCGGAAGCACTTGGTGATTGGCCTTCCGGCCGCCGCCATTGATACGAACCGGACAGGACATGGACACGTCGTTGGTCGATGATTCAGGACATATTAAATTCCGGGATGTACCCAGATAGCCCTGTACCACTGTGGTCGGTACAATACAACATTGGTTGGTACTGTACAACTGTGCGTTTGTTACAATGCAAACATTCTGTGATTTAGCGTTGACAGCCAGGATTCCGCTAGACATTTGAGAAAGCTTTCCTCAAGGTCTCAACATTTCTTTGTTGTATTTAACCAGTCTATATTTATCCCTGAATAGTTTCGAGGTTGCCCAGAATTTGAAAGCGGCATTTTCCGAGTGGCGACGTCTGGACAAAAAGGGGTAGCCAATATTTTTAAAAAAAGTTAAATATGATTCAGTTGTTAGCAGTGGTGAAGCTGGGGCAAGTGCCACCCCCCCCCCCGGGGGGAACATATTTCCCCCCTCCCCGCCCACCACGCTTCCCCCGTCCTTAAGCCAGTGTAAGTTAGATTAAACTAAATCGATTACTTTAAAAAAAAAAAAAAAATTTCAGCTGAGATTTTTCCCTTGAAATTCTCTGACTTATGTTTAACAAGAGAGTTAATGTTTAGCGGTTAATATTGATGGCCGTCAAGCAGAAATGCCCTAAATATACGACTTTCTTTGACGTAACGCTACAATACACTAAAATATAGGGTTAAAGAGAAGCCCTTCGTTTCGGAGATTAAATCTATAAAGATTTCTGAGAGTTTGACACTTCTACTGATGCCCTTGTTTGTGAGTGGCCTTCCATATTGTCAAAAGAAAAGGGAAAAAAAAAAAAAAAAAAAAAAAAAAAAAAAAAAAAGGGGGGGGGGGGGGGGTAGATTTTTCAGTTCACATTTTATTATCATATTGTTTTAACCTGCAATTGTTTTAACCTGCCATTGTTTAACATGCCATTGTTTTAACCTGCCATTGTTTAACCTGCCATTGTTTTAACCTGCCATTGTTTAACCTGCCATTGTTTTAACCTGCCAATGTTTTAACCTGCCATTGTTTTAACCTGCCATTGTTTTAACCTGCCATTGTTTTAACCTGCCATTGTTTTAACCTGCCATTGTTTAACCTGCCATTGTTTTAACCTGCCAATGTTTTAACCTGCCAATGTTTTAACCTGCCATTGTTTTAACCTGTCATTGTTTTAACCTGCCATTGTTTTAACCTGCCAATGTTTTAACCTGCCATTGTTAGAACCTGCCATTGCTTTAACCTGCCATTGTTTTAAAAAACGTATCACATTTTAAGTAGGCCTAGCTTTTTGCTCATCACAAAATTGTTATAGAAAAACTGGTTGACCTAGCCGTCATAGCAGATATTCTTGCATCAGTTGTCACGCTACAGGTCACGGTAGTCTTATATGACAAGTGGCGTAAGAAATGGGGCGGATGTGGGAAATCCGCCCCACACAGGCCCTTTTTTCATCTATATCGAGGGATGGCATTTTCGTGAAACTGCAGAGTTGCTTTTTGTCATGGAAAAAAACGCGAAAAAACCGGGGCCCGCATCGGGGGTGGCACTAACCCCGGCTACGCCCCTGCCTATTACTCATCGCAGACTCGTGAACTCAGCACTAGACCCCACTTATTATTTTAGACTCTAGTCAATGTTAATCAGAGACTAGACTGACCAGTGTAAATATTGGTCTGTCTTTGTTCATCCATCCCCAGCGGATGGCGTTCAGATAACGCCGTGGGTAAATTGCCATTGATTGTCATCGATCAGCCCCGCATTCGATACGGGCATCGCCTTGGGTTCATTGAGTGCATCTCTATTGGTGATACCGATCACCGTGTTCACTAAAGTGACTCGAATGGACGGAGGGACATTGACCTATTTTTCCGCTCTGCTGATTTTTACAGATATTAATTTAGTCAGCATACTGTTTTGTTGGAAGCTACATACAAAAAAACCCACCAAAACATATATTGAAGAGGTTCTCAAACTACGACAATTACAAACGTCCATAGAAATATTTTCCACATACAGCTTATAAAAATGTATGTGTCCTATACCATAATGGTTCCAAGTTTAAAAATTACCAATTTTTCAAGGTTAAAGATGACCAATTTCCCAGTTTAAACTTTATTAATCGTACAAGTTTCAACATTACCAAGTTCACAAATTTAAACATTACCAAGTTCACAAGTTTCAACATTACCAAGTTCACAAGTTTGAAAACATTAACAATTTCACAAATTTAAATTTTATCAATTTTACCAATTCCACAAGTTTAAACTGTATACATTTTTACAAGATTAAAATATTACCCATTTCACAAGTATAAAATGTATCATTTTCACAAGTTTAAACTTTAAGAATTTCCCAAGCAGTCCAAATAATATGATTATTATTATCATATTTTTTTGGTTACATCAACATATCTTATCTGTCCTATAATATGGCCGCGGGGAAGGACTTTCAAGGTGAAGCTGACCCGTGGAGTCAGACACAGTTTCCCACAAAAAAATCAAAGTACAACAGCAATATTTATTAGAAAAATCGATTGGGTAGTTCATAGTTAGATAAGTGCATTCGTCTTAGGCTTGTTTCAAAGCATTGTCGCAACTCTAAGGACTGGTGTAACTTATACTTGAGAGAGAAAGAGGGAAATGGTGGTGGCAAGAGGCTGAGTAACAGAAAGAAAAAAAAAAAAAAGAATTGTTTTGGGGGAAAATAGGGGGTCGGGTGGGTTTAGGGGGTCACTCGTATCAAGATTATAGTCAACGGACAGATCTTCCTTACCGAGGTCTAATGGTTCAGCTACCATCCTGAGATGCCATTATTTCAGCTCAGTGGCGTCGTTACGCCCTAACGGCTTCACGTTGATGCCCCCCCCCCCCTTTTCAAAAAAAAAATAAATAAATAAATAAAAATTTAATAAAGGGACATCAACGAAAATAAAAGGACGTAAAAATGTAAAGGGACATAAACATCAGCCTTTACCCTAACCCCATCCTTAAAACCAACCATAACATTCACCCTAACCCAAACCCTAACTACATCCCTAATACCAGCCCTAACCCTGACCCAACCCAAAACACCAGCCGTATTCCATCCCATGCCCCATCCCCACCCCATCCCCACCCCCACCCCAGCCCCACCCCCACCCCCAGCCCCATCCCTAGCACCGTCTCTAGCCCCATCTCTAGCCCCGCCCCCAGCCACAGTTCACAGACACCAAAGAGTACAGAGTGTTCGCACTTTTAAAAACGATCTATTACAATCGACGTACGAGTTGTTGAAGAGCTGAACATCAATCTCATTAAGCAAAAAAAAAATTATTTTTCTTAAAACTCATTTTCGTCTTTTTTTTTTTTTCCACTTGCCAGAGAGAGCAAACATGGTGTACACTTTAGTATGGTGAATCTTTGCTTTACCCCTACTAGAATATATTTTTCATAACTTATAAAAAAAAGGAATTAAAAAAAAAAACCAATAAAAAAACCCACAAGGAAGCAGTTTCAATGGATTATTTAGATTTAATAAATCAGTATGCCCGCGGGTAGAAAAAAAGATGGCGTTGAGCATTTTTTAAATATTTTTTTTACGCCTCGGCCTTTGTTTTTATGTCTTCATTTGTTTTTTTCCAAACATGTACTTGTATTTCTCAAATTGGGCGTTTTTGGTTGGGGGGGGGGGGGTTTGAGGGTGGAAAGCCATTATGAATTATAATATAAACGTTTATTTAGTTGTTGTTTTTTTTAAATCAAAATAATGACCTAGATTTTGTTTGGGTTTTTTTTGGCTATTGTCTCGCTCTACTTGTTTGTTTCTTTTTCTTTTTTGGGACAGCGGGTCAACAAATTTACAACTTTAGAGTTATCGTTATTGAATGTACGTCTAATTTTATGTGTGCTATTAATGCCATCTCCTGTCACCAATAGTTTAGTTTCAGGATACGCTCCACTTGATCCGCATTGATGGAAACGATGTGTTTTGTTTTGGTTTCTTCCCCTTCTGTTTACGCCCACACCTGTTTGATGTTGAGATAGACCAACCGGGGCGGTAGATGCTGATCCTGGACTGTAGAAATTAAATTTGTAGAGCAGATGCTAAACCTGGACTGTAGAAATTAAATTTGTAGAGCAGATGCTAAACCTGGACTGTAGATATTAAATTTGTAGAGCAGATGCTAAACCTGGACTGTAAATTATTAAATTTGTAGAGCAGATGCTAAACCCGGACTGTATATATTAAATTTGTAGAGCAGATGCTAAACCCGGACTGTTTACGCTGCACATGTAAATGGAAATGTTAAACCTTGATGATTTTGTTGAATGTTTAACCTATACCGTAGATTTAAATACTATGGACGGTTCTCACGTAGTTAACGTGGACCGATAGAAATTGGCTCTATAATGACAAACAATTTGAGCGTTCTCAAATATTTGACATTCTCAGATAGAGGCGCACCTTAAGTGTAGAATTTAAACCTGTCAGTGATATTTGTAGAATTGTGGGGACACGTTTACTGTAGATTTCCCCTTCTTTCAACGGTTCTCAATTAGCGAGAATAATGAGACACGTTTACTTTTGACTTCCATCCTTTGGACGGGTCTCAATTCGTAAGAATGGGTAGACACGTTTACTGTTGACTACAAAAAATTCCCAGATACACGACAACAGCACTACAGATAGGATTTCTGTCCTTTTAGAACTGAGCGATTCTCAAAAATTTAAAACTCCATATTTTCATGCTTTTATTTTTATTTTTTGAATACCTTGTTCTACACGAACCTTACAAACTCCTGCACTCCAACGTTAGAGAAAACAACGATGTTTCCCTACAATACAATTTAAGCGTTGTTGTTGTTTTGTGGGGGGGGGGGGGCGGGGTTTGGCGACGCGGATGAATCTAAATCAACGCGCCCGTAAAAGAAATAAACTCGAGAGAAGTAAGATGCCGTCTCTGTTAACAGAAAAAGTGGGTAACGAATACATGCAGGGGGTGAGTTCGGGTGGTGGGGGGGGGTGTAGACAAATAACTGTGTGACATTCTTTAGGATTGTCGCTCCCCCCCCCCCCCCCCGCCTGCCCCCCTCTTTTTTTGGTCGAGTCATAAGCAGAAACAAAAGGACATCCAAAAAAAAAATGAAAAAAGAGAAAAGAGAAAAGAGAAAAGATATGTTGTTCGGAGCTTCAATCTCCGTCGATCGAATCAACAGGAAAACATGTAACAAAAAAAAAAAAAAAAAACCACCAAATTCGTCGATGTTGTAGGTACGATAGCGGGACAGGTAATGTTCACCACCTGTCGGTAATCACCGCTTTCTCTCCCCCCTCCCCCCCCCCACCAAACCGCCCGACATATAAGAAATGTTGCGAAAGATAGTAAACAAGATATTAAACAATTAACGGATGCATTTTTTTTTTTGACGACCTTACGAGATTATTGATCTGAGAGCAAATTATGGTCTATGATGCCCGACATGGCAAATGCGGTAGAGGGAATTAAGGAAAGACGACTGCCTATCACTGTAGAGGCAGCCAAGCCTTGGGGTAAATACCATAAAAATACCCGAGAGACTGGTAGCCAAAACATGATGGATAGGTGGCCAATACATGTTGGGCAGGTAGCCAGTAGATGACGGGGCACGTAGCTCATACCTGATGGATTGGTGTCCTGTACATGATGGTGCAGGTAGCCAGTACATGATGGGCAGGTAGCCAGTACAGGATGGGGTAGGTAGCCCATAATTGATGGATGGGTAGCTATTGCATAAATAAATATTGTTATATCCTAAAAAAAAAATTCTCGCACCGTGAGACATCAACTGGGATGTGATTTCCCTTACGTAACTATCAGACGATTTAAGTGGAAAGAAAGAATATCAAAATACACAAATAACTGACATGCAAATTTCACCCCATGTTTCACTCCATGTTTCACCCCATGTTTCACAACAATTTTCACTCCATGTTTCACCCCATGTTTCATCCCATGTTTCACCCCATGTTTCATCCCATGTTTCACCCCATGTCTCACCCCATGTTTCACCCCATGTTCCACCCCATGTTTCACCCCATGTTTCACCCATGTTTCACCACATGTTTCACCCCATGTTTCACTCCATGTTTCACCCCATGTTTCACCCCATGTTTCACCCCATGTTTCACCTCATGTTTCACCCCATGTTTCACCCCATGTTTCACCTCAAGTTTCACACCATGTTTCACCCCATGTTTCACCCCATGTTTCACCCCATGTTTCACCCCATGTTTCACCCCATGTTTCACAACAATTTGCACCCCATGTTTCACCCCATGTTTCATCCCATGTTTCACCCCATGTTTCATCCCATGTTTCACCCCATGTCTCACCCCATGTTTCACCCCATGTTCCACCCCATGTTTCACCCCATGTTTCACCCATGTTTCACCACATGTTTCACCCCATGTTTCACCCCATGTTTCACCTCATGTTTCACCCCATGTTTCACCCCATGTTTCACCTCATGTTTCACCCCATGTTTCACCCCATGTTTCACATCAAGTTTCACACCATGTTTCACCCCATGTTTCACCCCATGTTTCATCTCAAGTTTCACACCATGTTTCACCCCATGTTTCACCCCATGTTTCACCCCATGTTTCACCCCATGTTTCACTAAATGTTTCACCCCATGTTTCACCTAAGTTCTGTTGTGTGTTCATAAAATAATATCTCACTTCCAAAGTTACTTTTTAAAAATCTAAAATTCCCCACATTTCTAAGAATAAAATTCATTTTACTACATGTTATAATCTTTTTTTAAACTGAATATTCGCATCAACAACTTTAAATTTGCACCAACTTCTTACGCTTATGACGTCACCGTAACTAATGAGGGAACAGGTTCCAGGATATTTTAATTTAATTTTCCCGGAACTCGTGACAATTTCTTATTTTAAAAACATTGCCCCTCACGGGTTGTACTGCGTCTTTCCCCATCTTTCACAAAAACAAAATAATGGTCACGAAGTTTGGTGAATAGAACGGAGACTCATGTCTTTACGGTGAGTCACAAAGTCAAGGAAGGGTGGGTCATAAATGTCATGGAGGGGTAGGTCATAAAAGTCATGGATGGGTGGGTCATAAAAGTCATGGAGTGATGGATCATAAAGTCATGGATGGGTGGGTCATAAAAGTCATGGAGGGATGGGTCATAAAAGTCATGGAGGGGTGGGTCATAAAGGTCACGGAGGGGTGGATCATAAAAGTCATGGAGGGGTGGGTCATAAAGGTCACGGAGGGGTGGATCATAAAAGTCATGGAGGGGTGGGTCATAAATGTCATGGAGGCGTGGGTCATAAATTCATAAAAAATGTTGAGTCACAAAGTCATACAGCGGCGAGTAATAAGGCCACACAACGGTTAATTCTCATAGTCTGTCAACACGCACCCCCTCCCCTTTTCCAAGTTTTCCTAATAGCAGTAGATCAGTGGTTCTCAACATTCCTAATGCCGCGACCCTTTCATATAGTTCCTCTTGTTGTGGCGACCCCAGCAACAAAATTATGTTCGCTGCTACTTCATAACTGTAGAGCACATGTGTTTTCCGATGGTCTTAGGCGATCCCTGTGAAAGGGTCGTTCGACCCGCCAAAAGGGGTCGCAACTCACAGGCTGAGAGCCGCTGCAGCAGGTACATGCCGCACAAGGTCTGACCATTAGGCGGGGGGGGGGGGGGAATGTGACGTTCATTTGGGCAACATTAATAATTCACAATATTGTGTTTCTGGAGTTAACGGAGATAGACTTTGATACTGGGGAGTCAGGGGTGTTTTTATAGGGGTTGGAAGGAGGGCTGGGGGCGAGGTATAAAGAAGTAGGGAGCCAAGAATTACGGGCATGGGTGGTGAAGCAAAGGGAAATAGAAAACTAGAGTTAGCAGGGTTGATATGGCATAGGGTTTACTAGAAGGTTGGATATAACAGGGGGCTTACTAGGATGGTTGATATAACGGGGGGCTTAATAGCAAGGTTGATATAACAGGGGCTTACTAGCAGGGTTGATATAGGAGGAGTTTACTAGCAGGGTTGATATAGGAGGAGTTTACTAACAGGAATTTCCATAGGAACGGCAGCGGGGAACGATGGAGCTGGGAATATGCTGAAGACATTGTATAGAAAAAACTCCTTAAAAATGAACTCGAAGAAAACAAATCTATTTTAGAACTTAGAAATTTTCTCCCTAAAAATGTCCAATCATTAATGGAACTCACTGTAAGGAAATCAAGGGAGATGATTTAACTTTGTTTCTCTTAAGTAGCTTAACACTTGAAGAAGAAATGTCGTGGGTTGATTATGCCCCATTGAAAGTTTTGTTTTTTTCTTTCTTTCTTGGAAATGCCCGTCCCCAGTCGCGTAGCGAGGGGGGGGCGAGGGGGACACCATGCCCCGCGCGCTACTCACAAAGGGGCGCCAAATGGTATATTTTACATATTATATTGTATGGTTTTCGAATGGGGGGGGGGGGCGGCGCTAAAAAGGTATTGTGCCCGGGTGCGTGTTAAGCTCGCTACCCCACTGCCCATCCCAATGTGTTTGGTGATTTAGGAGGTAATTAACTTTGTGTAAGTAGGTCAATACTGGCGGAAGTGATGTAGGGTGGGAACGTTTGGTGGGGTGGGGTGATGTATTGGTTAGTTGAAATATTTTCTTGTCATTTAAGGGGAGTAAGCTACAGAGATCAATTACAGTTACAGATAAGTAACGTGCATTAGGCCAGAGATCAAGATTCAACCAGAAGTACAATTATAAGGTTGTGATTTTTTTGTGTCCTTCACGCGCGGAGATGACCTTAGGCGAAACTTCGACTTGAGCGGTGGCCTTGACTTGAGTTTTATCTATGTTTAAAGTGAGGGAGAGGCGCTCCGTTTGTCAGCCTCACTCGCTCGCCCTCGCCTATCTGATCCAACGGCAAGACTTGGTCAAGATGACTGGAAACAGACGACGACGCAGTCGACGACCAGCAGTGTGTGTGTGTGTGTATGTGTGCGTGTGTGTTTGTGTGTGTGTGTTTTTGTGGTGTGTGTGTGTTTCACTGTGGTCTTTGTGCGTTGTCCGTGGCAAGATGTGTCCAAAATTTGTATCGCAGTTAATGTCAATAAGATTGTAAATAGTCTCAAAAAGCAAGTGGACACTTAGAGCAAGTAACTTATCTCTCTTTTTAAAACTGTTTGGTGTGTTTGGAAAAAAGCACTGACTTGTTTTTTTTGTGTGCATTATCTGGGATGAGTCTGACTAACACATTCACATAGTTGAATGATTTATTTTCTCCCGCCTTATTGCAATGAAGCATTCGGAATGAAAAATAATTTTTAAAACAATGGTAACACTTAGCAATGGCCGGCCTTAAGACATACCTGAAGGAAAGCCAGAGTAAACGTTGGCCCTCGGTATTTCTAGAGCAGCGGTTCTCAACTTGTGAGACACGACCCTGAAACCATCGGAAAACAAATAGTTAGGAAGTAAAAAATACGAAAATAATTTTATGGTTGTGGGTAACCACAACATGAGGAACTGCATTAAGGGTCACGGCATTAGGAAGGTTGAGAACCACTGTTCTAGCGGCTTCTTCTCTATTGTCACAAACATGTCCGTATAGACCGTAAATAGTGTCGGCACTACGCCTACTCGGCCAATCGGATAAATAGATAATAATCAAAGGACTCCATTCAAGCTATGTGAAAGAAATAGTTGAATATGTTGAAGCTTGAATCGAAAGCAAGGACAATGAGACGTGAACGTTTCGGTATAGAGCTTTCTTCGGCGAACAGGATAAATAGAAGTAAGACAACAAACAGAACACAGTAAAAAAAAAAACAACCTTAGAGATCTCCATTTTTTTGTTGCCGGAAGTAGGGTTACAGGAAGTGAAAGAATATAAATATTGGTGCTGTGAAAATAAGGTAGAGAATCTTAACTGACCAAAATATTTAGGGATACATAAAATCTAAGAAATAAGGAAAAAAAAGAAGAAATACAGGGAAATTGATATACTTTAGTAAGAGAGCATTTTGATTCATACCATGTGGAGATATCGTTCCGAAAAGCTGAATAAATTTGTATTCCATTTTCGCTCTCTCGTGTGTGTTTGTGCAGGAAACTAGTGCTGTAATGGATACATCTAATGCACCTTTATGTTGCACTCTGTTGAAATCTGAAGAGCCTTTGGAAAGTTTACCTTGTTCAATATCCCGTAGATTATCTGTGAACCTATCTGCCAATCTTCTCCCAGCTTCGCCTATACAACTAGAATGCCATCTACGGCACACAATCGCTTATATCACATCACGACTAACGCATGTGAAACCCTCTTTGATGGTAAAGGTACCTTTAGGGAGGCCAATGTTGTTTTTTTTTTTTTGGAGTGTATAGGGACAAGTCCTACATCGGCGTCTTGAGCATGATTTAATCTCAGCGTAAGAGGGGTCAGCTCGAAGGCGACTGTGAACCAGATGGTCACCTAGACTTTTCGTCCCGTCTGAGGACAATAAGTGGAGGTGCTGAGAATACCCTGTTAGTGTCGGGGTCTTCTCTGACAATTAGACATTTTTAAACCCGGACTTGTTGATAGGCCGTTGTGTTTTTTAAATTTTCTGCTCTCATGAAGAAGAAATGAGTAAAACAAAGTTTGCTAAAACATAAAAAAAAAGGAACGCAACAAAACAACGAACGTGTCGGCATAAAGCCTTCGTCAGCGAATAAGCAACCAAAAAATAGTATTAAATAATTTTAAAAAAAAAACACTTAGCTGAAAAGTAGTATCCGAGCGGGCAGCAAAAGAATTGTCTTTCATGAACAAATTAGATTACCACCACTTTCAAGTAGCTACTATTTACCGTACCACCGTGATAACACAGACATTTATTTATTTAGAGCGTTATGTGGAAGTTAACTTAGTTCCACCGGAGGGACGACGTTCAAGCTAAAAATAAGGCAAATAATCATTCTAATGGACATTATGGGCATTGCTTATTGAAGGCCTGCACAACATAATGCCCGCGAGTCGCATGCGGCCCGGCAGCACCCACTTTGTGGCCCGCGAAGTAACGAAATATTCTTTATTCTTATTATTTTCTTAATAGCTTCCCGCCTGTCCTATTTTTCTTTTTTGGCCCGCACAAGTTTTTCATAAAGTATTACGGCCCGCCTTACATTTTGAGTTGCGCAGGCCTGGGTTATTGATATCAATGGTTATTCATTTTTATATATTTAAATGTACCTCTTATATGTATAATTTTGCTTCTTGTTCGTATTATTACCTCTTACCTCTTACCTCGACTCCAAATGTTATATATTAATAGTGCTAACTGAGTAAAATGAGTGTCACGCAGCGAGCTTAATGCATGACGTCATAACTCGGTTAAACAGCTTGATTTGTTCCCCCTTAAGTTACAGGCTATTATTATTATGTGTTTTTCGTCTTCCTCTATCACACGGCGAGTTTCATGCGTATAATGTTGTACTTGTTCGTCTCCCTCTATCACCCGGCGAGTTTCATGCGTATAATGTTGTACTTGTTCGTCTCCCTCTATCACACGGCGACTTTCATGCGTATAATGTTGCACTTGTTCGTCTCCCTCTATCACACGGCGAGTTTGATGCGTATAATGTTGTATTTGTTCGTCTCCCTCTATCACACGGCGAGTTTCATGCGTATAATGTTGTACTTGTTCGTCTCCCTCTATCACACGGCGAGTTTCATGCGTATAATGTTGTACTTGTTCGTCTCCCTCTATCACACAGCGAGTTTCATGCGTATAATGTTGTACTTGTTCGTCTTCCTCTATCACACAGCGAGTTTCATGCGTATAATGTTGTACTTGTTCGTCTTCCTCTATCACACAGCGAGTTTGATGCGTATAATGTTGTATTTGTTCGTCTCCCTCTATCACACGGCGAGTTTCATGCGTATAATTTTGTACTTGTTCGTCTTCCTCTTTCACACAGCGACTTTGATGCGTATAATGTTGTATTTGTTCGTCTCCCTCTATCACACGGCGAGTTTCATGCGTATAATGTTGTACTTGTTCGTCTTCCTCTATCACACAGCGAGTTTCATGCGTATTATGTTGTACTTGTTCGTCTTCCTCTATCACACAGCGAGTGATGCGTATAATGTTGTATTTGTTCGTCTCCCTCTATCACACGGCGAGTTTCATGCGTATAATCTCATCTCTATTCCGGGATATGTTCGTATAAGTGGATTATGTCTTGACACGACAGATTGACGAATGGCAAGGAGTGCGCTCTCACAACGACATAGGGCAGTAGATTGTGTTGCATATAATAGAACATGAGAAGTTCATTTTTTTTAAACAATAAGTTTGGTAACACTTGGACCCACCGGGTATTGTTTTAAAATACCCGGACCCGGTGTAAATAAACTGCACCCGGTTAAGCCCTCGTTTATTGTATTCTCATTTATTCATAACGCTTAAGATCTCGTTCAGCGTCACTAAAAGTACACCTCGGGCGTTTAAAGCACCACCTTTGCACTTTCACAAATAAACTTGACAATGTTCCGAAATGTCGTTATTTATCCCACCTGGGTAATGGGGAGCTGTGTTCCTGATAACAGAACGAGCGTTAGGCCTAATCAATACCGTCATGTTTTGCTCATTCGCCTAAATACCGCGCGAGATGGTTACTTCCCCCCCCCCCCCCCCCCCCCCCCGCGGTTGGTTTCCTGCATGGTCTCATTCTGAAGATTCGTCGAAAGAGAATTTCGTTCAATTATTTCTGTCTCGGGTAGTTTGTTTAATGGTTCTGCTCATTAGCTGATTGTTTAATGCGCTCGCTCCAGCGACAGGAAGTGCGCTGAAGAAGATAGTTCTTGAAAACATATTTTGATAAATGGTTACGGTGTTAAGGTGCAAAGACATGGGGGTGTGTCAGATCTTCGCAAGGGATGGCGGCGGAGCTGAAGCTTGGTTAGACTGACAGAGCTAAACATTTTCAAACATGGACTCATGATGGCCAGTTGACAGCAGAGACACATGATGGGCATGCTGACGTCAGAGACTCATGATGGCCATGCTGACGTCAGAGACTCACGGTGGCCATGCTGACGTCAGAGACTCGCGGTGGCCATGCTGACTCAAGGTGGCCATCATGACACCAGAGTCTCACGGTGGCCATGCTGACGTCAGAGACTCACGGTGGCCATGCTGACTCACGGTGGCCATGCTGACTCACGGTGGCCATGCTGACTCACGGTGGCCATGGTGACACCAGAGACTCACGGTGGCCATGCTGACTCATGGTGGCCATGCTGACTCACGGTGGCCATGCTGACGTCAGAGACTCACGGTGGCCATGCTGACTCACGGTGGCCATGCTAACGTCAGAGACTCACGGTGGCCATGCTGACTCACGGTGGCCATGCTGACTCACGGTGGCCATGCTGACGTCAGAGACTCACGTTGGCCATGCTGACTCACGGTGGCCATGCTGACTCACGGTGGCCATGCTGACGTCAGAGACTCACGGTGGCCATGCTGACTCACGGTGGCCATGCTGACTCACTGTGGCCATGCTGACTCACAGTGGCCATGCTGACGGTTCGCCATGCTGACTCACGGTGGCCATGCTGACACGGTTCGCCATGCTGACTCACTGTAGCCATGCTGACTCACAGTGGCCATGCTGACTCACGGTGGCCATGCTGACTCACGGTGGCCATTCTGACTCACGGTGGCCATGCTGACTCACGGTGGCCATGCTGACTCACGGTGGCCAGTTCACGTATTCTCTAAGAAACTCACAACAAGCCACGAAATTGTGCACCCAATAACCCTTATCTCGTTTGTCAAATGGCTAATTCATATCACAAGGTCTGAGATATGTTCTGACACCTGCAAAAAATTGTAATAACTTCCTTCTCGGCAAGCTAACTGGACACACATCTTGGAATTTCCCAAATCACATAACTTCTTTGACATCCCCCTCCCCCACCTTTTTTTTTAACTTAGAGGTAAGTTAATTATGCACTCGATAAACCTCGTATTCTAAATAGATTTTATTCTCACTCGTCAGAACTGATGTCCCCCCCCCCCCCCAACCCCAAAACCCACGGGCAACGTTTTCTTTTCTTTCTTTTTTAAAAAAAAGATGGCGTAAAATAAATAAAATAAAGATGTTTTCATTCAAAAAAGACAGCTTTACAAAATGTCAACATATATAAATAAGTCTGAACTGTTTAACTGCTTGATCGCCTTTCTTTTTCAAGATCTCATTTAACAGTGGTTCTCAACCTATCTAATGCCGCGATCCTTTAATTAAGTTCCTCATGTTGTGCTGACCCCCCAACCGTAAAATTAGTTTCGTCTCGACTTCATAAATATGTGTTTTTCCGATGGTCTTAGGCGACCCTTGTGTAATGTTCGTTCCACCCCCCTAAAAGGGGTCGCTGCACACAGGCTGCGAACCGCTGTTATATAATTGTCAACCCATGAAACATCATAATGTTATACACACTTTAGAACTAGAAGCAGTTGACGATAAAAGTATAACGGAAGTTATCAATAATTTTATTTGGAAAACAAAAAAAAAACTGTTGAAGGAAATAGTTCTTGCGGAAATGTATTTTTAATAAAATAAATATTGAAAAATTTTGTTTGTAAATATTTTCAAAATTAATGCATCGTCTAGTTTATAATAATCACACATGTTGAAGAAAGAAGATTATCGTCACCTACGTCATCGTCACCTACGTCATCGTCACCGGTTTTAATATTGCACGTTTATGTTTACCAAAGATTTGTAATCGGAGAGGAATTGTGGGGGGGGGGGGGGAGGGGGTTGTGAGCACTAAATGATACTTTTGGTGTGGGAAGAAACACATCATAAAAAATTGGAAAAGACGTGGTTCCGCGGAGTGTATGGCTGAGCATTAGTGGGGGGATTCGGGGGGGGGGGGGGGGAATCGCTTGCCTTATTCAGGTGATCGGTTGTCCTATTCTCTTTGTCGCCTGTCTTATTGAAGTGGTCGGGCTGTCTTATTGAAGGGGTCGGGCTGTCTTATTGAAGGGGTTGGGCTGTCTTATTGAAGGGGTCGGGCTGTCTTATTGAAGGGGTCGGGCTGTCTTATTGAAGGGGTCGGGCTGTCTTATTGAAGGGGTCGGGCTGTCTTATTGAAGGGGTCGGGCTGTCTTATTGAAGGGGTCGGGCTGTCTTATTCTTGGTGTCGCCTGTGTTTTTCAGGGGGGGTCGGCTGTCTGAATATAGGGGTCGGCTGTCTCAATATGGGGGTCAACTGCACCAATATGGGGGCTGGGCTGCATTGTGGAGACAGCAGGCCGGCACCCACAGTTACTATATGTATAGGTCGGGGATATCAAAATAGGTTAAGATGCCGTGGCCTGGTTTCCAACAAATGACTCAATCACTTCAGCATTAATCACTGCGGTGACTTAAAGACTTTGTGATTTTAGGGCTGATCGCCCTGTTCTAAACACTTTTAGAAAATGTCGTACCTTTGAGACCTGAAGTATGTCATTTTTTTTGTATGTGTGTGTTTGTGTACTCTATGGTTTCATTTACCACGTCTCGCACACCCGCCCGCCCACTCACACTCGCACTCAAACACACACGCCAAACACACTTCAGTTCCCATCGCTGTAATTTTGTCACCATGACAAATGTTAGTGAATGGGCGGTCTGGTGGCGTAGATGGCGAAGAGCAGAAGGTCGCGTCGGTGTTATGACGATCGTAAGTAATACAGCGCAGGGCGCATGTCCGAGTTTGATAGCGGCCTGGGGAACCCACCGGCCAGCGGACGATTGATGGGTCAGTCAGGGGAGACAAGTGTCTGTGTACATAGTTAATGAGTTATCTGCTGCAAGTCAAATTTCGGGGATGGCGGGAGATTCGCTCGTCGGCGCACCTCACTTGCTGGTGCACCGCGCTTGTTGGCGCACCTTGCTTGTTGGTGCACTGCGCATGTTAGCGCACCTTGCTTGTTGGTGCACTGCGCATGTTGGCGCACCTTGCTTTGCTGGGGGGGGGGGGAATTGGTTATTGGTGTGTTTCGTTTGTCGGGGCACCTCACGTGATAGTGCACCTCTCTTGTTGGTGGTACCTCACTTCTTTGGTGCTACCTTACTTGTCGCAGTTCCTCACTTGTTGGTTCATCTCCCACTTGAAAGTATCGTATTTTCGTCGCCTACGTCGTGGTAGTGCATCGTTCTTAGAGAGCTCCGGTTAGACAGGCGATCAAGACGGAACTTTGGCCAGGTGGTGGGCAAGGGGGGGGGTGGTGTTGTCAAAGTACTCCATCACTGCAAATGACGTAGTCAGGGTTACATAGCTATAACGACACTTTGAACAATTTAAGACCTTCAATATCACCGTGTACAAATATATTATAATATTGGAATACCACTTTGCAGTTATTGAAATTACCTTAGACCAGTTGTTCTCAACCTGTGGGTCGCAACCCCTTTTGGGGTTAAACGAGCCATACACAGGGGTCGCCTTAGACCATTGGAAAACACATATTTATGACGTAGCAATGAACATAATTTTATGGTTGGGGGTCACAACAGCATAAGGAACTGTATTAAAGTGTAAGAGAACCATTGCCTCAGACCAGTAGTCGGCAAACTCATTAATCAAAAGAGCCACAAAAATCAGTAGCAGGACGATTTAAAAAATTTGAGAGCCAAATCTCTTTTCAAGACCCTGTCAAGGATCGTGTTTTTTTTTTTTTTTTTTTTTTTTTTTATTTTTTTTTTTTTAAAGTCAAAACTGATTTGTGGCCAACTGGCCGAGCCGCACTCAGGTCGCCAAAGAGCCTTAGAACGTAACATAATATGAACATGTCGTTGGAAACCTTAATACAAAATCATTTTGTTTTATTTTCCGGAATATATATTTTTTAAAATTAAAATTCATCTTAGGCTAGGGTGTAGAGTGCGCCGAGCTTGACTCCACCCCCCCCCCCCCCACACACACAAAGTCAAAATAATAATCTTCATTGCTGGTTAGATTTAAACATTGGTCCGTTGTGGCTGTTCATTAATCCGTTAGTCTCCCGCACCATCAAATAGAGGTAGGCAAACTATGGCCCGCGGGCCTCATGCGGCCCTCAGAATCGCTTGAGCCATCCCGGTATTTCGGATTAATGTTTTCTGTTAAACGTGCACGCTGTGAATGGATTATCTGTAGAAAACTCTGCAATTGAAATCCTCCAAGTGTCAAACTGACTACAATAATAATAATAATAGGCACATCAAAATGAAAGCAAATATTTCTCCTGGCTTTTTTTTTAAAAAACAAAACTCTGCTGAGTGAATGTTCGAAGCCAATCGACGCGCATTAAACAAAAACATTTCCTCTCTGAAAAGTCTGGCCGAGCGAACAAATGGAGTAATCTTCACAAGGGCTGGGATATGAATAACCTCCAAAAATATCAGGATGCTATTTCCACGTCAGCCACAAAAAAATTAATTGTTTCATGTCGACCACACCCCAACAAAAGGGTTACCCGCCCCTGATATGTAACATGTTATAAGCTCCCGCGTCTAACGTCCCATACAATGACCGTTCCCCCCCCCCACACACCTTTTCTTTTGTGTGCTCTTCTCGCTGCAATCCTTATCCTTAGTCGGTCGTGCGTTTTCTTAACATATACTATTGAACATGCGTCTTCTTCATCTACTATAGAACTGACGTTCCCCAACCCCCACATCCTCCTTAAGTCCCCTCTCCTGTGTTTATTATTATCCATATCATAAAGAGATTATCAGGAACAATTTGATTGCTCTTTTAAATAAGGTCATACTCAATTCAAATATCTATCAAACAAATTAATTCGTGCTCGCGTAGCATGTACTCGCTTCAACCTTTGACCTCCTCTGGGGGCATAGGCCGCCTACTAGAATTATCCATTATTTTGTTTTACTACATAGCATAGTGCGTTCAAAAAGAAATTTGACGCAAAATTTTAACGTGTGAACTGAAAAAAAAAGCATACGTCCAAATTTCCGTTCGATCAATTTTCCGTCGACGAAATTTCTTTCAGACAAACTTCCGCTAACCGTCTGCCTCTAGCTCGCGTCCCCATGTATTCTTGGGCCTTCCACTCTTTTTTTTTCCCCTGTGGATTCCATGTTATGGATTGTCCTTTGGTATTATCTAGGGGTTTGCGAAGAGCCTCCCCTAATCCACTGCCATCTTTTCCTTATGATGTCTTCGGCATGTAGCTTATTGAATGCGTGTTCTTCTTCTTCAGCACCATGTCATTGCGCTTTACATATTTACACATGGTGTCATGCTCAACGTCACATGGTGTCATGCTAAACGTCACACGGTGTCATGTTCAACGTCACACGGTGTCATGTTCAACGTCACATGGTGTCATGTTCAACGTCACACGGTGTCATGTTCAACGTCACACGGTGTCATGATCAACGTCACACGGTGTCATGTTCAACGTCACACGATGTTATGTTCAACGTCACACGGTGTCATGTTCAACGTCAGAGGCTGACCATTCTGTGCAATGCGGTTTTTTCTTTACCTTCTAGTCGCAGCGATGTAACTGAACCGACAACGCGAATCATCCATCACTGACCGAACAAACACACAATCAGAAGGGTCAGATTCAAGTCATGTCGCTGACCGAATGATGGCTCGCACGGAAAGGGTCAGTTTCATGTCACTGACCGAATGATGACTCGCACGAAAAGGGCCATTTTCATCTCACTGACCAAATCAGGACACAAACGTAAGGGTCAATTTCACTTAACTGACCACGTTATAATGCAAAGGGGAAAATAGCGTTTCGTATTTTCCAGAATATTTTTAAAGATCGTATTTCATTGACATCGTGGGTTTACTTCGTTGAAATCATGGGCTTATTTCATTGACATCATGGGTTTACTTCGTTGACATCATGGACTTATTTCATTGACATCATGGATTTACTTCTTTGACATCATGGGTTTACTTCGTTGACATCATTTGTTTATTTCATTGACATCATGGGGTTATTTCATTGACATCATGGGCTTATTTCGTTGACATCGTTTTTTTTACTACCTATTTGCCCCACGATCTGTTTGAATTTGAAATCAAGTCAGCAAAAGCCTTTATCGCACGGACACGAGTTACTCTCATTTTTACTACAATCAATAACAAGTCATATTTTTACTTGGGCCCACCTTTCTTGGGCCCACCTTTCTTGTGCCTTTGGTTTCAAATCCGCCCACGGAATTACAATTACAGGATTTAAAAGAAACAACAAAAAAAATCTTTAATTAATTCATTTTTTAAAAATAACAATTCTTTGTAATTTTGGGGGGAAAAAAATGTGTTGTATTATATTTTTAATGACAAAATAAAGAAAGATTTTTTTAAACAACTTTTTTTCCTTTCTAATGATGGTCTTTAATGTCGGTTTGACCCAAGAACGAAATCACGGCTGGAATAAAGATCACCTAACTAAGACATCCCACACGTTTTGTCATCGTTGTGGGGATGTAGAAGGGTGGTGGGTAATTATAGTTAGAGTGGGGATGGAGTAGGGTGGGGGTAATGCTAGTTTGAATTGGGTGTAATAGGGTGGTGGGTAATGATAGTTTGGGGTGTAATAGGACGGGGGTAATGATAGTTTGAAAGGTTAAGTAGGGTGGTGGGTAATGATAGTTTAGATATCTTTCATTATAAGGAGTGGTGGTGGTTCCATGTGTATAGAGATTGTGAAACATGCTCAAACAGCATCCCACCGTAATGTGATAGTGTTTAGTTAAAATATTACAAAGTGGGATAAGTACGCCCCTAAAGATGTTCCAAGCGCTCTCGGTGATGTTCCATTCTTTGGCTATCCCAAACTTCCCACCGCATGTTTCTCTTTATCCATATCCATTGCTATTGGTTGGGGATTATCAGGTGGCTTGTTGAAAGACGAAGCATGGGGGGGGGGGGGGATTAGATCCTCTTCACTTACAACCAGAATTAAGGTAAGGTCATTATTAGAGATATCAGGATCGACTAGAGTGAAGGTCATTGTTAGAGAGCTCAGCAGCTGATTTGTCAAACACCAATCATGCTAGTGTCAGTTTGAAAGGAATGATCACGTAAAGAAGTGATTAACCCTTAACGTCTAGACATGGGGATAGGGGGAATAATTTAATTGTGTCGAGCATTATTTCAGTAACCATTAGAAAACTTTATTTAGGCCTTTAGCCTGTACTCATGAACTCCACTGGCTGATACTATTTAGCCGGTACAGATGAACTGCACTGGCTGATACTATTTAGCCGGTACAGATGAACTGCACTGGCTGATACTATTTAGCCGGTACAGATGAACTGCACTGGCTGATACTATTTAGCCGGTACAGATGAACTGCACTGGCTGATACTATTTAGGCGGTACTGGTGTACTGCACTGGCTGATACTATTTAGGCGGTACTGGTGTACTGCACTGGCTGATACTATTTAGGCGGTACTGGTGTACTGCACTGGCTGATACTATTTAGGCGGTACTGGTGTACTGCATTGGCTGATACTATTTAGCCGCTACTGGTCTACTGTACTTGCTGATACTATTGACATTACTGACTGCATGGGGTATGGTTTTATTATGTATTTAAATATACATTATCTTTTTAAGAGACAGTTTATTTTTAGTACGAGATCCGAGGACAGAACGCATGAGACGACCACTGAACTATGTGTGGTCGTGTGGCAGTGTGGTCGTGTGGCCGTGTGGTCGATTGCGAGGACAATTAGCGTGAGACGACCACTGAGCTATATGTGGCCGTGTGGTCGATTGCGAGGACAATTAGCGTGAGACGACCACTGAGCTATATGTGGCCGTGTGGTCGATTGCGAGGACAATTAGCGTGAGCCGACCACTGAACTATATTTAGTGTGTAATGTCAGGATAAGAGGGGCAAGTGACAGTAGGGGCAACTACTTGTAAGCTCAACTGCCGATTGGGGGCATTTATCAATAGGGGGGCAATCGTCGGTAGAAGCTGGCTGCGTCGGAAGCAATTGTTAGGGGGCAGTTGTGGCAGTCAATCGTGGGAAGAACTATTAGTCCAATCGTGTTCACGGTGTCACTCCTCTTTTGTTGTCTTGAGATATAAACACCCCAACCAGTGGCGTAGCTAGGGTTTAGTGCCACCCGAGCCGGGCCAAGATTTGGCCACCACCCACCTCACGGAAAAACCAAGACAGAGTAGTTTACAGAAAATCCCACACCGAAATATAAAGGTAAAAGAAAACAACAACCCCGGTACCTTCCGCCCCCCCCATCTCTTAAACCAGTGCCAACCCCCACTCTTAAACCAGTGCCAACCCCCACTCTTACGCCAGTGCCAACCCCCCACTCTTACGCCAGTGCCAACCCCCACTCTTAAACCAGTGCCAACCCCCCACTCTTACGCCAGTGCAAACCCCCACTCTTACGCCAGTGCCAACCCCCACTCTTACGCCAGTGCCAACCCCCACTCTTACGCCAGTGCCAACCCCCACTCTCACGCCAGTGCCAACCCCCCACGCCTCGTTTTCCAAACCTGAAATCACTTATCAAATTAGATGATACCAAATTAAACTCTCTTTTCAGATTTTAATATAATCGTTTCGACTGCCAACATTTGTTTTTCCAGTATTCAAACGACTTCTTTAAGTGAGTTGTTCCTAGCATATTTTGGGGACCCCCCCAACCCCCCCCACCCCCAGAGAGATGAGGTCAGGGCCGACCCTAACAATTGCGGGGACCTATGCGAAACGGATTGCGCGGGGCCCAGTCTGGGTAGGGATAAGGATAATAAGTGATAAATTAAGATTTTGTATTAGAAAATAAGTGGGGGCCCACTTCGGCCGTATAGGTTGCCGTGGCCTAAGGCCGGCCCCTGGATAAGGCCATAAAAATAGGGGGAACCAGTGACGTGGCTAGGGTTAGCGCCAGCCGGGGCCGGCCGATAATTTTCCGCCCCATCTCGAAAAAACCCTTCAGTTTGTCAAAAATGCCACCGTGCAATATAAAGAAACAAGTGTGCCCTGGGGCGTATCGCCCCCCATACACCGCTCGTTCCTACGACATTGTGTAGAACTATCACTGACTTCTTTCTTCATCCTTCTGGACAACACTTAGAATAATGTTCTATAGATAATTTAATGTCCATATTTTATTACCCTCGTAAACAACTTCGAATGTTCAATTTTTTTTTTTTTAAATGTATTCATTCACCTTCCATTGCCGCGTCTCGGGTAACCTATGATATGTGCTGTCTCGGGTAACCTATGATATGTGCTGTCTCGGGTAACCTATGATATGTGCTGTCTCGGGTAACCTATGATATGTGCTGTCTCGGGTAACCTATGATATGTGCTGTCTCGGGTAACCTATGATATGTGCTGTCTCGGGTAACCTATGATATGTGCTGTCGTGTTACTTTGAAAATGTATGTTGGAAAATAAATGGTCAAGTACAGTTACACCGAAGTAAGAAAAACTCTGACCTGGTGTCCAGTCGCGCTTTATATTGTCGCAGATCGCAAAGTGTTGAAACTAATCGCAATGTCAACCTGACTGACATAGTTCCCACAGACATAATATTTCATTACACACTGCAAAAATATCCGTTTCTACACTGTTGGTGGATATAGTTATCCATATCCACATCTTTCTGGTGCTTTTTTTAAAAAAAGAATAAAATATCATATAACGTATTCTGAATAAATTCCGGTCCATTCCATTCTGTCTCCCCATTCTTTTGTTCCAGTTCCATGAATATATAATTAAGGCCGCCTTATCAAAGAACATCTGCCAGCCAGATCTCTTACCTTGCCCCGCTGGCATTTTTTCCCCCCTCCCGTCCACCCAGTTTTCAACACCGCGTACCAATTCAGGCGTGTTGCAATAAAAAAAAAAACTTCTGCACTTGACCAGAGACGTGACCAAAATGTGATCTCATATCTTGATCCAGCGGCGTTCCCCCATTTCTTCAAGTTATCTGGATAATAGGAAACCTTATCCAGCGATTGCCATTAAGAAATTGCATAACGGCGATGATTCTCACGGTGAAACAAAAACAACTTTGGCTTGATGCGCCACCCCCACTCCTTCCATAGGACGCAGCAGCTAGGACGCAGCAGCTAGGACGCCGGAGCTAGGACGCCGGAGCTAGGACGCAGCAGCTAGGACGAAGCTAGGACATAGCTAGGATGCAACTAGGACGCAACTAGGACGAAGCTACGACACAGCTAGGACACATCTAGGACGCAGCTAGGATGCAGCTTGGGCGCAGTAGCAAGGACGCAGCAGCTAGGATGCAGCTACGACGCAGCTAGGACACAGCTAGGGCGCAGCTAGGACTCAGCAGCTAGGACTCAACATCTAGGACGAAGCAGCTAGGACGCAGCTAAGATGCAGCTAGGGGGAAGCTAGGACGCAACTAGGACATAGCTAGGATGCAACTGGGACGCAGCTAGGATGCTAGATAGAGGAGATTGTCTTTTTAGAAAATAATATAATGTTTCTGGCTTTCCATTCCACGTATGCAAATTTTACAATGGAAGTTTCAAAGTATCAGAAAACGTGTGGGGGGGGGGGGTGTCTGCAGGATTTGGTCAGGGATAGTGTAAATAGGTTTGGGCATACCAGATCCAGATAAGAGTTAGAGAACTGAAGGAAAAGTAGATATTTGAGGACATTTGAAGAGGGGAAGGTAGATCGTTTGAGACGAGACCGCTGAAGGGTTGAGACGAGGTAGTTGAAGGGTTGAGACGAGATAGTTGAAGGGTTGAGACGAGGTAGTTGAAGGGTTGAGACGAGACAGTTGAAAAGTTAAGACGAGACAGTTGTAGGGTTGAGTTGAAATAGTTGAAGGGTTGAGACGAGACGGTTGAAGGGTTGAGACGAGATGGTTGAAGAGAATACTGTTGACTAGCTCAGCAGAGGTGAGTGTGAGGATTACAAAAGAGCTCTTTGCGTTAGTAATAAAACAGTACATTAACGTCTGTGAACCTGGACGTTTGGTGTCGATCATTTGCGTCTCTGTGTTGTCTGCCCTTAGTTGTGCTTGCTGTCCGTCTCAACTGTGCTTGCTGTCTGACACAACTGCCCTTGCTGTCCGTCTCTATCGTGCTTGCGGTCCGTCTCAACTGTGATTGCTGTCTGTCACAACTGCCCTCGCTGTCCGTCTCTATCGTGCTTGCGGTCCGTCTCACATGGGATTGTTGTCTGCCCTCAGTTGTGCTTGCGGTCCGTCTCAACAGTGCTTGCTGTCTGTCCCAACTGCCCTCGCTGTCCGTCTCTATCGTGCTTGCGGTCCGCCTCAACTGCGCTTGCTGTCTGTCACAACTGTGCTTGCAGTCCGTCTCTACTGTGCTTGTTGTCTGCCTAAACTGTGATATTGCTGTTTGCCTAAACTGTGCTTGCTGTCTGCCTCAGCTGTGCGTGCTGTCCGCCCCTACGCCTAGACACTGAAAACATAACCCACAGAGAGGACTGTACTGACCACTGCTAGTCGGTATGCTATAAGACCAGTCAAGAACGGAGCCGTCCTCACTAACACTCGTTCTGTGAAACGGGGTGCAGCCCCCCCCCCCCCCCCGCATCGCATGCCAGCGGTGCTCCATTACCAAAGTCTGGCGTATCATCTCTATCATATGAAATTACATTTACACCAATTACACAACCAGAAACTATCTCACTAGCCACAGTTATGTTTATGCCCTCATCCTCCCATTATTATAATGCTTCACCTCTGGGGATCTCTCGTGAGACTGCCTTAAAATTCGACACCACAATCAAGGATATCTTCAGCTCCATCTTGCCTGTGTCAAAGATCATGGACAATTTCAATATTTTTTTTAACAAGCATATCATTCAATTTAACATTCCGGAAACTGAGCGGTTGGTTGGGGGGGGGGGGGGGGGGGGGGCTTGGAGCGTAACAAGGAGGTACATAACTAAAAAAATAATTTTAATTCGTTCTTTAAATACGTATGTATATATATATAAAAGAAACGTTATGAAGTTGAAGGAGCGTCACAAAAATGCTTACGTAACTCAAGTAGTGACAAAAGATTGTAAACGCCAATTGGGGGACTTGCTCGAATGCGGCTAACGCTACAAACAAACTTGCTAAGACGAATGAACTTTCATAAGACGACATTAGCTCAGTTTGAGGGGGAGTGGGGGTTGGAGGGGTTGGGGGTGCTTGGCAGAACATTGGGTGAGGTGGGGAGGGGGGGGGTTGGATTGATCGGGAAGTTGAGAAAAAAAAAGCTTCATGAAACATTTCTCAGATTTCCCGCAGTCCAATTTCTCGGACAAAGGAAATCAATTGTTAATCATACAGTACCCGATTTTTTTCTCGTAGGATGTCGTGATTATAGTCCCCCAGTATAATCATTGCCATTTTGGTCACTGTCTCCCCCTGCAAGCATTCGATAGATCTCCCGCTGCACGCAGATGTGTTCCGTTCTTATTGTCGTCGTGCCGAGTGGTGGTGCTGACCAACAGTTTCACAAATTTTGTTTTTTAGGAATCCGAAGGAAAATTAGGTCTTGCGAACTGTTGCTTTATTTGTCCTTAGTGTTATTTAAAATGAAAAAGGAAAAGGAAAAAAATGGGGATTAAAAAGCGAAGACAAAGGACAGTGTCTGAAAAGCTACATCTTTAGTACATGAGAATGTCTGAAAGGCTACATCTTTAGGACCCGTTATCTAAAGTGACAGACGTTTAAGTAGACATATCTGGAAATGAACGAGTTGGATAACTGTGGATAACGAGTGCTTTACAGGTTATCCACAGTAGGATAAACACACGTAACTAGCAATGAACATTATTGTTTCATCACGGGAGATATTCATGATGAATTGTATTGTTTATTTGCAACTATGGTTAGTTTATTAGAATAGTAGATCCGCCCCCCCCCCCCCGCTTTTCCCCTTCCCGTGTTTTGAAAATCCAAAGGTCCAAAAAAATAAATAATTCCTTAAATAATATTTAATAATGCCACGGGGTTTAGTATACACGTGAGCAGTACACAGCTTGTCACCACCAATCTATGTGAGGACACAGCTTGTCACCACCAATCTATGTGAGGACACAGCTTGTCACCACCAATCTATGTGAGGACACAGCTTGTCACCACCAATCTATGTGAGGACACAGCTTGTCACCACCAATCTATGTGAGGACACAGCTTGTCACCTCCAATCTATGTGAGGACACAGCTTGTCGCCACCAATCTATGTGAGGACACAAGTATATATCATTTAGCGCAGTTATCGGGAATTATATTTTGCGCTCTAGTGATCTCATTATTGAACCTTACTTTCTTTCAAGCATATAGAATTATTTGTAATATACTCTCAATACCAAATAACGCTGAATAGGAAGCAGCCATCTTGTTAGGAAGCAGTCCACGAGTCACACCAGAAGCGTAATATAGTTAAGAGATAGCTATTAGTTAATACGCTAGCACACGTGGAGTCTATACAAGACATGGCGCGTGGTCGTATGTTTCCCTATGGCACTATCATTATAAGTGGTCATTAATATTCAGGCCCTAGAAGGGATTAAAGTAAAGCACTACTTAACTTGATCAGTAATGTACAGGAGTCTCACAACCAAATAACAAAATGTACTCTATAACAAAAGATAGATCAAATAGAGTCTCTTTTCAAATAGAGTGGGGATCATATACCTAGAACATAGGACCCGTCAGGACATAGCGTCGAACAATGACGTCATAATCTGTTCTGTTCATGAGTGACCAGCCTCATCAAGTGGCAACACACCTCTTTGTGCTACTTGTAAAAATAAAATTAAGTTCATGGATAAGTGTTATAGTATACTATAGCCCCAGGGTTTACCCACAGCTATCCCACTGACGCTCAGAGCTTGTGTTACAGTATTACTATTTAGTGGCGCCCCTCCTTAAGTTGCACCCCTCTTTAGGTGGCACCCCTCCTTAAGTGGCATCCCTCCTTAAGTGGCACCCTCTTTAGGTGGCGCCCCTCCTTTAGTGGCAACTGTCCTTAGGTGGCACCCCTCCTTAAGTGGCGCCACTCCTTAAGTGGCACCCCTCCTTAGATGGTATCCCTCCTTAAGTGGCAACCGTCCTTAGGTGGCACCCCTCCTTAGGTGGCACCCCTCCTTAAATGGCACCCCGCCTTAAGTGGCATCCCTCCTAAGGTGGCACCCCTCCTTAAGTGGCACCCCTCCTTAAGTGGCAACCGTCCTTAGGTGGCACCCCTCCTTAAGTGGCATCCCTCCTAAGGTGGCACCCCTCCTTAAGTGGCACCCCTCCTTAAGTGGCACCCCTCCTTAGGTGGCACCCCTTCTCTCATTATATTAAAGGGGAGGGTCAAGCGTGCGTGGCATTTCATGCATAAATGAAACTAAACGAGGAGGCACACTACGAAAAAAAGTTTGATACAAAATATAAAATAAATGTTAATGGGAAATATTTCATTTCCGATGTCAAATAAATAAACAGAATCACATTTTACAAACGGACGCCATTAAAAGAACAATCTCTAATGAAATGTCATTAACCACAAACAACTGTCAGCACCGACAAACAACTGTCATTAACGACAAACAACTGTCAGCAACGACAAAACTCTGTCAGCAACGACAAACAACTGTCACAAAGAGACATACGCCAAAGAATTCAAATACACTCTTCTTAAACTTCACAAATCAGCCGCGCAACAGCTTGTCGTAACACCGGCATGGGCTAAAAATAGTTCTCGCAAACTTTCATCAGCTACAAAATAATAATAATAATTTAAAAATTTAAAAAAAAATTATAAAATTTTATAACAACTATTAAATCAGTTTACCCCCCCCCCCAAACGCACACCCCAACGCCCCCCCCCACCCAAAAAATACTTTAAAAAAAAATAATAACAATTACAAACTGGCATTTGCTAAAAAGCTTTTATGAATTGCTGATTTAAAGGAAGGATTTGAAACTCTATTTAAGGAAAACTTAAAAGTCAAGGTTTTGTCCTAATGTCTCGTTTCCAAAATATCTTCAGATTTTTATGAATTCGAAAGAATGACTTTGAACCACTTCCCAAACTAATGCGAGGCGATTTCAAATCAATTTGTTCATTTCGTTGTCAGAGACGGGCGCCTCTCTCCGGTTTGAATTCTGATAAGGCTTTTAGAGAACCAAGGGGTCCTTTTAAAATCACCCAAAACATGATTTTATAGCGGCACGCAAGCTTGCAACGTGTACAAACATATAAATATTTTTTTAAAGTCGTAGGAATAGTTTCAGTTCGTAGGAACTGTTCAGTTCGTAGGAACAGTTTCAGTTCGTAGGAATAGTTTCAGTTCGTAGGAACTGTTCAGTTCGTAGGAATAGTTTCAGTTCGTAGGAACTGTTCAGTTCGTAGGAATAGTTTCAGTTCGTAGGAACTGTTCAGTTCGTAGGAATAGTTTCAGTTCGTAGGAACTGTTCAGTTCGTAGGAATAGTTTCAGTTCGTAGGAATAGTTTCAGTTCGTAGGAATAGTTTCAGTTCGTAGGAATAGTTCAGTTCGTAGGAATAGTTCAGTTCGTAGTTATTGTTCAATGCGTAGGTGTAACATCATCATCATTTGGGTTGATGATAATACAATTCACTTGAGAACTGGATGTATCAACTTACTTCAGACTTCTTATTAATTAATCACCACGATGCCTTCAAATAATATAAGTCGATGAAATTAGACATCACCATAATATTTATTCACGACTTGACATATTTTACAATAATAATAAGTCTCTTGTATTGGAGGAAGATAATACGTTGTCTTATTCCTTCACATAAACTGTATCACACTAGATGGTAAAGTAAACAATTGAACCAATGCAGGAGCAAAACATACGAACGTCCATACATCCGCTATCTCTATCCTACTTCCGCACCACTGCGAATGACCATAATTAATCCAATCTCATCCGCTTCCTGTACATATTTAATTACCCAAAACAATACATTGTCCGAGATAAATGAATATTTCCTCATTTGACCTTTTACAGTAGGAATAGTTCAATTCGTAGGAATAGTTCAATTCGTAAGAATAGTTCAATTCGTAGGAATAGTTCAATTCGTAGGAATAGTTCAATTCGTAGGAATAGTTCAATTCGTAGGAATAGTTCAATTCGTAGGAATAGTTCAATTCGTAGGAATAGTTCAATTCGTAGGAATAGTTCAATTCGTAGGAATAGTTCCATTCGTAGGAATAGTTCAATTCGTAGGAATAGTTCGCTTCACGTTTTTTAAGAGACTACGTTGTTGTTGTTTTAGAATTAGGGTAATACTTCACCCATCCTCTCCTCCCCACACCCTCCCTTTTTTTTTTTTTTTATCGTCTGACGAATACTGACCTACTTTTATAACCTCGTCCCTGCTTGGAAAACCGTTGAAATGACGTGCACCCAAAGCGCCTCAGATATTTCGGTATCTGAAACCAATTTCTAGAATTATTCAACTGTACATGTGAGTGACATCGAGGTCTGTTGGTTTTCCAAAAGATGCGAATGTATCACTGCGTTGTCTTCGAACCACTTGGGGTTTAGATTAAGGGGGGGGGGGTGTGGGGGGGACAAGACCACAACCATCTATTGATTGCAGCTACCGAAGACCAGTTCATGCTGCAGAAATTCCCACAAGACACCCTCAGAAAACGTAAAACGCGTGGCCGAATATGATTGGTTTATTCACTGAGGTCACTGAGATGGCGGAAAAAAAATGGCGGAGTAGGGATGAACTTTGACATTTGTTGGTTCTAGGTTCTAGCCAAATCGTGAAGTTTATAGAATCTTCCTTACTTCCACTTAGCATTTCATTTAATAATATTTTTTTTTTGGGGAGGTGGGGGGGGGGGGGGGGGAACTGACATATTATGCGAATAAGTTGAAATCGAGATTTGCGTTGAAAGTTCGTTTAAAAAAAGCAGAAGATCTTCTCTATCTAAGGATTTTTAAAAATTGTATTGCTCTGTTCTAAAATTCTAGAAAGTGGGAAATAAACACACACAAAAAAAACCAAGAATATTTTGGATTGAAAACAGTGAGAGAAAGCAACCGGTGTTGTAATAATGGTAATAACATAAACATCGAATTCAACTTAGAGTTTGAAAAAAAAAAAGGTTGGGGGGGGGGTCTTGTGAGGCGGAAGAAAGATCTAGTTAATGTAGGAGACCGTCAGTTATTTTATTTATCTAGAACAGTGGTTCTCAACCGTCCTAATGCCGCGACCCTTTAATAGAGTTCCTCATATAGCGGCGACACCCAACCACAAATGTATTAACGTTGCTGCTTCATAAGTGTAAGGCAGATGCAATTTTCCGATGGTCTTTGGCGACCCCTGTGAAAAGGTCGCACGCCCCCCCCCCCCCCAAAGGTTGAGAACCGCTGATCTTGAACATGGTTTGAGACAATCATTTTGTAACGAGATCTGACGATTGTGATTGATCATTTCGTTGTGGATTGTTATGCTGATTCCTTAGTACTAACTGCAGGTGACATCAATCAAATGATCATCGTCATGGGCAATGAAAGAAAGTAAGGTGTTGTACTGAGTTCAATAGAGCACAACAATAAAATTCCTGGTAACTGCGCGGAGTGAGATTTCTTTTAAAAAAATACCCCAAGTACGTTGGTGCGTAATATTTTCTTTCTTTCTTCCGTTTTTCTTTTTAAAAAAAGGAAATGAAACTCAATTTAAATACGATGTAATAAATCTGCGGTGTAAAAGAGGAATGCGAAAATCAGAATAGTAATATAGTTCAGGGGCGTGGAAAAAAAAAGTGTAAGGTGGTATTCCTGGTGAGGGGAGGGGGGGGGGCGGGCGAGGGGTTAGCATTAATTTGGATTCTTACAAATTGCGCGACGTGAATGGCATGTTTTGTCAAGTAGCTTTAGTTGATAGGGAGTTCAGCATTGCCGCCGCCATTCTTTGGCGTGCTATAACTTGTTTATATATATATATATATATATATCTCACAGATTGTCTGTAATAATAAACACAGCCAAAACATGAAGAGCTAGTACGTTACTATACTTCTGGCAAAGCAGGGCCCGCTACTACTCGTGAAAATAATAATTATCGGTCATTGGAACACAATTATAAATTTGTTGGAAAAAAAAAATAAAATAAAAACGGGGTCTTTGGAGAATGGCCCGTTACGAAATTTTAAAGGAAGTATTTCTACCCCTCATTTCCATCCATGCCTTTCCAGACAACACCGAAATGCGAAAGTGCTGCCATTCTCAAGGCATCAATTGGGAGGACAGGGGTTAATGTAGTTGTCGAAAACGTCTAATTCTAAAAGCTATCGCAAGTGATGGTGCGGTAAAAATATTTAATCTAATACATTATTGGGTAGCACACGTAGCGTGCATTGGACTAGCTAGTGAACGCCACGGTCGGCAACGGAAGCGTGCACTGGAACTAATGTGACGTTAGCCACAAACATTCGTAAACCGGCGATCTGTCATCCCACTGACACCTTCCCCCACCACAACCTCCCCATGTCCTGTCCGCCTCCCTCACCACCCGCGCCTTGATGGCCTGAGATGAGTCCAGGCCATCACACACGTCACATAAACTCCACTGTCATAGTCGTTATGACGCCTGCGGGCCGTGACTTCCTGCCACCCCCACCACCACCACCCCCCCATTAACCCCAACGCAGTACTCCCTTCCTTATGAGCGTCCCATCCGGCAGACGACTTCCTATAACACCAGGTGGCGCGAAGGTCGTGTGCATCATGACATCAGACCCCTGTGTGACCGTATTTAACGGCTGTACTTTTACCGGTGCTTCAGGTGATAGATTTACAAATGGAATAGTTAATCGAGGTAAGTTTGGCGCTTAATTAATTTCGGCTCCATTCACTAATAGGCGTTATGACGTTGTGAGGTAACGGTCCGTATCACTCTTGGCCATGGTAAGCGTGTGAATTAATGACAAGTATTAAACACTCTTAGCCATGATAAAGCTTGTGAGCTAGTAACACATACAAAGTGGATCAAGGAATTTAAGAGTGAAAAAAAAAAAAGACGGATCAATTATAAAGGACGTTTCGGCTAAACGCCTCCTTCAGCGTTACAACACAAAACGTGATTTTTTTTTTTTAAATGAAATAAAAAACTTTAGTGTTCCCAGATCATAATTTAGCTCTCCCACTTTAGTGTTCCCATATCATAATTTAGCTCTCCCACTTTAGTGTTCCCAGATCATAATTTAGCTCTCCCACTTTAGTGTTCCCAGAGCACAATGTATATCTCTCACAAAAGTGCTCCCAGAGCACAATGTAGCTCTCTGAGTCTCTGTGTAGAGACCTACAGTGAACGTTAGCATCTGCTTGCGAGTCGGAGGCAGGTTCTGGTTACTGTAAAAGTGTAATGGTTGTGTCATTTGGATGGGGGGGGGGGACGACCCTGTAACTAAGAGGGTCAGGTTCTTTTGGGAATCCATGTAGTGGTCAACACGACGTGTGCCGGGATTCGGCCAGGGAGATTAACATGGCATCAGACTACCAAACTATTGGCCAAGGAGATTAACATGTCATCAGACTACCAAACTATTGGCCAAGGAGATTAACATGGCATCAGACTACCAAACTATTGGCCAAGGAGATTAACATGGCATCAGACTACCAAACTATTGGCAAAGGAGATTAACATGGCCTCAGACTACCAAACTATTGGCCAAGGAGATTAACATGGCATCAGACTACCAAACTACTTGCCAAGGAGATTAACATGGCATCAGACTACCAAACTATTGGCCAAGGACATTAACATGGCCTCAGGCTACCAAACTATTGGCCAGTGAGATTAACATGGCCTCAGACTACCAAGAGGGTCAGGTTCTTTTGGGAATCCATGTAGTGGTCAACACGACGTGTACCGGGATTTGGCCAGGGAGATTAACATATGGCATCAGACTACCAAACTATTGGCCAAGGAGATTAACATGGCATCAGACTACCAAACTATTGGCCAAGGAGATTAACATATGGCATCAGACTACCAAACTATTGGCCAGGGAGATTAACATGGCATCAGACTACCAAACTATTGGCCAAGGACATTAACATGGCCTCAGGCTACCAAACTATTGGCCAGTGAGATTAACATGGCCTCAGACTACCAAGAGGGTCAGGTTCTTTTGGGAATCCATGTAGTGGTCAACACGACGTGTGCCGGGATTTGGCCAGGGAGATTAACATATGGCATCAGACTACCAAACTATTGGCCAAGGAGATTAACATGGCATCAGACTACCAAACTATTGGCCAGGGAGATTAACATGGCATCAGACTACCAAACTATTGGCCAAGGACATTAACATGGCCTCAGGCTACCAAACTATTGGCCAGGGAGATTAACATGGCCTCAGACTACCAAACTTTTGGCCAGGGAGATTAACATGGCCTCAGACTAACCAATTCATTTTTTTAGAAGAGCTGTGATCTGGGAAACTGTGTTTTGTTATAACAATCAAGAAATCACAGGGATTGACTAAACACCGCACGTCTTTGATCACGGTCTGCTTTATGTTGGGTGCTCACGTGTCAGTAATTCTACGTCTGCTCACGTGTCAGTTCTTTTACATCTGCTCACGCCCGACGGGAAACCGCCTGAATCTTTCACAAACAAGCGCTTCACTGAGGTTACATTTGCGCACATTACTGTTTATTTTCGCTGTTCTTTGCTTTGATTTTTATGTTCGGATAACTGACTAAATTTAATTTGCGCGTGCACAACAAACCAGCCCATCATTTATAGTTCATAACAATTTTTCATCATTTTATATATATATATATATATATATATATATATATATATTTATTTATTTATTAATTGTGAACTATTTATCGATTTGGATAGTCAGGTTTTACCACACAAAAAGTCGATATTAAGTATTAAATCCATGTCCTAGTTAAGTCTTCCCTACTCCAAAACAACCACCCAAAAAAAAAAACATGATTTCGTCACTTCCAAAGATGCCTGGAGTTAAGCTCTCCCAGCCCTTGTCATTAAAGTGTCTTTTCTTGTAGTGGGGTTAAGGTCGCGCGGTTATCTGTGAAGTCAAGTCGCCGACTCCGTGTCCACGCACGGTGCAAGGCGTATCTAATTACATTGTCAGCCTTCCCCGCAGTGTCACTTGGATGTTACGGTGTAGCATTACACATTCCTGAATACTCCGCACGCACTCTTTAGTTGCCCTTTATAAGAGGTCTAGACTCACTCTTTAGTTGCCCTTTATAAGAGGTCCGGACTCGCTCTTTAGTTGCCCTTTATAAGAGGTCCGGACTCACTCTTTAGCTGCCCTTTATAAGAGGTCCAGACTCACTCTTTAGTTGCCCTTTATAAGAGGTCCGGACTCACTCTTTAGTTGCCCTTTATAAGAGGTCCAGACTCACTCTTTAGTTGCCCAATGCCCCCTGATATTTTAAACCTCCAAACTATTTTTGTTATATCATAAATAACACCTGAATAATTATTTTTTAAATTGATCATTTTCTATTTCTCGATTACGGCTTTATAGATAACAAAGAGTTCGTTACTTTTCCGACCCTTTAAACACAAGTTTCTTTGCTACTTACACTTTAGACTCGTGTGAATTTGAGTCCCGGGGGGTGGGTAGAATGGCTCACATGACTCCTCCCCTATGAAGGACAAGCCCAGTGGCGTAGCGAGCTTAACTCGCGCCCGGGGCACAATACCTTTTTAGCGCCCCCCCAATACCTTTTTAGCGCCCCCCCCTATTCGAAAACCATACAATATTATAGTAAAATGTACCATTTGGCGCCCCTTTGTGAGTAGCGCCCGGGGCATGGTGCCCCCCTTGCCCCCCCCTCACTACGCCACTGGACACGCCTTCTTTTATTCAGTATCATTTCGTTTCTCGTATATTTTACATTATTCTCTAGGTCTTACAGCGCCCTCCCCCCCAACACACACACCCGGGGCACCAAAGACTTTACAGTCGGGATCTAATACACATATGGTTGTAAGCTTTCATCTAAGCATTATTCTCACAATCAAATCGAGGCCACCTATAAGTAGCTTTAAGATTAACTCATTTCTCTTTTAGACTTGTCCAATGTTCCGGAAGTTGTGCGACGACGATGTGACAAACTCGGTGTCACTTCGAGGCCGGTACTTGTGTATTTTATGCACAGTCAGCTACTCCCCCCCTCCCCCCGGGTCTCAAAAACAAATTGCCGGTGCATGTGTATTATATACAGTGTTAGGCCCCCGTCTCAAACGCAAAGTAAACAATTGCAAGCACGCGGATGACAAATCAAAGTCACTTGACATTTTATCACGACAATTATTAATGGCTTATCTTTTCCCGAGACAGGTGTATATTGTGCACTATACCTGGTCACAAAATACTGCAGTATGGAGAATATATGTCCGGATATTCCACTTTCAACCCTAGTTTTTTGCGCTATAATGTGGGCTAAAAGTAGCTCCCGGGGTTTTCCGTCGGGTTCGTTCAGTTTGCCGAGTCGATAAGGGCGAGGAAGATGTCTTGACATTTTTCTGGGATGTGGGAGTCAATCGGGACATTTACGGAAGACCCAGGGAGGCAGTGAGACAGTTTCAATGGAACAAGGCGGGACACACTGTTGCGTGTCGGATAACACTGCCAGAGAAGGCAAATGTGATGATTGTACATCTAGTAAGAAACATCGCGATGTTGAGGTAGGATGAGATGTCAACGCTCTGTTATATAGGAAAAGACACGGTGTTATTTACAGTGGGTATGGTATGTAACGTGACTTGCAAGAGTACTGTGTACAATAACATGTGAAAGAATACGAATATGGTTTCTGATGAAGACGTCGCGAATCGAATTCGAATTCCAGCCCACGAAATGAGTCAGTCAAAGTTAAGGTAAACGAACACGCGAAAGGCGCAATATAAATGAGGACTTCCTTTATCTTTGCATGTTTAAGCCATGCGACTTATCTGGCAGTGGTGTCAGTCCGTGCGGCTATTTGCTGGGGCTAATGTGGCAGCGGTGTCAGTCCGTGCGGCTTTTTGCTGGGGCTAATGTGGCAGCGGTGTCAGTCGTTGCGGCTATTTGCTGTGGCTAATCTGGCAGTGGTGTGGTGTCAGTCGTTGCGGCTATTTGCTGTGGCCAAACTGGCAGTGGTGTCAGTCGTTGCGGCTATTTGCTGTGGCTTATCTGGCAGTGGTTTCAGTCGTTGCGGCTATTTTCAGCGGCTAATCTGACAGTGGTGTCATTCCTTGCGGCCATTTGCTGTGGCTAATCTGGCTCTGAAATAATGTTCCTTAACAAAATAGGCAACTTGAGGAATGTTTCTTGTAGATTCAGATGTGGCCGTTTTCATCGCAAACATAAATAAATGGACGTCGTCAACTTGTATAAATGGACAACGTCAACTTGTATAAATGGACAATATCAACTTGTATAAATTGACAGCGCCAACTTGTATAAATGTACAACGTCAACTTGCATAAATGGACAATATCAACTTGTATAAGTGGACAGCGTCAACTTGTATAAATGGACAATATCATCTAGTATGAATGGCAATCGCCGAAAGACTAACTACACAATACGTCCTCTATCCGTGTCTTGCCTAGAGGGGCTAGTTAATGCATTAGCATTCAATCAACGTCTCGCCTGCAGACGTACATCTCTACACCTAAGATGTTCTCATGAACGTATTGCCGCTCGTAAGCCTTTTAACGCTCATTAAAAATGCGCACCCCGTCTTGTCTTTGTTTTGTCCCAAGATTGATGAACAAATCGAACGGACATCGCACTTTACTATCCAAATTCTAAGAATCTGTTGCCCAAATCTCCACAGGATTGCATCATTTAGATTTAATGCAATGTATGCACAAAACGAGCTGTCGGCAATCAACATATTTATGTTACACGCAACCACTGATAGCAGAGTCGGTGTGTTGCTTTCAGATTTATTAAATTTTTCTAGTTGATTTCTGGTCTGATTTTCCTTTTCAAAATACATTTTCGCAAGGGGCGGAATTTTAAATGAAAGAAAGAAAACACAAGGCCTTGCACTAGAAACGTATGCTGTACATTAGAAACAAATGCTGTACACTAGAAGCAAATGCTGTACACTAGAAACAAATGCTGTACACTAGAAACAAATGCTGTACACTAGAAACAAATGCTGTACACTAGAAACAAATGCTGTACACTAGAAACAAATGCTGTACACTAGAAACAAATGCTGTACACTAGAAACAAATGCTGTGCACTAGAAACAAATGCTGTACACTAGAAACAAATGCTGTACACTAGAAACAATCCTGTACACTAGAAACAAACGCTGTACACTAGAAACAAATGCTGTACACTAGAAGCAATCATGTACCCTAGAAACAAATGGGGAAAGTAACATTTGAAACTTTAAATTAACATGATTTGGTATTGCAACGGGACACCAGCTCCAGGTCCTAATTTATGCCGCTAATAAGGCGTTGCATACGTCATATGGAATTTGCATACACGCATGTAAACTAATTGTCGTTATATAGGGTCTGGATATTCAAATGTTGGTTCTAAATTTAGCTACGTATATGTAAGAGTCGGTGTCCGGAGGATGTTCTTAACTATAACAGATTGAAACCACGTTTATTTCCATTGTACGAAGATGATAGTCATTACAGATTTAAAGTGCAAGGCATCTTTTTTTTTTTTTTTTAAATACCTCATTTGTTGGACATGTGCTCTTTAATCAGTTGTAGGCCATACTTAAATAGCTGTTGTATATAAGATTATAAGATAAGATGAGATTATTTGTTGATACAAATAAATAGACTTTTTTTTTTATTACATTGTACATATTCATTTTCAACACATAAAAATACATATTTTAACCAAGGAAAAAAAATTACAATTAAAACTATTTAAAATGGGTGGATGGGACTCGTCAACCATGGATGGCAACTCATCTAAGAGAAGGAAACTCTGAATTCAAACCCGGAGTTTGAGTCCCGTAGGCGGATAACATTGATACAATGAAACATTCCGACAATTCCTGCGACGCCACTGGACCAAGCTGTATCATCCACACGATGTTCCCTTGGGGTTATCCAGCGGCGTGGAAAGAGGCGCTCTGCTGTATGGGAACCAGCTTATAATTCTAGAAGAATAATCCCAGGCCTTGTGGATTTCGTCCTGCGAAGTCCACACCATCGTCTCACTGTGACGGACGGATGCCAGCAAAAAAAAAAAAAAAAAAAAAAAAATGGTTTCTCTAGCGTAGAAATCAGCCATCAATGAACTCCTTTAGTGACAATAATGACTTAATTGGTGATCATTTAGCTTTCGTGACCGCTGGGGAAGCACGCTGGTAAATTCATACAGACTGGGGACAAAAATAATTCTTATATCTTTCGGTCCTTACTTTAAGAGAAAGAATTCGCCCCGAACGAACTGATCGTAGGTAAAGGTGAGGAAATGGATAAGGTGTACCATCCAAAAAAGTTTAAATCTCACAACAGCATTTTTCTTAAAATGTGTTTTCGAGTGACGAATTTTTAGTTTGTGTGATGTTACTAGCTTTCTTGATTAGTCCATTAGGATCTGGGCGGCTTTGCTTCCCCTCCAGAGGGAAGGTGTTGTGTTACCCTCCCCCCACCCCACCGCCCACGGAGTCTTTCGGTCGGGACGGAAAGCTGGGACGAAGTTGGGATTAGTCCACTAGAAGCAACAATATTGCATTCCCAATATATTTAACATTTTCATTTATGGGTATTTAATACAACAACAAAGTCTACATTAACAGTTTGGGTTCGGGAAATCGAGACGCGTCACGTTAGTTATAGATTAGCATGTGTCAGAGCTATGTCACTAGATTTCGGTGATCTAGGATTAACGGAACTGTGTCACCTGGCTAAGCTCCGTCGCTAGAGATCAGTGATTTCAGTCAAAATAGGTTCTGCGGACCAGTCAAAATAAGTTCTGCGAACCAGTAAAAAAAAGTAGGTTCTGCGGGGCAATCAAAATAGGTTCTGCGGTCCAGTCAAAATAGGTCCTGCGGACCAGTAAAAAAAAAGTAGGTTCTGCGGTCCAGTCAAAATAGGTTCTGCGGACCACTAAAAAAAGTAGGTTCTGCGGACCAGTCAAAATAGGTTCAGTGGATAAGTAAAAATATGTTAGGTTCTGTGGACCAGTCAAAATAGGTTCTGCGGACCAGTAATAAAGTAGGTTCTGCGACCCAGTAAAAAAAAGTAGGTTCTGCGGAGCAATCAAAATAGCTTCTGCGGACCAGTAAAAAAAAAAAAGTAATTTCTGCGGACCAGTAAAAAAATACTTAGTTTGGCATAACAGGCTGTTTCTAATGGACTGGACCACCCTAACCCTAACCCTAACCCCCGAGTCATCTTTATCCACAGGACTAGACAACCCTAAACTAAAAAAACATGTGGCGGTTTTGGGCGGGGGCAACTTGATCATTAAAACACAATCTACCCTCAGGTCTGTTTCGCTGCATTAACAATTACAGCATATCTCGAGCACTAAGATTAAAGCCATTTAAAACCGCTGCCTGTGTAATCAGAAGATTATTAAAATAATAATAACTAGAACTTAACAACCGGGTGCAATGTTTTTACACCTGGTCAAGAGTTTTTGACAAAATAACAGGTTGGTCCAAATGTTACAACAACAATAAAAAAGAATTAACTTCTCATTTTCTATAAACTATAATAAGGGATGATAATATATTTTTTTTTAAAATTTACCACAACAACGAATGAAAAAATATGAATTAATAATTGTTTGCAAAACAACAACACAAACTTGAGCTCTCGCGGCGATGTTAAACACAATAGCAGATGTTGCTCCGGTCCACACTACACGCTGACTCACGTATTGAGCCCCCATTAAAACTAATCAAAGAAAAACACTTGTTTGTGTGTGTGTGTGTGTGTGTGACGATAAACGCTGTAATAACACACGGTTATGCCGCATTGGTTTACCCAACAATGGCTGACGTCAGATTTCAAATTTAATTTGGCTAATAATTCGATGTTTACTCCGCCACGGCTGTAGGGGGTAATAGGAGCTCAAGTGACCGCCATTAAGGGATATTGAATACCGTAACAGTGTTGAGATCAGACCAGCTCGCCCCCCAAAGAATACCGCAGTGCGGGGGATAGAAGAGTTGAAAGGTGATCCTTAAATATGGGTCCGGAAATATCACCTATGCTACTTTAGCTGGTCACCGTTTTTATGGGAGAGCACTGTTTGTTGTCAGGCCGTCTGGAGAACCCTGTTGGTTGTCAGGCCGTCTGGAGAACTCAGTTGGTTGTCAGGCCGTCTGGAGAACCCTGTTGGTTGTCATGCCGTCTGGAGAACCCTGTTGGTTGTCAGGCCGTCTGGAGAACCCCTGTTTGTTGTCAGGCCGTCTGGAGAACCCCTGTTGGTTGTCAGGTCGTCTGGAGAACCCCTGTTTGTTGTCAGGCTGTCTGGAGAACCCCTGTTTGTTGTCAGGCCGTCTGGAGAACCCCTGTTTGTTGTCAGGCCGTCTGGAGAACCCCTGTTGGTTGTCAGGCTGTCTGGAGAAACCCTGTTTGTTGTCAGGCCGTCTGGAGAACCCCTGTTTGTTGTCAGGCCGTCTGGAGAACCCCTGTTTGTTGTCTGGAGAACCCCTGTTGGTTGTCAGGCCGTCTGGAGAACCCCGGTTTGTTGTCAGGCCATCTGGATAAACTTTTTTTTTTTTTTTAAATCCAATGGGCGCATTTTGTATATGCGCTCCACGATTCTATTTTTAGACACAATAGACCAAACATGTGTGCTTAAATTTGGATTCAACTATTAGTGGACTGGGATATAATCGAGATAATGAAATTGCTGTTACATTATACTACGCACAATTTAACGTTGTCACCAGGGCCGTTCATTCGCCATGGCAACCGAGCACGGTCAACCACTCGGCGCCCCACCCACCTTGGGTGCACCCAATGGCGGAAATTGATGCGCTTGATAGAATAATATTGAAATTTATTGGTGTGTGTGTAGGAGTGGGGGGGGGGGGCAAAAATTTGGAATTACTCAGGGCTTAAAAAAATGGTCCTCACGCTTCAGGTTGTAACCATGTGTTGTTTTTGTTTACTGGGGAATTTCAAACGTGTTCTTTTCCCATAATGGTTCTATGGCTTCACTTTTGATATGGTGCTCTATGGCTTCACTGGTGATTTGGTGCTCTATGGCTTCAAGGGGGATTTGGTGCTCTATGGCTTCAAGGGGGATTTGGTGCTCTATGGCTTCAAGGTGGATTTGGTGCTCTATGGCTTCAATGGTGATTTGGTGCTCTATGTCTTCACTGGTGAGTTGGTGCTCTATGGCTGCAAGGGGGATTTGGTGCTCTATGGCTTCAATGGTGATTTGGTGCTCTATGGCTTCAATGGTGATTTGGTGCTCTATGGCTTCACTTGTGATTTGGTGCTCTATGGCTTCAAGGGGGATTTGGTGCTTATGGCTTCACTTGTGAGTTGGTGCTCTATGGCTTCACTTGTGATTGGTGTTCTATGTCTTCACTTGTGATTTGGTGCTCTATGTCTTCACTGGTGATTTGGTGCTCTATTGCTTCACTTGTGATTTGGTGCTCTATGGCTTCACTTGTGATTTTGTGCTCTATGTCTTCACTTGTGATTTGGTGCTCTATGTCTTCACTTGTGATTTGGTGCTCTATGTCTTCATTTGTGATTTGGTGCTCCATGTTTTCACTTGTGATTTGGTGCTCTATGTCTCACTGGTGATTTGGTGCTCTATGTCTTCACTTGTGATTTGGTGCTCTATGTCTTCACTGGTGATTTGGTGCTCTATGTCTTCACTGGTGATTAGGTGCTCTATGTCTTCACTTGTGATTTGGTGATCTATGTTTTCACTTGTGATTTGGTGCTCTATGTCTTCACTGGTGATTTGATGCTCTATGTCTTCACTGGTGATTTGGTGCTCTATGTCTTCACTTGTGATTTGGTGCTCTATGGCTTCACTTGTGAGTTGGTGCTCTATGGCTTCACTTGTGATTTGGTGCTCTATGGCTTTACTTGTGATTTGGTGCTCTATGTCTTCACTTGTGAGTTGGTGCTCTATGGCTTCACTTGTGATTTGGTGCTCTGTGGCTTCACTTGTGATTTGGTACTCTATGGCTTCACTTGTGATTTGGTGCTCTATGGCTTCACTTGTGATTTGGTGCTCTATGTCTTCACTGGTGATTTCGTGCTCTATGTCTTCACTGGTGATTTGATGCTCTATGTCTTCACTGGTGATTTGGTGCTCTATGTCTTCACTTGTGATTTGGTGCTCTATGGCTTCACTTGTGAGTTGGTGCTCTATGGCTTCACTTGTGATTTGGTGCTCTATGGCTTCACTTGTGATTTGGTGCTCTATGTCTTCACTTGTGAGTTGGTGCTCTATGGCTTCACTTGTGATTTGGTGCTCTGTGGCTTCACTTGTGATTTGGTACTCTATGGCTTCACTTGTGATTTGGTGCTCTATGGCTTCACTTGTGATTTGGTGCTCTAATGTCTTCACTGGTGATTTCGTGCTCTATGTCTTCACTTGTGAGTTGGTGCTGTATGGCTTCACTGGTGATTTGGTGCTCTATGGCTTCACTGGTGATTTGGTGCTCTATGGCTTCACTGATGATTTGGTACTCTATGGCTTCACTGGTGATTTGGTACTCTATGGCTTCACTGGTGATTTGGTGCTTATGGCTTCACTGGTGATTTGGTGCCCTATGGCTTCACTGGTGATTTGGTGCTCTATGGCTTCACTTGTGAGTTGGTGCTCTATGGCTTCACTTGTGCTTTGGTGCTCTATGGCTTCACTTGTGATTTGGTGCTCTATTTTGGTGCTCTATGGCTTCACTTGTGAGTTGGTGCTCTATGGCTTCACTTGTGCTTTGGTGCTCTATGGCTTCACTTGTGATTTGGTGCTCTATTTTGGTGCTCTATGGCTTCACTTGTGAGTTGGTGCTCTATGGCTTCACTTGTAATTTGGTACTCTATGTCTTCAAGGGTGATTTGGTACTCTATGTCTTCAAAGGGGATTTGGTGCTCTATGGCTTCACTTGTGATTTGGTACTCTATGTCTTCAAGGGTGATTTGGTACTCTGTGTCTCCAATGGTGATTTGGTTCTCTTTGTCTTCAAGGGTGATTTAGTTCTCTATGTCTTCAAGGGTGGTTTGGTGCTCTATGGGTTCAATAGTGATTTTATTCTCTATAGCTCACTAAGGGGTATTAGTCTAGCCACGTACCCTGAAAAAAATTAATTGAACGATTCGATATTTTTGGCAGATATGACAAATGTGGGCAAATTCGATTATGAGGGAATAGATGAAAAAAAATATTGATCATTCGTTTTGAATCCTGATAAATAGACAAACAAGCAGACGTGAAACAAAACTAAATGTAACTGTTTTCAAAGTATGGGTGTGGCGGAGTTATTATTTTTTTGGTGGGGAGGGGGGTGCAAACCTACATCTTTACTTCTACTAATCCCTGCACACCAAATGATAGCAGGATTTAGGGCTGGACTATTGTTGCCTCTGGCCATCTATTTTACGATCACCAGTTTTAACCTTGGGTGCATATATCCTTATTACCTTTGGTTGGTTGAATAAAAAAATCGATCGAAACTGGATGTTTGTTGATTAGCACACACTAAGATTAGTCATGCCAACCAGACTTGGTTTTGAATTAAAAAGTAGTTCATCCACTGTTTGGTTCGTCCTCGTCTGAAGATGGCGTCAGAATTCGCAAGCATAATAATTATGATCCCCCCCCCCCCCCCCAACAATGCCATAAAAATGGCCACGGTTATTTTCTGACCAATTTATAGGGCATGCATTGAACTGTCCAGTTACACCCTCCAACCCCCCCTCCCCCCCCCCCCAAAAAAAAAAAAAAAAAAAAAACAACAACAACAAAAAACAAACAGACAGACAAAAGATAAAAAAAATGTCTTCTGAATGTTTTTCCTGACATGTATCTCAGTATAAAGCTGAAGGTCATTGGTCTAGCACTTCCGGGGGTTACTAAACTGCCCTTTTAAGGCAGCGGTTCTCAACATTTTGGGGGTCGAACAGCCCTTTCCCAAGGGTGACCTGAGGCCATCGGAAAACGTAGATACTCTATAGAATAGCAGCGAAAACATATTTGTGGCTTTGGGGTCGCCACAACACTCGGAACTGTATAAAAGGGGTCGTGGTATTTGGAAGGCTGAGTTCCACTGTTCTAAGGTCATCTAGCTGAGCATGTCCCAGGCTCTTTAATTTGGCGGAGCAGTCGACAAGTTATGAAAACTTGCACCACGGACGGCTCCCAGATTTATTAATTATATTTTATTTTTATGGGACCATAAAACTTCATGGTTTTTTGTTGTTGTTGTTTTTTTTTTACCGTCAGGACCGACAGCGTAAGGCCCGCGGGACGGTGCCGGTCCGCGGACCACCATTTGGGGGGAACGCTAATCTATCTGTCCTTACAAGAAGGTCATTTTGATGCGCATTTTGAAGATGACTGCCTCATCCCACAACTCATTCCCTTCTGACCTCGGATCATCTCGTGACCTTTATCCTAATATCTAAACATCAGCTTATGATGATTGATTGATGACGTGTCAGTGTCTGCATACTCGCCCCCCTCCCTCCCCCCCCACGCGCTCAGCCAAGGGACTAACAGTTTCTGACACGATATCCTGTCCTCTAACCTTTAGCGGAATAGAAACATACCGATCACTCGTTCATTGGCAAATGAGTTATTTCATTAATGTAACATTATAACACTCTCTGAGAGTCCGCACGGGATCAGAGATTTTGAAAGGCACACTATATATCAAATGAGCCGACTTCATCCCCAAAGCAGGCATTACTTACATTAAAATCCATTTCTTTTTTAAATCCTTTATATTAACTTCTCTCTTGTTCGTGGCTGGCTGGAAAAAATCTTCGGACGGCTAATAAACCCACTTCCCGTCACCCTATTGAGCTGAAACTTGGCACATGGACTCGTTGCCGATGACAACACATTCTTTCAAATGTTCAGCCTCAACCCCCCCAAAAAAAGTTTCTTTTCTCATTTTTTCAGGATATAGATGAAGGAAATATAAATGGACACCAATTTCGCGAAATAAAAATTCCAGACAACTGCGCAAAATGGATTTATTTTTTTATTTATATAATTATATAAGTGCGTCTTGTGCGCAATATTTTCTTTTGTTTTTTTTCTGAAATAGTTTGGTGAAATAAATGTGCGGTGTAAAAGCGGGTGGGTCATTTATATATTAATGTAGCTCAGGGGCGTGAAACAGATGTGCGGTTGTGAGCCTAGCGGTGAGGGGGAGCACTCCTTTGGGATTTTTGTAAGATGCATCACTTCCATGCGTGTTTTGTCAAATTTTCAGCCACAACACATCATTGCTCCTATTTTAGACTTTTTATATGGGATTTATACCCCCCCCCCCAAAAAAAAATAAAAAATTAGGGGTGGTGTGGGGGGAGGTTGTTAAATGTTTAACAAGACAACAGACAATTAGTTTAGTAGTTTAGCCCATGCGCGCAGGCAACACCCCCCCCCCCCAAAATCCATATCCGTCATCATCCCGTTTCACAATTTCTTGTTACGTATACCCTGCACGTGGTGGTGTATTTTATCGCCTTCAACTGCTGGCGCTACCTACGCCCTTCATACGATACGCGATTTACGGCCCTTCACGCGGATGTTATTAAAATGCCCGCCACACGGTGCGCGTGTCGACGCCCTTCGGACAGTGGTGTTATAAATATATGCCCTTCATACGGCGATGCTACCGGTGCCCTCCACAGGGTGGTGTTATTTATGCCCTTCAAAAAGGCGATGTTATTAATCCTCTTTAATCACATAGTGATGTTAAAGCTACAGCCCCACAGCCCTTTTTTTTCTCCACAAGCTTGACTAACCGGTCTAAGATAACAATTTGATTGGTCGGATGAAACCTATTAAGTTATTTGACCGACTAAACCTCATGTCACCATGAAAAACAGCAGACCCAGGGGTGGCTTCTATTTGGCTACGGATTAATTTCTCTACTTTCTTTTATTCCTCCCACACCTCCCCCCCCAACCAAATGTTCTAATAGAGTGATCACTCGTCTAGTGCGGGTTAGCTTTTCGCGGTCTCACTATAACTAATTTTGTATCGCGGATTTTGAGGTACATAATTATATTTATACACAGGTTTTAGTTGTATTTTTTCTGCTGCAAAATAAGCATTTTCTAGCCTCAAAGGGTATGGAAAAGTTTTATAAGAGTTTGGGGGGAGGGGGTTGTCACGAAACCTTAAAACATATATAAATATTAAATTAAACATAAGTTCGCTACTTCGCGGAGTTTCGCCTTTTGCCAAAAATAAGAGGGGGTGTTGAGATGTGGGGGGTGTTGAGATGGGGGGGAGGGTGTTGAGATGTGGGGGGTGTTGAGATGTGGGGGGGGGTGTTCTGGAACCTAAGCGCCGCGATAGAGAAGGGGGCCACTGTAACTCCATTTGCTTGTTGCGTTAATTGACATCATGTGGTTTAGTTTTTGTTTTAGTTTGGGTATTCCCTTACCATGCTTTTTACATTAGGATTCATATCGTGGGGACTCTAGTGTGTTGCAACCTAGTTGCAAGTGTGTTGTACACAGCTTGGTTTGATGGTTTCGTTATTGTTATTTTTTTTAATTATATTTCATTTTTGTGTTTGTTTGCTTGGGGGAGACTTTGAAACAAGCAAAACTAGGTTTACTCTCATTTATAATTGTGCCAAGATGTGTTGTGACTTTCAAAATAAGTAATGGGCACACAAAAGACAAAACTCGATGGTTTTATTTCCAGGTGCACAAAGTGCAACGTTCCCCCAGTGAAGACGTGTGTTCAAACTGGTGCAAATTTTTGTTTCCAGCTTAAATAATACAGAGACGTTTATATTAATTGTTTATATTAATTATGTTATTATATATTATTATATTTGAATACATATCATTATATTTAATTATTATTATTTTACAATTATTTTTTTTATTATTTTTAATCTCGTCAAGTGACACTTCCACATCGCATTCAGTTGATGTTGTTAAACATTATTTTTACGGATAAACAATTATTACAAAGTTTGAGTTTCGGTTAAAAGACGATTTCAAAACAGTTTTGGGGAAAGTTTTTTCTGTCATTTACCTATATGTACCGGTAAGAGTAAATGACATATGTTGTATAGAGCTTGATAGATGTTGTATAGAGCTTCACAGATGTTGTATAGAGTTTCACAGATGTTGTATAGAGTTTCACAGATGTTGTATAGAGCTTGACAGATGTTGTATAGAGTTTCACAGATGTTGTATAGAGCTTGACAGATGATGTATTGAGTTTCACAGATGTTGTATAGAGTTTCACAGATGTTGTATAGAGTTTCACAGATGTTGTATAGAGTTTCACAGATGTTGTATAGAGTTCCACAGATGTTGTATAGAGTTTCACAGATGTTCTATTTCATGATGTTGCAATGTAAACTGTAGACATTTTTTGGCTTTCTGTCAATTCAGGGAGGATGTTGTGTGAGAACATGTAACATAGTATGTTTGAGCCCTTTCTGGGTGTGTGGGAAGATGTGGGGTTGGGCCATCGTTGTTGGGTTTGGTCATAGCGTTTAAATGCAGCAGCCTCACGGATTTGACCATATAGCTTGGATATGAAGCAAGTTTGTGGGTTTTTACCTGAGCTTTAAGTTGTATAAAGTTTTTGCATTGTTCAATACAGCTTTGATATGTATCAGGTTTTTGCATTGTTCAATACAGCTTTGATATGTATCAAGTTTTTGCATTGTTCAATACAGCTTTGATATGTATCAGGTTTTTGCATTGTTCAATACAGCTTTGATATGTATCAGGTTTTTGTATTGTTCAATACAGCTTTGATATGTATCAGGTTTTTGCATTGTTCAATACAGCTTTGATATGTATCAGGTTTTTGCATTGTTCAATACAGCTTTGATATGTATCAGATTTTTGCATTGTTCAATATAGCTTTGATATATATCAGGTTTTTGCATTGTTCACTACATCTTTGATATGTGAAAAGTTTTTGCATTGTTTACTACAGTTTTGATATGCGTCATGTTTGCAGAGTTTGGTCAAAGTCTTAAGCATGAATTAGTCGGAGAATAAGTGTTACCAACCACGTGAATACGATTTCTTTATTCTTGAATAGAGTTTCGGTCACCGGTTATATATTGGTTCATAACTATTTGATCGATACCATCACTGATTGATATCATCATTGATCGATGCCACCATTGATCGATACCAACATTGATCCGTATCAGCATTGTTCGATACCATCATTGATCCGTATCATCATTGATCGATACCATTATTATCACCTATCGAAGTCATCGTGTAGAGGAGATATGAACTTACATGATACTATTTAAAAAACAGAACATTTTAAGCATATAATCTAACACTTTATTTTCTCATTTAAAATTTCCATGTATTTTTTAGCAAGATTGATCTAGATTCTAAATTCTTTGTTTCCATGCTGCTGAACGTAGCATCTGTCTTTAAAAAAAAAAAACTCTATATCTCCTTTGCTTTAGTTCTTGTGTTTCTGGCTGGCTAAATCTTCGGACGGCTAATTGACCCGCTTCCCGTCCACCTATCGAGCTGAAACTTGTCACGTAGTCTCGTTGCCGATGGCAACGCATTCTATCTATTTTCCATCCCCACCCCCCTTAAACCACAAAAATAATGGGGGCGGGTACTGTTTTTTAAGAGGAAGATGAAGGAAATATGATGACACTGAATTCACGCAAAAAAATCCCCGATAACTGCGCTACCGTAAACGCGATTCTTTAAAAACAATTATAGCAAGTGCATTTGATGCTTAATATTTTCTTTTGTTTTTCTGAAATAAATCAGCGGCGTTAAAGCGGGTGGGAAATTAAAATAAAAAATTATCTTAAAAAATGCTTATAGAGGATTTATAAGAAAACCGTTGTTTTTAAGAGTGGTTTAATTTTTTAATTATTATAAGTCTTCAAATTCCTTTCTTGTTTTTATTATTTTATTTTTTGTTTCAAAAAAGATAATATGGTCATAATGGTTAATAAACCCCCCCCCCCCCCACACATGTCTATTCCGCCTTAACCAGGTGGTAGGGAAAATTCAAATTGATCCATTAGGGTTACACAGATATCGTCTCTCAGACTTACTTTTGATGCATTTCTACCTTTAGCAACAAAAGAAGAAAAAAAAACCGAAACATTTTTTTTTTAATGCGATGCGATGAAATATCGAGAGCTAATTTGTTCAGAGCGCCATTTAACAGTGATCGATCTGTCGACGGAAAACAGTCGGGGCTTATTTAGTAATCCAGTCATCAATTTTGCGGGTAAAAAAAAGGTGGGGGGGGGGGTCTAATCCCATCAAACAACATTTCTACAGCGTGATGTTATCGCGCTGAAGGAAAAGAAGTTTTGGGACTTGACAGACCCGCGAGCTGCTTCCCCCATTTCACGCACTGCTGCCCCATGGAGGCGCGAGATTTGAGTTCGTGATAACCAAAAACTAGCGAATAGCCGCACGGAGTAAAGTCGAGGCTTGATGCTTGTAGTTTAATCTAGTGAGATGTTGTGTTAGTTTTTGACATCCGAAACAGCAAAGCTCACACTCTGCTCATTTGTATTTTTTCAGGATTTAAAGGAATAATTCTTGCCCCAAGTGATCAACACCACAAACACTGCACCGGGAGCTAGCCGATGGGGAAAGTTAACAAAGGAGGTAGCTACAAGTGAGGCGTCACAGTCGAGGCACTCCAACTTAAGCTTTACAAACTTCGGGGTTTGCAACCGAAGGCTTACAACCGAGGGCCTACAACTTAAGGCTTACAACTGAGGGCTTACTACTGAGGGCTTACAACTGAATGCTGACACCTGAGGGCCTACAACTGAGGGCTTTCAACTGAGGACTTACCACTGAGGGTTCACAGCTGATGAGTTACATGTGAGAATTTGCAACCGAAGATAGACAACACCTGAGGATTTATAAAAATTTAAAACAAGAGTATTTACAGCGGTCAGGAGGAGAGAGGAGACAAACAACCATGAAGAAAAAAAGATTGTAAAGGAAAAAATAGAAAACATCAAATAGTCTTTTGGAAAAATTAATTCTCTGTGAATGTGCTGCGCTACAGCTGAGTCGCTCTGTGAATATGCTGCGCTACAGCCGAGTCTCTCTGTGAATGTGCTGCGCTACAGCCGAGTCTCTCTGTGAATGTGCTGCGCTACAGCCGAGTCTCTCTGTGAATGTGCTGCGCTACAGCCGAGTCTCTCTGTGAATGTGCTGCGCTACAGCCGAGTCTCTCTGTGAATGTGCTGCGCTACAGCCGAGTCTCTCTGTGAATGGGCTGCGCTACAGCTGAGTCTCTCTGTGAATGTGCTGCGCTACAGCTGAGTCTCTCTGTGAATGTGCTGCGCTACAGCTGAGTTTCACTTTTTTTGGTTTCTGTGGAATCGTCTTCTGATTGCTGTTGTTCGATTGTGATTACAAAACCGTATGACCAAGTGTTATATTTGTTGGTTTGTTATTGCCTTAGAGAGAGGCTGAATACACAGTCGGATTAAATTGATCGTCAATTATTTATCAGATCCCATGAATTTACATACGATCCCGCTAAATGTTCGGATATTCGTGACGTCATCGGAGTGATCGGATATAAGTGAATAAAGTTTGAAATCTCACAACCCAATTTTTTTTCTCCGCCCCCCCCCCCCCCAGACCACGCCCACATGAACGTGGCTCGTGGCTTAGCGAATTTAATCCCAGAGTAACACATTTCTGTATGCACTCGCGTCTGATCGTGTTGTTAACATCTACAAGATAATCCACCAGCAGAAGGTGTTGTGTAGGCGACTCGGGCCTATATGTTTCCAGGTGCGTGAATAACGCGAAATGTCCAGGCTTCCGATCGTGGACTCGGCCTAACGGCTGGACACAATCAAGTTATCGGGGGTGTGCGTTTCCACAGCACATCTTATGATAAATTTCGTAACCGCAGATCGTGAAAACCGACATTTAGTTGATTGACAGCGGGAGTGTCAACGTTTGTGTGAACCGCCGACGCTTGACCAGGATGTGAATGTAGAAACAGGAAGTCGACCAGCTTCAGGTGACGCACGTCACAACATCATCTCGTCGCGAACACCCCCCCCCCTCGGATGGGGATCCCTTCCTTGACCAGGCAGGACTCATGACGTCACTCTATCGTTTCACCATGCCTGGGGTGAACGAGATCAACCTGAAGGTGAACGTGACCTACGGGGACGCGATGCTGAACGACGAGGCCAGCCCGGAGACCGCCGTGACCCTCTTCGTCTTCTGGGGCATCATCCTCCCGCTCATCGCCACCGTCGGCCTCATCGGCAACATCCTGACCATCATCGTGCTGTGGCGAAAGGAGATGAGCTCCACCACTATCCTGTACCTCAGGGGCCTGGTAGTTACAGACACGGGGATCCTCGTTGGATCTGTGTTGGCATTGACCCCCATCAGGTGAGATTGTCCACTTACCATTGATTAGACTTATTATCATGTGGGGATATATATATATATATATATTGCTTTAGATGACACATGTCATCAGGTCGAATAATTCTATTAAAAGTTGCTTATTGCTCCTTATGCTCTCCCCAAAGCACCCCCCTAAGCCCGAAGATCGGGCAGCGAAGCGGCACGTTGGAGATTTCCTTTTGCCATGACGGCCCCCACCCGAGTCCGCTCGATCGGGGTTTCTGCTGGAAGCCGCCCCAAACCAAGGACGCCCTGTCGGTCCGACACTGCGCATACAAACAATGCATACGATTGACTTTCCTAGGAGTGGTGATGGTAAATTGAAGTCCTAATACCTTCCCCCACCCATCCCGGGGAAGCGTCGAACGCTCTCTAAGACGGGTTCTACGCTGGGTTACCACCTCGCAACTAGTTTGCGAAGTAGATGGGACTAAAAGGTTGCCTTTGAGCAGCTTTCTCCTCGCTGCATATCTAGAATCATCGGCCAGAGACTTCCAACTCAGCTTCTCGCCTCATATCCTTTAACGGCAACTTGTAATCACGATCCCTACCCTGTCTCTGCCCTTTCCTCCAACTGTCAAAACGTCACAGCTGGCAGTCCTGTAGGAACTGTTTAATTCCGGCAGGTACCATGCATGCCTTTGTCTGCCCACGCAGGGCACGCAATGGTGGTCGTGTTCCCCAGGTTAACGTCGAGAGGGTTGGTGGCCAACGCTTCCAAATTGGCAAGACACCTCAGTATTGTCGACCAGAATCCCGGGAAGGGGGGGGGGGGGGAGGGCGATAATTCTAATACCTGAAATGACTCAATGTCATGGGAGATAGTTCGTTACTTTATAAGAAGCATCTCTGCTGAAATAATTATATTACTTTAGATGACACAATTGATTATACCGTAATCCAGGATTAATTACTATGCAGTCTCGTAGGTAATTATTTGATATTTCTGTCACGAACTGTAAATATGTGATACGCACTTCAATGGTTTCGTTACTCCTAGGGCAGTGTTTCTCAAACTGTGCGTCTCGATCCCTTTGAGGGTCGAACGACCCTTACACAGGGGTCGCCTAAGACTCTAGGAAAGTACATATTTATGAAGTTGCAACGAAAATAATTTTATAGTTGGCGGTCAACACAACATGAGGAACGGTATTAAAGTGTCGCGGCATTAGGAAGGTTGAGAACCATTGTTCCAGGGGGTAAACTTTCAACAAATCAAAGATCTATATGACATATGTTTCTCTATTAAAGAAACGGCGTGTATCTTCTTTCATCCGCTTTCTCTCTCAAAACTCCGTTACCACTACTAAACCATAGCGTCCAACAGCATCATCTCCCAAACACGCCACAAATACCAGGCGCATAGCAACAGCTAATAATCAATAATCTCCACACCAAAACACGCACACACACACAACACACGAACAAGAACACGTCATTAACAGTTACATGACTTCATAGTATTTACTCTCTGCAAAGCTAGCAGCAAAATATCTTTATTCTTCCGTTCAGAGTATTTACTCTATTCAAAGCTAGCGGCAAAATCTCTTTATTCTTCCGTTCAAAGTTTTTACTCTATTCCAACCTTGCCGCATTATCTCTTCAGTCTTCCGTTAAAAGTTTTTACACTATTCCAACCTTGCCGCATTATCTCTTCATTCTTCCGTTCAAAGTTTTTACTCTATTCCAACCTTACCGCATTATCTCTTCAGTCTTCCGTTCAAAGTTTTTACTCTATTCCAACCTTACCGCATTATCTCTTCAGTCTTCCGTTCAAAGTTTTTACTCTATTCCAACCTTGCCGCATTATCTCTTCAGTCTTCCGTTCAAAGTTTTTACTCTTTTCCAACCTTGCCGCATTATCTCTTCAGTCTTCCGTTTCACATTCCTTACCAGTCTTTTAACCTTTGACCTCTCTTACCTCACTCATTGATCACCGAGCGATGACGTGACCCAAGTCTTCCCCTCTCAGACCAAAACTCTTCATGTGAACCACGCAATCGTCTCAAATATGCTTAGAATATTAACTGTAGCCGTTGCCAACCATTTCGCCCCCCATGAACCATTAAAAAAACAAAAACATTTTTTTTAAAAAGGTGCCTAAAATACCCCGACACCCCCCCCCCCCCCCCCCCCAAAAAAAAAACAAACTTTAATTAAAACATAAATGTAGTTCCTGTCTCAGAAACTAAATATCCCCCTCTCCCCCCCCCCGCACAAATTCCCCCCCCCCCCCCGTGTCATTGGACTGGCCAGACATGACATATGACCGCTGATTTTTCTGACGACCTTAAACCCATCTAGACAGATAAACCATTATTCCTCCCACAATCTTGTCTCACTTTAGAGCAGCGGTTCTCAACCTGTGGGTCGAGAGCCCTTTGGGGGGTCAAACGACCCTACCCCGGGGTCGCCTAAGACCATCGGAAAACACATTTTTAAAATTAGCAACGAAAATAATTTAATGAGAACCACTGACCTAGAGCATATTTAATTTATATACATATTTTTTAAATTATTTTTTTCTTGTTTGTTGGCATCCGTCTGTCACACGGTGACGATGGTGTGGAATTCGCAGGACGAAATCCACAAGCCCTGGGTTTATTCTTCTAGGATTATAAGCTGGTTCCCAACAGCAAATCGCCTGTCTCCACGCCGCTGGATAACCCCAAGGGAACATCGTGTGGATGATACAGCTTGGCACCAGTGGCGTCGCAGGAGTTGTCGGAATGTTTCATTGCACCAATGTTATCCGCCTACGGGACTCCATCTCCGGGTTTGAATTCAGAGTTTCCTTCTCTTAGATAAGTTGCCGTCCAAGGTTAACGAGTCTCATCCACCTGGAGTGCTGGTTATGTCTTTGCTTGACTGGGGATATATAATTGATATTTAACCATTTATACTTACTCATTTTTCATTAGTAAAAAATGTTACAATATCAAAACTATCAAAAACCAAAACGAAAAAAAAAAAAAGAAAATCTCACTAGATCCAATCTTTTAACAAGATATGATAAATGAAGACAAAATATATTATTTTTTAAGGAAATAAAACATCAAGAATGTCTTAGTAGCCCAGTATCAAAGTTGCTGTTCTAACACTGTGAACTCAATATTTTGTTTTACTATATAGTACAGCGCGTTCCAAATTTGAAATTCGACGAAAATTTGAACGTGTAAAATGAAAATAAAAATTCGCTCAAATTTCCGTTCTACCAAACTTCCGTCGTTCAAGTTTCCGTCGAAATTTCTTTCTAACACTTTTCAAACACAGTCATATGAATTTTTTTTTTTAATCCGTTCAAGTCATTAAAAGATGAGAGTGTCTACATGACTTGGTTGGATTAAAACTTCGATTTATGGTTTAATGAACGTGTTTACAAATGTTATTGTAAGGTGCGCATCGTTGGTAAAAAATATTTTTAAAAAAAGAACCGCACGTTCAAATGGTGTGCAAAAATTCCACCACGTAGCTGAGAATGTCAATGAACGCCAGTGACGTCACGTGTCATTAGGGTTTGCTCCAAATGGTTTTATTTTCTGTTTAGGCATGTGTGGGTCTCATGGTGACCTTTTGCAATCGGCCCCAAAAGCCAATTCTGAAATGTTTTTTTGGTGTTTTTTAAATTGTTTCAAAATGTTTAGTTATATTAAAGCAGTAAGTATGCAGTCTTTGAGGGTACTGCTCCTAGGGACTCTGTTTTCTCTGCCAGCTGCAGTGTGGGTTATTAACACTGCAGAAAACCACGTAAAATCTATTAGGGGGCGTCTGTAAAAACATCTAAGCGTCTCCCCGGGGTGGGAAAGGGGGGGGGGGTATAGGGACGTAAAACGTATCCACCCTGGCACTAGAAAGCCCGCCCCCCCGGTCGCTGTGTGAAAGCAACACCCCATCCGGCCAGGCGTTCCTTCTTTGGTGCCGCCCCTCTCGCATAGTCAAATCGAGTGGAAGGGTGGGTGAGGCTGTCTCAGGGGCAGAAAGCTCCCTGCGTGCCGCTTCGCAGCCCAACTGGAATAAAGACTGCTGGGGAAGCAGTTGAGGATAGCGGAGGGTGCGTTGGGGCAGACTTCATGAGCTTCGGCTCGATAGTCTGCTGTTGTTCTAAAGTAGATTAGATGAGTTATGTTAATGATATCAGCCTCACTGATCTCACATTTTGAGGTTCTGGATGATTGGAAATGCTTTTTTTTGGGTATTAAAAAAACATAACCACCCTCTCCAGCACTAGCAGGGACCCTCTCCAGCACTAGCAGGGACCCTCTCCAGCACTAGCAGGGACCCTCTCCAGCACTAGCAGGGACCCTCTCCAGCACTAGCAGGGACCCTCTCCAGCACTAGCAGGGACCCTCTCCAGCACTAGCAGGGACCCTCTCCAGCACTAGCAGGGACCCTCTCCAGCACTAGCAGGGACCCTCTCCAGCACTAGCAGGGCCCCTCACATCTTTTGTTTTTTAAAGTTAAAGTTTTGTGTTGACATCTTTCGGATGTCAGCCTAGATCAGTGGTTATCAGTCTTCCTAATACCGCGACCCTTTAATACAGTTCCTCATGCTGTGGTGAACCCCAACCATAAAATTATTTTCGTTGCTTATTCATAAATATATGTTTTCCGATGTTTTTAGGCGACCCTTATGTAAGGGTAGTTCGATCCCTAATAGGGTCGCGACCTACAGATTTAGAGCTGCTGGTCTAGATGGTACCAAGGTTTCCTTTCTTGGAAGTCTATGAGTTTTTAATTAATTCACATCTCTTTTTTTATTATTACAACCCCGAAAGGAGATTTTAGAAAAAAAATAATTCTGAGGATCTTGACGGTATCAGCGTAAATGTTGTCAAGTTTCAACTTTCTAGGTAGACTTGGCTTAATCCGGGTCTTTTTTTGTGATTAATGGCGATATACATCGCTACATTTGATTTTATAGTATAGAAGATGTGAGCCATTGATTGACAACCGGATAGCTAGGGGGAAAGGACCCCCGTCATTATTGAGGGATGCGACCTGGATCATTTATTTTATTTTTACTTTAAGGGGAGGTAGTACTGGTGATAGTACTTGGGATATTACTGGGGTAGTACTTGGGGTAGTACTTAAATTAGTACTGGAGGTAGTACTTGGGGTAGTACTGGAGGTAGTACAAGGGGTAGTACTGGGGATAGTACTGGGGCTAGTACTTGGGGTAGTACTGGAGGTAGTACATGTGGTAGTACTGGGGGTAGTACATGGGGTAGTACTGGGGGTAGTACTGGTGTCATTCATGGCGATGGAGTAACTTGGCAATTCATTGGGGGGGGGGGGCTGGTTGCTTGGTCACTTCCAAAGGTTGTTGCTCTGACCATTCGTTGGGCTGCCCTTTGCTTACTCATTGTCGATGTGCATATATTCTTTGATAGGCATAATCATACAATTGAATCCATGGTGGACTTCGCGGTGGACTTCATGGTAGTAAGGCACGCTCGTTCAGTACATTTTTAACTAACTTGAGATAAACCAGTACAATGTTTACTCGCTGAAGAAAACGAAATCAGCGTCCCGTTCAGTCATGTCTCGGCCTAAACGGACGGCGATGAAAGGACGCGTTTACCTGACCAGCGTCGTTAGGACGTTAATGGCTCATTGACGCGCTTCCCTGAACACTTTGATATGAAAGGACCGAAGAAGCTGGCAGCATCTTTTGTGTGTCCATTAGAATATTCTCTTTTAACTCCATTCTGGTCATTTGCGTGGTTTTTCTTTCATCCATTTTTTTCTTTCTTTCTTCTAAAAAAAAATATAAATTATTAAATGAAATTATCGACTTTTACTCCTGAGTTCTGACGTAAAAGTCTCTCTTCCCGTTTTTGTATAGTCGCTCGCTGTTCAACGGCGTCTTAGTACGTTCAGAACAAAGTTGATGTTCCATCTGATAAAACATGGGCTTTTTGTTGTGTTTTTTTTTAAAAATCCATGTATAATTATTTGTTGAAATTTCGTTTGATGTCGTCGTTTCGTTCTAAAGATAGCGACCCGCACAGGATGCACACATGAAAAATGCTTTAGCAAAATACATCGGTGCACATGGGTGCATTCGTAGAGCGACTTGGGGGGGGGGGGGAGGGGAGGTGGCGTTTAGGGTTGTGGGGGAAGGGGGAAGGATGTTACAGCCCACTGATTCTGTTACAGCCCAATGATTCTGTTGCAACCCAACGACTCTGTGGAAGAGATGAAAACAGATAAACTATGAGTAGAGGCAAGCGAGAATTGAAGCTCTCTTGCAGAGGAGCCAGGAACGTCTTCGGTTACGTAATCTTCTTAAACCAGACGACCTTTTTTTTTTTGAATACACCGGGAGTAGCGCACGCTTTTGAGAAATGCTTGGTGGACGTATATTTTTCAATTTAAAGGTTTTTAAAATGAGTTTTTGTTTGTGTTATTTTTTTGGGTGTGTTTAAATTCATTTCCCGACTAAAGCTTTTGTGTGACTTGCCTGAGAGCAATTCAAACTACTCTTCTGTACTGATGAAAGCGATACGGCCCCAAACGAATATATTAAAATTGTAACCTTAGTAGGGGAGGCTGGGGAGGTGTGGAAGGAGGGGTGTGGGGGAGGATGAGGTGGGGGAAGGGGCTGCGGGATCTCCTTACTTAACATGAATTTGATTTTAAAATAAATGTCAAAATTTGAAAAATTTTTATAGAAAAGATTTTTTTACAAAAAGATCATTGGCAATTTGAAATGTATTTCCTTTGACGAGACACGTCGATTCAATTGTATTTGTGACAGTCTTTGAACCCATTGTTGTTGGGGGGGGGGTGTTGGGGGCGGGAGGGGCTGGGTGACCGTAAAACTTATACCGGATATCACGGCGTCAACTGTTCTCAAATAAAGACACCTGACACCAAGCTTTTTATTTATTTCGTCCAGGGCCTTGTCGAGTGAGAACTACATCTGGAACAATTTTAAAAGGCGCCTTTGGGCCGTGATAGTCGGGGCGCTGTGTTAGGGCCTGTTTCCGGTAAGGTGTCCTGACGTTCGCTTATGGTCCTGTTTCAGGAAGATTATCTGATGGTGGCTTTTGGGCCTATTCTGGTAAGGTGTCCTGCCGTTTTGCATTTGGTTGCGTTTCAGGAGGGTGACTTGATGGTGGTATTTTTTGTAAAATCTTGTTTTGGTAAGGTGTCCTGGCGTTATCTTTATTTGGACCTGTTGGGTAAGGTGTCCTGACATTATCTTTATTTGGACCTGTTGGGTAAGGTGTCCTGACGTTATCTTTATTTGGACCTGTTGGGTAAGGTGTCCTGACGTTATCTTTATTTGGACCTGTTGGGTAAGGTATCCTGACGTTATCTTTATTTGGACCTGTTGGGTAAGGTGTCCTGGCGTTATCTTTATTTGGACCTGTTGGGTAAGGTGTCCTGGCGTTATCTTTATTTGGACCTGTTGGGTAAGGTGTTCTGGCGTTATCTTTATTTGGACCTGTTGGGTAAGGTGTCCTGGCGTTATCTTTATTTGGACCTGTTGGGTAAGGTGTCCTGGCGTTATCTTTATTTGGACCTGTTGGGTAAGGTGTCCTGACGTTATCTTTATTTGGACCTGTTGGGTAAGGTGTCCTGACGTTATCTTTATTTGGACCTGTTGGGTAAGGTGTCCTGGCGTTATCTTTATTTGGACCTGTTGGGTAAGGTGTCCTGACGTTATCTTTATTTGGACCTGTTGGGTAAGGTGTCCTGGCGTTATCTTTATTTGGACCTGTTGGGTAAGGTGTCCTGACGTTATCTTTATTTGGACCTGTTGGGTAAGGTGTCCTGACGTTATCTTTATTTGGACCTGTTGGGTAAGGTGTCCTGACGTTATCTTTATTTGGACCTGTTGGGTAAGGAGTCCTGACATTATCTTTATTTGGACCTGTTGGGTAAGGTGTCCTGACGTTATCTTTATTTGGACCTGTTGGGTAAGGTGTCCTGACGTTATCTTTATTTGGACCTGTTGGGTAAGGTGTCCTGACGTTATCTTTATTTGGACCTGTTGGGTAAGGTGTCCTGACGTTATCTTTATTTGGACCTGTTGGGTAAGGTGTCCTGACGTTATCTTTATTTGGACCTGTTGGGTAAGGTGTCCTGGCGTTATCTTTATTTGGACCTGTTGGGTAAGGTGTCCTGGCGTTATCTTTATTTGGTCCTGTTTCGGTAAGGTGTCCTAAAGTTGGACTTTGGTCCTGTTTTGGTAAGGTGTCCTTAAGTTGGACTTTGGTCCTGTTTCGGTAAGGTGTCCTTAAGTTGGACTTTGGTCCTGTTTTGGTAAGGTGTCCTTAAGTTGGACTTTGGTCCTGTTTTGGTAAGGTGTCCTTAAGTTGGACTTTGGTCCTGTTTCGGTAAGGTGTCCTTAAGTTGGACTTTGGTCCTGTTTGGTAAGGTGTCCTTAAGTTGGACTTTGGTCCTGTTTTGGTAAGGTGTCCTTAAGTTGGACTTTGGTCCTGTTTTGGTAAGGTGTCCTTAAGTTGGACTTTGGTCCTGTTTTGGTAAGGTGTCCTTAAGTTGGACTTTGGTCCTGTTTGGTAAGGTGTCCTTAAGTTGGACTTTGGTCCTGTTTTGGTAAGGTGTCCTTAAGTTGGACTTTGGTCCTGTTTTGGTAAGGTGTCCTTAAGTTGGACTTTGGTCCTGTTTTGGTAAGGTGTCCTTAAGTTGGACTTTGGTCCTGTTTTGGTAAGGTGTCCTTAAGTTGGACTTTGGTCCTGTTTTGGTAAGGTGTCCTTAAGTTGGACTTTGGTCCTGTTTCGGTAAGGTGTCCTTAAGTTGGACTTTGGTCCTGTTTCGGTAAGGTGTCCTTAAGTTGGACTTTGGTCCTGTTTCGGTAAGGTGACAATGACAGTGGCTCTTTTGGTCCATTTTTTGGGGAGTGTGACCTGGCGGAGACTTTTTAGAGACGGTTGCTAATGGCTGAGGCGTAGCAGGCCCTGCACTCATTAGCTTGGGACTCACTGTTGAAAATATTATAAGGTGCGCGAAAATTGCTCGATTGACTGTTAAAGCTAATTTGAATATTTCATTGTTGATGTCAAAACAAACAACAATGGAGACGCTGCGTGGAGGGGAGCCCCCGATGAAAATAATAGAAATCAATCAGTTGATTGGAAAAAAAATCGCTTATAATAACGCCAATCTCAATCAATCAAACAGGTCCCACTAATGACCTATTGTATTCATGGTCTCAAAGCTGCCAGCAGGCGGTGACACGCAGCAACGATTTTAGAAGCATCATTGCTGCATACAAAGCAAGCTGTATACAAAGCAAGCCGTAGACAAACCAAGCTGTAGACAAACCAAGCTGTATACAAACCCAGCTGCATACAAACCAAGCTGTGTAACACCAAGCTGTGTAACACCATATATCGTAGCAACAAGCAGTCTTAAAACAGGCATTCTTTAACTCTATAAATCACAAAGCATTGGCCAAAGGTCAGTGTTTCCCAACAATTTGTGCCGCTTGATTGGCCAAAGGTCAGTGTTTCCCAACAATTTGTGCCGCGTGATTGGCAAAAGGTCAGTGTTTCCCAACAATTTGTGCCGCACGATTGGTCAAAGGTCAGTGTCTCCAAACAATTTGTGCCGCACTATTGGCCAAAGGTCAGTGTCTCCCAACATTTTGTGCCGCACGATTGGCCAAAGGTCAATGTCTCCCAACAATTTGTGCCGCACCTGAAAAGGCTTAATGCCACCCCCCCCCCCCCAAAAAAAAAGGGATACCTTCATGCTGCCGTCATGAAGATGGAGTTTCGATTTAGCTAACTTCAAAGTTTCACGATAGAACGTACAATATATATGTACATATATACATATCGGAATAAATGACGTACAATAACAGTGGTTTACCTTAAATAGAAGTCTCATGTCTAACCCTGGCCCCCATCCCCCATACCCCCTTTAAACGTACATTAATGCATTTGCTTTCTCACGGACTAAATAACTCATGCAATCGTCCAACTTCTCCCACCACGCTACAGGCCACCCACGCTAGAAGACATTGCTGTAGATATAGACTCACCATTCTATAAGGAATCTCGCTGAGAATTTTTATATTTGCATTTGTCTATTAAAAACATCTTTGACTTGATACTGCCGCCCCTACCCCCCACCCACCCCCCCCCCCCCCCCCGGCGGCGCCCAAACCACGAATGCTTGCTTGAATTAAGTTAGCTTGTTTGCCTATTTCTAGAAGCCAGTGTGACCAACCAAGACCAGCTGATATGGCCTGGTACTTGTCTACCACTAATAGTACATTTTAATATACAAGTACATAAACCTTTCCGCTCACGTTGGGATGGTAGAGGGATTGTACTTAAGTTTGACCAATCGCCCTTGTGATAAAATTAGACATTTTTGTGATTGTTGTTTTCTTTTTTAAAATTGATTGATATTAATTTATACAATATTATTTTAATGATCCTTTGTTACAATATATATATATATGGACTTTGACCGTAAAGTAAAAAAAACCAGAAGAAACAAAACAAACGTCTCTTTATGGCTTGTTTTTCTTTGTCATTGACAAGCACTGGTAATTTATGCCAAACATATTTTGTGTCATGGTTTGTGGAGCTTACATCGCTGATATTAACATAACTGTATGTGAGAGTTGATTGTTATGTGTACTGGTGAAGGTTTTAAGTGCTTTTTTTAAAGCCATTACTGATATTTCATTTGGGGCTCAATGCTGAGATGGAGTCACGGGGGGGGGGGGGGGGGGCATAAATGACATCGGTGTTTTGGAGGTGACAGCTGGCGTCATTGATAGTGTTGTGTTGGTGGTTGTGTGTTTATTGCAGATGAAGAGGCGGGCGAATATAGCAATAGATGAATAAATTTAACCTCTGTGACGAGCGACGTCGTCAATTCGTGGATTGGATTCGGGTGAACGTTCAGTGAAGTGCCTGATATAAGCGTAGCAAAAACAAACAAAAAATGGGACTATTTGAGAACTGAGAGGCACCAGGGCTGCATTTACAGCCTGTTACCATTTTGTGACTTCTGCTGAAGAGAGAGTTGTAATAAAAGACAGGATGTGGGACTTTTTATTTTAAAAAGTGGGGCGTGGGTGGTGCGACCCCCCGCGGGGGGGGGGGGGCGACGAAATGTTATAATAATTTTTTTCTCAAGGTTGCAGTTCCACTCGTCCAATTCTCGGTCAAGGTCGCCCGTCTGACTCCGTTACCCGTTACCTCAAAACAGATGGGTGACCTCAAACAAAAAAGATGTTATTCACCAAACCGTTAGTTAACCGTTTCTGTTAGGCTGAGGTTATGTGTGGGCGTGTTATATGTGGGCGTGTTATATGTGGGCGTGTTATATGTGGGCGTGTTATATGTGGGCGTGTTATACGCGGGCGTGTTATATGTGGGCGTGTTATTGGTCGGCGTGTTATTGGTCGGCGTGTTACATGTGGGCATTTTATGTGTGGCCGTGTCTTATGTGGGCATGTTATATGTGGGTGTGTTATACGCGGGCGTGTTATATGTGGGCGTGTTATAAGTGGGCGTGTTATTGGTCGGTGTGTTACATGCGGGCGTGTTATATGTGGGCGTGGCAATGTTGTTAATTCAATGCGTTTGACTGGTTGAAAAAAAATGTTCCGAGCGCAATTGTCAGAAATAATGTGTCACAATGTAGATCGATCTAAATATTTGAAAAAAATAAAATATTTTCTAAAAAATCAACGATTGATGCAGCAATAACTCATATAGCTACACATTAAAAAAAAAATTAAAATTATTCTAACACCGGAAGTCAGTTTCACGGAACTCTAATGTAGGACAAAGGTTCAAACTAACGTGAAAATTAACGTGAAGATATTGTTTATGCGGCTTTACAGAGTACACGTTGAGGACGCGTGTGTATCAGACCAGGAGAGGGGGGGGGGGTAAAGGTTCAACAACAGGATCTCTGCTCATAATCAATATAAGTGTAAGCCTAATGGTGGATTATAGGTAAGGCGATCATTTCAGAATGACCTAAACTAGCAGTAACTAAACCCGTCGAATAAGAGAGACAGACATATCCAGATAATTCTAAAGAGATACATTTCACAGATATTTATATATCTTCCACAACTAAATGTTAAGTTGATTAAGTGACGAAATCAGTGAAAATTAATACTTGGTTTTTTTTTGGTTTTTTTGGAAGAGTTCGCTTTTTTTGTGTTAAAAGGTGTTTTAAAAAAAATGTTAAAATTTTGTTTTTTTTTAAAGAATTAAGATTTTTTAAACTGTCCCATTTTCTTTAACGCACAAAATTTTTTAACATCGATTTAATAATTAAATACTTTTAACTAAGATAAATGTATGCCCACCCCACACACCATCCAACCCCAAAACTTATCTACGTGTGGTTAACGTGTGATGTCCCCCACCACTCTTAACCCCCACCCTCCTCCCTCGACCCAACGTACGGCAGCCCGAGTGTAGTTGACGAATGCCCTGCCCCTATCCCCGTCCAAAAAAATCCTGCCCCCCCACCCACCCTTTTCCCCCGCCGCTCACGGGATTGAGCACTGCGCGATACAGGCGATCAACTGAGTGACAGAGTCAAGTGTGTCAACAACAACAAACGTACGATACTACGACAAGATGGACATCCGTGTGGTAAGAAAGTCTATAAAAAACGGGTGTAATTGATGTTTGAGTATACATCAAAGAACGACACGACCGTTAGATCCTGGCTCAGTGTCTTTCTCTATTTAGTTTCTAAAGTCTTAGATCCCGAATCGGTGTCTTTCTCTATTTAGTTTCTAAAGTCTTAGATCCCGAATCGGTGTCTTTCTCTATTTAGTTTCTAAAGTCTTAGATCCCGAAACGGTGCCTTTCTCTATTTAGTTTCTAAAGTCTTAGATCCCGAATCGGAGTCTTTTTCTTTTCGTTTCTCAAAGTCTTATATCCCGAATCGGTGTCTTTCTCCATTTAGTTTCTAAAGACTTTAGTATTTCGCATTCTAATCATCCCTCTTGGTAGCTGTTAACATTTCACGAAGCTTTCACGTGGAGCACGCTAACACTTACGTCATTTCCGTTTACACAATTTTAAAGGGGGGGGGGGGGGAAACCATAATAAGAAAAAATTTCAAATCAGTTTTTAGCCGGTAACAGACGACAAATGCCGTTAAAATACATGGAATAAAATGTAAAAAAAGTTCGATTTCCTCTTAAAAATCCAGCAGTCTCATTGTAGATTCAAAATATGTCCGCCAGACTTTTCAGAACGGTTAGCTAAAGGATGGACTCTTTATCCAATTCAGACTTCCATTTTATTTGTTTACGGAAACGCGAGAAATGAAGAAACTGTGACACGAGACTTTGGGGGGGGGGATCTGAGGTTCTCAAACATTTTAAATTATTTCAATTTATTGGACGTTTTATTGATATTTACAGTTGAGAGGCCAAGACTCACTTGATCTGTGTTGGGTTAACGATTTGTTATGATTGGAGTGATGATTGTAATCGATAACTGTTTAACGAAAGACCTTGACTCATTTTTTTTTTGCCCCGCGTAGCATTTGTTCCAATGTCTTCTCCAATGCCTCCAGTGCCCGCATATGAGAGGAACATCTATGCCATGTGCCTATTTATTTTTGAAACAATCACTTACTAGCTCGTATCTTCATGGGGATAACTTACATATATTAGTATTATTATTATCTGTTGTCTTATATAGCGCGGTACCCCAGCCTAGGGCTAGGCTCACCGCGCTGTACATAAAAATATTAGAAAAAGAGACATAATCGTGACAATAACATAAAATACATATATGTAATAAAGAACAGATGTATAAAGACAAAACAAAATCTAATGCATATTCACCTCATCCACACCAGAACTTTTACATGACAAGCCATGGACGGCGGCCAGCAGCAGCTTTTATCGGTCAGATGTGGGGAATCAGTCGTGGTAGTAGAGTTTAAAGAGATGTGTTTTGAGTGCAGTTTTGAAGGCTGTGATAGTTGATATATTGCGGATGTGTAGTGGAAGAGAATTCCATTGTTTGGGGGCACAGTAAGAGAAAGATCTTTCACCGTATGTTTTTGTGCGAGTCTTGGGGACAGAAAGAATACGCCCGTCTGCGGAGGAGCGAAGCTGTCGAAGGGGTGAGTAGACAGAGAAAAGTTCGGTTAGATAGGAAGGGCAGGAATTCGAGATAAAGTTGTGGCAGAGAACAGAGGGTTTATAATCAATCCGTGCGTGTACAGGTAGCCAATGAAGTAAATGAAGTAGTGGTGTGACGTGATCTAATCTGTAGTCTCTCTCTCTCTCTCTTTCTCTCTCTTTCGCCAAGTCTCTATGTATGCTCTCTCATCTTTCTGTCTATCTGTATCCTCTTTATCTTTATCTATGTTTCTCTGTATCCTCTATTTGTTTTTCTCATTTTATCCTCTCTCTTTCTCTCTTATCTCTCTCTCTCTCTCTCTCTCTCGCTCCCTCTCTCTCCCCATCTCTTAGTTATCATTCTTTGAATGTGCGCTAAGCAATCGTTGCTATTGTTACCATATTACTAAACAGCAGAAAATCCCACATTTTGGTGAAAACCCCTGTGAATCAGATTTTGAGATCATCTGATGCTGAGTGCAAATGGGAGGCTGTCCCTGTAGCCCGAATGAAATTGGTAAAAATGGGAGATCAGGGGCTTTCGCTGGTACAGGAAGGAACACATTTATATGCTTCAGTCATGCGCAGTGATTTTAGTCACGAGACGGGTCTACTTTTAACCCAGCTCTATTCACGTCTGCTGGTGTCTTTAGTAGAATCACTTTCTACAATTGCGTTTGACAAAATAAATTGAGAAAAATAAACATTATTTTAAGACATATTCACATGCTTTTACAAATGTCTATATTTTTAAAACTTTTAAATAATAGATATAAATGTATGTCATCCTTCTGTCTTCGCGAGACGATGAAGCAGCTATGGTCACTTCATCCAATGGCTGTCTAGGCCGATCCTGGAATGGCATTCTCGGCAGAATTTCTCGCAGGAGAAACCTTGACTTCCTGGTTAAATTTAGCCTGCCGCGGTGCTCTTTTTGTTCCAACGTTATTCGTTTGACTCATTCATTTCACCACTGTTCGCCAGCTGGAACGGTGCTGAGCGATGGACTGCCATTCCCCGATTTGAAAGTAAATAAATATAAATACATTTAAAGAAATATGTCACCGGCTAGTTTAAATGTCATAAGCATGTGCCGCGTTGAACATAAGGAGAATCCAAGCAGAAAATAAATAGCATCTCATGACAGCACAATTCTTAAATTTATTCTCTGCGTCCTGTGCTGAACAACACCGCATAAATATTGAAAAGAGTGCTAAAAAAATAATGATGATTGATGGACACTGTGAAGACAAGAATGAATTTTATGGGGGGAATTTATTTTTTTATGTGCATTCATCAATTCATGTTTCCTGTAACATCGGAGGCTAACGTTCAACTTTGTTTCAGCTGACAGCAAATGCCGCTATGAGTGGCTGATTCGTTATGTGACACGTCAGATGAATGTTGTGTTGCAACCGGAGCGTCTGCGTGTGTGTTTGTGTTGCTGTTGTTGTTGTTTTTTTTAAATGGCTAACCAACAACTTTTAAAATAATCACTTTTATTATTAGTTGATTATAAAAAGCAGGAGAAATGTGACCTGGGTGAGACCGAGAAAAATGAACAAAATAAAGGGAATATTTTTTCATGGTTGGAAGATATTTAAAAAAAAAATTATAAATCATATATATATATAAAAGTGAAAATTTGTTTGTTTGTCTGTTCCACAAAGGCTTTTACACGGATTGATGGATCTTGACCAAACTTGGCACATATATCCATGGTTATCCAGAAGGAACTCTTAAGGGGTCGAGAACTTTTAATAACATTTCGTGTGGGGCCGGGGGCCCCGAATTCGTTTTTTTCTTATATGAGCTATATAAAAATATTACAAACAAATACTCCTACGTGAATGGATGGATATCGATCAAACTTAGTACACGTACACTTGATTATCCATATTCAAATACCGAAGGGTACTGAACTCATAATATCCATTCTCCTGGGGCCGGGGGCCCCATTTCGTTTTTCCTTATATGAGATATATAAATATCGATAGGCTTAATACTCCTACATGAATGGATTGATCTTGACCAAACTTAGTATATATACATTTGATTATCCATATTTAAATACTAAAGGGTACTGAACTCATAATATCCATCCCTCTGGGGCCGTGGGCCCCATTTCATTTTTCCTTATATGAGCTATATAAATATCGATAGGCTTTGACAACACTATAGTTTCTATGTGAATTGATGGATATAGACCTAGGGTTAGTGCAATACACATCACTGTCCGTATTGAAATATCGGTGGATTTAAAACTAATGATATCCAATCTAGAACTTTCCAGACAGTTCGATCAATTTAAAACGCTATGTGTATGGCATTATTCAATATATTTTAATGGGGCAAATTTTAAATTTTAACTTCATAACTTACCTTAATGATTTTTATAGGGCCCCATCGCAGGCAAAACTAATTCGGTACAATTAAGGAATGGGCCCCCGGGGCCCCTCTTTTAATTTAAATGTTTTATAGTTATAGAAATTCATTTAGTCGTATAATTTTTCGTATTCGAAGAATAATTATTACTAATAAAAGACTGTTTTTACACAGTTCGGGGAGGATAATACATTTAATCTAGAAGGTTCCAGAAAGTTCTATAGGTCAATAGGCTTATACAACACTATAGTTTCTATGTCATTTGATGGATATAGGCCTAGGGTGGTAGCAATACACTTCACTGTCCGTTTTTAGATATCGGTGTAATTAAAACTAAGAATATCCAATGTAGAATTTTCCAGAAAGTTCGATATCTTTAAAAAGCTAAATCTATGTCACGATCAAATCAGGAAATGGGATAACATTATAAAGGAGGGTCTCTAGATGAAACGGGATCCCAAAGAGAACAGTATCCTAACGGTATCTGTAGGCCACCGGGATCGGGGTCCTAATGCAAACCCGGGCCACGCCGGGTATATCGGCTAGTCTTTTATAAAATGTAATATCGAGCATTTGGGGGGGGGGGGGTGAAAATTTGAAAGAAAAAAAAACATGCATGCAAGTAACACACTTTATTAGAATCCCAATTAGTGCTCCCCCCCACCCCCATCAACCGTACTTTTTTTTCATGCCTCTTAACTATATTGATGTTCAAATGCCCCACCAGCTTTTACACCGCACATTTATTTCACCAACTGTTTCAGAAAAAGAAAAGAAAATATTGCGCACCAAACGCCCTGGCGATATTTAAAAAAAAAAAAAAAAAGAATCTCATTTAGCGCAGTTTTCGGGAATTTTAATTCGTGAAATCAGTGTAAACCGATAAAGATATTGGCGCGTACATTTTCTGCAACTGTGTGTGTGCGCCGGTACAGACATTTGGTGCCTATGTTATCTATGTTGTGTAGACAGAAATGAGCGAAACGAAGCATGCGGAGGCCTGCAAAGAAACACAGCAGAACTGCGAACGTGTCGGCAAGACGCCTTACCTTAGCGAACAAAAAACAGTAAAAACAATACGACATAAAACAATAAACACTTAGCTGCAATGTAGTGTCCGAGGGGACAGCAAGAGGAAAGCAAAAGGATGCCAAGATGACAGCGACATGACAGCAAGAGCATAGCAAGAGAACAGCAAGAGGATAGCAAGAGGACAGCGACATGACAGCAAGAGGATAGCAAGAGGACAGCGACAGGACAGCAAGAGGATAGCAAGAGGACAGCGACATGACAGCAAGAGGATAGCAAGATGATAGCAAGAGGACAGCAAGAGAACAGTAAGAGGACAGCAAGAGGACAGCAACGTGAAGCCATTTTAGAAACAAAGAACTAAATCGATTTCCCAGATATTTCGGAGTCGCTTCATTGAACTTATAAGCCGTGAACACTAAACTGGGATAATCCCACACGAGTTTGTGCAAGCAGAACTGTAAGACGTGCGACAGTACGTTAAAAGCCCCTGTCCCCCCATGGCCCTAACTCCAATGCAAGAAAATTAAGAATCTTCCAAATTCCGTTTGATTGTTTCGTTGATAACCTGAGCTGAACTTCGAAATGGTCTGCAACTCAATGATTTGCTGCAATTCAGATTGAAAAAAACAAAAAAGAAAACAACAACGACAAAGGGAAAACTGATAATTCCCTTATCAGTGGCTCCCACGTGATCAATTCACTCATTTGAACAATTTTGCTTTCAGAGCTGAAATACGTGAAGTCTTGTGACAGAACAGTCCTAGCCGTTGAGCACTTAACAATCTAGCAAATTTAATACTGTAAATTTGAGATCTTCCCACCGACGAGATTTTCCCACGACGAGATCTTCGCACCGACGAGATCTTCTCACCGACGAGATCTTCTCACTGAAGAGATCTTCTCAGCGGCCTTCGTCATAAAATTTGAAGACCCTAGTCAATGTTATGGGCAATGTCTTCCAATTCGATAGTGTCTATACTTTAGGCACCAGCTGAACCACAGACAAAACTGTAATTAAACCTTCACATCGGTAACAGCAGGATCCACAACTTACTCGATGGCAAACGTTGGTCTTGACAGCAGTTGAACACATGACAAATGTACGCATGTCCTTTCCTAAACAGCCGTTGTAGACACTAACATATGGGTCGCTAACGAAATTAACATAAACCAATTATGTAAATACATTAGTTCTATTTAGGTCAGTACGTCGCGTCTTTCAATACGTAATGAAAGTCAAGATGTAAGGCATGTCTGGTGTAATAAGCCGCAATATGCAATGCATGTCAATTATTAATGCCGGTTAAAGTGTTATGCGTGCCATTCACAATTAGCATCTTTTGCAATGTCCGTCAGGAAGTATTTTGTAACGTGTGTCCGGATGTATTCTGCAGTGTGCGCCCAGACGTATTTTGTAACGTGTGTCCAGATGTATTTTATAAAGTGTGTCCAGATGTATTTTGTAAAGTGTGTCAATATGTATTTTGTCAAGAGTGTCCCGGATACAATGTCGTTCTTGGTTTTTGAATGCCATGCTGTAGCTATTTGTCAAGATGAATTGTGTGTTAAGAAGAATTGCGTATCCCGTGTAATGCGTCTAATAGACTGTTATAGGTCATGTCTTGTTTAGAGAGCGTCAATAAATGATGCACGGCTCCTCAGTACGGCAAGTCGGCAAATGGTCATTAACCTTTTTGGTCGAGGGCGATGCTGGTCAATAGATTCATCGAATGGAGGGGCGGGGCAAGTTTCACCAGGGGCGTCGTTTGGGAAATGTGTCTGTGTTTCTCTGGAGTGGAAGCCAATTACGATAAAATGATAGAAAGAAACATCAACATATACCTCCTTCTTTCCCTCTCTCCTACATATTTAAAAAAAAAATTGTAATGAACATTTCACCGCTTCTTATAAATTACTTTACATTTATAGTCTGTTATATATCATGTGTATTTTGATAAGTTCAGATGAAGTGAAGTAGTTCATTAAAATATCACTAGGCAACAAAGAAAATATAATTATAAATAATTTACTCTGAGGTTTAAGCTTTATCGGCTGGTCTTATCAGTTGGTAGGCAGATGGTTTAGTGTAGGGATTATCTTTTTATTTTATTTTTCCATTATTTCTCTTTTTAAACACAAGTGTCTTACTTCAAATGCGAGAAAAAGAACAGAAATGTGGCCATAATGTAGATACCGACCGAATGGGATTTTCGAATTTCGGGGGAAACCAAACCGGAAGTTAAATATGACTTTCGGCCGGGGTGTTAATTAAATTTTTTTGTGTTTGTTTTAAAGACCATTTTGATTTGTCGATTGAGTAAATAACATGTAACTAATTCTTCTTTTTTTTTTTCAATGTTTATATATTTAGTTTTAATTTAATTTCATCTAATGTCTTTTAGAACCGTCGACATTTCAGTACATTCATAAAGTCTTTTAGAACCGTCGACAACATCTGTCAACCATCTGATAACACGCATTATTTTTTTATTTACCCCCCAGCTGCGCCAATTACCTCCGAGGTGACGCCCTGCTGTACTTCAAGGATACGGTGTACCCGGTGCTGCACACCCCCGCCTACTACATCGTCATGACGCTCCAACAATGCAACGTCTGGATCACCGTGTCCGTCTCCATGGAGCGCTACATCGCCATCTGCCACCCGTTCCGGGCAGCCCGGCTCATCAGCAGACGCAAGACCATCATCGTGATGGTTATCATAGCCGTGGTCTCGCTGCTCTACAACATCCCCCACCTCTTCGCGTCTGAGGCCACGCCCTGCACCAGCCAGCTTGCGGCGTCACGTCCGGCGGATGGATCCTTTCACCAAGGCACGGGGGCGCCCTCCGTAGCGACGTCCGGCCAGGCTTCCATTACGTCAATACCCTCCCCGCTAGCGTCGTCGTCGTCGTTGTCGTCGTCGCCGGGTCGCAGGGCTTGTCTGATGGTCGGCACGACGTACTTCGGCAACACGGACGTGTACAAAATTTACCGTACGGTCATGTACACCATCGTCATCTACGTCATACCGTTCGCCGCCCTCCTCATCCTGAACAGCTTCCTTATCAAAGAGCTGATGACCATGCAGAGGCGAAGGTCGGGCACGAATATCCACGAGGAGAACGAGGCCAACCTCAGCCTCGTTCTCGTTCTGATCGTCATCGTCTTCATCTTCTGCCAGACCCCGGGCCTGATCTCCCAGTTCGACGTCATCAGCATCGACGATTTTTTCGGCTGGTTGGCCGTCAGCAACCTGTTGTTCGCCATCAATTCGGCGGTGAACTTCCTCATTTACACTGCGTTCGGGAGGAAATTCCGCAAGGTCCTGCTGCGCATCTTCAGACACGTGTTCAACAAGAACAGGAGCTTGTCGCAATCCAGTTACCGCAACACGCAGTACACCGTGAACGACCTTGAACTTTCCGACGGCAGTGGCAACCACTGCACGGCGATGAGGTCGTTCAAGTGCTACAAGAAAGAGATGAAAGCCTCGGAGAAGCTTCCGGAGTCGCTGCCCCTCCATCACGTGACAGTCAACCAAACGGCCGTAAAGCACAACGGCAGCCACGCCGGCAATAAGCGCGCGCTGTCCCCCACGCCGGAACACGACAGCGAATACCACGCGACGGACAGTTTGGATAATATGGAGACGTCGCCGCTGACCTCTGGCGTCAAGGACGCCGACGTCACGTACAACAGCCATGACAATGTGCTGCCGGACACTCCTCGGCACATCGGACTCAGCACGGCAAGCGATGCCGCCAGCGCTCAATACTCACAGGCGGAGACCAAGACATTCTTAAACGAAATGGCCAATGGTCAACCAAAATCGGTCACTTTCAGCCATCCCGAATCCAACCACCAAACTGAACAGGACGTGTCGGACAAGAGCTGACGTCACAAAGGCTTCACAAAACATTAAGGTTCTCGGATGTGGTAAGTTTCACGCAGTAGATCATTCATTTGGACAACCAAAAATTGAGCGATTTTTGTTGTGGTGCCGAAAGACATCCAAAATGAAAGTGGTATCGCTGGCGCTGAAGTCAACATAAGAGACATCCAGATCAAAGTGGTACTTGTGGTGCTGAAGAGATCTTCCAAAAAATCCGATTCTGGACGCCTTGAGCAGTTGTTGGTGGTCCTGCATGGTATCGGTGGTCCTGCATGGTATCGGTGGTCCTGCATGGTATCGGTGGTCCTGCATGGTATCGGTGGTCCTGCATGGTATCGGTGGTCCTGCATGGTATCGGTGGTCCTGCATGGTATCGGTGGTCCTGGACGTTACTGATCGCCCCGAATGGTACTGTTCGCCCTGAAAGGTATTGGTAATACCAAAAAATTCCATCAACAAGGCAACAACGTTTAACACAACACTCAGCCTCTCCTGGTGTCACATGTTCAAGTTGGACATGTTCATATGTTGCAGTTTCTCAAGTGTACAGACCGATGTATGTCGTTTTGAATATGTTACGATTACTAGTTCACAAATTGATATTGTCTTTCACCATTTTTCTTTTAATTGTATGCACATCCATTTTGTCACACCACGTAAATTGTAAAGAGAGGAACAATTTCGTCAATGTAAATGATGTGTTGACTAACGGCTATATCATCACAGGACGTATGGGGCTTAAGACAACAAATGTTTACAATTGCCACAACCCCCACACCCCCACCCCCCGAAGATAAACTTTCCACACGTGTACTCATTTACAATTTAAAGATCCACGAAATGTTTTTCCTCGCAGTGGCCGATGGAGGCGGGGGGGGGGGGGGGTGCGCTGTAGTTTTGAAATAATACTCGGATAGTCTCAGTACGATACCGCTTGATATTATACTCATATACTATCTCTTTACGATACGATTTAGTTTTTCCCTACTTGATAGCAATGGGGAAGGGAAAAAGAATTGGGGGGGGGGGGCTTTAAATTTTTTTATATATGAGCGGAAATTTGGGGTAAGGGCGTTTTATTTATCTAATCTATATATTTTTCAGACTTGATAATCTTGACTCTGAAATCTAGAGCTGAAATGATTATGAACTAACTAACAGACATAATTCTGGCTGATACTAGAGCTTACGCACTTAAAGCCCCGTTTGGTACCTTGGCACCAGCTCCGTCTGCTGTGCCGTGCCGGCTAGAACCTTGGCAACCAGCTACGTCTGTTGTGCCGTGCCGGCTAGAACCTTGTCAACCAGCTCAGTCTGCTGTGCCGTGCCGGCTAGAACCTTGGTAACCAGCTCCGTCTGCTGTGCCGTGCCGTATGACATCGTCGTGATTTAGGAATCTCACGCCCCCCTGCCCCCCCCCCCTTAGCAAAACAGCTAGTGCCGGACACTTCATCAACGGAGTCGCTAGTGTTTCAGGGACCATGCTGCAATAACGACAGGTTTGGTCTCTGTTGCTGTCCAGTGAATTGAAGTATGCGTTGATAGGGCATTGCCCTAATTATGAACCAATTTGCATGATTTAGACCTAAATTTGAATGTGTCCAAGTTTGTGTTTGACTATTTCTGAGCATGGTTTCACACTGGCTTTTATTTGACTTAATCCACAGAGAGAAGCTACACATTGAGTAGTAAAACGAACACAGAGAGTAATAAAACGAACACAGATAGTAATAAAGCGTACACAGAGAGCAGTAGAACGGACACAGAGAGCAGTAAAACGGACACAGAGAGCAGTAAAACGGACACAGAGAGTAATAAAACGGACACAGAGAGTAATAAAACGAAAACAGATAGTAATAAAGCGGACACAGAGAGCAGTAGAACGGACACAGAGAGCAGTAAAACGGACACAGAGAGCAGTAAAACGGACACAGAGAGCAGTAAAACGAACACAGATAGTAATAAAACGAAAACAGATAGTAATAAAGCGGACACAGAGAGCAGTAGAACGGACACAGAGAGCAGTAAAACGGACACAGAGAGCAGTAAAACGGACACAGAGAGTAATAAAACGGACACAGAGAGTAATAAAACGGACACAGAGAGCAGTAAAACGGACACAGAGAGTAATAAAACGGACACAGAGAGCAGTAGAATGGACACAGAGAGCAGTAGAGTGGTTGCTAAAAGGGCGCTTTTGATATTTTCTTTTAAAATAATTTAAAAAGTCGTGCTTAAAGTACACTACATGACGGAACTTTTTTTTTGATTAGAAAGCTTAGGTATAATCTCTCAAGTCAAGCAATTAATTAAACAAGTGTTGATCATTCGCCCCCCCCCCCCAGGATGACCTAGTAATTGACCATCCATGATCTCTTTTTTTTGTCTTTAAAGACATTTTTACTTGTCTTATAATACGAGTCTTTTTTGTTAAGGTTTAGGATGGAGCTTTTAACAATTTTGTTTTCTGGTAGCAACCTTCATTTTTGATACATATAATTGACTCGTAGGCTTGTTGAAAAGTTCTTAAGATGTGTTGAAAAATAAACGTGGACAATGGCATCGATACTTTCCCTCTTCCCCCCCCCCCCCCCCACGCATTTTATGTTTCAACAATAAAAAAAAATCCCAATTATTACTTCTAAGAACTTCGAGAAGGCTAAGCAATTAATATCCACGAAGGTATTTGATCACAGGAGATATGTTAAGATTGAATTGTGACGCTGGCACCTGCATAACGGCACCGCCCTTGACCGCCATTGTCTTTTTGGGCTACACGTAACTCTAAACGAGAATTGACGTCATGTGAATATCGAGTTACCGTCCCCTTCCATATTTTTATGTAATGGCGTCATGCGGCGACGTCTGCGGATGATATGAACTCTCCTTTCAATAAGCTATTTGACAGTGACATTGAACTTTTAAGCGTGTCAGCGCTTCAGATCTATTACCCTAGACAGCTGGCCCACTTGGCTTACATTTCAAAGAAATTATGTTTTAAAGAAATCAGTTAAGTAAGAAAGAACAAAAAAAATTTAAATTAAAAAAAAAAATTGCTGACATTGGCAAGATTGCTGTTCATCGCGTGCTGCTCTTAGCTGTATTCAGGTAGTGCACACGCACCGGCAAGACATGGGATGTATTATTTATAGAAAGATCCACTCCACCCACTGCAACCATCACCCTACTTTATATTAATGCAATACCATCCTCAGATAACGTCATCCTCCCGCCATCCCCTTAAACGCAAATGAAATAATATTGCTGGTTCTCTGACCGTAGGTGCACGACTGCATTATGATTTATCGGGCAGGCCTGCAGGACTATACGGTTACAGGACAGGTCGAACTGACCACAGGATTATAAGGCATGACTATAGGATTATGGGACAGAAGTACAAGGGCGTATTCTTAAGCATGATACATAAACATTAAACAAAGTGAACACTGGCCACGTGCTGTCAAAGTTAAAAGGTTGTAAGAAGTGTCTAGCTTTTAACGACACCGCGTACAAACTGCGTACATGTCGATTAAGCTTTCAGACAGAACGCAGGTGTACGCCATTATTGTACGCATCTTTATGTACAGCTAGTGGAAACAATGATTGAGATAGTACACAACAGTTAGGAGCGAATTTTTACAAGTGCAGATCATTTTTGTATTTAAATATATACATATATATTTTTTGGTATGATTTATTAAGTGTCTAAAAATTCATTAGCAAACCCTGTAAATTATAAAAAAATTAGTTCATAATATTAATTTTTATTTTTAAAAAAAAATGATTTACTTTCGGCGGTGTGATGCTTTAGAATAATATATGTAGTAACCAGGGGCGTTGATAATTTTTTTTTTCAGTGGGGGAGTGATCCAACCTTAGACATCCATTGAGCCCTCATCGGATTTGGGTCATTTATAAAAGTGTCTAGACGTCAGCAGAAATGGGGGTCCAGAACCCCCCCCCCCCACTACACACACACCCATGGTCAGCTACACCCCTGGCAGTAATACATTGCTTGATTATTTATTTTGTATTCATTATATTTTTGCGTCCTTTAATTAAGCACACAGAAATGTGTACGATCCTACAATGTTAGTCCCGCATAATTATTAGCGCACCCTCCGCGAGATCCGATGGGAAAACTGCCTGTGAAAGTAAAGGACTGCGCTCAAGATCCCTGCGAAGATGAAGGACTGCGTTAAAGCGTCCACTTACGTTGTTCCTCTATTTCAGCGGTTCTCAACCAGTGGGGACGCGACCCCTTAGGGGATCGAACGGCCCCTACACAGGGGTCGCCTAAGACCATAGGAAAACACATATTTATGAAGTAGCAACGAAAATAAATGTATGGTCGGGAGATGGTCACCACAACATAAAGAGCTGTGTTAAAGGGTAGCGGCATTAGGAAGGTTGAGAACCACTGCTCTATTTCCTTCAACACAGCTTCAAAACATCCCTCTATGTACTCTCCTTTACTCTCCGACACTTGACTGCTGCTACTCATGTGTACCTGTCTCAACCTTGTGATGACATGTTTGTTTGTTTTTATTTAGGATTTTATGATTATTTATTTGATCTCGGTTTCATCTTTTGAACTTTTTTCTGTTTCTTGTTAAATTTCTTTTTTTTTTGCCCCGTCTTCTGAAGAAGGCTTTTAGCCGAAACAATCTCTTTTTATGTGTCCTGTCTTTATGATTTCAAGCTTCCTCATAACCTCGCTCCCGTTATTTCCTTCGAACAGTGACGTATTTAAACAACACTTGAATGAATAACTGTATAAAAATAATTAACATTGTTAAGAACAATTTCATGAGACAGGTACATTTGAACTGACAATCATCAAAAACCTGGCACACAGGTGTGCTGTGGTTCTGCACTCAAGGTGCGCTGCAGTTTAAAAAAAAATATGACGACATGACCAGATTATCTGAGCATACACAGACTACATATCATCATACGCGCTACCGTCCACTTAACGTAGAGAGAGAGAGTCATACTCCATCAGACACAATAGAAAGCCTAAACTCATAGCAGATCAAAGCGCAGGGCATTCAATGGCGTGGTGAATAAAGACATTTGATATCCTAATAAATGTCTTATAACATATGCTAAGTGTTGCTCGAATCAACCAATTAAAAAAATTGGAAGGGGGGGTGTGGGGGGTGGGGTGGGCGGGGACAATGACCATGTGACCCTTTATTGACCCACCTGTCCCTTTGACAGATGGACGACAAACCATTCATCAGAGTCGTCCCTGAAACTGAAGAGTGATTCATTTTTTTGTTGACCTACTTTGCCGCTTCTTTTTCCGGCTACTGCCGTTTCAGCCGATTGTTAATGTCCTCATTGGATTATATAACAGATGTCGACTGTTAGTTCTCCTTCTCAAACAATATTATTTTATATCTTAACTTACTTAAACCAAAGTCTGCGGCCATAGTGTTTTTTTTTGGGGGGGGGGGGGGGGGGGTTAGCATTTATATGGCAGCACCTGAAGTGGTAATCGTTTTGAACATTCCTCCGATTTCGTTAACCTCCTCCCCCCCCCCCTCCTCTCCCAAATCCATCTTGGGAAAAAATTTGGTGTATCGCTACATCGTGACGTCATGTGACGACGACTCCTCGTTCACACAACTCCGTGTGAAGTATTCGCTCTTCGTCGGTGTGTGGCTGTAAGTCATGCTACTGTGTTGTGGCCGCATGTTCGCCATGTTTTATGCTCCGCCAAATCTGATCAAAATGATCTGAACGCAAACCTTTCAGTTAGAAGAGCGATGTCAAGAACTGAAGACACGATCTAACCGACTGTGCAGACAGTCAGTGTGTCTGTCTGTGTCCACAGTCTGAATTTAGTGGGTGGTCTCCCAGCATGTGCTTGATTAAAATCATGAGAGCGTCACCACTGGATAGATCAGTTGCATATCCCCTTAGTTTCATATCCCATTAGTTTTATATCCCATTCAACCACATCTACGTCGTTTCCTGTCCTGAGCTGTGATACAATTAGTTCGTTTATTTTCGTTTATAGTTTAACTTTTTTTTTTACTTTCATGTTTATCTCCTGCTAATTTACGGCGCGGATTGTCGTATCAAGATAACGTCGTCGCCATGGCGACCGATGGTGAATTGAAAAGGTCGTGAACTCTGTCAATTAACATACTGGTGTTCCTATAAATGCCTAATCATATATTTTTTTCCTCTTTATGGATAAATACTTTGTTGTCTATTTTTATAAATCATGTAAGTCACGTCAGTGACCCACTTTCGTGACCCACTTTCGTGATTTTGTTTGTTTGTTTCATGTTGTCAAATAACTTTCATATGTAATTATACACAATTATTTTTACCACTATTATCTTTCACATACTTTTTTTTTAAATAATGTAAAATAATTTTATATTTATAACAAACGTGTACTTAAACGAAATTTTAACATATGCAATGGAAGATCAGAGGTGCTCTGATCACGTGTGTATTCTATAAACAGACTAGGTCATGATAAGGATGTGCGTCGGGGATTGGGGGGGGGGGGGGGGGAATGCCCGAGCACCTATTCCACGATTCACCACGGCACATAACTATCTATTATCCTAGGATAGGGTTGGCCAACCCCCCATGGCTTCTTTGGGCCTGTCAACTTTCAGCGGGCGCCGATTTCATCATCCCCCTCTTAGTAAAATCGTAGCCGGAAATTTGATCGAAAGAAATTTCGTCGAATTTTTTTTTTTTTTTAGCTCACACGTTCAAATCTTGCATCGAACTTCTTTTTGAACGCATTATTCGGTTTTACTATATAGTATAGTGCGTTCAAAAAGAAGTTTTAACGAACATATTTTAACTTGTGAATTGAAAAAAAGATTCGACCAAATTTCCGTTCGATCAAATTTCCGTCGATCAATTTTCCGTCGACGAAATTTCTTTCGATCGGGTTGGCAACGCCTGTTCTAGGATGTGGGCCGCGGGTTGGCAGTGCCTGTTCTAGGATGCGGGCCGCGGGTTGGCAGTGCCTGTTCTAGGATGTGGGCAGCGGGTTGGCAGTGCCTGTTCTAGGATGCGGGCCGTGGGTTGGCAGTGCCTGTTCTAGGATGTGGGCAGCGGGTTGGCAGTGCCTATTCTAGGATGCGGACCCGCGGGTTGGTAATGCTATGGATAGTGCTTCTAGTTCTGCCTCTTAAAATTATAGTAGGAATCGGTTCCATCAATGCTTGTCACATGGGCATCACTTGTATAACAGAATAAAACCTTCAGTATCCCACTACGGCACTCTTTGGACTGACCGACGGTCCTTACCTAAGATATTAGTCGACACCATGGCATTAACAGATAGAACTGTGCAGCGATAAACCCGTTTATAACTTGTGTTGTTAGAACTAAGGTGGTTAAACAATTTTTTTCCGGCTATTCGTTTCGAAACCGATAGCCGATTTTTATGATCTATTCTTTGCCAATGTCAATTCATCAATGGAGATAATAATAACTGTTTCACTCTCTTCTCTCTAACTACCCTTGACTCTACACTAACTCTAACGAACTACTCCCAGCTTCTCTCTCGGCTAACTCCTTGGCTCTACTAAACCATAAATGAATTTTTTTTAGAACTATGAAATTGAAAATTTTTTAAAACTCTGACTAAAAAAATTGTAATACATATAAAAGGGTATGAACATGCTATAGTTAGAACCGTTAAGGACCCTACAAGGGCCATTTGTAATTATTCTGCTTGTAAATATGCTGGTACAACCTCCTTGTACAACCCCTTGGTACATTCTGATGGTACAACCTGCTGGTACTCGTCTTTGTTACGACCTGCTGGTGCAGCTTTCTGACTCAGCCTGCTGGTACAGCTTTCTGGCTCAACCTGCTGGTACAGCTTTCTGGCTCAACCTGCTAATACAGCTTTCTGGCTCAACCTGCTGGTACAGCTTTCTGGCTCAACTTGCTGGTACGAATTTCTGGCTCAATCTGCTGGTACAGCTTTCTGGCTCAACCTGCTGGTACAGCTTTCTGGCTCAACCATGTTTGTACAGCTTTCATGCTCAACCCGTTGGTTGCACCGGTCGGTGCAAACTGCCTGTGTACAACCTTTCTGGCACAACTTGCGGGCACGGTAATAGCCTGCTGGTGCATCCTTCCGGTAGGGTTCTCCTGTTAGTGTGTGTGTAACTATATTTAAATTCATTTTTTTTTTTAAATCTCACCATTTCTTATCATATTGTTACAGAGCAATAAAATTAAATAGCATTACATGAACAACTCAAGCGTGTTTTGTGTTTTTTTTTTTAGAATGTGTTAATTACTTAAGTCTAAGAACGATCGACCAAAATGGCGTTATCGTCCTTCACACATCAGCCAAACTGGACAAGACAGCGAAGCTGTACATTTCAGCAAAAGTTAGAAAAACCAGCGAAACTATACAGTTCCCCAAATCTAGACAACTCAAAACTAGAAAACTGGGAGAGACTTGACATGTCTAGCAGCCAAAACTGGCATTTCCTTGAAGCTAGGACACAAAGTCAAGGATATTCGTAGATTCGAATATCCACGGATAAAAAAAATTATTATTCTAAGCTTTCAATTAAAATTATAATTTATGAGCTGTGTTGAAAATTCGCCTGGCATAAATAAACATTGTTGCAGGACTTAGATTCCCCCCCCCCCCCCCCCCCAAAAAAAAAAGAACAAAACTTCAAGGCCAGTAACTCTCGCTTTAAATGACATTTAGTTAAACTTGGGTAACGGGCCCTTGCATACTCCATCACACAATCCTGGACACATTGTTGTGTATGGTTTAATAACATGTTGAAAATGGCATCCACACAAACCTGCTGTGCTTAAATGACACACACACAAATAACATCGCGTGACATGTTAAACGGCCGCGGTATGGTTGTAAGACGTCTTCTCAAAGGTCAGCACTGAGTGGTTCATGTCCGTCCCCCCCACCCACCCCTCCTCCGGTCATTATAGCATGCATACATTTACACACGTTATTATATGCTGACACTCTTGGTGTAGATGGGGGGGCATTAGCATACAATTAGAACCATCATGGGTTTATTGTTTGGGCAGCTTATGAGTGTTACAGGATGTAAGATATTCTCTTTGTTCTCTCCACGCTGCGTGGTGTAATGTCACGACTGTGCCATCAAATTCTTTTACCCGTTCATAGGTCATATAATCACATAGAATTGAAAACAAGTCCTTTTTCCATGAACGGTGAAGACTTTAATCCAGAAAAATATCTATCAGGGTTTACAATGAGTCAAACACATGCAGCTCGCCATGAGGAGGACGGTGGTATAACCTTTCACTACCAATTTCTCCCCTCGAATGCACACCGAAAAATGACGTACGTCAAAGAGCGTGTAGACACTACGCCATAATCACAACAAATATGCGTCACCAACTTAATGGTGGGGGAAAAGGGTTCACTATCTAAAGTTACTCTCAAAACACAACGTGCACTTTAAAACACGATATTACGGTGCGCAAAAAATTACCAGTGAATACTTACACTCGACAGACTTTTCGTTGACCAGGCACACATACGTGTCACGATGGAGATGAAAGACGAGATGCTCAATGGTGTACATGCTATGATGTCAACCCCATCATGTGTTTGAGAAACCCTGGAACTTAACGTTTAGGTTTGCAGTTTAGTTCCTCAACTACATACATGTTGCACGTTGAGAGCCCGAGGCACTTAATGTTTTTGATGTCAATTAATGAACTCCAGGACGTACTTGTCGCATGTTGAGAACCCTTGGCACTTACTTCTTGAGATGCTAATTGAGAAAACTCCAGGTTGTACATGATACGATAGAACCCCTGACACTTAATGCTTCAGGGGGTAAATTGAGAAACACCAATTCGTAAAGTTTACATGATGTAATCCCCTGGTACTTAATGCTTGACATGGTAGATAAGAAAGTCCAGTTCGTACCTGCCACACGCTGAGACCTCCTGGCGCTTAATGCCTGAGGCGGTAAATGAGAAACTCCGAGCTCGTACGTGTCACACGCCGAGAACCCCCTGGCGCTTAATGCTTGAGATGGTAGATGAGAAACTCCAAGATGTACATGTCGTGTGGACGCATGTAATGAAAGGATATCGACTTATCACTGCAGCAGTTGTAGCTCTGTGGACGTGGTAGGTCAGTAAAAATTAGGTTTAGTATCGATATTGGCAAATATCGATACTAGGTTTAGTATCGATATTGGCAGAAAAATTTTTTTTTTTACTTATTGTTTTGTTTTGATAAAATAATGTTTAAAAATTAAATTCAAAATACACAAATTCGTGTCCTTTTAAGTCTTTATAGAACTCGTGCAATCTGCAATTCTGCACGTTTTAACAAGAAATGGTGAACAATTTCTACAAGTTTCTCAAATTCAAATTGCTTGCTTGAAATTAAAGGACTTTTTATTGAGGAATTATTTTTTTTTTTTCAAAATTAAAAGAAAATATTTTGATTTCTGCTTTAAATTTAATATTATTCTAAAAGGGGGAAAATGGGGAGGGGAGGGGGTTATCGAAATATTTATCTCAGATAACTCCTGGTCAGGTCTCCATAATATTTTTTGTGCGTTTGTTGCAGAGCCAGTTATAAATGATAGCGGCCCAACTTCCGTTAGATACACGCTATCACACATGATTGCCTTGCTGATATTCATTGTGGATTTCTAATACGAGCTGCTGATGTGACATGTGCAATCAGTTTGCACTTCACCTGATGCCCTACAGTTGACATGATGCCCTAAAGTTGACCTGATGCCTTAAAGTTGACCCGAGCCCCTAAAGTTGACCTGATGCACTAAAGTTGACCAGATGCCCTAGAGTTGACCTGATGCCCTAAACGTTGACCCGATGCCTTAAAATTGACCTGATGTCCTAAATTTGACCTGATACCCTACAGTTGACCTGATGCCCTACAGTTGACCTGATGCCCTACAGTTGACCTGATGTCCTAAAGTTGACCTGATGCCCTACAGTTGACCTGATGCCCTAAAGTTGACCTGAAGCCCTATAGTTGACCTGATGCCCTGTCAGGTGCTGGCTTCCTTTCTTTAAATTTTCTTTTATTCTTTCGTTCTCCCCCTTCTATCATCCTCTCGCTCTCTCTCTCCTCTCCTTCCCGCTAACTTCGTCTCTCTCTTCCTCTCTCTCTTCATATTTAAATTATAGAGCATTTATAAGCCTCCTTTTCAAAAGCTGCTCGATAAGTCCATCACTTTTTTTTTTTAAGTTACGTGCACCAAACTGTATTTTTGATTGCCCATGACGCAATTCATCAATTGAATCGGCCATCTCTTAAGAGATTGTGTCGTCAATTTTCTCATGTATTCCCTACCCACCTTGCTCAATGCACATTCCAATACAATGCTGCCCTACACACCGTGCTCAATGCACAGTCCAACACAATGCTGCCTACTCACACTGCTCAATGCACAGTCCAACACAATGCTGCCTACTCACACTGCTCAATGCACAGTCCAACACAATGCTGCCTACTCACACTGCTCCATGCACAGTCCAACACAATGCTGCCCTACCCACCTTGCTCAATGCACAGTCCAACACAATGCTGCCCTACCCACCGTGCTCAATGCACAGTCCAACACAATGCTGCCTACTCACACTGCTCAATGCACAGTCCAACACAATGCTGCCCTACCCACCGTGCTCAATGCACAGTCCAACACAATGCTGCCCTACCCACCGTGCTCAATGCACAGTTTAACACAATGCTGCCCTACCCACCGTGCTCAATGCACAGTCCAACACAATGCTGCCTACTCACACTGCTCAATGCACAGTCCAACACAATGCTGCCTACTCACACTGCTCAATGCACAGTCCAACACAATGCTGCCCTACCCACCGTGCTCAATGCACAGTCCAACACAATGCTGCCTACCCACACTGCTCAATGCACAGTCCAACACAATGCTGCCTACTCACACTGCTCAATGCACAGTCCAACACAATGCTGCCTACTCACACTGCTCCATGCACAGTCCAACACAATGCTGCCTACTCACACTGCTCCATGCACAGTCCAACACAATGCTGCCCTACCCACCTTGCTCAATGCACAGTCCAACACAATGCTGCCCTACCCACCGTGCTCAATGCACAGTCCAACACAATGCTGACTACTCACACTGCTCAATGCACAGTCCAACACAATGCTGCCCTACCCACCGTGCTCAATGCACAGTCCAACACAATGCTGCCCTACCCACCGTGCTCAATGCACAGTCCAACACAATGCTGCCTACTCACACTGCTCAATGCACAGTCCAACACAATGCTGCCTACTCACACTGCTCAATGCACAGTCCAACACAATGCTGCCTACCCACCGTGCTCAATGCACAGTCCAACACATTGCTGCCTACTCACACTGCTCAATGCACAGTCCAACACAATGCTGCCTACTCACACTGCTCAATGCCCAGTCCAACACAATGTTGCCCTACCCACCGTGCTCAATGCACAGTCCATTACAATGCTGCCTACTCACACTGCTCCATGCACAGTCCAACACAATGCTGCCCTACCCACACTGCTCAATGCACAGTCCAACACAATGCTGCCTACTCACACTGCTCAATGCACAGTCCAACACAATGCTGCCCTACCCACCTTGCTCAATGCACAGTCCAACACAATGCTGCCCTACCCATCGTGCTCAATGCACAGTCCAACACATTGCTGCCCTACACACCGTGCTCAATGCACAGTCCAACACAATGCTGCCTACTCACACTGCTCAATGCACAGTCCAACACAATGCTGCCCTACCCACCGTGCTCAATGCACAGTCCAACACAATGCTGCCTACTCACACTGCTCAATGCACAGTCCAACACAATGCTGCCTACTCACACTGCTCAATGCACAGTCCAACACAATGCTGCCTACTCACACTGCTCAATGCACAGTCCAACACAATGCTGCCCTACCCACCGTGCTCAATGCACAGTCCAAAGTCCAACACAATGTTAAACAAAAGTTCTGGAGTTTGGCGATTTATCTTTTATTGCACTAGAGATACTAGAAATGAAAAGGGAATTGGGGGTGGGGGAGGGACTGAACTGAACTTGGGGGAGATTGGGATATCATATAATTAAATGATCAGTGGCGCGAGCAAAAGATGTGGGTACGGGTTGGGAGTTGGTTTAATCGAGATTAGGGGCGGACGAGACGCCCCTTAACCGATATATCTATAGATAGATATTAACAGGATTTTTATAAACATCTCGGTATATATTATTTATCTATATTGTTTTCTTCATTTCTTTCGCTCTATGTTTTTCTATCGTATTTTAAAGAAGCAAATGTATATAATATATATATCTATCTATGTATTTATGTAAGGGATGTGAGACTTAACGTAGGTGGAATCAACCGTTGCAGGGAATGGTAAGACTACATTGACGTGTAAGGGATGGTATGACTACATTTATGTAAACCCATCTTCTGTAAGGGAGAGTAAGACTAGATTTAAGCAACCCCCCCCCCCCTTTTCTGTAAGGGATGGAAAGACTTGATTTACGTGAAACCCCCTTTCTATAAGGGATAGTAAGACTAGATTTAAGCAAACCACCCCCCCCCCTTTTTTTCTGTAAGGGGTGGTAAGACTAGATTTACGTGAAACCCCCTTCTGCGAGGAATGGTAAGACTAGATTTACGTGAAACCCCCTTCTGCGAGGAATGGTAAGACTAGATTTACGTCAACCCACCTTCTTTTTAAGGGATGGTAAGACTAGATTTACGTCAACCCACCTTCTGTAAAGGGTGGTAGGCGTAGGAGTAAGCCCAGCCAGGCAACTCGATGGCGCTGAAATAGGCGTTGAGGCTGAGTGGATGGAACCTCTCTTTGCCAAGGTCATCCAGGGATTCCGAGGCCTTGACCCCTACCGTGTGTAAACATTTCCCGATGTCGAGATCCTCAACGCCCCTGTGGGATGTTGTGTTTAGGTTGTCAACTGGTTGTAATTATAGGAGCATTTACATAGAAACAAATTTGAACTAAAATATTTTCCGCCTTTCCCGCTTAAAATCGAGCATGAAATTTTTTTACAAATTACCATAATTTTTTTGGGTCTTATTTTATTATCTTTCAACAAGCCAGCATCGTCTCAGAAAACCCACTGAATAGAAAATATGCTACTGATCGGGACTCAGCTGTTTTAGCTGCTTAATTAATAAGAAACCAACACAGCAACAACAAGAAACATTCTATATCCGTTATATGTATATGTCTTCAATGGTTGGTTACCAGAAGGTGTCGCATTGACGTCCCAGGAGACCATCCACCACCAGACGCCTGAGAGCCTCCCGACTCAGGAGATAGCCTGCACCGCCTGACATGTAACCTGGGTGCGCGGGGAGAGACGGACTGGTTAAAACGGTTGAGTTGATACATCACGTTGAAAGGGTAGGGGGTCATAGGTCAGATGTGGGGGGGGGGGAGGGGGAAAAGTCAACAACAAAAATAATATATCAGAATATGGGCGTCCTAAAACAGATGTTCCCAAATTTTTTTTTTTTTTTTTTTTTTTTAGTCTAACCCAAATTTAACAGAGACAAAATCGACCCGCGAACCAGAGACATTAAAATAAAAAAAAGATCAATGCTTACAATAGGGTAAAACAAAAACTCATGAAAAATTACTGGAACATTCAAAAAAAAAAAAAAAAAAGTTGATTCTACATAAATACATGTAATTATAACTATAACTCACGACTATGGAAATTATATCTCATAATTTAGTGAGACTATGTCAATTACATTTCATAATTTATGTGAGACTATGTCAAATAAAGATCATAATTTAGTGAGACTATGTAAATTGCATCTCATAATTTAATGAGACTATGTCAGTTACATCACATAATTTAGTGAGACTATGTCAATTACATCTCATAATTAGTGAGACTATGTCAATTACATCTCATAATTTAGTGACACTATGTCAATTACATCTCATAATTTAGTGAGACTGTGTAAATTACATCTCATAACTTAGTGACACTGTGTTAATTACAGCTCATAATTTAGTGAGACTTTGTAAATTACATCTCATAATTTAGTGACACTATGTCAATTACATCTCATAATTTAGTGACACTGTGTCAATTACATCTCATAATTTAGTGACACTGTGTAAATTACATCTCATAACTTAGTGACACTGTGTTAATTACAGCTCATAATTTAGTGAGACTTTGTAAATTACATCTCATAATTTAGTGACACTATGTCAATTACATCTCATAATTTAGTGACACTATGTCAATTACATCTCATAATTTAGTGACACTATGTCAATTACATCTCATAATTTAGTGACACTGTGTCAATTACATCTCATAATTTAGTGACACTGTGTCAATTACATCTCATAATTTAGTGACACTGTGTCAATTACATCTCATAATTTAGTGACACTGTGTAAATTACATCATATATTTGGTGAGACTATGGAAATTTCTCCTCGCAAATTATCCTTTTTTTAAAAATGCTAATAGTTTCCCTTCTCAACCTTTATTACGTCTTGAAACAAGCGTTGGCAATCCATCGTCCAGCGTCCTCAAACTTTAAATGAAAGATTAACATTGAAAACGTCATGACCATTTCTTCTGGGTTTTTTTTTACTTGCGACCCACACAGAAAGCACTTTGCAATCCTCAAAAGTTGAATTCATTATAAACTAATCTCTTTAAAAATGTGTACTTGTACAATTCACATGTTCCGTTTCTCAAATAATTTCACGTTTATAATAAATGATGAGTGCTGAGTACATACTTTGTGATCCGTACATACATTGTTGAGCGTACATACCTTGTGAAGTGGATATTCTTTGTGGACTGTACATATCTTGTTGAGTGTACATACCTTGGGGGGTGTACGGTTTAAAACGGTAACCGAAGTAAATCGGAGTACTCGGGTCACGTGGCTCAACCAGATGACGTAAATTTTCCATGATGACGTAGGTGTCGTCGTCTGCTTTCAGGAACCAATCAAAATGCTGGCCGTAGTGTTTGTGACTGTAGGCGAATGCCATGAGCGCTTTGGTCGTCAGATGCGATCTACCCTTGGGAATGTCAAGGCCGATGGTTGGGAAGCTACTGTTTGTAGTTGAGCTGGACCGCGTAGATAAAAATGACAAATAATATTTCTTGACAAGTTTTCACACATTAGGACGTCTGTATTTACAATACAGAATGAGGTAAGTAACCCACAAATGGCGATTGCTCAGTATAGGGCAGCGGTTCTCAAACTGTCGGTTGCGATCCCTTTGAGGTTCGAACGACCCTTTTACAGGGAGCGCCTAGGACCATCTGAAGTAGTAACGAAAATAATTTTGTGGTTGGGGGGTTGCCACAACACGAGGGGCTGTATTAAAGGGGGTCGCGGCAATAGGAAGTTTGAGAACGACTGGTATTAGGTTTTGTCATTTAAGGGCGGAAATCTATTGATAGAATATCTGACTTATCTAATTGGAATATTAACAAAACATCCTGGTATTCCGTTTTGGCGAATCTCTCAACAGCTGTTCGGTGCTTCTACGATAGAACGTAGACCTTAACCCAGACCAGTGGTTCTCAAAAATCCTAATGCCGCGACCCTTTAATACAGTTCCTCATGTTGTGGCGACCCCTAACTACGAAATTAACTACGAAATTATTTTCGTTGCTACTTCATAACTGTAGAGTACATGTGTTTTCCGATGGTCTTGGGCGACCCCTGGAAAAGGGTCATTCGACCCCCCAAAGGGGTCACAACCCCACAGGTTGAGAACCGTGGACCTAGACGATAAAGTGTTTACAACTTTCTTTTACGAACTTTTTTACTAAAAAAAATTGCCACTGCTATAGCTATGCGGAAATACGTCGTTAGAGGCTGTGTTTTACGAAAACGTTGTCTAGAAATAGTAACATTACGTAATACTATGTGACGTTCTCTGGTCTTAGAAATGACGAGCCCCCCATTCTCCTAGACATTGCTTTCAATCGGGTGCTTTCAATATGCTCAGCTTGCATGAATGTTGGTGGTTTGTTTCTTAGGGTGATATAAGTTTTCAACTAAAAAAGACACAGCAATGCCGAGTAACTCGTAAAACGTTATCAAAAGTGTAAGAGGGTGAGACTTCACGTAGGTGGACCGACCTGTGGGATTACTTTAACAAAAACCCTCCGTCTGTAAGGGATGGTAAGCACTACTTTTACGAAAACCCCCCTTCTGTGAGGGATGGTAGGACTAGATTTTCATAAACCCCCTTCAGTGAGGGATGGTAGGACTAGATTTTCATAAACCCCCTTCAGTGAGGGATGGTAGGACTAGATTTTCCTAAACCCCCTTCAGTGAGGGATGGTAGGACTAGATTTTCATAAACCCCCTTCAGTGAGGGATGGTAGGCGTAGGAATTGTTTGTTTGTTTGTCAATTACCTGAAAAACAATGTTTTGTCACATCGGCGTGTCCATGTGTCTCGCGCGGCCTTGGCCTTTGTGTCAAGGTTGTTCTGCTCAGTGAGAAGCCAGCATAAAACTCGTGGGGCCTTGGGGGTATCTGAAGATAGAATGAGAACCATTCAGTCTCTTTGGTGGCATCTAAAAGTCAAGTGAAGACCATTCAAGCCCTTACAAACGAGCACTCTTGTCTAATGAGTCAAATGAATAACATTTTCAATAACCCATCCACAAACTTCATTGTTTTTCCCTCCTTCAGCTTAATGCCACAGCTAAGCTAGTACATTCAAAAACTACTTCATGTGTTTAATGTGAAACGAAGTGAAAGCATTTTGAGGGTGATTATCAAAGAAATAAGGTTTTTTAAAAATAAACTTTGCCCCCCCCCCCTTTTTAGAATTAAACATCTAAATGCACTTAAACATCTAAATGCACTTAAACATCTAAATGCACTTAAACATCTAAATGCACTTAAACATCTAAATGCACTTAAACATCTAAATGCACTTAAACATCTAAATGCACTTAAACATCTAAATGCACTTAAACATCTAAATGCACTTAACCATCTAAATGCACTTAAACATCTAAATGCACTTAAACATCTAAATGCACTTAAACATCTAAATGCACTTAAACATCTAAATGCACTTAAACATCTAAATGCACTTAAACATCTAAATGCACTTAAACATCTAAATGCATTTTGGAAGATTAAAAAATTCTTAACGGATGCCCCAAAGCTGGTAAAACCAAGACATCTAAATGCACTTAAACATCTAAATGCACTTAAACATCTAAGTGCACTTAAACATCTAAATGCACTTAAACATCTAAATGCACTTAAACATCTAAATGCACTTAAACATCTAAATGCACTTAAACATCTAAATGCACTTAAACATCTAAATGCACTTAAACATCTAAATGCACTTAAACATCTAAATGCACTTAAACATCTAAATGCACTTAAACATCTAAGTGCACTTAAACATCTAAATGCACTTAAACATCTAAATGCACTTAAACATCTAAATGCATTTTGGAAGATTAAAAAATTCTTAACGGATGCCCCAAAGCTGGTAAAACCAAGACATCTAAATGCACTTAACCATCTAAATGCACTTAAACATCTAAATGCACTTAAACATCTAAATGCACTTAAACATCTAAATGCACTTAAACATCTATTTTTACTTTGCGTAACTACAATGATTGCTTATTGGAGCGACATTAAAGAATGTGGGGGGGGGGGGGGGGGAGTTTTTTTGTTGTTTTCTTGTTTTTTCTTCTCCAAATAATGATTCATATAAGAGTTTCAAGATTTTCTGAAGTGTTCGAATGGCTGTGGGATTATTTACGATCTGGTTACCAGTCTGTTCAGGAAGGAGTGCGATTTAAAAAATAAAAAAAAAAAGATATCGATATATTGGATTCAAAATGGCCGACACCTTCGTGTTGCTGCTTTGTCTCGTGGTTCGGTAAGACGTGAACTCCTCTGAGATTGTTCCGCACATCTGGAAAGTGAAGACGACGATTAAATGAGATTTTTTTAAAAAAAATTTCCACACACTAAAATAATCTTGTTTAAAACAGTTGACAAACCGGCATGTTAAGAAATAGAACGCCCGACGGCGAATTATGTTCATTAGGAAATGACGTCAGCGAGCCGTCAAGCCAAACCTGTCTTCCACAAGGACCCCCCCCCCCCCACACACTTTTTTTTTTACGCCCAAGCTCGAAAAGTCACCTACATTTAGGGCCGCATTTTGCAGAGATCCTCTTTCTAGGATTTTCCAAAGGGGTCGGGATGGTGCATTTACGTCCTAATATCCCCCCCCCCCCCCATTCTTATCCCGGGGAAGCGTCGGACGCCCTCTAATAGGGTTTTCTACAATGGGTATACCGACCTCGTAAATAGTTCAAGAAGTAGCTAGAAAGAAACGGTTGCATAGCAACAGCCTCGTCAAAGACATATGCGTATATGTGCATCTGTATGAGGTTTCCACTACCCACCTCATGCCTCATATTCGTCATCGGCAACATAGTAATCATGATACCCACCCCGTTTCTACCGTTATCTCAAGTGAGGACGTGACCACAGCTGGCAGGGGCGTCACCTCGCACTGTCATTGCTACAATTTTTTCGGTAGACACCCATGCATCCTCTATGTCCGCCCGCACGTTGGATCACGCGATGGTGGGAATGCACCCCCACCCCAACGTCTTAGATAGTTCACAACTGTCCGAATAAGTTAACACTTGCTCGTGGAATTGATACGTGTACAGAAGAAGCACACAGTGTAAATTGGAAGATTAAAAAATTCTTAACGGATGCCCCAAAGCTGGTAAAACCAAGACACTAATTTAGAAGTTAGACATAGACATGTTAGACTACTCTAAGCTATAGTACCTTTTCAAAGAGAGACATGGTGTATAGGACATGTTTCAAAGATTATTGTTAGACTACTCTAAGCTATAGTACCTTTTCAAAGATAGACAGGGTATCTGGAACATTTTTCAAAGACCATTGTTTGACTATACTAAGTTAAAGTACCTTTTCAAAGATAGACAAGGTATCTCGGAGTGTCTAGGACATGTTTCAAAGACTAATGGATAAATGAAGAAAAAAAATAGAGAAAAAAAAATTCATTTAATTACGCATAAAATCTCAACCTTTAAGTAATGTTCAGTTTAGTGCAATATCTTTTAACTTCCCTCATTGACAACATAGCTCCTCCCCTCATTGACAACATAGCTCCTCCCCTCATTGACAACATAGCTCCTCCCCTCATTGACAACATAGCTCCTCCCCTCATTGACAACATAGCTCCTCCCCTCATTGACAACATAGCTCCTCCCCTCATTGACAACATAGCTCCTCCCCTCATTGACAACATAGCTCCTCCCCTCATTGACAACATAGCTCCTCCCCTCATTGACAACATAGCTCCTCCCCTCATTGACAACATAGCTCCTCCCCTCATTGACAACATAGCTCCTCCCCTTATTGACAACATAGCTCCTCCCCTCATTGACAACATAGCTCCTCCCCTCATTGACAACATAGCTCCTCCCCTCATTGACAACATAGCTCCTCCCCTCATTGACAACATAGCTCCTCCCCTCATTGACAACATAGCTCCTCCCCTCATTGACAACATAGCTCCTCCCCTCATTGACAACATAGCTGTTGCGATTAGTTGTAATGGCCCTCTTTCTTCACCCCGATCCCAACACAAAAAGCTGTAGAGATGTTGGCTCACCTAAGCTCATGAAATTCCCGGCAATGTGCTGCGTGGTCGACCAGATGATCAGATAGATGACCACACACACCACGGCCAGCGTGACGTAGTGGACCCACTGGACATTTTTATAGCGCCTCATCATGTTACGTCAACTTTGGAGGAATCAGTTTTGCGCAAACTATCATTGTCAGACTTTGATGGTTAGGTGGACATGGATAGGATGTAGACAGGATATAGACAGAATATAGACAGAATATAGACAGTACATCAGTACATAGACAAGATCTAGACAGGATATAGACAAGTTATAGACAAGATATACAAAGAATATAGACAGGATGTAGACAGAATATAGACAAGGTATAGACAGAATTTAGAAATGATATGGACAAGTTTTAGACAAGACATAGACAAGATAAAGAAATAATATGGACATGGTATAGACATGATATAGACAAGATATAGACGGATATAGACATGATATAGACATGATATAGACATGATATAGACAGCATGTAGACGTGATATAAACAGGTCTCAAACGAAGCAGATTATATATGCTTCAGGCACACTTTTCACACTTATGTTGGTATTCTTGCCGTGTTATTTACACCGACACTCCGGCTTGCATTACTTAGATCAAGGGTCTGTTCACACTATCAAATTTTCCTTCAAGCATGTGATGCAATTCTAGTATGAAGCCTTGTCACAGCTTTACTATTTGATCGAATTCCCCCAAAAAAGAAACCACGCACAAAATAGTGCGTTCATACAACAATTTGACGCGAAATTTGATCGTGTGAACATGACGCTTACTTGGCACAAATTGTGAAATCATCTTTTTTTTAAACATGTATTACTTGAATGATTCTTTATCACCTAAATGTTACATTCACATGGCAGTCCATGGACAGACACGTCATCACTAAGCAATGCATCGACCGACAGATCTACCCCATGGACACGTCATCGGCAAATACACTTCACTGACAGACTCTTCGTGACGGATACACTTGATTGACAGAATGTCGATGTCCTGGGATTTAACCAGCCAGGACTTCAGCAGCCCCCGGTTTTAACCGACCTCGACTTCAGCAACCACGGTTTTAACCAACCTGGACTTCAGCAACCACGGTGTAAACCAACCTGGAATACAGCAACCACGGTTTTAACCATTCTGGATTTCAGCAACCACGGTTTTAACCAACCTGCGGGGGCTTAACGATACTGGTACTTCCGCAAACCATATAATTCAGTACTGAGGGACGTAAGATACCCCCGAATTTCAGCAGCAAGTGTCTTCTGCAACTATAGACTTCATCGGAAAGATGCAGCCATTCTTCGTTTCCAATGACCCCTGATTACATCAACGTTTAACGTCAGCTCGCCATTCACTCATCGATTTCACGTGTTCCATATTATTTGATGACAGAAAGATGATACCACATTTGAATGAATTTTTAATTTTTTTTTTAACTCAACGACATGATCGTTCTATCAACTTCGAACACGTCATGTCCATTAACTATTTTCCGTTCAATTAAATCGCAGAAAGAAATAAAACTGATAAAATTTAGTTAACAAATGTCCAAGTAAGTAAAGAAACAGTTAGCAAATGTCAAAGTAAGTAAAGAAACAGTTCACAAATGTCCAAGTAAGTAAAGAAACAGTTAACAAATGTCCAAGTAAGTAAAGAAACAGTTCACAAATGTCCAAGTAAGTAAAGAAACAGTTCACAAATGTCCAAGTAAGTAAAGAAACAGTTCACAAATATTAAACGTATGTTAAAGTAAACAGCATCAAGCCGTTCTTTTACTTAAATACAAGAAGAACAATAATAATTAAAACTAGTATAAAGAAACTCTCGCTAAAAAGATTCCCCCCCCCCCCCCCCCCATTTTTTTTACACGACAAAAGAGGTTCTCAAATTATTGGGTTTTCCGTCTGGTTTGTGAACCACTGTGTAACATAACCCGAGGCGTGACGAAATCCAGTCAGACGTGGGGAGCGTTCATGAGTAAGAGACGAAGGGAGGCCACCACCTCTGCGACTGTTGCACAGAAGTTAAATACTCGGTTATAACTCTTAGATAAAGATGGCGCTTTTCAAAGCTTTTTTCCTGGCTCGGTGTTTGCAGTGAAACGTGACTAGATTAGAAATAGGAAGGTCTTCAGGATATTGTGTTCGTAGACAACTGTGTAATAAAATTATTAGATTTATGCAAATGTGTAAATTACATTCAAATTTCTGCGCGGCTCTATCCTCTACCTCAGCGATTCTCAACCTGTGGGTCGCGACCCTTTTGGGGGGGGGGGGGGTCGAACCACCCTTAAAAGGGGTCGCCTGAGACCGTCGGAAAACACATGCACTCAGCAGTTATGAAGTAGCAACGAAAATAATTTTGTGGTTTTGGGTTGCCACACCATGAGGAACTGTATCGCGGGATTAGGAAGGTTGAGAACCACTGCTCTACCTGCTCCATGCAAAACAGTTTTCAATCAAATGGCAAATGAGAAAATTTCTTCTTTAAATAGTTAATGTAATGTATCGTCCTAGGGTTGTATACCATAATCTACCGGGTGCAGCTTTTTAATCCCTAAACCTAACCCGAATCCTAAATCTATCCCTAAACCTAACCCGAATCCTAAATCTATCCCTAAACCTAACCCGAATCCTAAATCTATCCCTAAACCTAATGATGAGGTACGATCTATCTGAATTAGCCGCAGCGATTTCTGCACGGGCCAACACGCACGCGGCCACACACAAATTTCAATCTTTGACCACAGACTGTATCAATCATTCAATCAATCAATCATTTATTCATGTGCTGTGTGTTTATCGAATGAAAATAATTTTATACGCCACAGGAAAAGGAAAAAAATCAATAACTACTTACGCGGTGGAAACATCTGTCGCCAGGAAATCACGCGAACTTCGTCTGTTGCACAGACACTTGTGTGTGGCACCTAGACACTAAGAGGGGAGAAAAGAAAGGGGGGGGGGGTCGAGCCTGGAACACAATTTTAAATAAAAGTTGTAATAAAGCATTTTACAGGGCGTGTACCTTTTTTGCCGATGAACTAAGTGACATAGAGCAGGCCATACATTGTCTGCGCCAGTCCTTGGAGCTCCCAGCACAACACGGTGGCAACACACACGTAACACACACACACGTAACACACACACATACACATAACCCACACACGTAGCGCACACAGACACACACTAATCCAGCATCGCAAGTCCTGGGCGTCGTCACCAACAAAACAAGCGTGAGGGGTGACAGGAAGAGAAATGTGATCCTGAACGTGGTGACGTCATGCGCATGAGTTAATGAACAAAAACAATACGCGGACGGTTGAAATGGGTTAGTGCAGGTGAGATGACATCACGTGATAAGTTACCTGTGGGTCAGCGGCATCAGATGTCTGCATGGTCTCCACGGACAGGGCTAACCTTAGACAATTTATAAATGGCTGGTGAAAACTCCTTCAATTCCCATTTTATTGTAGGCAATTGGGTGGCATATTTTCAAGGGTGAAATCATGTTTTTTTGTTTGTTATAATACCCATGAATTTTAACTAAGTCCCAAAGCTCTATAGTATTTCGGTCCGCTTATGATTGTATGACTGTATTCACATTTTTTTTAAAATCATTACCACCCCCTGCCCCCCCCCCCATCCTTTACACTGGCCTATCATTAAAATTACATGGAATACGCCCCCCCTCCCCACACACACACTTTTCGGCCTTAATCTCTTTCCTTTTTCTATACACTACACAGGCGTAAACGTACACGCATCATTAAAAGTTTTAACACGCCAACTGGAGTGGTGGCGGCCATAAAAAGCCCCTGAAAGCCTTATTTATAACGGTTGGTCGTAAAAAAAACACTGCTGATTGAAATAAACCATTTTACTTTAGACGTGGCGGCTATTGAAATAACTGACCTCATTATCACAATGTGTACGGTTCAATTTGTACGGATCTGGTGAAAAAATTTATTTAGCATCCTTCTATATCAGTGGTTCTCAACTGTGGGTCGCGATCCCTTTGGGGGTTGAACGAGCCTTTCCCAGAGGTCGCCTAAGACCATCGAAAAACACAAATACTTATGAAGAAGAATTAAAACATAATTTTGTGTTTGGGGGTCGCCACAACATGACGAACTGTATTAAGGGGTCGCGGCATTAGGAACGTTGAGAACCCATGTTCTGTATGAATCTATCGCGATCGTTTCAATGTTTATAACGTAAAATATTAAGTCATCCCAACAATAAATAGGAACACAATGTTTTAACGTTTTTTTGTTGTTTTTTTTATAGGGAACATAACTTGTGTTTCCTAAATGGGTAAAACATTTCATGGGTAATGTCCCTATTCCCATCAATCCCAAATAAAAAAAAACAGCAATAAAGAAGGGTTGCTTTACTCCATCATTGGTACAAGGAGATTCTAGTGTACACTAGTCCTTGCCAAAGGAGGGTTCTAGGATCACTGTTCGATGCGAGGATGTTATAACGGGACTGTATGACATTCAGATTCTTTGTTAAAACTTAAAGGTTTTTTTTTTATTTTTGGAAATTATATTACATATCATTTGGGACAAGATGTTTTTATTTCATAAGAAAATTGATGTTCCATTATTGAAAATTGGAATTTCTAGTATCAAAGAGCTTGAGGGTTTCTCTGGACGCGGAAGCGAAGACGACGCCATTAGAATTTAATGCGTGGACTATAAATAGATTTCGACGTAGAGGGAAACTTAGTAAAGAGTTCTTTAAATACTATCCAATCAAAGGAAATAGTTGGTTTTGTTTTGTTTTTTCTCTTGAAACAAAATCTATACAATTTTCATCGCATCGTTTTTAAATCCCAGTGGAAGGAACGGGCCAAATCGTAAGCACCGTGTCGGGAGAAGTGTCCGGTGGTGTCCCACTGACATTGGTGCACACCGGTCGGCAATTTCTTTTTCTGTGCGTCGTCAGTGGCAGACATGGTTGGATACATAGCAATAAGAGAGATAGACAGACAAAGAGAGACAGAAAGAGAGATGCATAGAGAGAGAGACCGATCGACAGACAGTGAGAGAGAGAGACAACAAGAGAGAGAGAGAGAGCGAGATGCATAGAGAGAGAGAGACCGACCGACAGACAGTGAGAGAGAGAGACAGAGAGAGACAGAAAGATAGAGAGAGAGAAAGAGATGCATATATAAATATATATATATATATATATCTGAGGTCGACCATCATCATTACAACACAAGGAAATAAACGCAAATAGCTAAAAAAAATCTTCCCACCTTTTTTTAAGGTCGTCTGTCCGTCTGTCTGTCTGTCTGTCTGTTTGTCTCTCTGTCTGTCTGTTTTTTTTTCTTTGTGTGTTTTCTTAGTCCATTTTAATCTGAATAATGTGCGTGTCCGGTCAATCTTTTAGCAATGAGCTACGTAAAGTTCAGCAATACGTCACGCAACAGTGAACTCATGACGTCACGCTTGTCTGCAACGAAATTCGCGCATGGTGTTGATATTATTCAGTAAATTAGTTAAGGAATGATAGACATGTGCATCGCACCACCATTTAAATATTATTTTTTTTAATTTTAACCACAGCTACGTCATCAGCTGTGGCGGCTTTTAAGACATCGGAGCACATTGAAAAACATCTGAATGAAATATCTGCAGACGATAAGTTAACAGAAATAGCTGATGGTGCCCCCACCCTCCGTACATTCTTTAAATTGCTTTATCTTTTCGTTAACCGTGTGACCTTTGACCTCTGCAAGAGAAGATGTTGAAACTAAACAAGCACAAAAACGTTCGTTTCTTTCAATGTAACGGTCAAAGCTTTGCGTGAACATTTCAAGCATTACATTTTACCCCCATTTTTAAAGCGAAGTGGCTGCTATTCGCACCCGGGTACCAGAAGTGAGAGGTTGGGATTTAAAAAACTATTTAAAGTATTATTTTTTGGTTTTGTAAGACAAAAATGAGGTATCAAATGAAAGATAATTGGATGGACTATACGTTTGTAAACTTGCTTCTTCAGTTTCACTAAAATAAACTACCACAAATGACATCCGAATAGCATTTAGTCAAAATGGACCCGGATACGCAGCGCCGCCAGTCGGACCCGGGTCTCATTAGACTCGCAGCCTTTTTAAAGTTCCTAACCACATTTTTTTAACGTTACGCTATTTCCTTAAAACCCATTTGCAGGACTGTTGAACTAAAATATTTTTTTTCCCATTAGTTTGTATTTTGTCTGAAAAACTGGGTTGGATCAATATTTGGGTGGACCCCAAAAAAAAAATAAAAAATCTATTAATAACCTGATAAGGTTGTTGTGGCAGATTTGCAGCTTGGATACTATTTCCCACGTCCCATAGTCCCCAACCTTGGACATGATAAGATAGTAAGTACTTTAAAAAAAAAAAAAAGATAGCATTGAGTAGATTCCGGAGACTTTGCAGGGACATTTGGAGTAGGTCAGTCTGTAAACAAACACGACGCTATTTTGTGAGCTGCGTTGTTTACTAAGATGACAACACATCTCACGAACGCAATCTCTTCAAACAAAGCGTTTAGATTGTCACCTCTTTTCAACTATTGAAATATATTGAAGTGTCTTCCCCATTTCATTCGAATCCTTAGGCTACTTAGAGTGCTCATCCGCACTTCTGCACAGTCTTTCGTTGGCCCCATAGACTGCTCATTTGCACATCTGCGCAGTCTTTCGTTGGCCCTATAGAGTGCTCATCTACATATCTGCGCAGGCTTTTCGTTGGCCCTATAGAGTGCTCATCTGCACATCTGCGCAGTCTTTCGTTGGCCCTATAGAGTGCTCATCTACATATCTGCGCAGGCTTTTCGTTGGCCCTATAGAGTGCTCATCTTCACATCTGCACAGTCTTTCGTTGTGGAGTGCATTTTGAAAAATTGTAAAAGTATTTTCTACTTTTTAGTGCGTTTTAACTCGTCTTTGATAGAAAGTGTTTATTATTATTATTATTATTATTATTCTGTGCTACACTTTACCTTGAAGTCACAATACTTTCCCTGAAAAACCGGGTGTAGCTCGGTGGGTTGAGGGTGTGATGTTATGAAACCCCCACTTGCTCCGACCCCCTTCGAGCCTTTGACCCCACCAACCACCCCTAGATTTAAACTCTCATTGACCTCAAAACTATTCATCTTTTCTTTTTTTTTTTTACGGAATGCACCAGACGAGGTCACATGGTGTGGTGACGAGACATATTCTCTTGCAGCGTGTCGTATTTAATAACTTGTCCTATATTTACACTCATCTCCAGTGGTCCTCAATACTAGGGATTTGAAGTATGGCATATTTTAGATCCGAGCTCCAAATAGGAAATTATTTTATATTTTTTGCGCCAGCTGCGTTCCGAGCTCCGGCAAAATTTAAAAGTAAAAAAAAAAAAGTTTTAAATGGCATCTTAGTGCATGTTTCTCTTATACACCACGTGATTGGTGACGCAATAGGATCCAATAACATAACCGACAGGGGTCACGCTTTCATCACGCAGCCCTATGGCAGCTTACATCGTATCACAGTGATGTTCACGCACTACCGGGGTGATCCTGTCGGTTGACTTATTTCTCGATGCCATTTTTTTTTAATTTTAAATATTTCATATTTTTAATATTGAAATATGTGTGTGTGTTAGGGATTGGGGGGGGGGGGGGGGTTAGGAGAATAAGGGAGGATTTGAGTAACAGTAGATCGAGCATTGGGGAAAATACACAAATTGAGAAAATATATGTTTCTACTGTTTAATTTTATGTTCCAACAGGCTTTCATGGTAATATATATATGTCAATAGATGCCCCTTCTCAACGATATTATTTACATAGTAGTTGGTGAATAGTTTGGAAAATTGATTTTCCAACGCCGGTCCGCTGACCCCCAGACTTGCTGTCCAGGAAAACACTTTGCCGGTTGACACATGTTACCGTGAGATCGTGTACTCGAGTCGACCGGGACTTCGCCATCTCTATAGTTAAAGGTGACGGCGTTTTCATATCACCACCCAGGGCCGAGTTAAAAAGGGAGGTGGTGAATGTGGCAACCGCCCCGTGCGCCCTCTTCCGAGGGGGGACAAAATCGTAATATTTCATTAAAAATCAGCGAATTAGCTAATATTTTTGGGAAGAGGGCACCAAAATCCAAGGTTTGTGGAGCTTTCGGTTTCTACGCCCCTGTCGTATCCGCTTTTCTAACTCTCACAAAACTAGATTATGCTTTTCTCCAGTTTCAATAAAAGCAATACAAATTTAAGCAAATAGTGTTGACCATTTTGTGGTTCAGTTGCTTTGTGGTTGAGGTTGCTTGTGGTTGAGTTGCCGTGATGTTAAAGTGAAGAGTGGGTAGATATTGTCAATGTCTTCAAAAAGCTCTGTAGGTTATCTTGCTGTTGGTAGTGGTGCACCTTTTGGTCATCTCGTCGGGAATGAACTGTAACAATGGTCACTTCTGGCAGAAGATTCACCCTAAGTAATTAGAATTTTGCACACAATCTCCTGCTGGTACTGCGTAGAACATTTCGTATGCTTTAGTCCACGGGATTATAGTATCCTATTTATAAATTAAACTAATTATATCATGATATATCCGGCTTGTACAGATTATTTCCTGAGCCTTTTGTTCTACCGTTTGGATGTGTTATGTGTTAATGGGGCGGTGTGTAACTCGTAACTTTGCCGTGTAAGGGGGGTGGGGGTGGATAGGTCACTGTGTTAATAGGTGGGGCGATGATGCCAAGGGTTTGGTAGGTGGGACGCCTGTGGGTTGGCTGAGCTTCGTGTTGTGTTAATATCGTTGGGTGATTTGATGGGGGGGGGGGCTCAAGTCGAAACAGGGGGTCTAATAGGATTATGAGTGTTTGGATCGTTGCAAGGGTACAAAAATGTTTAAATATGAAAATAAAAATTAGTGAAATCCTTGTAGATTTGCCAGCACCTGGAATTTTCGTTAATCGTTCCCTGGGCTTAAAATCAATAAGAACTTTGACTTAGTTTATTTTGTTGAACCATTTTGTAACCCCCGCTCCCCACCCTCCCAGTCGATAATCGCTACCATTCCAACAACCACCCCCCCAACACAGCAATTGTTCACTGCACTCTCTACCATTCCAACAACCACCCCCCCACCCCAACAACAATCGTTCTCTGCACTCTCTACCATTCACAGCAAACAAACTATTTATAAATTTCAATACAATCTATTCAATCATAATACATTTTTTTAAAACACTGTTTTCCCATGAACTATTTTGTTTAAATGTATATACATCGAAGAGCACAGTTCCAGTTGTGCCACGTGACGAGCAGAAGTGAAGTCTGTCGGGTTCAAATGCTTCAATTTGTGTACACATTCAAGGACATTTGTGTACACAGTCAAGGACATAATGTTGTTGTTTTTTTTTTCATTTCCCATAGGTCATCCAGTGACTTGCAGAATGTCAGAACATTTCTTTTCTTCAGAATACACAATGGCACCCCGACAGACATGACGTCACAATGGCACCCGACAGACATGACGTCACAATGGCACCCGACAGACATGACGTCACAATGGCACCCGACAGACATGACGTCACAATGGCACCCAACAGACATGACGTCACAATGGCACCCGACAGACATGACGTCACAATGGCACCCGACAGACATGACGTCACAATGGCACCCAACAGAAATGACGTCACAATGGCACCCAACAGACATGACGTCACAATAAAGGGGGGCACCAGCGATTGAGATTCTTCCCCCGACTCCGAATGTGGCGTCACCTCTGACCACCCCACCCCACAACGCCTCTCCCACCCCACCTCCCCCACCGTGACTCTGGTTAACCCCACATGGACAACTGTTGCTATGGCCTAAAAATGACTCAAACAATGACTTTGTTCTGTTCGGACTTCCGGGGACCACCGTTCCATCAACTCATTATAATGGGGACAAAATGCCGCCGCGGCCCCCCCCCCCCGCCCCACAAGGCTATCTTTGGGTAAGTATTAAGTAGTTTTTCCAGAAGGCATGAGTTCGATCCGCTGCTGACGGTGACGAGACATGAGATGGGGGGAGGGGGTGGAGGGGGTGGGGGTGCCAGTCCGAATGCAAAATTCAATAGGATGTGGACATAGAAAATATTATTTTTTTTAAGGAATGTAGTGTTTAGAAGCTCATGGCGCTTTCGAACTGCAATCCAAAGCTTGTGTGATGCGTCCACTTGCCGGGGGGGGGGGGGGGGGGGGTGGGGGGAGGGGAGCGACCTCTTTCGGAGTTTTCAAAAAGAATGGATTGAAAATAAAACTTTTCATGACAGACTTGTTATTGCGTTTTTCCGTGATGGTAATTTTTTTTTTTTTTTTATAGAAGTTGTCCACCAGTGAATCTATCTGTTGCGTGATTTCAACCACATGCAATAAATCTTTTTTCTGGCTTTAGGACCATCCATGAACACAAACTCTACCTATAAATTTCGTTCTTTTAACTTTTATTTCTTTTTTTTTTCTCACCCGCATAACATCGACCGTTTTGTTTACTAACTTGGTGCATCGAAAGATTTATCGTTTTTTCTAACATAACTTTGGCAAGTTCGTTTTTTACGCTGGTCTCAAGGGTACGTACTGTGTATGTGCGTGTGTGTGCAAGGCTGGTGTCCTCCCATCTTGGGAGCAAAGTCAAGAGAAGATAACTCCAAATGCGTTATTTTTTACGTGTGGTTATCTTTGTTGCTGTATGTCGTGAGATGTTATGCAACTATAGGTCATTGCCGATGCGATGACATGCCATGAGATGTCATGCAGCGATAGGCCATTGCCATTGTGACGGCGTTCCATGAGATGTCATGCAGCGAGAGGTCGCTGCCAATGTGACGACATCCATACAACACGGCCTCCTGATAGTTATATCAACGTTTTGTGCGTCACGGTAGTTTATCTTCTTTTTAAAGTACGTCAGCAGTAAATCAAATTATAAACGCAACACATAAAAAAAAAGATTTTTTTTTTCATAAGTCCGATATAAAATATTTTATAACAGATATATTCTGAATGTCAGAGCTTTGCGGCATAGAGTCATTCAAGAGTTTCTTTAAGACAATTTGTTCCCGGGGGGGGGGGGGGGGGAGGGGGCAGGGGGTGCATTTCAGATGTTGGTGTGCGCAGTGCCAATGGCGTTGGATAAAGGGACAGGAAGGGTGGGCACTCCACTCTAACCGGGACTTTTTTTATATTTTTAATATAGCGGGCGGGATTTATTTTTGAAAGCCGCAAAGTTTTCATCGTGGACGCTAAGGGTGTCATTAACCCTAGCTACGCCCCTGATCATGCGTCTATCAGCGTCAAAATTATGTATAGTCCCGACCGGGGCCAGCTATTACTCCGGGCCCCTCGCACAACAGAACCTAAACTCATTTAAGTTGTGGCGCCCCACTATGGTATTTAAAATACGATGGTGCATCTTTGTTTGCCTTAAATATTCAAATCGTCAAATATATTGAGCGTAGCGATATTGGTTCTGGTTCTGGAAGGGTACGTTGCTGCATCCGTATACTGGCATCTGTGCAACGTTATTTCATTGGTTCCACTATTCCACTAATTTCAATGTGTGAAAGTTACCATTTTCTACTTTTTATAAAAATCTTACAAAAATGTTATAAAAATCTTAAAACAATCTTATAAAAATGTTATAAAAATCTTATAAAAAATGATAACATTTCGTTTTGATTGTTTTGAATGTTTACATTTTTTTCTTCCGCTTTATTTGTTGTACAGATTTGTCTCCCCGTGGCGGGGTACTTGTTCCGTGGGTGGGGGTGGAGGCTATTCCTTTTAAAAGCGGGCATGCACAACTCAAAAATTTAAGGCGATACCACTTGACTCATTTGCGTCTATTGCCTCAGGCTTCCAACCCCCAGTGCATGATACCCTCACGCAGTTACTCTTGTAACAAGTGAAATATCCTCATCAACACCAGGCACAGAAACATTGCAAATCCCATCTACATTCATAGGAGCCATACTGATCAATAAATTGATCGTGGGCCCTTAATATAGAAGAAGAAGGAGAAAATAGGAGAGGACTTGTGCGGGCCAAAAGATAATAGGACAGGGGTGGGCGGGAATCTGTTAAGAAAATAATAAGAATAAAGAATATCTCGTTACTTCGCGGACCGCAAAGTGGGTGCTGGCGGGCCGCATGTTACCCCCGGGCCGTATGTTGTGCAGGTCTGCTCTAAAGATACCTGAAACGAACACGGCTTACCGCTACTTACTGTAAACCATAATATAAATACACTAACTCGTTGCGTTATTCAACTGTAATTCTACCAAATCTTACATGGTGTAGCAGTGGTTCTAAAGCTAATGGTCCACAGACCACAGCCTCTTGGATTAAAAACAGTCAGTCAATGATTGAAATTTAATGCCTTTAATATTGTCATTGTCTTTGTCATGTCAGTAGGCAAGCAAACTTAACATCGTGGAAAAATGTCACAATATGTATTTATTTATGTATTTTTCGTACGACTATTTCTTTAACAACTGTTTTAAAAGTCCGAGCCTTATGCAAGCCATGACTGGCCTTGAGTTTTGTGAAACAGAGCAATAGCGTTGGGTGTCTAGGGCAATAGTGTTGGGTGTCTAGGGCACTAGTGCTGGGTGTCTAGGGCAATAGTGTTGGGTGTCTATAGCAATAGTGTTGGTTGTCTAGGGCAATAGCGTCGGGTTTTTACGCACACTTCAGTTCGCACTAAACCTAACCATACGCATGTGGCAGCGTCCGCACCGGAGTCGATTAGAGAACGGTCTCAAATTATGTTTATCGCCAGGTTATTGTGGGGTCAAATGTATCTGATACGGCCAGACAGGTCACCATCAAAATCACTGTGTGGTCTTATCACACCGAAAACATGGCTTTGTTTCTACACTGCTGGACTTCAGACCTTGGGTCAGAGGTGAGAGAGAGAGAGACAGAGATAGACAGAGGGAGAGGTAGAGAGAGAGACAGAGATAGACAGAGAGAGAGAGAGGGGGGGTGAGAGAGAGAGAGAGAGAGAGAGAGGGCAGAGAAGAGATGGGGTATAAAATAAAATTGATTTAATTCTCTTTTCGTACTGCCGTTTCGTTTTCTTTATGACAAATACCTAAGCCGTGGATGATAATTGTATTTATTTCAGTCTGACCAGGGACTCGGTCCTTTGTTTCAGTATTTGTCTGTACCACAAACTTTGATCACCCAGTACATTTAAATAACAAGTGAGAAAACAGCACTACAGCAAGACAAGTTAGAGCCCCTAGTCCCCCACAAGGGTATCTCAAGTGACGTTGAAGAGGACTTCATGTCCAAACTACACAGTGGAAATCGAGAGAGAAGATGTTGTAGAGTGGTTCCGGGGGGCCTTGAGAAGCAATAGTTTTCAACTTATTTGTCTCCCCGAATATAGATAAGTGACTGTGCTAGCCCATGAATTATCTACTTCTATAAGTTCTGTCAGTGTGATACACAACAATCTACTTCTGTAAGACGCCGTTAGTGTGTTACACTGTAACCTACGTCTGTAAGACGCCGTCAGTGTCATACATAGTGATCTACTCTTGTAAGACGTCATTAATGTAATACACAGTGATCTAAGTCGGTGCAATGAAATTATTCTGAGGTCATTTTCACGGGAGCCACTGGACGCAGAGGGCTAGTTATGTCCGTCTCAAGTATAGTTCACAGACCCCTGCAGCCTTCCTAGGTCCTGAACTGGATGGGGCAAATTCCACCCCAACATCAGGCTCTCCATGATGGACACACTCCTTCATGGAAAAAAGGGAAAAAAGTGTGGGGGTTGGGGCGTAACTCATCTACATTTGCTCATTTAAAAAATATATATATTTTTTGTTTGTGGAGCGTAATTTGTTGGTTTACACACGTGACATTTTAAGACATTCTCGTGCAGTGTTCACCTGGTGAACGGCTGGAAAGGTAAGGGTGTCAGCGAGCTCCTTAATACTAGACTGGCGGAGGAGGGTTAACACTGTTACTCAAAATATCGTTGTTGGACTCGTCTGCTTCTCGGCTGAGTGAACGGGTGGGAGGTTGAGCTCAGATCTACTCGTAACTTTTATGCCTAGATAACAGGGATTTCGTAAGCATTCGATGTTTAAAATAAGTGAATAAATTTACTTTTGTCGATAATTTAAAGATTAAAATTCTAATACTAAAATTCAGAGGAAGTCTGTTTGGTGCAGAGAGTATACATTTACAAATTAATAAAATGAAAAATTTAAATTTCGTGTAAAATGCAATTCCGAATCTTTTGGCAACATAGAGTGCTACATAGAGTGCTGTTTAGAGTGCTAAATAGAGTGTTACATAGAGTGCTACATAGAGTGCTGCAAAGAGTGCTACACAGAGTGCTACATAAATGCTGCATAGAGTGCTACATAGAGTGCTACATAAAATGCTGCATAGAGTGCTATATAGAGTGCTGCACATAGCGCTGCAAAGAGTGCTACATAAAGGGCTCATCCACATATCTTCACAGTCTTTCTTTTCGTCATGCATTTTAAGAAATGTAAAATTATTGCCTTCATTTTATTGCGTTTAAACTCGATTTTTGATATAAAGTCTTTTTTTTTTTTTTTTTTACAAATTTTTTAAAATCAATTATAAGTAAAATGGCACAGAGAACTTCCTCATATCTTGATATGGAGTTATTCTCATCTTTGGCTCAGTATCAGCTATTTCACTATCGCATAAATAATGTTCAGGGCGTACTCTATCTTCGTGATAATGTGAGGCAGAGGTGGGCGGGGGCAGAGGTGGACGGGGCAGAGGGGGGACGGGGCATAGGGGGACGGGGCAGAGGTGGACGGGGCAGAGGTGGACGGGGCAGAGGTGGACAGGGCAGAGGTGGAAAGGGCAGAGGTGGACGGGGCAGAGGTGAATGGGGGCAGAGGTGGACGGGGGCAGAGGTGGACGGGGCAGAGGTGGACGGGGCAGAGGTGGACGGGGGCAGAAGAGGGCGGGGCAGAAGTGGACGGGGGCAGAGGTGGACGGGGCAGAGGTGGACGGGGCAGAGGTGGGGCAGAATGGGGGGGCAGAGGTGGACGAGGTGAATGAGATACATGATGTTCATGAGAAAGAACCTCTCCAAATTCAAACACCTGTTGGTGTTTATCTGGTGATACTTTAGATTAAACGTGCACACAAGCGTGAGACTACAGCTGGAGTTATTTGTTTGCTCACTGGCGGACAACTAATTTTTTTGTTGTGGTTTCTTGATTTTTTAAAAAATTAGGATTAATTTACATTTAAACGTTAAATTATGTTGTTTTTTCAGCGCTTCGTACTGTAAAAACTTTCTTTTTTTTATTTCATTTCTAATTTTATTGATGATTTATTGATGAGTTTACAAAAAAATAAGTTTTAATTAAAAATGAAAGCATTCATTTGGACATGACGCTATATTTTTATGATAATATCATTTAAATTTATTTAATCAATGTGTACAACTTTGCACGCTGTAATATGTGAAGCAAAAAAAAAAAAGTACTTTTTTACTTTTTAAAAGTTATTAGGTCGTTCTTAAAGAATGTGGCTAAATATTTTTATTATTTAAATAAATTATTTATATATATATATAACTGACAAGAAGTTCAAGGGCGCATTTTTAAAAAATATAATAAATGCATATACATTTTAAATGTCCTGTTTATTTTTGCTAATATATTTTAATGGGAAGCGCTGTGAGCCTAGCCCTAGGCTGGGGTCCGCGCTATATAACACCACTGTAATAATAATAATAATTTACCGTGGTTCAAGCGGGGCCCGGCCTTGTGGGGGGGGGGGGGCTGCGTTGTGGGGAGCCCGGCCCAAAGAAAGAATAATGTTGAGCACGGACAAGACAGTCGCAAAAATGTAAAAGATTAATTGTAGACACCATTTTCTTGTTTGATCACACCGTACGGGAGATATTTTAGTCTATTTTATCATCTACATTCATGATTTTTGGCAGACACCTGCTACTTCTTCCTGGCCACTTTCTGTTTTGTGACGTAATATGACATAAACTATTTTTTTTTTACATTTTAATATGCAGTTTTAAAAAAAGCTGTGTGGCTATTCATGCAAGTTAGAGATTGCAAATTGTGCTTTTTAAATCCTTTATATTAATTTCGCCTTTGTTCGTGACAGGCTGGCTGGCAAACTCTTCGGACGGCTAATGTACCCACTTCCAGTCATCTTATGGAGCTGAATCTTGGCACGTAGAGTCGTTGCCGAAGACAACACATTCTGTCGAAGTTTCAGCCACACACCCAGCCCCCAAAAATCTGTTTTTCCTGTTTTTTCAAGGGGAAGATGAAGTAAATATGATGACTCCAATTTCACGAAATAAATTCCCGATAACTGCGTTAAATAAGATTATTTTTTTTTAAATATCGTGAATGCGTTTGCTGCGTAATATTTTCTTTTTTGAAATTGTTTGTGAAAAAAAATCTGCGGTGTAAAAGCGGGACGGTCATTTGAATATTAATATAGTTCCGGGGCGTGAACGAATTGTTCAGTGGCAAAGCCTTGGGTAAGGGGCGCTCTAATTGTGTTACTTGTGTGCATGTTTTGTCAAATTTTCAGACCCACGCGACAATGCTCGATTTATATTTTGTGTAGGATTTCTTCGAAAACTGTTGCAATTTTTTTTTTTTTTTTTTTTTTTTTTTTGTAAGTTCAAACATTAAGTTCTCAGGAACCTTAGTGAGTCGTGTTATGAATCATATCCTGCCGGAAAAGGGATTTTATTCTCTTTATTATAGTACAGTTAAACGTCTCCGTCTTTTAGAATAAGGATGGGCAAACTACGGCCCGCGGACCACATTCGACCCGGCAACTGATATTATGCGGCCCTCAATGGGATTTAGAAATTTAAAAAAAAATACTTTGTTTTTAAAATATTTCGTTGTGTTTTACAGAATTTCACGTACCGTTATGATTGTTGTAACATTATGTTCAAATTTCTTTCTAATTTTCTATTTTTTTTTAAACAGTCCTTGACTTTTGTCATGTAATGCTAAAATCCAAATTTACCGATTTTAATATAGAGAAATGTTTATCGACATGTACAAATTAGACATAATCAACATGCGGTTCCCCAAATGCTTTACATTTATCAATTTTGCCCTGCGCACAAAAAGTTTGCCCACCCCTGCTTAACAAGATGTTTTAGTGTTCAGCAATGAAAAAAAGGTTTCTCAAGAATTCACCGAGGTCGTTCTACTTACTATATCTCAAAGACCATTTAACCCAGTGGTTCTCAACCTTCCTACTGCCGCGACCCTTTAATACAGTTCCTCAGGTAGTGGTGACCCCAAAACTCAAAATTATTTTCGTGGCTCCTTCATAAATGTAGAGCCTATGTGTTTTCAGAAGGTCTTAGGCGACCTATGGGAAAAGGTCGTGCGAACCCCAAAGGGGTCGCGACCCACAGGTTGAGAACCGCTGATTTAACCCATCCTAATAGAAAAGTGCATCTCAGACAGTCGAAACTAAACTTGAACAGACATATATCTTCAGGGTTTCGGTCCTGGTTTGTAACTTGTATTCGGGGGTGAGTCTCTAAGAACCGAATTTCTATCCGATAGCGTAGAGGCGTGTAGAGCGTAGAGGCGTGTAGAGTGTAGAGGCGTGTAGAGTGTAGAGGCGTGTAGAGTGTAGAGGCGCGTAGAGGCGTGTAGAGCGTAGAGGCGTGTAGAGTTTAGAGGCGTGTAGAGCGTAGAGCCGTGTAGAGTGTAGGGGCGTGTAGAGGCGTGTAGTGTGTAGAGGCGTGAATAGTGTAACGGCGTGTAGAGCGTAGAGGCGTGTAGAGTTTGCAGGCTTGTAGAGTGTAGAGGCGTGTAGTGTGCAGAGGCGTGTAGCATGTAGAGGCGTGTAGAATGTACAGGCGTGTAGAGGCGTGTAGAATGTAGATGCGTATAGAGTGTAGAGGCGTGTAGATTGTGGAGGCGTGTAGAGTGTAGAGGCCTGTTGTTGCTTATGATTGACCTTTCTAATGATGTTATGACACTTAGGTTTAAATTGCGCCGATTGGTTTAGTTAAGTAGCAGTAGTTGTCGAAGTGGCGGCCCGTACATAAAGTTGCTGCAGGAACTGTGATGAGATATTTGCGCAACTAAAGAATTTTTTTTTTTTTTAAAGTTTTTTTAAGGGGTTGCGGTGAAGTTGTTACGAGAATTTACTTGGCATTTGAACACAATATAGATCCAGTTTCCATTGTACAGTCAATATTTGTGTACCAGTACTGGCTGTGAAGTACTTGTTAGATATACAGTACAAGCAAGGCACATACGATAATGTCTGCACAATATTCGCGAATGCCCCTATGTTTGTAATGATCGTAAGGGATATCAGAGTTAGTCGATAACTGGATATTTATCAGTTGAAATCGATTTCATATCATTGACAGTTTTGGCGGTCATTACAAACGGCTTAACGTCGCGGGGGAGGGTGTGTGTGTGGGGGGTCAAATGTCAGGGTTGCTTGAATTCTTTCAAAAAATATTATTTTAAATCCTATATCTTGACTTAATGAATTTCGTTAAATCTAACTTGAATTTGATACGTCAGTGATATAAATAAAAAATATATACATTTGATATAAATGGAATGTTGAAAAATCGCTGTTATTCACACACACACGCGCAATATCTATGTGTAGGGCAGGAGACCGAGAGGAATGGAGAAGAATAGTTTGTATGTCATCTGAGGCGCCCAACGGTCGAAGGACTACGGGACATGATGATGATGATGATGATGAATATCAATTTTACTGATGCGTGTTGTAAGCCTACCTTGACTTCAAAATTGAACTTGATTTAAACTACGAAATCGATAAGTTTTTTAAAATACTTTAAACACATACATACGTGTAAATTCTTACAGAACGGCTACTGAGCATAATATTATGACAGTGTTACGAACAGTCAGTGTCCTGCAAAAACAACTTCACAGGTGGATTTAGTTGCCTGCCAAAGCTGTCAACATCAATCATATTTTGCGGCCCTGACAGATCGCTGATAAAATATTGTGTTTACAAATCACATCTGCAACGCGTGGTTCGATCTTGCCTCAACAGAGCGATGTCTTCGTGGCTATACATTCAGAACGTACGGTCTCATGACAATAAAGTCAACAATGCCAATACATCGTATGTCATGAAATCTGGTCCAAAAGATCTTTTTGCAACACCAATCTCCACATCTCTTGTAACGTCAACAAAAGTACTGTGCCTAAAATAAGTCATTTGGGGAAGTGAGGCCATCTTTAAAAAAAATTTTTTTTACTTCAATGGTTTTTATGTCAGGTCTTTATGTTATAAATCTGGGTTTCTCAAGCTGGATTGTCCGCATCCCCAAAGGTTGCGAGGTGGTGTCTCTGTGGATGTGAAAAGAGGAGGTTACGACTGGTGGCATTCAATGGTCTGGGGGGGGGGGGGGGTTTGCTTGTAAGACAAGAAGCGTTCCATCTTATGTGACCCTAAAAACAATGGTGAGATTTAACCGTTTTGCCGCGGCTCGGTGGAACCAGTAACTAATTTTGGGTTGAGCCCAATGAACCGGTTTTAAAATGGCATTTGTGATCATGGATTTATTTGAATGTGGTAGCAGAAATGAAGGACTAACAGACATAAATAAATGAGAGAATGTCAGCCTCAAACAGGGAATACGTCAGTAGTCAGAGAATACTTAAAAGTAAAAAAATTAATTATAAGAAAAAAACGAAGAAAACTATTTTATTAAACTGTCTAACCCTAACCCTCGTGACATAGGCAATTTAAACTGGGACCTCCTAGCAAAAACGGCAGAAAAACATATTAAACACATAGGAGAGAAAAGTTCTCCGGAAAAAATATATAGACCAACAAAGGATAAACATGGATGAAGAAATCGAACCAGCCAGGAACAGAACAGTCTACATCAGGACCCCATGCTAGTAGCAGAAAATCAAAAAGGGCAGGCTACGCCGGGCAGGACACTTAGAGAGAAGGCCAAATGGCAGATGAGTGAAGAGGGTGCACCACCAAATCCCAGAGGAAAACGGCTCAGAGGCAGACCTAGGCTTAGATGGATAGATGATGTGATAATTATTTTACAGAACCTGGGAATCCAAGCATGAAGAAGAATAGCATCAGACATGGGAATGGGTTTGGGCGGGAGGAGTAGTGTTTGACATTGTCTTTTAAATTATCGTAACCGACCTCGTCAGCTTCAACGAATGAACGGATTGGTTCGTGATAGCAGATGTACTTTTTTTAATTTTCATACCCGGATGAAGAGTGGAGTTTACCCAACCGGGATTTTGTAAGGATTCGATGTTTTAAAAAAAAAGGAAATAAGTGAAGTTTTCTTAAAAGACTTTTAAAGATTACAATTTTAATACTCAAAATTCATTCCGCAAAGAAAGTCTGTGCAGAAAATATTTACACAAATTAATAAACATATTTCAGCTGCGTCAACATTTATTTCGAATCGGAACTTTAAACACATTTTGTTTAACATAACGTTTATCCGCGCAACATCGTACTTTGGTAATGTTCATTTACTCAATAGATGAACAATTATTGTGACGTAACTGTCGAGATCTATAAGTATTATAGAAATATTTTAATTACAGTTCATTTATTTGAATTTTTTAAACAAAAATTTCTCTGGAATTATTGACTTGCCTTCAATAATATTATAATAAAACTTCTTCTTATATTCTTATCACATAATCTAGTTTTGTGAACTTCTTTTTTTTTTTCCTTTCTTATTAGAGTATTATTTGCATGAAGTAATAAATAATGATGTACATAAATTCAAAACAGTAGTTAGGGACAATGAACAGATTGTTAAATTATTTGCATTCCACCTCTGGCTACAAACCCATCTAAATATGAATAGTTTGCTCACTTTAAGCTACTAAGTTCTACGAGTCCTTTTGGTAATCCAATAGAAAATCCTCGTTCTAAATAATTTAAAATATATATTTACTTTAAAAGGAGTTTTGAGCCTTGGTTAAACAGCTCTTTAGTGGAGGCGGACTACGGAAAAAAAAACTATGTTAACTGTTAATAATTTCTTACTTTTAGTTTGTTATTAAAGTGAAATTGTAGCGCCCCCCTCTCTCCCCGTCTTGATTCAAACACCCCCCCCCCCCACCTGACATCTACCTATTCGTGCTTGATTTAGTCACTGTTGTCTGATGGTTCTGATAAGCGATGTGCTCCAGTAAGGTCGTTCAGTGTTCCGTGCGTGCGGGCAAAGAAAGGTAAGGTTAGATTACTCTGCTCGACTGGATTAAGTTTCCCTAAATTGTTACTTAACTCTGTCACAGTTCTTTGTTGATTTCACGGTCTGGCACAGTTCCCCCACACGTGAGTGGTCGCAGGTTTTAAAGGGGGCTACTTTAGTGCATTTAAAAAAAAAAATTCTTCACTGTGATAGTGCCAAATAAAATCTTCACCTGAGTTAAAATTTCGTTTAATGGAGTTCTTTTTGTTTTGATTAATGCTAAATAAATGTTGAATGAAAGCGAGTACTTAATATTTTTTTTTTCTTTTTTTTTTTTTTAAAGAATTAAATTCAATTTTCTAAAGGATTTCAATTTCGATTCTTAAGCTCAGAATAGTCTTCAATAACTCTTTCTCATCCGAGACGTTGTATGATTGTTTATAGAAATATGAAATCAGATTAACAGCAATTGTCATTTTCATTGAAGACACTACAGGGAATTTTACGTAATGTGGTAATATATCTGATAGAATATTTTTCATATTTGCATTTGAAGTTTTTAGAGTATGCCATTGTCAACTTCAGCAATGTCTGTCGGGCAGGTTCATCATTTAACTACATGAAGTTCATTGGATCTATTTATCAAAACTCTTAAAATAAAGATGGAGTATGCACGCTTAAATGATCCCCCACCAAGCACACACACACACATTCGCTGATGCAAACATTCATTAAAACATTATACCAAAATTTAATTTGTTCGATCAAAATTTCGTTTTCAAGCTGTAAACAAAAAATAAATGGAGGTTTCTCCGCCCAAACAAGCAAGTAACACTAAGAAAGCAGATCCTTTTGCTGCAATATCCCATGATGCAATATCCCATGATGCAATAGACTAGCTCGTCCCACTTTGTGCGTAAAGTAGAAATTCGGATATACGGACATCTTTAACCCTCAAAATTAATTATCCGGCTCTTTGTTTCTTTTTGTTTTTTCCTTTTCGTTTCTTTATTTCTTTATAATTTTTTTTTTGAAGCTTTGCAATGCACACCACGCAAAAAATGATTTTTATTTAGAATCAGATAATGCGGCCGTCGTGTCAATGACAACAACACATTATAGTCACAGCAAGAGTTGTAAACACAACTACAGTTACATTTATTTTATTTATTTTTTAATACAGATATACAGCTTTGATATTTAATACAAAATAAAATGCCATTGATTGTCTGAATAGTTCTTGTTTATATACGGGCAACCCAAGGTCAACATATCCGGATAATCGAGTTTCTCCTTAAAGTAAAATAAGTTACGGCGGCATCACAGTCGCACGACTTTGCTTGCTAATAATTGAGTGCCAGTTTTGGAGTGTCTCTGTGTGACGCGACGTGTTTATTTAGACAGCAGACAAGTCGATGCAGATCAGATTTTTAGTCACGTCCTTCGCCAAACAGGATTTCAACACCCTGCGGATTAAGGAGATTGACTCCCTCCTGCTGGATCACTCTTATCTGTTTCCGGTTTCAGTCAAATTAATGGCGATAGGTACAGCGGTAATAAACAGAATGTTGTTTTAGGCTGAATATAACATCAAGGATAAGTTTACAACGTACCAGTGGCGTGGGAAGTGGTGGGTGCGGGGGGGGGAGGGGTGGATCTGACCCTGGTAGCACTGACCCCCCCAACTACGCCACTGCACCGTACACAACTGATAGTGTATTGGATATCTCGAGACGCCACCCACTTTCCACGAGAACATCCGGATATCTCAGTGTGCGCATAAAAAGAGGTCGCCGATATGTGGCCAACGGGGGAATGTTACGATACAGTGAAAATAGTTTATCTTTGATTGGACGACGGTTCAGTTCACGCGCAAGGGATCTCATCCTCGGGATGCTGATATAGAAAGTAAAGCTTCCAATTGCTGCGGTCATGACCTGGCGGGAGGGTAGCGACATAGTCATGAATTTGGTGGAGTTTTTACATGAGACGTCATGCCATGGGTGGGATGGTAGCGACATAGTCATGAATTTGGTGGAGTTTTAACATGAGACGTCATGCCGTGGGTGGGATGGTAGCGACATAGTCATGAATTTGGTGGAGTTTTTACATGAGACGTCATGCCATGGGTGGGATGGTAGCGACATAGTCATGAATTTGGTGGAGTTTTAACATGAGACGTCATGCCATGGGTGGGATGGTAGCGACATAGTCATGAATTTGGTGGAGTTTTAACATGAGACGTTATGCCATGGTGGGTTTCTTTTTTTTTGGTAATAGAGTCATTTCATATGTGGTATTTGAGCATTAGAGTCATTTCATATGTGTATTTGAGCATTAGAGTTATTTCATATGTGGTATTTGAGCAATAGAGTCATTTCATGTGTGGTATTTGAACAATAGAGTCATTTCATATGTGGTATTTGAGCATTAGAGTTATTTCATATGTGCTTTTGAGCAATAGAGTAATTTTATATGTGATATTTGAGCAATATAGTTATTTTTATATAGGAATTTTAACATTAGTGTCATTTCATATGAGGTATTTAAACAATATAAACATTTCATATGTTGTATTTGAACATTAGAGTCATTTGATATGTGGTATTTGAGCAATAGAGTCATTTCATATGTGGTATTTGAGGATTAGAGTATTTCTTTTGTGGTAGTTGAGCATTCGTCATTTCATATGTGGTACTTGAGCATTAGAGTCATTTGATATGTGGTATTTGAACAATAGAGTCATTTCATATGTGGTATTTGAGCAAAAGAGTCATTTCATATGTGGTATTTGAGCATTAGAGTCAAATATATTTTTGTTAAGTTTTATTGTATGAAATTATGATTAATTTCACCAAATATATCTGGTTCCACCGGTCGCCCTTTCTCCAATGACGTTATTTCACCCCCAACCTCCCTTGACATACAACCCCAATCTGCCCAAACCCCCCTTTTTTTTCCTCTCCCCAACCGGCCACCCACCCCCACCCCCACATCAAAAACCTACCCCATTCGTGTAATGGAAATTTATTTCAACGCAGTGTTTAAAATAACTAATTTTCCCGTTGTTTCGCAACTATGAAAAATAGCGCATTTCTAGGAATTGATGTTATCCCCTGCGTTGTCTTTTGGTTGCTCCATAGATGTTGGGACCCCATGCATATTATATTCTGGTCTCCCTGTTCGTGTTGTGTCGTTAAAGTCGCACAAGTTCTCTCGGGAATCAGATCCGTTCAAATAGTTGCATTGCTCTTGTGAGATGTAGACATAGCCTGAGCTGAACGAGCTCTCACATTTGTTTCACCTTTTGTTGACTTTCGACTGTCCTTGACTGTCTTCCTGCATGAATTGACATCGTGACGTTCAGTGCCGAGAAACTCTATTTTTTAAAAAAATATTTTCCAACGCAATGTAATATCATTTTAGTTATTAGAAATGTATAAGTTTAGAACCGCTAGTTTTTTTTTTTTTTTAAATCACTTGGCTGACCCGTTGTTCAGTTAGACTTTCAGTGAAACGATCACAGTGTTTGCGCGTGATCGCTTTCGGGTATTCAAACTATTCCTTGGAGCCGGTGCTGAAAGGTCAACTTACTGGGTTGCGTCATGGACCTGGTCTAGAGCCGTAGACTCGAGAGTCCGTTGCCCATATACGCTGGGCACACTTTGGGCATACGTTAGGGATCTCTTTAATCAAACATGGGTGTCGATGTTTTCATTCCACACACAAATGTCAAATCAGCAGAGTCACAGCTCACGGGTTGTTACAGATACACACTTTTAAAGCTGGGGGTCAGTGAACTGCGTTATAAGCCAAAGTCTCTCTCCCTCACTCTTTCTTTCTCCCTCTCTCTCTCTCGCTTGACAGGAGATATGCCCTAATAAACATAAGCATTGCATCCTTTAAAAAAACATCCAGATCCCGCAAGCATAAATGTGGATGTGGATTCATGTTAAAATAAACTTTACTTGAAAGAGATTAATTATCCATAGTTGTACCAGGGATTGACCAGCCCTAATGACTTCAGCGGCCACTTTGAACTTGAGGCAAGGCATATTGAGCCGCTTCTATCATCTATCAATATAATAAACACCGAATAAACGACGTACATAAATATTTATTCATTCTTAATGCTCACTATTTTATATCAAACGATAACATATCTTTACATGCCTCCACACACCAAAAATTTTTTTTTGTTAGATTTTAATTAAGTTATAATTCTACAATATGCAGTGCTTTATTGGAGATAACAGGAGCTGATCGCTGTCACATTAACCGTAGGGGGCTGGTGAGCAGAAATGGAAGTTGCCTACCGAAGGCTTCCTAATGAAAGTTTGGGGGGGGGGGGGGGTGTGGGCGTTGGGGGGGGGGGGTTGGCTCAGTAAAATTTGCGTATATTCAAAACACAGGGATGCATTTTGGCGCATACCAGAATTTAGTTTTACATCATTTTTACATTTTCTATCAGAGCAAGAAATGATGGTGGAAATTAAGGTTCTTTTGTCCTTGTACATCTATACCAATCTCTTAGTTGTTATTAAATAGTAAAATTGTTTTATAACTGTAGTAAAGAATTTAGATTATGGATTTAATTTGATTTTAAAAAAATAAAATTCGAAACGAGGGCCGATACGCCTTACCGACGCGTAACGTCACAGAAAAGCACTGGAGATATTTAAAATTACCGACGCGTAACGTCACAGAAAAGCACTGCAGATATTTAAAATTACCGACGCGTAACGTCACAGAAAAGCACTGGGGATATTTAAAATTACCGACGCGTAACGTCACAGAAAAGCACTGGGGATATTTAAAATTACCGACGCGTAACGTCACAGAAAAGCACTGGAGATAATTAAATTTTTACGAGTCATAAATTTTAAATTTAGCTTATAACAAGAATGAAAGTAAACACAAGTTAAATAATTAAGAAGTCCGTTTGTGAAACATATGGTGGTCCGCAATATTAAACGCGACGGGCCGGATGAAGCCCGCAGTCCGCGGTTTGGGCACCCTACGCTATACCTTCCACTCACATACAAAGAAAAAAGATGGACTCTCTACATCTAAGCATTAAGTCAACACTGTGTTTATTTGTCTACAATAATTCTTTCTCCCTTCCTCTCTCTTTCTCCCCCTATCTTTTCTCCTTTTCTCTCTCTCTTTCAACCTCCCCCTCTCTTTCTCTCATACTCTCTTTCTCACTCTCTCTCGCTCCCTCTCTTTCTCTCCCTCTCTCTTAATCACTACCTAACTCTTTCTACCTCCCTCTCTCTTCTCTCATCCTCTCTCTCTCTCTTTCAAAATCCCTCTCTTTTCTCGCTCCCTCTTTCTTTCTCTCATTCCCTCTCTTCCCTCTCTTTCTACCTCCCTCTCTCTTTCTCTCATTCTCTCTTTCGCTCTCCCCCTCTCTCCCTCCCTCTCTCTTATTCCAATCCTCTCTCTTTCTCTCCCCCCCCCCTCTTTCTCCCTCCCTCTCTCTTTCCCCAGACTCTCTCCCATATCCCTACTTGCACATTCCGGACGATTCAATAATGGAATGTTCTTCAGTTAAGCCCAGCTGACCGCTATGGTAGTCAGAAATAATTCCACGAGATTTATCGTCTGCTGTTCCAGTTTTCATGTTGAATTTTTCAATCGTTGCATAGACTGTGGCCGCGTCGTCAACCAAGTACAAATATTCAACATAGCCCCGATTACTTAAACCCCACTCCCCACCCACCCGCCTTCATTTCCCATCCACCCACTTCCACTTCCACTTCCCACCCACCCACCTTCATCTCAACCCCCCTCCCATTGCACACCGTTTTCCAATGTTTACATACTAAACATACACCTGCATGCTTTTATATCGAACATCTTCCCATGAGTGATTTCAAATGTTACCAACTTTTATTTCAAATCTTGTACATGAACGATTGACGTGTACATGAACGATTGACGTGTACATCTCTGTACGGAGCTGAAACGTGTCGCTACAGTCATGGTATGAAATTACCCAGATTGCACGAGTCAGAGTCTTTGCAGAGTCTTAGATTGCTCACTAGAGGTTCGTTTTCTAGATTGTTCTTATTCTACCCAGTCCCGGGCCCATCAAGTGTTTATGACATTAAAGTTGGTCGGGGGTGTTGTTAACTTGATGAAACCAATTGATGGTGTCTTGTGTGATGGTGTCTTGCATGATGGTGTCTTGTGTGATAGTGTCTTGTGTTATAGTGTCTTGCGTGATGGTGTCTTGCATGATGGTGTCTTGTGTGATGGTGTCTTGTGTGATGGTGTCTTGTGTGATAGTGTCTTGCATGATGGTGTCTTGTGTGATAGTGTCTTGCATGATGGTGTCTTGTGTGATAGTGTCTTGCATGATGGTTTCTTGTGTGATAGTGTCTTGCATGATGGTGTCTTGTGTGATAGTGTCTTGCATGATGGTGTCTTGTGTGATGGTGTCTTGTGTGATAGTGTCTTGCATGATGGTGTCTTGTGTGATGGTGTCTTGTGTGATGGTGTCTTGTGTGATAGTGTCTTGCATGATGGTGTCTTGTGTGATAGTGTCTTGCATGATGGTGTCTTGTGTGATAGTGTCTTGCATGATGGTGTCTTGTGTGATAGTGTCTTGCATGATGGTGTCTTGTGTGATAGTGTCTTGCATGATGGTGTCTTGTGTGATGGTGTCTTGTGTGATAGTGTATTGCATGATGGTGTCTTGTGTGATGGTGTCTTGTGTGATAGTGTCTTGCATGATGGTGTCTTGTGTGATAGTGTCTTGCATGATGGTGTCTTGTGTGATAGTGTCTTGCATGATGGTGTCTTGTGTGATAGTGTCTTGCATGATGGTGTCTTGTGTGATGGTGTCTTGTGTGATGGTGTCTTGTATGATGGTGTCTTGTGTGATAGTGTCTTGCGTGATGGTGTCTTGTGTGATGGTGTCTTGCGTGATGGTGTCTTGCGTGATGGTGTCTTGTGTGATGGTGTTTTGTGTGATGGTGTCTTGCGTGATGGTGTCTTGTGTGATAGTGTCTTGTATGATGGTGTTTGTGTGATAGTGTCTTGCGTGATGGTGTCTTGCATGATTAGTGTCTTGCATGATGGTGTTGTGTATGATGGTGTCTTGCATGATTGGTGTCTTGCATGATGGTGTCTTGCATGATGGTGTCTTGTGTGATAGTGTCTTGCGTGATGGTGTCTTGTGTGATTGTGTCTTGTGTGATGGTGTTTTGTGTGATGGTGTCTTGCGTGATGGTGTCTTGTGTGATAGTGTCTTGTATGATGGTGTCTTGTGTGATAGTGTCTTGCATGATGGTGTCTTGTGTGATAGTGTCTTGCATGATGGTGTCTTGTGTGATGGTGTCTTGCGTGATGGTGTCTTGTGTGATGGTGTCTTGTGTGATGGTGTTTTGTGTGATGGTGTCTTGCGTGATGATGTCTTGTGTGATAGTGTCTTGTATGATGGTGTCTTGTGTGATAGTGTCTTGCATGATGGTGTCTTGTGTGATGGTGTCTTGTGTGATAGTGTCTTGCGTGATGGTGTCTTGCATGATTGGTGTCTTGCATGATGGTGTTGTGTATGATGGTGTCTTGCATGATTGGTGTCTTGCATGATGGTGTCTTGCATGATGGTGTCTTGTGTGATAGTGTCTTGCGTGATGGTGTCTTGCATGATTGGTGTCTTGCATGATGGTGTTGTGTATGATGGTGTCTTGCATGATGGTGAATTTTTTGATGGTGTCTTGCGTGATGGTGTCTTTTGTGATGGTGTCTTGCATGATGGTGTCTTGTGTGATGGTGTCTTGCGTGATGGTGTCTTGCATGATGGTGTCTTTTGTGATGGTGTGTTGCGTGATGGTGTCTTGCGTGATGGTGTCTTGTGCGATGGTTACAGGCATTGCTTACGGATTAATGAGATATCTTGCGTAAGCGGTTGGGGGTGAGCATAGTCAAGAGAGATTGAAGGCAAGATGTGCAGATAAGAAGATACAGTAGAGTGCATCGTTCGTTTTGCATGTCATCACTGTGTATGCCGTAAATGTGCATGTTATCTCTGTTCATGTCATCACTCTGGATGTCCTCACTCTGGATGTCATCACTCTGCATGTCATCACTCTGGATGTCATCACTCTGGATGTCATCACTCTGCATGTCATCACTCTGGATGTCATCACTCTGGATGTCATCACTCTGCATGTCATCACTCTGGATGTCATCACTCTGCATGTCATCACTCTGGATGTCATCACTCTGCATGTAAACACTCTACATGTCATCACCGCAGAACATAACTCACCAGAAATAGTCACTTTTTTTTTAACGCCTATTAAGGTGTATTGAGAATCTACAAGCTCAGTTTAATACTAGGCTCTCAAACTGGCGGCCCGCGGTCCTCATTCTGACCCCCAATACTTAGTCCTACCCCCTGGAAAATTGTTGATAAACAACATTTCCATACGAGACTACACTTAGTATCGACACGTATAAATCCCGTTTCGGCCCATGGGCTATACAAATTCATCAAATTCTTATTCTTATGCATTCCGCTAGCTTCAGCGTGAGAACCCTGATTTAAGACCCTTGTTTTATCCGGTGGGTTAACGAGATGTCCCCCCACACACCCCAACCCCCCACACGCCCCAACCCCCCACACACACCCAAACTCCCCCCCTCTGAGTTGAACTGAGGGTTCTATCCTCATCGATTTGGCTTTTCTTACTTGGACAGGACAAAACAGCATTGTTGGCCGTGCGCACCGGTCTTTATGTTCACTCTGCATTGTCTTTTCTGAGGAACAAAGAAATCGTTTTTTGTTTATTTGTTGTTGTTGTTGTATTTTTGTTATATTTAGTTTTGTTTTTGTTTTGGGTGGGGGGGGGGGGGTGTTGCGTGGTGATTTCAATAACAATAGAGCTTTAAAATCATCGGGTTTGATACCACTGTGGCTGTGGCTGTGGCTTTGTGATCTCTTCCGTCTAAAGACTAAAAGAATGTACGAGGTCGAAAAGACCTTGGAGGCATAGGACTTTAAAAAAAAATAAATAACCGGTAGAAATTTATGTTGTCAAATATAGTTTAAAATCTGTTTTACCATCAATTGCTACACATTGTCCCCCGTCAGAAATAACAATTATATCTATTGCTGCTAAGAGGGTAGAAGAAATGCAGAGTGCTACTGGCCTATAATTTGATATCTGGGGTGTCAGGGGCGCCAGATATCTGGGGTGTCAGGGGCGCCAAACTCCAGTATATTTGATTATATGACAATACGTCATAATGACCATAAAAATATATCACCAAGTGATTGGCGGGAAGGGCGTTCATTAACTATTTACTCTCTCGAAAACAAACCGCGCACGATAAAACACAACATCCGGTTAGCAACAATTATTAGTGAACTCCTATCCTCAAAAAGAGGGGTCTTTAATTGTATAATATATACAGCCTGGGGATTCTGTGAATAGGTGCTCCGGGGTAAATAAACCAATACCCGTACCCGAAATGCAACAATTAATGTTACTAGGCCTTAACGGGTGCAGTGTGTTTGTGAGAAAGTACACGGTGTGTCCAAGTGTGACGCACAAGAGTTAACCTCTCATTTTCTATGAACAATGATCCTACAGACAGTCCTACATACAATCCTACAGACAGTCCTACACACAACATGACGGCCTTTAAACAGATGGTCTAGGTGCAGCGCTACACGCTACCTGCAGGCATTTAAACTATAGTCCTACAGACAGTCCTACAGACAGTCCTACAGACAGTCCTACAGACAGTCCAACAGGCAGTCCTAAAGACAGTCCTACAGACAGTCCCACAGACAGTCCCACAGACAGTCCTACAGACTTTCCTTACTGACAGTCCTACATCATAAACCTGGCTCTTTATTGATTAATATAACAGTATCCTCCGACAAAAATTCATCTTTTTTACCAGAGTTCAACCGTCACGCATGACGTCACGCATGACGCTCGCTGCTTGAAAACTTTTTTTAATCAGTACTATTCATATAAAACATGTGCAGGTGGGGGGGGGGGGGTATAGAATATGAAGCAAAAATAGCAGTAGCAAAATATATATTATATATATATATTACAAGCGATGTCTATATTATATAGAGTGGGCAGGTAATCAAATCAAACTTTGGAGTTGACACATTGTGTACATATCAATTCCGTACAAACCGTTGTATGGTCTTACAGCACTGCAGCATCACACGTGAACAGGTCAACTTCAACACGTTTCAGATGTCCTTCCTTTTCCCCTTTTAAGAATAAATATTTTTTTTACTGCAAACCCAAATATGTCACAGGTACAAAGCTAGACAATTAATCTCCATACCAAAACACGCAACCATGGAACAAATCATATGTCACATATCTTCCACTTGAGTGTGGAGAGTGGATCTGTCAAATTTGATAGAATGTGTTGTCGTCGGCAGCGAGTCCATGTGCCAAGTTTCAGTTTGATGGGATGGCGGGAAGTGGGTCAATTAGCCATCCGATGATTTGTTTGCCCTAAACACAAAATAAAAAAAAGCTAAGTTCATATATTAGGTTTCAAAAACCAGGTCAGGAGTCCAGAGGATATAATGTTTCATTTAGCTTATCTATGATAATAACTAGCTTCAACTTATCTAGACTTAGAATTACCCAGACTTTGAACTATCCAGAGCTAAACTATGCTAATAATATTCAAAGATTACATGTAGATTAATGAATTTCCTCTCGTCAACAACGGGTAATTTATACATACGATCATTCCGAAGTAAAAGGGGAAATGATACATATATTTTTAGTTTCATAACGTATGGTGAGATTTTACACACTAAACTGAATTTCATGAGTTAAATGTTTTATGTATCGATGTAAATACACAGCAGCGGGACTGAAGCAAGGAAGAAATGATGCGTAGATAGTTTGTATTTCATAACATAGTGTGAGATTTTACACACTTAAACTTAATTTCATAAACTTGTTTTAAAAAATATATTTATAGAAAACAAACTGATGGACAAATCATGGATATTCAGCACGGACATCCTGGAGCGGGATATATGTATAGAATATTTTTTTTTTTCTATTTGTAATTATATTTTTTCTTTTTTTAAGGTTGAGCTAAAGGCAAAGACGTAGAGATGAGCAAGTCGTACAAACTAGAAACTGTCGAGCTTGACAGCCCAGACAGCAGTGAGAGACAGCACATCAAGGGAGGAAAGCTCACGAGGTAAAAAAAGGGCTTTTTAAGCTTTCATCGAATGTAGAGGAAGTCGTTTCCATTATTAAATTGAAACAAAACAATATTCAGCCACCCGATTAATTCAGTTTCTTTTTAAAAGTTTAAATGGCGGGTCGATTCTATAATAACTCGATGGTAACCAGCTACTTCACAGTTTCTGAAGGTATCACGCCGACGAGAATTATTTAGCTTGAAATTTAGCGCTTCTGTCACGTTAAGATCTGATCCCTCCGGTTTGAATCGTGGCAAAAATGTGACTTTCAATAAAAAAAATAATAATAATAAGGAAAGATATTCAAGTTATGTTATGATTATATGCGGTACTGGTGTGACTATATCCATATCCATTGGCTTTCTGGCTTCTCTACACATTACATTAATGCAGGGCCGGATTAAGCCATTTTAGTGCCCAAGGCACAAACCCACATGGGTGCCCCCTTCTGCCCGGGGCCCCTGATCTTTCACTGACCGTGACCGCTGGTATGTTCAATATTATTCAAAGAAAACAGTTGTTAACAAATATGTTTGTAGTTTGGATTACTATCACTTATATAAAACCTACAATAAAGTATTTCTGTATTAAAATTAATAGTTAATAAATTTTGAAATAATAATAGACAAAAAATACATTTTTTATCAGATGAAAAAAATCAAAAAGATTTTGTCATTTATTACATTTTAAAGATGTTATTCCTAGTTTTACATCTAGCGAAGTTTTTGAGTATATCGGAAAAGTTAATTTTGCGCAACACATCTGCCTCGATCATAAGCAGAGATAAGGAATCGAGCCTTTCTTGTTTCATTGTTGATCTAATTGGATTTTTTGTACGTTTCACCTGAGAAAAAGAGCTCTCAGTTGAACAGTTAGTAACCATTAATGTTAAAAATATGCGCAAGGCGATTTCAACATTTGGAAAGGCACACTCGATGTTGTCTCTAACTATTACTTTGTATAATTCTCCACGATTGGACGTGTTGTTTTCCGATTTTGATGCAGGAAACTTGTGACGAATATATGAATGAAACTGTTGTAGTTCAGTACATAATTATTGTTCAGATCTTTAGGATAAGCATTTATTAGTTCTTCACAACACTTAGATGTTTGTGATAGTGATACATCGACCAAACAAGAAAATCGAACTGCTACATCATTCTACACCGGGTGGTATTATTTTTGCAGCTTCTTCAAATCTTTCAAATTCATTCCTAGATTTATGCAAGTGATCTGCTAGTGAAAAATACAAATCAGCACACGTTTTCGGGTTCACATGCTTATTTTGTGTCTATTACTAAGAGGTTCCCGGTCGAATTAATTAATTAATGTTATTATTTTAATATTATTTATTGAAAATATAAAAAGTTTTTAAAACATTTTTAAACTTCACAAAAAATTTTAAAATTCGAATACGACCGCATTATTTATTAACAAGCCGAGTGAATCCGCATTTTGCTCATTACCATTTACCAGGAGTTTTAAAATTTTATGCGCTTAATTTTTAAGCATTCAAGAATGTACCAAACTTGAATGTGAATTTTTATTATAATGTATGTCTTCATTTTCATAGCACTTGTTCAATTTTCAGTTGTTTCTGGACTTAAATTTGTTCAAAAAAATATTCTTGAGGACTCGTGGTGCCCCCAAACGCTTGGTGCCCAAGGCACGTGCCTTGTTTGCCTAGAGGTTAATCCGGCCCTGATTTAATGAGACACACACACGCACACAATTGATTCGTGCAAAGAAAACAATACACTTGGTAAGATCTAACTGTGGCAAACACAAAACACACATTTAAACGGTTTGGATTCTGCCTTCATCAGCACAACAAAAAAAACATTGATATCGTTATAATTTAAATTTTCATACTATATGTATGTTCTCCCTATACCTAAAAATGAAAGAGATAAAAAGAATACGAATGGGCTCGAGTTCCTTACGAAAACTAACTTCAGAAGAACAGATAGAAAGAGGGTGGAGCTACACTATAAAAACCCAATAGGAAAAAGACACGTCAGTTATGGAAAATTGTGAATCTGTTTTACACCAGTATGGAGTCAACGAACCAAATCTTTATAATTACACATTGCACACAACGCCCGCTGCTGTAATTGCATAGAAGGTGGACCTCGTTGATAAGGTTCTGGCAACCCATACACAGGTGTGCTGCACATCTATAATAATAAGCAACCGTTTGTTCAAATAAGTGGTTCTCAGAAAATTAGGGCCCATGGACCACTTGCAAATAATGAGAAAAACGATGCACAACAGCTTAGATCTATGCGCAAAACAATAAATTGGCTCCCCCACCCCCAAAATGACCGCCCGGCTAAATAACAAGATAATGCAACTCTAATCTGCACACATAGACTTATTGGCTGTCAAGCCAAACAGGTTCAGATAAGAGACGTGAGAGTTCAGTCGTACCCGTTTCATCTGTATCTCTTCATAGTAAACAGCTACCGAATCCTGGTCAACAAGAGAGACAACTCAGTGAATAAACCCTAGTTGTTTTTTATTTGGTTGTTTTTATTATACAGGAAAAGGGAAGCAATCATAAAAATCAACGGGGTGTCGGAATTTCTACACAAAAGTATATCTTTTCTTTATAAAAACAAAAATCATTGCCATGTTTGGCCTCTACAACTTCGTCCTATTAAAAAAAAATGACCCTAATGAAAAACGTCTTATAGACGTCATGCAGACGTCAATGTCGTTTAAAAATCAAACCCACTATTTAAAATGTATTTTTAGAGGGGGGGGGGTGGGGGTGGGGGTATTATAAAAGTATTTAAAAATGTAAACCTTTGAGCTGAAGCCGTGTCACGGGACAATTTTCCGTCCGCTTGCTAAAAATAGACTTTAATCATTTCTTTAGAATTTTTTACAGGCTGAACGATGGTATAACAAAAGGCCGGGACCGACCGATCAAAATATACGAGAGTAGGTTTAGAGTAGGTTTAGAGGGTAGATTTAGAGTAGGTTTAGAGTAGGTATAGAGTAGAGTAGGTTTACAGTAGGTTTAGAGTAGGTTTAGAGGGTAGATTTAGAGTAGGTTTAGAGTAGGTATAGAGTAGAGTAGGTTTACAGTAGGTTTAGAGTAGGTTTAGAGTAGGTTGGACGGTTCTCAGAACTGTAAGATACAAAAAAAAACGAGTTATCCATTTGGGGGAAAAAGGAGTGGGGGGAGTTGGGGGTGCGTTACCCTAGCCCACGAGGGTCAAAGTGCCCCCTGATTTATCAGCTTCAGCTAAAAATAACCTGTCGCTTAGTTATGGTCAAAGTAGTTCCCCGATATATCTACTGACCAGACATTTAGCTGTGGGGGGGGGGGGGGGGCTATATTTATATATTTATTTTCGCATTGATTACTATCGCCAAAATGACTTGTTATTGCCTTTTGTGTTTTTGTGAGGTACAACAAAATGACTTGTTACGGCCCTGAATGTGTGTTTGTGAGGCACAATAAAATGACTTGTTACGGCCCTGAATGTGTGTTTGTGAGGCACAATAAAATGACTTGTTACGGCCCTGAATGTGTGTTTGTGAGGCACAATAAAATGACTTGTTACGGCCCTGAATGTGTGTTTGTGAGGCACAATAAAATGACTTGTTACGGCCCTGAATGTGTGTTTGTGAGGCACAATAAAATGACTTGTTACGGCCCTGAATGTGTGTTTGTGAGGCACAATAAAATGACTTGTTACGGCCCTGAATGTGTGTTTGTGAGGCACAAACATTGTGCGAAATGTGGAAACCCTGACAATATCACATCCCCATTTCAATGAAATAAAAAAAAAATGTAATTCTTTTGGCAAACTGCATTCCAAACAACCCAAACGCACTTAAATAGTTTGTTATGCCAGGTACAGAATACTGCGCGCATACGTGTATTTAGTCATTCCGAGTTTTTCCTATCAGTTCACAAATACTATTCCTTCTCTCCACCAGATTCATTTTACTCACGCATAAAAATTATTTTGATCATCCCCATGGATTAAGATCTTCCCTTTCTAGGAACCATAACTCAGCCAGCTCACGCCCACACACCTGTCTGCATTCAGAGTTATCCATTCATTTATCTAATCGATAACTTTGCGCTCCGAAATGCTGGTGTCATCCTTCGATTCGGGTTGGTGGTTGGTTATGGTGTTTCTTTCTTCCTATCGCTGACCCCACGTGATTTGCGCGAGGAGAGCGCACCGTCTCGTGGCCATCTGTTCCTGTGAACGATCGATATACAGGCCCCGACTGATTGTCCAACTTCCGGCAGGACGGCAGCTAGCGGCCGCTAAAGGAGTCTTGGATGTGACGTGAATAACTGTGGGGGAATAACTCAGTAGTGTGTTTGGAATTTCAAATTTTCGCTGACGTGGATATTTTACATTGTTCAATCGCTGCGGTATCTTTCAGTGAATTCGTTGCCAAGACAGAAAAGTGATTTTCCGATTAAACATATGGACACATTTTTGGGATGGTTTTGGTCTAGTCAGCACGTGGGGACGTGACTATTATTAGCTGTGCTAATTACAGTTCTAAAAGTAATTTAGTTGACGGTACTCTAGAAAGTAAACAATAAGAAAAGATAACGTTTGGAAGATTGTGAGCTATTGTAAGTTATACTGGAAACTATTGTAAGTTATAAAAGCCTCATATTCTTCATATGAGATTTTTATTTTTTTTAAAAAGAATTCGTCTTTCACAATATGTTTTTGAAACACAACACATTTGATCGATATTTTATATGCGATGAGATCATAATTTGACCTTTAATCTGTCTTAACACATTTCATTTTTTTCCCGGAAAATATTCACAATTTTAATACAATACGATTTTGTTGACGCAGACCCACGTGACTGGCTTAGTTTAATACATTATTCATTCTTTTATGCAAGGGCGCAACAGCGAATTTTCATCATTTGACCTTGTTTCCAAACACCGTGTTTCATATTGAGTGTCAACTTTGACCTATATATATATAGAGTTCGATCCTGCCGATAGCTGATGAACTGCTAAGTTTAAGGTCCCACTCAGATAATGCCGTTAAATATTTTTAAAAATACTGACCTTAACAAAATGCTCTAGAAATTCTGTCGGTAACATTTTTTCTTAAATATTATAAATATATATATTAATATGAATCTCATTGCTTCGTACATACTAGAAGAGCCTCCCTTACATATGTAATGGGCTCTTACTGAGCATTCGTCTTTGTGCTCGTTCACCTCCAAGTGCAGCATCGGTCATTTAGAATTTCTTTCCAAGACTTGCTGGTCTCTTGCTATCTGCTCCACCTCTTTCCATGACTGCTGGTCTCTTGCTATCTGCTCCCCTCTTTCCCTGACTGCTGGTCTCTTGCTATCTGCTCCACCTCTTCCCAAGACTGCTGGTCTCTTGCTATCTGCTCCACCTCTTTCCATGACTGCTGGTCTCTTGCTATCTGCTCCCCTCTTTCCCTGACTGCTGGTCTCTTGCTATCTGCTCCACCTCTTCCCAAGACTGCTGGTCTCTTGCTATCTGCTCCTCTCTTTCCCTGACTGCTGGTCTCTTGCTATCTGCTCCACCTCTTTCCATGACTGCTGGTCTCTTGCTATCTGCTCCCTTCTTTCCCTGACTGCCTGGTCTCTTGCTATCTGCTCCACCTCTTTCCAAGACTGCCTGGTCTCTTGCTATCTGCTCCCCTCTTTCCCTGACTGCTGGTCTCTTGCTATCTGCTCCACCTCTTCCCAAGCCTGCTGGTCTCTTGCTATCTGCTCCACCTCTTTCTAAGACTGCTTGTCTCTTGCTATCTGCTCCACCTCTTTCTTAACGTCTGTAGTCTTAACTTCTTTATTCTAAACTTCCGTATTCTTTACTTCTGTATTTTTGACTTCTGTATTCTTGACTTCTGTATTCTTGACTTCTGTATTCTTGACTTCTGTATTCTTGCCTTGATATCTGCCTCCTCTCCCCTCAGCACTTTCTGATCATTAAAGAAAACGAAAATCTTGAGTGAAAGCTCCCTGGATCTCGCCAGGGAGGTCAGGTGTCAAAATTGATTAGTGGGCAGGACCAGGAATCGATAATCCGGAGATCAATTACCTATCAAGAATGTCACAGTGCGGCTCTCTACTGTTCTTTGTTATTGTAACTAAAGTAACCATAAATTACAATCAGGTAAACAATATTGACCACTAACCTTATAATCCCCCGAGGAAATAATTATTATAGGGTTCAATTTTTTTGCACTAATTTCAACTTTTGATATCCAAAAAACATTAATATATATTTTTTTTAAAAATATGTTGATAAACCTTTTAAAATAAATTAAACAACCCTTAAAAAAAAAACAAGTTTTTCATAAAAATCCGTCCAATGTATTTTCGTTTGCATTTATGTTTATCGTTCGTGATTTATCATTTATAAAGCAGCTGTTATGTGTATGCGTCACGTTCTATCGAAAACACGCTTCATATTTCATTCAATTTCCCCTTCAAAAAATACATTTTATTTTTACTGCATACCCAAATACGTCACAAATACAAAGAACACAGCAACAGCTCCTCAATTAATCTACACACAAAATACACACTCACTGATCAACTCATTAATATTCCTCCTTCACCCCTTGAAAAAAAAAATTAGAAACACTGATAAGTGGGGGTTTGGGTGGGAAGAGGGGCTTAAAATTTGAAAGAATGCATTGTATCGGCAACGCGTCTATATACCAAGTTTCATCTCAATAGGATGACAGGAAGTGGGTCAATTAGCCTTCTGAAAATTGTGGCCACCTTAAACAAATTAACACACGCACAAATGCGAAGTTAAGATAAGGGTTTTAAAAAGACTCTCTGTCAAAGACGTCTTAAAAGATACAAAATAATAGAGGGAAAAAAATAAAATTTCTTCAAAATGCATTGCGCCAACAACGTCTGTCGCCCACCAACCCGTTCAATCGAGATAATTTGAACGACAATGTCAACCCGCCATCATCGACCAGTCGTTCGCCAGGTGAACGCAGCGCGAGAAATTCTTTAAGTTTCGCGTGGGTATACAAAAAAAGCGAACGCTTCGTTCACACACAAGATGGAAATCCGAGTAGAGAGAAAGTCTAGAAAAAAAATAAAATTTCGAAAATGGTCCGACTGCTTTAAGAGCAGAATGATTGACCCAGATTTCAACCGGGGTCATGCTCACGTGACGAGGGCGAGCGAAAGCGTTATGTCTTAGCTCTACGGGCTCAGCCTTAGAAATTCCAGTTTAAGCTAATTGTAGATATTTCCTAAATATGTGGTACTTGGATCTTTCCTAAAGCTGTTGTACTTGGATCTTTCCTAAAGCTGTTGTACTTGGATCTTTCCTAAAGCTGTTGTACTTGGATCTTTCCTAAAGCTGTTGTACTTGGATCTTTCCTAAAGCTGTTGTACTTGGATCTTTCCTAAAGCTGTTGTACTTGGATCTTTCCTAAAGCTGTTGTACTTGGATCTTTCCTAAAGTTGTTGTACTTGGATCTTTCCTAAAGTTGTTGTACTTGGATCTTTCCTAAAGCTGTTGTACTTGGATCTTTCCTAAAACTGTTGTACTTGGATCTTTCCTAAAACTGTTGTACTTGGATCTTTCCTAAAGCTGTTGTACTTGGATCTTTCCTAAAACTGTTGTACTTGGATCTTTCCTAAATCTGTTGTACTTGGATCTTTCCTAAAACTGTTGTACTTGGATCTTTCCTAAAACTGTTGTACTTGGATCTTTCCTAAAACTGTTGTACTTGGATCTTTCCTAAAACTGTTGTACTTGGATCTTTCCTAAAACTGTTGTACTTGGATCTTTCCTAAAGCTGTTGTACTTGGATCTTTCCTAAAGTTGTTGTACTTGGATCTTTCCTAAAGATGTTGTACTTGGATCTTTCCTAAAACTGTTGTACTTGGATCTTTCCTAAAACTGTTGTACTTGGATCTTTCCTAAAGCTGTTGTACTTGGATCTTTCCTATAGTTGTTGTACTTGGATCTTTCCTAAAGTTGTTGTACTTGGATCTTTCCTAAAGCTGTTGTACTTGGATCTTTCCTAAAGCTGTTGTACTTGGATCTTTCCTATGGCTGTGGTACTTGGATCTTTCCTATGGCTGTGGTGCTCAAGCTACATTGCATTAGTATTTTCAAAGATGCACAGCAGTCGTTACCAGGGTGGTTGTGATAACTCTAGGGGGGGGGCGAGTCAAGCACTACACCGTAACTTAACTACATGCAGTCTGCGTGTGTAATGTGTCCCGTCTGTGACGTCTGGTATATGGATGTCGACCAAGTCCAGATGATGTTAGCTAAGACATGAACCTTTCTTATGGACTGATTGAATGTTCCTCCATGTTAAAACCACATTTCCTATAGACTGACTGAATGTTCATCCATGATGTTAAAGCCACATTTCCTATAGTCTGACTGAATGTTCATCCATGATGTTAAAGCCACATTTCCTATAGACTGACTGAATGTTCATCCATGATGTTAAAGCCACATTTCCTATAGACTGACTGAATGTTCATCCATGATGTTAAAGCCACATTTCTTATAGACTGACTGAATGTTCATCCATGATGTTAAAGCCACATTTCCTATAGACTGACTGAATGTTCATCCATGATGTTAAAGCCACATTTCCTATAGACTGACTGAATGTTCATCCATGATGTTAAAGCCACATTTCCTATAGACTGACTGAATGTTCATCCATGATGTTAAAGCCACATTTCTTATAGACTGACTGAATGTTCATCCATGATGTTAAAGCCACATTTCCTATAGACTGACTGAATGTTCATCCATGATGTTAAAGCCACATTTCCTATAGACTGACTGAATGTTCATCCATGATGTTAAAGCCACATTTCTTATAGACTGACTGAATGTTCATCCATGATGTTAAAGCCACATTTCCTATAGACTGACTGAATGTTCATCCATGATGTTAAAGCCACATTTCCTATAGACTGACTGAATGTTCATCCATGATGTTAAAACCACATTTCCTATAGACTGACTGAATGTTCATCCATGATGTTAAAGCCACATTTCTTATAGACTGACTGAATGTTCATCTATGATGTTAAAGCCACATTTCCTATAGACTGACTGAATGTTCATCCATGATGTTAAAGCCACATTTCCTATAGACTGACTGAATGTTCATCCATGATGTTAAAGCCACATTTCTTATAGACTGACTGAATGTTCATCCATGATGTTAAAGCCACATTTCCTATAGACTGACTGAATGTTCATCCATGATGTTAAAGCCACATTTCTTATAGACTGACTGAATGTTCCTCCATGTTAAAGCCACATTTCCTATAGACTGACTGAATGTTCCTCCATGTTAAAGCCAAATTTCCTATAGACTGATTGAATGTTCCTCCATGTTAAAGCCACATTTCCTATAGACTGACTGAATGTTCATCCATGATGTTAAAGCCACATTTCCTATAGACTGACTGAATGTTCATCCATGATGTTAAAGCCACATTTCCTATAGACTGACTGAATGTTCATCCATGGTAAAACCACATTTCCTACAGACTAACTGAATGTTCCTCCATGTTAAAGCCACATTTCCTATAGACTGACTGAATGTTCATCCATGGTAAAACCACATTTCTTATAGACTGACTGAATGTTCCTCCATATTAAAGCTACATTTCCTATAGACTGACTGAATGTTCATCCACGTTTAAGCCACATTTCCTATAGACTGACTGAATGTGCATCCATGATGTTAAAGCCACATTTCCTATAGACTGACTGAATGTTCATCCACATTTAAGCCACATTTCCTATAGACTGACTGAATGTTCATCCATGATGTTAAAGCCACATTTCCTATAGACTGACTGAATGTTCATCCATGATGTTAAAGCCACATTTCTTATAGACTGACTGAATGTTCCTCCATGTTAAAGCCACATTTCCTATAGACTGACTGAATGTTCATCCATGGTAAAACCACATTTCTTATAGACTGACTGAATGTTCATCCATGATAAAACCACATTTCTTATAGACTGACTGAATGTTCATCCATGGTAAAACCACATTTCTTATAGACTGACTGAATGTTCATCCATATTAAAGCTAAATTTCTTATAGACTGACTGAATGTTCATCCACGTTTAAGCCACATTTCCAAATAAGTCAACTACCGTAAATCATCAAACCAACTAATGACATAATTGTGACAGTCTCCCTTCCTATGTGACAGTCTCCCTTCCTTATAGCCTCGCTCTGTCGCACTCTGTCACAATTCTGTCACAATTCTGTCAACTCGATGAAACGATTCGGTTTGAAACCGGGTCAGTGATTCCCAGACTTTTAAGTGTGAATTCCCCCGTAGCCAAGTTTCCCCATTGCACCAAGGACCGGTGCCACATTGTTCATTTTGTTTCCCTTTGAACTTTCGTTTCACGCAAAAGACAATTTCGATTTGGAAAATATCTTTGGAAACGACTCTTCACCGAGGGGACATGTTACTTAACTTGCCCAGTTCCTTGCCCAATGTTCCACGGACCACTACTTTGAGAAACACTGGACCGTTAGACGACAAGACGGATGTTTGTTTATTATTAATTTCCTTTTTTTTTTAGACAAATTTTGAGAGGGCAGTTCAGGGGAGTTCACCCGTTGTTACCAAGACTATTGATATCCCCCCCCCCCCCCCCCCAAACCTCCGGAGCTCATAACATTATTTCCCTTTCCATTTTGGTGTGAACGTGACGTCACTAGAAGATTATAACAGAGTGGCTGGTGGAGCGTTCACGTTTAGTTGTTCCGCTCCCGCCAGGGAGGAAGTCAAAAAGGACGTAAAAGAACATGTGGAAGGTTGGTGGGGGGTGTGGTTGGGGGTGACAGGGTGTCATGTGGATCGGTCATAATTGCAATGTTACCTGAGATTGTTGCACAAGTGTTTCTTCAACGCACACGTATTGTACAGGGCACAGGTGCTGTCAGCTCACGTGTATTGTACAGGGCACAGGTGCAGTCAGCTCACGTGTATTGTACAGGGCACAGGTGCTGTCAGCTCACGTGTAGAGGGCTGGTCAAGTTTCACGAGTTGCACTTTTATGTTTGTGTTATTATGTGGCTTAATATATGGTCAGGCAATCTCAGATTATGTTTGTGTTGTTATATGGCTAAGTGTATGGACAGGCAATCTCAGATTATGTTTGTGTTGTTATATGGCTAAGTGTATGGACAGGCAATCTCAGATTATGTTTGTGTTGTTATATGGCTAAGTGTATGGACAGGCAATCTCAGATTATGGTTGTGTTGTTATATGGCTAAGTGTATGGACAGGCAATCTCGGATTATGTTTGTGTTGTTATATGGCTAAGTGTATGGACAGGCAATCTCGGATTATGTTTGTGTTGTTATATGGCTAAGTGTAGGGACAGGCAATCTCGGATTATCTTTGTGTTGTTATATGGCTAAGTGTATGGACAGGCAATCTCGGATTATGTTTGTGTTGTTATATGGCTAAGTGTAGGGACAGGCAATCTCGGATTATGTTTGTGTTGTTATATGGCTAAGTGTATGGACAGGCAATCTTCGATTCTGTTAAGTCTGTGAGAACTGTTTTACATTGAGTGTCAACCAAAATGAAGTCACGGGGCGCCACTCTGTTTGGAATGCTGCAGACTATGTTAGGCTGGTAAATTGTAGGTCTTTTATAGTACGGTGAGACGCAGATGAAATAGTCATTCTATTTTAAGATGATGACATGTCTTCAATAGAAATACATGACAAACATACTAAAGCAACATGTTGACCCACGTATTACTGGTCAGTAAATGGACAGCCTGGTGTCGTTTTGGGCACACATTAGAATGATTTGGCCATGAGACAGAATAAGTTACGCTAAACATAAGCAGACCAGGGTAATGTTACGCTAAACATTAGCAGACCATGGTAATGTTACGCTAACATAAGCAGACCATGGTAATGTTACGCTAAACATAAACAGAACACGTTAATATATTGATTTGAACACTGTCACTGTGTTGACTGCATTTATCGAATAGAGATACTGTAAGCGAGACCTAATTCCAGGTCACTACACGGATGTGTGAGCAGGTGAGCTGGCCTCGCCGTGTGCTTCCCCCGTGGGTGGTGGGGGAGGGATGGGTGGGAACAGTTCGTGCTTACTACCCCGGCAACACATGACCCGACAATTTAACCGACAAGTCTAAGGCCAAAACCCCAACCCTGGGTGTGTTGTTTTTCTATCCGACCGTAGCACATATCTGGGTCAGTCATGTGTTCACCAATCAACCAACCGTGAAAGCGTGTGTGTTATCTACAGTTCATAAAAAAAAGTAATTAAAAGTCATCAATCGTGTCTCATTCCCATGACGTAAACAGTGTGTGACGATAGCCGATGTGTTGCTATCTGTGTCGGTCATTACATCCTTATCCGTGTGTGTAGCAGTGTAGCAACGACGGTTTGATGTTGTGTGTAACAAAATGTTTCCCGTCCCTGAGGCTGTTGAATAATTTCATATAAGAAAGAACTTTTTAAGTGCCAGGATATATACACACCTTCTAGAAACAATGAATCTGTCAAAGAGCAGTGGCAAAGACGTGTTGTATGATCGCGACACGGACAGACTCATTGTGTCCCTGTCGGACCTGGACAGTGAAGCGGTTCCGCTGGTCAGCGGTCAGTCGGAGAACGTATCTCTTAGGACGTAAGTCACCTGTTCACTTCGTGTCCAGCATTTGATCCTTTTTTACAGTAAAACAAAGTTCAGAACTACGGGTGGCACAATTAATAATTATACACATTTCACAATCTCCTGCACTTGTTTTCTGAGGCCAAAGACAGAAAATTCCATTTTGTTAGAAGTGGATTATCAGATGGAATTAAATTACAATATTTTCCGATTGATATTTATAGGTGAAGTTATTGATCTCATGTAAATAAATCTGTGGTGGGTAAAAATTCATCATAATTGTTAATATATTGAAGACCAGCTTGCGATAACGTTTACACATACCATCAATAATTTCAAATGAGACAGGTAAGAGGTACAAGTCACATAGGTAATATAAGAACAAGGTAGTATGCTGAACTTAAATAAAAGACAGGACAAAAGATGTAGACGTTTCGGGCTTAGAGTCTTCATTAGCAGACAAGACAAGAAGAACTGTCGGCTAATGCGAAGAGATATCACCATGACGTCATTTGCGTTTTTTGTCCCTGGTTCCGAAAGGGTCAAAACCCTGGTTCCGATAGGGTCAAAACCCTGGTTCCGTTAGGGTCAAAAGCCAGGTTAGGGATAAGTTTAGGGTTCAGGTTAGGTTTAGGGATAGATTTAGGGTTCAGGTTAGGTTTAGGGATAAATTTAGGACATGAGTTCGCGGGTCGCGGCAACCAAGATGACGGCCATGATAAAAAAAACACGTTGATATCTCTTCACATTTACCGAACTGTCAAGTAACAGAGATACGTTAACAAAAACAACTTTAGAGCTTAATAGGTGTATCCATCAAATATTTGTTTGTTTATCTTTTGTGGGACCGGTGTTGACACCGTGACAACCACACCGTGACAACCACACCGTGACAACCACACCGTGACAACCACACCGTGACAACCACACCGTGCTACATTTCATGTAACTGTCTAATCATGGATGTCTCCTCCCCCCCCCCACCTTCTCTCCCAGCAACAAGAAGACCTTCCTTGTCACGCTATGCATCCTCATCACCGAGATGTGCGAGAGGTTGACCTACTACAGCGTGTCGGCGGGTCTCATCCTCTTCTCAACCAGCCACCTTAACATAGGTCAATCGGACGCCACCACGATCAACCAGGTGTTTTCAGGTGAATGACGTGTGTCTTGAGTCGTGTGTCTTGAGTCGTGTGTCTTGAGTCGTGTGTCTTGAGTCGTGTGTGTCCTTCCACAAAACACGCGCATCCAATAGACGCCAGCTCCCCCAGTAGACGCCAGCTCCCCCAGTAGACGCCAGCTCAACCAGTAGACGCCAGCTCCACCAGTAGACGCCAGCTCCCCCAATAGACGCCAGCTACCCAGTAGACGCCAGCTCCCCAGTAGACGCCAGCTCCCCCAATAGACGCCAGCTCCCCCAATAGACGCCAGCTCCACCAGTAGACGTCAGCACCCCCAGTAGACGCCAGCTCCCCAGTAGACGCCAGCTCCCCCAGTAGACGCCAGCTCCCCCAATAGACGCCAGCACCCCCAGTAGACGCCAGCTTCCCCAATAGACGCCAGCTCCCCCAATAGACGCCAGCTCCCCCAGTAGACGCCAGCTCCCCCAGTAGACGCCAGCTTCCCCAGTAGACGCCAGCTCCCTCAATAGACGCCAGCTCCCCCAATAGACCCCAGCTCCCCCAGTAGACGCCAGCTCCCCCAATAGACGCCAGCTCCCCCAATAGACGCCAGCTCCGCCAATAGACGCCAGCTCCCCCAGTAGACGCCAGCTCCCCCAATAGACGCCAGCTCCCCCAGTAGACGCCAGCTCCTCAAACTGTCCTCGAACATGTTTTTTTCAGTGTTTTTTTCATCGGCGTTTATAATAATTCCATGGACGGGCTGAGATGTAACATAGTCTTTAATAGAAAGTCTTCTTAAACTATCGGACACCACAGCGTTTTTGAACATTTATCTTGCGGCACACTTTTTTTTACTAATACTCTACGACACACTATTGAGTCACATTCTACGACACACTTTTGGGTCACATTCTACGACACACTATTGAGTCACATTCTACGACACACTATTGAGTCACATTCTACGACACACTATTGAGTCACATTCTACGACACACTACTTACTGACATTCTATGACACACTACTTACTGACATTCTATGACACACTACTTACTGACATTCTATGACACACTACTTACTGACATTCTATGACACACTACTTACTGACATTCTATGACACACTACTTACTGACATTCTATGACACACTATTTACTGACATTCTATGACACACTACTTACTGACATTCTATGACACACTACTGACTGACATTCTATGACACACTACTTACTGACATTCTATGACAGACTACTTACTGACATTCTACGACACGTCATTCAACAATTGTAAATACCTACTGTTTCCACCTGGAGAGGCAGTGAAGCGACACAGTGCCAAAGAGAATATAGGACCATTACATTAGATGGCTTCCATAGTTTTAATTCAAATAGCCACGCACACAGACACACACACACTAACGCACACAAACGCACACACATTAACGAACACTCACACACAAAACTACACACTCTAACGCACACACGCACACACAGACACACACAAGCGTGTTTTAAAATTCTCTCGCGACACACGCATGAACCTTGGTAGCATATCATTGTGTCAAGACACATATTGTTTTTAACCATTTATTTGCTGCGTTGAATTGACGGAACGCACGGTTAAAAAAAACAAAACATTTTGTATCTATCCGTCCATTTCTGTGTCTTCAATTTTTTTTTTTATATTTATAATTTAGGGTCACTATTCACTATTTTAGGTTCACCATTCACTATTTAAGGCTTACTATTGACTATTTTAGGTTTAGGTTTGCTATTCACCATTTGGGGTTCAATTTTCACCATTTCAGGTTCGATATTCACTATTTTAGGTTCACTATTCACCTATTATTTCACCCTGATTACGGTGAAATGGTGAATGCGTCGAAGAAATAATATCAGTGAGAAATAATGCCTCACTACTTCCTCGGGATGATGTGCACGCATCCCAGCGCCCGGGGTTGTTATACATTCCTTTCACCCCTTTGCCAAAACACGCTCGAACTCATTAATATGCACTTTTACAAAGTGTTTTCTATTCCAACTGGACGACGTAGTCAGCCTTTTGTTTCCCTATTTTGTTATTTTTTAATAGTTTTTCATTTGTCAAAGACGCAACGTTAAAACACCCATTGCGTGAAGTCACTCATTGCGTGAAGTCACTCATTGCGTGAAGTCACTCATTGCGTGAAGTCACCCATTGCGTGAAGTCACCCATTGCGTGAAGTCACTCATTGCGTGAAGTCACTCATTGCGTGAAGTCACTCCGTACCTCGTTGTGGAGTTAAAATGTTAACTCCTGAAAAAATTGAGAACCGTTAAAGTCTACTCTAACGATTCTTTTTCTCCCCAAACTTTCAGGTTTTGTCTACTTAATCCCGATCATTGGAGGGTTTCTAGCCGACTCCTACCTGGGGAGATATAGAACAATTCTTATTGCATGTTGTATTTATATTACAGGTAAGTCACCATGTGGTTTTCTTTTCTTTCTTTTTTTTTCCAGGTCTAATGATAGATGACACCATTCTGTTGTGTCGCGATAAAAAGCTTATAATAATGATGTTACTTACTTCAAACATGTATTCGTACAACAAATGTGTACAGCATGACATCCCCCACATGTGTACAACCTGACGTCCCCACATGTGTACAGCCTGACATCCCCACAAGTGTACAGCCTGACATCCCCACATGTGTACAGCCTGACATCCCCACATGTGTACAGCCTGACATCCCCACATGTGTACAGCCTGACCTGACATCCCCACATGTGTACATCCTGACATCCCTTCATGTGTACAGCCTGACATCCCCCAAATGCGTACACACTGACATCCCCACATGTGTACAGCCTGACAACACCACATGTGTACAGCCTGACATCCCCCTCACGTGTACAGCCTGACATCCCCTCATGTATACAACCTGACATCCCATGTGTACAGCCTGACATCCCATGTGTACAGCCTGACGTTCTAACATCACATATTTTGTTTGTCATCTATGACGTCAAGGAATCAATTTTTTTAATGAAAAACAATTTTGGGGTGGGGAGATGGGGGGTGCACATCATAACTTCTTAATTAATTATATTGGGAACGAGTTAATTTTTTTCATTTTTGTTGGACACTGCCCATAAGTATTGTGTACCAGGGGCTTTAGTTTAACCATAGTTGAATGCATGTTATAAAATAGAGTATATCAGAGGTAACGTCCATTTGTCTTTTTTCATTTATGCCAACAATTTTTTTAATGTCCATATTTTTATTCGTCAATGTGCTACAGCTCAATGTGTTACAGCTCAATGTGTTACAGCTCAATGTGTTACAGCTCAATGTGTTATAGATCTATGTGTTATAGCTCAATGTGCTACAGCTCAATGTGCTACAGCTCAATGTGCTACAGTTCAATGTGCTACAGCTCAATGTGCTACAGTTCAATGTGCTACAGCTCAATGTGTTACAGCTCAATGTGTTACAGCTCAATGTGTTACAGCTCAATGTGTTATAGATCAATGTGCTACAGCTCAATGTGCTACAGCTCAATGTGCTACAGTTCAATGTGCTACAGCTCAATGTGCTACAGCTCAATGTGCTACAGCTCAATGTGCTACAGCTCAATGTGTTATAGATCAATGTACTACAGCTCAATGTGCTACAGCTCAATGTGCTACAGTTCAATGTGCTACAGCTCAATGTGCTACAGTTCAATGTGCTACAGCTCAATGTGCTACAGTTCAATGTGCTACAGCTCAATGTGTTATAGATCAATGTACTACAGCTCAATGTGCTACAGCTCAATGTGTTACAGTTCAATGTACTACAGCTCAATGTGTTACAGTTCAATGTGTTACAGATCAATGTGTTACAGCTCAATGTGCTACAGCTCAATGTGTTACAGTTCAATGTGTTACAGATCAATGTGTTACAGCTCAATGTGCTACAGCTCAATGCCTCATATGTCAATTTTTCTGGTTCATTTTTTTCCTTACGTCAATTCGTTTATGTCAATTCCTTTATGTCAATTCCTTTATGCCACTTCGTTTATGTCAATTCGTTTATGTCAATTCGTCTATGTCAATTCGTCTATGTCAATTCGTCTATGTCAATTCGTCTATGTCAATTCGTTTGTCAATTCGTTTATGTCAATTATCTTTAGGTCAGTCTCCCGTTCTGTGGTTCTCTTAACAAGCTTCCCATCTCAACCAACAGGTACAATTCTGTTACCAGCGGCAGCTATAGACTACAAGTCTTGGGGCCTAACAGAGATAAACACGGTCAGTCTTGCACAACGTCCTGTAATGTCTTCAATACCACGGGACACTAAATGATCTAAAATGCCTCACAGTTTCGCTAACTAAAATATGTTTACATTTACTTGAACGTTTGCTACGAAAGAAATTTACTGTACGAATCAATAAATAAATACCTACATACATATATATATATATATATATATATATATATATATATATATATATATATATATATATATATATATATATATATAACAGATATACATATATAAATAAAAACATACATAAATATATAAATAAAATAATAAATACATACATATATAAATATGAAGTCAGTGACTCTTCTTTTATTTATTGAAAAAGACACTGTTATTGTTCTCAAATGAATTTACAACGCTTATACCCTTGAATTAGAAGAAGACAAATTGCGATACTATCCCAATAAAAATCATTATAGAAGCCTAATAAGTAGCTCAAATACAATCCAAATAGGAATCAGCATACAATCCTAATATGTAAATCGGCATGTTCCTAACGGGTGAGAACATCTTTTAGGAACAAATAACCCCATATTGTCTCATCCTTTGTCGGTACAGAAAGGAAGGATAGCACTTTTTGCAACTGGACTTTTCCTGGTGGCCTTTGGTACCGGAGGGATCAAGGCGAATGTCGGCCCTTTCGGAGCTGAGCAGATTGAGACCATGGGGAAAGATGCGGTCCAGTCATTCTTTAACTGGTCAGTTGGGTATTCTTTGGCCGCACGTCACCATTTCTATACATGTCATGATTTGTATGTGCTCCCGATGTCGGGCTCTCGATATGGGCTCCCTATATGGGCTCCCGATGTTGGGCTCCCGATATGTGCCTCCGATATGGGCTCCTGATATGGGCCTCCAATATGGGCTCCCGATATGGGCTCCTGATATGCTCAGTTTGGTCAACACTTTCGTTAGACTTGGTTCACAAATTCTCAGAAGAAAAATAAAATAAATTTGTAACTGGGAAAGTCATTTTTATATTTCTTTAATAAAGTATAGATTATTGATAATCCAACTACTAACTTCCCATCCCCAACCAGCTGGGCCTGTTGCGGGGTCACCTCAAAGTCATGACCCACTCCAAAGCCAAGACCCACTCCAAAGTCAGAGCCCGCTCCAAAGTCAGAACCCGCTCCAAAGCCAGGACCCACTCCAAAGTCAGGACCCACTCCAAAGTCAGAACCCACTCCAAAGTCATAACCCGCTCCAAAGTCAGGACCTGCTCCAAAGTCATAACCCGCTCCAAAGTCAGGACCCGCTCCAAAGTCAGGACCCACTCCAAAGTCAGAACCCACTCCAAAGTCAGGACCCACTCCAAAGCAAGGACCCACTCCAAAGTCAGGACCCACTCCAAAGCCAGGACCCACTCCAAAGTCAGAACCCACTCCAAAGTCAGAACCCACTCCAAAGCCAGGACCCCAAAATAATCGCTTTCATGTCCAAGTAAAAACCCGTTTCCTCCTATTACAGTGATCTGTACTTAAAATGTCATCTCTGTCATCTGTATGACACAGTGTCAACAGTGTTACACACTGTCACCCCACTGTCATCTGTATCACACACTGTCATCAGTGTTGCCCACTGTCACCAAATCTACAAAGCAAGCAAAAAAATTATTAGCTTGTGTTATAGGGAGGTTTGCCAGCACCCTGCGTATAAGGGAGGGTGGCCAGCACCCCACTCATTAGGGATATTGGCCAGCACCCCACTCATTAGGGAGGTTGGCCATCACCCCACTTATTAGGGAGATTGGCCATCACCCCACTTATTAGGGAGATTGGCCAGCACCCCACTTTTTAGGGAGATTGGCCAGCACCCCACTTTTTAGGGAGGGTAGTCAGCACCTCAGGTATAAAGGAGGGTGGACAGCACCCCACTAATTAGGGAGGTTGGCCAGCACCCCACATTTTAGGGAGGGTGGTCAGCACCTCAGGTATAAGGGAGGGTGGACAGCACTCCACTTTTTAGGGAGGGTGGTTAGCACCTCAGGTATAAGGGAGGGTGGACAGTACCCCACTTATTAGGGAGATTGGCCAGCACCCCACTTATTGGGTAGGTTGGCCAGCACCCCTTGGTAAATTGTATCTGCTGGTCTTTCTAAGTGAACATTTGAATTTGAAGCTGTCCATCGATTCTGCTGCACGCAACATCACTGCTAGATCACTTGTCCACACGACAACTCTGCATCAGTAATGAGTTTTCTTATCTGCAGCTCTCCCTTGTGTAAGGCGTAATGTCGAGGACAGCGCTTACGACCATGTTTTATATTTTAAACAGAAATCTTTCGATTTGCTGTAATGGATGTGATAACATTTCGTTGTGACCGTTTCCGTTTTTTTTTCTCCCCTTAGACGTTATTTGTCTCCCTGAAAGAGGTTATTTGTTTACATAAAGCCGGAAACGCAATGTAAATAGCTCCGTCGCTACGTGGAATGGCTTACGGCAGTGGTTCTCAGCCTTCCTAATGCCGCGACCCTTTAATACAGTTCCTCATGTTGTGGCGACCCCCAACCACAAAATTAATTTCGTTTCTACTTCATAACTGTAGAGTATATGTTTTCCAATGGTCTTAGGCGACCCCTGGAAAAGGTTCATTCGACCCCCAAAGGGGTCGCGACCCACAGGTTGAGAACTGCTGGCTTACGGAAAATGGAATTTGAAGTAACCTCATTGTTTAGTTTCCCCCCCCCCCCCAACCAAACACAACGGTCCGCTGGGGGATAAATGGCCTGATCTAATCTGTCTCCCCCCTCCCCCGCTCACTGTCTAGGTTCTACTGGGTCGTCAACGTGGGTGCTCTCATCGCCTACGCTGGCGTGGCCTATATTCAGCAAGAGATCAGCTTTGCGTGGGGTTTCTTCGTCCCCCTGGCCAGCATGGTGACGGCTCTCTGCATCTTTGTGGCGGTCAACCCCATGTACTTGAGGACGCAGCCGAAAGGTAAATATGATCGATCAGAATGTTCAGTAATACTTTTGAGGGTCAGGTGCGTCATTTGGGGTAAGCCGGGGGGTGGAGGGGGAGATTAGGGGGACATTTGCCGCCCCCACCCGCCCTGAATTCGCTGGATTTTCTTTCACTAGGTGTCAGTATCTGGCACAGCAAAAATCAAACGTAGTAGGGGATAAATAAAAAAAAAAATAAAGTATTTGATCATTTAAAAATCAACGCTAGAAGACATCAATCATAATCTGGCCATTCTTATTTACATTGCTGTGTACTGTGACGTCATCAGTAGACGTGTACTTTGACGTCATCGGTAGGATAGGCACTATGACGTCATCGGTATGCTATTGTACTGTGACGTTATCAGTAGACTATGTACTGTGGCGCCTCCAGTAAAAAAACAACTCAACAGGCCGGCCAATAATCCGTGATTATCTATTCACCTGAGATTGTCTATACACCTGAGATTATCTATACACCTGAGATTATCTATTCACCTGAGATTATCTATACACCTGAGATTATCTATACACCTGAGATTACCTATTCACCTGAGATTACCTATACACCTGAGATTACCTATACACCTGAGATTACCTATACACCTGAGATTACCTATACACCTGAGATTACCTATACACCTGAGATTATCTATACACCTGATCTATCTTGTTCTAGGTAGCGTGCTGAGTACAGCATGGAGGATATGCGTGGAGGGATCTGGAAAGGTAAACACAAGAAATGTTAAAAAGGTCGTTGATGCTGTTGTTCGTCTTCGTTGCTGTTTTATCACTCTTATGTACTTGCTGTATCTGAAAGTATGAAATAAAGTGTACTTGCACAAACGTGTCTGCGTCTTGTTAGAATAGTGTGTCCATGAGCGCTGCGGCTACCTTGTGTTGAAACATTCAGATTTTGGTGTTCATTTCATTTCATAACGGGGCTTGTCTTAATCGGTCGTCTCAGGTTATTCACTAATCAACATGCATAATTCTCTATTCAACAATGTCCGTCACTAACGCTATAGTTCAATAGCGCGCAAAATAAAATTCCCGTAAACTGCGCTAAATGAGATTCTTAAAAAAAACGCAAGTGCTTATAGTGCGTGATTTAATTTTTATATTAAAAAAATATATATGTTTTGTAACGGAAATATTAGGTGTGATAAGTTTTATATTTAAAAATACTTGGGTTAGAATATTAATATAGTTCAGGGGCGGCGGAGTACCGGGCCGGGGGGGGGGGAGCATTAATTTGGAATCTTTTAAAGTGCGTTACTTGAATTCAAGTGACTAGTAAATGGGAAGTTCACGCATTGAGGTCGCCATTTTTTTTACGGGGATACAGCTAGCTTATAAAATATGTTGTTTTTTTCTTCTGCGTGTGCCTCAGGACGACTCCGGGAAGAACTCCAAAGATCCCAAGAAGAAGATCCTGTCCGCCGCCAAGAAGAGTCACGGCGGCAACTTCGAGGATCACGTAGTGGACGGCGTGGTCAGTGTGATCAAGGTCATACCGTTCTGTTTCCTGGTCATCATGTACTGGGCCATCTACTCCCAGGTGAGTGGACATCCAATGAATCATTATTTTAACATCCATTCCACTGGTGTATGATTAAGTGGAAAAATAGTCCATGCTCTTGTTTGTTTAAATATTTTCTAAAAACTATTTTTTTAGGTAAAAGTATATTTTTAAAAACTGTTTTTTTTAGGTCAAAGTATATTTTTAAAAACTATTTTGAGGCGAAAGTATATTTTTAAAACTATTTTTTAGGTAAAGGTATATTTCAAAAAAAAAAAAAAATGTAGGTAAAATTATATTTGTTAAGACTATTTTTGAAGTAAAAGTATATTTTTTAAAAATTATATTTGTTAAGACTATTTTTGAAGTAAAAGTATATTTTTTAAAGCTATTAGGTTTCTTATTGAGTGCATTTATCAGCCAAAGCTCTTGGCATGAGTGGAAGCAATTAAACTCCAGAATACTCAGAACAAGTTTCCCAATCATGCAATGTAAACTTGAGATCGATTAAAAACTGATTTTGTTTAAAAAATTATTTCAACAAATCAAAGTTGATCTTAATTTTTTTAAATTGGATTTCTGCATAAGGAATATCGGCAGTTAAAAATGTGTGATGTTATAAATTCCACCTGTGTGTCCACTCTGTTCCTCAGATGTCCAACACCTTCTTCGCCCAGTCCGAGAGAATGGACGTCCGTTTAGGCGGTGGGGTCAACATTCCGGCCGCCGCGCTCAACGCTTTCAACACCATCGCCATCATCTTGTTGATCCCTGTTGTCGACAGAGTTATCTACCCTTGTTTCGAAAAAATCGGCAAAAAATTGACCTATCTGAAGAGAATAGGTAATCGGATTGTCTTTCCCCCCTCGTGGCCGGTCAGCTTTAAATGTTGTAATAGGGTGAAGGGAAGGTGACCCCTTTGAAAATGATTGGTCGAAGGAGAGTGCTTCTTAAAGCTGGTGTTGAAGTCAATGGTGGACAGTTGGAACACAAACTATAGTATCATTAATTTTAACCTTAGGTTGGAATTAAAACGATTTATGAATTAATTTTTTAAAAAAAATAAATAAATGTATATTTCCCATTATTATTCTTCATTATCAAAAGGGTTCCCGTTTTACCTGGACGCAAATTGTGTGTGTGTGTAACATTTATTTATTTATATTTATTTGTTTTATGTTTATTAATAAACTAAAGATAACTGAATTGAATGTGTTTCAAACAGTCTCAGTGAGTCTCATTCAATAAACAAACCAAACAATTATTGTGAAACGACCTGGTCAAAACAAATACCTAGCTACACGTTGATTAACAACTGGAACTGCCCTACCCCAGTAGTCTAGCGTAGCTACACGTTGATTAACAAATGGAACTGCCCTACCCCAGTAGTCTAGCGTAGCTACACGTTGATTAACAAATGGAACTGCCCTACCCCAGTAGTCTAGCGTAGCTACACGTTGATTAACAAATGGAACTGCCCTACCCCAGTAGTCTAGCGTAGCTACACGTTGATTAACAAATGGAACTGCCCTACCCCAGTAGTCTAGCGTAGCTACACGTTGATTAACAAATGGAACTGCCCTACCCCAGTAGTCTAGCGTAGCTACACGTTGATTAACAAATGGAACTGCCCTACCCCAGTAGTCTAGCGTAGCTACACGTTGATTAACAAATGGAACTGCCCTACCTCAGTAGTCTAGCGTAGCTACACGTTGATTAACAAATGGAACTGCCCTACCTCAGTAGTCTAGCGTAGCTACACGTTGATTAACAAATGGAACTGCCCTACCCCAGTAGTCTAGCGTAGCTACACGTTGATTAACAAATGGAACTGCCCTACCTCAGTAGTCTAGCGTAGCTACACGTTGATTAACAAATGGAACTGCCCTACCCCAGTAGTCTAGCGTAGCTACACGTTGATTAACAAATGGAACTGCCCTACCTCAGTAGTCTAGCGTAGCTACACGTTGATTAACAAATGGAACTGCCCTACCCCAGTAGTCTAGCGTAGCTACACGTTGATTAACAAATGGAACTGCCCTACCTCAGTAGTCTAGCGTAGCTACACGTTGATTAACAAATGGAACTGCCCTACCCCAGTAGTCTAGCGTAGCTACACGTTGATTAACAAATGGAACTGCCCTACCCCAGTAGTCTAGCGTAGCTACACGTTGATTAACAAATGGAAATGCCCTACCCCAGTAGTCTAGCGTAGCTACACGTTGATTAACAAATGGAACTGCCCTACCCCAGTAGTCTAGCGTAGCTACACGTTGATTAACAAATGGAACTGCCCTACCCCAGTAGTCTAGCGTAGCTACACGTTGATTAACAAATGGAACTGCCCTACCCCAGTAGTCTAGCGTAGCTACACGTTGATTAACAAATGGAACTGCCCTACCCCAGTAGTCTAGCGTAGCTACACGTTGATTAACAAATGGAAATGCCCTACCCCAGTAGTCTAGCGTAGCTACACGTTGATTAACAAATGGAACTGCCCTACCCCAGTAGTCTAGCGTAGCTACACGTTGATTAACAAATGGAAATGCCCTACCCCAGTAGTCTAGCGTAGCTACACGTTGATTAACAAATGGAACTGCCCTACCTCAGTAGTCTAGCGTAGCTACACGTTGATTAACAAATGGAACTGCCCTACCCCAGTAGTCTAGCGTAGCTACACGTTGATTAACAAATGGAACTGCCCTACCTCAGTAGTCTAGCCTAGCTACACGTTGATTAACAAATGGAACTGCCCTACCCCAGTAGTCTAGCGTAGCTACACGTTGATTAACAACTGGAACTGCCCTACCCCAGTAGTCTAGCGTAGCTACACGTTGATTAACAAATGGAACTGCCCTACCTCAGTAGTCTAGCGTAGCTACACGTTGATTAACAAATGGAACTGCCCTACCTCAGTAGTCTAGCGTAGCTACACGTTGATTAACAAATGGAACTGCCCTACCCCAGTAGTCTAGCGTAGCTACACGTTGATTAACAAATGGAACTGCCCTACCCCAGTAGTCTAGCGTAGCTACACGTTGATTAACAAATGGAACTGCCCTACCCCAGTAGTCTAGCGTAGCTACACGTTGATTAACAAATGGAACTGCCCTACCTCAGTAGTCTAGCCTAGCTACACGTTGATTAACAAATGGAACTGCCCTACCCCAGTAGTCTAGCGTAGCTACACGTTGATTAACAACTGGAACTGCCCTACCCCACTAGTCTAGCGTAGCTACACGTTGATTAACAAATGGAACTGCCCTACCTCAGTAGTCTAGCCTAGCTACACGTTGATTAACAAATGGAACTGCCCTACCCCAGTAGTCTAGCGTAGCTACACGTTGATTAACAACTGGAACTGCCCTACCCCAGTAGTCTAGCGTAGCTACACGTTGATTAACAAATGGAACTGCCCTACCTCAGTAGTCTAGCGTAGCTACACGTTGATTAACAAATGGAACTGCCCTACCCCAGTAGTCTAGCGTAGCTACACGTTGATTAACAAATGGAACTGCCCTACCCCAGTAGTCTAGCGTAGCTACACGTTGATTAACAAATGGAACTGCCCTACCTCAGTAGTCTAGCGTAGCTACACGTTGATTAACAAATGGAACTGCCCTACCCCAGTAGTCTAGCGTAGCTACACGTTGATTAACAAATGGAACTGCCCTACCCCAGTAGTCTAGCGTAGCTACACGTTGATTAACAAATGGAACTGCCCTACCCCAGTAGTCTAGCGTAGCTACACGTTGATTAACAAATGGAACTACCCTACCCCAGTAGTCTAGCGCTGACGTCAAATCTAATACTTGCTGTAGGCAACAACAAAAAAAACAACACACTTTAATTAAGCTCAGATCTAAATCCCATTCATGTGTATGCTGGATCTCGCTTTGCAATCCATACCAGTATGTGTATGCTGGATCTCGCTTTGCAATCCATACCAGTATGTGTATGCTGGATCTCGCTTTGCAATCCATACCAGTATGTGTATTTTATGGCTATGGCTTTTTTGTGTGTGTGTACAGTTTTAAGATTTAGTTAATTAACTTTATGATTCGCCCTCACACTCACACACACACACACACTTCACACAGAAACTCAACCCTCTCTACAAGCTACGCCTAGTAATATCCAACTATGCGGCTGCTTTTCTCTTCATAATTAAGTTATTGATTGACTCCTTTGGAAAGATTTTATATCTCTTTTTTTTTAATATTAGATCGTTTTTTTCCTTGATGTTCTCCATGAACTAACACATTCCAACCAACAAACTGCAAACAACGAATCCCATCATTCCAACCAACGAATCCCATTATTCCAAACAACAAATCCCATCATTCCAAACAACAAATCCCATCATTCCAAACAACAAATCCCATCATTCCAACCAACAAATCCCATGATTCCAACCAACAAATCCCATGATTCCAACCAACAAATCCCATCATTCCAAACAACAAATCCCATCATTCAAACCAACAAATCCCATCATTCCAACCAACAAATCCCATCATTCCAACCAACGAAACCCATCATTCCAAACACCAAACTGCAACCAAAGAATCCCATCAATCCAGTCAACAAATCCCATCATTCCAAACAACAAAGCCCATCATTCCAAACAACAAACTCCAATCAACGAATGACAACATTTCAAAAAACGAATCCCATCCTTCCAACCAACGAATCCCATCCTTCCAACCAACAAATCCCATCATTCCAAACAACAAATCCCATCATTCCAAACAAACAAATCCCATCATTCCAAACAATGAATCCCATCATTCATATCAACGAATCCCATCTTTCCTATCAACGAATCCCATCATTCCATCCAACAAACTCCAACCAAATAGTCCCATCATTACACTTACATATCTTATCGGCTCTCAATAGCATTCATCGGTTCATCTTACATTCCTTACATAGCTTATATTAAAATGAACATTTACATTCCTTATATACCATATTAAAATGAACATTTAAACTCCTTATATACCATATTAAAATGAACGTTCACATCCCAATGGTCTCAGGTATCGGCATGGTGCTGGCATCCATCGCCATGGTCAACGCTGGAATCGTGGAGATCTACAGGAAGGAATACATGAAGGAGGACAACGGCACCCATGTCCAGGAGCTGGCCGGCGAGTCCTTCAATGCGTCCAGCATGTCCGTCTTCTTGCAGATCCCACAATTCACTCTGATCGGCGCCAGTGAGATCTTCACCAGCGTCACAAGTAAGCCGTAAGCCGCAAGAAAAAATGCAGGTTTAAGCAACAGCCCTTCTAAAAATAGAACAGTCTAAAGCAGTGATTCTCAAAGTGATCTATATCGACCCCAGGGGTCGACGACAACTTGCAAAGGGTCAATGTCATCGGGGAAAAAATTGGGGGTCAATGAAATGAAAATAGGGGTCAACGATTGTGGATCTCATGTAAGATGCAGTGGCTTCTATTTTGGCATTCAATGAATGGAATAATCCATATTCAAAGAAAGTACCTATTTACTTACATAATATTACCTTATAATATAAAGACATGTATCTTCCTACATAAATTATAAAAGTACCTATGAAGTAAAATTTAAAAAAAAAACATAAATGTTAATGAAACGTGATGAAGAATCATATTAAAATTTAAGTTTTTAGGTTTATTTTCTGATATATGAAAATAAATTCAAATCTTTCAAAGTGAGTGGCAGTAATCTGGCTTGCAAAAATACATTTGAAGTTAATGAATTTGCAAAAAATCAATATCAGGTAAGCAGGGGGGGTCTACCCAAACCCGATATACATGTCAAGTGGTCTACGAGACATAAAAAAAAGGTTTGGGGACCTCTGGTCTAACGTTTAATGACGGTGTTTAAATAGTAACGTGTCTCTAACATTTTGAGAGCCCCCATTTTTTTTATTGTGGGGGGGGGGGGGGGAACTGGTGTTTCAATTGGAAATGTTTAGCTTCACATTTTAGAACTTGGCTTTTTTTTCATAGAAAGATGACGTTGTCAGTGGAAAGGTTTGCTGAATGGAAAATACTGACGTACGGCCATAATTGGTTGGAGACTGCTTGAGCTACGCAGAACAAAAAATATTATTTAAAACATTGGTGGAAAAATAAATAAAGGGATTTTGTAGGAAATAGTGGAACAAGCGTTATTGCCGGGAGTTGGGATTTCCAAAATCAAGATTACAGGAAGTAAAAGAATGTATAACATTATTTGGGGACACTTAAGTTGTTTTGAAAACTACTTTCCATTTCTTTTTGTTTCTTCATTTGTCCTGTCTGTTGTGGAACGAATCAGGATATTTGATCGAAAGAAATTTCGTCCACGGTAAATTGATCGACGGAAATTTGATTAAACGGAAATTTGGTCGAATATTTTTTTTTAGTTTACACTTTAAAATTTTGTGTCAAATTTCTTTTTGAACACATTATTTTGTTTTACTGTATAGTATAGTGCGTTCAAAAAGAAATTTGACGAAAATTTTAACGTGTGAACTGAAAAAAAGATTCGACCAAATTTCCGTTCGATCAAATTTCCGTCGATCAATTTTCTGTCGACGAAATTTCTTTCGATCAAATTTCAGGTAACCGTTATGGAAGACTCTTAGGCGAAACGTTCTTCTTGTATCGTCATCTCTGTATATTTCAAGCTTCCACATATCTTGTTCAACTATTTCCTTAAAAATATTAAGGCTGAAAAATTATGGATTTTCACGATGTTAATTAAAACATATACTTCGTTCGATCATATCCACAATTTACACCTATTTTGGCACTTTCCTTTAAGACCTGTAAACTTATTATTTGGCGTAATTTGGTAAAGATAAAACTAAAGAGAGAACAAACGACGAAAGCCTGGATTACAAAACGTTGTGCGGTGACAGAAGAAGTGTATTGTAAAACAAAATACATCTAACATGAATTATCTTCAGAAACTCCTCGCCTTACTCCATGCAATTCTGTAATTTATTCTTTACCCAAGAACCTGTTACCAACCAACTGCTATTCTTAAATTTATTGTACACATCCCTCCCTTCAGCTCTAGAGTTCGCCTATAACCAAGCCCCCGTGGCCATGCAGGGACTTGTCACTGGACTTTTTCTGGCGGCTTCCGGCATTGGGAACTGGGTCTCCACGGCCATCTTGGCCATCGTCAAGGCGGCGACAGAAGGAGGTTAGCACTAAGAGTTTCTCCAGATTGTATTACTTTGTAGTGGCTTTAAGTACTTGATTGCTTTCTGATGTCTTGAAGTGGTTCTCAAGATGTGAAAAAAATGTAGTACCGTATTTAGATATGGATAGATGTGTTTAGTTTGGTTCTCTGGGTGGTCCTCAAGTGGTCTCAAGTGGTCTTCTTACTGGCGTAATGGCTTTAAAATTAAATCTCACTTACTCGTAATTTTTGTGTGAACTCTTCCGAGTTATAACCGGTGCACACAAAAAAGTATGATTACCTATTGTTGTCTATGTAAATTTTATACTTAGTTCATTTTCATTGGGTTCATCATTTAATGACGGAAATCTATCGGTGGAACAATTGAGCATTCAGATGGGGCCAATCTCATGACATGGCTGAAATATATTAATAAAACATCGGGATATTCCGTTGGGCCAATCTCTCAACAGCTGTTCGGTACCTCTACCTCGATGATAGTCAGCTTAGTGGGTCTTAACTTAGACTAAAAATTGTTTACAACTTTATTATACGAAATAATTTACAACAAATTTGATATATATATATATATATATATATATATATATATATATATATATATGTTGTTTTCAGCCATGTTTTAGGAAAAACTGGTCTAAAAATAGTAACATTACGTAATGCGAACTGACAATTTCCAGTCTCAGAAACGTCAAAACCTATTATACATTTCTTAAGCCCAAATTTAAGCAATCTCATGTTTCCTTATTCGCACACCGCGGTGCGAATTTGAACGTTGTGTCAGCTGAATGCCTTCAGTTAGCAACAAGCCGCGTCAATATGTAAAGGTTCAACTGTTTTTTCCCGTCCACAGATCCGTGGTGGGGCGACGAGATCAACGAGACCAAGATGGAGTACCTGATGTTTCTGTTCGCCGGCCTCATGATGCTCAACTTCTTCGTCTTCTGCGTGGTGTCCCACTACTACACCTACCAGGACCCTTCGACTTTTGAAAAGGCAGAGGTCGCCGTGACCCACGATGAGACGATCAAATCGGATCCGTTCGCACCGGGATACAACTCGTTCGACCTGAAAAATCCGACCGAGGAACCGGACAGATACCAAAATGGAACCACCGAGAAATTACCCGACGGGACGACGCCCTTGTAAATAAAGAGACGGGAACGCCCATGCTTATATCTGATAGTCGTAATGTTGTGGACTGAATCTAGTACGATGGATAGAATGTGTTTTGACTGGAGGACTTTAATGGGATTGGAAGAATGGGATTGTAAGATTGAAAGATTGTATTTTGATTGAAATGATAATATGATGTGAATGGCGAGTTATGATGTAATAGGGAGAATTTGCTGTGGAAAGAAGAATTTAATCGGATTGTAAGATTTGAATTTTATTGAAATAATATGATGTAATTAGCAATATTTGATGTAATAGGAAGAATGTGATGTGAAAAGAAGAATGTAATGGGATTGTAAGATTTGAATTTTATTGAAACAACATGATGTAATTAGCAATATTTGATGAAATAGGAAGAATGTGATGTGAAAAGGAAGAATTGACCGTGATCGCCGTAACGTATTTTGTTTGTACTGCGCGGAAGGAATAGTGCAGTGCTTGGACAACTAGACAAGTGAATCTATAACGTGTGATTCTGTCTCAATGTTTCATCATGATAAGTTTTCCCGAGTTATTCCCGGTGACATTATGGTTTTTAATGGTAGTACGTGACGAGCACGTGACGTGACGTCTGAGAAATTCAGCGCCTGGTTGACAAAGAAAATTAACATCAATGACGATGTCATGATTCAGACCTTGAGGTGACATGTGTTGTAGGAAATTAAAATTAGGCCATTTTTTTTAAATAAGCGAAACTTAAGCAACAATGTTGGTTCGCATTGCTCGCTCTTCATTTCTTTATAAGTGCGAACCTGATTGCAGTCTCTCCCCCTCGTGGCCTTTCTTTATTATTGTACACGACACATATTTTAATTTGCGGCATTTTCCCGTCTGATATTTCATGCAACCTTCACAGTGGCGTAGCGAGCTTAACTCGCGCCCGGGGCACAATACCTTTTTAGCCCCCCCCCCCACCCTATTCGAAAACCATACAATATTATATGTAAAATATACCGTTTGGCGTTCCTTTGTGAGTAGCGCCCGGGGCATGATTTGCCCCCCCCCCTCGCTACGCCACTGAACCTTTATGTTTTCTGACTCTTTTTTATGTTTCGGCATTAATTATAGGACTTTAAAAGTTTTAAGCTCTGATCCAATTATATACAAATATTAATTACTTTCACGACGGCATTACATTATTTTTTAAAACATCTTTTCTCAAAATGCGTGGAAATACTGTAACACTTTCAAGTAGGTTATTTCTAGTAATTATAAGTCTTTCACAAAACAAACCATCCATGCTTTGGTGTTTATGGAAGGTTTCACCAAATAGATCATCCGTACTATAGGTGTTAATGAAAATTTTCACCAAATAGATCATCCATACTATAGGTGTTAATGAAAGGTTTCACCAAATAGATCATCCCTACTATAGGTTTTAATGAAAGGCTAATGAAAGATTTTTTTTTTAAATTTGTATCCAAACATCCAGAATGACTTAGACAATCCATGTCACTGGATGCCGTTGTAGGTAGGGGATCATTTATCTTTGACAAAGCATTTAGAATAAAAATTCTGTCATCTTGGAACTAAAAATTAGAAAACTATTGGATAGTTAATAATTAAGATGACGTAAGAGGCCCATAAATCTATTTTTTTAAAAAGGGCATGTCATTCGTTCGGCCAAAGTGGGAAATTTCCATGACGTTATGAACGGCTTTAATCACGATGGTTAAATAAGTAAAAAAAAAGAAATCTTGAACATAATTGAACGACTTATAATAAATGTACATGAGTAATTATAGTATGCGTGAATTATAAACAAATACCCTATACTATATACATGACATATGTATACCTGAGTTACTATACATAACTTCCCCCCACACAAAATTGTGTATATAATTAATTTAATGTTTGAGACTTAATTGCGAAAAAGAAAAAAAATTACTTGTGTAAATATTTATACGCGATTCACGTTTGACTAACACTTAAACGGAAACAGGGTCCAAGCATATCACAGCTATAGCTGATCTGTCTATTTAAAACTGAAAAAAAAGATTATGTGTGTTTTTACAATCGACTCACCCTACTTAACAGCGGGCTCGTCTACGTCACCACTGGTCACTGTCTTGCATGACGCTTCGGCTCTGGTCATTCGAGTCATGGGCAGTTCTTGACCCTGGCAATCATCAGGATGCTGCACACATAATTCATTTCTGACGGCACGTGACTGCAACAGTATAGCATCTCGCCACTAACCTCACCACAACTCCTCCTCCTTCTATATATTGAGGGACCACGAACAATGCATTGATCATTCTGGCTCCTATGTATGTAGAAGGGTGTTTGCAATATTTCTGTGCCTGGCATTGACGAGGGTATTTCACTGGTTGCAATGGCTACCCAGAGAGAAGGTATCGGGAACTTTGGGTTGGAAGGCCTGAGGCAATAGACACAAACGTGCCAAGTGTTGTCGCCTCAACTGTTCCTTTGGAAGCTTGTTCCAGTCTCTATTTTTTATCCCATGTCCGTCAGTGTTAACTTTGCTTGCTAAATAAACATTGGCCGATGGCAAGACTTCATCGAGACTACTGGAAAAAAACCAGGATGCAGTAGTTGACCATATGTCGCATTAGAGATGGAATCGGTGGGCCGTCGAGCGCGAGCTCTTAATGCCCCCCCCCCCGGCGCCCCCCACAGAGTCCAGCGTACTGAAGGATTTAACCCGCCGCCAGACCGTGCGGAAGGGCACCGGGAACCTCCCTCTTGACCTACGGAGGCCCGGTCGACCAAGGACGCTGCATTTAAAGCGTCCGTTGTCCACTCTCTGTGGGTCTGGACGGCTTTTGCTTCCACTCCGGTGGTTTGGTGTTGCGTTACCAACCCCCACCGCCCAGGGAGTCTTTCGGTCGGGACGTTGGTAGTGGCGGGACGAAAACGGTTGCCTAGGAGCGGCTTTCTCACGGCAGTAGTTGACCAGAAGAGTCTATATATATATATACAAATGACACATTAATGTCAAACATTCCATGACACATATTTCTTGAAATCGATTCCAAGATCGTATAGCAACAAAAAAAAACGTGCGTCTACGAATACAACTGCCAGACCACTAGACCAGCTTAGGTCAATGGTCGGCAACCCGCGGCTCTCAAGCCGTATTCTTTGACGTAGCAGGTGCGGCATTTTAACCACACACAAAAATTGTTGCTAAAAAAAATAATTTTTTTTTGCTAATCTGTACGACATGTAGCTCTTAAAATATATACTTATCGGTTATAGTTAATAAAAATATTTCGTCTAATTAAAAGAAAAAAAATTTGTCGACCCCTGGCTGAGGTCTTGAGAGACTTTTTTCATTTGTTAACTACCGGTGTTATCTTTAATTGCATAATGAAGTGTATGTTAATTCAGAAATATACATTACACATTTGAGTATCGTTCATAGCATTCTATCGCATATGTATATTCTGTTTTGCATGTTCTTGAATACAATGCAACATATATACCTTTTTTATGTATAAACAGACACATTATTTTTTTGTCTTTTAGGCATTCGAACAGCTGTGTCTCTAAAGCTGTGTCTCTAAAGCTGTGTCTCTAAAGCTGTTGTTTTCTTTTGTTTCATTATGTTGCATTTTCATGATTGTTTTGTTGATGCCAGACGTATCATTCCAACTCATGTCTCAATACAAACATGTTGCTGATCTTTTATATTGATTTTATCTTTCATCGTTCGCGTGACGTAGCAATCTGTCAAAAAACACGCACTGGGCCGTCGCCGCTAAGCACAATTTCACGTCACAAGCACACTTTACGATGTCACAAGCGCACTTCACGATGTCACATGCACACTTCGCGATGTCACATGCACACTTCGCGATGTCACAAGCGCACTTCACGATGTCACAAGCGCACTTCACGATGTCACATGCACACTTCGCGATGTCACATGCACACTTCACGATGTCACAAGCGCACTTCACGATGTCTCAATCACACATCACGATGGCACATGCACACTTCGCGATGTCACAAGCGCACTTCACGATGTCACATGCACACTTCGCGATGTCACATGCACACTTCACGATGTCACAATCACACATCACGATGTCACAATCACACATCACGGTGTCACCAGCACGCTCCACTCCAGGCTGTCACAACACACAGGTGATATCGTCCCCTATAATCGTTCACGACCTCAGATATATCGATACCATTTGAAAACTTCATTGGTGTGTCAACTCTTTTGTAAGGATATTGTTGTCCGTTGTTTTAAAGTTATGATTGCCATAATCAAAAAGTTTTATCTCATTAAACTGCTGCATTGTTGGTTTTTTTGGTGTTTTCTTTTTTTTTTTTTTTTTTTTTTTTTTTTTTCTTTTTCTTGCTTGTTAGTAAGCATTCACATGTGTATCACTTACCACAAACTGAAGTACGCAGTACATTCACTCACAACCAAAAAAAAACGTACACATTACATTTCACTAACATTGACTGGTACCAAAACGCGTGCCACAAAAACACAACACAATTAAACAACCATTAAATCCAAAAGTTTTTCTTATAAACCCCTTTATAAAATGTAACGCTCAGCAACGGGGGAGAAAATTTGACAAAACATGCATACAAGTTACGCACTTATAAGAAACTCAAATAGTGCCCCCCCCCCCCCCCCCCAAACCCCTTCAAGGCATGAAACTGCACAATTTTTCACGCGCCTGAACTAATATTTTTCTTTTTAAGAATCTCATTTAGCGCTGTTATCATGAAAATTTTATTTTATCTTATCTTCCCCCTGAAAAAACAGGAAAAAAAAGCAGATTTTTGGGGTGTTGAGTTTAAGGGATGGGGGCTGCAAATATAAAAGAATATGTAGTCATCGGCAACGCTTCTATGTGCCAAGTTTCAGCTCAATAGGTTGACGGGTAGTGGGTCAATTAGCCATGCGAAGATTGTGTCAGCCGGCCACCCGAGAAAGAAAAAACGGGACGTTAATATAAAGGACTTAAATAGATGCTACAGTAAACTACTTATCATATAATTTTTTATAATATAACAACCCATACAATTTCCGAGAAGACTTCTCAGGTCTGATAATCTTACATTGTGTTTGGTGTTTCTTTCATTCATTCGGACGGACTGAGCCAGACACTGCTGCCTGTCTCACTCAAAAAACTTGTATCTGGTTCAGATTAAGACGTGGAATAGAACCCCAAAAATAACCATCTCAAGCCGCCTCGTGCCGTCACTTATTCCCCTCACCTGGATTGCCGAGATACAACGGAGCTATTTTTAGATCTAACCTTGGGGTCATAGGCGGAGCCTGCCCTCAGACGAGATCGTGGTAAGTTTCCATTCACGGCGTTTATTTTTTAATAATAACTAACAATATCACGTTACAATCACGAAACTAGATCTTAGCATGTGAATAATAAATTATGAATGGTGTTAAATACACCACGTATGATACTTACAAAAGAAATGTTGCTTTGCATTTAAATATTTTTAATATCCATTCGGCTTTTTTTTTTTTTTTTTTTTTTTTTTAAACATCGTTATAAATGCGCCCCGGAATTCAACATAATTTCCCTATTATGCACGTGCCAACCCTAAGATGGAGGCAGATAACAAAGTGATGGAAGACGCCACCTGGTGGGAACTAACACAACCGAGTTCACTCAGAGTTACAGAGCTCCGTACAATCAGATTGAGCAGTTCATGTTTTTGTTTTTTTAAACCTGCATTTGTTTTTTTTTCCTTGCTAACTTAAAATTTCGGTAAAATACATTCCGTTATTGCCTTGATTCCTTTGTTCTGTTCCTATGTTCGAGGGGTTCTCAAACAGTCTAGTTTTTTAATTTAATTTTGTGACACACGTTTCGGGAATTTTCCAAACATATATATTTTTTTTGTGGTAGGAGGGAGGGGGGGCATTAATTGTATTTATAATGGTACTTATTTTGTTTAAGTATGTAAGTATGTTTATGGTTTTTGAAAGTCGGTGGAAATGACAGACTAGGCGCAATCTTTGACTAGAAAAAGGAATATATTGTCAGAGAGATTACGAAGATTTTTTGTGGAAACCGGCCAAAGGTCAAATTCTGCACAAAGATAATGAAAGCATGTAAACATAAATGTTGGCAAATTCACGAGTGGCTCAAGCGATATTTGTGGGTTTGTTTATGTGTTTTGTTTATTTGTTTGTTTGTTTGGTTCGTTGGTTGGTTGGTTTGTTGTTACTTCAGAAGCGTAGCGTAGTGGGGGGGGGCAGGGGGGTACAGATGTACCTAGCTAGTTAGGGGCGCCAAAATGTGCTTTGGTATTATTTTATTGATGAAAATAATGGGTTTGAGAGTTGAAAAAAGAAAAAGAGGGCGCTTTAAAATGAATCGTGTCCCCGGGCGCGAATCTTGTCCCCGGGCGCCAAACACTCTAGCTACACCTGTGTGTTACTTTTTTTATCTCAAAAGATCATGAATTTTGTCACAGCTGTGGCTGATGTTCTGAAATCAAAAGGAGATGAAAAAATTGAGGTTATTCATCTGACGTTATGTAAATGATCAAGTATACCTTATTTTTTAATCAGCTCTTTCGGTTTCGTAATTTCAACACTTGCTTTGTTTAGAACAGCATAACAAGATATAAATGTTCTAAATGGCTCCGGGTGGTCTACAAATGTAAAGCAGAGAATTAATTCAGATAATAAATTTTAATAGAGATACTGTTTTATGCTGGATGATACGATAGGGGAGAGAAGCAAGAAAATGATTAATGATCACCCATGTTTTCTCCCCTTCTTGGCATGTATAAAAAAATATATATATATATCAAGATGGCTACACCTGCATGGCAACATCTTGGCCGCCAATACACCTGGATTTCATTATTCTGTCACAATGCACATAGTGTCATGTCCTGGCACTCATCCCCCCCGCACACACACACCTTAAGCCCCCCCCCCCAACACTCGTCATCATAATGTGCTATTTATTAACTGCTTTGTCTAGGTAGGATAGAGCCTTCACACAATACAGCTGGTGTTGGTGCTGTAACACTTGAAAGTGTTGGTGCTGCAACACTAGAAAGTTTCGGTGCTGTAACACTAGAAAGTGTTGGTGCTGTAACACTAGAAAGTGTCGGTGTTGCAACACTAGAAAGTGTCGGTGCTGCAACACTAGAAAGTGTCGGTGCTGTAACACTAGAAAGTGTCGGTGTTGCAACACTAGAAACAAACGCAAGGAATGTGCTGAATATTTGCACACACTACCCCGAAAGTCCTTGCCGTGTTGGGGGGGGAGCTACAAAAGTAAATAAAATGTCTTGAATGTCTACAGACACAACACTGCAAGTAGACAGTTCATTGAAGTACAAAATGTTGGTACTGTGTCAATCCGACGCTTGAGGACTAGAGTTCAATCCCCAGCAAAAGCATAGACAAGCACATAGGAAAAACACATCCCCTGGTTGGATGGGACTCGTTAATTTTGGATGGAAACTGATCTAAGAGAAGGCAAACTCTGAAATCAAACCCGGAGATGGGTTCCCGTAGGCGGTATGACATGGACACAATGAAAATTCCGACAACTCCGGCATCTTGAGGTTGGACATCAAGAAATCAGGCATCACGAGGTCAGACATCGTGAGGTAATTTCGTTTGATAAAACCTTTGAAAATCTAAAATTTTCTTCCATCAAAAGAATTATTATATCTGTCTGTCTGTCTGTATGTATGTTTGTCTCTCTGCACGTTTCTCTCTCCGTCCATTTTCTGTACCTATGGTTTTTTTTGGTCAATTAAGGTTGTTGTTTTTTAAATAATGATTAAATTGAAACATATACATGGTCCTAGTAAAATCATCTTCAAAGATTGATTTTAATTGAACTATTTCAACTGTTCATGAACAAACACCGAATGTTTGTAAACAAAAAGCACACCATCTTTCTCTCAAACAGATTAAACCACTGAGAAAACCTTCCGAGATTACAAAAAAAGATTTATCACCCATTGCTGTATGAAACTGCTGCGTTGTATTGCCGCTTCTCCACGTGCCGTCTGCTGATAAAGAGTACGGATGGATTTAAAGGAGTTCACTTCTCTCTAATGAGAAAGTCTGCATAAGGGGGAGGGAAACAACCGGGGGTAAACGCGCGAGCTTAGCCCCGGTTGGTTACCTGTAACTTCCGCTAAACGCAATGAAACAAAGAATGGAACTAAATGTTCCAGAAAAGCTCAGCCTGATTAGTTGCGTGCCCAGTTCCCAGCCATCCACCAGACAATCAACGTTGTTGTTCTTCATAACGTGACGCTGTTTTAAGATATTCGAACTTGTAAGCATATTTCATTTTTTTAATCCATCAATTTATCACTAACATTTGCGATCTCTATTGTGGATAGATCCTTAATTAGGTTTTAGCAATAATTATACATTTTACTTGAAAATCAGCATGCCTTTGACATACATATTTAGACTTTTAACAACATACATTACTAGAGTGTAAAAAAAATGTTTTTTGCTGTAACTTGCTGTAACTTGCTGTAACTTGCTGTAACTTGCTGTAACTTGCTGTAACTTGCTGTAACTTGCTGTAACTTGCTGTAAGCTCGGTGGTCTTGTGGCTATTTATGCGCTTGTGGTTGTTTTTTTAAGGTTAATTATAATTGCGAAATTTCAACCCAAGGGACCTCGTATAGGGTAAATGACACCAATGACATCGCATATGGTAAATGACACCAATGACATCGCATAGCGTAAATGACACCCCATTCAGGGTCAAATTTAAAATCTTGAGGGTAATGAGGGCTCAAGAGACAAAAATATTTTTTTTAAAAATAAAAAGCCCTTTCCTTCTGAGGACGCACATAACATTTTTGCTCTAGTAGCTTGACAGGCAATCGCAGCTTATTTTATAAATGTTATATTTAAAATTGTATTGCGCGCCTGAAAAAGATTCCATAAACCATTTTGAATTGATATAGTCTATCATTTTCTCCAGTTATTTTGTTTTAAAATGTTTTGTTGGTCGGCGGTAGACAAATAGATTTTGGAGTGGTGTCTAAAAATAAGTAAACTTTCACCCAGGGAGAAGCACCCGTTCGGCGTGATAAAACACGTATGTGTGTGTGTGTTTAATGCAACGTACGTGTGATGCACACTGCTGCTTTGTTAACCTCCATGACATATATGCCGTCTGCTGTCGATAGACGTGCAATGGACAAGGAGGGTTCCATCGTTGTCACCAATTTGTTGTTTAAAGGTAGAGATTGCGTCAGACTTCTTTTTTACGCCATTTTGGGATACACTGTTGACGTGTCGGACATTTTGTTCGGTTTGTTTTCGAGGTCAAGGACGCCAGCAACAAAATTGGCAACGACCCGGAAGTAAAAGTAGTCCCTATGCGGCACGAGTTTTGGGTGGCGGGAAAAGAGTGGATTTGGATGATTTAATTTTTTTTAAATATAGAAAGAGAACAACAAAAATGCAGGAAAATAATATTTTTTAAAAACTCCAATGTGTAATGGACAAAAAGTTGTAGAAAATGCAGTATCTGAACGTAATTTATTAATGAAAAAGGGCAAGGGAATACATTTTTTTTTTAAATATAAAAATGGAGTTTTATAAATAGCGTTCAAATTTTCCTTAAACCTAACCCTAAATAGCCCCTAACATTACTCATCCCTAACAATAGTCATTACAATTTTTAAACTATTGACCTAATAAATATTATCATTGTGAACTCTTAATTTTGTGTTGTAGCAGATTAGTTTTCTTTGGCCCATAGGTTGTCAGCATTAGTTATAAGTCTTATCTTGCTTATTTTAATTCACGTGTGCAGTAGAATACAACTATCCATAACGTATATGTATCAAAATGGATCAGTCTGTCAATGCAATTTCTCATTTGCGAAGATCATTCCATTCATCTGTCATCTTTCCATTCATCTGTCATCTTTCCTTTCATATATCAATCAGTCAGTAAATCAATACGTCCGTCTCTCTCTCTCTCTCTCTCCCTCTCTCTGTGTGTCTCATATTCAACATATCAGTATTTAAAATGTATATAGATTTAAATGTGTCCATAAAAGATATATATTTAAATAAAGAAGTAAATATAGAGAGAGTAAAAAGAGGCGGAGAGAGAGAGAGATCGCGAGAGAGAGACGGACGTGAGAAACGTCATGTGAAGTTTAACACAAATCGCTGAGATTTTCTTTGGCCATCACTTTGGTGTTTAAACAGATGGCGCCCCACAAACAGATGGCTCCGAGGAATTTATCTACAGAAAATATTCTTGCACTTGATTAAATTTGCCCTTCCCCACACTAATCAATACTTCAGCATGAAATCTGATCACTGCCAACCGTGAACCTCACGAGAGACATCAATAATCGGTTTAGGTACACTTGCGATGCTTTTTGTATGCATGAGATGGTAATGTATCAAATATTTGATATTCATGTGTTGCAGCTTCACCTAAACCTATGGGGGGGGGGGGGGGGGCTGTGCGCATTACAATTTATTGCTGTCGGCTCACTAACGGCAAAAAAAAATTGTTTTCCTTCCATGTTGTTTTCAAGATTACCTCCACAAACTCCTCCCCTCCTTTCTTAACGTCTGTATTACGTTCCACCTGTACTGCCCTCATTGTTATCCAACTCATTGTATGTGTATTCTCTTTCCCTTCAGTTGACGCCCCTGAAAAAATTATCTGCACACCACTGACACCCGACTGCAGGGGGGCGTTTAATGTCAAGCTGATTCCATATCTCTGTCAAAGTGTTGGCTGCAGTCTACACGCCTGATAAAGGGGGCAAGGAGCAGACGTGTGGCTGCCTCAGTCCAGTAAATTGGAAGAACAGAAATCGGGGGGGGGGGGGGGTTGAATTTGCAAAGATATGATTTTTGCGTTATATTCTGAATAATTTCTGAAACATCGTTGGTGTACTGTATGAAACATCGTTGGTGTCCTCTATGTAACATCGTTGGTGTACTCTATGAAACAATCGTTGGTGTACTCTATGAAACATCGTTGGTGTACTCTATGTAACATCGTTGGTGTACTCTATGAAACATCGTTGGTGTACTCTATGAAACATCGTTGGTGTACTGTATCACGGACGATCGCAAATCGTAAGCAGGACCCGGATGCTTTAATTTGTATTTTTACTAACTAAAATTTGAACGCCCCTGACTCGAAATCATAAACGCTTTGACAAAGATGACTGCGTTTACGTGATAAATGAAGGCGATGAATGCATCCTTACTCATGAATTAATTGTAGTGATTTATTTTCAAGCCTAGACATATCTTGTTCCACCATTTATTCACTTTACACGGCTTGAACGCAGTCCCTCATATATAATCCTTTGTCTGTCAAGCTTATACGTCACTAAAAGGCATCTACATATGCATATATCTGGATGCTAAAAAGTGTATGTGATGTCCGAATGATCCAGTAAACTCGGCGAAAATTGGAAATGCTGCCTGTACTGACGTCATCAAAATGAACATGCAGTGTCATCGAATCTTTCATAATCCAAATATCACCTGACTTACACCATGCCCGCACCTCTCCCAGCAGCCTTCCAGATCGAGTGTTGGTATAGACTCGCGTTAGTTGCATGAAGACCATAAAAAATTGACGCTCTGCAAAACGCAGTTTGGAAAATAAAGTTCCTCATTTCTACACGTTCGAAGGTAATCAACTACCACCTGAAAGCCGTACGCTGAAGTGCTGTGTGCAACCCACTGGCATAGCTTCTGAAAAATAACATAATGACCTGGACTCAATTGAAAACGTATGCGACATTTTAAAAATAATTATAAACACACAAATCTAACCACAAGTAAGTATTGGTCGGTGGATTTTGTTAATGTTAAAGTAATTGTGAGAGTTATTTCCCCGATAGACTCAAAGTTGATTATGGAACTTGTGAGAAATCCAAAAGGCTGGTCAGCTTTCCTCAACAATAATGGCTACGTCCTCCACACGTGTGTTGGGCGGGGGAGTTTCGGCGATGTCTACGCCGTGACGAAAAATTCAACCGGAACGAAGTGGGCCATCAAACGTCTGCTGGCCAGGAAGGACATTGCCGAGGACGAGAACTTCCAGTCCGAAGTCCGAGCCTTGATGGCGCTTGACCACGACAACATCGTCCATCTAGACGAGGTCATGATGTGTCCGAAACTCGCCTGTCTCGTTATGGAGCTGGCGCCCCTGGGGAGTCTTGAATTGTTAGCTGCGCGTAGCAGAGAAAAAATCGGGACTAATTTCATACAGACGTCATTCCGACAGCTCCTGTCAGCCGTGGAATACTGTCACGGTCTGGAGATTGCTCACAGGGACATCAACCCCAGTAATATACTCGTCTTTAGCGACACTCTGGTCAAACTGGCCGATTTCGGTTTGTGCTTCCGGTGTTCTGATGTCGACAATGGCAACGTCCTTTTGTGTTCGGATTATCTGGGCCAGGACGCGTACCTGGCACCGGAAGTCAAGGTCCAACAGCCGTACTCGGCCAAACCGGCAGACGTGTGGAGTATCGGATGCGTCCTTTACTTCCTGGCGACCATCACCAGCCCGCCTGGCAACGCCAACGATTTGCTGGGCAAGATAAGTGAATTAGAGTCTAGTGACACTCTTCCTTTTGGTAACAAGTACAGGAAAATACTGAGCCAGATTTTTGTTGTGGACGTTCCGTTACGACCGACTGTGTCTGCCGTCAAAGGGCAATGGCCAGCGAGTCTCAAATTAACGGACAGTGGTGAGTGTATAACATAGAAGAACACGGATAATGCCTAATGCGATAGAAAAGTATGCCCAACGCCAAACCTTACACGCCATATAATAATGTAGTTTTTAAGACTATGTAAAGAAAGTCTACTTTCAAGAGAATATGTAAAGAATGTCTACTTTCAAGAGAATATGTAAAGAATGTCTACTTTCAAGAGAATATGTAAAGTATATCTATATTCAAGCGTCTGAAAACTATGTCTAACCTTATAATGTAGTTTTTAAGACTATGTAAAGAATGTCTACTTTCAAGAGAATATGTAAAGAATGTCTACTTTCAAGAGAATATGTAAAGAATGTCTACTTTCAAGAGAATGTGTAAAGTATATCTATATTCAAGCGTCTGAAAACTATGTCTAACCTTAGTTGGCACTTGCTCTTCTACAGAAGTCAATAAAACATAGGTTCTATATTTATAAAATTATATATACACAGGACGGGACTCTCTTGTTGGAAATAACATTTCTTCCAGTAGAAATGAGCGATCGCGTTGTTTTGTTGAAAGCATTTGCTCACTACATCTTTAGGAAAGTGTCACCGACCTGAAAACGATCATTCAAGTAAATAAATGGCAGAAACTGGATCTAAGAATGTGATAAGTTAACATTTACGACTCGAGTAAACTTTAATTTTTTTTTTTTTACTTATGTTTAATGAGAAGAATTCAATGCAAAGAGATGAAACGTTTCAAAGCCATATGTCTGTATCACCTGTGTCTCCTTACTATCTTACTGTATACATTCCGAACGTGTCATGTAAATTGTGAATACATTTAAACCAAAACAATAGTGTTGTTCGTGTTCTTTGTTTGTTTATTACTTTATTAATGTTGAACGCAAATTGAAATAAGTTTTAGACACTGAAGAAAGACACGTTTCAAAGCTTCACAAACACGTTACATCCTGGTCCATTTTGGAACAGTTACATTTTCCATTCAGTTTATGATTCTCTTATCAATCGTTGTATAAGATAAGATAAGATAAGATAAGATAAGAGAAGAGAAGAGAAGATGCATTTATTAATCCAAATAAATCGAAAATTTCTTTGGATTGTATTGGACATATTGTTTTGGAAAGTACTTGAGATTTTTCCGTTTCCCCCAAAATTGGTCAGCGGCAAAGCGTTTAGTAATTCGTTGTCTGGTTAGAATGGCTAATAAGGTGTATCATTGTGTTGTCGCAAACAGCTGTTAGGCTCTCGAGTGCACGTTGCATCCGGAACAGAGTCTGGGCTGTATGTTCGAACTGAGTTCCCGGCCTTTTATGGTTAATTAACCAATTATAAAAGTGTTGGACTGCGATAAAGCTTTAAAATAGATGAAATAGACACGAACAGTCTGTGTTCGATTTAACAATATATATTGTTAATTAGAGTGTCTGTAGCCGACTCGTGCTAGGTGTGTTGCTTTAGTCCCCGCCATTGTACAAGATGGCGTATAAGATGACGTATACGTGGTTTCCAATATGGCGGATGTGACTTTGGTTCAAGCCTATGACTTCCGAACATCCAATCATTGAAAAACACAAGATTATCTCTCCAAAAAGAAAATTGTTCACATTTATCACACCGTGATTACAAAGAAAAGAAAAACAAAAACTAAAACTATTACAAAAGCTGAAAAAAATAAGCACAGATGTGATGATTTTTATTTATAACCTCGTTGTATACAAGTATGTATAACCTCAGTGTATACAAGAATGTATAACCTCAATGTATACAAGAATTTATAGCACACATTTTTATTTCAATATCTGACCATCCTCTCCTCTTGTTAGTTCCAGACAGGTTTGCCTGGACGGGCTAAACAATTACAGTCAGCTTTCTTTCAAGGTGGTGAAAACTGAACACGTGAAAACTGAACATGTGAAAACTGAACATGTGAAAACTGAACATGTGAAAACTGAACATGTGAAAACTGAACATGTGAAAACTGAACATGTGAAAACTGAACATGTGAAAACTGAACATGTGAAAACTGAACATTTGAAAACTGAACATGTGAAAACTTAACATGGGAAAACTGAACATGTGAAAACTGAACATGTGAAAACTGAACATGTGAAAACTGAACATGTGAAAACTGAACATGGGAAAACTGCACATGTGAAAACTGAAAACTGCACATGTGAAAACTGAAAACTACAAATGTGAAAACTGAAAACTGCACATGTGAAAACTGAAAACTGCACATGTGAAAACTGAAAACTGCACATGTGAAAACTGAAAACTGCACATGTGAAAACTGAAAACTGCACATGTCGTATATTTAATGTTTGATAGCATAACAATATTCAAACGACCCCTCTTGCGACCTCTGACCCCGGACCTCTGAGCCCTTTTCGCCAGAGTTCTATATGAAACTCATAAATGTACAAGAATGTAACTCCGTGTATTTTGATCAATACATTTTATTAGTGACTCATCTTTCTGAAGATGTTTCCCATTATCAGAAAACCTGCCTCAATGCTTAGATATAAACCTGTAATATATGACAAGCGCAAAGTTACATGGAGGCTAAAATCGCTTGCGTCACAGCTTTCAGTTTGTTATTCATAGTTTTCCCTGCATCGACGCCCTAGTCTAGCACGAGCCAACACACACACATATACACTTACACACACTTACACACACATACAAACACACTTGCATACACACGCACAGACACATACATGCGCATATCTAGACACAGAAAACACGCGCGCCCAAATACACATAGTGACAGAGAGGCACTCACATACATATATTGACAGAGAGGCACTCACATACACATAGTGACAGAGAGGCACTCACATACACATAGTGACAGAGAGGCACTAACATACACAGAGAGAGGGAGAGAGATAGTCGCACGCACGTACACATAAACTATGTAATTCAATCACAGTTTGTCTGAAATCTTTCATTCTAGAAAACATGTCTGTGTGGTTTTTATGGGATACTCGCACTAGACTGAAACAATTCTGTCTCTCTTTCCACCCATCTCTCCCCTCCTCCTCCTCCTCCTCCTCTCTCTTTCTCTTTCTCTTCCCCACTCTCTCTCTCTCTCTCTCTCGTACTAGCTATCTATCTATCTATCTATCTATCTATCTATCTATCTATATTTCTCTCTCTCCTTTCAGTTTATCTATATACCACTCTCTATCTCCATCTTTTTCTCCGTCCCTCTTTCTCACTCTCTCTCTCTCCCTCTTTCTCTCACTTTTCGACTCTATCTCTCCCTCTGTCCCTCTATCTCTCACACTTTCACATTCTCTCTATTTGACTTTCAATCTCTTTCAAACACATCACATGTGCCTATAAAGTTGAGCTGTGTGCTTTCTTGTCTTGTCCATTATGATTCATTTTGATTTATGCCTGATTATTGTTATTACTATTATCCTCATCATCACTTTTATTACTATATTATAAACCTAATATTAACATTCTTTTTTTAAAAATCTCATTTAACTGCAAGCTCGCGAATATATGAATATTCTTAAACTGTAACAATTTGATACTGAAGTTCAAAAGTGTTCACTTTGTGAGCAGTTACCTTTAGAAATAACCCAGTGGTCATTGTATACACTCTACATTTAATATTGTAGAAACTCACGATGTGATTGGCGGCGGTCATGTTGACCTACGGCATGGTATGTTTTTTTTAAAATATTTTGTACGGCTACAGTGTCATGATGACCCACGGCTTGGTTGGATATCTGATGGTCTACACCAGGTCTACGCAGAAATGCCATTATGACCCACGGCCTGATAGGACGTCTGTTGGTTTACACTGAAATGCTATGTTGAGCTGGGCTTAAATCGTACAGAAGCATGGCCAGATTTCAAGAACTCAAAATGGTTTCATCAAAGTGCTAAGGTTCGAACATCTTACTTTCAGGACGAGGAAGATAAGACTCGACTACTACACTCCGCATTTAGAGATTTCAACAAAAGACCTCTCCATCAGCCAAATGTATTCACAGCAACAAAGAAAGCTATCGAAACATTAGCTCCGTGCGAGGCCATTCAATACTTGACCGTGTCTGAGGTTTTTAGACACATAAATCTTAGTGGCGAGATTTCAAGAGAATGTACTCGAGTGCCAAGCCGCATGTGTTACAGAAAGGTGTCTTGTAAATCAAGTCTTTTTACTGGAAGTTAAGCCAAGTGCACGACTGGCGTTTCATTAAATAAGATCAGCCATTACTTATATACACGCAGCCAAGACAAAAAATGTTATCCACCCAGTCTATGTTATTTAAACGCAAACAATCCAATTATTAAAACGTTTTCACCCCAGCCTATGTCATTTACACGCAAACAAATGTTTGTAATGTTTTCACCCCAGTCTTTGTCATTTAAACGCAAAAAATCCAATTTTTAAAACGTTTTCACCCCAGCCTATGTCATTTAAACGCAAACAATCCAATTTTTTAAACGTTTTCACCCCAGTCTATGTCATTTACACGCCAACAAACAATTTTTTGTAATGTTTTCACCCCAGTCTATGTCATATGCATAACTGCCCACTCAAGACATTTATAAAAGTTTTACAAAATACACTTCGATCACACATTCATACATTTCAAACTCGACATTTATTTAAGAAATGAGAATTTTCCATGACGACGTTTCTCCGTCTCTGTTCACAGCGCTCCTTCCTTCCCTTACAGACTGACAGCTCGCGTCATATTAATATCCCGGCCTCCCATTTCCTTAACATATCCTGCATCTAATACATTTGTTTAAAGCTGGGGGGACAAATGGATTGTTTATATAGCATTTATAGCATTTATATAGCATTTATAGCATTTATATAGCATTTATGTTAAATGGCATCAGGCCCCTGCTCTGTCTATAGCTCATCAAATATGATATCAAAAAATATTTATCTCATTTCAGAAAACAGCCGCCACCGACCTGGTTTCTCAGATTTCCCCCCCCCCCCCCCGGCCACCCCAACCCCACGGTTGAACCTCCCCCTTCCAGGTCTGTTGTTGTCTGAGAAGTGATGCTACAGCTGTTGTTTCGGAAAAGGAGCGAATTGTGATAAAACTTGGCCAATTACCATTATGAAAACGTTCCCCCTGGCGGACGGCCAATTTTAATAGAGTCGCAGTTGAACGATCTCCGTATTTTTTGTGCTTCTTCTCTCAGACTTCTTCTCATTGAGACATCATTGGCCACCATAATCTCCGACCCGCTTTCTCCCAGTCGTCTTCTCATTGTGACATCATTGGCCACCATAATATCCGACCTGCTTTCTCCCAGACGTCTTCTCATTGTGACATCATTGGCCACCATAACCTCCGACCCGCTTTCTCCCGAACCGACCTAGAAATTCCTTGGAATGCATTTTTTGACCTATACATACGTTTGAATTGTAACGATCGTGTTTACTACAGAACTAAACCAGGGCTTCTCAAACATTTTTAAACGATTCTTTTTTTTTTCCTTTCTAGTTCTGTTCGATCCTCTTATCTTTGCTTTTTCGTTGTTGTTGTTTTTTTTTTGTTGGTGTTGATTTTTTTTTTCCTTTTATTCATATTTTCCCTTTACGTAAATTGGTGCCGGTCCTCACACCACGACTTAAAGTAGCACTGGCCTATAAGACATCCTCTTCATCCCGACCCATTAGGCATTTGGGCGTGTGCCCTTCGGCGCACTGTCACGTGTCATCATCATTCAACAGGACGCAATAGGCATTTGGCGCATGTGCCCTTCAGCCCAGGCGCTGTCTTACTTCATCGTCATCATTCCCAACCCAGTAGGAATTTGGACATATGCCCTTCGACTCAACACTGTCTTACGTCAACATCCTCATCCCAACCCAAGGGCATGTGCGCTTCGACCAAAGTACTGTCCTAAAAGACTGCCCATAAATCTTTTTCAGTTAGAATGCTCTTGCAGCCCGGCTACCCGCTATGAATGCAATCATAACTACGAACGATAATCCATCTGTTTCCATTCCAGCATTCTAAAGCAGGGGAAACAAAGAAAGACAAACTACTCTGCCAAACAGCCATTTACGTTCTGAAAGTTCCTTTTGGTCGTTGGTAATGGTACCCCCTGTGGAGAACAAGACTTGTTGACTATAATAACGTCCTACACTAATCACCAGCCAGCCCCTAAGTTTGTTCAAGCTACTGCTGACATAAGCTGCGGTTACCTGAGAGTCACAGACTCGCTCTATCGTTGTAAAAAAAGGGGGGGGGGCGCAGTTAAGGCAGTTTGGCACTGGAAGAAAGTAATAATACGCGAGATGGAGAGAGTTGGGGGAGAAGGGGGGATAATTAATTTAAGCTTATTTTTAAGTCTGCTCGGGTAAATTGGTGTTTACGCTTGCGGGCGTGTGGCGTAGCGGGGATGTATTGATAATTATTGCTTGGAAGACAGGGGACATGATACGAAAGGTTGTTTATGTGGTATGAGATAAATCTGTTTTTTAAGGAGAAATAACAATGAATACTCCATTGGAGAAAAGAAAGATTGGTGCCTGGTGGAGGTAATTGCTTGTGTGTTTGGTTCAAAACTACAAAACATGAATGGGGCAATAGAAGTAACTCAGGAGACACCGAAACAAAATGTTAGTTTAATTAATTATTTATTTATTTCAAATATGCTATTATTTTGGTCATTAGACCAGTGTAATGACTTGAGATCCATTGGTGATACTATATCGGTATACTTTTATTTTTTCTTCTAAGACCGACATTTAGTCCACAAAACACGTGAGAACCACTCACCTTAGGGACGTTGCGCTCGTCCAGGTAAAATATGAACTCCTTCAACTCGATTCAGCAACAAACAAAAAAAAAAACACACTATTTTGCCGTCCAGGTAAAAATCATGTTTTTTTTTTGTCCGTCCAGGTAAAGCTGCACGCTCCACCTAGCATGCTATAAACCCTGTCTGGCATAACGCGCTTGTGAGGGTGTGTCCGCCTTCAGCCACTAATTACAGTGAGGTCAAACCTGCGCTTCACTCGTTGGCGATACAGATGTGTTCACTATAATGAGAAATTTGACCCCGCCCCCCCCCCAAAAAAAACCGTTTGGCGTTCATTTAAAGGGAATCTAGGTGCACAGTGTTCGAATCCCATCAGTGCAGGGGCGTTCCTTGATTGAATGCCACCCGAGCCAACTCTTAAAATTGCGCACCCGTGCATACATCATTCTATTATATCAATTTTGTCAAGTAAAAATTTTTTTAAAAGTATCACCGGGTTTGGTGACGCCCCGGTTGGTGACGCCCCGGTTGGTGACGCCCCGGTTGGTGACGCCCCGGTTGGTGACGCCCCGGTTGGTGACGCCCCGGTTGGTGACCCTCCCCCCTCCGGTTGGTGACCCCCCCTTCCGGTTGGTGCCCCCCACACCTTTTTGCTCCCTTGCGAATGTCACCGCATCAGTGTATTTAGGAATGGTCCCACCAACGGGGTAACAGTCCAATATTTATCAGGAGAGTAGAATAGCACTGCAAGAGCAATGTGGGGGCTCAAGAAGGCAAAGGTGACGGTTCCTAGCGGTGCTGGACGCGTCAATGCATACACCATAAGATTGTTTTATTCAATGAAGCTCATTTTAAACTGAAATGGTTTTAAAAAAACTGTTAAATTACACTTTACCTTTTCTTCACTATGGTGTTAAGCCAACGTGCGTAGTTAATGTTTCTCTTACTGTGCCCCCAAACAATGGAATTCTCTTCCACTACACATCAGAAATATATCAACCATCACAGCCTTCAAAACTGCACTCAAAACACACCTCTTTAAACTTTACTATCCTGACTGATTCCCCCTCTGAAAGATAAACGATGCTGCGGAGTGCCGTCCATGGCTTCACATGTAAATTGATATGGAATGGTTGGTTTTTAATTTATATTTTTTAAGTTCATTTTAATTTGCATGTACAGCGTGGTGAGCCCAGCCCTAGGCTGGGGTACCACGCTATAGAAAACTACCCATAATAATAATAATAATAAAATAGCACACCACGACATCTAATCTATGTCTCCACATTGAAAAAAAACAAGCCTAGCCGTGTCGGTAAATGAGCCCAAAAAAAATATACAAAAATAAAGAACGCTGTATGGTAATTAACTATTTGTTTTTAAGATTGTGTTATCGATATTTAGCATAATTTACACCGGCATTTGAATATACATACATATACTTCAAGCTGCTAATAGAATAACAGTGTGTGGTGGTACATTAACATCTTTCATTTTGTAACGCTCAATTTTGCAAGGCAATAATATTGTGGCGAACAAGTTTAGCGTCGCTATGAAAATAAACGGTGGGCGTGTTACTCAAAAAGTCTTAAAATAAAAGATGAATCAATCTTAATTACCCCGGAGCGTTAGATTGACCTTCGAGTAACCTTCAACTGACCCTCGACTGACCTTCAAGTGACCTTCGGAGTACCCCCTGCCACGTTTTTTTCATTTTTGTGCTTCCTGACAATGATAATAAATCGTTGTAAAAATCGTCGATGTTTTCATAATGGTTCAAAACAAAGGCTGAACACTACAAACTACAAGATTGCGCACACCACAAGATTTAGGACACAAGATTGCACACTACAAGACTACACACCACAAGATGGCGCACCTACAAGATTGCACACTACAAGACTGCACTCCTCAAAATTGCACGCTAGAAGATTGCACTACTTCCTTTCTAATATTGGTTTCTGCAGAGTTTGTGATAGATTTTCCTTTTTGTTGTAAAGTGCTGTTGTAAGTGTCTGTATACTACAGTGAAGACCAAACCAAAAGTATCTAAATAACTCAAAGTAACACAAATGATATGTTAAGAAATAAAATTTATATTTTTAACCCAAACATGCCACTCTTCTGATTAAATTTTTAAAAAGTTTTTCACTCTAAAACTAACATATGATGCACATACACCTCTTGCCCTAACTATTTTATAATAAATAAAATAAAATCCACATAATATGTGTGTTTTGAGTGCATGTCCTCCCCCCCTCCCCCCGGCCCACCTCCACACGGTCTCCCACAGACGTCTTCACTGCATGTGTGACTGTATGAAAAGATCATAGCTCTCCCTTTCAGTGACCTATTGGTCAAAAACATAGTCTCAGAAATTAAATTTAGAGAAATTTCAAAGTCAGACGTGTTTATTGTCTATTCTGCCACCGTAAAATACGATCAATATTAGTGGCTTCGTGTGTTTAAATCGTGTTCGATTTATTGATGGACTAGAATCTCCTAGCTAGGGGCATTTGAATTAATAACGAGAAGAAGGTAATATAATTTTCACATATAATTTACCAACGTGCTCCCCACACCCTCAGCGGTCACCAAATCTAAATAATCACAAATTAAGTCAATATCGTCACTAAAGAGGGTCATTGATGGCTGATAGCTACCTTAGATCCATTTTCTTGTATGCCTGCGAGTCCTGGACATTAACAGCAGAACTTGAAAGGAAAATAGAGGCGATGGAGATGAGATGTTTCAGAAGCATTCATGGCATCTGCTATAGAGACCATATCTCCAAATGAACAAGTGAAAGAAAGGATTCAGCAGGCTATTGGGCAGCATGATGACCTCCTGGTGTCTGTAAAAAAAGTGCAAACTGGAAAGGTGTGGCCACGTGACAAGGAAACAAGGGCTCGCCAAAGAAATCATGCAGGGCACAACGAGAGGAGGGAGAAGAAGAGGGAGACAGGGAAAAAGATGGGAAAATAACATCAAAGAGTGGACGGGGCTAAAACTAGGCGATGCGTAGTGCAGAAGACCGAGAGGAATGGAGAAGAATAGTTGTCATGTCATCTGTGGCGCCCCAACGGTCCAAGGACTAAGGGACATGATGATGATGATGATGACGATGATCTACTTTAGAGGTTTCAAATTGTTATAATTCTAAACTGTTTTTTTTTTGGCTAAAATATGTATTTATTTATGTGCTGAAAATGAATATGCTACATTCTAATAAAAATATTGCCATTTATTTGGATCAATAATATAATCTTATCTTATCTTAGCTTAGCTTAGCTTATCTTGTCTTAATTATTCTTCTAGGATGTTCGAATCACAGCGCCCAGTGGCGTGTCCGAGCAGAAAGAATGAGTCATGGCCAAAGTTGGGAGTTTGAAAAACAAAAAGTGTGTGTGGTGTGTACAGAGCCGGATTAAGCTAGTGCAGGGGCCTGTAGCATTTGTTAAGAAATAGGCCCAATATTTTTTTTAAATATAATTATAAAACAACACATTTGAAGACATACATATTTAATTTGCATAATATTACATCATTACATCAGCAGCAACATTAAAATAAAAACAATCACTGTTACATGCTGGAAGTATCTCTGTAATTTCAAAACGATAACAAACCTCGTTCGGATTTTTTAATATGGAAACAAACTAAAGAGAAGAGGGGAAACTGTATGGAAGAGAACAAGACAATAACATTGATAAAAAATTAGGACTGAGCCAGGTGCAACCTCTTAACACCCGGACCGGGTCCAGATAATTAGTTTGAATAAGAAAATATTGTCAAAATATTTTCAAAACATCCTACATTTTCAGATAAATGGGATTCATGTCGTTATTAATTGTATTTATTTCTGATTAAATTTTTAAAAAGTTTTTCACTCTAAAACTAACATATGATGCACATACACCTCTTGCCCTAACTATTTTATAATAAATAAAATAAAATCCACATAATAAATGAAATATATCATCTTATCATATATCATCAGCCAGTATGTTAAACATTGGTCGGCCCTCCTCTGTTGCAGGAGAGCGGATATCTTAAGAAACAACTGCTAAAATATTTCGGGAAATTTTTATTTTTATTTTATCCCTTTTTATAATTAGTTGTATGTATGTTTGTTTGTTAGTTGTTTTTTTTTTTGTTTGTTTGTTTGTTTTTTTTAAAAAGATTTTTTGTGATTTGCAAGAACAACTAAGTAAAGGCGAAACTGCAGGAAGACAAGTGATCTCAAATGTTAGGATTCGCAACAAGGAATGAATTTACAAGATAAAAGTCCAAGATTTTGTTCCACTGTCCGCTCGACACCACTAAAGAACCTGCCTCGCTGTGACAAGCTGTTATATATAGAGAATCAGTCTAGTGACGTGGTTTTATTTGTTAAGTCAAAGGTCACTAAATGGTGAGTCGTGATCCCAGGTTTGACGTATTAAATTTTAAAAGGGTGGTTGGGGGGAGGGGGGCATTTTAATGATGATCTAAAAACTGACATCCTAATGACATCCTAATGATAGCACTCATGCATAAACACAAACACACACATGCATATTTTAAGCGAAATAGTTTTCATAATTTGCTTCCATTAGACCTTAAGGATGATCAAGAGACGATGCCAATGAAAAATCAATCGATAGCTGAAGTTCAATCGTCATTAAACTATAAAAAAAATATATATATTTTTTTTTTATCAATCACCCGGGACTTGACGTGGAAACCATTATCTGGGGCAAGCTTGGGACCCGCATGATTTGTTCACTATCATTTAACTAAAACATGAGACCTTATCCACACACAAAAAAGTATAGGTCAAAGCGGGAGGCGCAATTCCCCTCCCCCCACCCTCTCCCCCATAATTTCTGTCAGGGCTTGTTGAAATCAGGGCTTGTTGAAATCAGGGGCTTGTTGAAATCAGGGGCTTGTTAAAATCAGGGCTTGTTGAAATCGGGGCTTGTTGAAATCAGCGCTTGCTAAAATCAGGGCTTATTGAAATCATGGCTTGTTAAAATCAGGGCTTGTTGAAATCAGGGGTTTGTTGAAATCAGGAGCTTGTTGAAATCAGGGCTTGTTAAAATCAGGGCTTGTTGAAATCAGGGGCTTGTTGAAATCAAGGGCTTGTTAAAATCAGGAGCTTGTTAAAATCAGGGCTTGTTGAAATCAGAGCTTGTTGAAATCAGGGGCTTGTTAAAATCAGGGCTTGTTGAAATCAGGGCTTGTTGAAATCAGGGGCTTGTTGAAATCAGGGGCTTGTTAAAATCAGGGCTTGTTGAAATCGGGGCTTGTTGAAATCAGCGCTTGCTAAAATCAGGGCTTATTGAAATCATGGCTTGTTAAAATCAGGGCTTGTTGAAATCAGGGGTTTGTTGAAATCAGGAGCTTGTTGAAATCAGGGCTTGTTGAAATCAGGGCTTGTTGAAATCAGGGGCTTGTTGAAATCAAGGGCTTGTTAAAATCAGGAGCTTGTTAAAATCAGGGCTTGTTGAAATCAGAGCTTGTTGAAATCAGGGGCTTGTTAAAATCAGGGCTTGTTGAAATCAGGGCTTGTTGAAATCAGGGGCTTGTTGAAATCAGGGGCTTGTTAAAATCAGGGCTTGTTGAAATCGGGGCTTGTTGAAATCAGCGCTTGCTAAAATCAGGGCTTATTGAAATCATGGCTTGTTAAAATCAGGGCTTGTTGAAATCAGGGGTTTGTTGAAATCAGGAGCTTGTTGAAATCAGGGCTTGTTGAAATCAGGGCTTGTTGAAATCAAGGGCTTGTTGAAATCAAGGGCTTGTTAAAATCAGGAGCTTGTTAAAATCAGGGCTTGTTGAAATCAGAGCTTGTTGAAATCAGGGGCTTGTTAAAATCAGGGCTTGTTGAAATCAGGGCTTGTTGAAATCAGGGCTTGTTGAAAGCAGGGGCTTATTGAAATCAGGGCTTGTTGAAATCAGGGCTTGTTGAAATCAGGGCTTTTTGAAATCAGGGGCTTGTTGAAATCAGGGGCTTGGTAAAATCAGGGGCTTGTTGAAATCAGGGCTTGTTGAAATCAGGGGCTTGTTGAAATCAGGGCTTGTTGAAATCAGGGCTTGTTGAAATCAGGGGCTTGTTGAAATCAGGGCTTGTTTAAATCAGGGGCTTGTTGAAATCAGGGGCTTGTTGAAATCAGGGCTTTTTTAAATCAGGGCTTTTTGAATCAGGGGCTTGTTGAAATCAGGGCTTGTTGAAATCAGGGGTTTGTTGAAATCAGGGCTTGTTGAAATCAGGGCTTGTTGAAATCAGGGGCTTGTTGAAATCAGGGGCTTGTTGAAATCAGGGTTTGTCTCTCAGCCTTAAGAGGATTCAAGGTTTTCATTTTGCATTTCAGCCCGAAACAAGACAACTGCGTCCAAAACAAGACACCTACGTCCGAAACAAGACACCTACGTCCGAAACAAGACACCTACGTCCAAAACAAAACATCTACGTCCAAACCAAAACACCTACATCCAAAACAAAACCACTACGTCCGACACAAAACACCAACGTCTTATTATTCCCGTGAACCTGTGACATAAGGGGGATGCATCAAATTTTCCAATGACCAAAAGTCACTTTTAAACTATATGAAATGTTGCTGGGGGGGGGGGGGGTAAGTAAGTGGGGGGAGCAGTACTATAAAATGTGTTAAATGCCGGACAAAGTGTTCAATGTGTTGACCATCTCTACAACCCACTCACCCCACGCACACGTGTTTATTGTCGCCGTATCACTGTACTCCGCATAGAATCTCTCATTCTCTGTCTCTCTATTTCTCTCTCTCTCACACTCATACACACACACGCCACCTATCGAACCTACAAAGATATTGTTTTTCTTTAATTCCCTGAGCATGCTCCGAGCATTAACCTCTGACAGTGTTTGCCATCTGCGTAGGAGTTTTTTGTGATGTTAGGACATGCGATAATGAGATGGCAAACACTGTCAGGGGTTAATGCTCGGAGCATGCTCAGGGAATTAAAGAAAAATATCTTTGTAGGTTCGATAGGTGGTGTGTGTGTGTGTGTGTGAGAGAGTGTGTGAGAGAGAAAGAGAGACAGAGAATGAGAGATTCTATGCGGAGTACAGGGATACGTAGTCATCATAGTACTTCAGTTTATTTTTTACACTTTTTTATATATTTTTTTTACAATGAGATTTTAATGTTCCATCATTTCCTGCGTCGTCCAAAATAAATTTTTTTTTTAAAAACCTATCGACTCCTCGCAAACGAGTATCTGCCCATACGCTTCATGCTTACAAATCAACGTTCACTAGTATCGATACCACAATAAAAAAAAAGTTCATAAACCGACCGATACAATGCAATTGACTTTTAAAACAGTTTAACTTGACATCGGCGGTCTTCTTTTTTTTTTTAGAAAATGATTCGTATTTATTGTCGAGTACTTGCGTTATGTTCAAAATAATGTAATGAGTATGTCATTGTATAATATAAAAATATATATATAAAAAATAACGTGTTGGTTTTTTTTAACGCATGGTCATTTGGCTCCCTCGTTTTATGTCCGCGGTTGAAATTTGAATAATTCATTTTGTCACCAAGTCATTTTCGTGAAGTGGGTCATTGAGGTTGAGATTGTGAAATTTTGGAGACAACAATTTTTATCCAGGGGAAATGGTAGGAAGCAATGGAATTCTTCAATAAAAAAAATATATTATTAAGTTTGTTTTGACATTTGGAATTAGAATGGAGGAGGGGGGTTGTATCATTAGGGGGAGGGTCAGGGAGTTGTATTTAGATGGTGTTGCCTTCTCCATATAAAGAGAGACTTCCGATATTTAGGGATTTCATTTGACGCTGTTTGTTGTATTCAGACGATACTCATAAGAGGACCAGACGACACACCTGTTATTCAGAAGTACTTGTAAAATGACCAGACGACACACCTGTTATTCAGAAGTATTTGTAAAATGACCAGACGACACACCTGTTATTCAGAAGTATTTGTAAAATGACCAGACGACACACCCGTTATTCAGAAGTACTTGTAAAATGACCAGACGACACACCTGTTATTCAGAAATATTTGTAAAATGACCAGACGACACACCTGTTATTCAGAAGTGCTTGTAAAAAGACCAGACGACACACCTGTTATTCAGAAGTACTTGTAAAAAGACGAGACGACACACCTGTTATTCAGAAGTACTTGTAAAAAGACCAGACGACACACCAGTATTCAGAAGTACTTGTAAAAAGACCAGATGACACACCTGTATTCAGAAGTACTTGTAAAATGACCGGACGACCCATATGCATTCAGAGGTAGTAGTTTTCATTCAAACGAACTGCCATTCCTATGTTTTTTAAATAATATTTTTAAGGCTAACGTATGATATTCAAAACTTTTTTTTCTGTGAGGTCATTTCCGGAGTTAGGTTTATAACAAGTGCTTTAAGTCATTTCAAATCAAAAGTCAAGTCCGTTTTAAGTCGCGCACATCTCTCATCATGAAAGCTTGACTTCGGGTGTAAGACAATGCGCGTGCTCACCTTGTATTAACCATTATAAACTGTTCTCTATTTTCAGGTGCTTAAAAAAAAAAGTATTTTATAATAGAATATTTAGTTGACCGTGCAGATCAAACAAAGGCGTGGCGTAGAGAGGTAGAAAAGTGTGCAGCGACATAAGAAGAGGGATACTGCAAAAGTGTATGGGGGGGGGGACTTCGCCCCGAGCAAAAACTATTTTATTTCTAGGGTGCGGCCTTTTACGGCAAGCTGCGGTGGATTTTTTTCGTGGAAGTGGGGGGGGGGCGTTAAAATTCATAACCCACCCCTGGTGGCACTAGCGCTTGCTACGCCGCTGAGAGGACTTATTTCAGATCGGAAAGGGTGAGCAGCACAGAGTAGCAAGAGACCGGAAGGTGTCAAGAAATTTGTTTATTGCCTAATCCTCCATTGCATGGTAATATTTAACTACCGTCACTTTAAAAGCAGGGACAGATAAAAAAAATAATTTATTATATCTACATTATTTATTCCATCTTTTAAAATAATATTTTCAAATGACATAGGTTCTGACTTACGAAAATATGCAAATTATTTCTGAACACTAAATTTTTTTTTTTAAGTACTTCCTTCAAAAATTACAAAGTACTTGTATGAAATAGATTAACTCAATTATGTGAAAGTATTTTTAAAAAAAAAACGTTTTCGCCAATTTTTCTCTTGAACTGCATTTAATTTTCAAAGTAGTTTAAATGGCGTTTAATTTAAAGTTAAACGTTGATTAAAAAGAAAAAAAAAAAGAAATGTGTTTCAAAGAAAGAATTTTGTTTTAACGGAAGCTATTTCAAATCGGAAGTTAATTCTAGTAGAAGTTAGTTAAAGCGGAAGTTGGTCCAAACGGAAGTTTTTTTAATTCGGGCGGAAGTTTGTTTGTCTGCTGCGAAAGAGAAATTGGGAAAATGTAAACTTCGAAATATATTTTTTCTGTGTTCTCTTTTGTCTATTTCTTTCGTACTCATTTCCGGATACAGTCCTGTGTAGATTAACTTTGGTTACATTAACATGGCATAGATTAACATGGGATAGATTAACATGGTATAGATTAACATGGGATAGATTAACATGGAATAGATTAACATGGCATAGATTAACATGGGATAGATTAACATGGCATAGATTACCATGGGATAGATTAACATGGCATAGATTAACATGGGATAGATTAACATGGGATAGATTAACATGGAATAGATTAACATGGCATAGATTAACATGGGATAGATTAACATGGGATAGATTAACATGGAATAGATTAACATGGGATAGATTAACATGGGATAGATTAACGTTGGTAATTGGACAAGTATTTCACGGGATACAGGCCGCCTCCCAAGCTATGTAACACTAACGCGGGCTTAAAAGTCAACTCGTGGGAGAGTTAATAGGTTTGAACTGTGGACGAACTCTTCCAACCTGTAGTTAGCTTACACAGTGCCGGGTCATCTACCACAGCACTGATTATCGTTATTGTTCAAAGTAACCCAGACTTCAATCCCTCCACGGAACAATGCTTCATCAGGGCTTCTCAAACATGTGAACTCAAGACATTTCAATTCTCTGATCACCGATGCAACCTATCATTCCATCTGGTTGTATATTTTTCATCAGTCTAATTTAATCATTAAAATCTAATCAATTTTTAAAAGATTCAAAGCCATAAAGCAGACAACTAACACAGAAAACTACACTTAAATGTTGGTTGTCACGTGATGGCGATGTTTTATGTCCAGGGTTCGAGTTTTATGTTTTACTGAACGCTATAATGTAAACGCCATTTGTGGAATATTTTCTTTAAAATCAGATTTTTTAAATTCGTGTGTATAGATTGCCCGTGCGGTATAACTATACGATGGCTATAACTGTACCAGTGTTACTTTGTCAGCACGGTCATCTAAAGTGCAGAGGTGTATACTGACCTCACGAGGGTTTGCGCAGTCAGTCGGGTGTGCAAAGTACCACGCGACGCAGATCGTGCCACGTCTGTTTGATCAGAACAAACCTGCTCGTCAAAAGATTGTTTGTCAGTGACATGTCATAGATCAACGTCGTTGAAGTACAAGCTATGAGCTGCCCGTCAAGGCAGACAGTTATCGAGTTATCGGCTCTTTAAGGATTTCTTGGGATTTTTTTATCTTTCGTTTTTTAACATTTTACTTTTTATTGTTCTTGTTTTTTTTTGGTTTTTTTTGTAATTTTATTAACCGTTTCGGTATAATATTCAAAGTGTATCAGCTCGTTCGGTATCATATTGAAAATTTTCCAGCCGGTTCGCCTGAGGACCTGGCTGCAGGACACCGCTGACCAATTTGGTATAAATCAAGGTCAATAGTCCACAGCTTAAACTTGGAAGCTGTTTTTTTTTTTTTTTGTTATTGGCTGAAACAAATGCGACAAGAGTTGAATAACTGTAATGTGGATCGTGCTTCCTCACTACACATGATAAGCCTGACTTCCTCACTACACATGATAAGCCTGACTTCCTCACTACACATGATAAGCCTGACCTCCAACAATTGATGATCTTGACTTCCTAATAATGATAAGCCTGACCTCCAACACTTGATGATCTTGACTTCCTACTAATTATAAGCCTCACTTCCTCCTACTGATAAGTCTGACTTCCTACTAATGATAATCCTGACTTCCCACTACTGATAAGCCTGACTTCCTACTAACGATAAGCCTGAAGTCCTAAATTTGATATCACTGACTTCCTACACATGATGAGCCTGACTTCCTACCTAACAAGCTAACTTGCCGTCACAAACATCATTCAATAGACTACGATGAGTCACTTCCTTGTTTTGTCACGTGATACGAGTAAGCCTTCGGTAGCCTATGCTACACATAACAACAGATAACAGCTGATCAGCCTTTATCATTAATTTTAAAGCAAATGTTTGTCTCCATCAGCGCTTCCACAATGTTAATTAAACATTTTACTTTTCGAAATATTCTGAGTACACGTGTTTTTTTAAATGACATTCATAAATGTGACAATAATTATAATTTGGTTATGATTAAAGGAAGAAAGTTGTTTGAAGAAAAATTTGTGAGCGACTAGTGTGTTGCAGACAGCCTAGCGGAAGTCTTACTCGTACTTACTCTTATCACGTGACAAAACAATCGACTCATCGTAGTCCATTATCTCAACGTAGTCATGGTCTGAAGTGACGTCTCGTTTTTTCAGCCGTGTGTAATTTCTTTGAAGCCAGATGGCGACAGCATTTTGTTGTTTTTTTTGTTCAATCCTTACTCAAGACTTCGATCATATTGATTAATTTTGAATCAGATTGAAAGATACATTGACACTAATATAAGCATCAAATCTCATCTATGTAGCATTCCCTTATTTTGACGTATAATAATCAGAAGGGTGGGGTTAAACATTTTCCATCAACAGCATAATCATTAGCAGAGAGGAAGTTATTAATTAAACATAAAAACTGCTTTTGTTTAATCACCATAGACATCCACAAACATTATAAAAATTTTCGCGTTAGTTTATGTAGACTATTTTTATGTAGACTATTTTTATGTAGACTATTTTTATGTAGACTATTTTTATGTAGACTATTTTTATGTAGACTATTTTTATGTAGACTATTTTTATGTAGACTATTTTTATGTAGACTATTTTTATGTAGACTATTTTTATGTAGACTATTTTTATGTAGACTATTTTTATGTAGACTATTTTTATGTAGACTATTTTTATATAGAATATTTTAATAAGCTATCCGGAATTGTTTTTGTTTTTTTAAATATTAGCAGGTTCCACTAAGACAAACGTGTATTTTACAGTGCTCCAGCGAATGAAAATTTATAAAAGTGCTGTAGAATAAAAATTTGAGAACATTCTTGTCTCGCCTGAAGTACATTCTTGAATGGCCTATTAATTAAATAATCCAGAGAGCCCATGATAAAACGCCCTTTGTCCCATGTACTTAACGACCTTAATTAAACAATAATCACCACCACCCCCCACCCCCACCCCCTCAATGCCCTCAGTCGCACAATCAATCAAATTCAACAACATGATCTCCTTGGGCCCAGCAGGGGTGTATAGACATTCAGTTGGATGATAGGATGGACTGACTCTTTCGGAACGTTAAGATACAATTCGAATTGTGTTTTATATCGTATAAAAATTTTATCGTGTTCCTATTTGGTTTTTTTTTTAAAATTCTAATCCATTGCGTCTGATGACAGCTAATTCAAAGTGGGGATAATTCAATGTGTTGACAATTCATTGAGATTGGTACTAAATCTCGACTACTCACAGCTCAAAACACAATTTTAATAAATCTGTTATTTGTACTTGGAGGGAGCATTACTCTGTGAATTACTCCGTGCATTACTCCGTGAATTACTCTGTGCCTTACTCCGTGTATTACTCCGTGCATTACTCTGTGAATTACTCCGTGCATTACTCCGTGCATTACTCTGTGCATTACTCTGTGCATTACTCCGTGCATTACTCCGTGCATTGCTCCGTGAACTACCCTGTGCATTACTCCGTGTATTACTCCGTGCATTACTCTGCGCTCTTCCACATTGAAATGACTTCCTGGTCTTCACATTGTGAAATGTGAAGATATCAAGTTTCAAGGTGGCTTAAATACTCTGCATGGTTATAGTGAACGGAATATTCATTTTGACATATTTAAAATGATTTTCAGACATCCTGCTTTTAAAAAATCATTTCTTAAGGTATCTAAATGTCTAATATAAGTCAAAAGGAAAAAAAAGAACACATTTTTTAAGAAAATAATCATTATTTCATCCTATGATATTTCGCGTCACTTTCTACTTGACCACCGGCTGTGGGGAGAGAGATCCATTCATAAGAAATTTTACATTCAATTTTAAATTATTTTTTTTTAAATAGTTACCGAAACCCAATTAAAAAGAAGTTGAAGTATTTCTTAAACAGTGTGTGGAGTTGACTAATCAAATATTCATTTTTCAGTGGATTTCGCTGTTAAACTCCTACCTTGAAGCAAACGTTAAACATGTGACGTGTGTAGCTACTGGCTCCCAACGGCACGTTACGTGACGTTATTCTCATGCAATACTTGGAGGCCAAACCTCTACAACAACAAAGACTGCTCCACAATGGACGTCTTCTCCACCGTGTCCGGTCTGGTTACATCTGGATTTGACATGTCCACCCATGGAGAAAATCTAACTGCGGTCGCTGGTTCCCCTTCCCATGGTGGTGAGAATGCTTTGAATACGACATTCAGTCAAGATCACGTAACCCCGCGCGGCAATTTAAGTTTCGTGGATTCCACCAACGGTGGTTCTCAAATCCTCAGCGACTTCGCGCGGGAAATGTTCATCCTGGTCAACCACGTCGTTCTGAGCATGTCCCTGTGTCTGTTTGGAATCGTGGGCAACACCATCAACATCGCGGTGTTCGTGAAGCAAGGCCTCCGCCAGTCGGTCAACGCCAGCTTCTTCGCCATGTCCATCTCCGACCTGCTGGGCCTCGTGTTTCAGGTCTGGCACAACTTTTGCTTGAACCCGTACGTTGACAAACTGGACGCGCCTATAGACTTCCTCGACGTACAGTACCTCACCGCCGGCTGGCCCAACTCAGTTCTTGTGAGAATCACCGGCTGGATAACCGTGTACGTCACGGCAGAGAGGTGTCTGTCCATCGCCGTGCCGCTGAAAATCAAACAAATCGTCACTCCGAGACGCACGGCCGCCATTTTGGTTTTCATCTACGTCATCAACATTGCCTCGCTTCTCCCCCTTTATTTCTCGGCTTATTTTAGTTGGAATTTTTATCACGCGCAGAACAGAACAAAGTTCGGAATATCGTTCAGAAGTAACAAACTGGAAATCGAATATTTGATATTCACTTTCCAAGCATCGCTGGCGATAATCGCCTTCACCTGCGTCATCATCTTCACGACAATCCTGGTAGTCAAGCTGAAAAAGAAATCGAAATGGCGCCGGTCGACGACCTACGACAAAGAGCAGTCCGATACGATGTCTTCGCGGGAACGCAAGACGATAAACATGGTGGTCGTCGTGGCCACGGTCCTGATCGTCTGCTACACGCCCGCGGTCACGTGCTCCATAACGACATCGCTCACGTCCGACTTCGGCATCACGGGCAGGCAGTCCAACCTGTTCCACATGGCCTGGTCCTTCGGGTTCCTGTTCCACTCCGTCAACTCCAGCATCTCGATCCTGCTGTACTACAGGATGAGCTCCAAGTACAAGAGGACGTTCCACCAGATTTTCCCGCGGTGCCACAAGGGCCGGGACGCCACGGACGCCCGAGATGAACCGGCGTCTACCGACAAATCGAGTCCGTCGACGGAGAACAGTTTCAACAGCGTCATGACAAATGTTAGCTGAGGTGATCCTTTTTTGAAAACGGGGGCCAGACTGACATCAGTCAGTCCCTATAGTTTAACCTACATATGCTTAACTTGAACACAAAAACACGAGTAAAGAGGAGAGATATTCTGTGACGGAATGTTCTAGTTTTTTTCTTCATATTATCAATTGTCATTTCATTTTTTTAAAATATATCTGTTGTATGCTAAATGAATCAAAGCTAACAAAAGTCTTGAATAGAATTCAACAAACGTAACTGATAAAGATTGTGTGACCAAGGAGGTGGAGAAGAAATTGTGTAAATGGTCTAGCATCCTTAAAAAACCTTTATTTAACTATTTTAATCAATAAAAATTCTTTAAAAAGAACTCAATGTGAATTTACTCGTGCGGAGAATTCGATTTGAGGGTCCTGAAGCTTTCGGGTTGACATCCTGGTGTCACTCGGCCAAACAAATTGAATATTTTGTAACATCTTGAACTCAAACTTACCCAAACATTCGTTTAAGCTTGTACAGAAAAAAAAAAGTTAAGAGTTTTCTAACACTTTACGCAAATGTCTTCAAATGGCTTTTCACAATTTCAACTTTATTAAATTAGAATTTAAAGCGGAATTTTTTTTTTTTTTTTTTTTTTTTTTTTTGTTTGTTTGTTGTTTTTTTTTTTATTTCCCGACATCATGCAGATCAAATTGAAACTCCGTCTTTTAAGTGTTACAGTGCTGGCAAGCGACTATTCTGCAGCGACTACAAGCAACTACGGGGCCGCAGTAGCAGAACACAAACATGCTCTATTTTGTTAGCGTTTGCTCTGCAACGGTGGACTCTCCGACAGGACATTAACATGTGTAGACAGTGTCTTTGCTTTGTGGTTGCGAATTTATTTTTTTATTTTTATATATATATATATATGTATATTGCTTTAGACGTCTCTAGAGTTCTACAGAAGACATTTGCCATTGAGCTAGAATGAATTTAGTGCATAATACAGAAATCGAAGGGGAAAAAAGTCGACACGAGTTTTACAACAACGTTTCCTCTGCACGCAATGGCCAACGTAAATATTCGTTAAGGGAAGATTAGAAAACATATTCAAAGACCAAAGGATTTTGTTTTAATGAAACGTGCGATACAAATGTAGCACTATAAGGTAGCAATACAAATGTAGCACTATAAGGTAGCAATACAAATGTAGCACTATAAGGTAGCGATACAAATGTAGCACCATACGGCAGCGATACAAATGTAGCACCATATAACAGCGATACAAATGTAGCACCACAGAAATATTGTGGCAGTAGTGCATCTAGGGGTGAAGACTGTCGATACAAATGTAGCACCATAGAGATGGTGTGGCAGAAGTGCATCTAGGGGTGAAGACTGTCGAGCCATACTCACTCAGACACACACACGCACTTGTGAGGTCACGCCGCACGCAAAAGGCCTCCCATCCTTAGCCTTCTAACCAATCTAGCCAGGTGTACACTTAAATGATGTTTTAAACATAGGTCAGTGGTTCTCACCTTAATAATTCGCGTCTGCACCCAAGTTGACTTTACTGGCTTCAAGGTGTCTCCCTGTTTAAAAGGAAAACAACTATTTACGGAATACTTCGTGTTTGATATCGGGACCTAGTATAATAAGCTTTTAATTGTATGAAAATAATTAAATATTTGAATTAACCTTGTATGCAAGTAATGTAACATATGAATTAACTAAGTATGTAACACTGCGCGTAGTCTAATAATATTTTTAAAATGACCGTGTATGTAAGTATGTGACATAAATTGATCATTTATTTAAAAAGTGTTATGCTTGACATTATCATATACATTAGGAATCCATTTAATGAAATTAGCCTTTTGTTATGTAAGATTTGGAAATCACCCCGTATGTCTGTTATGTGGTAGTTTTGTGTTACTTTATATGTAAGTAACGCAATGCTTGGGTTAAATTTAAATGTCAGTTACATAATCTTGGTATTTACTTTATATATCATATAATTTATTATAATATAACTAATGTAATAACTAAAAATTGGCCTCGAATGCGTGTAACAACTATATCCAGGTATTCTGTCAATGTAGAATGAAAAAAAAAACATTAAGTATTCTGTATTTAAATGTTTTATGAATACTTTACGCATGACAACAGTGATAGAATTGTTAACACATGACAACAGTGATAGAATTGTTAACACATGACAACAGTGATAGAATTGTTAACACATGACAACAGTGATAGAATTGTTAACACATGACAACAGTGATAGAATTGTTAACACATGACAACAGTGATAGAATTGTTAACACATGACAACAGTGATAGAATTGTTAACACATGACAACAGTGGTAGAATTGTTTACACATGACAAGAGGGATAGAATTGCTTACGCATGACAACAGTGTTAGTATTGTTAACACATGACAACAGTGTTAGTATTGTTAACACATGACAACAGTGATAGTATTGTTTACACATGACAACAGTGTTAGTATTGTTAACACATGACAACAGTGTTAGTATTGTTAACACATGACAACAGTGTTAGTATTGTTAACACATGACAACAGTGATAGTATTGTTAACACATGACAACAGTGTTAGTATTGTTAACACATGACAACAGTGGTAGAATTGTTAACACATGACAACAGTGTTAGTATTGTTAACACATGACAACAGTGATAGTATTGTTAACACATGACAACAGTGTTAGTATTGTTAACACATGACAACAGTGTTAGTATTGTTAACACATGACAACAGTGTTAGTATTGTTAACACATGACAACAGTGATAGTATTGTTAACACATGACAACAGTGTTAGTATTGTTAACACATGACAACAGTGGTAGAATTGTTAACACATGACAACAGTGTTAGTATTGTTAACACATGACAACAGTGGTAGAATTGTTAACACATGACAACAGTGTTAGTATTGTTAACACATGACAACAGTGGTAGAATTGTTAACACATGACAACAGTGTTAGTATTGTTAACACATGACAACAGTGTTAGTATTGTTAACACATGACAACAGTGTTAGTATTGTTAACACATGACAACAGTGTTAGTATTGTTAACACATGACAACAGTGTTAGTGTTGTTAACACATGACAACAGTGTTAGTATTGTTAACACATGACAACAGTGTTAGTATTGTTAACTAGTTCTGCTCTTGTTAACTATGTATTACCCAGCACAATGAAACAATTAAAGCAAATAATTATGTCTGCTACTGGGCATCTGTCGTGCTACTGGGTATCTGTCGTGCTACTGGGCATCTGTCGTGCTACTGGGCATCTGTCGTGCTACTGGACATCTGTCGTGCTACTGGGTATCTGTCGTGCTACTGGGTATCTGTCGTGCTACTGGGTATCTGTCGTGCTACTGGGTATCTGTCGTGCTACTGGGCATCTGTCGTGCTACTGGGCATCTGTCGTGCTACTGGGCATCTGTCGTGCTACTGGGCATCTGTCGTGCTACTGGGCATCTGTCGTGCTACTGGGCATCTGTCGTGCTACTGGGCATATGTCGTGCTACTGGGCATCTGTCGTGCTACTGGGCATCTGTCGTGCTACTGGGCATCTGTCGTGCTACTGGGCATCTGTCGTGCTACTGGGCATCTGTCGTGCTACTGGGCATCTGTCGTGCTACTGGGCATCTGTCGTGCTACTGGGCATCTGTCGTGCTACTGGGCATCTGTCGTGCTACTGGGCATCTGTCGTGCTACTGGGCATCTGTCGTGCTACTGGGCATCTGTCGTGCTACTGGGCATCTGTCGTGCTACTGGGCATCTGTCGTGCTACTGGGCATCTGTCGTGCTAGTGGGCATCTGTCGTGCTATTGGGCATATGTCGTGCTACTGGGCATCTGTCGTGCTACTGGGCATCTGTCGTGCTACTGGGCATCTGTCGTGCTACTGGGCATCTGTCGTGCTACTGGGCATCTGTCGTGCTACTGGGCATCTGTCGTGCTACTGGGCATCTGTCGTGCTACTGGGCATCTGTCGTGCTACTGGGCATCTGTCGTGCTACTGGGCATCTGTCGTGATACTGGGCATCTGTCGTGCTATTGGGCATCTGTCGTGCTATTGGGCATCTGTCGTGCTATTGGGCATCTGTCGTGCTATTGGGCATCTGTCGTGCTAGTGGGAATCTGTCGTGCTATTGGGCATCTGTAGTGCTATTGGGCATCTGTCGTGCTATTGGGCATCTGTCATGCTATTGGGCATCTGTCGTGCTATTGGGCATCTGTCATGCTATTGGGCATCTGTCGTGCTATTGGGCATCTGTCGTGCTAGTGGGAATCTGTCGTGCTACTGAGCATTTATCGGGCTACTTGGCATATGTCGTGCTACTGGGCATCTGTCATGCTACTGGGCATCCGTCTTGTGGCTTATACTAAATCGATTGGGATCATTCCAAATCTAAAATCAGATTGTGTGCAGCACGCCGGGATCTCAGTTTTTGCAACTTATATGTGAACATTAAATCTAGCATTCATTAAGCAAACAAATTACAGTACCAGTGATTGCTCAGCGACTAAACTCAGGGGAGTAATAACACCAAACAAGAATGTGTTATGTTTTTATGACTTGAAATTAAAATCTAACCTATTTCCCATGAGAATTTGTGTTTGTTTTTGTATAATTTTAAATAATAAGTCATTCTAAAGTCTTAATTTTAAAAAATCATGCTGAGATCTATTAAACAATACTATACAATAAAATCTTAGAAAGATAATATTTCGATTTTTTTTTTCACAATCTAATATCTGCAGGTTATTCGGATGAAAGCATACATTTCAAATTTTCGTCTCCAGCTGAACCTTCTGCTAGTTCAAAAGTGCTTTAGGCACTTGCTCTTGCGCACTAAGCAATCTCAATGTTGGAATTGTAGTGGCCCTGATGCTTTGTTTCCAGGGTGAAGACTTGTGGATGAATCCACTTCCCATGCTCAGCTGTAACCCCCTAGAAGTAGAAGAAGTGCTGATCAACTTTCAGGTCAGGACAGATGTTTCAGTTGTGTTCTGAAAAGTTGATCACCTTCAAGGTGAGTTTCAATCCATCATATGCTTCTTTGAGGCCCGCATTGTGAGGTGGAAGAGGATACCATTTTTCGTTATGAGCAGGGCCGACCCTAACAATTGCGGGGCCCTATGCGAAACGGATTGCGCGGGGTCTTTTCTGGGTAGGAATAAAGATAAAAGTGAAAATTAAGATTTTTATTAGAAAATAAATTCGGGGCGGGGCCTATGAAAGTGCGGGGCCCATTGCGGCCGCATAGGTTGCAATGGCCTAAGGCCGGCTCTGGTTATGAGTGTGCAACAACAGAGCCTTCAAGCTCGCCTTGCTGGGGAATCTAAGAGCAGTCTTCACTATTCAGGAAACTGTTTGAATCCCAACTTCAGTATGAGACCCTCACAGCCGTAATATATATATATATATATATAATTTTCCAGTTTATAATATATATATATACATATATAATACTATATACATTTCTTGATTGCATAAATAACTTAAAATTGGTGAACACGGACATCTGCGCATACAGACAACTGAACACACAAACAACTGAACACAGACACTACAATGGTATGATACGGCTGAAAAAATCAAGCTGTGTGGGGGCGTATGGGAGATGTGTGGAAGATGTATGAGAGAAGGGAGGACAGAAAACAATAGAGAAACAAATCCTGGAAAGAAAATGGAGATGGACGGGACACACCCTCAGGGGAGACACCAACAACAGGGCTAGAAACCAACAGGGCTAGACAGTCCATAGAGGGGAACCCCCAGGGCAAACAATGCAGAGTAAGACCCATGAGAACGTGGAGGCGAAGTGTGCTGCATGAGGCTGAGAGAAAATTGGGGCGAAGTGTGCTGGATGAGGCTGAGAGAAAATTGGGGCGAAGTGTGCTGCATGAGGCTGAGAGAAAATTGGGGCGAAGTGTGCTGCATGAGGCTGAGAGAAAATTGGGGCGAAGTGTGCTGCATGAGGCTGAGAGAAAATTGGGGCGAAGTGTGCTGGATGAGGCTGAGAGAAAATTGGGGCGAAGTGTGCTGCATGAGGCTGAGAGAAAATTGGGGCGAAGTGTGCTGCATGAGGCTGAGAGAAAATTGGGGCGAAGTGTGCTGCATGAGGCTGAGAGAAAATTGGGGCGAAGTGTGCTGGATGAGGCTGAGAGAACAGGAAAGCGCTGGGAAGAACTAAAGATACAGGCAAGAGACCGTGAAAATTGGCGTGCTTTGACAGAGGCCCTATGTTCCACCAGGAGTTCTGTTTCTGGTTCGGTACGTTGCTGCATCCATATACTGGCATATGTGCAACGGTTGGGGAAGCGACGTTGCCAATCTAACGGCTCCTAGTAGATGCCAGGGCGGCCTTGAAGCTTTCTATCGTTGTCGAGTTCACGGCGGTATTGTCCAGGTTGTTCCAAGCGATTATGGTGCGTGGAAAGAATGACTGCTTTGTTGCACTGTGTTACTCCGAGTCACAGTGAAGCATGTGTTATTGTTTCGGGTGTAATTTCTCATGGGGTTGTCAGAGGTTAAGTCAAAGGACAAATGATGGTGATAATTAAAATCCATGCATAGGGCCCCCAAAATCCTAAGAACGGCTCTACCGTCTGCCCTTAGGTTTTTGATACCAGTACATCAGTTGGGGATATGTATTTAATCTTAGACTTACACTTAGATACCGGTACATGTTTAAGAAGTTTAAATATTTTATTGGATGCGCATCATTTGCAAAAAATTAAATGGCACATGTTCAAATGGGGCTGTCCATTAATTATGTCAACAAAATAGGGGGAAAGGGGGGGTTGAAAATTTTTGACAATTGTTGACAAGGGTGAGGGGGGGGGGTCAAGAAAATTTGACGTCAACAATGTTACTTTTTTTAATAAATTTAATTACTTAATGGAAAATTAGGCAGCGTCTGTAGTCCTGTGTTACACACTCGCCCAACCTTCAGTATTTTAATTAAACGAACTATATTCCTACTTTTTAAAAACCGTGATGTGCTTTAAAAAGACCCCACACAGAACTAAATATGCACACACGAGATGGTTACTCGTAACACTTTTATTTTTTCAAAGTTGTTGTTTGTTGGTCTGCTGTACAAATAAAGATTTATGTAAGTACACAGTCTACATTATATTATTTAAATGTGTATATAAATTATAAAATGCATTATTGGTTATACTAGACTCTATTAGAAATAATTGGCTTTCACTGTGAAATTGGATTAGGTCAAGATGACAAAGCCAGAGTCCCCATTGGATTGACAGCAGCTAACAAGCAAGCTCCACTTTTAATGCATGTCGAATACCGCGTTACATTGCCTGATCACGACTGGGTAGTAGCATCTAGACACAAACTCATACCATCTGTTTATGCTGGCATTTAAATCCAAAAAGACGGTTTAGGTAAACCCGAAGCTGTAACACATGCAGGCCCAACTTACATAGCCATCAGATCAGGCAAGCATTGCTCATCATCAGCTTATATAGCCATGGACTGGACTATGAAAGGCTACTTGAATTGGGAGAGTTTGACATTGTTACAAAGGATCCAAGCAACAAGTTGATCATAATGATTCTTATAATGTCTGTAGATGGTGGACCTGATGAAAATCCAAGGTATCAAAAAGTTATTGATGTGGCCATCCATCATTTTGTAAAGCAGAACATTGATGCAATGTTTGAATCAACGAATGCGCCTGGTAAAAGTGCGTTTAATCGAGTAGAAAGGCGAGTGGCTCCTCTTAGTCGAGAACTGTCGGGACTAATTTTTCCACATACACATTTTGTAAGCCACCTTGACACACAAGGTCGAACAATTGATGAAGAGTTGGACAAATTAAACTTCAAATATGTTGGCGAAACATTGACAGAAATATGGAAGCAAGTAAGCATAGACAATTTTCCAACAGTGGCAGAGTATAGTGTGCCTGAAAAGTCTGAGCTTGAACTACTTGAAGTTGAAAATTTAGTAATCAAATATCAAGTTTGGTGCTAAAACCACGTAAGAACAAGTCAGTACTTTCTACAAATTGTCAAATGCTGTGATTTAACTTGTTGCCAACCGATTAGAAGCTTGTACTTTGATATTATTGCTGATATATTTATCCCCCCCCCCCTCACCAATTCCAGTCTGCCAAGCTAATGAGGACCTAAAAGCACCAGATGTATCTGATATAAACTCACAGATTTCAATCTCTTTTCTTCCATCAGTCTGTGAAAGTTGAAAGCATACTACCTCGATCGGAAAAAGCATTCAAAATTCTTCCATATGATATATATTGTCCATCTATTCAGTTGCTATTGTTTGAAAGGATCTGTAAAATCTGTCACCTTTATGTTGCTTCGCAAGCCATGTTAAAGAAGCACGCTCAACAGCACCAACAATGTATGCCTAGGCCCAGTCAAATACTACACGCACCCCAACAGCAAAGGATTCGTCCAATGCGATCGGCTGACAAAAGACAGAGAGAGCTCATGGCAATTATTGCTCATGGGGAGATGCTAAGTGCAGAAATGGCTAGATGAAGAAAATGTTGACTTGTCTGGTGTTTCGGTTCCACAAGAAATTATTCAGCCAGAACCTATGCCAATAATAACAATTGAGGAACATTTGACATCTCCATGGGAAGATATAGAGGCTAGGATATAAGATTTAGATTTGTTTGTAAAAAAAAATATGTTAATAAATTAAAAGTGTATTTATTGTTTAACTTTTTAATCTCGTTTCTGCTTGAAGTTAGAACCAGTGGCGTAACAACGGCTTGGCATTGGAGCAGTTGCCAAGGGCGCCGGCCTGCGCCAGTTCAAAAGGGCGCCGCTAAATCTCTAATTTTTCAATTTTTATTATTTAAAAAATAAATTAGCCAAGGTCGCCAAAAACCCAGTTACGCCCCTGGTTTGAAAAGTATTTGTAAATATTCAAATAGTCTTTAAAGTGTCATATTAATTTGAAATATGTTCATAATTTAAAGGTGTAATGTGTATACATTTTTGTAAACCCTATAATCTCTTTTCTGTTTAGAGTAAGCCTTTGTAGTTATAAATTGGAAATATGTTCACAAGTTAAAAGTTTATTAAACTTTTTTTTTTCTAAACATTTTACTTTTATTCACTTTTTTGTTGTAGTTGTAAACTAGTCTATTTAAAATATTGTTTGTTTTTATTTTATTATTGGGGGGGGAATCAAATGTTGACGTAATTTTATAGGGGGGTCTCTGGAAGTTTGACAAGTTGTTGGCAAGGGGGAAAAGGGGGGGGGGTAAAAATCGCCAAAAATTTGTTGACATAATTAATGGACAGCGGCAATGCAGTGCAAAACACAAACCTATAAAACACCGCCTGCAAAACCAACCACAGCTCTTACATCCGATTCGGACGCTGGCCATTTTAGAACATTTAATTTAAAGGCTGACTTTTTATTATTTTAAAAACTTGTCAGTGCACCTCTAAGATACTAAGAGTACAAAAGGGAATCGCCATCCAAACTGTCAATTCTATAGGGCTTATCGTTGAGATTTTGTGATCAGTCCGTGAGTGAGTAGGCCTACTATGTGGCTTATACTTACACATATGTATAGTGTGTGGGGCTGAGAAGCAGGAAGGGGGCTTGATGGGTCGGGTGTGTTGTAATTGTAAGTACATTCTGCAGAGATTACCACTCTCCCAGGTCATATGCACCCGTGTGTAATAGCAACCCCAGAAGAGTTTGCAATAGTTCTTTTGCCTGAAGCAAATAAGTTGCACTTATAAATTGTAATATAATATAATAATATTAAATTTTAAATAGGAAATAATTATAAATTCCTATTATTATATTTAAAATTTAATGAACAAAAAGAGACTGATAACTGAGAGGGTGTTCACACTGCCAAGATTTGGGGATCTTTACAAAATCAGCTTTCAATTTTAAATAGCTTGTGCCAGTCTTGTTTGGAAGGTTTTTAACTTTAACCCTGGCACATCAGTTGTATATAATCTTGTTTCTTGACTGTGCATAACAGTAACACTATTCATTTGCTTTTTGTTTTGAGCAGCGGTTCTCAACCTGTGGGTCGCGACCCCTTTGGGGGTTGCATGACCCTTTCACAGGAGTCGCTTAACACCATCTGAAAACACATATAATTTACAATGATAAAGTATCGATGAACATAATTTGTGTGATTTGGGGGGTCGCCACATGAGGAACCGTATTAAAGGGTCGGGCATTAGAAAGGTTGAGAACCAGTGGTTTAGAGGTAGGCGGGTGGGTGTGCATCAAGCATGGTATTAATGACTATTTAATGCAGCAAATTTTCCTTAGTCACAGTCACTTTTAAAGATAAGGAAAAACTTCTTACACACCAGTAGTAAACTACTTCATCATATCATCATAAGTGGTTGCTGGAGGTGTATCTCATTGGCAATCAACTCATGCAGACCATTTCAATTGTTTCTAAATTTGCTCAAAGACTTTGTAATACTGTGGGTTTTGTTTTTTTTTTTTTGGTTCAGATTAAAAACGATCACCAACCCCATTAGGATTCTTTGAATGCAGATTTATGTTTAACTCTCAGTTACAGTTACAGCTTTGTCCAACTAAATGATGACTTCCTCTAAATTCAATAACTGTTTCACTGCCTGTCTGGGTCTACCAATCAACACATTTGACCTGTTGGTAGATTTTTTATGTCATAACAGGACACACACAAAAACTAAAATTACGGTAGTACAAATGCAATTCAATTTTCATCACAATTTAAAACACACTGGTACTGTACCATACAGTAAAAAAAACAAAAAGGAACACTCATCACTCGTCACAGTAATCAATGACTATTTGTAATCAACTGTACATGCACCTCACAGTTACAGCTTTGTAATTTGTACACTCTCCAACTTTAATAGGCAGTTATTTGTTGATTTCATTCTTACAGTAGTAACATGCTGATGCTATACAAAAAAAGAAGATGTATGAAATGGCCTATTCACACAATGAAAATGATCATTACAAAAACTTAAAGCAATTTTTTTTTTTAATTTGTTTAATGATTTCTTTCAACTTAAATACTTATACATATTACCGGTACCATAGTTTTAAGTTGCACCTAGAAATTATTTGTGCAAAAGAGATAATTTTGTTTTAAATTAAAATTGATGAACCTTATTTAACTTATTTATAAATAACCTCTAACATAGCATTCTGAAATCGTCTTCTTTTCTATTCGAATGGTCATTTGTGCTTTCTCAAGGCGTGATAATCCCTTGCCCCTCCCTCCCCTTTACAATGAAATTGTCTGAAAGAATGCCCACATTCTTAAAGCTCACCTTACATTTTGCTGGCCTATACTGCCTATATATTAAGTTAAAAGTAAACTTACTGTGGAGATTTTGTTCTTCAGTAAGATGGTCACCAGCAGCTTTCTAAATCAAACGGTTGCAGTTATCTAGGCCTACTCATCTGACACAGATCTCATTGCCATCAGCTTGGACATGGACCATACTTGGTTGACAGACACTAGAAATCTTGTTTCTTACAGTGCCAACAAAAAGCAATTTTATCTATGTCTCTTGTTTTATGATGCAATTTAAGCGCAAGATATTTACATTAATTTGATTCAGTAAATCAAAGTCAAAGTAAATGAAATCATTTTTCTTAATTATGAAATTAATTTTATAATTCACCAGGATTGTCCCCTGTACATGGTGTTGAGTGATTACATTAGGTACATTGGACCAAACCATAGGTGCCATGTATTTTGTGTCATACAAATTAGACTAAAGCCAAATTCCTTACAATATAACCAACATAATATTAGTTTTGTAAATTGCAATACTGTTCATCGAAATTATGCTATTTTCTCTCATGTATTTTCTTTTGTGTCGAGTCATATCAGAGTTCAAAGCTCTAACGCTAACCAGAAGCAAAATGTTCTATTTTTAATGTTTAACTCCTAAATGTTTTCTTATGTGTCTGGCCATTTTAGAAAAACTAGCCAGACCAGCAGAACAAATGTCACATTTATAGGATTTCTCTTCAATATGACTTCTTTTGTGCCAGTTTAAATTTGATTTACGGCGAAATTCAGTAGAACAAATGTCACATTTATAAGGTTCCTCTCCAGTATGTGTTAGTTTGTGACGATTTAAATTTGATTTAATACCAAATGCAGAAGAACAAATGTCACATTTAAAGGCTTTCTCCCCAGTATGTCTTCTTGTGTGTCTAGCTAGTTCACATTTATAAGCAAATGTAGAAGAGCAAATGTCACATTTATAAGGTTTCTCTCCAATATGTCTTCTTTTGTGCCAATTTAAATGTGATTTAGTACCAAATGCAGAAGAACAAATGTCACATTTATAGGATTTTTCGCCAGTACCGGTATGTCTTCTTGTGTGAGTAACTTTTTCATATTTGGTATAAAATGCAGCAGAACAAAAATCACATTTATAAGATTTCTCTCTAGTATGTCTTCTTTTGTGCCTATTTAAACTTGATTTAATACCAAATGCAGAAGAACAAATGTCACATTTAAAGGCTTTCTCCCCAGTATGTCTTCTTGTGTGTCTAGCTAGTTCACATTTATAAGCAAATGTAGAAGAGCAAATGTCACATTTATAAGGTTTCTCTCCAGTATGTCTTCTTTTGTGCCAATTTAAATGTGATTTAGTATTGAATGCAGAAGAACAAATGTCACATTTATAGGATTTTTCGCCAGTACCGGTATGTCTTCTTGTGTGAGTAACTATTTCATATTTGGTATAAAATGCAGCAGAACAAAAATCACATTTATAAGGTTTCTCTACAGTATGTCTTCTTTTGTGCCGATTTAAATTTGATTTAATACCAAATGCAGAAGAACAAATGTCACATTTAAAGGCTTTCTCCCCAGTATGTCTTCTTGTGTGTCTAGCTAGTTCACATTTATAAGCGAACGTAGTAGAGCAAATGTCACATTTATAAGATTTCTCCCCAGTATGTCTTCTTGTGTGTCTAGCTAGTTCAGATTTAGTAGCAAATGCAGCAGAACAAATGTCACATTTATAGGGTTTCTCTTTAATATGTCTTCTTATGTGTATAGCTATTTCATATTTAGTAGCAAATGTATCAGAACATGTGTCACATTTATAGGGTTTCTCTCGAGTATGTCTTCTTTTGTGTACAGCTATATCAGATTGAGCAGTAAACCCAACATACGGCTTTTCTCCAGAATATTTTCTCTTGTGGAAAGCTAAGTTTTGACTTTTATCAAAATCTCGGTAACATATTTCACATTTATAAGACATTGCTCTATCACATGATGTTTTGGGTCCTCCAGTGTGCAAAATCTCATCAAAGACTGCATTGCAGATTCCACATTGATATATTCCTTGCCTAATGTTCGGTTCTTTAGATTTAGATACAGTTGCATGTGATTTTCCATGTACCAGGTTTGATGAAGAAATTATTTCTTTAGTTGCAGCTACATGTGATTGTCTGTGTTCCAGGTTTGATGAAGAAATTATATCTTTAGATACAGTTGCATGTGATTGTCCATGTACCAGGTTTGATGAAGAAATTATTTCTTTAGTTGCAGCTACATGTGATTGTCTGTGTTCCAGGTTTGATGAAGAAATTATATCTTTAGATACAGTTGCATGTGATTGTCCATGTACCAGGTTTGATGAAGAAATTATTTCTTTAGTTGCAGCTACATGTGATTGTCCGTGTTCCAGGTTTGATGAAGAAATTATATCTTTAGATACAGTTGCATGTGATTGTCCATGTACCAGGTTTGATGAAGAAATTTCATCTCTAACATGTTGATTATTTAGTGTTTTCTTTTGTTTATCACAAGAAGTTAAGGAAAATTTGTCTTCACACCCGGCCAATTGATCTTCTGTTAACGTTTCTGAGATATGTGTTGAAACACCTTCAGAGCTGACTTTTATATTGGAGCTTGTTTCCAATATCAGATTTCTGTATAATCCTGTTTCGAGTTTTATTTTTGTATTGACCGAGTTAACATCAGAGTTAACATCATTAGGCCTATATATTTCTTTCTTTAGGGGTTCCTTAAAGTCAGCACCTATCTCTGACTTTGCTATACCATCTTCTCCCTTTATAATTTTGCTGGGAATAAATTTAAAATCAACTTCCTCCATGGACAAGATCTTAAAACAAATAAACTGAAAGCTTTCAAAGGGTATCTGTATACATGCATTTGTTCTGTCTATGAGTTTTTTTTAAATACCATTAGCAATCTTGACAACTTCAAAGCATCTGAAAAATAAAATATTAATTACTCTATTAAAATAATAAAAGATACATTATAAAAACAGTTTTACTGGCTATGGTTATTATCAATAGTACTGCTTGGCTTATTCTTACATTATTTACAGTATTACTTTAAACACTGGTTTTTAACAGATTAAATTATAATAAATTTATTTATTTTCTATTCATTCACTTACTACTAATCTTATAGTTCTTAGAATTTAGAAAAAGAAAAACTAACTTTTGAAAAAAGAAACTGACTAAATTCTGCACTTTGTAACCTAAAATTCTTTTTAAATTAATATTTTAATATCAATATGAAATGCAATTTTTTTAAATTTAATACATGCAATTGAAATCAACTTATTAAATCTAATTGACATTGGTTACAGTCTAGGACATAATGTTTTATTAGAGAAGATTGGGTAAGGGGGTCAAGATCTGCCTAAAATAGCTTGACTTTATTGAGTATGAAATAATGTAGTCTATACTATGGATAACTGTAACTGTAAGATACAGTTTGGGCTAAAATGTCCCTTTCAGATTGAAAGAATTAACACTTTTTTTATTATTTGTGAACATTTTACTTTGTTTTTATATAAGACATTTGGAAGATTACATTATGGCAAGTCCTCAGAACGGCTGCCCAAAATTAAGAATAGACTACTTATCGTTAGACAGTGTCCGGCTACCCGCCTAATAGCCCCCGATAATTGGTGATGCAATTTTTTACTTCAAATTTTGTTTGCAGCAAATTATTGCTTGTAATAATATAAAAAAAAAAACAATACCAAAGCCGACAGACTGCAAGCAGCGGTTCATATTTCAAATAATGTTTTGTCAGGAAACATTCTACAAACTTATGGCACAATGCTGAGGCACTGTATGCTTTGGTTAGTGTGGCTTGCTGAACAACGTCTAATTCTAATATAAAACAGCAATTCAACAAAGATAACTTTTGTTTCTCTATTGCATTTTTCTTTATTCTTTTTCTTCTTCTTTTTTTATTTTTTTATATTATTTATTTCAGGACATGATGATGAGACTGATGACGTGGCTTATAAAGATCGCGATCTTAAAAAAATGAAAAATTATGGAATAATCACCATTGCATAGCTAATGAAAATGGCCACATTATTTTTAAAAAACAGCCAGTCAGTTATTGTATTGCCACTCAATGTGCATTCTGGCAATATTTTATGAAGTAGACAATGCTCCAACTCCAACTTTTTGTGCAATTAAAAAAATATGTTCACAAAAAAAAGTAATTAATAAAAAGAAAATGCATTTTTTCAATCGAAAATGTACCTTTTAGATAGTAGTAGTAGATAGCATTATAAATTATATAGTGTCATGAAATCAGTAGTTACTAGTAAAGTAAAGTAGATATATATTATATTCAATCATATATAGATATTAAGTCATTATTAAGACTAACTAAGGTTGATACTAGTCTAGTAACTAAGTTAAATAAGCTTTGGCCTTGAGTAAGAAAGAGGTAAATGCTTAGAGATATCACCGCGTGCCGCCATCTTGGTTGCCGGGACCTGCGAATTTATGTCCTAAATTTATCCCTAAACCTAACCTGAACCCTAAACTTATCAAACTTATCACTAACCAGGGTTTTGACCCTATCGGAACCAGGGACAAAACACGCAAATGACGTCATGGTGAAATCTCTCAGCATTGGGCATTAGCATTTTTGGTAGTTAAACTGAAGAAGTAATTAAATACACTACAGTACAGTCAATCAATTCAATTATCTTTTATTATATACCAAATTTTGCATTAAAAACAAGCACTCACTCTTTTCCACGTCTAAATTCCGGGTACGAAAGCCGCAGCCTTATTTTTTTTTAAACCTACAACTATTTAGTTCCATTTTACATTTGGTAAATGATTTGCTGCACTGCATGTCAATATAATACCTCCTCAATTTTGATTCTTGTTAATGTTGTACTTTTTAAATGAACTGGAAAAAAACGCCGCGTTGATATTATATAATATTATTATTATTATCTTGTGTAGGAAGTAGGCGGACTATATAATAAACAGCCCGCTAAACGCTTAAAAGGTTGCCAGGTCAATGTATCATCTAAAAGCCACCAAAAACATAATAAATTAAAACGAATTTAATTATGTGTGTTGAGTGTTAGCTAAAATGTACGTGTACAAAAGTTACATGAATCCGGTCAAAATGATATACTTTACAGACTTTAGAATAACGAGATGTTAACTATTATTCTCAGAATGTATCGATATTTATTACAGATTTTTGTGAAAACATGTTAAATAATATAAATACATATAAAATTAGACTAATAGTTATGGTTAAATGTATAATATTCTAGAATCAGGCCAAAGTGGACTAGTCTGCAGAGGCGTAGCGTAGGGGGCCAGGGGGTACAGATGTACCCGGGCGCCAGCTAGTTAGGGGCGCCAAAATGTGATTTGGTATTATTTTATTGATGAAAATAATGGGTTTGAGAGTTGAAAAAAGGAAAAAGAGGGCGCTTTAAAATGAATATTGTCCCCGGGTGCGAATCTTGTCCCCGGGCGCCAAACACTCTAGCTACGCCTCTGCTAGTCTGTGCAACATCTTTACGAAAGCAAAATTTCTGCTCTTTATCTTCTTAGATAACCGAGTCCAATTAGCTTCATGTAATTTTTATATACAGTTAAACATTTCTCTAATGGAAAATTGATAGTTAATATTATTTGATTCTTTCATATCTCAAATACATAATTACAAAAGGAATTTTAAGTTAAAGTTAAATGGCAATCTGGCAAAATGTACACTTAGAGAATACCGGGTACCCAGATTTAACGGCATGAAACGATTATTTTTTTTTTAAATGAGCGAAACAAAGTATGGGAAAAAACAGAAAACGGCGAACAAACAACAATAAAAAACAATATAACATTTATAAAACATTTAGCTACAATGTTATTGCTATATCCAAAAGGACAGCAATAGGAATGGGACAGAAAACAAGTCATTAAGAGATTAAATGTATAAAAAAATTGGACAGAAGAGAAGAAAAATAAGTCCACTACAATTTGCCTTAGGAGGAAATGGTGGAGAAAAGGTTTAACGAGTGACTGAGAACATAACCTTCATGTCATGTGGTGTCAAGGCTTTATAAGTCTGGATCACTTTGCTATTCCAAATTCACCCGGTTTTGTGTGAATATACCCGCTGCCAGATGTCGTATCTAGGAGAGGCTGGAAGCCACCTTTCTGGCAGATGCCATGAACACCTCCGCACTATTGCGCAAGATTAGCAGTGTTCCATCTTACTTAAAGAAAGGTGACTGACTGAAACAACAGCTTCTACCGCATATTAGTTGCTCATTAACTTTACCTCCAACATATCTTATTGTTAAGAAACATAAACTGTAATGGGAGATTCAATACGCAAGTATTATTGGAATGCAGAAGTGGCTCAGACTACTCAAATCTCACTCACAAAAGCAGCCCCGGGGGGGGCAGTGGCGTAGTGAAGGGGGGCATCATGTCCCGGGCGCTACTCACAAAGGGGCGCCAAATGGTATATTTTACTAAATATTGTATGGTTTTCGAATAGGGAGGGGCGCTAAAAAGGTATTGGGGGGCGCTAAAAAGGTATTGTGCCCCGGGCGCGAGTTAAGCTCGCTACGCCACTGCCGGGGGGGGGGAAATATTACTGACAGAACAGGCCCAGGCGCCAAAATATCACTGACAGAAGCGGCCCACCAGTCATTGCCGGATTAACAACAAAAAATGCAAATGAGGTACCGGTACGTACCTGAGGAGCATACGCCTATTAGGGGCCCCGCGACATGGGATCCATTTTTGTTGTTGTTTTGGTTTGTGTTATGGCATGTATTTTGGACTATTTTACTTCAACGCAGCGTTGTGGCCACAACCACTCCTCTCCTCCTTTTTTTATTGACCCCTAAGATTAAATGTGTAGCGCTGTGTCAACCCCGTCCCTCCCTTGATTGGTAAAAGGTTGTCTTCGTTTGAATACGCTCTATTTGTCCAAAGAATGCTACCAGGGGATGCAATTTCTAGAATTTCTTTACTGAGAATTCCTTATAATGAATGTACAACATGAACTTAACTTGAATTTTAAAAAAATATATAAATTTTAAAAAAAAATATGAAATACACTGAACTCGATCCATGTGTAGCGAATTGAGCCTTTTAGGCCTTGATAAAAGCATACAATAAATTTAACCAAACAACTTTATATTCTCCCTTCCTCACACAAGATATATAAAGTTGGTTAAAACATTATATAACCCCTAAAAACAAAGTTTTTCGTATACATCCTTTATATGCATTTAAATAGTATTTATGCTATATTAATATTCTAATGACCCACCCACTTGTACACCGCAGATTTATTTCACCAACTATTTCAGAAAAAAAAAGAAGAAAATACTACGCACCAAAACACACTTGCTATATTTTTACGAAAATCATTTAGCTCAGTTTTAAGTAATTTTACGCCAGGAAATAAGTGGCATCATAACATTCTCTTTATCTTCCCCTTGAAAAACAGGATAATCTGATATTTTGGCGTTGCAGTGGGGCTCAAAATGTGAAAGAATCTGTTGTCATCGGCAGATAGTATATGTGCCAAGGTTTCAGCTCAATGGGTTGACGGGAAGTGGATCAATTAGCCTTCCGAAGATTTTGCCACACACCCAGCCTGAAAGAAACACACGAACAAATGCGAATTTAATATAAAGGATTTAGAAACAATGAAAGAGCCCCGCGAAATCCTTGGTGCGCCAAAATACCCTTTAAGCATGCCCCTGAACTATATTATAATTCTAATCTTATGTCCAACGCCCCCTTATCCCCACTCATTGAATTGTAGTTTCGTGAAATAGTTACAACACGTACGTCCGTATATTTAAAGATGGTTGCGTTTAACAGCGAATCTCATGTTTTAAAAAAGTATGTGAAAAATTAGTTGGAAGCGCACGGTTCTTATGCTCAAGAGGGCATTGATGATGCTGTTGAAAATTCTATTTCAACATGACATGTGATACAAAATAGGTGATACAGAATTTTAAAATCAATTAAAGCAGCGATGTTATTATTGTAACTCACTTTACTTCCCCTAATTCTCAAAATATCGTATTCCTACTCCATCAATATCATTTATCTTGACTGCACGTGACACTTGCATCTTGTCCTTGTTCCATACCTGCAACATGATCGCAAACATACCACCCTAGTTATTTGCGACATACATAATCTACAGGTGAAGAGTGAAGAGAGGCCAACTTTAGATTTCTCTTGCACTTACAAAGTGTGCTAACATTCTGACCAGCCATCTGCAGTGGACAGATAGACACATTGAAATGTCTCATTAGGAAATGGCTTTCAAATTAAATGTATAGGCTACATGCTATATCTTAAGGAAGATGCTATCAGTAGCAGTTGTTGCTGTAGATACGAAATTCACGCGAGATGAGGCTATCGCACACGAGTCATAAGTAATATAATGCTATTTTTTTTTCCTCTTTTTTTTTTTTTTTTGTGGGGGGGGGGGGGGATTATTCTTATTAGGGTACAAAATAGTTTGGGGAAAAAGATTAAATTTCTAATGAAAATTGCATTGATATTTATTTCTTTATCCACACAATTTGACATTTATATAAAAATTTATCATGGGAAGACGCTCTCCTATTGGCTGTTCCTCTAATACGAATTTCTAATAATAGTATCCTAGTCCTAGTTAATAACATGAGTTTTTAAGGATGTCCGATAACAACAACAACAAAAAAAAAAAAAACAAACAAAAAAAAAAAAAAAAAAAAAAATCCAAATTATTCCCAAGGGTTTTGTTAAAATGTTGCTAAACATATGTTCATCCCTAAAATTCTGAAACTCAAATATTTGTCCGTAAATGTTCATTTATTGATTATTGAGTTGGCAACCCTGTATCCAGGCCTATAACTGTAGGCGTAGGTCTAGCCATTAAAAATAACAAATATTTCAAAAATAAATATCTATGTCTGCTTATAAATTTTTATTCATCATAGACAAAAGAAAGAAATGTTCACGTCAATTTTTTACACCTCCCCTCCCCCTTTTCCCCTAACCAAAAATCCTGTCAAAAATAATTTTTTAACACCCTTGCCCTTATGAGCCTTGCCTTATGCCCATTTTCCCACAAAGCCACCTATTTTACTTTTACATGCATAATTAATTTATGGACGCCTCCATAGCCTACACTTTATTTTCAGACTATATGTTAATGGGTGGAGGGTCAGACTTTAAAAAAAAATTAAATTAAAATCGTATTGCTGTTTAAACATAGTACTTAAAAGAGTTTTATTTATTTATAGTTTTAATTTAAAATAATGTATTTAATAATGTTCGAAAGTTTTTAAAGAATATTTCTACTATCAACAGGATATAGTAAACTGCCGAAACTGATCTACTGGAAATAACTCAAATTCGCTTGTTTCTTGGGCATGGATGTTGGATTCTATTTGTAAACACAGTTGTCAGTTTTAAATTTATTCAGTTTTAGGTGAAAAGCTATTGATAAACCCTTTTAAAATGGCTGAATATGTCAATCAAACTCTCGAGGAAATGATCCCCGAGCTCGAAGAAATGAGCAGAATTGGTTTATTCACAGTTAAGGAGACCAAGTAAGTAAACTTTAAAAAGTCTAGTTCCAGGTGCTCAGGTGGCATTTTTCTGGCAATTCTCCGAACGCCGGTACCAAAGTCAAAACACTAATAAAAACTCATTGAATGAACATGTTGAGGTTTAAATATTAAAATAAAAAAACAAGCTTATAATGTCATTATTTAATAGCTGTTTCTATGTTGGAGAATTATTTATGGCGTCATTTTCACTTAGTTATAGTTTAGTCATCATTTGGTTGCTGTTGTTGAAATGCAAGATTTTGTGTAAAATTTCATACAAGAATGCTTATAAATTATGCTGAAATCACTAAAATTGCATGACCGGAAAAGTTAGAAGGAACTTTTGATACTGATGACATTAATAATAAATAAGTTGCAAATTACTCTGGTGGATATTGGGACTAACATCCATGACTTCTTTTGGCGATGAAGGTTGAGGACCAAATGCATTTTCCATTTAAAACATTATTTTGATTTTCAGAAACAGAGTTTCATTTTAATTACTTCTATTGCTTTGTCATGCAGAGTCATTTTGAGGAATCGACAAAACCATGAATACAAGCTTCGACAGCTGACTAAAACTAAATCGTCATTCCTAAACTACATTGAGGTTTGTAATCACTCAAATTTTATAATCTGATAATTTTAATTTAGCATTGAGCAAAGCAAGTCATAGTTAAAATATCTGATGATTACATGTATAAACATTTAATTTTAACAAAAATCAATATAACATTAACATTTCCAGTTATGATTCAAAACCTTGTCTTATAATCAGTAAGACTAATGAATTGATATTTTAATTTGATGGCCGCTCAATTTAGAGCTCCAATGGTTTCAGGATTGTTTTTTTTCCACTTGTATTTTGGTTGGCAGCCCTAAACTAAATGGTGCAGAGAGCACTAGTAGTAGCAGCAGTCTTTAAAAATAAAAATTACAAATGTGCTCACATCATGGATTACATGTAAATCAATGAATATGCAATTAAAATTGTTAAAAACCCTCCATGAGATATTTTCAATTTATCCCCCCCCCCCCCCCCCCCGTTGGTCCTTAAATTTAATATATGGGTGGACATATCAAGTGGGAGTCTGTGGCCCTTCAAGCAAATCTTCTAGTCATCCCCACCCATCTACAAATGATTTTTTAAAAGGGCTTAAATCAGTGGTTTTCAACCTGTGCGCCCGGAAGCCTTAAGGGGTTACCTGGCCATGGGTTGCTTAAGAACATCAGAAGTTTGATTGCTTTGCTGTTGTTGACAGTGGATATTTATTTAGTATTTCTAACACTTCTGATTTTATAATGTAACTGCTACTAAGAAGGGAGATGGGGTGGCAAGTTTCTTACTGTCACCGCTACAAAGAGATAGGAATCATTCATGTCAGCCGCTAGTTTACTTTTTAAGTACATTACGTATTCCTCCCCCCTTTGTTAAGGTTGTTTTTATGTTTTCTGCTTAAACTTTAAAATTGGTAGCTTCACCGACATTTCATAACTTTCACTTGTCCACCAATCACAGGCCCACAAATAAAAATTGAACAGTAAAAATTTTATTCTTTTTATGTATAAAAAAAAAAAAAAAAGGTTAAAAAAACCAATGTCAAATCAATGTATGAATATTAAAACGCAATACAAGTCTTTAAAAAAAAGTTAATTGATCTAACTGCAATCAATACTCAATTGAATGATTGAATGAATTGATCTAATTACAATCAGTACTCAATTGAAAAATCCTGGGAGTGGGTGGCCACAACTTGGGAAATGGTATCAATGGGATTGCGAGAATTTAAAGGTTGAGAACTGCTGGCTTTGATGGTGATTAAAAAATAACCAAATCTCCAGTTCTTCCAGATACTATGCTCCTTGCAATACTTATTAATGGTTGTTGCAGCTTTAGGAACAATTTTGTTATTATTTTTATAAATGTTTTTATGATTTAATTTAATATTATGTATACTTTTTAACACAGTATGAGACCAAGTTGTTGGAGCTTTTGAGATTCCGTAGAAAGGTAAAGTTTTTAGGTTTCGTGTAAACTTAAAAGGTTATATTATAAGATTGGAATATTATCACTAAAGGATTTTTTTTTTTTTAAATGTCTTAAGAAATTATGTTTACAATGTTTATCCAAACGTTGATGCAAATATTTGTATAAGATAGGTGTTTATATTATGTAATATGTTTAGTTATTATATGTTATCATTGTCAGAAATTGGGCCAAAGCAGCAAAAAGAGAGAAATTGAAAAGTCCATTGCTGATCGAATCCATAATCTTTATCGGGTGAGTGTAAATGGAATGCAAATAGTTTCAATTATCCATCTGTACTGTAAAGTTAATTTTTAAAAAATATTTTATTCTTTATTCCATTGGGGAATGTCAGCGCAGCAACAGTAGGTTCAACTCATTTAACTTTTGCAATTTAAGATGTTACTAGACCTTTAAACACTTTAGCTCACAATAAGTTAATAGGAAATTAAGGTTGATATATAACTGGACCCTTTCTCATTTTAAGTTGGAGATTGTACTAAATAGTTTACAGGGCAAGGTCCATGACAGGTCCATGTACTAAATGGTTTACAGGGCAAGGTCCATGACAGGTCCATGTACTAAATGGTTTACAGGGCAAGGTCCATGACAGGTCCATGTACTAAATGGTTTACAGGGCAAGGTCCATGACAGGTCCATGTATAAAATGGTTTACAGGGCAAGGTCCATGTACTAAATGGTTTACAGGGCAAGGTCCATGTACTAAATGGTTTACAGGGCAAGGTCCATGACAGGTCCATATACTAAATGGTTTACAGGGCAAGGTCCGTGACAGGTCCAATTTTAACTATTGATTTTAAGAAGGAACTAACTAATGTTTTCAATATAAGACGGTGAGCTCTAAGTATTTTGTCAGAAAGTTAAAACCATTCATGGAGATTGTACTTTTCTGAAACTTTTAAGCAGGGGCCATTGTGCCTAGTAAATTCCAAAAGTGATCAAAGTCAGGGTTTGCTTATACTTAAAATATCTACGATCCTCTGTTAATTAATGTTGTTCATTTGGTTCTCCTCAGCTTGCCTGTGTGAGATTCTCTGTAAGTATGCTTCTATTGTTGATTAATTATTGGTCTTACTTTTGCAACTGAGCCAAAGTCATTTTTTTCAAAGAGACCTTGCTTTCTTTTAATATATTAATGAAACTGACATTATGTTTATAAGAATATGGAAGCATTGTCTATATGTATATTTATAATGGAGGTCAGGGGCACAAAGGAAACTTTACTTTAACAATATTGGGACATTTATTGGATTGACATTTCAGTTCTGCTCAGTTTTGAATGTTTAGTTTCAGTAACAGAACTGAGCATACAGAAATCACATATATATATATATTTTATGTTGTCATTTTTGTTTTGCCAGGAGGATGTCAGTTTGTGGGAGGCCCACATTGAGTTCAGTAAGCGTTTGGTAAGTTGGTAAAGTCTTTTAAATATTTAGTTACCTTATAATGTGCTGTTCATTTTATCTCAATTGTTCTGTTATTAGGTGAATTTCTTCTTTTCCTCTGGATTATCCTGACACAGAACTGATCTAGTTTTCATGAACAGATTATAACATTAACCTTAGTTCAAAAACTTGATACCTTTCTTTTTTAGCTGTGCTTTTGAATGTTTATAGTTAAATTACTATAACAAAGACAGTTTATTTTGTATAATATTTTTTTTTTATAGTGTTTTCACATCATCCTATTTTATTCATTATATTTTTCAGTATGAAAAGGCGTACGTGTCAAGGCTGTACAACAAGATGCTGAAGATTCATGCACGGAGAGAAGGTCAGTTTTACATTTTATTTTAAATATAGTTTTTGGGGAAACATTTTTTAAATAGATATATTTTTGACCGCTGAACAATGGCCATGTCAGCCTCAAACAGGGCCGACCCTAACAATTGCGGGGCCCTATGCGAAACGGATTGCGCGGGGTCTTTTCTGGGTAGGAATAAAGATAATAAGTGAAAATTAAGATTTTTATTAGAAAATAAATTCGGGGCGGGGCCTATGAAAGTGCGGGGCCCATTGCGGCAGCATAGGTTGCAATGGCCTAAGGCCGGCCCTGCTATAGAAGTATAGTATATGCGGTAAACGGCATGAATGGTCTGGGGGAAGTGGTTGTCAAAATAATCTTTATGATGGGAATTGTTCTATTTCTTGTTTTTATTGAACTCCCAGACTTGTGGGTGAAGGCTGCTCAGTGGGAGAGTTCTGATGAAGGGAATCGTAATGCTGAGCTGGCCAGAGAGATACTCTTACAGGGTCAGCGGGTCAATCCGGAATCACAGATCATTATACTTGAGGTCAGTGTGTCTAAAAAATCTTGAATTGACTCAATGGTGTAAGTGTAATTGTCCTTTCCTATAAATACTAAGAATTATATATTTTCCAGTCGATGAATGATAACAAGGATTTGACTTGTTGAAATAAAGCAGTACAAATTCAACAGTGATTTTTTTAACATTTAAGGTGGTCCACGGGGGAAAATATCGATATTTATATAATTTTTATCAAAAATGAGATTTTGGTGAATTTTACTAGATAAACATCTTAGGAACATTTTGTTTTTTACTATTTTCATAAAAAAATAATTTAAAGTTGTTAAAAATGTATTTAAAAGTAGGATGGTAAGAGCAAATTTTGACCTCGGGGGCAAAATTCAGGCTCTGTAAACCCCTGACGCGCCCCTTCGCTTTTATAATATAATTACAACGCAATGTAGACATATTTGGTATCGATCAAAAGCTTAGCCTATCTACTCGGTAATGGTATCGCCCACTAAAAGGTCCAGAAATAAGCCTGGCGGATTCTCTTTGTTCTGCAAACCCTACACATTTTGAATCATTTTTCGTTCAAACAAATTTTCTCATTGGTCGAGATTTAAATTTTTCAGATAACACCAATTATCATTGGTCGGCTAAATTTAGATTTGACGTAGTTGAACAAATCTATCCCACAATGCATTGCCCGACTCCCATTTTTTTCACTTCGGATCATTCCGTGCAGTTAGCGTTACCCGTTTCCATCGATCGACTTTACTTTTGCTATCGTCAAATAAATTCAAATTTGAACTTATTTTCTTGCTTTGAAAAGGTAAGTTGAACTTATTATTGTATAATGTAATGTATAATAAATATTTTTAGGTGTTCCAGCGAATTTTGAGCTAGGTTTAGTCAGATAGTAGTACAGTAGGCTTACTACATATAATAATAATTACTAACGGTTACGCCAGTAACGGAGTAACGCACATGTGTACGCTTTTGATTAGAAATAAAGGTTCTTTATGCCTAATTATACGAAATTGAGATAGATAATTGTATTTTAATATAACTACTAGTTCAATATTATCGTTCATTACCTTTGTGTCCATACACGTGAGTGACAAATTAGGTTTTTATGTTTTAAAATTTTATTGATTTATTGCGTTGTCAATGACAACATTTCAGTCATTTATTTAGTGTTATACCGGTAATAATATAAATCAAAATGAATTTCAACGAATGGATGGAATAAGCCAAGGTTTCCCTTTTATTTTTTTATTTTAAATAATAATAGAAATTGACGAATATACCATTTTTTAGTGTTTTGTTCCACAACATTCACCAGTATTACCAATGCCTAAGCCTATGCTATTTTTTATAATGCTAGTAATACTACTAATAAATAATAATTTTTTTTGTTCTAAATAGAAAATAATGGCACCCATGTCCAAGAAGTCCAAGAAAATGCAGATGATGAGACTAGTGGAACAGGAAAAACAGAAGAGGGGCCACACATCACCACCAGCTTCGTCACCAGCTCCACAACCAGCTTCGTCGCCCGCTTCACCACCAGCTTCGTCGCCAGCTCCACCACCAGCTTCGTCGCCAGCTCCACCACCAGCTTTGTCGCAAGCTCCACCACCCGCTTCGTCGCCAGCTCCACCACCCGCTTCACCACCAGCTTCGTCGCCAGCTCCACCACCCGCTTCTAGATGTGAAGATTCTGTGGCATCATCTGCGTCAAAAACCAAACTTCATGCTTTTGAATGTCAGCACACCTTAGGCCTCTCTGCCTCATCCATCATTCAGGTAGATGCCCTCCAGCCACTTTTTTTAAAGTTTACATGCCCTGAATGCAGAGAGGGACACTTTATTCTCCGCAGCGACGACAAGAAACGTTCTGGATTTGCATTATTCTTAGAGGTGGTTTGTAATATATGTGACTTTGTCATCTCATCTTCTTATACATCAGTTTTATGCACTGGCAAAACTGTTGTCAACAAAAGAGCTGTGGCAGCATCATTAGTGACTGGATTGGGGCTTGCTGGTATGGGGAAGTTTTTTCAAATAATCAATGTACCAAACATTCACCAAAAGACATTCAACCAGAATGCTACACTATCACCCTGCATCAATCACTACCAAACTACAAGGATAACTTGCAGAGGTAGTAGACATTGATGTGTCCTATGATGGGAGTACGCTCACTCAGGAGGGAAAGTGTTATATCTGCATACCGTACCTCACATGATTCCAGAATTTTCTATATTATTATCATAATATTATTTACGAAAAGGGGTTGGTTTTAAAAACATGGCTTTATTAATTTTATATCTGTGTTTTTATATTGATTTTTCATTTATGAATAGTATATGCACATGGTATAAGAATCCTATATTGTTCAAGTAGTCTTTGATTTTAAAAAATATATTATTTTGGTTTTCTCAACTTTGCGTTTTTCAGATTTTTCAAGTATGTCAAATGCATCACGGGGAAAAGTATTATGGTTACAGGCTTCAAACTTTCTATGCTTCTTACCATTGGTATTATCTACATAATAACACCTCCTACTATAAGATCAGTCCAATAGAACTTTTAAAATTATTTTTTGTTTATTATAATATTTTTATTTGGGACGCGGGTTGACATTTTGAAAACACGGCTTTGTTAATTTTAAATCTTTTTATATCTGTGTTTTTATATTGTTTTTTCATTCGTGAATGATTCATGTCCATGGTATATGCGTCCTGTATTGTTCAAGTAGTCTTTAATTTAAAAAAAATTCTTTTTTGTTTTTCTCAACTTTGCGTTTTTCAGATTTTTCAGGAATGCGAAATGTATCAGGAAGAAAAGTATTACAGATACAGGCTTCAAACTTTCCATGCTTCTTACCATTGATATTATCTACACAATAACACCTCCTTCCATAAGATCTGTCCAAGAGAAATTTTTTATATAATTTTTTTATTATTATTATATAATTTTTTGGGTCCGGGGTTGATATTTTGAAAACACGACTATTAATTTTCTATCTTTTATATCTGTGTTTTTATATTGTTTTTTCATTTATGAATGGTACATGTACATGATATATGCAGCCTGTATTGTTCAAGTAGTCTTAAATTAAAAGAACAAACATTTTTAAACTTCTTCTTCGATTTTCTCAACTTCATGTTTTTCAGATTTTTTAGGTATGCCAAATGTATCAGGAGGCAAAGTTTTATAGCTACAGGCTTTAAACTTTCCATGCCTCTTACCATTGATATTATCTACATAGTGACACCTTCTTCTTTTAGATCTGTCCAGCAGAACTTTTTAAATAATTTTTTTACATATGCTACCCCCTGTATTTTGCCAAAAATTTATGTGACCCCACATATATGTCATTTGTAGATGCTCCAATCATTTTAATGCAGTAAGCTGGGTGTCATTTTTTTAACAACTGTATTATTAATGAGTGTGCAAAGTTTCATTATGATATTGAGAAACCTTTTGGTGTTGATACATTTTGCGTAACGGTCAATATTGGTATACAATTTTATATTTGTTGCAATAAAAGTCAAAAAAATTTTTTTTTAAATAAACTACTAAGTTTGTTTGTCTTTCTATTGGTGTATAGTTAGTATGTACTAAAAAAAATTTTTTTAATTCAAGAGACATAGAAAATATTTTTTTGACCCATGGACCACCTTAAATGATGAAGATCAAACATTTTTAAGTTTGTTTATTAATTTTTAAAAAATGCAAAATTTTGAATTAAAATAAAGTATCAGGTTGCAAGAAAATAATTATTGGTGCTTGTATGTACCCCGATGTTTGTCCTGTACTGTCATAAAATTTTGAATTTTGTGGAATTTGATTAAGAATTTCAGTGCTAACCATAAATAGCTGAAGCAAATATGTAAGTAAATTTAATAGGTGCTCTTGTATTCACTGCATTGAAAAACAACTGGGTCACTAGTAGATATGTGTCATGATGTTTCACTTAAATGGTCCTTGTTGTATCTTGCAGTAACTTGTGTGTTCTCTGATTTATCAATATTTACACTGGCCATGTTAACAAGTCTTTTATTTTTGTATGTATTTCAGATGTTTAGGATGGAACTTGAATTAGCCACATTTTTATTGAAGAGAAAAGCTGTCCTTGGCATTGCACCTAATCAGGTAATTAATCTCTAGCCTCTAGATATTTAACATGACGTCAGAGGGAAATCATAAGCTTTAAGTTTATTTCAGGGAGTTATTTGTATCAAAACAATTTATGCAATGCTGTAGGCTATTTATTATTTTTGTTAATAATGCTTGAAATCTTGTAAATTTGACAAATAAATTGTGACATGATTTTGAAGTATACCTGTTTTATTTTAAAGTTGATGTCATGTTGACAGAGAAAATATTTGAAGTAAATAAAAAGTGTTTATTTTTGGTTTTTAAAAAAAATGCATTTTTTAAATTCCGATTACTCAGCTCTGTGATTGTCTCTGTTAGTAACGTTGTCTTGGTTTAAATGTTTATTTAAATGCTGGAAAAAAACATTTCCATTTATTGGGCTCAATAAACAATCTTATTTTATCTTAAAAGATATTTAGTGTTTATAAAAATAACATTGTCCTATCTTTAGCCTGTATTACTTTTCAGTCATGGCAAATGTCTTAATTTTTATTTTATTCCATTCCTTCCAGCCCAATGAAGTTGAACCCCAAAAGGAAGCATCGATATCAGAACTTAAGTTGTCAGAAATTGTCTACTCCAGGGGCGTGGAAATGTTTCCAGGTCAGTGGTTGCTGTAGAGCAGGGGGGTCTGATTCCTCTCATGGAATGGATATTTCTAACATGGTGTCATGGATAATATCATATATCCGACAGAGAAAGAGTTTTCTACTTCAATCACAAAACACCAATTAGATTTATATACAGGTTATGATGAAGAGTTCTGAGATCGTATTTGCATTGAATTTACCTTTCAACGTATAATATCTTCATCTGTTGAGTTGCCACATATGCTTTTGTAACATTACGGTAAGAAGGCTTTGTGGTATTATTGTGGCTGGGAAATAAAAAAAATCTAGACACTGTACCGGCATCAAGTTTTGCATTAACCCAGGCTATTCTGTTAGATAGACCCCCCTGTTTGTAAACATTTTATGGCAGATACAAGGTGTTTAAATTGCACGCACATTCAAAGACCAGCAGAGGTTGTAGCTGCTAATCATTTGATACTGCTGATACTCGGAAGCAGCAGTGGGTTGAGATGCCCTGAAGCATTGGTGGGTTGAGATGCCCTAAACCAGTGGTTGGGTTGATATGCCCTGAAGCAGGAGTGGGTTGAGATGCCCTGAAGCAGCGGTGGGTTGAGATGCCCTGAGCTTTGTGAGAGGGGCAGACAACCCAAGATAAGTTGGGTTTATGAGTGCGACAACATGATTTACAAGATAAATAATGGGCTAGTCCACTGCTCTGGCATTAAACAGAAACTCGTCCCTCTCCCCCATAGACAGCGACGAGGCCATGACAGGCAGTTCCGGGGCGTGGAAATGTTTCCAGGTCAGTGGTTGCTGAAGAGCAGCTCATTCCTACCAAAGACAATCAGGGACTGGAACAATCTTTCAAAAAGGAACAGTTGAGGCGACAACACTTGACTCATTTACGTCTATTGCCTCAGGCCTTCCAACACCCAGTGCATGATACCCTCACGCAGTTACTCTTGTAACCAGTGAAATATCCTCATCAACACCAGGCACAGAAAAATTGCAAATCCCATCAACATTCATAGGAGCCATAATGATCAATACATTGATCGTGGGCCCTTAATATATAGAAGAAGAAGAGCAGCAGACAAGAAATGATTTTTGAAGTTAAAGGGGTCAATGCTTTGACACTCAAGTAGAGATCCAAACAGAAAAGCCAGCTGTAGTGTACAGTGTAGGTGATTTCAGATATGCTGCACAGTAAATATCCCCAGAGTGATGATTTGGAATCAGCTGGGAGCCGGGTTTAAAAGAGTAAAGATTTTACCATCATGTCTATGTTACCCTTCTTCTCAGAACCTTTCAATACCACTTTCACCTCATTTATTTGGTGGTATATTTTTACAAAGGCCTTGGCATACCATAAGTCAGGCTACAATCTTTCATTGTGGCCCACCATTTACAGTTGCTGTTAAAAAATGTATTACTGAAATGCATTGTCGTTTTATTATGAAGCACACTTACACATACGCATTGTAGTATCACATTTTCACTAATTAAAAGATTTTTTATTTTTTTTTTTGACTCCAGGTAATTTTGACATGCACCTCAAGATGTTGATCATTAGCAGTATGTTTAAACAGGCCAAAGACCTGCAGGGGCGCATCAGAGCTGAGTAAGTTGGACCGAGTTAGATAACTCGGCTAGTTCAGATAATGCCAATATCATGGGGCGGAAAAAATCATCTGAAGATAGGCCCTTAACAGTGAATTAAACAATAAAATTTTATGTACTTCACATAGACAGGAGTGACAAAATCGTCTTGCTAGTGCGCCCTGGGCACCGCTTTTCCCTGGAACGGCTTTCTATAGCCTTCTATTCAAGTAATGCTATGAAAAGCATTATGGCCTAGGTTGGCTCTATGTTGGCCTAGCTTGGCCTATGTGTTTTGACCAGGTTTTTTTAGGTTATTGTTTCCCTGAGGGCTTTGGGTTAGTGTTTCAGGTGTTCAGGAGAGGGCATCGATCAGAACTGAAATCAGGTTATTTGTCCGATAGGTGCTTGGAAACAAAAGCTTCAGACATTTGTTCTGTTTAAATTGTGTCCACAACATTTTTTGATACTAATCACGGGCCTTCATTATTTTTTTAATCCTTATGCATTCATGAAAATTAAATTCTTCCTCTAGACCCATACTTTTTGGGGTATATCCAAATAAAACGACCGCCCTCCAAGGGAAGCAACGCATTAAAAAAAAAGTACTATTTGTGTAATTATGGGATTAATTCCCATCTGCCACTTCATCTTAAATGGTCTGGTTTTTTTAAGCTTTTCAAATGTGGGATAGGAAGAGATGAACAATGATAAAATATTTGACTAAAGGAGTGCTGGAGTTAATTAAAAAATTTTCGTTTATTTAGCTTGCAAAGATTGTATCCTGATATCCCTGAAGTGTGGAATGGACTTGCCCTTATGCACCTCAACGGTCTGAATAAACTGCCTCCAGGTATTGTGTTTACTTTATGGCTGATAGTGAATGTGATTGTAAATGTGATTGTGAATGTGATTCTGATTGTGAATGTGATTGTGCTTCTTTTGCTGTATTTGCTTCTTGCACAAAATTATAATATAATGAGATGTGTTGACAATTTAAAAAAAAATTAATTTTAATAAAATAACTATCGGAAATAAATTATTGGGGGGTCCACTATAGGTTTAAGGTATTTGAAAACTGGGATAAATTGTATGCATTCGGCAACAATAGTAAGCATTATTTATTCATACCATTATAAACAATCCATTTATTAATGATGTTTATCACTTTCTTGGGTGGAAGATTCAGTCTTCATTACCAGGGCTCTGCCAGCCTAGGGTGAAGTCGTGAAGCTTAGCAAATGGCAACCGGACTTTTTTTTTTTTATATAAATAAAATATAAATAATGAAGGTTGTCGGGATTATCACTGTATAGTTGGGAGAGGGGGGAGCATTACATTAATTCAGTTTTTCATCTTTGTACACATTAATCAGAGAATGGAAGAAGAGACTCTAGGGGAAGTTTGGCTGTCCCTTGACTTGGATGTGTCAGTAAAATTCATTTATTTTTAGTTGTTGTTTTTTTGTGTGCTCAGTAATATCTGTAATGATGGTTTTTTTAAATTTTATGTAAGCTATTTATTTGCTTAAATTTCTTAATTTATAAATGATTGTAAAATAAGATCAGCCCGTATGATGATATCCTGATGTCATCAAAAGACAGGCACCTGTCTGAATGCCGCCCTTGGCTCCGATAACAGCTTTAGTTTCACTTGGCCTCTTTTGTTTGACCTCACTACTGTTTTTTTTTCTCACCATATTTCTTTGAACAGGATCTCAATTAAAAGAGATTTATTTTATAGAATCTAGCCAATGTTGTTGTTGTTTTGTTTTTTTTTAGAATACCAGCGTCCAATAAATAGTATGTGATAATTCATGGCATGGCCCTGGGAATTATGCTTTTCTTATAAAATTGCATAATACACCCTTGTGATTTAAACAAAGGGAAACCACTACTGAATTCAGGATTATTTGCCCTAGCCAACGCTGTCCATCCCTATGTTGGTAATAATATGGTTAGATTTATGTATTGGGTAAATGTAACCAACAAAAAAATAATTATGAATAAACTATTTTAAAAAAAAAAATATATATATATATTTTAAAATTACAATGTTTCAGGTATAATTTTTATTGAAAAGTCAATAATCAGCTTTGGGGAAATGAAGCGAATAATACCATTGGCAGGGTAGTTGGTTGGGTGGATAGTTCTAGTGAAAGATTTATGACAAATTGCCCTACCGAGACATTTAAAGCCAACATCATTATTTGACAGAGTTTTCTAACAACAAGGTGTTGATAGCGGTTACAAGAAGGGGCTGTTGGTTATATTAGTTTGCTTAAGGTGTTAGCGAATTTGCTTGTCTGTATTTAATGGATGGTGGTCTAATCAATGACATGGTCAGACTCTCAATCTTGAGAACCACTGAGAGCATTCTTTAAAAAAAAAGGAAAAACCCACTAAATAAGACATAAAGGTTTTCTTCCTTGTGTATGTATAACCTGTGTCAGGTGTAAGCAACTTTAGAAAGTCCGTAAAGACATAATGTTTTTACATCATTTAGTTATACTTTTTTTTCATATATGGAAGAAATATATGTAATATCACCCATTCATTGTTAACAGCGACTAAGGAAAAAGCCATCAAGAATTGTGTGGATGTCTTTCAACAGGCCGTTGACAGGCTGCCAAATGGTGAGTACTGTATGTGACATGGTTAGCTTATATATGGTGGGAAACTTGTATACTCACATTCTCTCTGTATCCTTTACCCACCCTCTAGTACAGCGGTTCTCAACCCGTGGGTCGCGACCCCTTTGGGGGTCGATTGGCCCTTTTCCAGGGGTCGCCTAATACCATCGGAAAACACATATACTCTACAGTTATGAAGTAGCAACGAAATTAATTTTGTGCTTGGGGTCGCCATAACATGAGGAACTGTATTAAAGGGTAGCGGCATTAGGAAGGTTGAGAACCGCTGCTCTAGTATTAGAGTCTGTTTTCTATACCCACCCTTTGATCAATTTCTCTAAATTTAAAACCTCATCTATTTAATTTGTACCAGCCTCATTCATATATCTCTAATGGTTCTTGTCCAGTTCTAAAATTTAGTAGCAACGTTCTGACCAAACAATCAGTTCAACAGTGGATATTTTTGTTTAACCTAGTTGGAGCAGTGGTTGATGCTTGGATTCACTCAGTAGTAAGAAGTGGGTCAGCAATGCTGGAGCAGTGGTTGATGCTTGGATTCACTCAGTAGTAAGAAGTGGGTCAGCAATGTTGGAACAGTGGTTGATGCTTGGATTCACTCAGTAGTAAGAAGTGGGTCAGCAATGTTGGAACAGTAGTTGATGCTTGGGCTCAATCAGTAGTAAGAAGTGGGTCAGCAATGTTGGAGCAGTGGTTGATGCTTGGATTCACTCAGTAGTAAGAAGTGGGTCAGCAATGCTGAAGCAGTAGTTGATGCTTGGATTCACTCAGTAGTAAGAAGTGGGTCAGCAATGTTGGAACAGTGGTTGATGCTTGGATTCACTCAGTAGTAAGAAGTGGGTCAGCAATGTTGGAACAGTAGTTGATGCTTGGGCTCAATCAGTAGTAAGAAGTGGGTCAGCAATGTTGAAGCAGTGGTTGAGGCTTGGATTCACTCAGTAGTAAGAAGTGAGTCAGCAATGTTGGAACAGTAGTTGATGCTTGGGCTCACTCAGTAGTAAGAAGTGGGTCAGCAATGTTGAAGCAGTGGTTGAGGCTTGGATTCACTCAGTAGTAAGAAGTGGGTCAGCAATGTTGGAGCAGTGGTTGATGCTTGGATTCACTCAGTAGTAAGAAGTGGGTCAGCAATGTTGGAACAGTGGTTGATGCTTGGATTCACTCAGTAGTAAGAAGTGAGTCAGCAATGTTGGAGCAGTAGTTGATGCTTGGGCTCACTCTGTAGTAAGGAGTGGGCCAGCAATGTAGAGCTCACATGTAAAGACTCGGGTCCTTACTGATACGCCTAATTCTATTGGTTGGATCTGCATTTAATGAGGTGAAGGGTGGAGATTAAAGAATTAAGCACGTTACAATAGTAGAGTTTCTAATCACTGGTTTTAAATTATTGTTTGTCTCGGTATTTGTTTGTTGACTAGGTTCCACCCAGTACTTGTTGACTATGTTATACTCAGTTCTTGTTGACTATGTTCTACTTCAGTACTTGTTGACTATGTTCCACTCAGCAATTGTTGACTATGTTCCACTCAGCACTTGTTGACTATGTTCCACTCAGCACTTGTTGACTATGTTCTACTCAGCACTTGTTGACTATGTTCTATTTAGCACTTGTTGACTATGTTCCACTCAGCACTTGTTGACTATGTTCCACTCAGCACTTGTTGACTATGTTCTACTCAGCACTTGTTGACCATGTTCCACTCAGCACTTGTTGGCTATGTTCTACTCAGCACTTGTTGACTATGTTCTACTCAGCACTTGTTGACTATGTTCTACTCAGCACTTGTTGACTATGTTCTACTCAGCACTTGTTGACTATGTTCTACTCAGCACTTGTTGACTATGTTCTACTCAGCACTTGTTGACTATGTTCTACTCAGTACTTGTCAAAATATTTCATACCATTCTTGCCTTGGGTTGTAACTGTATTTATTGGATTTTTTCATTAATCTTAAATTATATTATGTTCACGGACATGCCAAAAGGATTATTTATTGTTTTATTATGCAGTCGTGGAATGTATTTGGCGTGCTCTGACTTTAGGAAACGATGCACCATTGAAAATAAGGTTTTCCCAGTTTGTATGGCGTTATAACCACTTTGTAAAACCAACAAAAGCTTTTGGAGGTGTGGGCAAACAGCTTAGAAAGAACATCTAAACAAAAATAGTCATTAAAAACAATAAAAACAAAAAACCAAATGCCATCGGCATTTTCATGCATGACATTTGTGCCCTAGGCATTTTGATGCATGGCATTTGTGCCCTCGGCATTTTGATGCATGACATGTGTGGCCTTTGAATGGCGTTCAAGAAGATCGTTTTTTACCTCACCTACATGACATTTATGCTTGCCATCAGTTCGCCCCGTCTGCTACTCCAGAATTACTTTCTGGCATATTAAACACCTGTTCTCCCTGGCTGATCACACCTTTCCCCATCCATTCCCTAAATACCAATAACATTCTTCAATTGTGTGTGTGTGGGGGGGGGGGGGTAAGCACTTAGACCTGATATATCTAGACCAGTGTTTCCTAACTTTGGGCGTACGTCTCATAATTGGGGGGGGGGGGGGTTAAATCTCTAAGGTGGGAATTGCATATTATTATTATTATTATTGTAAGACGTTTTTCATAGCGTGACACCCCAACCTAGGGATGGGCCCACCACGCTGTACATACAATTTAACAACCATTAGTGTGAACTTAAAAATTAACAAACATTAATTAAATAAAACAAAACAAATATGTATTCGCCCAACCATTCCATAACTTTTTAAATGTCAAGCCATGGACGGCACCCAGCAGTATCGTCTATCCTATACGGTTTAACGAGAGGAGGGGGGGGGGTGGTGTGCTGGTAATATCAGACTGGACATTATTTGTCATTTATTTATGCAAAGATAGTTCACTTTTTTTTTTGTTGTAAATCCTACAACGTTGAATCTCGCAACCTAAACGGGCCATGAAGACTATATTGTTAGCTCTTCCACTCATATGGTGCTCACGTGGAGCGTGTGGCAAAACATGTGAAACACTGGTCTATACTGTCATGGCTGCCGGGTCGGGAACAATTAGACTGTACGATTCCGCTAACATGTATACGACTCCGCGAACGTTTTACGCTTGAAACGATTCCGGCATGTTTAATAGTGTCGGGTTGTTTTTTTTAATTAACGAATTTAAAAAGTTTAATAACAAAAATGCAACTAAGACACTCGGTCTTCTGTGTCTGCCTTCCACGTTCCAACTTCTGTGTCTGCCTTCCACGTTCCAACTTCTGTGTCTGCCTTTCACGTTCCAACTTCTGTGTCTGCCTTTCACGTTCCAACTGCTGTGTCTTCCTTTCACGTTCCAACTTCTGTGTCTGCCTTTCACGTTCCAACTTCTGTGTCTGCCTTTCACGTTTCAACTTCTGTGTCTGCCTTTCACGTTCCAACTTCTTTGTCTGCCTTTCACGTTTCAACTTCTGTGTCTGCCTTTCACGTTTCAACTTCTGTGTCTGCCTTTCACGTTCCAACTTCTTTGTCTGCCTTTCACGTTTCAACTTCTGTGTCTGCCTTTCACGTTCCAACTTCTTTGTCTGCCTTTCACGTTTCAACTTCTGTGTCTGCCTTTCAAGTACCAAATCTGTGTCTTCCTTTCACGTTCCAACTTCTGTGTCTGCCTTTCACGTTCCAACTTCTGTGTCTGCCTTTCACGTTCCAACTTCTGTGGCCCGCTAACGTTCACCAGCCTGCTGTGTCTGACCATGGGACCATGGTTACGTAGCCTACCATGGTGAAGCCCTAGTTTGTAGTTGCTTGGGTTCCCCCCCCCCCTCCTTTTGGTCGTCTCAGAACTGCCCGGTAAGAATAAACAGCCGACCATTCCAATTTCTTTTAATCATTTTTTGGTTTGTTTGAAAACAGGAGTAAGGGTGGTGTTGGGGATGGAGTGGAGGGGGGTTATAACGCCTCCTGTAAGTGCTCGCAACAAGAGAAAAAAAAGGATGAGTAGAATCTTGGTGGTCTCCCCCTTTACTTGAGAAAGAAAATCAGCCAATCAATGATCAGCGTAATAGCACCGACTAAAATTCCCTTTCAATTTTCAAATGTCCTCCCTGGGAGCAAACTTAACACGCCTGTCGCTCTGGTAGATCACGCGACTGATTTTTTTTCCCTCCTGGTGATCCGCACTTTGATGTGGGTTTTTCTGTGAGGGAGGAAAAAAAAAACTTCATTGGTGGGGGGAGGGATAGGGGTGGAAAGGGAAAAATAGTGGGGGGGGGGCTGGCTAGTATTTTAAACGTCGGATTATTTCATACCCTGGGGGTTGAGATATTTTTCTCTGATGTCTGCAGGATAGGAAAAGATATGAAAATCGGAAATGATGGGGAAAATGACCTACTCAATATCAGGGTCGGACACGTTTCGAGAGAATGACCTACTCGATGACAGGGTCAATTTTTTTTAGAGAATGACCTACTCAATGACAGGTTCAATTTTGAGAGAATGTTCTATTCAATGACAGGGTCATACACGTTTTGACGACTTAATCTTAACTCCATCACTCTTATCTTCATTACTGCAGAGTCGGTCGTTGCAAGGCGCACGGACTCCAATACATTAGTAAGATAGTCTAGATGCCGTTAAGCATGTGTTGACTTTTGTGTCCGATATACTCCAGACCTCTTAATGTCTACCCTATTCATCACTGGCCTGTGTGTGTGTGTGTCGTACGTTTGTAACGCGTGCAATACAGTTTATCCCGAGCGGGTCAGTTATTTCGATGGGTGCCTTGGTTTAATAATCCGCGGAAGTGTGTTTCAATGAGTCAGTAGCCCTAAAGTTGTTTTCAAATCAGTTAATATTGTGACCATACACCTGTAGAGCTTTATTTCGCAATTTTTCAGCGTTTACTTCACTCCAAGGATGCGGATCAAAGACACTTAGAATTAAACAACCCCTAACAACACAGTTTTTCGTAAAAGTCCTTTATGTGCATTTTTAACAATTTTATATTAATATTCTAATGTCCAGCCCGCTTTTACACCCCTGGTTTATTTCACAAACTATTTCAGAAAAACAAAAGAAGAAAATTGCGCACCAAACGCACTTGTGTTGTATATTTTTAAAAAAAATAATAATTTTATTTAGCGCAGTTATATGGAGTTTTATTTCATGAAATTAGTGGATTAATATTTCCTTCATCTCCCCCTTGAAAAATAAGATAAAACTTTTTGTCGTGGTGTTTGGGGCTGAGAATTTGGTAGAATGTGTTGTCGTCGGCAATGAGTCTATGTGCCAAGTTTCAGCTCGATAGGTTGACGGGAAGTGTGTCAATTAACCGTCCGAAGGTTTTTGACATAAACACACGAGCGAAATTAATATAACGGATTTAACAAATCCAAGTTCTGGACATTTTAAAATCGTAGTCCTTATAGGAAAGTCCCGTTGAAGAAATGGTACACTTTATTATCATCCAATGATAAGTTGGTGGGTGGTTAACAGTTGGGGGGGGGGGGGCAGGGGAACGCCCGCGATCACATGTACATAGTTTTAATATCTCTCCTTAAAATAATGGAAATACAAATCAGAAATCCTCTGAATGAGACTGGCTGTTGGTGAGCATCCAAAAAGAATACCTTCTGATGTGTGCACCTAACTGTAGATCGACAGTAATGACACTTGAATGAGTCAAGTACGTCATCGTCACTTTGTTCTGCTCATACAGTCATCATCACTTTGTTCAGCTCATACAATTCATCAAGTCTCATTGTCAGACATTTTGAGGACCCCCCCGCCTTAAACTCATCGTAAATCCAAGCCGATGGACATGGCCCTGGATTTGCAATGGGTTTACTGGGCCATCAATGTTTGGATCTAGAAATAAATTCCTCTAATATCTCGTCTGAGCCGAATCCTCACAAAAGAGACCGGGGGTACATGTTGAAACGAATTATTGGATTTCGAACAAAATACTTTTGTCCGAGAAACCATTTGGGCGGGCATTTTCCAATGTTTTTTCTTTGATGATGTTGCCCCGAAGATAGAAGCCCCCCTGGTATTTGAGCTGGATTGAGCTGTTAGCGTGGGGTCTGCCATTGATCTTGGGCAACAGAACCCCGACCAAGGCCCCCATTACGCGCTTTTTTTTTTTTTTTTTGCCCAATCATCTTCAGAGATTCCAGATAATGGCCGACTGCTCATCACGCCGACCGCACCCTGCGCGTTCTTTGGGGGTGTGAGATGTTTAGTTTCCTTTGAAATGGATCCGAGAGCTGGGAAACGAAATTCTTATTTACAGACAGACGGGGCGGCCATTTGCCTTGATTGCGTCTATAATATCCCCAGCGTTCATCGGGGCTGGCTGCTACTTTCAATGGTGGACTTAACGGCCGAGCACTTTTATTATTTTTTTCCTAAAGCCAATCTTTGACCCGAGAGAGGCTGGTGCTTGGAGATGTCGGCCTGAAGAGCGCTTGGTTAGAAAGCAAGTGGTTTCACCTTGGGTTGGGGGGGGGGGGTCCTGAGACGAGAATGGTTTATGGTTTGATTGTATTTCTTCTTTTTGCACGAATTTTTATACCCGATTGGTCGTCATAAATCTGAGAATATGCATACTCTGTCATAAATCTGAGGATATACATACTCTGTCATAAATCTGAGGATATACATACTCTGTCATAAATCTGAGGATATACATACTCTATGTCAGTTTTTTTTATCCTAAGATAGGATGGGATTGTATTACCAATAGCTTTGTCATCAATCGATTCCTTGATGTATGCTATATATATAGGTTCTAAGTATACCAATCGGTTGCTTGATGTATGCTATAGATAGGTTCTAAGTATACCAATCGATTCCTTGATGTATGCTATATATATAGGTTCTAAGTATACCAATCGGTTGCTTGATGTATGCTATAGATAGGTTCTAAGTATACCAATCGATTCCTTGATGTATGCTATATATATAGGTTCTAAGTATACCAATCGGTTGCTTGATGTATGCTATAGATAGGTTCTAAGTATACCAATCGGTTGCTTGATGTATACTATATATATAGGTTCTAAGTATACCAATCGGTTGCTTGATGTATGCTATAGATAGGTTCTAAGTATACCAATCGATTCCTTGATGTATACTATATATATAGGTTCTAAGTATACCAATCGGTTGCTTGATGTATACTATATATATATAGGTTCTAAGTATACCAATCGGTTGCTTGATGTATGCTATATATATATATAGGTTCTAAGTATACCAATCGGTTGCTTGATGTATGCTATAGATAGGTTCTAAGTATACCAATCGGTTGCTTGATGTATACTATATATATAGGTTCTAAGTATACCAATCGGTTGCTTGATGTATTCTATAGATAGGTTCTAAGTATACCAATCGATTCCTTGATGTATACTATATATATAGGTTCTAAGTATACCAATCGGTTGCTTGATGTATACTATATATATAGGTTCTAAGTATACCAATCGGTTGCTTGATGTATGCTATAGATAGGTTCTAAGTATACCAATCGATTCCTTGATGTATACTATATATATAGGTTCTAAGTATACCAATCGGTTGCTTGATGTATGCTATAGATAGGTTCTAAGTATACCAATCGGTTGCTTGATGTATACTATATATATAGGTTCTAAGTATACCAATCGGTTGCTTGATGTATGCTATAGATAGGTTCTAAGTATACCAATCGATTCCTTGATGTATACTATATATATAGGTTCTAAGTATACCAATCGGTTGCTTGATGTATACTATATATATAGGTTCTAAGTATACCAATCGGTTGCTTGATGTATACTATATATATAGGTTCTAAGTATACCAATCGGTTGCTTGATGTATGCTATAGATAGGTTCTAAGTATACCAATCGATTCCTTGATGTATACTATATATATAGGTTCTAAGTATACCAATCGGTTGCTTGATGTATACTATATATATAGGTTCTAAGTATACCAATCGGTTGCTTGATGTATACTATATATATAGGTTCTAAGTATACCAATCGGTTGCTTGATGTATACTATATATATAGGTTCTAAGTATACCAATCGATTCCTTGATGTATACGATATATATAGGTTCTAAGTATACCAATCGGTTGCTTGATGTATGCTATAGATAGGTTCCAAGAATAAGAATTCAATGTCAAGTAGTTGTTATAGAACGGTAGGGGTGTTCGTCTGCCCCTTCGACTGATTGGATTTCACCAATATCTATTTTAAGTGATTGGTTTTTCCATGTAGTATTCCCACGACAGTTGGTATAGATACATTTCTTGTATCACTGAGAGCGCAATCATCTCAACAAAGGAAGAAACACGGGGCTAAGAGAACATTTAATAACGGAGTAAGAGAGAACATTTAATAACGGAGTAAGAGAGAATATTTTCACCCGTTTGTTGAGAGTTACAATATAGTGTCGGCTTGCAATATACAAAAACGAATCCCACCATTGGCCATCATATGTTTTCTCCGTGCGCATGTGTTATCATCAGCTGACCGGTAGGAAAAGGGAGGGTTCACAAAAATATTTTTTTTTAAATCGCGACGTATTCGATGTCAGCTGACTTGCTTACAGGTATTCGATAGCAGCAATATTTTTGTCGCTCGAAGATAAACATTTGTAAAATAAATTTAAAGTTTGATTTTTATTGGAGCTGGTTTGAGACAAGAAAAGATTTTAGCCGGAAAGTGTCATTGTTGTTAAAAAGAACGAAGCGGCTATAGGTACCCGGGTACCAGAATTGAGAGTTTGGGATTAAAAAACGATTAAAAATATTATTGTTGGGTTTATAAGACGAAATGAGGTATCAAATGAAAGATAATTGCATGTACTCTACGTTTGTAAACTTAATTCTTCATTTAAACTAAAATAAACTACTACAAATGACATCCGAATAGCATTAGTCAAAATGGACCCAGACACGCAGCGCCGCCATTCGCACCCGGGTACCATTAGACTCAATGCTATTTGGATGTCATTTGTGGTAGTTAATTTTCGTAAAACTGAAGAATTGGGGTTACAAACGTATAGTACATTCAATCATCTTTCATTTGATACCTCATTTTGTCTTACAAACTTAACAATAATATTTTAAATCGTTTTTTAATCCCAACCTCTCAATTCTGGTACCCGGGTACCAATAGGTGCTGCCTAAAAAGAATGGGTGGTAACTGACGTTTTTTTTTTTTAATTTAATTTTATTTTTTATAGATATTTTAATCGATTTTAATTTTCCCCTGCGTGGGTTGTGTTGTGAACTGGTTTGTTGTGAATGTTTGTTAGGGGCGAGTTGTTGATCGTGGGTTGTGTTGTGAACTGGATTGTTGTGAATGTTTGTTAGGGGCGAGTTGTTGGTCGTGTGTTGTGTTGTGAACTGGTTTGTTGTGAATGTTTGTTAGGGGCGAGTTGTTGATCGTGGGTTGTGTTGTGAACTGGTTTGTTGTGAATGTTTGTTAGGGGCGAGTTGTTGATCGTGGGTTGTGGTGTGAACTGGTTTTTGTGAATGTTTGTTAGGGGCGAGTTGTTGATCGTGTGTGTGTGTTTTGTGGGTTGTCAGTCGTGAGGTCAGAGCGTGTGAAGTTGGCGCGTCGTGTTGAGCTTTAGTGTGTGCTGAGTGTTTGTTTGTGTGTAAAGATATAACAGGTACTGTGTTTTTAGATCGAGGGGAGTTAGCTGAGAAGAGTTGAGAAGGAGAGAGGAGTCGAGAGTAAAGGTCGGTGCCACTGTAGTGATGTTTGAGCAGATAACGTTTTCTTGAATTGATTGCTCGTCCGTGAGGGATGAAGGGCTGTTTGTGATTTGTATCCTAGGATAGTGTTGTAATCCCTAGATCACGTGGAGTCTACTGACCGTGCAGTGAACGTAACTACTGCGAGATTTGTTTAAAGTGTGAGAATGAAAGTCCTAACATGTGTAGTCTTGAGAAGTCTATAACATTTGTGATACTATAAGACATCGAAGGAAGGCTGTAACATTTGTGATACTATAAGACATCGAAGGAAGGCTGTAACATTTGTGATACTATAAGACATCGAAGGAAGGCTGTAACATTTGTGATACTATAAGACATCGAAGGAAGGCTGTAACATTTGTGATACTATAGGACATCGAAGGAAGGCTGTAACATTTGTAATACTATAAGACAACGAAGGAAGGCTGTAACATTTGTAATACTATAAGACATCGAAGGAAGGCTGTAACATTTGTGATACTATAGGACATCGAAGGAAGGCTGTAACATTTGTGATACTATAGGACAACGAAGGAAGGCTGTAACATTTGTGATACTATAGGACATCGAAGGAAGGCTGTAACATTTGTGATACTATTGGACATCGAAGGAAGGCTGTAACATTTGTGATACTATAAGACATCGAAGGAAGGCTGTAACATTTGTGATACTATAGGACATCGAAGGAAGGCTGTAACATTTGTGATACTATAGGACAACGAAGGAAGGCTGTAACATTTGTGATACTATAAGACAACAAAGGAAGGCTGTAACATTTGTGATACTATAAGACAACAAAGGAAGGCTGTAACATTTGTAATACTATAAGACAACGAAGGAAGGCTGTAACATTTGTGATACTATAGGACATCGAAGGAAGGCTGTAACATTTGTGATACTATAGGACATCGAAGGAAGGCTGTAACATTTGTGATACTATAGGACAACGAAGGATGGCTGTAACATTTGTGATACTATAAGACAACAAAGGAAGGCTGTAACATTTGTGATACTATAAGACATCAAAGGAAGGCTGTAACATTTGTGATACTATAAGACATCAAAGGAAGGCTGTAACATTTGTGATACTATAAGACATCGAAGGAAGGCTGTAACATTTGTGATACTATAAGACATCAAAGGAAGGCTGTAACATTTGTGATACTATAAGACATCAAAGGAAGGCTGTAACATTTGTGATACTATAAGACAACAAAGGAAGGCTGTAACATTTGTGATACTATAGGACATCGAAGGAAGGCTGTAACATTTGTGATACTATAGGACATCGAAGGAAGGCTGTAACATTTGTGATACTATAGGACAACGAAGGAAGGCTGTAACATTTGTGATACTATAGGACAACGAAGGAAGGCTGTAACATTTGTGATACTATAGGACAACGAAGGAAGGCTGTAACATTTGTGATACTATAGGACAACGAAGGAAGGCTGTAACATTTGTGATACTATAGGACATCGAAGGAAGGCTGTAACATTTGTGATACTATAGGACAACGAAGGAAGGCTGTAACATTTGTGATACTATAGGACAACGAAGGAAGGCTGTAACATTTGTGATACTATAGGACAACGAAGGAAGGCTGTAACATTTGTGATACTATAGGACAACGAAGGAAGGCTGTAACATTTGTGATACTATAGGACAACGAAGGAAGGCTGTAACATTTGTGATACTATAGGACAACGAAGGAAGGCTGTAACATTTGTGATACTATAAGACATCGAAGGAAGGCTGTAACATTTGTGATACTATAAGACATCGAAGGAAGGCTGTAACATTTGTGATACTATAGGACAACGAAGGATGGCTGTAACATTTGTGATACTATAGGACAACAAAGGAAGGCTGTAACATTTGTGATACTATAAGACAACAAAGGAAGGCTGTAACATTTGTGATACTATAGGACAACGAAGGATGGCTGTAACGTTTGTGATACTATAGGACAACAAAGGAAGGCTGTAACATTTGTGATACTATAAGACATCAAAGGAAGGCTGTAACATTTGTGATACTATAGGACAACGAAGGATGGCTGTAACATTTGTGATACTATAAGACATCGAAGGAAGGCTGTAACAGATTTGTTATTGGTAAAATCATAATTTCAAAGAAGAAAATAAAACCAAATTGTATTCATCAACAAAGAGCCGTATGCTGGCCATTGCGCTATTATAAATGTAAAGACTGGGCAATTATAACACAGAGATTTCCGCATTGGAGGTCAAAGGTCTCTGCTCAAAATGAACGCCCAATTTGGGTGTTCCTGTCTCAGCGGATTCTCAACATGGATTCATCCCTGAGATTTGTTTGCTGCAACAAATCCACACTGTGACCGTACCTTTTTCTGGCTGAAGACACGAAACCCGTGGTACCAAGTCGTTTGCGCCCCCCCCCCCCCCCCAAAATCTAGACAAGATGAGTTCAGAAACTAATAGCCGTAGTGTTATTCCCGTGAGTATTATTTTTGGCCCAGTGTTTACTCTGCGCTTGCGAGCATCATCACTCGGGGCCGGCCACTCTTGTCCTGCTAGTCCCTCACGATGCATTGTCCGGCCGGAGCACCGCGCTCCTTTGTCCGTGCGAACTTCTCACCTCCGCGAGATCGCGTGACTAGAAACCCGTGTGGGTTGAAGCGTCTGACTAATAGGATCCCCTTTGAAGGATGATACTGGTGAGATTTTGTTCTGTGAGACCTCAGCCCCTCCAACACATGTACACTAACGGGTGTTGCTACTGGGATTTTCTGTGAAACCACCCCCCTTACCCAAACCACCCCCTTTCCCAAACCACCCCCTTACCCAAACCACCCCCCTTCCCAAACCACCCCCCTTTCCCAAACCACCCCTTTCCCAAACCACCCCCTTTCCCAAACCACCCCCTTTCCCAAACCACCCCCTTTCCCAAACCACCCCCCTTTCCCAAACCACCCCCTTTCCCAAACCACCCCCTTTCCCAAACCACCCCCTTTCCCAAACCACCCCCTTTCCCAAACCACCCCCCTTTCCCAAACCACCCCCTTTCCCCCAAAAAGCGTGTATCTATGTAAATATGTATGAGAAAGAAAGCATCTATCTAGCGTTCAACGCGTATCTTATGGCGGTGTTTCGGTTAATTATAATTATTGGCCGCAACTCTCGCGGTAATCGTTTAGGTCAGTGTTTCTCAACCTTCCTAATGTCGCGACCCTTTAACACAGTTCCTCATGATCTGGCGACCCCCACAACCACAAAATTATTTTTGTTGCTACTTCATAACTGTAGAGTATCTGTGTTTCGATGGTCTTAGCCGACCCCTGGAAAAGGTTCATTTGACCCCCAAAGGGGTCGCGACCCACAGGTTGAGAACCGCTGCTTTTCGTAATACCACCACGCAGGGGTACGTTTATGATTTCATCCCACATTTAATTTTCTGTGGCAGCTGGTATTTTCATAAGACAGTGGAAGAAATGGTCAGCTCTGACAAGCTGGGGTGTCTTAAATAATCTGGCAATGTCGTCATCCTCCCCACCATCCCAACACGGTACCATCTTTAACTGAAATCGGGTCTCACACAACTGAACCAACATTATGTCATGTAAATGATCGGAGAGAAGAAATAAACCACATTTTCTTCACAAATTTTTTTTTCTCTTCCTGTAGATTAAATCGAGAGAGAATGAGATGCTAATACTTTATTTCCGTTGACATTTTCACACACCCTATATCCCTTGTACACACGATTGGACGACAAGGCCACAGCTTACAGTCACCTTCTCCTCACTGCTCTCATTGCCCTATTATGCTTGTACTGTGTTCCGGCCTTACACGCCACCGCTGGCTGAAAGTCTGTGATGCCCAGCAGGGCCGGGCAGAGGATTTTTGTGGGCCCCGAGGAGAATCCAAATTTCGGGCCCCCACGAATTTCAAAATGATTGTATAACAGGTATCAAATTCCAACCGTTGGGCAGGGCCCCCGAGTGATTTACTCGGCTGACTCGGCCTCTGCGCGCCCCCCTGGTGTCGGGTATATTTTGGAACCACCAAGGTCGTGTTTTGACATGGTTTCAGCCTGCCCTATTTAAAATCCGAGGGTCAAAGTGTGTTGTCCCCACTTGGATATGTCCCCACTTCACCTCTACGGGTCGAATCTATCACCAGTAATCGGCCAGAGCCCATATCGAATGTGTTTTGTCTAGGGCGGCCATATAAAATACTGGCCTCCCGTTCTGTTCGGTGTGAGTCAGTTCACGTGTTATTTTGATTTCTATGACGCCGTGCATTATTTATTATTTTTGTGACTGTCATAACCTTGCGTGAAAAACACGTTGACGCACTGTAAAGCAATTGTTTGGTCACAACAACTCACAATGTCTAGTGTGGTGTGCGCCACCTTGTAGACTTTCAACCATTGTGTCTTTTTTTCTCTTTCTCGCTCTCCCTCTCTCTTGGCATTACGATATTGTTTCTGCCCCAACACGGTGACGCACTGTAAAGCAATTGTTTGGTCACAACAACTCACAATGTCTAGTGTGGTGTGCGCCACCTTTTTCAACCATTGTGTCTTTTTTTTTCTCTCTCTCTCTTTCTCTCTCTCCCTCTCTCTTGGCATTGCGATATTGTTTCTGCCCCAACTGCAGTGACCATGCCCACAGGACACCCTAGATAGGTCTATGCGAATTTTCGTTACGCGTCAATGCAGACGGCAACTGGCTGTCTTGTTCTCAAAGTCTTGGCTGTCTGTTAGAAAGATATTCTCAAGTCTCAGACTCGCATAAATGTTAAAATGGGACTCCTGATTCCTATTTTCTGGTGTGTCCACTCCTCGCCCCGAAATTCCCTGCTTTTCTCGTGTGTCCCTCCTGTTTTGAGGGAGCACCTTTAATTTCTCGTGTGTCCCTCCTGTTTTGAGGGAGCACCTTTAATTTCTCGTGTGTCCCTCCTGTTTTGAGAGAGCACCTTTAATTTCTCGTGTGTCCCTCCTGTTTTGAGAGAGCACCTTTAATTTCTCGTGTGTCCCTCCTGTTTTGAGGGAGCACCTTTAATTTCTCGTGTGTCCCTCCTGTTTTGAGAGAGCACCTTTAATTTCTCGTGTGTCCCTCCTGTTTTGAGGGAGCACCTTTAATTTCGCATGACTACCAAAAAAATGCTTTAAAACCCCAAAAATGTCCCCTTAGATTACAAGTTTTCGTTTTTCTATTTGTTCCCGCTGATTTGTCGCCCTTAAACGTGCCAACCCTTTGGGGAGAAAGTTTACGTGCAGTTTGGGGTGGTCCTCGTCGTGGGGGAGCTGCGGTGGAGTGTTTCCTTTGCATCTCGGCACTAATCAGCTTGACAGAGTGAAATCGATACCACCCGATATAATAATAGTTGGACGTACACCACGTGTGAACCTTCCCCTCCCCCTCCCCTCCTTCCGCCCCCCCCCCCCCGCCCCCGCGCTAATAGGAGCGTTCACAAGTTGGAGGGAATCAAAGGCGATCTCACACGTGATTCGGCTTACCTCCCGTTTTCAGCCGCCCGGCAGTTCACCCGGATGCTGGAAGTCTACTTTGTGCTGGTGCTGCTGTTGCATGACAGCTTTGTAACGGCTGTGGATGGGTTGCCGTGACAGGTTGACAGGTTCCCGCTGATATTATGGCTCTTAGGGGCACGATATTGGCTTAGGGACCGTAAATTCTTCTTTAGATACAAGAAATAAGTTTTAAAAATATTTTTGCGTGTGTTTGTGTGTCACTCTTCAACACAGACCACTGACTTGGTGGTCAGGGCGCTAAATTTTATTAAATAGGATAAGTAACAGTAAGCAATTTATTTTTATTTTCCTGCACAAAACAAAGTTTTTATACTGTTCCATATTTCAAACAGGGATAAACCGTATCCGGAAATGTGATCGAAAGAAATTTCGTCGACGGAAAATTGATCGACGGAAATTTGATCGAACGGAAATTTGGTCGAATCGTTTTTTTTTTTAGTTTATACGTTAAAATTTTGCGTCAAATTTCTTTTTGAACGCATTATTTTGTTTTACTATATAGTATAGTGCGTTCAAAAAGAAATTTGACGAACATTTTAACGTCTGAACTGAAAAAAAGATTCGACCTAACTTCCGTTCGATCAAATTACCGTCGATCAATTTTCCGTCGATGAAATTTCTTTCGATCAAATTTCCGGTAACCGGGATAAACAGCTCTGTTTGCTGTTTGTGGTCGGGTAATTTCATTTTATCAAATCTTATGCATAAACCTTGATAAATCAAAAGTTTTCACTTCGTAGTGTAATGGGTGGACGGGATATGATGGTCTGGCCGATGTGAAATGGATGGACGGGATATGATGGTCTGGCCGATGTGTAATCGGTGGACGGGATATGATGGTCTGACCAATGTGTAATGGGTGCACGGGATATGATGGTCTGGCCGATGTGTAATGGGTGGACGGGATATGATGGTCTGGCCGATGTGTAATGGGTGGACGGGATATGATGGTCTGACCGATGTGTAATGGGTGGACAGTATATGATGGTCTGGCCGATGTGTAATGGGTGGACAGTATATGATGGTCTGACCGATGTGTAATGTGTGGATGGGATATGATGGTCTGACCGATGTGTAATGTTTGGATGGGATATGATGGTCTGACCGATGTGTAATGGGTGGACAGTATATGATGGTCTGGCCGATGTGTAATGGGTGGACAGTATATGATGGTCTGGCCGATGTGTCATGTGTGAATGGGATATGATGGTCTGGCCGATGTGTAATGTGTGGATGGGATATGATGGTCTGGCCGATGTGTAATGTGTGGATGGGATATGATGGTCTGGCCTATGTGAAATGGGTGGATGGGATAGAATGGCCTGACCGATGTGAAATAATATCTATAGAATTTTTTTTAATTAGGTGGGTGGGATAGAGAAGGCAGTCAAATCAAAATTGGAAGAACATATACGCAATATATGTATGAAAATATTATCTTGTATCACTTTTATTTTATGATTTTGCATCACTATTCAACCAACAAGAAATAGCATTGAAGCTAAACTGTTGACAGCTAGGAAAAATATGTTTAATGGAACATTTCATTTTTTATTGAAAAACATTCAGCATCTCCCGGAGCGGACCCGGCGCAAAGCATTTAAGAATTGCCTGCTCCGAACTCCCGTCAGAAACATCAATTTTTATGAAGCGGCGCGCAGCTGAATATTCATGAGGAGTTGTCTTTATCAATCTCATAACAAGATTAATATTTTAAGTCTAGCAAGTTAGTCTCGGTCTACTGTACCTCTAGTGTATGTATTTTATTACAAGTGAATGTACCCGTGCTTCACTGTAACGGTGGGGGGGGGGGGGTGACCTCGATTGGTTGATGTCTGCTTTTAGTTGAGTCAGTGAAATGACATATAAAAAAAAGGGGGGGGGGGGGAAACGGCCGTTGTTCGTCCTTCGCGTGTGAAGATGATTAATGCCGTGATTTTACCGCTAGTACTCAGGTGGTTTGTCAGTCCTAATACCTGGAAAGCTTTCCCGCAAGTGAGACACTTGCTGTTTTTTGGGGGGTCCTATAGAGTTGGATTGGAGTCGATTCTGCTTTTCCTTGATGTTGATTGTTTGATTGCTTGGATACTTCTATAGCGCTGGTATCCATGCTACTTTAGCATGCTCACTGCGCTCTGGTGTCATCAAATCTATTAAACGAAAAAGTCTTTAAATGTTTCCTAAATGATTTTCTGTCCTTGTCAGTACTCCTCAAAGATGCAGGTAAAATATTCCATAACTTTGGCGCTACCGCTTCAAAAGAGCGCACTTCGTACGACTTTTTTCTGTGTTCATCCACTCTGGGAATTTTCAGTAAGGACTGAGTTGAGGACCGCAGGTTCTTTAAGGTTACATGTTTATAAAGCAGTTCTTTCAGATATTCTGGTGCAGAGCCTTCTATGCAGCTATACGCCAAGGACAGAATCTTGTGGTCAATGCGCTTACTAATAATGTGTGCTTGTTGTTTTAGGAAACGGCTAACTGCGGTAGGGAATATTTGTATGTGGGCGGATGGGGTAATCGTTTATTGTAATATGCAAGTCGTTGTGAATCATTATGTATTGATGGCTCACAAAATGTGCGTCTCCTGGGAGTGGGACACCCTGAGGGAAGACATGTGTGCAACTCTCTACCTTTTACTGTCAACTCTTGTTTAGATTTGTTGCTTTTTATAAAATTAATTTTGTATTTTACCTCGTGACATGCTCTTTAATCCTTCTTTTCTAAATCGTTTATATTAGCTTCGCATTTGTGTATTTCTTTGTGGCGGCAAAATCTTCCTGAAGGCTAAATGACCCACTTTACATCATCTTATCGAGCTGAAATTTGGCGCATAGACTCACTGCCGATGACAACACATTCTTTCAAATTTTCAGCCCAACCCCCCAAAAATAAGTTTCTCCTGTTTTTCATAAGGAAGATGAATGGAATATAATTGGTTCATTTGTTGCTTGTTTTGGTGTGGAGATTAATTGTCTTGTTGTTGCTATCTGCTTTGTATTTGTGACGTATTTTTGGGTTTAAATATATCTGTAGTCTATTAGTTTTTACATGCAGAATGTTTGCTAAAAAAACCATTCCCAAATTAAAAATCATTTGCAACAATCACATCAATGATAAATCACGTACCATTGCATAAATGCAAAAAAAAAATGCATATAAGGGAGTCATACAAAAAACTTTGGTTTTTTGGGTTGCTTTATTATTCGTGAGGTCCTTCTTCTTAATACAGAAGGCAAACTAAAAAATATTGAATGAAACGAATCAACCCTACTGAAGACGCCGGGAGATCAATCCGGGGAGATCACATAGTTTCTATTTCATTTTGACCATTCAAAGAAATAATGATGTCGCGCTCAACACAGTCATCGACGTTGTTTAAAGATGAGGGTGTCTGCATTTCTTGGTTACGTTAAACTTTTGATATAGATGGTTTAAAGACTTTTGTATAAACCAGCTCGGGCAACTCAACCACGTTGCTGTGCGTGTTAGTAAAGTACTGTCCATTACACCTTTGGAACGTTTTGCCATCGACATTTGTCTCTTTAACATTGTGTTTGTTTTCTTGTCTTCGTTCATGACCCGAAATTCACATTGTCAATAAACTATTGTTAACACTTGATGTCTTCATTCACATTGTCAATTAACTATTGTTAAGACTTGATGTCTTCATTACAAAATTGTGAAGCACGCCTTTGTAATGAAAAATTCGCCACACACCCCCCCCCCTGATTTCGGCGCCCTGGACCGACGCTCCATTCACCTCCCACCCCTTCCCCCCACTTTACTTTCCTAGCGCCCCGATCCTCTCCGTTTTACGACCTTTTCTTCTGTGTTTACGACATCGTACCTGGATTCTATCGACCAGTGAGTTTTAATCTGCGCTCCGCGCTGCTGCGTTTTGAGCCCTTAGATATTATTTGGCAAACCGTCAAAATGCCTTGCAGCTAAAACTGAAATGAACATTTTTTGGGTGATGATTCTTTTTTGTCCTGCCCTGGTGTCAGAAAGTGTTAGTGAAGAAAGCGGGGACGGCAGAGGGTCGGAGGAGAAGGAATTAATTTTAAAATAATAATAATAATAATAAAATTTGAATACTCGTGTGAATTTTTGTGCCCCCACCCCGTTTTCTTTGGATCCGCCACTGTCTAATGATTTTTTTTTTTAAATTAATGTAAGTTAATTTTTTAGTTCATGATTTTTTTTGTTAAATTGTATGTACAGCGTGGTGAGCCCAGCCCTAGGCAGGGGTACCTTGTATGTACAGCGTGGTGAGCCCAGCCCTAGGCAGGGGTACCTTGTATGTACAGCGTGGTGAGCCCAGCCCTAGGCAGGGGTACCTTGTATGTACAGCGTGGTGAGCCCAGCCCTAGGCAGGGGTACCTTGTATGTACAGCGTGGTGAGCCCAGCCCTAGGCAGGGGTACCTTGTATGTACAGCGTGGTGAGCCCAGCCCTAGGCAGGGGTACCTTGTATGTACAGCGTGGTGAGCCCAGCCCTAGGCAGGGGTACCTTGTATGTACAGCGTGGTGAGCCCAGCCCTAGGCATGGGTACCTTGTATGTACAGCGTGGTGAGCTCAGCCCTAGGCAGGGGTAACACGCTATAGAAAACTACCAATAATAATAATAATATGCCGCTGCATATATCACATCACACGACTAGCATTGCCCAATATTGATATTACGTTAAAGATCAGAGTTCTGAACAGTTCGCTTTTGAGAAAAGTGCGATAATGATTTGTGCTGACGATTGCTCTCTCCACACACCTTCAATCGGTTCAAACATCGATGAAGTCGGCTGCCGGTCTCGTAGAATCGATGAGCCCCTACTGTTGACCAGAACCTTAAGAGTCGATAAGCTTGTAGCGATGTTGTTATCGGTTGCCATCGCCTTGCACCAAATAAACCTGTCCAGCCATCCACCGGGCCGCATAACCCGGGCTTACAACTGTCACTGGTCGTCACCAGCTACTGATGGCTTACCGCTTAGTTACTGCATACCGCGCATTCACTGGCGGCCTGGCTGGCTGATGGTAGGGGATAGCGGAAAATAGAGGGGGGTGTGTGGTAATGGGGAAATGAATGGTGATATAAAAAAAGAATGAATGTTGGAAAGAACAAAACAGAAAGGGATGGGGGGAAAAAAGGGGGGGGGGGATGAGAATATTTCTTAAAAGTTATTGAGACGGAAAGTAAGACTCGGAACTTTTGGAGAGCGACTGGAGTAGAAGAGATTTATTCAACTCTGGAAAGAGGAGTAAAATAGAATCCGGAAATGTTAGGAGAAAGTGACGTCAATGAATGTGTCTGCAGAAAGGAGACCGGGTGGGACGGTATATGCAGGAAATGTTTTATCCCAGAGCTGTGAAAGAAAAACAGCCTTTACAGCTTCGATATATCAATATCAATGAATAAATGCGGAAGCAATTGGTTGTGTGCGGGGACAAAAGTCGACGCAGAAAGAAACGAACGATTTCGGAGATATGCAGGAGAACGCCACGGAGTCCATGGAAAGGGGGGGGGGGAGAATAGAAAGGGAATGTGGATAAATGGGGGTGGGGTGGGTGTGTCTGGGATGGGTGGGGGGAAATCAAGTGAAGAGTTTTTAATTTTTTTTAACGAATAAGGAAGAAGAGATGGCAAAGAAAAAGATAATTTGCAGAACAGAAATAACGTATTCTTATTGTGAGCAAACATTGGGCAACTCGGCATATGCCCAAGCTTTTGGAATGAGCGGTCCTGGCTTTGCACCCCCCCCCCCCTTTTCCTTTTTTTTCATCACACACACACACACTCAGAGGCCACTCACCCTCTAAACGGCGGAGGAGCCTAACTGAAAGAGCACATGATTGAAGCGTTCATATCTGGCAGCTGTGGGCAGCTCTATGAATATGAGGTGTAAAGGTCACCGGGTGTATTTGTCTTTGGAGCCCAGAATCGCACTCCACGGTGTCCCGTAGGGTTACCGGAAATTTGATCGAACGGAAATTTGGTTGAACGGAAATTTGGTCGAATCTTTTTTTCAGTTTACACGTTAAAATTTTCGTCAAATTTCTTTTTGAACGCATTATTTCGTTTTACTATATAGTATAGTGCGTTCAAAAAGAAATTTGACGAAAATTTTAACGTGCAAACTGAAAAAAAGATTTGACCAAATTTCCGTCGATCAATTTTCAGTCGACCAAATTTCCGTTCGATCAAATTTCCGTCGATCAATTTTCCGTCGACGAAATTTCTTTCGATCAAATTTCCGGATACGGCTCCGTAGAGATGCTATATGCTTACATATATATATATATATATATGAGTGGCGGTGTGCTGCGTGCGTGGGTTTCCAAGTGTGGACGACATGGTTGTAAGAATTGTTGGCATCAAATGTCAGATGTTGCGTTTACAAAATATGATACCGATGAATGTCTTTGAATCCCGAAAGTTTCACAACAAGAGACTTACTTTGTTGTGGAGAAGGTGAAAATAACAACAAAAACACCAAACAAATGCCCTTTTAATAACATGGATTCGTTGAATGAAAATAATCATACGTCATCGAAACGATCTTAACAGTTGAAGCTGTGCCTGGGGGTGGGTGGGGGGCAATTGGGGCATGGTGGTGGGGGGTATTGTACGTTTGAAAAGATTCCGAACAAAGTCTCTCATTTGTGTTGAAACCTGTTCAGACTCCTCTTAAATCTTAACAATAATACCTATGGGGTTACAGCAGCGGTTCTCAGCCTTCCTGGTGCCGCGACCCTTTAATTCAGTTCCTCGTGTTGTGGCGACCCCCCAACCACCAGTTATTTTTTTCGTTGAAACTTCATAACTTTAGAGTATATTATGTTTCCGATGGTCTTAGGCGACCCTATGAAAGGGTCGTTCGACCCCTAATGGGGGAACCGCTGGGTAACAGGGAGACTTGCGGCACTGTCGATTTTCAATCTAAAAAATACGTTTGAATGCGCATGCGTACATTTTAATGAATGCATCGCCTTTGTGTTTCAAATCTCTGCCCTTCTTTGAGGTCACTGTTATTGCCTTATGCCCCTCGTTGTAACTGATCCTCCCGCTGAATCCGCTGGATTTGTGTTTTACTCGCGCCCTCATAACCGAAAGGTGTCCTCCCTACTGCCGTACGCCCCTTTTCGGAAAGGATGAGCAGACGTCGCGGTGTAGATCAATGGAGATAAGGCGTCGAGGAATGCACTTCATCATTACCGTGAACTCCATTCTCATTTCCTCTGTGAATACCAAGGGACGCAGAGTCGAAAACTTTTGATTGGAGTTGAAGTCAAGTGACGTGTTTGGGCCGGGGTCGTTCAAACTTCGAGGTTGTCATTTTAAAAAAAAAAATTTTTTGTTTTAACTCATTGGATTAACTCATTGTCAGCCTAATGTTTTTTTTGTGGGGGGGGGGGGGGTGTTTTTTTTGTTTTGTTTTTTGCTGATGTTTTTTGTTATTGTTTTTCGTTTGTTTTTTTTTTTTGTTGTTTTTTTTTGTCCCCCATGCTATAAAAAAAAGCAAGTCCCGTATGAAAGCATGTCGGGAGTTGTCTACCCAGAAGAGGAGTCGCAGTCCCAAAAATAAAAAACAAGGGGAGTAGGTTTAGAAAATTGACTCCCGAACCCGGCGCAAACCTAAAGTATCGACTTAGAATCTTTGAAGTCGAATACTTTCTCTTGCTATCATCGAAGGAAGGCGCAAACGCCCGATATCCACTTATTTCAAGTTTGTTAGAAAATGTGCTGAGTATAGTTAGATAATATGTTGAGTCAAGTTGTCAAGTTAGAAAATACGTTGAGTAAAGTTAGAAAATGTGCTGAGTATAGTTAGACAATATATTGAGTAAAGTTAGAAAATATGATGAGTAAAGTTAGAAAATATGTTGAGTAAAGTTAGAAAATATGTTGAGTAAAGTTAGAAAATATGTTGAGTAAAGTTAGAAAATATGTTGAGTAAAGTTAGAAAATATGTTGAGTAAAGTTAGAAAATATGTTGAGTAAAGTTAGAAAATATGTTGAGTAAAGTTAGAAAATATGTTGAGTAAAGTTAGAAAATATGTTGAGTGAAGTTAGAAAATATGTTGAGTAAAGTTAGAAAATATGTTGAGTAAAGTTAGAAAATATGTTGCGTAAAATTAGAAAATATGATGTTTAAAGTTAGAAAATATGAGTAAAGTTAGAAAATATGTTGAGTAAAGTTAGAAAATATGATAAATGGAGTTAGAAAATATGTTGAGGAATTATTAAAGTAAAATCAAGTTGTAGACGATTAAATCAACCAGCTGTTTGGCGGACATATCATATATTTTTTGTGTAGTTATGGATGTCTTGATGCTCACACGTACCACCTCCCCCCCCCCCCCCTTAATTATTCGATGTGTGGGGAAAATGCCATGGACCTCACTCTCAGCACATCTAAACAGCGAGCACAGGCTGGGTCACCCTCAGACCTCATTCTCACCACATCTAAACAACGAGCACAGACTAGGTCACCCTCAGACCTCACTCCCAGCACATCTAAACTACGAGCACAGACTAGGTCACCCTCAGAATTCACTCTCAGCACATCTAAACAACGAGCACAGACTAGGTCACCCTCAGACCTCACTCTCAGCACATCTAAACAATGAACACAGACTGGGTCACCCTCAGACCTCACTCTCAGCACATCTAAACAATGAACACAGACTGGGTCACCCTCAGACCTCACTCTCAGCACATCTAAACAATGAACACAGACTGGGTCACCCTCAGACTTCACTCTCAGCACATCTAAGCAACGGTCACCCTCAGAAAAATTGTGCTCAAAACTCGAAAGAATATTTTAAAAAAAACTAATTTCCCAAACGACATAATCAAATACAGACCAGTTTATGTTCCTCCTGATTGTTCCCGTGCCCCGACACCCCTCTCATCTTTGATACTCGTTGTACGCCTTCGCCTGCACCTCATATCCCCACACGAACACACACGCACACTCACACACACACACACACGAACACACGCATTCACACACACACACACGCATTCACACACACACGCACACACACACGCATTCACACACACACGCACACACACACGCACACAAACACACATCCCTCTGTTGTGTAGCGCCATCCCGCGTGTATGCCGCTGTATATGAGATTACAGACGTTGTTTTATAAATATGGTCCGAGTTTGTGGCAGAGCGTGTGTTCAAATTGTGAAATATGTGCTCGGGCTTCTGGGCATGTTGGTGATGAGATTTCAAGACCTGGCGCTAAACGTTCATGGTTTGACCGTATCCATGGGGGGGGGGGGGGGGGGGGGGTTCATTACAAATCATTAACAAACTGACATCAAGATATGAGCTGTCATTGACTCTCTTTATTTTTCTAGTTTTTTTTGTTGTTTTTTTTATGTTTTTTACATTGATTCACACAGTAAATTACTTTCATTCTCAAATGCATTTATGCGCCATGTACGCAGACACCGCGTTAAACACTGGTACCATGTACACAACACTAAGTACACTGGGTCATACACCGTTTTAGCGTGCACTCGTACGAGCTTTTTTTTTTTCACAAGAAACACCGACTTAATAGATATGACCTTTTAATCTGGACAAGACTTTTGTGAGTTCGTGAACAACGCTCATTTGATGAAATCAAAACAACGTTGAAATAAATGCTGGTCAGTTGGATCTTCCATCCCAGAAGGCTGGATCAACATTTGAACAGATCCGTGTCGGTTGTAGTGACCACAGACCTGTTTACCCTCAAACTCTTAAAAATCGTACAACATCATCACAAAATCATTCAATACTTTATCTTAATAGTAAAAAATAAACATACAGTATGTATAATGTATACAAAATCGTACATTGTGCCAAAATCGTAAGAATAAACAGGTCTGTGACCATCGTGTCAGCTGCGGGGACCATCGGGTCAGTTGTAGTGACCATCGTGTCAGCTGCCGGGACCATCGGGTCAGTTGTAGTGACCATCGTGTCAGCTGAGGGGACCATCGGGTCAGTTGTAGTGACCATCGTGTCAGCTGAGGGGACCATCGGGTCAGTTGTAGTGACCATCGTGTCAGCTGCCGGGACCATCGGGTCAGTTGTAGTGACCATCGTGTCAGCTGAGGGGACCATCGGGTCAGTTGTAGTGACCATCGTGTCAGCTGAGGGGACCATCGGGTCAGTTGTAGTGACCATCGTGTCAGCTGAGGGGACCATCGGGTCAGTCGTAGTGACCATCGTGTCAGCTGCGGGGACCATCGGGTCAGTCGTAGTGACCATCGTGTCAGCTGAGGGGACCATCGGGTCAGTTGTAGTGACCACCGTGTCAGCTGCAGTGACCGTGTGTACTAATCCATACAGAGTTCGTCTAAGACATAGATTACAGCAATGGGAGTAACAGCCCTTTACATGAAAACATTGGCATTCATTAAATGAAAACACTTGGTGTGTCCACATAAAAACATAACACTATTAATATGTTCACATAGAACACATTAGTTTGTGCATATAACTTAAGAACCAAGTTTTTCGTATACATTTTAAAACTTTATATGCATTTTAAAAATTAGGTTATCTTCTTATATCTGTTACGCTTCTGGTGTGACTCGTGGACTGCTTCCATTTATGGCTGCTTCTTTTTCAGCGCATTTGGTTTTAAGAGTATATAACAAATAACTCTTAATTGTTTGAAAGAAAGTATGATTCAATAATGAGTTTCATAGCACGCAAAATATAATTGCCGATAACTACGCTAAAAGATTTTTGCATTTGGTGGGTAATATTTTCTTTTCGGAAAATGAAATCGTCTCAATTTAAATATGGTGTTAAAAAATATTCGGTTTAAAAGTAATTGGGACATCAGAATATTTAATATAGTTCATGGGCGTGAAATAAAAGTATCCGGTGATGTAACATGGGGGGAAGGGGTGTAGCGAAAATTGGTATTCTTAAATGTGCGTTACTTGAGTTCATATTTTGTCAAGTAACTTTAGCAGATGGGAAGTTCGCGCATTGCTGTCGCCAATGCTTGGCGGGCTATAATTAGTGTTACATTAATATTCTAATGACCCACCCGCTTTTATATCGAAGATTTATTTCACCAACTATTTCAGAAAAAAAAAGAAAAGAAAATATTACGCACCAAACGCACTTGCGATATTGGATTTGGCAAAATCAGTGGCATCATATTTCCTTCACCTTGAAAACCAGGAAAAGATGATGATGGGGGGGGGGGGGGTGTGGAAGGGTGATGGGGCTGAAAATTTGATAGAATGGTCATCGGCAACGATTCTATATGCCAAGTTTCTGAGTCGATAGGCTGACGGGAAGTGTGACAATTAGCCGTCCGAAGATTTTGCCAGCCCCCAACGAAAGCGAAGTTTACATAAAGGATTTAAAAACTGGTTTAGTGCACATTGAAACAATAACATTAATCTCTGCGCAATTAATGTGTGCACATAAAATAACATTAAAAAATGTTTTCACTGTCAAATAATATAACACTTGTAATTACACATTGGAATAATATTACACTTTTAATTACACATTAAAATAATATTACACTTGTAATTACACATTGAAATAATATTACACTTGTAATTACACATTGAAATAGCATTGTTGGTGTGTGCCCTTTCGAACACCATTGTTGATTTCTGCACATAAAAGCCTTGTTAATTTGTCCTCATGAAATCAACGTGTTTCTATTTGTCCGCATTTGATGTATTTCTATTGATCAGGGCGGAACAGCCTTTCAATCTATGGCACATTAATTTGACAAGTTTCTCCACATGTCAGGGACGTAATGTTTTCAACTTTCTCTCTCTCTCTTTCTCTCTCCCTCTCTCTCTCTCTCCCCCCCCCCCCTCTCTCTCTCTTATTTTATTGTCGTGCATTTTAATGGCTTATTTTGTCACACTTTATTTTCTTGTATTTGAGTTTGACAAGTTCCAATTTGCCGCGTGCTTGTCAAACAGGGGGTGTCGTTACGTTACCAATAACATTCATTTTATATATTAGACAAGTGAAACGGCTTTTCAACACGGCTTCTGTATTATATATTTAATTTTTTTTAAATACGTAATTATATTTATAAAATAACCGAAATTGCTTATAAGCGAACTTTTTAAGCCTAAAGTATCTTAATGTATCGGTACCATAAGGAGTCATCTGACTTCTGGATCTTGATCAATAAACCGGTGCTGACTGAAGGACAAACACGCGTTTGTAAGTTTTGCTTGGTGATGATTGCATTTTGTTGAATCGTGGCTTAGTCTTCTACATTGATCATGGACCAGTTTTAGTCTTCTATATTGATCATGGACCAGTTTTAGTCTTCTATATTGATCATGGACCAGTTTTAATCTTCTACATTGATCATGGACCAGTTTTAGTCTTCTATATTGATCATGGACCAGTTTTAGTCTTCTATATTGATCATGGACCAGTTTTAATCTTCTACATTGATCATGGACCAGTTTTAGTCTTCTATATTGATCATGGACCAGTTTTAGTCTTCTACATTGATCATGGACCAGTTTTAGTCTTCTACATTGATCATGGACCAGTTTTAGTCTTCTATATTGATCATGGACCAGTTTTAGTCTTCTACATTGATCATGGACCAGTTTTAATAGTTAATTGTTAACCAAAAAAAAAAAGGGGGGGGGGGGGCTAGTGTTTACATTTTACCGAAATCGGTTACCGGAAATTTGATCGAAAGAAATTTCGTCGACGGAAAATTGATTGACGGAAATTTGATCGAACGGAAATTTTCGTCAAATTTTTTTTTGAACGCACTATACTATATAGTAAAACAAAATAATGCGCTGAAAAAGAAATTTGGCGCACAATTTTAACGTATAAACTAAAAAAAAAGATTCGACCAAATTTCCGTCGATCAATTTTCCGTCGACGAAATTTCTTCCGATCAAATTTCCGGATACGACCGAAATCCATAGCGTGGTTTTAGGGAAACGTGTATGCCCCAACAATGACTACATAACACGAGTTTTAACTGGGGGCGGGGGGGGGGCGCTTTATCTCGTACTAAGATACAGCAGAGTGACTAGAATTATATATGTCTAACAGCAACAAGAGCGGGTGATATCCACAAGTATCTGACAGGTACGAGGGCCTGTGTTATCCATAAACCACCGATAGGGGGCTGGATGGCAACGCGATGGTGTGGCTCCAAGTGGGTCTCAGCGGGTAGCCCGTACAATTACTGTTGGGCTCTAATCTTGGCAGGTATCTGGTTTGACATAACAAACACTTTTGGGGGGGGGGGGGGGGCTTGTCTCGGAATGGTCAGTTTTACGGTGATTCCCCATGGGTACGGCACTACTTCCCTCCCCGGTTTGCTTATTGACTGGGCAAATGTTGGTTTGTTTCTTAGGTTGTATATTTGTTCGAACAGCCTCAACTCCGCTAGAGTAAAAACCAAAAAACTGTCTACCAAGGGCTGGAAAATAAACAAATTTGAAAATGATGCAAGTTTTTTGAAGTTGTTGATAACGAACTATTTTTAATGAAACGGTGTCAGGAGACAAACGGCTTTATTATTGCAATTAGTTTACAAGTGAATAATGACATGAAATAGATCTTATTAATGAGTAGTTCATCTCAGGAAACAGATATATATATATATATATATATTTATATATGAGCCATTTTTATAAAGTTTATTAGCAAAGAAATATTTTGGGAGCCACTGACAGTGGCGGATTGTTCAAAAGACTGATAGATAAAAAAATTTTTTTTATTAAAATGAGTCCTACAAAATTATTTAAAGAGCCACATGTGGCTCTGGAGCCGTGTGCTGCAGACCACTGGTTCAGCTCATTCAGATGACACTCGAACCAATGTGTTAACGCGCCCCCTTTCCCCTCCCCACCCCAACCCCCTTTTATAACCATGTGGATAATGATTTTGTGCGGGTCAGCGGTTCCCAACGTGATGCATGAAAACGGGGTGTGGGGGGGGGGGGTCCAAACTGAAATTGTCAATTAATAAATAAGAAACAGTTTGGACAGTTCAACAATTGTTTTCTTTATCTTTCCATTAGGGCAGTATTCCATGTTAAGAACACAAAAAAACAGACGAAGAATCGCCCGTATTTAGCTCATTCGGATCCGAACATCCACAACATTCCCACGTGAATATATTTCTATCCTGCCGACAGCCTCCATTCAGCTTCAGCGCGCCGTGTTTAAAGTGTGCCAGAGCTTCTTACTGCCAGAGCTAAACTTAAACTCAGCTTCTTATTGCCAGAGCTAAACTTAAACCCAGCTTCTTACTGCCAGAGCTAAACTTAAACTCAGCTTCTTACTGCCAGAGCTAAACTTAAACCCAGCTTCTTACTGCCAGAGCTAAACTTAAACTCAGCTTCTTACTGCCAGAGCTAAACTTAAACCCAGCTTCTTACTGCCAGAGCTAAACTTAAACTCAGCTTCTTACTGCCAGAGCTAAACTTAAACCCAGCTTCTTACTGCCAGAGCTAAACTTAAACCCAGCTTCTTACTGCCAGAGCTAAACTTAAACCCAGCTTCTTACTGCCAGAGCTAAACTTAAACCCAGCTTCTTACTGCCAGAGCTAAACTTAACCCAACTTCTTACTGCCAGAGCTAAACTTAAACCCAGCTTCTTACTGCCAGAGCTAAACTTAACCCAGCTTCTTACTGCCAGAGCTAAACTTAACCCAGCTTCTTACGTTATGGCCCAGGACAAATGGCATCACATTCCTCGCTAATTTTATCAGCTCAATTATGGATTTCTTTCCCGTGAAACATTGCCAGGGGAACAGCCAGAGAAAAAAACTCCGCCACAAGACAGGGCTGCTTATTTCGAAAATTGTTTATTCCTAAATAGTTTTTAATGTCACCTGGTGCTCTGTCATTATGCGGACAGCTTCATCGTTTTTATCATCATCGGAATGGAAGAAGTTTTTTCTTTTCTTGTTGTTTTTTCCCTGGCTTTTGTTTGCCTCGTGAGGCATCTTTGTGTCATAGTGAATTATATTCCTCTTTTTAGATATTGGTTCTGAACACATAAAATAATCGTACACTATTTCAGCAGTCACTGCTAACACAATGGCTTTATAGATGTAACTCATGTGGCTTACATCCCTCTAGGTCAGCGGTTCTCAACCTGTGGGTCGCGACCCCTTTAGGAGTCGAACGGCCTTTACACAGGGGTTACCTAAGACCATCAGAAAAAACATTTATTAAGTAGCAACGACAAAAATTTAATGGTGGGGGTCACCACAACATGAGGAACTGTATTAAAGGGTCGGGGCATTAGGAAGGTTGAGAACCACTGCTCTTTGTATATCCAAGAAACCTGATATCGGGTCCTAGCACAGAAAAAAAAACATTTCTCATATACATTTTGTTTACACGTTCTGAAAGGTTCTTACACCGAAGAGTGTCTTATGCCCCCCCCCCCCCCACAGCATGTGTCACACTACCGAGTAGCCCACTAAATCCATGTGAGAGTCACCGCTCAGTGTGCGCCCCTGGCTGGAGTTCACGCCTTGGTGACACGACTGCACGACCCTGATCTGGTTGGGACTGGAAGGGTTGCCGTTCATAGACGCGGACAAATCCTGCTGGTATTTCCAGCTCAGGTGTGTGCTGATGTCATTCAGGTCGATGTTTTGGTGGACACCGGCCTCGTCGTTCGTGGACTGAGGGGGCCAGTTTTCACAGTTGTGTGAGCTAAGACAGCTTTCCTCACCGCGATAAGCCAGTCCGTTTCTAGCCGTGCCCGAAGCATATGTAGCCCCCCTGTCAAAACCAGGGGCGGTGGGTGAGTTCGTGTTCTGCTGGAGGACCCGTGCCGGTCTGTGGGCCAGCTCGATGTCGAGAATTGTTGTGTTTTGTATCACATGGGGGGCGTCGTTTGTCTGAAGGTGCTGGGGGTTGAGGGTTATGAGGGGATTGCCTGGACCGGATGAGACTGTCTGGTTCTTTGCCTTGTTTCTGGCTCTCCTAGGGGGTTTGAGCAGAGAGTTGCTCTGCTTGCTTAGCCTGGCCTTGTGATGCGCCGCACAGTGGGAACTACGAAAACCCGAGTCTTCCGAGTCCGTCGTAGATGACTGAGAGGCCTGCGAGTCTGGCCTTTCGTTGTTGGCACTGGCCGGCTGACCGCCTTCCGTCGCCCCGCTGTCGTCGTAGGAATGGCTTTGGGCGACGTTGCCCAGTGAGAACGTTGAGATTAGAGCGTCTTTGAGATTCCGAGAAAAGGAAGAGCTTGTGTGTGCGGCGCCCTGTTTCAGGCACTGTATGCAAGACGGGGGACCGGCATTTTTAGGGGAGTTCATCTGCGGGCTGTTCACCGGTCTTAGATTTTCTGCTTGTTTCCGATACGAGTATTCAATGAGTGGGCTGCCAGGGAAGTGACTTGACGATGTTACATTGTAACACTGCAGCTGCTGGTTCGGGCAGTGGGTGTTCCTCTCTGGGCTCAGGGGGCCGTATGAAAGTCTGAGATGGCCGGGTATGGGTTGGAGGTTTGCGGGCCTGCTACCAGTCAGGTTGGGCGGTTTGTTGTTGCACTGGTTGACGTTGGAGTGGTACATGGGCGGGGGCATGTAGTGATGTGGACTCTGTGGATGACGGGTGTCGTCTCCATAGCACACCCCGTGGGTGGGATGGACGGACGCTGGTTGGATATTGTAATGCAGGGACACCGGATGGTTGTTGGGGTGGGGAAGTTGGTGAAACTGATGGGCTTGGATATGTTGCTCCGCGTGCACTTGGACTTCATCTGTTACAACCTGATGAGATTTCAGCTGGTCTTGGTAGAACTCCTTTAGCGTTTGCTGTCCGCACTGGGCAGACTGTGCCCCAAATGAAATTCCAGAATCTGGACACGTTCTGTAGGCAAAGTCTGAGAGCGGGTCACTCTCCTGGCTTGGGGACAGGCAGTTCGAGATGCCACTGTCGTGATACGTTTGGTACATGGGCCGGCCGTGCGCATCTTGCTCAGTAGAAGGACTACGGCTCACGTCGTAGGCGCCGTTGTCCTCGCCAACCTCTGGGAGCAGGGAGTCGCTCATCAGACAGTATCTCGGCGGGGGTGGGGGGTCCATTGACAGGCCAAGTCTGCGCATCTTCCCATGGGGGTCGTATTTCTTTGTGAGAACCTCTTTGCGAGCCTTTTGCAAAAACCTGGATAGTGGAAAAGATATTAGGAATAAATAAATTTGAGAGTGAAGGAAATATTTGGAAATATTAGGCAACATTAGGCAGTTGGTGACATGGGTCTACACTAACAGATAACTCTCAGTTGTTGGTTAGTTTTTAAATTCTGTCTCCAATGTTTGGAGAAAGAATTTCTTTTTAACGTAAGTATATTCTTGCACCATATTCTTGCACTAAATTCTTGCACCCTTTCTAATCATCATGGGCATCCACGGCTGGACCGGTATATTACAACTTTCAAATACACAACGCCAAGGGTCTACCTACCAGCAGTAGATGAAGACGAAGAAGAGAAGTATAGTGATGACCGTAGGGATGATGATCCCCAGGTAGAAGAGAAAATTCATCTTGGCGTCACCCCACGACGTCCGACATCCTCTCGGGTCATCTGCTCGCTGACACGTCACGGAACATCACGGGCGTGGTGTCATCCTTGACCTGGGTCATCCTTGACCACTTCCCGGCATTCTACTCGGCGGCGTTGAGATCTATCTGGACGGATAAGGGGGAAAAATGACAGAATGTTGCATTCGATTTGCTATTTGATATTCAGTTATTGAGCTATCACATCACCCGTTGCAATACTCGCACAAGTAGCACAGGACTGGCTGAATGCTTAAAAGGCATTCGTGTCAGCACGGCTTACAACAGTTCAACGGACAGGGCGTGGGAGAAGATGGATATAAAACATGTCAAGTGTTGGGGCGCGGGCTGGAAAGGTGTGTGTGTGTGTGTGTGTGTGTGTGTGAACGGCAGATAATGAAAGGGAAATGTTGACCTATTATTTTTAACTGTGTGTTTGATAATTTTGTCATTTTCTCACGTCCACCAATAGCTATCGTTGAATTCATGAACAAACACTGCATTGACATTTGGAGGAAAAAAAATATATATATATAATCCTGCCATGTCTTTTGGAAGAGTTGACCCCATGACAACTCCTTAGAGTTGGAGTGTATGTCAAGGGAACAACCCGGCTCTCAGAATAGTCGTGGCGATGACGTGACGCGGTCAGGGAAACTCGACGCTGTTGAGAACGTACCGATCTCGTGTCACGGAATTTTAATATTATTTTATTTTAGATATGATGCGATATGACTAGTGAAATGAATTCCCCCCCCCCCCCGGGGCCCTAATTCTCCCCCCCCCCCCCACCCGGGGCTCGCGAAGATGACCTCTTGAGATTTTATCCAACGCGCGCCATTTTGACTGAAGTACTTTTAAGTGATTGATGGCTTGGAACAGGTGTACATGTGAGCGGAACGTGACGTCACATCCAGTTGGGTGAAAATGTAGACATCACTTCTAGGTAGATTTTTTAAAGACACACACTTACACACACACACACACACGACTTACCCACTCCGCCCCCTGATTAATTAATTATTGTGAAATAGTCGGGAAAATATAGTTTTCTCTAAAATAACAATGTCTGTTTACGCCTCGGAATTCGACTTTGTAAAAAAAAAAAAAAAGTAAGTGGTTTTTTAAAAGTTGTGCGTGTGTGGGGGAAAAGGGGGTGGGTGGGGTATAAAATCTAAAACCCCGCAAGAGACAAAAATCTTAGTCGCGCGTATTAAGGTTTGTGAGAATGATAAAATAGATGTGTCCCTATTTTCAAAGATCTGCGTTGTCTCGCTTCATGGTGTGGAGGATGTCTCCAAATCATACATTTCCTATTGCTCATTTGTTTACATTACTGGTGAGTCCTTTACTGGTGAGTCTTTTACTGGTGAGTCCTTTACTGGTGAGTCTTTTACTGGTGAGTCTTATTCTGGTAAGCCCTTTACTGGTGAGTCCTTTACTGGTGAGTCTTTTACTGGTGAGTCTTATTCTGGTAAGCCCTTTACTGGTGAGTCTTTTACTGGTGAGTCCTTTACTGGTGAGTCTTTTACTGGTGAGTCTTTTACTGGTGAGTCTTTTACTGGTGAGTCTTTTACTGGTGAGTCTTATTCTGGTAAGCCCTTTACTGGTGAGTCCTTTACTGGTAAGTCTTATTTTGGTAAGTCATTACTGGTAAGTCCTATACTGGTAAGAAACACATCTTGTCACGTCTGTGGCAGTCACTTTATTTACATTGTGTTCGTAAGGACTTTAAAAGCTAGACACTGCTTACAAATTACTCCACGTATTGACATCAAGTCTTACTATCCTATTGTGGTCATATCATTTACACAGCCTTGCACTTGATGCACATGCTTCGGGAAAGGACTGCACAATCATTTTTTTTTTGTTTTGTTTCGGGAAATATTCAACACTATATACGCTATTGGTTGCCCTTTGAATCGCCATGTTGCCCCCCCCCCCCCCGCGGCCATTATATAAATATCCATGAAGCTGGCTATTGTAATGGTGCCTCCCACCATCTCAGCTACGCCGTGGGTGTTGTTGCATGTATTCCCATTTCAGTTATTTGTTTTGATTATCTCAGCGTTGTTGACAAACACAACACCCCCCCCCCCCCTTTTTTTCGTGTTTGAACGCCCCGGCCACAATGTCGACATCAAGTCAAATACCAAAAATGTAAATCATGGTTTGGAAAAAAGTGGGGAGGGGGGGGAGAGAGAGAGAGAGAGAGCGTGTGTGGGATATCACACAAACGCAGCTAAATTGTGCTGTGAAAATTGAAAAGCCTGCCCCCCCCCCCCCGGTGAAACTGCCAATAAATGAGCCCCCCCCCCCCCCCCCCAAAAAAAATGCCATGTGCACAAAGAATGGGTCTGTGTTTAGAATGCCGACCTTTTGATTAGCACCGTCGACCCGCCTCGCTGGGTGTTAGCTTTTCAAATCTACACTTTAGTTTGGTGAACTCGGCTTTACGTCCCACAATAATGGGGGGGGTCTTGTTATTGCGTGCTCCGTTCGGAGTTGGTGTATTTTTATAAACGGTTCAATCAAGTTTCCTTCCTTTTTTGCTGGCGGTGCTTCGTAGGTTGACTTAATCACAAGCACAATGTTGAGATAGAATAGAATAGTAATTGGAATGATTGGGAAATATTTACTTTATAGAAGGAAACAAACAGCAAAAGAGTTTAGATTTAATTTATTGAAGACACTTCCTAAATTTAAAAGTATTCCCTAAACTTAGCGGTTTCACCTTGATAGGGCTACCTCCAAATGTCCACAAGGGTGATGGGTCTACCTCCAAATGTCCGCAATGGTGATAGGACTACCTCCAAATGTCCACAAGGTTGATAGGGCTATCTCCAAATGTCCACAAGGGTGATAGGACTACCTCCAAATGTCCACAAGGGTGAAAGGTCTACCTCCAAATGTCCACAAGGGGGTAGGGCTACCTCCAGATGTCCACAAGGGGATAGGGCTACCTCCAAATGTCCACAAAGATGATAGGGCTACCTCCAAATGTCCACAAGGGGGTAGGGCTACCTCCAAATGTCCACAAAGATGATAGGATTACCTCCAAATGTCCACAAGGGTGATAGGATTACCTCCAAATGTCCACAAGGGTGATAGGTCTACCTCCAAATGTCCACAAGGGTGATAGGACTACCTCTAAATGTCCACAAGGGTGATAGGGCTACCTCCAAATGTCCACAAGGGTGATAGGTCTACCTCCAAATGTCCACAAGGGTGATAGGGCTACCTCCAAATGTCCGCAAGGGTTTCTTCAGTTGCCCATAAAATGTCCATAATCAAGGGTTCCCGAGGAATACATTCCAATATGTTCCCACGAAGTTAAACGATTGGCCTGCCGTTTTGTTTTATCGCCTTAATGAATCCGCCTGAATCTCTGATGTTCGATAGAAAAGCCTGCTCTCGTTGAACTGACGCGTCTGGTTCGTCCGTCCGTTCTAAGACTGAATTTAGTCACGTAGGTTTGTGTTTATCGAGCTTCATCACCAGGAGCTCACACGGTTCTTTCGCGGGGGGCGAACAAGACAGTCGTGCATTGTCTCAAATCTATGATGCCCAGATTTGTTGTTTTCGGGTTTGCGTATATCCAATGAACTACCCTGTACAATCTTAATTGGGGGGGGGGTGCAATTAGGTTAGAACAATGGAAATGAGCGGGAAAATAGTATGGGAAAACCTGGAGTTTAAAAAAAAACGCAAAAAAAGAACGAACGTGTTGGCAAGAAGCCTTCGTCAGCGAACAAACAAAAGTAAAAACAGAATTAAATGAAAAATAACACTTAGCTGAACTACTCTGTACAGTGATTAAAATCCTAATTGCGTCCACTGACAATATCAAGAAATGAAGCCTGTCTTCCATCGGTTACTTGATATATTCGGTGTAGTTTAATTTTGTTTGAGGCGCCACAATTCAAAAAAACTAAACTTTTATCTGGCCAAAACATGACTTCCTGGCATGCTGACAATCTTGCACCCATTATTTTGCCTCAAAGCATTGGCTGGAAACAAGTTCTGCGCATTGTGGGGTTGGGAAAGGTTCGGTTACACTCTTCTCTACGGGATAGAAAAAAAACCTCAGTAAATGGATCACAGGGCCGGCCAATTAGTTCAAGATCAATCAAGAAGAAGTCTGAAAATGTGTACAACTTTAATAAAATTTCTCATGGAGTTAAATTTTTTTTTATTTTCGAACAAAAATGAAGTGTCCTTGTAAATGTCCTTTGACGAGCATTGAAACAAGCGTGGGCTGGGAGAAAGACGCCCCCCAAAAAATGATTTAAAGAGATAAGATTAGATGTAGGCTGTCTGATATTCCATCCATTCCCATCTCAATCATGACATTTTTTTTCTTTCTTTTTTTCCCATTAACTTTTATAGCATTTTTTTTTTTTTTGGAACATCCTCACCCAAGCCCTGGGGCCATTGGAATTGTATTAAGTCTCCTATTATAGGCCGGCTCGGGGCTCTGAGTTCCTCGGTGTGGAAGGAAGAGAATACATCGCCGGAAATAATGGCATGCAAGAATTGCGTGCCCTTAAAAATTTCCCGTCGTCTTTTGGAGTTGTGGCTTTTTTTTCCCCCAACCGACTATTGTCATAAATGCGGTAATGTCCTTGTCATGTGATCTTTTGGCCGGCTGCGGTTGTTGGAGCGATCGAATAATGGCTAGAGCTGTTGTGCATTATGTTATTTCATTGGTGGAGATTTGACATAAGAAAATTTAGGAAGTGTATCCTTTTAGAAATATGAAGTCTTTTTATTATTTATACTTGTAAAAATGTATATTCAAATTCAGGGAGCCTTGCAGTGGTAGGATTTTGAGTGCAATACATGACGTCACCCAAAGCTCATTACTCTAAGGCAGTCGTTGGCAAACTTTTTTGTGCGGAGGGCCACATTGACAATTGTAAAGCTATAGTTGGGCCACATGTATATTGTGTCTAATTTGTACATGTCGATAACCATTTCTCTATTTTGAAATCGGTAAATTCGCTTTTTAGCATTACATGACAAAAGTCAAGGACTGTTTAAAAAATAGAAAGTTAAAAGGACAAATCTGATCCAAAATGTTAAAACAATCACAACGGTACAACATGAAATTCTGTAAAATTCAACAAAAGAACTTAAAAACAAAGTAATTTTGAAAAAAATTGTTCTAAATGCCTTCGAGGGCCGCATAACATCAGTTGCCGGGCCGCTGAGGCCCGCGCGCCGTAGTTTGCCCGCCCCTGCTCTAAGGCATTGTTGTGCAGCTAATCCAAAAATGTCAAGCTAGAGATTCTTTCATTAACACCGTTTCTAAAATCCAGCTCAAGCGGTTCGAATGTTGTGTCAGATCAACCATTCTCTCATCTTTGGTCAAAATCAAACTCAGAAAGTTCGAATCTTGGGTCAACTTCACGTCGCCTCGTCCAATGTCATGCAAGTTCTTTCCGATTCTTTCGGCGGGACTATGAATTCTAGGTAAATAAGTATCGCTTTTAATAGCATAGCTTTACAACAGCTAGCATCATGACAAAGTAAACAACAAAGCCTCCTAGGGCTATCTCTATGCCAAAGTAAACAACAAAGCCTCCTAGGGCTATCTCTATGCCAAAGTAAACAACAAAGCCTCCTAGGGCTATCTCTATGCCAAAGTAAACAACAAAGCCTCCTAGGGCTATCTCTATGCCAAAGTAAACAACAAAGCCTCCTAGGGCTATCTCTATGCCAAAGTAAACAACAAAGCCTCCTAGGGCTATCTCTATGCCAAAGTAAACAACAAAGCCTCCTAGGGCTATCTCTATGCCAAAGTAAACAACATAGCGTCCTAGGGCTATCTCTATGCCAAAGTAAACAACAAAGCCTCCTAGGGCTATCTCTATGCCAAAGTAAACAACAAAGCCTCCTAGGGCTATCTCTATGCCAAAGTAAACAACAAAGCCTCCTAGGGCTATCTCTATGCCAAAGTAAACAACATAGCGTCCTAGGGCTATCTCTATGCCAAAGTAAACAACATAGCGTCCTAGGGCTATCTCTATGCCAAAGTAAACAACATAGCGTCCTAGGGCTATCTCTATGCCAAAGTAAACAACAAAGCGTCCTAGGGCTATCTCTATGCCAAAGTAAACAACATAGCGTCCTAGGGCTATCTCTATGCCAAAGTAAACAACAAAGCCTCCTAGGGCTATCTCTATGCCAAAGTAAACAACAAAGCCTCCTAGGGCTATCTCTATGCCAAAGTAAACAACAAAGCCTCCTAGGGCTATCTCTATGCCAAAGTAAACAACAAAGCCTCCTAGGGCTATCTCTATGCCAAAGTAAACAACAAAGCCTCCTAGGGCTATCTCTATGCCAAAGTAAACAACAAAGCCTCCTAGGGCTATCTCTATGCCAAAGTAAACAACAAAGCCTCCTAGGGCTATCTCTATGCCAAAGTAAACAACAAAGCCTCCTAGGGCTATCTCTATGCCAAAGTAAACAACAAAGCCTCCTAGGGCTATCTCTATGCCAAAGTAAACAACAAAGCCTCCTAGGGCTATCTCTATGCCAAAGTAAACAACAAAGCCTCCTAGGGCTATCTCTATGCCAAAGTAAACAACAAAGCCTCCTAGGGCTATCTCTATGCCAAAGTAAACAACATAGCGTCCTAGGGCTATCTCTATGCCAAAGTAAACAACAAAGCCTCCTAGGGCTATCTCTATGCCAAAGTAAACAACATAGCGTCCTAGGGCTATCTCTATGCCAAAGTAAACAACAAAGCCTCCTAGGGCTATCTCTATGCCAAAGTAAACAACATAGCGTCCTAGGGCTATCTCTATGCCAAAGTAAACAACAAAGCCTCCTAGGGCTATCTCTATGCCAAAGTAAACAACATAGCCTCCTAGGGCTATCTCTATGCCAAAGTAAACAACAAAGCCTCCTAGGGCTATCTCTATGCCAAAGTAAACAACAAAGCCTCCTAGGGCTATCTCTATGCCAAAGTAAACAACAAAGCCTCCTAGGGCTATCTCTATGCCAAAGTAAACAACAAAGCCTCCTAGGGCTATCTCTATGCCAAAGTAAACAACATAGCGTCCTAGGGCTATCTCTATGCCAAAGTAAACAACAAAGCCTCCTAGGGCTATCTCTATGCCAAAGTAAACAACATAGCGTCCTAGGGCTATCTCTATGCCAAAGTAAACAACAAAGCCTCCTAGGGCTATCTCTATGCCAAAGTAAACAACAAAGCCTCCTAGGGCTATCTCTATGCCAAAGTAAACAACAAAGCCTCCTAGGGCTATCTCTATGCCAAAGTAAACAACAAAGCCTCCTAGGGCTATCTCTATGCCAAAGTAAACAACAAAGCCTCCTAGGGCTATCTCTATGCCAAAGTAAACAACAAAGCCTCCTAGGGCTATCTCTATGCCAAAGTAAACAACAAAGCCTCCTAGGGCTATCTCTATGCCAAAGTAAACAACAAAGCCTCCTAGGGCTATCTCTATGCCAAAGTAAACAACAAAGCCTCCTAGGGCTATCTCTATGCCAAAGTAAACAACAAAGCCTCCTAGGGCTATCTCTATGCCAAAGTAAACAACAAAGCCTCCTAGGGCTATCTCTATGCCAAAGTAAACAACAAAGCCTCCTAGGGCTATCTCTATGCCAAAGTAAACAACAAAGCCTCCTAGGGCTATCTCTATGCCAAAGTAAACAACATAGCGTCCTAGGGCTATCTCTATGCCAAAGTAAACAACAAAGCCTCCTAGGGCTATCTCTATGCCAAAGTAAACAACATAGCGTCCTAGGGCTATCTCTATGCCAAAGTAAACAACAAAGCCTCCTAGGGCTATCTCTATGCCAAAGTAAACAACAAAGCCTCCTAGGGCTATCTCTATGCCAAAGTAAACAACAAAGCCTCCTAGGGCTATCTCTATGCCAAAGTAAACAACAAAGCCTCCTAGGGCTATCTCTATGCCAAAGTAAACAACAAAGCCTCCTAGGGCTATCTCTATGCCAAAGTAAACAACAAAGCCTCCTAGGGCTATCTCTATGCCAAAGTAAACAACAAAGCCTCCTAGGGCTATCTCTATGCCAAAGTAAACAACAAAGCCTCCTAGGGCTATCTCTATGCCAAAGTAAACAACAAAGCCTCCTAGGGCTATCTCTATGCCAAAGTAAACAACAAAGCCTCCTAGGGCTATCTCTATGCCAAAGTAAACAACAAAGCCTCCTAGGGCTATCTCTATGCCAAAGTAAACAACAAAGCCTCCTAGGGCTATCTCTATGCCAAAGTAAACAACAAAGCCTCCTAGGGCTATCTCTATGCCAAAGTAAACAACAAAGCCTCCTAGGGCTATCTCTATGCCAAAGTAAACAACAAAGCCTCCTAGGGCTATCTCTATGCCAAAGTAAACAACAAAGCCTCCTAGGGCTATCTCTATGCCAAAGTAAACAACAAAGCCTCCTAGGGCTATCTCTATGCCAAAGTAAACAACAAAGCCTCCTAGGGCTATCTCTATGCCAAAGTGAACAACAAAGCCTCCTAGGGCTATCTCTATGCCAAAGTAAACAACAAAGCCTCCTAGGGCTATCTCTATGCCAAAGTAAACAACAAAGCCTCCTAGGGCTATCTCTATGCCAAAGTAAACAACATAGCGTCCACCAACGTTGGTTAGAAATGATTAAAATGTGTCCGCTCGTAGATTTTGTTCATAGACAGAGTTAAGCTTTGGAGTCATCTGCGCTCAACTGACTACCTTGCTGTTTGGCGGCCACTTTCAGACATTTCTTTGACCTTGTCTGGAGGGTTTAGGGTGACCTAATATCCGGTTTACTCTTATGACGTAATGACCCGACATCTGGTAAATTTGATGAAATGTCGTCCAGTCCATTGGATTATCCAACATCCAGTGCATTAAATGACCCCCCCCCCCCCCCCGGCGCCCGGTCTATTGACTCACCACCACGAATCCCGCTGTCTGCAGCGCTATAGGCGCACATGGATCGACAGAAAACTGGCTTTGTTATAGCGGTGTTGATTTTAACCGAGGAATTTCTGCGACTTTTTTTTCAGCACGAAATTGTGTTTGTCTATCCCCGGGAACAATGCGCCCCCCCCCCCCAAATCCCCACGTCGCATTGTTCGCCCGGGCCAGGGCCCACTGCGCGACGCTTAAGAAAGTTCCGAAAGGGGCAGAATGGAGGTGGTATAACAAAGTGGTTTAGGCGTGTATGGGGGGGGGGGTGAGACTTTTGGAGGAACCTTTTGCAAATAGTTTCAGAACCTGGATATAGTGTGAGTAAATATTATAGAGCCCCCGGGGGGGGGGGGGTTCATGGCGGGAGGAAGCGAGCCGAACACGGAAGAACCTGGTCGTCATGTAATAGCATGGCCACTGGTCAGACACGTCGTCCACAGAACTGATTGTACCGATTTATTAATTCGGCTACTCTTATCGATCTTAGTATAATAATCAGATTGGGCGGGACTTTGATGAAGAACTAGACAAAGGAAATGTATATAGCATTTATAGTATTGGTGGAAATGGGGGGGGGGGAGGGGTGTGAAGAACTGGTTTACCATAAAGTAGCACGAGACCAATTTGTTCGAGGGAATGTTCTTACAACAGAAGTTTGATTGAAATGAAATTTGTTCAAAGAATACTTTTTTTTAAATGTTGTTAAGGTTGTGAGCCAGGGAGAAATGAGAAAAATATTTTTAAAAAATAAAAATTAACTTTTAAAAATAAAACTTACTATTTTAAGACCATATTTTTTTTTTTTTAAATATTTTCCTTGAACAAACTTTCGTTGGAAAAAAAAACATTCATTGGCACAGATGAGTTTCGAACACTCTGTTTTCCAGCAAATCAGTCTCATACGTGTTGCTAGACACGCAGTAAAAGGGTTAAATTTAAATGAACACCGGGCCACGCCAATTGTGCCGTGACTCCCTCTCAAATAGTCTCAGCATCACCCTGTGCTCTACGTCCTCTTAGCCATTGTATTTTGAATACACCCCCCCCCCTCTTCACTACACGCCCCCACCCCCCAGAAATTGTAACTCGTGCACCCATGACTGACTCATCTTCGCCTTGTAGAAGCCATCGTAAAGAGTAACGCACAATTGACATCAAACGAGAAAGCACGTTGATTTCTATCCCAGATCGCCTGCTTCAGCGGGGCCCTTGCAGACAGCGGAGAGAGAAAAAAAGCTCGTTTATCAAAGTCTATCTAGAGAACAGCGTTTTGGAAACGTCCAAACACGAGCGTTGCCTTGCGTCTGCCGAGCAGGGGTTGTTAACGCCGTTACCCCTGGTGGTGTCGTCCCGTCCCCCACCACCCCGGCGTTCTTAGCAGTACTCGCTCATCAGAACATTACATACCAAGTTTTTTTTACAGCCCTCGGGGCTTCTGTCGCTAGTTATTCCCCTTGGTTTCCTCATCAACTTTAGTGTAACTCTCCCTCGTGGCGAATGTTAACATGCGTTAAGACAAGGTACTCTCATGGTTTTTCCCTCCCCCCCCCCTATTGTTTTGGCACCTTTTGTCCTCTAGATCGGTGCTATCTGTTTATCCCAACCACATTCCCACCCCTCTACAGACACACATTCCCACATGTTTTCTCCCCACCAGTGATATTTTTAGTTGATAGGATTACCATATCAAAAGTGAGATCGTCCCGGTGGACATCCCCGGCCCATTAATATTACTGGGGATGCCGGTGTAGACCCGTTTCAAATGATATTGACATGTCCCGTGGACTCATGTTACAAACGTGCCAGGTTTTTTTCTGAAATGCTCTTTTCCTCTAGGGGGGGGGGGGGGGGGGTTAAAGCGATATGCAAACCCATTTCTTCCACTATAGAATCTTTCTAGACTCTGCCTGTGGCCATGCAAGGGCCGAGTCTATCTCACAACTTTCATTACTCAGTGAACGTTGCCTCCGTTCTATATCTGAAATGTAGTATCCAAGAGGACAGCGGTTGCACATTCCTCTTGCTGTCCTCTCGGATGCTACATTTCAGCTAAGTGTTAATTGTATTATTATTTTTTTTTTAAATTGTTGTTTGTTCGCCGGTGAAGGTATCTTGCCGAAACGTTCGTTGTTTTGCTGTGTTATTTTTCTTTTCAGGGTTTCCCATACTTAATTGAACTTTATACATATTTTTGTTTAAATTAAGAGACATAGTTTAAAATAAAGCTGCATTTTAAAGCGGGAAGATTGTAGTTGATAATGGAATGAAGTCGCGTTATTCATAGTCATTGTTAGTTTAAGATACATTTTTTTTTAAAATTACTTTCATTCAACTCTACAATTGAATCTATCCACTTGTGCACCCGAAACTGCATGTTTTAAAACAAGATCTTCCATTCAACGCTACAATTGAATCTATATCTATCCATTGGACTGTACCCACCCGTCAAGGCTCTGTGGGTCATCGGGATCCTACGCCTAACTATAGGCTCAAATGTTTGAACTGTGAAATCATCCACGCTTTGTGAAATGAAGAGGTAGTTTTTGGGACTAAGGCAAGGCGGCTCCATAAGTTTAATGCAGGGAGGCTGCTAGAATTAAGGTTTGATTCTCCTTGAACGACTATAACTCTTAGTCATATTTGTCTTAGTTGAACGCGTTGTTTTTTGTTTTTTTTTTTGTTTTTTTTGGTCAATTATTCCGTAGGTCATGTGAATCACGGAAATAAACTAAAATAATTAAAACATTTCGTACTGTTGTATTAGCATGCTGTTAGGTAAAATTCTTAGAGGGCTGGATGGACTGGGGGAAAAGATCTACAACAACTGGGAATCCAAAGCATGGATCTTATGGAACTATAACTTATAAGATCTTAAGCAAGGTTTCAAATGTTCCAGTCGAAATCAGACCGGGGGGGGGGGGGGGGGGGGGGTATTGTAATGGACTTTGTTTAATCATAGGCTTTTAATTATTTTCCTACTGTAGATTTAATGTAAGCAATGTTCAGAAAATTTTTATTTTTTTACCCTCAGAGATTGTAACAGTCTTATCTTTGCTTTGTTATTGTAACTAACTAAATGAACGCAATTCATACGTCAGATCGTCATTCCTATGATAGACTAATATAGGATCATCGTTTCTATGATGAAATATTTTATATGAGAGCGATTCCCGTGATAGAATGAGCGGCAGATGAAGTGGGGCACCTGCGTTTCTCTCCTTCATTAGGCGGATAAATGGACAAGGCCAACATTGGGGGATGGAGATCGATACAGGTATTTACACAAACACAGCAGTTTATACAGGTCTCATTTCTGAACCTTCGGCCAGTGGTAAGGTGGCGCCTGGGAGAGGGTGTGGGGGGGGCCTAGAGGGACGTATCGGGGTCAAGTGGCGGAGTTTTCTTATCGGGGTCACGACACGCGCTGGGGGGGGGAGGGTGTGTGCTCAGGGTCAATCCGGTTTTAGTAGCCCCACCGTCCAGTAAGGTCAAGTGAACTGAGGGATGTGTTGGTGGTATATGAAAATATTATGGTTGTAAATGTGAACGAATCGAATTTGTGTGCGAGCACAGCTATTAAACAATGTTAGGATACAAAAATTATTGAAATGTCCAAAAGGGTGTGGTGACAACATGCAGTTGTGTCACGACATAGGTCATAGGGTGAGATAAGATGAAATACGATGAGATAGGATGACTTAAGATAAGATAGATAAGATTCAGACAAAATTAGACAAGTATTTCTCTAGCGTAAAAATCAGCCGTAATACACACACAAATCCCTTAGTGACAATAATGACTTAATAACCTTGATCATTTAGATTTGGTACCCGCTGTCGCCGTGGGAGGGGGGGGGGAGGCGGCACGCTGGCTAATTCTTACAGACAGGGGAATAAAAGAATTTTTGTATCTTTCAGTTCTAACTTTAAGTAAAAAGAATTCGCCATGATCGAGCTGATCTTAGGTGTCTGTGATGAAGTGGGTGGGATGTGATCTTAGGTGTCTGTGGTTGGGATGTATCGTGGAAATTCTTGCTTTTGTTTTACAACAGTATTTTTCTTCAAATAGCTCTTCAGGTGAAGGATGTTTAGCGAGTGTGGTGTTACGAGCTTCCTGGATTAGTCTATTTAATCGGTGTTTGATGTCAGTCGATGAATTCCCACACCCGCATTCAACTGCAACTCAAGTAGAATTTAAGAATGATTGATTGCACGCTCGGTGTGTTTGTGTAGCCTGCTGAAACACATTCCAGGTCTTGATTAACTCAAACAATCAAACTTGTTAGACATTGGGTCAAAAGGAAGGCTGCATGCAGTAAAGGGAAGGATGCACGCAGTAAAAGGAAGGCTGTGAAGAGGAGATGTTTGCAGTACAGATTGGAAGTTGAAGTGAAGATGATATGGTGACAGTACAGATTGAAAGTTGAAATGAAGATGAGATGGTATCAGTACAGATTTGAAATTGAAGTGAAGATGAGATGGTAGCAGTACAGATTGGGAGTTGAAGTGAAGATGACACGGTGACAGTACAGATTGGGAGTTGAAGTGAAGATGACATGGTGACGGTAGACGTGTTAAATCTCACGATGATCTTCATCTTGTCATCTCTTGTTTATAACGTACGGCATCAAGAGTTCATCGTAAATAATTAATGTTGTTTTATTCCAGTTTTCTCAATAAGATATTCCAATCTCGAATGGATCCCCATAGATGATTTAATGAAGACAGAAATTCTCATTTCTAAAGGGAACACCACAGATTATTTGATGAAGACATAAGCGGTAGTAACCTTATTTATATGGAGCCACTTGGTCCTATCTATGTACCCACTGGGTCCTATATATGGACCCGCTGGGTCCTATCTATGGACCGGCTGGGTCCTATCTATGTACCCGCTTGGTCCTATCTATGTACCCACTGGGTCCTATCTATGTACCCGCTGGGCCCTATCTATGTACCCGCTGGGTCCTATCTATGTACCCACTTGGTCCTATCTATGTACCCACTGGGTCCTATCTACGCCACTTGGGTCCTATCTATGGACCCACTTGAGTCCTATTTATGGATCCCTAATGGTTAGAAGTGTCTAACCCTGGGTAAAATGTGCTGATCAAGCAGGTCTCAATTCATTAATGTGAACTATTCCAAGCACGGCCATTAGCAGTCCGTTTATGAATGGCTCGGACAATATATCAGGTCATGTTGTAGGAGGGCCGGCAATATATCAAGGTCATGTTGTTGGAGGGCCGCGGCTTGTGTTTACACTCGTGTCAATCATCCGTTAATGATTCATTTAGGAACACATTAAGCAGATTTCGGCGGTTGTGGGGGGAGGGGTAGTCTTTTTATTATACCCCGTGATGCTCTTACTTTGACATTGTCATCCGCGGCGAGTCTTCTTGTAACATCTCTGTATACGTGTCGCTTTGCTGTAGGACACAAACGGAGTAACTGGCCAAGAGGTATTGCGGTGTTAAGAATTGCAAGAGACCGCACCTCTGACGACCTTTTTGTTACAACAAACCAACGACCTTTTTTGTTACAACAAACCAACAAACAAAACTGACGACCTTTTTTGTTACAACAAACCAACAAACAAAACTGACGACCTTTTTTGTTACAACAAACAAAACTGACGACCTTTTTGTTATAACAAACAAACCAACAAAACTGACGACCTTTTTGTTACAACAAACCAGCAAACAAAACTGACGACCTTTTTGTTATAACAAACCAACAAACAAAACTGACGACCTTTTTGTTACAACAAACAAACAACAAACTAAACATCTGTCATTAACGAACATCGTTTTTTAGTCTAATAATCTAGCCTTTGGGAATATGTCAACTGTTGGGAATATGTCAACTGTAAATAATTATACACACGTACGTTTTAAACGAGGAAAGGGGGGGGGTGGTGGTTTGTGGAGACCACACGATCATAGACAGCGTTTGTTTGAGTACTTACTAGCATCTGTGTTGACTTTTTGGGTGTACAAGGATAAAACTGGTTAAGAAGAGAGGGAGCATAAGAACAAGGTATGCTGAACTTGAATAAGATACGATTATTTTATTGAGCCAAACAAATGGAAATGTGTTTTTTTTTGGAGCCTTCATCAGCCGAAACGTCCAAAATATTTTGTCCTCTCTCTTAATTCAAGTTCAGCATACCTTGTTCTTGTATTTCATTTACACAACTGGAATGCAGTCCATCAATTATTATCTTTAAAGAAGAGATGGGCTTGTTTATAAAACGCACGCTACCCTTTCATTTTGTCACAGTTCAGATAAGAGCGCTATATCGATACTAAGAATGATATTGTTATTATCTTAAATAAGCAGCTCTCGCCATCTTAGCGTCTTTAAAATGTATATTTTTTTTTGTTTAAAGGTCATGAGCCATAATATGATAGTAAATATAAGAGTGCTTGCATACGCCAACCTTTCGTCAATGTGAACGAGGCATGTGGTCCTCACAAGGCAATCACCTGGAATGTACCAACCCCAACTGACACACACATGTGTACCGTACGCCATGAGAAATCCAAGGCATGTTATTGAACAGAAATCACCGTGAAATACCTTGTGAACACAATCCTCCGCACAATCTGCTGTAAGTAAGCCAAGGGTTAACACTATCCACAAGGTGTCCGGTCACCACGAGCCGGGGTGTTGGTGGTGAAGTTTTTTTTGTATCCACAAACTCCAGGACACGGGCGTTTATCCACCTTAGCAGATCTGCGATAAATCCTATGTGCCGAAGTGAACTCTCGTGTTTTGTGACCTGGGCCAAGAAAGACCGACCGACGGGGGAGCCGGAGGGGGGTGACATACACAGGTAGCAACGCTCCAACTGTTCACTCTGACGGCAAGAGGGGCACGGCTCTCTCTCTCTCTCGCTCTCTTCTTCCCGCCACCACCAAGCAGCAGCATGAGACGTCGGCTTGAGTAGCAGACCTGCACCCAGCCCGGCCTTGTGGAGGTTTCAGAGCAGAGTTGGGTGGCTGTGCGATTTTAAAAAAAATAATTATTTTCTTTTTGCCCGCTTTTTGGGGGAGAAGGGCACTGTAGAGAAAGAATTCTATGCCGGACATATATTAACAGTTTCACATATTGGTGTCATGATTTGTCACGTGTAACGGCACGCACTTCGAGGTTACAGCAGCGGTTCCCAAACTTTTAGGTTTGGCGGACAGGTTTTCGAAATGGTACCAGGTGTATTAATTATGTTTGTTTTTTTTTATTTGGCCATGCCATGCATAGTGTCGCGCGGACCGGTGACGTAAAGCTCGCGGATCCGTGCCGGTCCACGGACCACCATTTGAGGAACGCCGGTCTATAGTGTAGTTCTTAAGTAGTATAGTCGTTTTATTGAGGTTAACGATGTAATGAAAGAGAAGGGGAGAGTGTGTTGGTGAGAGGTGACGTGTGACTGCGCGCGATAAATTAACGGTAATTCCCGATTATTGACTCCATAATGACGATTTATGACTCCGTGAAAGCCGATGTTGGGACAGCTGATCAATGGATTGGATACTAATATCTGACGAGAGTCAAGGGTGTGGGTAGGGGCAGGGGAGAGACAGGGGGCAGAATGTATAAATAGTTTTTTTTTCGTGTTATTAATTAAGCAAAGTGGAACTATGGGTGAACCAACTGTTGTGAAGCAAGGTGAACTCTTTAACAACTCTCAACTCGCGGATATTTCCCTTATGTTTTGAGGCTGTTACCAAATTGTCGTCACTCTAATTACATTAACTCAAGGGAGACAGTTCGACAGCAGGCTCCCACCCCCCACCCCCCACATACCATGCCCATGTCTTGTAAGGCACATTATCTATTTATATTGATTTGTGTCAATTGAGGTTGTAATTGAAATTAATTAGAAGCTGGGGGTGATTCTGTAATTGTACTCAAGACTCGGGTGTTGACGCGAAAAAAATCTCACTAAGTGAAACCAACCCAAGCACGGCGAAGTTATTTTTACATACTGTGGATGTCGGCCAGACTATTTGGGATCTAAGTTCTGGAACCGTCGAGATGGTGTTAATGGTGAGTCCTTACACTCGTGAACACTGCCATCTGTCGTAGGCGTGGGAAGTCTTAGAATATGCAGTGGATTCGAAGAGTTAGGATGTTACGCAGTGTTAGGATGTTACGAAGAGTTAGGATGTTACGCAGTGTTAGGATGTTATGAGGAGTTAGGATGTTACGAAGAGTTAGGATGTTACAAAGAGTTAGGATGTTTCAAAGAGTTAGGATGTTTCAAAGAGTTAGGATGTTACGAAGAGTTAGGATGTTACGAAGAGTTAGGATGTTACGAAGAGTTAGGATGTTACGAAGAGTTAGGATGTTACGAAGAGTTAGGATGTTACGAAGAGTTAGGATGTTACGAAGAGTTAGGATGTTACGAAGAGTTTGGATGTTACGAAGAGTTTGGATGTTACGCAGAGTTTGGATGTTACGCAGAGTTAGGATGTTACGCAGTGTTAGGATGTTACGCAGAGTTAGGATGTTACACAGAGTTAGGATGTTACACAGAGTTAGGATGTTACACAGAGTTAGGATGTTACACAGAGTTAGGATGTTACACAGAGTTAGGATGTTACACAGAGTTAGGATGTTCAGTTGATACGCAGAGTTGGGGGAGGGCCTAATTCCGAAGTGCATCTATGCTTATGTACAAGTACGTTGTGTGTTCTTGTACGTGCTTGTCAGTCTTGTGCTTGAGTGAGACAAGCGAGATTTGGTTCAGTAGCTGTTTACATCACTTGAGTTGAGACCATGCATACCAATGTCAAGGCCATATGAAGGACCACCCCCCCCCCCCTATTCCAAAGGCGTCGCCAAGTGTATTGTTTAAAAAATACGTTTAAGATTCATTGGTTTGGTCTGTTTAGTAGCAACCAATTTTACATTGATCACAATGCCACACGCACACACATTTTCTCAACGTACCATTCTCTCACCCCTCCCTCTATATATATTCTCCCCTCTATTATATACTTCTTTCTGTCTCTTTTTATTTATTTCCCTGCCCCCCCCCCCACAACTGCTATCTCTCTTCTATTTCATTTAAGCCGTAGCCAACTTTTACCCCTTTACCTCCTATATAAACCACACCTACTTTGGTAAACCACCAACTCTTTACCTGACACACACACACACACAAGACACACCTACTCTGGTAAACAACCAACTCTTTACCTGACACACACACACAAGCCACACCTACCCTGGTAAACAACTAACTCTTTACCTGACACACACACACACACACACAAGCCACACCTACTATGGTAACCCGCCAACCCTTTACCTCCCACACACCCATAAGCCACACCTACTCTGGTATGACCCACCAACATGTTACCTCCCACAAACACCCATAAGCCACACCTACTCTGGTATGACCCACCAACATGTTACCTCCCACAAACACCCATAAGCCACACCTACTCTGGTAACCATGAGGAAGAACGTTTCAAGGAATGAGTAGTGACAACACCTACTCTTCATCCGGTGTTGTGCACATCACCAGTGTCAATGTCATGTGTGTGTTTAACTCCCTCTGGTGGACTGACCACTTTCAGTCTCGTCAGGCTGACGTCATCAATTGTTTTGATCAATTTCTGTAAAGTTAGTCTTGACGTCCTCTCGTCTGGCCACCCCATGTCATCAGACCACCCCGTGTCATCTGGCCACCTCATGTCATCTGGCCACCCCAGCTATTACATCTGGCCACCCCATGTCATGTGACCACCCCAGCTATAACATCTGACCACCTCATGTCATCAGACCACCCCATCTCATCTGGCCACCCCAGCTATAACATCTGACCACCTCATGTCATCAGACCATCCCAGCCTTTGCATCTGGCCACCCCATGTCATGTGACCACCCCAGCTATTACATCTGACCACCTCATGTCATCAGACCACCCCATCTCATCTGGCCACCCCAGCTATAACATCTGACCACCTCATGTCATCAGACCACCCCAGCCTTTGCATCTGGCCACCCCAGCCTTTGCATCTGGCCACCCCATGTCATGTGACCACCCCAGCTATAACATCTGACCACCTCATGTCATCAGACCACCCCATCTCATCTGGCCACCCCAGCTATAACATCTGACCACCTCATGTCATCAGACCATCCCAGCCTTTGCATCTGGCCACCCCATGTCATGTGACCACCCCAGCTATTACATCTGACCACCTCATGTCATCAGACCACCCCAGCCTTTGCATCTGGCCACCCCATGTCATGTGACCACCCCAGCTATTACATCTGACCACCGCATGTCATCTGGCCACCCCATCTCATCTGGCCACCCCAGCTATAACATCTGACCACCTCATGTCATCAGACCACCCCAGCCTTTGCATCTGGCCACCCCATGTCATGTGACCACCCCAGCTATTACATCTGACCACCGCATGTCATCTGACCACCCCATTTCATCTGGCCACCCCATGTCATCTGGCCACCCCAGCTATTACATCTGACCACCCCATGTCATCTGACCACCACGGCTATTACATCTGACCACCTCATGTCATCTGACCACCCCATGTCATCTGGCCACCCCAGCTATTTCATCTGACCACCCCATGTCATCTGGCCACCCCAGCTATTTCATCTGACCATCCCATGTAATCTGACCGCCCAATCTCATCCGACCACCGCTTCTATCCCATCAGTCCCGTCTATCTCATCGGACCACCCCTGTTAGTCCATCACTTCCTGCCCCAGTCTATCCATCCTGACCCTCCTGTAGATTGCATGACACAGACTGTCATCCCTGGCAGACTATCACGTCCACGTTTCACATCCCCTGCCCAATACATCATCCCTGGTCTACAGATGCCCATCTCCACAGTAGCCAGTCTATGTTTTCTGATTAAAGCTATCATGCTGGAGGAGCAAGTATGTCGATTCCAATCTATTCAGACTTATTGGTAGGGGTTACTGGCCTTCCTTATCTAAATCCCGCCTCCCACCCCACCCCACCCCTCCCCCACCCATACCCCAAATGACGTCCGTTCCCAGAAGCCCCTAGTTTGCCCCGTGATTCCATTGTTTATCATTGATTCAGGACATTGTTTTACTTTAATCATCCTTCCTTTAACCAGGGATTCTCGCGTTTTGTTTTATTTGGTTTTGGTTTTTTTTGTTCTTGATGTCGCTCCCAGTCATATGTGATCCCAAAAGGACGCAGCGGAGAACGAAAGACAAATTTATAACCATCAGCGATGCAATGCGCAATCATGATTGTTGCTTAAATTTTCGCTCACAAAAAACGTCTTTGTTCCTCGCCAAGCCTGAGCTACGCAACCTTAATCTGGTTACTTATTCCCCTGCAATACAGTGTTGCAGAAGTCTCACAGTCTTAGCAGCTCAGTTATGTCTGCGAGAAGTTAATACTAATAGGGTTATTGTAGGGGACTTCAACTTAGTCATAATGATGCCCGTCTCTGGACTGTTGAGTGGGAAAACAGTCACAGGAAGAAGAAAAAAAAAAAAGTCACGGAAAAATAGTCACACGTTTTCCACGGAAAAAAGTCTCAGTAAAAAGTGACCGGAAAAAAGTTCACACGCTTTGTTTGGAAAAAAGTCTCAGGAAAAAAAAGGGCACACGTTTTGTTTGGGAAAAAAGTCACAGGAAAAAAGTCACAGGAAAAAATGGCAAGCGTTTTATTTGGAAAAAAGTCTCAGGAAAAGTCCCCGATCAAAGTTCTGATCAACCGTAATTTTGTTTTGTACGCCCATATAAATTTGTATGATAGACATTGAAGTACAATAGACGTATTGAAGACGTCAGTACATTGAAGGCTCATTAGGAACGTGGCTCGATTCTCGCTTGTGATTAAATCTGTGTGTGTTATGTATTCATGTCACACATTTAATTCTATCATTTATTCCTAATTAGTTAGATTTCTATGTATGAAGCTAATAAATACGAATATTATAGATTGAATAACAAGAAATGGCCGTAAGAGATTGCGCGGGGATTAAGCTCTGGTCCAAAAAGGATTGTCATTTGATTCTCGATCGCTGCGGTAAATGTTCCTATATTGTTTGTTGATGTGTGTGCTTAAAGGCATTCAAAGGAAAGCAAGGGACATAATAATATGGTACTAGTTTAGTGATAACACTACCCTTACAAAGCATCAATAGCCACAGTGTGGTCAATGCGGCGTTGGACCGGAAGATATAAAAGTCAACTTGTCCCCCAAGTGTTGTCAGAACCTGCCAGTGTGTTCCTTTCATGACTTATCCACTCACTCATTTATGGGATACTCGACAATGCATAGATATTTGTGTCAACGCGTGTGATGTCTTTTTTTTTTAGTGTTATTTGATCTCTATCATTTTCCTCCCTATGGGGTTTGGTTCCATTTACTCATATTTGGTTTATACTAAACATTTATATGAACTTACAAACAAAGTTACGGTTAATAAAAATATATATATATATGCAATGTTTTTCCTAGAATCCTCTCACCCATAAGGTTGTCTACGCCATCTAAGGTTGTCCTCCCGTTTCTGCCATTATACAATAAGTAATGTCATGCAATAAATATTGTAATTCCCCATTAAACCCCATTGGCGTAGGAAGGGCGGTACGCTACTTTGTTTCCCTATAAAGAGGGGCAGTCGGAATGATTTTTTCGTGGAATGGGGGCGGCAGATATCTTGTTCCGCCCCGGGTGGCACTTAACCTAGCTAAGCTATCGGTGCCGTCTTAGCCCTCCCTCGGCACTGTCTCGGGCCCCCCCAACTAACCCATGGAAATCTATGGATATAACGAGTGTGCCGTGTCTGGTTTAGCTTTTTATCTCAGCAGAGCCGTCGCGCTGGCCCTGCAACCCGTGCTAGTGCAGGGAAAAGGTGGGGGGGGGGGATTAGATATGGAAACAGTTTAAACTGTCGACTTTGAATGCAGGTGGCCCAAAACCGAACAGGGGGGGGGTCTCAAAACAGTCACTCGAAGTCTCTGTCTTGAAGGTAAAGTTGATTGAAAGCACACTTAATTAACTATGCGTACCTTAATTCCTAACGGTACATTGGATAGGTTAGTGAGGAGTGTTAGGGGCCCAGTGCATTACTTTGTTCTGGGGCCCCCGTTGCTGCTTGATGACCCTGGTCATTGGGCCGTTATTACTGTCGTCATACACCAATTGTCTCTTCATACAATAAGTCCTTTCTTCTTACAATAAGCACCGTCATAATACGATCAAAAAGCACCGTCATCATACGATCAATAAGCACTGTCATCATACGATCAATAAGTATTGTCACCATACGATCAATAAGCACTGTCACCATACTATCAATAAGCACTGTCACCATACGATCAATAAGCACTGTCATCATACGATCAATAAGCACTGTCATCGTACGATCAATAAGCACTGTCACCATACGATCAATAAGCACTGTCACCATACGATCTATAAGCACTGTCACCATACGATCAATAAGCACTGTCATCATACGATCAATAAGCACTGTCATCATACCCTTTAATTAAGCCAACTGTCCATGACCCCCAACTGCCCATGACCCCCAACTGCCCATGACCCCCAACTGTCCATGACCCCCAAATGTCCAGAGCCTTCTCACTCACGCACGGTTTATCTAAAAATGTGCCATTTATTTCACTCCTACACTGTACTATGTTTTAGACCCCTCCCCCCCCAACCTTTGCCACTTGCCCCAATATCAAAAGCTCCCCTGTAACTGTAGTTGGCACCCCCTACTTCCATCTATCCCCAATATCCCATCTCCCGGTGCCCACTAACGTCCAGAGTCCAGTTAACGTCAGGCGGTAATTACAGGCAACATGAAGATTGGCCATAATGAGAGAATCACCCTACTAGCATACGGGCCCGTTATCGGCCGGGATCAATATGAGAGCACCAATGATCGGGTTGCTTTGGGGGGGGGGGGGGGCGGCGCTCGGCAGATAGCATTACGGAGATTACTCTTCGATTGGACTTTCGGCTGGACTGGTACTTACAACAAGTGTGTTAGTGTGGGGTACGCGTGCGGGACGGTGTGTGTTTGGGGGAGGGGGGGGGGGGTAAGTGATAGAACCCCGGGTTTGGGGAGATCTATATCCTTTCAGCGAACGAACGATGCTTTACCGGCTTAGTTAATAGAAGACCTTACAACTATTAACATTGCTCAAATGTTGAATGGAATGAAGGATTTTGGTTTGTTGGTTTTTTTTTGTTGTTTTTTTTGTTGTTGTTTTTTTAAAGCCTTGGTCACTACTTTTGATAAATGTATCACCACTCTAATCCAAATAAAAGTTCAAGTAGAAATTAAGTTCACTGGGAGTCCATGTCTCCGTACGCGCAACAGTGCGGCCCACAATACATTAAAGCAGTAATCCACATCTTTCTTTTTTTTGTTTTTTATTGGAGCCCTTTTTAGAGAAAATAGTTGCTATGGAGGAGCCCCTAAGTCATTGGTTCTCAACCTTCTTAATGCCGCGACCCTTTAATACAGTTCCTCATGTTGTGGCGACCCCCGATCCACAAATTATTTTCGTTGCTACTTCATAACTGTAGGATATATGTGTTTTCCGATGGTCTTAGGCGACCCCTGTGAAAAGGTCGTTCGACCCCCAAAGGGGTCGCGACCCACAGGTTGAGAACCGCTGCCCCTAAGTGTACCCTATGTTTAACAAGTTAATAGTATTCCGAAGTGTCCTGGAGATGCCCCGAGAAGTGCTCGAGGAGCCCTCGGGGGGAACCACTGCGTCAAAGAATTGACACCATTACATGAAACGTTTCATCTTGAATCAAACCAGTCTCTATGCGACATCTCTTTAGGGGTGGCAACGGTGTCCACGAGATGTGATCCACTGATCTAAGAGCCCGACACAATGGTCCAATTCGTCCTTAGAATAAATACGTTTTTTGACAGGTTTATTTTTGTATTGACTTGAATTGTTGACCTAACGAGCACCTTCGCGTTTGTCTGAAACAAACTCGCTCATGCGGTCATTGGCCGTCAGTTGTACATGCTTAATTTGTCTCGTAGTTTTTAGCCTTTTTGCCGCAAGGTAGGAGCGTGTCGTGTCGAGACGCCGTCTCTCTTGATGCAGTATTGGATCCAGTCGTAGGTCTGTCCGGGCGCCCTGCACCCCGGGCACCCTGCCCCCCGTTACCCGCGAGATTTGTGTATGACATGACAGACCAAAAAAAAATGAATGTTTCATTACCTCCGCCATTTCCCTGTTTACTCACTTGTCATCGGTGTGTACTCATGTGTCATGGATATGACACTTGTGAGGGGCCCCCCCCCGTGACATTTATAATCCTTATGATAATGATCTTTGTATTCTGTCTGTAAACGAGAGTTTGCTCTTTCAGTCCACAGATGACCGTCAAAGCCAACGCAGACTTGTGGTCGTTTTGTTACTCTGCGTCGTTTCATTACATTCTGGCGAGCCAGTTTCAGTCGCTGTTACGATTTCACGTTCAAATTGTATTTTGTGTGAGTGAGCCAGTTTCAGTCACTGTTACGATTTCACGTTCAAATTGTATCTTGTGTGAGTGAGCCATTTTCAGTCGCTGTTACGATTTCACGTTCAAATTGTATTTTGTGTGAGTGAGCCAGTTTCAGTCACTGTTACGATTTCACGTTCAAATTGTATCTTGTGTGAGTGAGCCATTTTCAGTCGCTGTTACGATTTCACGTTCAAATTGTATTTTGTGTGAGTGAGCCAGTTTCAGTCGCTGTTACGATTTCACGTTCAAATTGTATTTTGTGTGAGTGAGCCAGTTTCAGCCGCTGTTACGATTTCACATTCAAATTGTATTTTGTGTAAGTGAGCCAGTTTCAGTCGCTGTTACGATTTCACGTTCAAATTGTATCTTGTGTGAGTGAGCCAGTTTCAGTCGCTGTTACGATTTCACGTTCAAATTGTATTTTGTGTGAGTGAGCCAGTTTCAGTCGCTGTTACGATTTCACGTTCAAATTGTATTTTGTGTGAGTGAGCCAGTTTCAGTCGATGTTACGATTTCACGTTCAAATTGTATTTTGTGTGAGTGAGCCAGTTTCAGTCGCTGTTACGATTTCACGTTCAAATTGTATCTTGTGTGAGTGAGCCAGTTTCAGTCGCTGTTACGATTTCACGTTCAAATTGTATCTTGTGTGAGTGAGCCAGTTTCAGTCGCTGTTACGATTTCACGTTCAAATTGTATCTTGTGTGAGTGAGCCAGTTTCAGTCGCTGTTACGATTTCACGTTCAAATTGTATCTTGTGTGAGTGAGCCAGTTTCAGTCGCTGTTACGATTTCACGTTCAAATTGTATTTTGTGTGAGTGAGCCAGTTTCAGTCGCTGTTACGATTTCACGTTCAAATTGTATTTTGTGTGAGTGAGCCAGTTTCAGTCGATGTTACGATTTCACGTTCAAATTGTATTTTGTGTGAGTGAGCCAGTTTCAGTCGCTGTTACGATTTCACGTTCAAATTGTATCTTGTGTGAGTGAGCCAGTTTCAGTCGCTGTTACGATTTCACGTTCAAATTGTATCTTGTGTGAGTGAGCCAGTTTCAGTCGCTGTTACGATTTCACGTTCAAATTGTATCTTGTGTGAGTGAGCCAGTTTCAGTCGCTGTTACGATTTCACGTTCAAATTGTATTTTGTGTGAGTGAGCCAGTTTCAGTCGCTGTTACGATTTCACGTTCAAATTGTATTTTGTGTGAGTGAGCCAGTTTCAGTCGCTGTTACGATTTCACGTTCAAATTGTATCTTGTGTGAGTCATCCCAAAACATAGGGATAAAGAAGCAACAACCCCCATCGTTGAATTTTATCACATCATCTTAAACGATAGCCTACAGCGCATGGCCACCGCATGCAGTCCTCAGTACTTGGTATAATACATACTAAGTGCTCGGCCCACGCATGCAGTCATCAGTACTTGATATAATACATACTAAGTGCACGGCCCAAGCATGCAGTCATCAGTACTTGATAGAATGCATACTAAGTGCACGGCCCAGGCATGCAGTCATCAGTACTGCATATAATACACATTAAGCGCCCAGCCCACACATGCAGTCATCAGTACTGTATAGAAGACATACAACACAATTCGTTATGTTACTACACACATTTGTAGGCAATAGTCCGCTTTTTTTATTTGCCAAAAAAATCTCGATTAAACCTATAATATTGTTGGAGACCAATGAAATCTCATTAATACAAAGAAACCTTACAATTTTCTGAACTGAAATTCCCTGTCGCCCCCCCCCCTCCCCCCCCCCCTTCCCCGGAAAAAAACCCACACACACACTCGGACACCGTCACCAACAAGTCGTGGATAAAAATTTAACTGATGACATTTCGTGGATCATGTTCTTGAAGATGCTGCTTTCGGTTGTTATAATTTAGTTCATTCCAGCCACACGCTCCGGCGGTTTCTGCGTTAATGTTTAGCGGGTGCCCCGCCCCTTCTGATCTCAGACAGGATTGATTGCTTGGCGTGACAGGATCTTTGATGAAGTCCAATCTTTTTGTGTGCGGACGGCTATTGGAAGTACCGATATTTCTTTTATTGGAAGTACTGATCTATCTCTTTTTGGAATTGCTGCTCTCTCTTATTGGGAGTACTGATCAGTTTCTTGTTGGAAGTACTGATCAGTTTCTTGTTGGAAGTACTGATCAGTTTCTTATTGGAAGTACTGATCAGTTTCTTGTTGGAAGTACTGATCAGTTTCTTATTGGGAGTACTGATCAGTTTCTTGTTGGAAGTACTGATCAGTTTCTTATTGGGAGTACTGATCAGTTTCTTGTTGGAAGTACTGATCAGTTTCTTATTGGAAGTACTGATCTGTTTCTTATTGGAAGTACTGATCAGTTTCTTATTGGATGCACTGATCCTTCTTTCATTGGAAGTACTGATCACTCTCAAACTTGCTTTATAAAGTCACTCATTTTAGTGTGTAGCTTACAGTTGGTGTTACGACGTCGTTTTTACAAGCCATGATCTCATGGATCTCATTGTGGCAACCAGGTGACTGGGATACACTGCAGGTTAAACTCTACTTGTGGCAACCAGGGACTGGGATACACTGCAAGTTAAGCACTACTTGAGACAACCACGTGAGGTTGAGATACACTGAATGAATGTACTGGCAGATGGGATGCTACAATAGGCCTGATATCACATTTAATGAATGAATGTACTGGCGGATGTGGCGTTCTTGTCGGCTTGACTGAATCACTAAATGTTCTCCCCATTACTGAGCCAATTAGTTACTAAAACGCAGGGCGAAGATGTATGTGGCAACAGTACACCTGAGACAACACGCAGATCGACTCCGTCGTACAGGTATTGCTACAATCCAACACGTTTTCCCGGAGCAGTGCACTTTTGGAGCCGATGTTTTCATAGGACATTTTCGCCTCGCCATTTCAACAGATGTTTGTTGGGAGATCTCCCCCCGTCTCTTGGGCCGTGTTTGGGGGGGCTCCCGTCTTGCCGACGAGTCGTGTTTATAGCTTTAGCTAATCCCTTCAGTCTTACTTGAGCTCTTGTCGCGTTGCTTTGTTACATACATGGCCACTGACTTTTGGGGCTGCACTGGAATGTTTAGCTCGGGGTTTCTCAACTTATTTCCCGTCACTGCGCCCCTCGTGACACCCGGGCTCAACGCCACCTGTACCACCCACATGGCGAAATTGAATTACTTAAAAATAAAAACCATTGATGCCATTAACAAATAAAGGATTAAATCACTGCGTTACAGGGGGGAGAGAGAGGTTGTTCTTGCCTGTAGGCTTCCTGAATGTCTATCCTGTAAGTCCATCCTAGACGTCCATCCTAGACGTCCATCCTAGACGTCCATCCTAGACGTCCATCCTAGACGTCCATCCTAGACGTCCATCCTAGACGTCCATCCTTGACGTCCATCCTAGACGTCCATCCTAGACGTCCATCCTAGACGTCCATCCTAGACGTCCATCCTAGACGTCCATCCTAGACGTCCATCCTAGACGTCCATCCTAGACGTCCATCCTGAATATCCATCCTGAACGTCCACCCTGAAAGTCCATACTGTTTTTCTATCCTGAATGTCCATCCTGCATTTCCATCATGTAAGTCCATCCTGTATGCCTATCCTGAATGTCTATCCTGTAAGTCCATCCTAGACGTCCATCCTTTTATTCCATCCTGAATATCTACCCTGAATGTCCATCCTGAACGTCCACCCTGAAAGTCCATACTGTTTGTCTATCCTGAATGTCCATCCTGCATTTCCATCATGTAAGTCCATCCTGTATGCCTACCCTGAATGTCTATCCTGAATGTCTTTCCCGAATGTCAATCTTGTAAGTCCATCCTGAATGACCATGTTGGTTGTGGAGGACAAGGTATGCAATTTGCAGTATGTTTCGTCTCAAGAGAATCAAATAGTTGGTCCTGTTGATGGATGTATCGGGGCATAATTTGCATCCTCTAAAGATGTCATAACGCTCAGTTTTATTGTATTTCAGTCTGTTAGTTCGTTCACACAGCGAATGATATTTTTATATACATATCCCAACTTAATTGTTATCCATTGACTCGTCTCCCCCATAGCTAGTCTCCCCCAGAGCTAGTCTCCCTCACAGCTAGTCTCCCCCACAGCTAGTCTTCCCAAAGCTAGTCTCACCCACAGTTAGTCTCACCCACAGCTTGTCTCCCCTACAGTTATTCTCCCCCACAGCTAGTCTATCCCACAGCCAGTCCCCCCACAGTTAGTCTCCCCCACAACTAGTCTTCCCCGCACAGTTAGTCTCCCCACAGCTATTCTCCCCCACAGTTAGTCTACCCCCACAGCTAGTCTTCCCCGCACAGTTAGTCTCCCCCATAGCTAGTCTCCCCCCACAGTTAGTCTTCCCCACAGCCATCTCCCCCACAGCCATCTCCCCCCACATCCATCTCCCCCCACAGCTAGTCTCCCCCACAGTTAGTCTCCCCCACAGCTAGCCTCCCCCACAGCTAGTCTGCGCCACAGCTAGTCTCCCCCACAGCTAGTCTTCCTACAGCTAGTCTCCCCCACATCTAGTCTCCCTCACAGTTAGTCTCCGCCACAGTTAGTCCCCCACATCTAGTCTCCCCCACAGCCATCTCCCCCACAGCTAGTCTCCTCCACAGTTAGTCTCCCCCACAGCTAGTCTCCCCCACAGCTAGTCTCCCCCACAGCCATCTCCCCCACAGCTAGTCTCCCCCACAGTTAGTCTCCCCCACAGTTAGTCTCCCCCACAGCTAGTCTCCCCCCACAGCTAGTCTCCCCCCACAGCTAGTCTCCCCCCACAGCTAGTCTCCCCCACAGTTAGTCTCGCCTAACGTAAGCCACGATTCTACATTAGAACCCATGTCCTCCTCCGCCCCCGGGCCTAATAGAATTGTCTCCCCACACCCCCCCTCCCATGACTCTTCCAGTTGTAGCACTGTTTTCTCGTCGTGCATGAGTTGTCTATCTTTTGGAGCTAAATGGCCTGCTCTTTGTAAGCCAGCCACTAAGTAGTTCAATCTTGGAACTCTGTCTATTGACTTAGTGACTGTACGATGATTGTGTTTTTTCGTTCTCTCTGTGTGTGTGTGTGTGTGCGCGCGCGTGTGTGTTTATTTTTTTATAATTTTTTTTTAAATCGCATTTTCATGTAGCAGATCTGGCTTAGCACAGCCTTTGATTATCACGGGTCATTAAATCACACAAGATGGTCGCCATTTTGTTGTTTCATTAGTTGTAAATTGTTGTTTTTTAATACACTAGTTTTTTTTTTTTTTTTTTATTTTTTGGTGTGCTGCGTGTGGTCTGGGGGTGCACAGCGGTTCTCCCGAGGACGCACCCGCCAAATGGGGGTGTAGCACAGCGCTTCTCCCGAGGACGCACCCGTCAAATGGGGGTGTAGCACAGCGGTTCTCCCGGGGACGCACCCGTCAAATGGGGGTGTAGCACAGCGGTTCTCCCGAGGACGCACCCGTCAAACTAAACGCCTGCCAAAGAACGAAATGAAACAGATTATTCATAGTTGTATTTCATCGAGTAGTCGTTAGATGGCAGACGGTTTATAATTTCCATTGCTTTAACCTCACATTGCGTGTAAACATCCCTCAACCAGCGGCAAGGGGAGTGCAGAAGGAGCGGTCACCCCCCTGGGCGGCAAATTTAAAAAAAATTATCTGGAGGAGCGAGATTTTCGGCCATCTACATAACTTTTTCGTAGAAAAGGGGGGGGGTGGCAAAAATTATTGGCCCGTCCCGGGCTTCACTTATCCTAGCTACGGCACTGCCCCGAACATGCATGTCTAGCATTAGCTTTCCGGTCGTAGAAATGCACCTAACCTAAAGTGAAAGTCGTTATGTTTATGCTGCAATGGTCATATCTGAGTTTTAGGAATGTTACGTCATACTTTGTTGTCACCACACAAATATATACTGTCGTCCCCCCTCTCTCTCCCCTCCCATTTCGTCTGGACCACCTTGATCAATTCCCTGAATGTGAGATGGACTCGACTGGTCGTGTCTGTTATATTGGTGACCCGGTGGTTTCATCTTCGCCAACAGCAAAACCTAAAGCGTCTCTATTTCGATGTGCGATAGATCATCGTTTAATATCTCGATGTGAATATTCATGAACAGCCAATGTCCACTCAAGCGTGGGAAAAAGAAGAGATCTCACAAACACGAAAGCTATGCAACATAGCGGATGAGAGCTTCGTCAGTAATAGGTCTCCCCCGTACCCCATCAGAGGTCCTCAACATTGTCTTTGCGAAAGTAAAAATCCTTTTCCGAATCTGCAGATAATAATTACAAATCTATTTTAAACAGCAATGTCCACGGAACTACATTAAACGGGCCGTTTCCACATACATATCTAAGGCAAGACACATCCACAGGACTATATACTATATAAAATATTCACATATCTAAAAATTGACAAAATGTACAGGCTCCAAGACTAATGTCACAAAGATGGAAAATATAAATGTGTCAAAGTGTTTTATTACATTCCGCAAATGCATTAGTGATTTAACACGTCGAACCTTCGGCAATAATTGTATCAAACATTGGCCAATTCTTGTATCGAATATTATGCAATACATGTAGGGAACCTTGGGGAATACATGTAGGGAACCTTAGGCAGGCAATACATGTATCGAACCTTCGATAAAATGTGTATCGAACCTTTTTTTTTGGAGCTACTGGAACTGAGTCATGCGCCTGGGCAGTATCGATCCCTACAGGCCACCGATATAAATGGTTTGTTGCCGAACATGACAAGATCAGAGTCTGATTTTTTCCATCTCCATTGTGATTATGATTATTCTAATGTATTTGTGAGCAAGTATCGGTTCCTGGCGGATCTGTGGGAGACACACGACCAGGCCGGCCTGTCACTTGGGTAAAATGGCAACAAAGCAGCTAGGGGATGTCCGCCCTGATTGCCTCTCGTCTGCTGGCGCTGGAGATTAGGCGCGGGTTTTTTTGTGGCAGACGTCACCGCCAGGGCCAGCAATTGTGATGCTGTCATCTCATCCTATCCATTTTGGGCTGTGCGCCCATCTAGCTTGGTGGAGGATTGGATGGTTGCCTCCACCCAGCGTGATGTTGGCCTCGTGTTGCGGGCCCCCCTGTTAGTTTATTGTAGCACACACACAGAGTTGGAGCCAAGTCGTGACATGGCTGGCAATGTAGATAGATTTCTCCATCCAGGTTTCTGCGGTGTCTTGTAAACGACTTGGCGTGCCCGTAGCTAAAGACATCAAACTTGGTTCTCGGTTCATTTTATCTGCACAACGGAGTGGGTTGGGGGGGGGGGGGGGGGGGGATGGAACGTGAGTGACTGAGCAAGCATATTCAAAGAAACAGTTGACTTTTGTTTAATATGTTGAATTTTATCTCCAAATTTCGGTTAGCTGTCCAGTCAGTCATGACATGGCGCCCGTCCAGTCAGTCATGACATGGCGCCCGTCCAGTCAGTCAGGTCACGGCGCCCGTCCAATCAGTCATGGCACGGCGTCCGTCCAGTCAGTCATGACATGGCGCTCGTCCAGTCAGTCATGACATGGCATCCGCCGACTCTCACCAGCTTTGTGTTGTGTCCTCTGGATGTGGACTCAGTGGCCCTGCCATTAACACCATTGCCAGGAGTTCGTTTTTTTGTTTTCAGTCCTGCCTAACGCAGCTATAATTTACGCCATCTTGTTTGGTTAGTTGTCTATCGTTTCTATTTTATTTTTATCTAGAAGGCTTTATTATGCACTAGGCAATGCATGCAATGGTACGGAGATAAGACTTTTTTGTAAAAAGTAAAGAATTGTTCGAAAAATTGGAATTATTTTAAATTATTATGCGTGCAACACCCAGACGGCTAATACGTTTTATCTGATAAAGACTATATTCTATCATGGGAGGGGGCCAAGGGGTGCATCGGCGCACATAATTCAAAACTGCTCTGTTACAAACATCATTGCAAATCCAATCTTGGGAAGTTGTTGTCAAGGCTTAAGGTCTGGGTGTCAGTGTTTGGGTGTCAAGGTCTGGGTCCCAGTGTCTGGGTGTCAAGGTCTGGGTTGCAATATCACGTTATGTTGTGTCAAGTCTTTGTGACGTCAAAATAAGAATGTGACACCTTTCTATGAGCACAAAGACACTAAGATCCTACATCTCTCTACTGAACAGGGGTGTCTGTGGTGGGCGATTTGTGTGTGTGATGGGGAAGGATGTCTGTGTAGGGAGGGGTGTATGTGTGGTTGTGAGGTGTGTTTTTTGCATGGTGGGGAGGAGTGAGTTTCAGATCAAATTTTACACCAAAAAAATGTTTGTATTTGGACATTTCAATAACCATATAGGTACCACATTTGTATTTGGACATTTCAATAACCATATAGGTACCACATTACCGGCCCAACAATTTTGGCAAGCGACACTATCATCAGGTGAAACTCGGGCGATAGAGAGATTTGAACGTTAAGCCGTTCGTCTGAGCCAGCAGCCACCCACAGTGTTTGTCGGACTCAAAACACGTCTGCAGGCCGTGAGTTCCTACATTGACAGTGCTTTCAGTCGACTAACGAAATGTAACCAACGGGGACCCCTTGTTAGCCGGTCTCTAGTGGACGCCACATCGACTCCCAACGTAGGGGAGAACGTGGTCCTAATGAGGCAACAATCATGCTGAACACCTCTCGGTGGTCTCCCCTGTGTGCCCTGCACAAACACACTCCTGGTATTAAGACTGCAGTTTTTCAGGTGATTTGTGCAACAAGTTGTCCCCCTTCAGTTGACACCCTGTCTATAGAAAGTGAGGGGGGTGGGGGGCGTGATGGCATATGGACCTTTGAATAATTGGAACATTCTAAAGGAAAGTTTTTTTTATTTATTAATTAAATAAGAATGGTTTTGTTTTGTTTTTTATCTCAAAAAACTATGATGATAGTTGTGATTTGAGGACATTGGAATGACAGTGGTCGTGGTTGACTTGTTGTCATAGAGTCGATACTCTGCATCGAAGCGTTATGCGTGGACGGTCCGTTTTACTCGAAACAAATAGTGGGTGGGGTGCCCGCCCAGGATGGTACTAACCATATGTACGCCACTGATTGCCACACCACGAACGCCCGTAAATAAACATGATTATAAATATAACTATGGGTATTTCTTAAGATAATGGACATTTCATAACAAGATAATGGACATTTTTAAAACAAGATAATGGACATTTCATAACAAGATAAAGGACATTTTTATAGCAAAATAATGGACATTTTTATAACAAGATATTGGACATTTCATAACAAGATAATGGACATTTTTATAACAAGATAATGGACATTTTTATAACAAGATAATGGACATTTCATAACAAGATAATGGACATTTTTATAACAAGATAATGGACATTTCATAACAAGATAATGGACATTTCCTTCACACGTATTAACATTTTATAAATCATATGGACATTTTATACTCAGACAGTACACATCAAAATGAAAGAAGCGTAGTAATCTGGCCTTTGCGATTCCTATAGATTTTTGACATTTATACCTAGATAATGGACATTAAAAGATTCAAACAATTTTGAAAAGAATGCTATTTATAATAACTCTTATAAAAAAAAAAAACTATTTTACCGACCACGTCCGCTGGTCTCCGGAGAGAGGATGCCATTTCAAACCCGTATAACTTTGACTCGAGGTTTCACCTTTATCACCAGAATAGTGAACAAGTCTTCCAATGTCAGTGCATTCCTCGCTGTGTATTGCCGCTGGCAATGTATTATTTCGTGGCAAATGTTGTGAGTGTAGCCCCCCCCCCCCTTTGCGTGCCTGTATATTTGTACATTTGTCTACCCAATACACGACCTATATTTTCATTGGGCGGTCGTGATAATGTCATGTCACAGGAGGGGGTAGCCATTTTTTCTCTGGTCGCCCTTTGAGAACACATGCTCAGATGTATTGCAGGGAAACTGGTGGTTGAACATCTCGAGTTGCTCTCCGCTGTTATCTGGAGTAGAAAAACCCTGTATGGCGTCGTGTGTCTCTAAATGGACATGTATTCATCAGGTGTATTCCCACCTCAATGGTTTGAATGACATCCTGTAGGTTTCAACTAGAGATGCTTAGAATGTTACGTTCCCTGGCATATACTTAGTGACTCTAAGAATGTTTAGTTCGCTGACAGATAACTTATTACCCTTAGAATGTTTAGTTCCCTGCCAGATAACTTGTGACCCTTGGGATGTTTAGTTCCCTGCCAGATAACCTGTGACCCTTGGGATGTTTAGTTCCCTGCCAGATAACTTGTGACCCTTGGGATGTTTATTTCCCTGTCAGATAACTTGTGACCCTTGGGATGTTTAGTTCCCTGCCAGATAACCTGTGACCCTTGGGATGTTTAGTTCCCTGCCAGATAACTTGTGACCCTTGGGATGTTTAGTTCCCTGCCATATAACTTGTGACCCTTAGAATGTTTAGTGCCCCGACAAAAGACTCTTGGAATGTTTATTCCCTGAAATATGACTCTTGGAATGTTTATTTCCTGACAGATAACTTGTGATTCTTAGAATGTTTAGTTTCCTGACATATGACTCTAGGAATGTTTAGTTTCCTGACAACTACTTGTTTCTGCGACGCTATTTAGTGGCAGATATATGAATTGCAATTCTAACAAAAGATGCGGTGTATGGGCTTGGGGGGGGGGGGAATATATTGGGAAAGCTACTTGAGATAATTCTCTGGATTTGTTGTCAGAAATGGCCTATTTACCTCCTCTGTTATAAGAACTGCGTCACGGGTGCCTGAGAAATCGATCCCTGGAGAACATACTGTGAATCTTGTTAGTAGAATTATTCGACCGTTATAAGAACTGCGTCACGGGTGCCTGAGAGGTCGATCCCTGGAGAACAGACTGTGAATCTTGTTACTAGAACTATTCGACCGTTATAAGAACCGTGTCACGGGTGCCTGAGAAATCGATCCCTGGAGAACATACTGTGAATCTTGTTAGTAGAATTATTCGACCGTTATAAGAACTGCGTCACGGGTGCCTGAGAAATCGATCCCTGGAGAACAGACTGTGAATCTTGTTAGTAGAACTATTCGACCGTTATTAGAACCGTGTCACGGGTGCCTGAGAAATCGATCCCTGGAGAACATACTGTGAATCTTGTTAGTAGAGCTATTCGACCGTTATAAGAACCGTGTCACGGATGCCTGAGAAGTCGATCCCTGGAGAGCAGACTGTGAATCTTGTTAGTAGAACTAACCGGTTTTCCACAAGTCTGATGCAAGAATTTCTCATGTCTGTAGTGGCATGCCCCTGCTGGGCCCGCCCTCGGCATGCCCCTCCAATGCCCACCTTTGGCATGCCCCTCCAATGCCATTTGCATGTAGCTGTGAATCTTCATTTAACTGTGACCATCTATCTACCTTAAACTGTAACTACCTTTAACTGTGACCACCTACCTCTAGCTGTGACCATCTGCCTGTAACTGTGACAATCTACATGGAACTGTGACCATCTACCTGGAACTGTGACCATCTACCTGGAACTGTGACCACCTACTGTTACCATCACCGTCGGCCTGTAGCTGTGACATCTACCTTAATTGTGACCATCTATCATTAAATGTGACCACCTACCTTTAACTGTGATCATCTACCTGTAACTGTGACCCGTCCACATCCTCTCCTTAAATCAGAACTTTCCTTGCCAGCACTACTGATCAGTCTCAATACTCTCATTAGGCCCGCGTGTCACTACTCCACGTAGAGCGAATTCTGCGAAGTCTAACTAAAAAGTACATTTTAATTTCATTTGCCAGACAGTGGCCTTGCTTAAGCCAGTTTGTATTTGATCTTCTTATTAAGCCCTGTCAGCATATTTGTTAAGATTAATCGGATTCTCAGAATTTAATCCTGTAAACCTTTTTTTTTTTTAAAGTATTTTTTAATAAAGTTATTTTGTAAATAATTTGAGACCCTTGGGTCCAAATCACATTATGATATTGGATTTTTTTCCCCTCTTCTTTTCGGCTCACCCACAAATTTCCGTTAACCAAACAGAAAAAGTCGTTGCTATGGTAACTTGTGAGTGATTTCAGTGTCTAAAAAAAATTTCAGCGTTGTCTACCATCCAAACATTTCCTGTTTCGCCTGACTTACAAGGGAACGAACTCTGGATGTTTTTTCTAAGTTAATACGTTACTAGTGTCAAAATATTTTCATCTTATGTCATGTATGACAGCAATAGTTTCCGTCATCGTGGAGATTTCATCGTCTTTGTTTTTTTAGCATGTATCAACCTTTTCATTCTTTCACTGGGATGTATTATATATAACACAGCGGTTTTCAACCTGTGGGTCGCGACCCCTTTGGGGGTCGAACGACCCTTTCATAGGGGTCGCCTAGGACCATCGGAAAACACATATACCCTACAGTTATGAAGTAGCAACGAAAATAATTTTGTGTTTGGGGTCGCCATAACATGCGTAAATCTATTAAAGGGTCGCGGCATTAGAGAGGTTGAGAACCACTGATATAACACAATCTTTAGTCACTTTCCAAGTAATATGACGGATCCTTCCATCAGGGAATATAATCTACTTCAGCATTTGAAAGTAAACCTATCTTCTTAACCACCACCCCCACCCCCTATTTTTTACATATATGCTTGTATCTGCAGGTATCATAAAGTGGGAGAGGGGGTGGTGGGTGGTCGTGGCGAAACCTTTAATAATTCCACTATGAGGTGTTGTTTCCCCCCCCCCCCCCCCCCATGCAATATTAACTTAAATAATGGTGTTTGCCCGGACTAAAATATTAGACTGGTGTTTCTAAACCACTAAATCGTAGACTCGCAAACCTTCGTTCAAATATGTCCCCAGACTGTGTAAGGCAGCGGTTCTCAGCCTGTGGGTCGCGACCCTTTCCCAGGGGGGTCACCTAAGACCGTCTGAAAACTCATATACTCTACAGTTATGAAGAAGGAACAAAAATAACTTTGTTGCCGGGGGTGGCGGGGGGTCGCCACAACTTGAGGAACATCATGAAGGTTGAGCACCACTGATGTAAGGCGAGATGTGTGGCGAATTTCCGCTCTCTAAACCTTATGCATGCGAATATCTGAGTAAGGAGAAGAGAAAGAAGAAAAAAAGAAGAAGAAAACGCTAAACAACCAAACTGATACACTCTTGTTGGTAGAATTTAAAAAAAATTAAACAAGTCTGAATTAAACGTTTCTCCTCTTTTTAAATCCTTTTTTTTAAAACACGTTTTTCATTATTTTTTTTAATTTTTTTTTTTCATTTCAAATAAATCCCACGCTTTTAAAAGTGCCGTCTAGGGCAGCACCCGGCAACCTTTCTTTTCAAGAATGCCGCGGCACACCACAAAATAAAATCAAGCAAAAAAAGACTAAAGTACTACTTAAACATTCGTGATGGCGTGTAATGCTAAAAAGTTATATTATGTAACAGTGCATTGGTGTATATGAACTGTCTGTCTATTAGAGACATTTGTGTTATCACCTTGAAGACTTGTCGACGGCGTGTAATGTTGACACCAGGTGGATCTCTTTGACTACGTTAGCTTTACGCTTGTCCTCATCATCTTGGAGGCATTTTGCGCCGCACTCCCGGCATCGTCCCTACCTCACGCTGCACTGTGGCGCCGCCCCACACCGGTTTCGGATCTCTTGGTCTAGAGCAGGGCTACGCAACACGCGGCCCGCCGGCACCCACCTGGTGGCCCGCGAAGTAACGAAATATTCTTTATTCTATTATTTTCCTTGTCCTATTTCCTTTTGGCCCGCACAAGTCTTGTCCTATTTTCTTTTGGCCCGCACAAGTCCTGTCCTATTTTCTTTTGGCCCGCACAAGTCATGTCCTATTTTCTTTTGGCCCGCACAAGTCCTGTCCTATTTTCTTTTGGCCCGCACAAGTCATGTCCTATTTTCTTTTGGCCCGCACAAGTTTTTCATAAAGTATTATGACCCGCCTTACATTTTGAGTTGTGCAGGCCTGGTCTAGAGCGCCAACACTAGGCATTGATGTCTCTGTATTTCCTACCGGCTGGGAGAACGCACGGTGTTAGCCTCTGTTGAAATCATCGAACGGCTGTTGTCTCTGTCTTTCCGTCATGAATCTGACTGAACGTTATGTCCCTGCAAGACTTTCAGTTTAAAACTGAACTGATGTCCGCGAACCGTGTCTTTATACTGTGAAACAACGAAGTCATATTTCACCAAATTACTGTAGTCCTATGTAAAGGGTCGTTTGTAAATTACGTCACGCTAAAAATGACATTTTTTAGACCCCCCTGTCACGAAGTGTCACAAATTCTTTACCTCCATCCTAGTGTCACGTCACACTTAAAAGAATTCAAAACATACATACAATTTTCATAGCTAAACTAAGATTTTATTTTATTCTTTAAAATGTTCCCATAATGGATTAAGAATTAGTATTATTAGAAAACTGAGTTTCATAGTACCTTTAATACCTGAGGAAAATTTGACCTCAAATTAATGTTTTTAAAATTAATTTAAAGAAAGATTTTTTTCTAAGTTAGAAAATTTAGATTTAATTTTTTTTTTTTAAAGAACGTCACAAATTTTTTACCCCTCTCCCCCTGTCCCAAAGTTTCACAAATTCTTGCCCCCCCCCCCCCCCACAATCCCCCCCTCCTTTTTTCCGAGCGTAACGTAATTTGTGAACGACCCCTGATAGAACGTGATGTCTGTGGTGGTAATGGCTTGGTCTGAAAAAAAATGTCTTTTTTGTTCCTGTTGTAAGGAATACAATAGTCGCTGTAATCTCTCACTGATCCGGGGGTAAAGACGCGTCGCGATAACAATAAGGATACAGAACAAGAGCGGAAATTAGATAACGGTCGTGTGTAATAACGTTAATGGAGTAAAACACGATGAAAGGATTAGGTTTGAAGGAAATAATTTACATAGGACACTTGGGGGTGGGTGGGGGGGGTGCTGGCTTTAGGAGCAGTACAACAATAGGATGATTGTGAGCCATAAATATATCCTTTGAATTTTTTTAAATAAGGACTTTTATTTTCATCTTAGCACTTTCTGAATTTACCTCGGTATTTTTATTTTCACTATATACCTTGTTTCCACCATCTTATATCATCTAAGTCAGTGGTTCTCAACCTTCCCAACGCCGCGACCCTTTAGCACAAATCCTCATGTTGTGGCGATCCCCTAACCACAAAATCATTATCGTTTCTGCTTCATAACCGTAGAGTATATGTGTTTTCTCCGATGGTCATAGGTGACCCCCCTGAAAGGGCCGCTCGACCCCCCAAAGGGGTCGCGACCCACAGGTTGAGAACCGCTGATCTAAATGAACACATTTTATTTAGTTCTAGTTTTTTGTTGTTTTGCTTTTTGTTCTTTTTTTTTTGGTGGCGGGGGGGGGGGGGGTTCTTTCGGGGCGGGGGAGTCCCCGAATTTTCATTTTTACTACTTTTGTTTTTCCCGCGTCGTAAAATGGAATCAAGATGAACAATTTGTTAAATGAATATTTGAATCTTCTCAAGTGGCTTCCATCAACTTTCTGTCTTGTTATAATGAGCTGTCTTTCCGTTCATCACACATGCCATGACACATCACACATGCCATGACACATCACATATGTCATACCACATCACACATGTCATAACACATCACACATGCCATGACACATCATACATGCCATGACACATCACACATGCCATGACACATCACATATGTCATACCACATCACACATGCCATTACACATCACACATGCCATGACACATCATACATGCCCTGACACATCACACATGTCATGACACATTACACTTGCCATGACACATCACACATGCCATGACACATCACACATGTCGTGACGCATCACACATGCCGTGAAACATCACACATGCCATGACACATCAACACATGCCATGACACATCACACATGCCTTGATGTCACCATAATCGTCTTTGTGTTGATCCTCCCCAGAAAAGATGTGCTCGTTGTGCCTCAATGCTCAACTGGCTCTCATGGGACGCCGCGAGGTCAAGGACGAACATTGGGTAAGTCGAACATCGCAGCCGCTCCAGTATCGCCTCCCTGCCCCTCTGACCCCCTGATTTCTGTGAAAGACGGGGGTGTCTGCCCCTTGTATTAATATCAGGGTCAGCTATCCTGATTATTGGTTACATAAAACGAGCATCCCCCCACCCCCAACCCGGGCAGGCATGAGAAGAAATTAATGATATTAATTATGATATTTGCAAAGTTGAAAGAGGGGGAAGTTTTTTTATTCAAAAAAATAAATCAATCAACCGGGGCCGCTTAACTCTCAAGCTAAGCCTTATATAACCCGATCCATCAGGTATTCAAGTATAGAATACAATATTTTGAAGTGACACCATTTTATTGTTGTACTATTATTTTTATGTAATATGTCTTTTGAAGTGCACACAGCAGTACACTACAGATGGTCCGCCATCGGCCGACGGTCCGCCATCGGCCGACGGTCCGCCATCAGCCGACGGTCCGCCATCAGCCGACGGTCCGCCATCAGCCGACGGTCCGCCATCAGCCGACGGTCCGCAGAAGGTTACAAAGTTAAGAACGTAACAAGGATAACAATATCATCTATATTGTCGTGTGGCGACCCCTGCTGCTGCGACGTGGATAAGTCCCTCGGGTGGTCACACTGAAAAGTTTGAGAAGCACTGGTGCAGACCTACAATACATTCAAAATAACCCGCTGTCCCCTTGGCCACAGGTACGAGTCAGAGCGGCAAGCTGCTCTATGACGCAAGAGCCATCCCGCACGTGACAGATACCAAGACGTCCATCGCTGATAATGTCGTTCCGGATAAGGAGCTTACTTTATGTTAAATAGTTATTCTCGAAATACGTTATGGACGTCGACAAAAGATATTCCGCATCGATGGCCTAAAGTTAATCCAGAGTCCGACATGAACTTTCCAATATCCACGATTCGTCCCGGCGACCTGGCCGACAACAGTGCATATCCTATCCAGAGTGTGTTAATGGGGTGTTTCCCTGGACGCCCCCCATCAATAACTCAGCACCCTTGTTTGTGGACACGGCCACGAAACGACTTCCCTGCCCTGGACCATTGAGGGAGGCTTTAACATTTTTTACACTCCCCCACATCAATGGAGACCGGGGGCGTGTGGAAAGCCCCCCTTGTTATCACCGACAAATCTCAAGTTGATGGATAGAACCGTTAAACCCACTAGGACGCTGGTCCGTCCAGGTCGTCTCTCGTGACAGCCACCGAAAACAACGAGAAGACACTCGAGTGTTGGCTAGCGGCCTGGTCCGGCCCAGGTCGAGCTCAGGCTTTGCTCCTCGGTCATCCCTTTAACACTCGTTTCCCTGGCTATTCAATCGCCCCTATCGAAATCGCACGGCCCGTTAGTCATGAGTGGAATTATTCAAATAGTGAAACCGCTTTAGATACTCTCAAAACCCGGAAGTCCCAACCGCGCAGTGAAGAAGCGATTTAGCGTGGGGGTAAAAGTTGCATCTGAACAAATGGGGAAATTTTCAATTGGACGTGGGTGAATTCATTGAATCGGTTCCCTTTAGTTTCAGTGGGACTTTTTTTGTGGGTTGCAGTATTGAAGGATTTTTTTTCGGGGGGTGGGGGGTTGATAGGGGGGAGACCCACCTCTTGATTTGCAGGTTGACCCACTTTTAGGGGACTGGTTGACCCACCACTCGAGCGCTGGCTTACCCACCGCTTCCTTACCCACCGAATCTTGGATGGTTGACCCGCCGCTGGGTAGCTAATTGAGCCACCTCTCGAAGACAAAATTAACCCACCGCCAAGTGTGTGGTCGTCAGGCGCAAACGTAGACAGTTGCAGGGCGAAAAAATGGAAGAAAGGAATCCTTGATGGAATTGAAAAAGTCAAATCGCAATCCTTTTCAGGCCTCGGGTGTTCTTTCCGACACGTTACGGAAGGGGAAATGATCTGATTTGCACTGAAATATATCTATGTCTTAACAATCGATGTCTTAACAATCGATGTCTTAACAATCGATGTCTTAACTAGTGGTCTAAAACTCAAATGATCCGAAGCGCCACTTAAGGTATTTAAGATATTTCATGGCCGTCACATCTATATACGTCCTTATTTTAATTACGATACATGGCCTTAGCACACATCACTTTGTGAGTAAAAGGAAAAGGCTTGGATGGCCGCGCACTTCCCACAGGCCCACCTTCGATACATCGGCCTTCGCGTATTGTGCACCGTCATACAGGTGGTCTGGCGACAAGTGGCTATCTCGAGGTGGCGTTTCAGGCACTTTAGCCCCCACGGACCCCAAGCTTGGCGGTGGTGGTGGGGGTTGGGAGGGCGGACTCAAGGCAGATGGTTCTAGGACAGTGGTGATAGCGAGACACTTGAGACAGGTCCCGCGGGCAGATGGCGCAAACTTGTGGGGCACATGGCAAATGTCAAGCGAAGTGGTGTTCATGACAGGATCATTTTCCTAATTAGTCCGTCAAATCGCGTTACATTCAAATATTGATCCCAGCTCTTTGCTTCAGCACGGCGGCTTGCTGCATGGAACGGGGTTTACTCGTGAACTACGTCATTGTTTTAAGCAAATTAAGCAGAAACTTTAAGCCATTACTTCTTTGCTTGTTTTTGTTAACTTTTGAAAAGCCTCGTTTTTAAAGACTAATTTAAACGGGAGATTCGAACGATTATTTTAGTGCAATTACGAGTGACACAATGAAATAAAACATTGTATGATAAATAATTACATGTAATCCCTCCATACCACCGGGCCGATGTTTTCAAGGTCACGTTTAGTTAGCCGCTTTATATAGATTAATGAAACACAAACAGTTTGTATACATAAAACTCTATAGGTGAAGTGTTACGTACTGTTATCAAATGGATAAATTAATCTATTATTTAATTGTATGGTTCGCTCTAAAACAGTACACAACAAAAGACGATACCAAATGATAAATACAATAACAAAGAATACGATACTCAAACCAGGCCTAATTACAATGAATACGTTTTAATAGGTTAATTATCATCATCAAAATAAATATAATTAAAACTATTGACTTACAGTATATTGTTTGGCTTGTACCATTACGATGCAAAAGGGGTACAATGATGAAAAGAAATATACCCACACGCAGTAAACAAAGCTCTGTCTCGTAGCAAAAATCTCTCACCATCCGTCTCCACACGCTTTTATAGTCTATCCTACTGATTTTTCGAGAACCGCCTTACGCATTGTTTTCCTTTACAGTTTTCTCCAGATTTTTCTACAATATTCGAACTATGAAACAGGCCATGGATGTGTTAATTGTAGCCGAGGTCAAAGGGAGACTATTTCTAGCTACCCACACCCGAAATGCGGTCTCGAGCTTGTTTTCTGCTAGAGTTCATACATGGGGGAAAGCATGAAGTAAACAAGTCGTCTACATAACTGGAAGCTTTAATAATCACCATACAGAATACAAACGTAAACGTTTCGGCAGATGCCTTCGTCGGTACAAAAAACACACATTCACATAAGTATCAATTAAATTGACATAATATATCGACACGTGTATCCTACCTAAAAAGATAGAAAAGAATAAGAGTGGGACCAAGTCGCTGACAAAAACAAAGTTCGGAAGGACGGAATGGAAGTGGGTGGACGTAAAATTTAAAAAACCAAACAGGAAAAAGACATGGCAGCTATGTAAAATTGTGGATTTGGTTTATACCGTAAGGAGTCGACGGTCCGAATCTTGTTATTAATTCATTTTCCATGTAAATTCTATCCGGTATATTACTTGTATAAAATACACCAGCAGCTGCCATGTCTAAAATTCCAATATGGTTAGCACTATACCCACACCTAGACACAAATCACCAAAATGTGTACGATAGCAAATGTGTCCTCTTAGTAGTCGAATTACAAAATTATGTTGAACACTCATTTTTATTTGAATTCTAAAGAGGGGTTGAGTATGTGGTTATTACTGTAGGTGCGCGATAACAATTTAAACAACGGTTGACTGTAGTTATAATTCTAGGTATATAACAAGCCAATTGTTGACTGTAGTTATAATTCTAGGTATAACAAGCCAATTGTTGACTGCAGTTATAATTCTATACAAGCCAATTGTTGACTGTAGTTATAATTCTTGGTATAACAAGCCAATTGTTGACTGTAATTATAATTCTAGGTATAACAAGCAAGTTGTTGACTGTAGTTATAATTCTAGGTATAACAAGCCAGTTGTTGACTGTAGTTATAATTCTAGGTATAACACGCCAATTGTTGACTGTAGTTATAATTCTAGGTATAACAAGCCAGTTGTTGACTGTAGTTATAATTCTAGGTATAACAAGCCAGTTGTTGACTGTAGTTATAATTCTAGGTATAACAAGCCAATTGTTGACTGTAGTTATAATTCTAGGTATAACAAGCCAATTGTTGACTGTAGTTATAATTCTAGGTATAACAAGCCAATTGTTGACTGTAGTTATAATTCTAGGTATAACAAGCCAATTGTTGACTGTAGTTATAATTCTAGGTATAACAAGCCAATTGTTGACTGTAGTTATAATTCTAGGTATAACAAGCCAGTTGTTGACTGTAGTTATAATTCTAGGTATAACAAGCCAGTTGTTGACTGTAGTTATAATTCTAGGTATAACACGCCAATTGTTGACTGTAGTTATAATTCTAGGTATAACAAGCCAGTTGTTGACTGTAGTTATAATTCTAGGTATAACAAGCCAGTTTGACCAACGATGGGCTCATAATCCCTGATTACAGCATTGGATTATTGATATCGATCGCGAGCCTTGGATCCCCGAGTGTGGACACTGTCTTGTGTTTTGAACGTGTTTGAAATGAGGCAACTCCCCCGGCAGTCACGGCACATGTTTAGTCAAGTGTACTCGCACAAGTCACTGTTTGCTCTGTCTGTTTGGGAAGGCAGTGCCGACTTTTTTTTTTGGGGGGGGGGGGGTTGTTTGGGCCAGGACGTGCGGGGTTGGCGGGAGCTGATGTGACTGTGTGTTGGCCTCGTGACTTGTCACTGGGGAGCCCACCTTAGTGATTGCTTGTCTTCACAGCTTGGTGTTGGATCGTGCATTTTCTACGGATTGGCTGGTCTGGGACCACGATTTGTCCATTCTTTTCTTCTTCTTCCTTTTTATAATGCACCGTTCTGACTTTATTTTGTTCTAACAAAAGATCATATTAAATGATAAGGACAACCTCCCTCATATTTGTTAAAAAGCTTAGGCCTAATGTGTTGATCAGGGGCTGTCCATTAATTATGTCAACAAATTTTTGGCGATTTTTACCTCCCTCCCTCCCCCTTGTCAACAACTTGTCAAACTTCCAGAGGACCCCCCCCTAAAAAATTATGTCAACATTTGATTAACCCCCCCCCCCCCCCCCCCCAAATAAAGATGAAATGGGAAAACAAACAATATTTTAAATAGACTAGTTTACAACTACAACAAAAAAGTGAATAAACGTAAAATGTTTAGGAAAAAAAAGTTTAAAAAATTTTAAATTATGAAATTAAATTTATTATTGTTGACGTCAACTTTTCTTGACCTCTCCCCCCCCCCCCCTCCCCCTTGTCAACAATTGTCAAAAAATTTCAGACCCCCCCCTCCCCCCTATTTTGTTGACATAATTAATGGACAGCCCCGTCATTTGTATTTTCTTAGGTAAACCGAGAAATGGGCGTAAATTGATTGGATAGTTTAGGTGTGATCGTTTACTAAAGAGTAATTTACTTTTTTTTTTTTTGGTGAATGTGCATGTTTAGATATGCATTATACTGTTTGTATTAGTATTTCAATGTTATTTTAGAATTTAAACCGATAGCCAAGAATTATACAACAGGTAATTTTGAAGTGAAATGGATTTTATAATTATTATGTTTCTTTATTATATTATACATAGCCTACCAACATTTAGCGGGCGGCAATGCGTGAACTTCCCATCTACTACTAACCTTACTTGACAAAACATGCCCTCAAGTAACGCACTTTATAAGAATCCCAATCAGTGCTAACTTCTGGGAATTTTATTTACCGCGCCTATTGAACACAATACACCCGTATCTGCATGCCAAGAGAATTATTATCTATCTGTGATTAGATGAGTTACATGAAGCATATTTAGATTTAGGGGGGGGGGCCTAAAGGAGTCAAGGCTTTTGGCAACAGGGAATATAAACTTAAACCGACGTCGGCTTTTGTTAAGCTTTGATTTCTCGGGTCAAGGCCAAGGCCAAACTGTTTACGTGGACGTACTCGTCTGAACTCTCTTATGTGACATGATTGCCTCCCCTATTCCAGCCTTTTTTTTTTGTTTTACTAACATGGCGGACAGGAAGTGTCGCTCCGCTCCCATTTACGCTGCTAGTTTTAATAACACGCTGTCCCACACACAACCCAAACAACCTTGTTTGGTCACCAGTTACGGTGGAGATTTGGTGGGAATAGATGGGACACAAATGCTGGTCACGCCAGATGCGTGCTGGAAATTGACAACTGGATAACCTTGAACATTATTTTCATATTTTTTAAATGTACATTTTTTTTTCGTTTACTGGGTAACCGTTAACCCTGTTGTTGGTGATACAGTGGTGATGGTTAACAAAGTCTATAACAACTGAATAACTGTCCCTGCCACATCAAGACATCCAATGTAACCGTTCACCCTGTTGTTGGTGATACATTGGTGATGGTTAACAAAGTCTATGACAACTGAATAACTGTCCCTGCCACATCAAGACATCAAATGTAATTCAAATGAATGTTCCAGCCACTTGACGTATCTGACACCGGCACTTTATTATAAGGGGCTGTCCATAAATTACATCAACAAAATAGGGGGGAGGGGGGGTCTGAAAATTTTTGACAATTGTTGACAAGGGTGAGGGGGGGGGGGTCAAGAAAAGCTGACGACAACAATGTTACTTTTTAAAAATAAATTTAATTTCATAATTTAGAATTTATTAAACTTTTTTTTTCCTAAACATTTTACTTTTATTCACTTTTTTGTTGTAGTTGTAAACTAGTCTATTTAAAATATTGTTTGTTTTCCCATTTCATCTTTATTTGGGGGGGGGGGGGGGGTTAATCAAATGTTGACGTAATTTTATAGGGGGGGGGTCTCTGGAAGTTGTTGACAAGAGGAGGGTGGGGGGAGGTAAAAATTGCCAAAAATTTGTTGACATAATTAATGGACAGCCCCTGATAAGATCACATTCAGGTGATAAGTAATTTCTACGCCTATGGCACAGGATATCCTTGTTATTAAACACATAATATGTGTTCACCTCTGTATAAAACAAATATCTTGTCTGACGTCCTCGCAGTTCTCACACACTTTCCCATGGCACAGAAACGTAGCACCACATATTTTCAACATGGCTGGCTACCCACATCCGTTAGAATCCATCTGTGTTCCTATTGTCTCCCCTGATTCAACCAACCGTCAAGATAGCACTCACAAAGTTGTACTGTTAAAGTTTGTATTTTTTTCAAAGTTAACATTCAGTTCTCTGGGATAGTTAAGTACGACATTCCTGTTTGGTCTTAAACGTTATGGGAAACTAAAGTTCATTTCCATTTGGTCGTTTTATTGGGAATCTTAAGTACAACATTCTTATTTAGTATTTTCATTGGGAAACTTAAGTACAGCATTCTCATTTAGTCGCTGTAGTGGGGAAACTTCTTTTGAACATTAGGAAGCCGTTTACCGGTGTGTGGAGCTCGCTATATCTAAGTAGACTGAATAAACAACCTTTCACGGGGCAAGTACAAGGGGCAAGTACAAGGGGCCAGGGCTCCAATGGAAAGGAAAGCCACGAACTGCTTGGTTGTTTTTTTAAAAATATAATTTAATCAATTTCGGCTCCTTCACAACGCATACCAATAACTGATATAGATGATAAGGGTAGTGCACATTACTTTGAATGGGGAATACTTCACATGCCACCATCCACTGAATCCATCAATTCATGAGTTTTATCTTTTGGCTTAGATATGTCATTTCGCTTTGGTTTTTGGGGTGGTTTTTTTTTTTTTTTTTTTTTTGCACATGCCGCTGGGGGGAGGGAAGAGAGTGGGGGGCGGCAGCAAGCTGGGGACAAAGAAATGTTTTCCGAAGTATAACCAGGAGCTTAATTCAAATTTGAGAGCTTTAACTCAATATGTACCGTACCGACCTCTATCTCGGCCCACACGGAGGAATATTCAAGATGAACGTGCTAAAGTCTCATTGACACGGGAAAATTGGCTGGCCAGTTGGTCAAATGTTATCTTTTGTTATCCCGCTTTTCCCATTGAAACATCGTGTGTGTCCACTTGCGTATTTTGGGGGAAGGGGTGGAGTAGGCTCCACACTGCAAATATTTCATTGTTGGAATCATCGTCGTCTGTGGAAGATAACGTATCGCTGTGGAGCTGAGCATGACTTTTGAATTGGAACTAAGTCTGACTTTAATTAGTTTAATCCCTTAGCAACAACTGTCCAACTTCAATCTTCAAAATTTGGCGACTGACTTGAGGATTTTTCTCTCTTTTTTTTAAAAATTGCAACTCATAAATGCATTCTTGAAACAACTTGCCACTCAGTTGATGAAGCCGTTGAAATACATACCAGATAATTTCAGCCGCGCAACCGAAATTCTAATACTGCGACACATTAATTGGAAGTTTGTGACGCCCTCGCGTTTATAACTTGCCCTGAACCACGTGATACTACTCACATGCGCTGAGATGGCTGTTTTTAAGATGTAAACGTATTTCGCCTTTACCTCTGTGGTTGCTGTGGCCGGGTCAGCTCACCCACGCCGTCAATCACGAGTCCATGGATGGTTTTCACAGACTGTTTACATTGAATCTTGGCTGGAAAATTAGTGTTTAGTACACACATATATTGTTTCTCAGAGCGAGCCGACTGCGAACATTTGGGGGGGGGGGGGGGGGAAATTTAGTATTTGTTCTCCAAACAATGTCCTGAGAACGTTTAGCCCAACCGGTTTGTGGTACCGGTACTAATATGGATTAAAATCCCTGCCCCTAAATTCCCACACGGACATTACTGTCAAGTCTGCGTGGAGAATGTCCACAGTATTTTTATTGTAACACAGAACTCCACCCGGCCCGAGTGTGGAAACTGTCTTAGACCCGCTCAACACATTAAAAGATATATAAGCGCTGACACCCCCCCCCCCAAACAGACGGGAGACTTTGGGTCCACCAGGTCCGGCATCATGTTGCACGTGCCCCCATTGATTGCGCCAGTCGGGGCCTCGCTAGAAGTTGTTTGCCCCTGGAGCAACCGCACTGAAAAGAGATTTGAAGGTCTGGAAAAGAGAAACATTCAGCGTCGGCCCCTGAAAAAATAGAAGAGGTGGGAGGGTCGTTTGAATATTTGCTGCAACGGGGGTCCACCGATAAGGGTGGTTGGGGTGGGAGTGGCCGGGGGGGGGGTGAGATTGTAAAGGCTGTGAGCTGCTTCCATTCATAAGCTCTGTTGATTCTACAACTGGTCGTCTGGGCCTCTCGTTCGGGATGTTAGCACGTATTGACATGGGGTGCGGGTGGTGTTGTTTGATGGACGAAACGAGGGGGAGATGTTGGATAGACGCTACAATTCATTTAGTGGAGATGGACGAATGAATAATCGCCATTGTGGAAAGAGCCTTGACCCCCAGAGGCGTATGACCGAAGAGCAAGTATCGTCGCTGATTATGTTTGCTGACCATCTGAGCTGCTTCAGTTTACAGCTGCCCATCTCATCGTACTGTAGTCGGCCTGAAACACAAGGCGACGCAGAAGTTCCCATACTGTTAAAATAGCTTTGTTAAAGGCGACGTAATACAATCCCACCAGTGGGTCCAGAATCTAAGACAAAAAAAGATTTCACGGAAAGGCTTCAAAATGTTATTGTTTGTGTCCACAGCTGGTCAAGTCAACTCTGTCAATGTTTGAAAAAGCCATTCAGCTGGGAACACTGTCAGAAAATCTATATGTTAGACTGGTGAGTAGAATATGTCTATATGTGAGGCTGGGTAGATATATGTGTGAGACTGGTGAGTAGAATATGTCTGTATGTGAGACTGTGTAGATTATAGATATATATATATGTCAATATGTGATACTATGTATATATATATATGTCTATATTTGAGACTGGGCGTGTGGTTATATTTGAGATGGTGAGTAAATATCATGTAGAGGGTAAATATTATTTGTATATACACGTTGAAACTGTTGTATTTTTTTCATCTAATGTCGCGTCTAGTAACCGACCAGTCCACTATTTCCAGATCGATCTGCTGGGACTCCTCGGTTTAAAGGAAGATACGCTCAAGGTCTCCATATCAGCCACCCAAGATCACCCAAAGTCGTCCGCCCTGTGGCAGGCTCGGCTGAAGCTGATGGTGTCTCTAGGTCAAGGGGATGTCGAAAGAGTTGATTCGGTTCTGAAGGCTTCATTCAAGCATGTCCCAACTGAGGTGAGCGGAATGACCTGGGATGTACGGATGTCAGCTTGGGGGTCTTATGTTTTCGTGGCCAGCTAAATTTCCTCGGGTGCGAGGTTTGATGGATGGTAAAAAATGTGTTTAATTGTTTAGTTTTTGATGGATCTAAAACAAACACACAAAAACTAAGGCCAATAGAGCAAAAGCACTCCATCTTGTCCCGCCATACAAATATAGAGGCCCACTGAAGCGAGGCCCACCGACGTGCGCCCAACGAAACACACAATAAGAGATGATGAAATGTTTGTAAAAAAGGCGCACGTCCCTCGCCCAGTGGGCTTAAACTACTTAAAGGGTTTGAGCGACATGCACAAAATGGCAATAACCTGGGGGTGGGCTTTGGCGCCAATCTCGGGCACGGGGTGCCTTCGTGCTGATGAATGGATGCACGCACTTGGCGTGTGGGGGGGGCGTTTAGGGGTGCCGCATAAAAGGATTGATGGATATGTTTGGAGGCAATAAGTATGGTTATGTGTGGGGGCAATAAGTAGGCAACAGCGTAAAACAAAAATGCAAGAACAGTTTTGAATATAAGTCTGCAGATCGGTTCAGTGTTAAAATAAATATTCAAACATTTAGTTAAAAATAACATTATAAAACGGACTGCCCCCCACCCCTCACCACCCCACCACATTTTCTGGTTAAATATTTGATGCGCTCATCCTTCTGATTCGTTCACCCACACTTCTTCTTCCTCCATAAGTTGTATTTATCCCCTATATCTATAGATTAATCATTTATTTTACGGCAGTAAACAAATATGATACAATTAACTCTGTATCAGCCGGTCTAGTGCGAATGCTCAAAACTCTTTAATATACACCATGTCCGGACTAATAGCTGTAAAAGAGAGAAAATTTAACACATTCATTTGAGTATGAAAAGTGCCATCATCTGTTAAACACGGGCCTGCTCAATATACAGCCCGCCTTTGCGGCCCGCAAAGTAACGAAATATTCTTCATTTATTTCCTTTACAGCTTTCCGCCCTGTCCTATTATCTTTCGACCGTTCAAACGTTTTTTCATAAAGTATTACGGCCCGCCTTACATTCTGAGTCGGGCAGGCCTGGTTTGACCCATAATCTCACTTCCGCTGCATATTTTGCGCACACGTCCTTATTTCATGTTGCAACTCGGCGCGCATTATTGAATGCGTTTCGCGTTTGTTTTTCATACCCTCCTCTCTCTCTTCCCCCCCCCCCCCCCGCGCGCTTTAGTTGAGCAGTTTTATTGACCGTGCGGATTGGTCTATGTATATGTGTCACTGAAATAAATGAACACGGGACCCAATCCAGACCACTCAAATTGCCGGATTCGAAGCCCTGGCGGTAATACGGAATGTCGGTAACCCACTTAATTTTAAGTACAATTCCGTCAACCTGGCACCATTTCGATTCAATTAAGGCCATCCTTCTTATTTTGATAGCCCGGACCACGACGCCGAGTCGGCCGGCCCTTTGACGTACTCGCCACACTCTACCACACTCCCGACCCGCCCAAAAGTTGTCTCCGCACTTCTCACTTTCTCCCCCATATCCCTCACCAATTCCCCCACCTTCCCGAAACTTATGAAAAGCCGTAGTTACCGTGCCTTGAAATGAGACCGGCAAACAACTTTGTTCCCGCGCTAATTCAATGATTTGCTGGTACGCTGACGCGGTGCTGACATCTGATCTCCCCCACTTTACCAGTGGACAGGTTTTCCTTTTCAATAAGCCACAGATCCTGTCCTCCCAGACTAACGGGAGACTCCGTGCGATCAATTGAGTTTTGGACATCAGCGGCACCGGGGAAATGGGGTGGGGGAGGATGTCGGGAGGTGTGTGGCTGTGCGTTATGAAGTATTCTTGAAACGTTTCTTTGAATGGTGCTTTAGTTTTTATTCTCAACTCATCTGGAACTTCATGATTATTGTAGCGTCTCCCTTCTCCACACTCCAAGACATTGATGATTATTGTAGTGTCTCCCTTCTCCACATTTCAGGACATTAATGATTATTGTAGCGTCTCCCTTCTCGACACTCCCAGACATTAATGATTATTGTAGTGTCTCCCTTCTCCACATTTCAGGACATTAATGATTATCGTGGTGTCTCCCTTCTTCTCACTCCCAGACATAAATGATTATTTTACTGTGTCCCTTCTCACCCCCAGACTTTAATGATTATCGTGGTGTCTCCCTTCTCCACACTCCCAGACATTAGTGTATAGTGTTGTGCCTCCCTTCTTCTCACTCCCGGATATTAATGATTATTATGGTATCTCCATTATTCACATTCCCAGACATTAATGCTTATTGTAGTGTCTCCTTTCTCCTCACTGACAGACATTACGTATTGTGTCTCACTCCTCTTTTCTGCCATACTTTAATGATTATTTGTGCCGTCCCCCACCCCCACTTTTTTTCCTCCACAAAACCCGACACTAAAGATTATCCTAGTGTGTCCTTGTGATAGGCTTAGACGTTATGACCACCCCCCCCCCACCCCCAACAACAAAAAAAAGCATGTCATTCCCTAGTTACTCCAATGTGATGGCTTTCAACTGTTATGTTTGGACTCAGTCTTTTGGGGAATGTTTCTGTGTTATAAATTTACCGAATCTTTCAATCAATATCTCTATTGGCATGTCAACACAAAATATAATGACGTCATCGGAGAAAATTTGGTCCACTGTGAGCAAGATTGTGCTAAATGTCAAACCCAAAGTCGTCATATATGTAGAATTATCATGTGCTTGTTGTGTGACTATAATTCTAGATAACTAGGCTAAATATTTTTAAAAATTAATTAACGTAACTGCGTTTGGTGCGTAATATTTCCTCTTTTTTTCGGAAAATGAAATCGTCTCAATTTAAATATGGTGTAATAATTATTCGGTTTAAAAGTGGTTGGGGTATCAGAATATTAACAATAGTTCATGGGCGTGATATAAAAAGTGTGCAGTGACGTATCGTGGGGGCAAGGGGTATAGCAAAAATTGGGATTCTTAAATATGCGCTACTTGAGCTCATGTTTTGTCAAGTAACTTTAATAGCTGGGAAGTTCACGCATTGCTGTCGCCAATGTTTGGTGGGCTATAACTTAGTACTTAATATTTTACTTGATTATTGTAGGAGGCTTGAACATTTCAAAACTCGCTGTTGGTAATTTGTTTTTGTCGCTTAGGACAATCGCGCACTCGACAGAAAGATTCGTTCCCATGATCCACCCATGCTTATTTCTTCCTTTAGGACACCTGGCCACTGTGGGAGTTGGTGCTCAACCATTTCGACGCCAAGGGCTTCACGCAGCTCGATGACTTGATTGAGGTAAGCCGGAAAATTGCGTCTGTGACATTATGTTCTAATGGCAGCCCTTTAACGTCAGTTCACACGATCAAAATAGCTTCAAATTTTGCGTTACATTTTTGTACGCACGCACTATTTTGTGCGTGTTTTTTTTTTTGTTTTTTTATAGACAAAATGGGAATTTGATCAAATGGTAGTTTGAAAGTTATGACAAGGCTTCATACAAAATCGCTTAAAATGAATGATCGAAGATTTGATCGTTTCAACTTAGCATAATGTATGTGCAACTATGTTAAGGAATCTTATACCAAACATGATATTGTCTGTACGTCACCGTCCAACAGACTTGTGCATTTCTAAGATGAACCAGGACCTTGATAGGGCCCAGACCAGGGCTTCATAAATTTTTATTACAAACGCGACACCATTAAGGAATACATATCGTTATAAATAATTGCCGTACCCCTTTGCTGGGCTGCGGGATTTGAGCTGTCGCTATCATAGACATTTGCGGCTAGCCCGGTGGCTCTCGCCAGTGGGATATTATGATGCGGATCTTAAGACCGGTAGGACACTTAGGTGCATCATTCTGTGTCATGTTCACCGTTGTCTGTCCTACATCTCCCCAGCTGCCACCGGTGTGGAGATTACTGGGAGGTGAGGGGGAGTGACAAGTCCCTGTAAACGCCTTCCGGTAACTGTGGGGGATTTGGGGGGGGGGGGGGGCGATCCCAAGTAAAACATAAACACTCGGAAAATACGCTTTAAGTAGACCCAACCCTCCCGAGTGAGCCCCGGGGCCAGCTGATTAAAAGCATGAGTTGATTCGGGCGCCAATCACTGGATGGGCCGTAAGATAAAACAGGGGGGGTGGGGGTGTCGCAGGCCAACGTCTAATTATTGTAGGAAGTAAACTGCCAAGGGGACTAATAAATATCCAGGCGGGTACTACTAATTGTGTCCCCTGGCCATGACAGAAAGTTGCCGTTCTCGTAGACGGCGGGGGGCCGACGTCACGTAGGTCATAGTAAGTTCATGACCTTTGACACGGCTGGCCCCATCACTTAGTAGGTGGCACTGATGTAACAGATTCCTCGCCCGTCCTCCATAAATATTTAGTTCAGAGGTCCTCAAACTCGCAAGCAGTTGTGCCCGGGGGCGTCTCAAATGGTCGGGCTTATTTCTGGTGTCATTATTCAATGTCCGGATCTAGAAATACCATATCAATGATGTAGATTTAGCCAGCGCAATTTTTTTTTCTGTCTTAAAAAGCTCCGGAAGTGAATAAAATGTACATTATTTTTTTTTCTTAGATTCCAACTTGAGCCAGATTTAAAGAATTTAACTATTATAATATTAACATGACATATCGTGCATATCGGCGGGTTATGAATTTCCGATTCTGCTTCAATGTCGATTTATTCATCCAAGGAGAAGGAAACTCTTGATTGCAAACATTTAGGACTCAAACCCAAACCAGAGAAATCTTAAGAGGGGGTACCGAAGGCGGTATGACAATGATTGACTCGATGAGAATTCCGTTAACACCCGGCGTCCTTACGCCAAACTGTATCATCCACTTGATGTTCACTTGGGATCACCGGATGCGTGGAGAGAAGGCATTTGCTGCCAGGGAAACAGCTTATTCTCCAAACGAAATTCCTTGTGATTTCGACCGGATGGAGGGGGGAAACAAATTTCCATTAATTTGATAGGAACATCGCCGCGTCGTCGTAAGCGAATTCAAGGTCCAGTTTCACATGTTCAGAACCGCTGCACGCGGCACAGGGTTGTTGACCGGCACAAAGAAGGCGGCGTCATTAATCCAGCACTGTACTGCTGGATCTCATCAGCTTGACGCGGCCATTCAACAATGCAACTTGATTGCCATGGGTCATTTATTTCTCTTATATTGCCTGCTACGCTCGCGTTTGTCGTCCAAGCCACAGAGGAATGCGCTGCTCCCCCCCCCCCTTCCCCCATCCCAATAACACACACACACACACCACTGTCCAAGTCACATTTTTTGTTTGGAGTTTTGTTGACGGGTCAATTCGTCAAACTGGTGATTTGATTTAATTGCATCTAAAAAGATCGCATTCTGTTGTATGTCTTTGAATTGAAGGCAGGTCTTGAAGTTGGCCGATTGTTTCACACCAAGCAGTCGTGTCCAGATAGATAAGATTTCAGGGCCCACTGCTTGAAGGCAGGTCTTGAAGTCAGACTCTTATCAAGCAAACATTACCTGATAGATAAAGACTTCATTTCCCAACTGAAACTGACATGGACATCGATATAAATAATATTTTGGTAGTAAACAACTGATGTTTACATATAAAAGGCCTTTTCTGTAATCCAAATATCATTTAAACAGGTACAGTATAATGACCTAGATTGTATTTGTCTTTTCAAACAAATGTTAAGTCGGGTTTTCATCTTTGTCCACATTTCACTTTCCATCTTTGTCCACATTTCACTTTCTATCTTCATCCACAATTCACTTTCTATCTTCATCCACAATTCACTTTCTATCTTTGTCCACATTTTACTTTCTATATTTGTCCACATTTCGCTTTCTATCTTCATCCACAATTCACTTTCTATCTTCATCCAAAATTCATTTTCTATCTTTGTCCACATTTCACTTTCTATCTTCGTCCACAATTCACTTTCCATCTTTGTCCACATTTCACTTTCCATCTTTGTCCACATTTCACTTTCCATCTTTGTCCACAATTCACTTTCCATCTTTGTCCACATTTCACTTTCCATCTTTGTCCACATTTCACTTTCCATCTTTGTCCACAATTCACTTTCCATCTTTGTCCACATTTCACTTTCCATCTTTGTCCACATTTCACTTTCCATCTTTGTCCACATTTCACTTTCCATCTTTGTCCACATTTCACGTTCCATCTTTGTCCACATTTCGCTTTCTATCTTTATCCAAATTTCGCTTTCTATCTTTGTCCACATTTCACTTTCGGCACTGGTCTAGACCTCTAACGTCATTGTAATTTGCTCTCGGCTTTCTCTTCAAAATGAGTACAGACTACATGGATCAACTCTGCGCTCCCTCCGCTTCTTGTTCATTGTCTACACATCAGTATCTTTGCCATACCAGGGGCCGTGTGTCTTAATATGCCCATTAGTCAACTTGCTGTGTCGAGTGTACTTCTGGAATCAATGTTGAACCTACCGTATTCAGTGAATAGAAAGGTATCACAGGCGGAGACGTTCTGTTGCTGGATCGTCCCAAGCATTTTCCCGTATTACGTCACGGCACCCCCCAACTCGGCCACGCGGTCATGGAACGTAAAAGAGATAAAAGTAGAGTGGAGGAAGCCATCAAGCGCGTGAGTCACGATGAGCAGAGGACGGCCCGGGACTCGCAGCCTCTACATTAGGTCGGCGATGGCATTTTTATTCTATGATCTGACATAAAGAGCGAATCGGGCTGCCCAGGCACTGCTAAGTTTAATAACATCAGGCTACGCCGATGGGAGGTCAGCCGTGTTGTATCCAACAAGCGATGCGAGTAAGCCCCCCATACACCGGGGCCGAGATTACTCCAGCAGACATCATACAGCAGACCCGGGGAGGGGGGGGGGCGCAGCCTCTCCCCCCCCCCCTTTTCCACATGCAAATGAAGGAGACGTTGTGTCTGACTGTTGAAATATCTTGGAACCCCAGGCCGACAAATTACGCAGTTATCTTTCTTTTTCTGTCTTAACCCCCCCCCCCCCCCCCCCCCGTTCATTTTCTTCCCCTCTATGTATTGCCACGAATTGAGAGAAATGGTTCTAATGAAATGGTAATGGCGACCATTGAACACACCGTTATAAAAGACTTGATCGTCTATCGTCTTGTCAATCTTTTTACTTTCGGGATATTTTTTTTTTTGTGTGTGTGCAGTATCCGTGGATGAAGCCATTCAATCCATAACCGAAAGCTTTGTGTCTTTTTTGTCCGATCATGACGTCATCCTGTCTACAAAGAAAGAAGAAAGGGGAGGAGGGGGGAAAAAGGTGTGGGGAGCGTGAGTGAATAGGTCCGCGGATGACGTCATATTTAAAACAAAAATTTAAAGCGTATTTATGATTTCTAGCGCTCTCACCGTAGGCCAACATCGAATATCACGACTACTAATTTGTGTCAAGTTATTCTGTAATTCTGCTGATGCTGAAGTTCACTTACACTAGCTTAGCGCCCTGATGACAGTTAATGATAGCGATTGGGTTTCGTTTCATAAAACTTTTTTTTTTTAATTTGATGAAAAGAAATTATAAATATTAATTATAACCCCCCCCCCCCCCCCCCCCCCCCCGGTTTCCGGGCCATCTTCTGTAAAAGTTCAAAAGATTGAGGCGTATGGTAATTAGCTTAAACTTAAAGGAGTGTGTGGCGCGGTTGTAGCTGTAATCGTTAAAACGTGCCAAGTGGTCAGGTCCTAGGGGGTGCATCACGGCTTAAGACCGGTTCAACCGTCGCCCCCGAGTGACGCGGTGTGCCGCCCCGCTCAAGGAGTTTACCCGGTGTTCACCCAATGTTGCTGCAATATTGGAGTTTGAACACATTAAACAGTTAGAGGTCTGGATTTTTTTTTAAAAAATGTTCCTCCCATTTTCAACTTATAGCGATTGTATCAACGTCACGAATCGGTTTATGTACGACCTGCCTTATTTATGACTTTTATATTCTGCGACCTGATTTCGTTCTGTCCAGCTCCCAAATTTGACCTATATCTCCTCATAAATATCTCAAAGGCTGTTCAAGATCTCTCTGCAATAACTCCCCGATTCGCAGCCACACACACACACCCACACGCACCCACACTATTCTCACACTACGGCATCCTCCCAAATCCAGCTTTACATACAACGCTCTCTTCGACACAACTCTAACACACACCACTTTCTTTTCCATCACGACTCCACCTCCAACCCCCCAACTCACACACACACACACCACACTCTCCAACCCATCTCTTCCCATATGTTCTTCCCTGGATATCTCCACATCTCTCTCATATTGAATTATTTCTATAAATCCACCGTCCCTCCCCCGTCCTTACCTAGCTAGTACATTAGCATAGTTTCTTGCCAGAGGCGTATCTCCGCATCAGTTTCATTGATTAGCATTTTGGTGCGCCTCTAGCCTGTTTTTTTTTAATCTTCTTTTTTTTCCACCACTATCGGTGAATTTAGGTGATCAACTTGTCAAATGCAGGGCACCAAAAATGTATATAGGCACGTTTAGTGGAGAATCCAGGGACATCAAGTCAAGATGGCTGTCTTGATGGTCTTCCAACAGTCAGTGATGGTGGCTTTATGTGTGTTGGGTTGGTTGGGGGCAGAGGCGTAGCGTAGGGGGGAAGGGGGTTACAGATGTACCCGGGCGCCAGCTAGTTAGGGGCGCAAAAGTGTGCTTTGGTATTATTTTATTGATGAAAATAATGGGTTTGAGAGTTGAAAAAAGGAAATGAGGGCGCTTTAAAATGAATCTTGTACCCGGGCGCGAATCTTGTCCCCGGGCGCCAAACACTCTATCTACGCCTCTGGTTGGGGGGGGCAAAGGGGGGAGGTCTGCAGGCGCTGGTTTATTCGGTTTGATTTAATGTGTTTTCTATAATAAAGTGCAGATGAATGTTAAATGCAATTCATGCTTTACAAGGGTGCCCACGTTGCTGTGTCTGGTAGCTAGAGCCTTGGAAACAAACCTGAATGATGTTGAACGTTATAATGTAGCACGGGGGGGGGGGGGGGGGTCGTTGTTACAAGGAAGTCCACGTTCTAATGGTGACCGAATCGTCTCATTTAAAGAACGTCTGGCATATTGTAAAGTGTAATTTCTAACACCCAAGTTTCTCAGATCTACCATGTTACAGGAGACCAGGGCCGGCCTTAGGCCATTGCAACCTATGCGGCCGCAATGGGCCCCGCACTTTCATAGGCCCCGCCCCGAATTTATTTTCTAATACAAAATCTTAATTTTCACTTATTATCCTTATCCTCTACCCAGAATGGGCCCCGCGCAGTCCGTTTCGCATAGGGCCCCGCAATTGTTATGGTCGGCCCTGCAGGAGACGTTGTATCGCATCTTCTCTGCTTCATCTGTGTGTACGGATACCTGGTCAGAATGGTAGTCTCAGGCGAATGTGCATTTTTAAAGCGTATGTTTGTGTGTGTGTGTGTGTGTGGTAGAACAGAAAATAAGAGGGAACAATGCTGGCTTAATGTATCACTTTTTAAATGAATGACTAGCTGTTAAACATGTGCTTCACTGCGCGGGGGGGGGGGGGGGGGGGTTCATTAAATATTTTTTTTTTATATAAGCCTAAGAATAATGGCATGTCACGTGTTTATTTTTCATTAAAGATTAAAGTGAGGGGAGCATTTAGGTCTATTTGCGTCTATTGCCGCAGGCCTTCCAACCCCCCAGTGCATGATACCTTCACTAAGTAACTCTTACAACCAGTGAAATACCCTCGTCAACACCAGGCACAGAAACATTGCTAATCCCCTCTACGTTCATAAGAGCCAGAATGATCAATAAATTGATCGTGGGCCCTTAATATATAGAAGAAGGTGGGCCATGTTTTTATTTGTTTTTTTGTTTTTTATTAGACTGAACTCTCAAATCTCATGAATACAAATGAAAAGTAAGCAGTGTTGTGTTTAAAACGCCGACATTCTGTGTCTACTTTGTAGGAGTTTGTTTTACTTGCCCAGTTCTTAAGAACCTTTTATCTTTTATAGGCCGGGTTAACGACCCTGGCTCATTCTCAATTAGGTACATCCGCGATTATCAAAAAAAAAAAAAAAGTTTATTTTCGGGGAGAAAAGAGTATATTGGATTGATTGACATCATTTCCGCTTTCATGTCATTTGTTGGTTGTCATGGTTTGGTTGAGTAAACATGCATCGCAGGACGTTACTGTGAATAAAGAGGAAAGAAATTATTCAGAGTAAAAGTATACATTTTATTGTAATATAACTATGTTATTGGGTCTGTCATTAATAACCCTACTTAACTTACTGGAATCGAGTTTAGAAACAACAAACATGATTTTTGGAACCAAACCAAAGTGGTAAAAGTAGACGGCAACCACGGGCAAGCTACTCTTGTTTTCACAAAAATTTGAACGTATCCCACACAGCAGATTTAATTAATCTGATGAGATTTCCGTAAAAATCAAAACGTTTTTCAATGAACGTTTGGTGCGCACACTTTGCCTTTTATTATATCCGCGGTTAGTTCGAACTTACACAACCGCGCGTTTAGTTCATTTCTATAGAGAGATTGATTTTTTTTAAAACAATGGACTGCAGAAAATGAAACGGAAAATAACTTTATTCATTTCTTGAGATGTATGTATGTACAGCGTTGTGAGCCCAGCCCTAGGCTGGGGTACCACGCTATAGAAAACTACCCATAATAATAATAATAATAATGTTCTATTTCTTGAGCTGTTTATTTATAAGCCTTTTTTATATTTTTTGTTTAGTTTTGTTGTACAAATAGCCGGTGAATTCCTTAGATCCCGCTGTCCGTGTCGATAATGATCTACGGTACGTAACTCGGCGTGCCGCGATTGCTTAGGTCAGTGGTTCTCCACCTACCTAATGCCGCGACCCTTGAATACAGTTCCTCGTGTTGTGGCGACCCCCAACCACAAACTTATTTTCGTTGCTACTTCAAAACTATAGAGTATATTTGTTTTCCTATGGTCTTAGGCGACCCCTGCGAAAGGGTCGTTCGACCCACTGGTTGAGAACCGCTGGCTTAGGTTTTCATCATTTCTTACAGGCCGTCTACGGAGACGGACAAACCTTTTCGTACTAATATAAATGGAAATGAAAGCATCAGTAATGCACCATCGGAAGTGAGAGGTCAAATGATGGATCAAGCCCTTACCCCGCACACACTTTTTTTTTACCCTAAGACTTAGTTGTTTTCCCGTGTTTCAGATACACTGACCTTTGACCTTCGAAATATTTCTGGCTCTAGCAGAAACTTAGGAGCTGGAGACGATCGATTTTACCCGACCTCTTTAAAATATAATCAGAGAAAGATCATTGTTTCCACACATAATACCAAGTCATTGTAAGGGGGGGGGGGGGAGTGTTGGTGACATTTATCAAGGCGGTAAAATGTGCAGACGTCATCATGAAAACAAGACTCCGTAGGTCATGTTTTGGGTAGGAATGTCAGACGTCACCCCTTGGTGTATCATGTGCTGTGTTGTCCCCTTGACTAAGTGGTGTTCATTGTGTTTCCATTCCCAGAGAGCTTGCCGCAGTGTGACCCCCCAGGTCTGTCTGTCCGCCAAGGAATGGTATCTCCAGTGGACGTACAGTCATGGCGGTATCAAACAACTGAGGAATGTCTACCAGAGGTAGGTCGATTTGTCTGTACATTCGTGGAGTCCTGGCGAGTTCATGTGTCCAGTCAGCCATGATGTCCTCTTTCTGGTCATGGGCCGCAAACTCCACCCACCCCCCTCTATCGCCCTCCAAAAAAAAAACAAAAAAAAAAAACCAAACCTTTATTGTAATTTTAGCGTGTGTGTTCATATTCTTGATATTTTTGTTTCAAACGTTTAAAGTAAATTTTCAACCAGTGTTAGATAAATAAAAGTAAGTACTTGAATTGAGAACTCGGAAATACAAAACACAGGTCTGTGGGGGAAAACCTGAATGGCGATGAATGTAATAAAATGCTGATTTATTTCGTCTGCTGTCACATTTCAAATTATCCTGTGTTTTATATTTACGTTTGCTCATTCTAATCGCAGTCCCTCCCCCCCACCCCCCCCCCCCCCACTTACTGTATTGAGAACTCGTTTACAATGTTCCCCTCCAAATTAATATCGCCCGGAGTGGCTTGAGGCGAAATCAAGATTGGTCAACTTTGATAAATATGTCTATCTGAATTAGTCTCAACAATGGACTACGATGAGTCGATTGTTTTGTCACGTGATAAGCGTAAGTACGAGTAAGACTTCCGGGAGGCTGTCTGCAAAGCACTGTATCGAGACATTATTTTGGTTTAGAGGCTTTCTCCATCTTGCAACGCAACATATTCTAATTATAGAATCGATGGTTTCCAATAGACATCGCGCAGGGCCACGGATTCACTCAATTTCTCTCCAAAACCAAAATAAAGGAACATAACTGTGAAAACTCGTTACCCGACTTGTCCCCGGCACGGCGTCGTTGGATTGTCTGCCCACGAAGCGGAAAATCTCCATTTCTGGTTGTTTCTCCTTGAATGACGCCCCGTTACACGCCCCGATTACCTTTTTGTGGACCACAAGTAGTTTCAATCTTGTTGACTTTTTAGCCCCCCCTCCCCAACCTCTCTTCCCCGGGGTCTCCTCTCTTGCCTAGTTTCATGTGCAAAAAGATTTTCTTCCCTTGGCCTTGGCAAATAGGGTAGAGAGGGAAGTGATGGGATGTTAGGAAGGGAATAGTAAGGGAGGGGAAATGAAAGGATATTTGGGAGGAAGAGTAAGGGAGTCACGGGATAGGATGTTAGGGAGGGAAGGATAGGAATGGTAGGCAGGGAAATGATGGGATGTTTGGAAGGTAATAGTAAGGGAGGGAAGTGATAGGATGTTTTGGATGGAAGTGTAGGGAAGGACGTACTTAGCATGTTAACGGGGGAAGAGTAAGGCGAGAAGGGACAGGATGTTAGGGAGGGAAGAGTAAGGGATGTATGTGGCAGGGTGTTAGTGAGGGAAGGGTGAGGGAGGCAAGGGGTAGGATGTTAAAGAGGGGAGGTAGTGAGGGAAGTGAAATGAATTTAAAGAGGGAAGTGTAAGGAGGGTTTTGTTGGTAAATTAGGGAGGGTAAGGAGGGAAGTGATAGGATGTCATGGAGGGAAATGTAAGAGGGTATGTGGAAGTGATATGGTGTTAGGCTGAGGTTCAAATGCTATCTTGAGGCAGGCCGTGGACAAAACGATTTGAGCCTCTCGCTGTTTTGAACATGATTTCACCGTTCTCTGTGAACTGGATCTTTATGTTATTTATTGAAATCTGAAATGCCATTGACATAATTTGACATCCGAAACGCCTTATGCATGGTCGGGGCATAATCTGAAATGCCGATGACATCATGTGGTCTGAGATTTCCATGCCACACGGACTGACCTCTGATACACTGAAATGTTGTGTCATATTATGGTTGGCTGTGGCTGAAGACCTCGAGGAATGAGATTTCCATGCCACACGGACTGACCTCTGATACACTGAAATGTGTCATATTATGGTTGGCTGTGGCTGAAGACCTCGAGGAATGAGATTTCCATGCCACACGGACTGACCTCTGATACACTGAAATGTTGTGTCATATTATGGTTGTCCGTGGCTGAAGACCTCGAGGAATGAGATTTAATGTGACTTTTTTTGGTCTGAGTTTGTGATGACCTCCAGTTACTTGGTGACCGTCTGAGTCTGAGGTCTGGCTGTCCCTGGCAGTTCAAACCCCCGAGCGTTGTTCCGGGAGATGTAAGCGAATTTAAAGGGTTTTTGTGTGTTTGTTTGCACGGTTGTACGGGTGTCTACATCACTGCCAACATGGTGTGTTTACATCATTGCCAACATGGTGTGTCTACATCACTGCCAGGATGGTGTGTCTACATCACTGCCAATATGGTGTGTCTACATCACTGCCAGGATGGTGTGTCTACATCACTGCCAACATGGTGTGTCTACATCACTGCCAACATGGTGTGTCTACATCATTTCCAAATGGCGTGTCTCCATCACTGCCAACATAGTGTGTGTGTGTGTTTTTGGCTGTAGATCAGGAATTATTCAGATTGCAGACATGGGCGCCCGCAGAAAATTTTCTAGGGGGGGGGGGGGGGGCAAAATATTTTCTAGCGGGGGGGGGGGGCAAAATATTTTCTAGGGGGGTGGAAATATTTTTAGTAATGTTTTAATGTAGTTTTAATTTACTGTAGCGTATTTGTATGGTGAACGAACTGACAGGACACTGTAGTAATGATGGGCACACTGTAGCAACAATTTTTTATTAACACAATATATGTATATAACAAAAAATATTACAACATAAATTTAAAATAAAAAGAACTGGAGTCGTCTGTTAACGCTACCAAACATATCTACAATTTTGTCCATAAAGTCCTTTTTGTCTCGTGTACACTTAACATGCACAACCCAGACAGACGTTCATCTGACATTGTAGATCTAAGCCATGTTTTTACACGACGTAATGTGCTGAACGATCGCTCCACCGTACATGTTGTTGCTGGTAATGTTAGCAACACTAGTAAGGCATACCTGACAACCGGATAAAACTTTGTAAAACTAATTAATATAGATAATATAAAAATAATTACCCAGTAAAACGAGATCAGCATCAGCTTAGTTACTTTCTCTTTATTTTCTCTTTACTTTAATAAATTTTTTGTTTATATTTGTCTAAAAAAAATTTTTAATCATTCAATCCAGGGGGGTGGGGAAGTGCCCCACCTTGCCACTATGTGCGGGCGCCCATGATTGCAGACCCCCTGTAGACCTTCTGTAGCCAACGTAAACTGACCCAGACTCACTGTAGACCTTCTGTACCCAATGTAAACTGACCCAGACTCACTGTAGACCTTCTGTACCCAATGTAAACTGACCCAGACTCACTGTAGACCTTCTGTACCCAATGTAAACTGACCCAGACTCACTGTAGACCTTCTATAGCCAATGTAAACTGACCCAGACTCACTGTAGACCTTCTGTAGCCAATGTAAACTGACCCAGACTCACTGTAGACCTTCTGTAGCCAATGTTAACTGACCCACTCACTGTAGACCTTCTGTACCCAATGTTAACTGACCCACTCACTGTAGACCTTCTGTACCCAATGTTAACTGACCCACTCACCCAACTAGCCCAACAAAAAATTAACTATCATTCCACATTGCAGATTTCTAGTATTTGAAGAAACCATGGCCTGGACAATCCAAACCAAAAAACTGGTTCTTACCCAGTACCGTGTGTTGATTTTTATTGCGAATAGAATGACATTGGTGTTCTTTGTGTTTCAAAGTGAAAACCATATCTTTTAAAATCTGGGTTAGTTGACTTTGTCTCAAGTAATCAAAGACTCGCAGAGGCTAGAGATCGGGCGAGAATGGGAGAACTTAACGAAACTGTATCCCCAACGTTTCAATTAAAATTCATCTCAAACATCATGCAAGGGTTTTTGATCCCGGGACTTACCCAAATGCACGGAGTACCTTAGTGTTACCTTAGCCATTACCATAGCAATACCTTAGCATTACCTTTTACTTTTTAATGCAATCAATAAATATAATATTAATAACTATTTTTTTAAGTTTATGGGTAGGTAACTTGTTTATTTCTGTAAGTCTCGGTGGGGAGGGGGTGGTGGCTCTTGCAGGGGCCTGTAATACTGTTAACATGTCTTTAAGTCAGACCTTTCTATTCCATACTGATAACATGTATTTAAGTCAGACCTTTCTATTCCGTACTGTAAACATGTCTTTAAGTCAGACCTTTCTATTCCATACTGATAACATGTCTTTAAGTCAGACCTTTCTATTCCATACTGTTACATGTCTTTAAGTCAGACCTTTCTATTCCATACTGATAACATGTCTTTAAGTCAGACCTTTCTATTCCATACTGATAACATGTCTTTAAGTCAGACCTTTCTATTCCGTACTGTAAACATGTCTTTAAGTCAGACCTTTCTATTCCGTACTGTACACATGTCTTTAAGCCATACCTTTCTATCCATACTGTTACATGTCTTTAAGTTAGACCTTTCTATTCCCCTCGTAAATCACCCCCCCCCCCCCAATTCACCCCCCAATCTGTTGACAGGTTAAAGAGCATGCGTCCAATCAGCCTGGACTTCTTCAAACAGTATGTTGTGATGGAGAGCTCACAGGTAACTATGTGTGTCACCCTGGCTGCACGACGCCCATTCAATGTGTACAAATAAGTCATGTGGACAATTGTACACATTATATTTACATTTTAGGAGTATTTTTTTTTTACATGTAATTTTTTTTTTAAGTTGAAGAATTTCCAATGAATGCCATTCAGTACAAGTGTATGTTGTGTGTACAAATTAATTTATACTAGAGTAATGTTAATGGAGTTTAATAGCACTGCAAGGTTTTGAACTCTTACCTTTCATTTGACAGCTGGCGCCAAAGCTGAAGCTGATACGTGCGGCGTTTGAGGAGGCGCTCCTGGAGTTCGGACAAACAGAACCAGGTAGAGTAGCGGTCATACGAACGCTACCGTTTTCTGTAATGTAGCGGTCATGTAAATGATACCATTTTATGCAATGTATTGGTCAGATAAATTCTACCACCATTTTTATATAATAAATGACTGTCAATGCTTCCATTTTTATATAGTGTATTGATTGGTGAGTTAATGCTAACATGTACTTAAGCCCTTGCGTAAAGTCTCATATCTTCACCCTGCAGACTTGTGGCTCAACTACATGCAGTGCGAAAATGAGGTGTGCAAGGACGCGGCCAGGTCAGGTGACATCTACCAGAGGGCACTGCTCGCCCTGGACTCACACCTCAAGGAGAGCTTCATCAGAAGGCACGTCATGCTGGGACTGGTTCGGTGATGATGTAGTTAGTGCAGTGGATGTTGGTGTTGGTGCAGTTAATTTTGTTTGTGTGTTTCATTAAACAGTTCATCAACATGTTTTCTTACTTTGGTTGGTCATTTCTGGCCTGTTTACTTGTTTCGTTGTTGTTGTTATGAGTTAAAGTTACTTTAACAAGACATTTGTAAACGACAATATGGGATCACAGCCAATCGGCAAAAGGCAATGTTGTACTCCATTGTAATGTAGATAAAAGGCGATTGGTATACTCCATTGTAATTTCGATTGGTATAGTGTAGAAGAAATGAAAATGACTTACTCCACTGTCATCATCATCATGTCCCTTAGACGCCACAGATGAAGTGAAAAATATCCTTCTCCATTCCTCTCTTTTTTTTTATACCCTACCCATTGCATCGCCTAGTTTTAGTCCCGTCCACTCTTTGATGTTATCTTCCCCTCTTTTTCCCTGTCTTCCTCTTCTTCTCCCTCCTCTCGTTGTGCCCTGCATGATTTCTTTGGCGAGCCCTTGTTTTCTTGTCACGCGGTCATACCATTCCAGTTTGAGCTGTACTGTAGATTTATCGGCAATCAACATGTCAAGGCGTGTGAGCAGTGACAGGTCGCCTGAAGGCGAACTCGACTATGAGCGTAGGGGTACGAAAAACTAAGGGGTGTACTCAAGGGCTGGTAGTAGTAGCAGTGTGCAGGGCAGGTGGTCAGTAGGGGAGGGGAATGCGAGGGGTAGTTGGAGAGCTGAACATAGTAGTGTTGACAGTGATCCCGTTGGTATAGATGTAGTTCTTTGGCTAAGCTTGTTAGCAGAGCTTGACATCGTTACAGGAGGACTATGTTAGAGTAGAGTAGAAGTCCGTAAAGTTTCACTGATTTTCCATTAAGAAGGGCTTTGCGTCCAAGTGTTGGTGTATAGTGGTGTAAGAGCTCAGTTAGGGAAACATACCAACGACACCACGGAGACACGCCATGAAATTCTTACAGAAAACAATATATGATAAGCTTTAATTATGGTTACACAAAATATAAATTCAAACGTAACTTACAGCATGCTCTGTTGGAGTGTAGATTAAACAAACAACATACTCCGCTGTAGTGTAGGTAAAAGGTAATCGTCTTACTTCGTTGTCAGGTTAAAGTAATTGACAAGATGATTTGAGGTTCAGAGTCTCAAGCAGAAATGTGTTGTTTTTTTTAATAAACTATCAGCCAACCCAGCGGTCGGCAAACTCATTAGTCAAAATGAGACACAAAAATCAGCAGCAGGACGATTAAAAAAATTTGGAGAGCCAAATTTCTTTTCAAGAACCTGTCAAGAACAATGTTTTTCGGAGTCAAAATCGATTTGTGGCCGAGCCGCACTTAGAGCCGCATGCGGCTTGCGAGCCGCGGTTTGCCGACCACTGAGCTAACCCAATAGACGGCGCTGTGGAGATGGGATAGGATTGAAAATAGCCCCTCGAGTTCAAGGGAGGTGACCCTATTAACTTTGGGAAATAATAGTTTTTGAGGTTTTCTCCCCCTAAAATGTTTTTTTAATTAGAAGACCAGGGCAGTGGAGTAGCTAGAGCTAATGCAGCAGTGGAGTAGCTAGAGTTAATGCAGCAGTGGAGTAGCTAGAGTTAATGCAGCAGTGGAGTAGCTAGAGTTAATGCAGCAGTGGAGTAGCTAGAGTTAATGCAGCAGTGGAGTAGCTAGAGTTAATGCAGCAGTGGAGTAGCTAGAGTTAATGCAGCAGTGGAGTAGCTAGAGTTAATGCAGACAGGGGCGGGGTATGACTCCCACCCCCCCCCCCCCACCCCCCCAACTCTTGAAAATCTCTGCAGTTGGTCGAAAATGCCGACCCTTAAAATAATTTTTTTTTAAACTGCCTCCCGTAGTAGACCTCCCCTCCCTCCCCACCCCCTTATGCGCTAGTCTCCCCGGGGAAATGAGTTGTTTTTAAGATAAGATATTTTGATTTGATCCAAATAAATGGCATTTTTTGTTGTTGTTTCTCATTCATCGTACATGTTGTATCCATGCCTGAAAATCTCTATTTGTGTTTTTCGCTGTTCCTTTAAATTAGTCTGTTGCAAGAATGTCGTCGAATAATTGTGCGTTAAGAATAACTTGTTGAGTTCTTGAGTGTGAGTTGTCATTTTGTACAGAGTCTTGGCTATATTTTTTGTTTAACGGATTTCACGTGGTTTTTTTTTTCGTTCTTGTTGTTTTTGTTTTTTTTTATGTTTCTTTATTCGAGATCATAAACATTCCTCGTGGCTGTAGCCGAATTTTTTCTGTGGATGGTTGGATGTCTTATGCCAGGAAAGTTCATTTGGAATGAGGAAAAACATGGCAGGGTGCGGGGAGTGGATTTGTTTAACACTGCTCAACCGTGTGGTCTGATTTCTTTTGGGTAGGAAAACGAAGATTTCAACATACTGTCAAGCCCGACAGTGAAACTGAGTTCATATTATTCAACTGATTGTAACAGTTAGGTCTTTGTCAACGATTAAGAAGCCGGAAATCTCTTTGTGCTTGATTCTAAATCAATTCACATACTCATTTTTTAATGAAGTTATATAGTAAGAATTAAACGACGTGTACACAACTGTGGGGTGGGGGGGGGGGGGGTTGTCACTAAGACACGTATGTTCAAAGTTGAGCTAGACTGTTAGACATCTGTGTGGGACACGTGACACCTTGGAGCATTCCCCCCCCCCCCCCCCCCCCCCCGTTTCAATTCTCTGTGACTTTTGCACGGCAAAGTTCATCGACCGTACAGTGTCATTGTGGGCGAGCAGCTGACCTCACTGACCTTTTGATTTCAAACCAAAATTGCACCCAGAGTGTAAGAGCTGAGCCGAAATTTGACAACTGTCGCTCTGATGGTTTTATTTTTTATTGAAAGATGAGTCAGACAGGACAATGTGCTCTGAACACTTATTTGGACAAATCATAGTCTGCCTCTTGTATACTAGATAGATGCATTGTAATGTCACTAGTGTTATCATCTTAAATACTAGATAGAGTCATGTAAATGTCACTAGCGTTATCATCTTGTATGCTAGATATATGCATTGTAATGTCACTAGTGTTATCATCTTAAATACTAGATAGATTCATGTAAATGTCACTAGCGTTATCATCTTGTATGCTAGATATATGCATTGTAATGTCACTAGTGTTATCATCTTGAATACTAGATAGATTCATGTAAATGTCACTAGCGTTATCATCTTGTATGCTAGATATATGCATTGTAATGTCACTAGTGTTATCATCTTAAATACTAGATTGATTCATGTAAATGTCACTAGCGTTATCATCTTGTATACTAGATAGATGCATTGTAATGTCACTAGTGTTATCATCTTAAATACTAGATAGATTCATGTAAATGTCACTAGCGTTATCATCTTGTATGCTAGATATATGCATTGTAATGTCACTAGTGTTATCTTGAATACTAGATAGATTCATGTAAATGTCACTAGCGTTATCATCTTGTATGCTAGATATAGGCATTGTAATGTCACTAGTGTTATCATCTTAAATACTAGATAGATTCATGTAAATGTCACTAGCGTTATCATCTTGTATGCTAGATATATGCATTGTAATGTCACTAGTGTTATCATCTTGAATACTAGATAGATTCATGTAAATGTCACTAGCATTATCATCTTGTATGCTAGATATATGCATTGTAATGTCACTAGTGTTATCATCTTAAATACTAGATAGATTCATGTAAATGTCACTAGCGTTATCATCTTGTATACTAGATAGATGCATTGTAAGGTCACTAGTGTTATCATCTTAAATACTAGATAGATTCATGTAAATGTCACTAGCGTTATCATCTTGTATGCTAGATATATGCATTGTAATGTCACTAGTGTTATCATCTTAAATACTAGATAGATTCATGTAAATGTTACTAGTGTTAACATCTTGTATACTAGATATATGCATTGTAATGTCACTAGTGTTATCATCTTGAATACTAGATAGATTCATGTAAATGTCACTAGCGTTATCATCTTAAATACTAGATAGATTCATGTAAATGACACTAGTGTTATTGTAGAACAAAACAAATTAGCCATATTGTAGAACAAAACAAGCTAGACATATTGTAGAACAAAACGCCAATGAACAACATGGCCAAATATGAACGGAAAGAAATAAATGATCAATAACATGTATATTTTATTTATTTTGTAACACCTTAACATTTGCAAATGCCACATGTTTAATTCCACCAACATCTTCCAAACTGTTCAGTGGATCACTTGTGTCAACGTTTGAGAGTTTGTATAAATACATGACGCACGCATCTGATCTGACATGACAGCGTCCATAACAGCAGACGCACGAGACGATACAGTTACCGAGTTGAGAAAATATCGGAATATTAGACTCCGAGAACCCCTGGTGACTTGTAGCAGTGGGACATGACTCGATCAATGACCCATGGTGCCATGTAGCAATGGGACATGACTCGATCAATGACCCATGGTGCCATGTGACAGTGGGACATGACTCGATCAATGACCCGTGGTGCCATGTAGAATCTAACGCCATAAGCACCAAGTACCCATGGTGCCATGTAGAATCTAACGCCATAAGTACCAAGTACCCATGGTGGTATTTTGCACTGACACCGTATAGGCCAAAGGCCATAAATGCTAACGTTGTCCTACAGAACTGACACCATAGACTCTCTAAGTAAAATCTTGGCCCCGGGGCGTATTTACACTAGCAATGCCACTGCAGCTTACAGAGAGACACGTTTTTAAACGTGCTCAAAATATTTTTGGCTTCAGCTTTGAATATAGATTCTATTGTTAAAATAGGCGCTGAAGGGGAAATCTGTGAAATCAATGTTACTGTTAGCCCAATGCAGTGCACTTGTGTTGGGCGGTTTGAAAAAAGGGGGGGGGGGGGGTAGAAGAGACCGCCAAGACTTTGAACTATGTTATATTTAAGGGACGTTTTTGGGTTCATCTGTGCTGAGTTTGCTTGAGAATCCCTGCCCACTCGTATAGAGTGCGTGATACTGGTCACGTCGAGGATTGGGCGATTGAGTGCAATTTATTGAAAAGATCCCGATGTATGATAATAACTTTATAACCAATTGTTGCCTCGGCGCGACAACACGGGGAGAGAGCACAAAAACCCCATGACTTATCTTGAAGACGTGATCATATGAAAACCACGCGACTTATCTTAACGTTCGACCAACAGATAAGCCGATTCCCCCAGACAGCACCCGTCAGGTGACAGGATAGTTTCCATGGAATATAATCATAACATTTGTATACAAATAGATCAAATAATTTCATTGCAGTAGCGGCGCGTCAAGCCATTGTCGTGTGAGCGGTCAATGTCCGCCCTAGTCCCGGCCGACCAGGATGATCCGAGGGTTAACACGAACAGTAGCAGTCGTCAATGACAGGATAGGGCACTTTCTTCCAGTTGCACTTGGTGTTCTGCTGGCGCTTGCGTTGTCTCCTGCTCACTTGATTCCAGCTCTCGGTATCGTTGGATTCATCCAATGTTTGGCGCTTGTCTGACGCGCTTCTAGGCGTGTCTGTCGAGCCCTGGCCGCCCTGCTGAGCGTGGATCAAAGCTCTGATGCGATTGATATCCTGGCTGGAATAAGGCCCGGACTTCGTCAAGTTTGCGTTTTTCAACAAGTCGATCACCCGCAAGGTGGCGTTCGTGCTGGAGGCATTGCCTTGTGGCGCGTGGCCACCCGCGGTCTCGTCGGTCGACGGCCGGTCTCGGCCAAAGTTCGTGTCGCCGCCACCACGCACCTCCAGACGGTTGCTGTTATCGGATTTCTCCGTCAACCGGAAACGATTGACGTGATGCGTCGCCTTTGAGTTCTTGCAGGTCCAGCGGAGAAGCTTCAGTTTTTTAGCCTCGGCCGGGACGCAGTGCATCCCCGGGGGCCACGAACAGGATTCGACCCTAGGGGGCGGCGCCAGTGTGTCGGGGGCTATCGAGCGGGATAGCGAGTTTAATGAGCACAGGGCGCTCCTCACCCACCTCGGCCAGTAGAGCAGGCCGTTGTCCACCCACTTGTAGTAGACGGGACACGTGGCGTGTTGGACCATCCAGGTCTGTAAAAGTGCCATGATGCCCCTGACCGTGTCCTCCACTTCTACTGGCCCGTCCCCGCTTCCTTTATCGCTGCCGTATTTGCCATCAAGTGCTCGCTCCAGGGCAGTTAGGTTGAGGGTCTTTATCTCGTCTTGTAGGGATTTTTCAGGATTTCTCTTGATTTGGATGTCCAGGAAATCGTCCGGCAACTCAATGGACATCCAAAATGGATCAAATTCTTCACCGAGTCTCCTCTTTAACTTGTCCACCTGTGGATTGGAGATTTTTCACAGTCGTATAGTTTCAAATTTAGAAGGAAAAACATATGTCATTAGAAAGTTAGGCCATAAACTGATTATTAACACTAAGCCTATCCCTAACCATGAATCACTAACCCTATACCTTTATATATTATAACTAGTGTAAGATTATATAGACGACCTTAATACATGCTGGGGGGAGGGGGAGGACCGCTCGTGGAGGTGGAGAGAAGGAGCTCGCAAGACTTTAAAAAAATAAGCATTTATGCATAAAATGTTTATATGTTAAATTGTTTTTGGTTTTGTTTTTCTTTTTCAAATTTCAGCATGATGTAGTGACTCAACAAGGCGGTAGACGCACCCCTTATCCCTAAACACCCCCACACACACACACACACAAACAAACACACAGACACACGAAAACATGAAAACAAAAAGGGACAAATTTCAGTGTTGAAAACAACATAATATTTGTTTGTTTTCTTTCCGATATGAACTCACTGTAACCCAGGCCTAAACGGGTTCTAAAAGGCGACTACGAATCAAATAGTATTAGTTTTGAATGTTTTTGATAATGATATAACAGTTATGAATGTTATTGATATTGATATACCAGTTGTGAATGTTATTGATATTGATATAACAGTTATGAATGTTATTGTTATTGATACAACAGTTATGAATGTTATTGATATTGATATAACAGTTATGAATGTTATTGATATTGATATACCAGTTGTGAATGTTATTGTTATTGATACAACAGTTATGAATGTTATTGATAATGATATAACAGTTATGTATGTTATTGATATTGATATAACAGTCTATAAACCAAAGACCAGTTAGCTGTCTACGATTCCCCCCACTCCCACCCCACACCCACACCAAATATATCATTTTACCTTGAGATCTTTCTTGCGGGGATAGCGGTGCAAATCATCAGCAAGTTTCTCGGGATGATGACGATCACTGGTTCCGCTCTGCTGGGTTTTGGGTGTGCTCTGAATAAAGAGACGTTGGTGGATTTCAATTATAAAGTTATCGCTTGGTACTTGGGGGGCGGGGGGCATTTGAATTGTCTTACTTTCTAGCATGACGATTAAATCATTGTGTGTGATGGTTTCATTGTATGTGAGTGTTTCATTGTATGTGATGGTTTCATTGTGTGTGATGGTTTCATTGTATGTGATGGTTTCATTGTGTGTGATGGTTTCATTGTATGTGATGGTTTCATTGTATGTGATGGTTTCATTGTGTGTGATGGTTTCATTGTATGTGAGATTCCATTGTATGTGAGATTCCATTGTATGTGAGTGTTTCATTGTATGTGAGTGTTTCATTGTATGTGATGGTTTCATTGTATGTGATGGTTTCATTGTATGTGATGGTTTCATTGTATGTGATGGTTTCATTGTATGTGATGGTTTCATTGTATGTGATGGTTTCATTGTGTGTGATGGTTTCATTGTATGTGATGGTTTCATTGTATGTGATGGTTTCATTGTATGTGATGGTTTCATTGTATGTGATGGTTTCATTGTATGTGATGGTTTCATTGTGTGTGATGGTTTCATTGTGTGTGATGGTTTCATTGTATGTGAGGGTTTCATTGTATGTGAGGGTTTCATTGTGTGTGATGGTTTCATTGTATGTGATGGTTTCATTGTATGTGATGGTTTCATTGTGTGTGATGGTTTCATTGTGTGTGATGGTTTCATTGTATGTGATGGTTTCATTGTATGTGAGTGTTTCATTGTATGTGAGTGTTTCATTGTGTTGTCGATGTTGACGACCAGACTTACTCCTTTAGAAGTGACCGGAACTTGGAATGTGGCCATGACACTGTTGACTACGTGGATGCCGAGTAGAATGGAGGATAGATACAGCTGCATGGTGGCCTCAGGCTGGGGATGGGAAATAGATGGTTTATGGTATAGGTTGCAGGTGGGAAATAGATGGTTTATGGTATGGGTTGTAGATAGGGAATAGATGGTTTATGGTATGGGTTGTAAATGGGGAATAGATGGTTTATGGTATAGGTTGTAGATGGGGAATAGATGGTTTATGGTATGGGTTGTAGATGGGGAATAGATGGTTTATGGTATGGGTTGTAAATGGGGAATAGATGGTTTATGGTATAGGTTGTAGATAGGGAATAGATGGTTTATGGTATGGGTTGTAAATGGGGAATAGATGGTTTATGGTATGGGTTGTAGATAGGGAATAGATGGTTTATGGTATGGGTTGTAAATGGGGAATAGATGGTTTATGGTATAGGTTGTAGATGGGGAATAGATGGTTTATGGTATGGGTTGTAGATGGGGAATAGATGGTTTATGGTATAGGTTGTAGATGGGGAATAGATGGTTTATGGTATAGGTTGTAGATGGGGAATAGATGGTTTATGGTATAGGTTGTAGATGGCCAATACATGGTTTATGGTATAGGTTGTAGATGGGGAATAGATGGTTTATGGTATATGTTGTAGATGTGAAATAGGTGGTTTATGTTATAGGTTGTAGATGGGCAATAGATGGTTTATGTTATAGGTTGTAGATGGGCAATAGATGGTTTATGTTATAGGTTTTAGATGGGCAATATATGGTTTATGTTATAGGTTGTAGATGGGCAATAGATGGTTTATGTTATAAGTTGTATATGGGCAATATATGGTTTATGTTATAGGTTGTAGATGGGCAATAGATGGTTTATGTTATAGGTTGTAGATGGGCAATAGATGGGTTGTTGCATAGGTTGTAGATGGGCATTTAAAGTTGCGGCCTTTCTTTCGTACTTAAAATGAGGCCCTAGAATCAGAGCTGGCCATGGCCGACTAAATGTCTAGATTTGACAATTATAGAACACCTTATTTTCACACCAGCCCCCCCCCCCCCCCCCACTTTTTTTTTCGGGGTGGGATGACATTGCCTGAAAGAAACACTGATCCAAACACATGGGTCAACCTGGGCCCTAAATGCTTTCGTGTCAGTACTGGACTGTGTGCGAGAGGAATAGGGAACTCCCAGTGCATTACTTTGCCCAGTGCCCCCCCCCCCCACCACCCTTTCCCGGTTGGTGTTCAGACGGCCCTGAGAACGTTCTTTTCAAAGATTTACTCTCACAACGAATCAACTACTCGGTAAAATGGAGATGGGCCGGGAAACCTTACATCCTGAACACTGTTGTCTTTAAACCACTTAGAAATGAACTATCAGCATAAACATGTTTTCATCGCCATCTGCGTGGTGTACCAAATAATTATTGTTTATAACGTTGAAATATTTTTGAAATATTATTGATTATTATATGTTAATAAGTTTCAACAAACTCAACAAATGTTATCGTTGTTTATTTTAATGTGAAATTTGTATTCCTGTGGATTCCATTGCCCGTTACCTCTAATAGTGTTATGGCGGCGAGACGGGCCTCAATAGATTATACAAATAACAAAGTCAAAGAGATAACTTATAGGTGATATGCACATAACAAGGTGATAACTAATAGGTGATAGACACAGAACAAAGTGATAACTAATAGATGCTAGACACAGAACAAAGTGATAACTAATATATGCTAGACACAGAACAAGGTGATAACTAATAGATGCTAGACACAGAACAAAGTGATAACTAATAGATGCTAGACACAGAACAAAGTGATATCTAATAGATGCTAGACACAGAACAAGGTGATAACTAATAGATGCTAGACACAGAACAAGGTGATAACTAATAGGTGATATGCACATAACAAGGTGATAACTAATAGATGCTAGACACAGAACAAGGTGATAACTAATAGATGCTAGACACAGAACAAAGTGATAACTAATAGATGCTAGACACAGAACAAAGTGATATCTAATAGATGCTAGACACAGAACAAGGTGATAACTAATAGGTGATATGCACATAACAAGGTGATAACTAATAGATGCTAGACACAGAACAAGGTGATAACTAATAGATGCTAGACACAGAACAAAGTGATAACTAATAGATGCTAGACACAGAACAAGGTGATAACTAATAGATGCTAGACACAGAACAAAGTGATATCTACCTTACGTAGGATCCACACTGAGCTTAAATTCTCCCAAGTCAATGAGTTTCAAATAGAAATATCATAGCAACTGCTTGATAGCATGGATATTGATCTCTAGGCCTACCTTATGTAACAATATTATCGATATGGTCATCCAAGCAAAGCGTCGGACGCCACGATTAGATCAATCAATGTTACACAAAGGTGGTCGTGTCTATCCATCTGGCAGCCAGTGCTATCCGCCAGTAGCCCGCCCCTGCATCCAACACGTTGCCCTATACCATAAGTCAAGTAGTAGCCCTATACCACAAGTCAAGTAGTAGCTCTACACCACACGTTGTGAATATTTTAAACCCCACCAGCCTGCTGGTCCTTATATCCTACTAGTTTAGTAGCCCTACACCGGTACCACAAGTAGTAGCCCTATACCACAAGTCAAGTAGTAGCCCTGCACCACAAGTAGTGGGTGAATATCTTGAACACCACCAGCCCTGCCTATCCTTATATCCAACTAGTAGTAGCCGTGCACCAGAAGTTGTGGTGAGTAAGGGGTTAAAGTATATTGTTAGTATCCTCAGCCCCCCCTCCCACACACCCACACCATCAACCCACCACCCTGTGCAGCACGTAGAACCCCACCGTGTTACAGCTTTGTTGCATCATCGTGGATAAGAGTGGAAGTCCGCCATATGTTAACACGACCAGGAATGAAGCAAGCGATGTTGGTTGGTGAGGGGGGGGAGAGAACCCTGTCCTTAATTGGTTTAGCCTGTCTTTATTTGTATTCTTATTCCAGAGCCGCTGCAGACACAAGGCACGCCACCACCACACACACCTTCTAACCTCACTCTCCCACACACACACACACATTTACGAGGACATTTACATATGGAGCCCTCCGTGTCTTGTTGGTGAAATTGAAACTATTGATTGAGTGCTCACCAGATTGTCATGATTTAACTGCCCCGCCGGCCCTGGTCATTTCTTTTAAACTAAAGAAAAAGTGTGTTTGTTTGTTTGGTTTTAATGACAGAGTGGCGGTTGACCGTAATAGTTAAAAAGCGGGGGGGGGGGGGGAGGGGGGAGGGGGGGGAGGAGAGAGAAATGTTTCAATTAAACGTTGGTGAGAGTAGCTTAATTTTGTTTACCTTTTAATGTCATTTGTGGCGCCCCAACTGTCCAAGGACTAAGGGACATGATGATAATGAATTTACTTTTTCATTTATTTTTTTTGTAACGATCTTAATCTTGTCTGTATGTTAAACATAATTTACAGATGGGAATGTTTTAGTTGACTATTTCCGGCCAGGTTGACCCGCAGGTCGGGGCGCCTCGACCCGCCGTCACAATATCTGGAAACAATAATAAGCTTAATTGGCAATCTACCCCCCCCCCCCCGCCCAAATTTTTATTGTTTAATTGGCAGGATGCGTTGTCTCCCCCTCTTGCTGTCAGCTCCGCTAATGCGCACTCGTTTTGCAAAGAAACTCTAGCTTCGCGAGTCTTGCTTCCTGGGCCAAACACAGTCGGGAAAACAGATTGAGAAGAAAGTGAAAGACTTTTTGATACCTACATCCCAGACAAACCTTTTTTTTTTCTTTCTCCCATCTTTATTTTATCAACACCCTTAACGCAATGTGTCTACCACTAATTGTAAATCGGTTGGGGGGGGGGGGGGGGATAACTGGACATTTTTAGGTAATTGCTCGCGTGTCGACTGCGCCATCTTAGATTGCTGAAATGATGAAGAGCTGAATAGCAGCGGCACGTTTTGCTGAATAATTTGTAAGATTGCCGTTAAGATGGTGTGTACAGTGAGTCTCAGGTTAAGCTCGTTTGTCTTAAGTAAGTTGTTTTCGAGAAAAGTAAAGAATCAGATTGTGAATAAAAAAAAAGTCATCTCACTCTTTTGTAAAAAAAAATCAATTCTTTTTTTAAAAATCAAATCCAAAGGAATGGGACTATTGCCCAAGCAGTACAAATGTGAAAGTGAAAGGGAACATTATCCAAACACGTCACACAAAAAAAGGAAGGGGACGTGACCCAATCTTGACCACACACAAATTAATTGTAGAAATCCCGCAACGATGACAAGGATGACACGGGACATCACCCAGGATGACACGGGACATCAGCCAGGATGACACGGGGCATCACCCAGGATGACACGAGGCATCACCCAGGATGACACAGGACATCACCCAGGATGACACGGGACACCAGCCAGGATGACACGGGGCATCACCCAGGATGACACGGGACATCACCCAGGATGACACGGGACACCAGCCAGGATGACACGGGACATCACCCAGGATGACACGGGACACCAGCCAGGATGACACGGGGCATCACCCAGGATGACACGAGGCATCACCCAGGATGACACAGGACATCACCCAGGATGACACGGGACACCAGCCAGGATGACACGGGGCATCACCCAGGATGACACGGGACATCACCCAGGATGACACGGGACACCAGCCAGGATGACACGGGACATCACCCAGGATGACACGGGACACCAGCCAGGATGACACGGGACACCACCCAGGATGTCACGGGACACCACCCAGGATGACACGGGACACCACCCAGGATGACACGGGACACCACCCAGGATGACACGGGACACCACCCAGGATGACACGGGACACCACCCAGGATGACACGGGACACCACCCAGGATGACACGGGACACCACCCAGGATGACACGGGACACCACCCAGGAAGACACGGGACACCACCCAGTCAGTGCGGACGTGTGCTCATGATTTATAGTGTGTCTGGTTCTTTTTAATAACGACCAAAATCACCCATGTGTTTCACTTGATTGGGTTGCAAGGTTGGTTGGTTTTTTTTTGGGGGGGCGGGGGGGGGGGTCTTCTTATTTTAAGTACGCAACATAGAATGCACTTGTCAAATAGCTTGGTGGTTCTCAAACTGTTTCAGGCCACTGGGTGCCACCCCTTTATAACCATTGTTTGGAATTGAAGTTAACATTTATACAGACAATTTCTTCTATATATATATTGCTTCTGTTTCATACTGCTTCCTCTTCAAAATCGCCCCCCCCCCCCAAAAAAAAAATGTTTGATATCAATAATGCGGTACTGAGTGCAAATAAAGCTGTTACGCAGTGAGCTTTCATGCCTGACGTCTGGACTCCGATATAAATGTTGATTTTTTTTTTTAGAAAAGGTGACTAATATCATATATATATAATTGAAAATGTGTGGGTTTCTTTGTTCCATAAAAGATTTTTTTCCTCATACAAGCTATATAAATATCAATAGGCTTAGACAACACTATAGTTTCTATGTGAATTTATGGATAAAGGGAGGGCCGGCGAAAGGGGATGGCGAAGTAGGCGACCGCCCAAGGCCCCCCGCAAACAAAAACGCGGGGCCCCGCACGTTGCCGTAGTCTTTTATAATATACCTAAACCTACTAGTAGTTCATAATCCAGAAACCTTTTTGACAACTTTGATATTGGTAACAATGGAGCCGCGACGAGTAATTTGGGCCAGGGCAATTTAACTGTTATAGGAAAAAAATAGAAATTTCGGAAATTAAGCAAATATCCGTTCTGACGCGTCCCATTATGACAAGCAAGGCCCCAGTACGACACGTCCCATTATGACCAGCAAGGCCCCAGTACGACACGTCCCATTATGACCAGCAAGGCCCCAGTACGACACGTCCCATTATGACCAGCAAGGCCCCAGTACGACACGTCCCATTATGACCAGCAAGGCCCCAGTACGACACGTCCCATTATGACCAGCAAGGCCCCAGTACGACACGTCCCATTATGACCAGCGAGGCCCCAGTACGACACGTCCCATTATGACCAGCAAGGCCCCAGTACGACACGTCCCATTATGACCAGCAAGGCCCCACTACGACACGTCCCATTATGACCAGCAAGGCCCCAGTACGACACGTCCCATTATGACCAGCAAGGCCACAGGACGACTATGATGTGTCTTAATATCCTATCGGCGGAATATATAACGTCAACGGCCACGCAAAATTCAATTTGCCCAAGGGCCCCGCACCTTCCTAGCGCCGGCCCTGCATATAGGCCTAGCTTTGTAGCTTCTTAGTCCGTACTGAAATATCGGTGGATTTAAAACTAATAATATCCAATACATTCAAGGCCGATCTAGAATTTTCTAGAAAGTTGGATAAGTTAAAAAATCGATATCTATGATATATTTAAAACGATTTTAATGGGACAAATTTTAAATTTTAACTCCATAATTTATCTAAATGATTTTTATAAGGCCCCGCAACTCAGTTGTAACTGAAACGGTACTTTATTAAATGGGCCCCAGCGGGGCCCCTATTTTAATTTAAATGTACTATATTTATAGTAGTGCAATTGAGTTGTATAATATTTCGTCTTCGAAAAATAATTATGTCGAAAAGATATTTTTTACACGTTTCGTAGAGGATATAAAATTTAATCTAAAATGTTCCAGAAAGTTCTGTATTGCTCTACGTGGATATATAATGTGATCTAAAAGATTATTCGAACAAATGGCACTGAGCATGATCCCATAGACCTGGCCTGCACAATTCAAAATGACATGCGAGCCGTAACACTTTATGAAAAACTTGTGCGGGCCAAAAGAAAATATTTCGTCACTTCGCAGGCTGCAAAGTGGATGCTGGCCTGCCATAAAGGCAGGGCCGGATTAACCTCTAGTCAAACAAGGCACGTGTCTTGGGCACCAAGCGTTTGGGGGCACCACAAGTCCTCACAGTGGATGGAACCCAATGCCACTGGGAGAAAATAAATTATTTTGAAGTCTCCTTGGTAAATTCGAATAGATCGTACCGCGTTTTTTTTTTACCATGGCCGCCAACTTGATTGCCGTGTCCCGTAAAATTAAGAATAAAATGTTAAAAAGTAATGAAAAAATTTCCTAAATTTATCCCTATACGTAACCTGAACCCTAAATCTATCCCTAAACCTGATCTGAACCCTAAATCTATCCCTAAACCTAACCTAATGAAATGAGGTACGACCTATCTTAAGTAGCCGTCTCCTTTTACCTGACCAGTCGGAGGCGCTCTCTGGTGAATTCTGACAGGAATGGGGTACAAATAAACGTTTAATTGACCACAGTGAACACAGTGCTGTTAATAGGGCAAGCTGTATGAGAGCTACGCACAGTGCTGTTGATAGGGCAAGCTGTATGAGAGCTACGCACAGTGCTGTTGATAGGGCAAGCTGTATGAGAGCTACGCACAGTGCTGTTGATAGGGCAAGCTGTATGAGAGCTACGCACAGTGCTGTTGATAGGGCAAGCTGTATGAGCGCTACGCACAGTGCTGTTGATAGGGCAAGCTGTATGAGCGCTACGCACAGTGCTGTTGATAGGGCAAGCTGTATGAGAGCTACGCACAGTGCTGTTGATAGGGCAAGCTGTATGAGAGCTACGCACAGTGCTGTTGATAGGGCAAGCTGTATGAGCGCTACGCACAGTGCTGTTGATAGGGCAAGCTGTATGAGAGCTTCATGTGGGCTTGATGTCATGTCCTGTCTACCATGATGAAAAGACCCGGTGGGCCGTCGTTTGCCGATCCGTGCACTACACCAAGTGCCACGTGCAATTGAAATTAATGGACGTGTATTTCATAATCTACTAGATCTCTATATGTCAACGGGTTTATGTAAGATTAGATCTCTATATGTCAACGGGTTTATGTAATGACTATATCTCTATATGTCAACGGGTTTATGTAATTGACTAGATCTCTATATGTCAATTGGTTTATATAATGACTAACTATCTATATGTCAACTGGTTTATGTAATTGACTAGATCTCTATATGTCAATAGGTTTATGTATTTGACTAGATCTCTATATGTCAACGGGTTTATGTAATTGACTAGATCTCTATATGTCAACTGGTTTATGTAATTGACTAGATCTCTATATGTCAACTGGTTTATGTAATTGACTAGATCTCTATATGTCAACTGGTTTATGTAATTGACTAGATCTCTATATGTCAACGGGTTTATGTAATGACTAGATCTCTATATGTCAACGGGTTTATATAATGACTAGATCTCTATATGTCAACGGGTTTATATAATGACTAGATCTCTATATGTCAACGGGTTTATGTAATTGACTAGATCTCTATATGTCAACGGGTTTATGTCATTGATTAGATGGGTCCACACTGTAGACATCATGTCCTCATTAACCCGGTGGGTTAAGATAAGTAACAACTGTCGTCTGACGAATTTCCACCTGACTTAAAAGTGTGTCCCCGTGTTTGTGTCCAGATGACAACTGGGATCTGTTTACGGCAACTTCTGGCCGCCATTAACATTGACCAGTTAAAGAACGCGTTCGCCTTGAACACGCCTCTTGCGGGGGTTTTTAATTGAGAAACCGTGTAACGGCTTCTTGTCTCGCCGAAAAACGGTTATAGAGGTCAAATCTTGGTAGAAAAGATTGAGACATTTAGGTGTGCAAATGGTGCGCAAGTGTAGTGAGACATTTAGGTGGGCAAATGGTGCGCAAGTGTAGTGAGACATTTAGGTTTGCTAATGGTGCGCAAGTGTAGTGAGACATTTAGGTGTGCAAATGGTGCGCAAGTGTAGTGAGACATTTAGGTGGGCAAATGGTGCGCAAGTGTAGTGAGACATTTAGGTTTGCTAATGGTGCGCAAGTGTAGTAAGACATTTAGGTGTGCAAATGGTGCGCAAGTGTAGTGAGACATTTAGGTTTGCTAATGGTGCGCAAGTGTAGTGAGACATTTAGGTGTGCAAATGGTGCGCAAGTGTAGTGAGACATTTAGGCGTGCAAATGGTGCGCAAGTGTAGTGAGACATTTAGGTGTGCAAATGGTGCGCAAGGGTAGTGAGACATTTAGGTGTGCAAATGGTGCGCAAGTGGAGTGAGACATTGAGAGGATAAAAATAAAAGACATGGAGTCATTGAGTGCAGGGTTGCTTAAAAATATTTCGGTTGGGGGGGGGGGGGGTGCGTGTACTTAAATTATATTATGAAGATAAACAATTAACTCTCTAACATTCTGAATTTGTTTTAGAATTCTATAATTTGTTTTAGAATTCTTTAATTACATTCTAATGTTAGTCTTAGACAAGCGATGGCCGACTACATTCTAATGTTAGACTTAGACACGTTGGACGAATGACTCGATGTTGTACGTCTAGACATGTGACTTCCCTTTTAAAACCTATCCACGTATCCGATTAAGTCTGGATGTCTTGTCGCAATCTGTTTCTTATTGCAATCCATAGTTTGGTTTGCGCTGAACAATTCCTCCCCAACATACCTCACCAATCTAGTTTAACTCCCTCCCCCCTCCCACACGATTGACATGTGATACCTGACATTCATATTTCCGATAGACTGCTTCCATTCCGTCTGGCATGTTTGTTATGACGCCAGTGGCACGTGCAGACAGAGGCGTCATTGACGTATGGGTACACTCGCCCCCCCCCCACCACGTGGGTGCCAGTTCAACATGAGCACCAGCACGTACTACTGATTTGGTCTCATCACTGCACATACACACTACACACACACGCGCACCACACACACTACACACGCACACTACACAAACACTACACGCACACACTACACGCACACTACACAAACACACTACACACACGCGCACCACACTGTACTGTGCAGAAAGTACTGTGCAGAAAGTACTGTGCAGAAAGTACTATGCGATACGTATTTTCTACTGCACAGTACCAACATCGTGAGTTGTGTCTGTGCCAAGTTCTAGCCGACATAGCGTGTCATGCACGGATTGCTAAAAATCTTTGTTGTTGTTTCGGTTTGGTGTTGTTGTTTTTTGCCGGAGTGCTCCACAAGCATACAAATCAGTTAATTCAGTACAGGGATTCTCAATCAGGGATCAGTCGGGTGTACCTGGAGGTGTGATTACAACAAAGCGTGCGGCCGGACAACTTTCTGACGAGTGTGAGAGACGTACGTGATCAGGTACATAGCGGTGTACGGTACACGTAACTGTTCACATGTTACGCATGCATGAGGACGTGACGCAGAAGAACAAAAAATCGTTGGTATCTGGCAAGATGAGTCGGGTAAGATGTGAGAATCTACGTCGGGCGGAAAACGAGTTACGGTCGGGCTGATGTGACTTAACAAAGCACGAGGCACTACACAAATTGTTTATGGTCACATGCTGAGGTTCATTAGATTCATTCTTTGGAATAACAAAATAACTTTTATTTTTACCGGCACCCATTATCAGTTGCAGTCAGCAGCGCCTTTGAGCTTAATCAAATAACCCGTTTTCGCCCTCACCACATAAAATAACTTTGTCCGATTAATTTCTATAAAAGATTTCCATCAACATTGCCATCGCCCTGAGCATCGTTAATACCATCAAGATTGCCATCGCCCTGAGCATCGTTAATACCATCAAGATTGCCATGGCCCTGAGCATCGTTAATACCATCAAGATTGCCATCGCCCTGAGCATCGTTAATACCATCAACATTGCCATCGCCCTGAGCATCGTTAATACCATCAACATTGCCATCGCCCTGAGCATCGTTGATATCCATCTTAAGAACGATGGTTTAAAAAAATCATCTTTACCCCTACCGAACACACACACACACGTATGTGATGTCAGCTTTTCATTTTGACGTGACTATAAGAACAAGGTGTAGGCTACAAGTATGGGGCCATCCACATAGTACGTGTACACAAAAACAACAACAAAAAAGGCGGCACATTTCACCCCCTTCCCACTGTTGCTCCCTTATTTTTAACACTCCATCGTTTTTTGTTGTTTTTTTTTGCTACCGATACGTAAAATGAGCTTAAACCCCCCCCCCCCCCACCACGCCCAAAAAATTATTTATTTATCATTTCTAGATCATTATGACCTTTGCATGCATAGACCATTATGACGTTTGCATGCATAGACCATTATGACGTTTGCGTGCGTAGCCCATTATGACGTTTGCGTGTGTAGACCATTATGACGTTTGCATGCATAGACCATTATGACGTTTGTGACAATTTATAGTAACCGTAGACCAATGTTTTCCCAACGTGGGGCATGCGGGGGCAGGGTGACAATTTAAAGATTATTGGGAAGGGGGTGGGGGGAAACGATAGACGGACACATGTATTCTCTGAGATAAGAAATGTATGCAAGTTTTAAAAGAATTTTCTTTTAAGTTAACCCCCCCGATTTTATTTGTAAATATATTGCAATGCAGGCAATATTGATCTTTTAGGCACTGAGAAGCAGGAAAATAGTATTTCAACATGGAGGTCACTCTGTTTTTTTTTAAATTGACCTACGTGGGGTGGGGGTGCATTAAACCTTCTTGGGTGATCAGGTGGGGCCTGTAACACAACGGTTTGGAAACAGTGCCGTAAAAATGTGTTTAAAATTGTGTCTTTTGAGTTTTCTCCCCCTTTCGCTGCTGCAAGCTGTTTGGCTCAGCCGAACTGACGGGTCACGTCACACGCAGAGACACAAACGCGTCGAACGACAGTATACGCTACGCTGGACATTAATGTTGAGATATCCAGCGAGCTAATGGTGACAATCGTGTGACGTTGCACGTGATACTTTTTATAGAAATCAAAGACTGACAACATTTGAGGATATTTATTGCATAATTGATGCTTAAATCTACGTGCACATTCTACCGATAATACCCCCCTCCCCACTCTTTAACCCGGGACTAAACTAAACCGTACGCAGAAATATCCTAAATCAACCCCCCCCCCCACACACACACCGCTGGGTGAGTACGTAAAATATGGATCCCCCCCCCCCCCAATGGATTTGCTGCCAGTAGGCTGACTATATGACACAAAAGACATTTTTGCTGCCAGTGGGCTGACTATATGACACAAACGACATGTTTGCTGCCAGTAGGCTGACTATATGACACAAACGACATTTTTGCTGCCAGTGGGCTGACTATATGACACAAACGACATTTTTGCTGCCAGTGGGCTGACTATATGACACAAACGACATTTTTGCTGCCAGTGGGCTGACTATATGACACAAACGACATTTTTGCTGCCAGTGGGCTGACTATATGATACAAACGACATTTTTGCTGCCAGTAGGCTGACTATATGACACAAACGACATTTTTGCTGCCAGTGGGCTGACTATATGACACAAACGACATTTTTGCTGCCAGTAGGCTGACTATATGACACAAAAGACATTTTTGCTGCCAGTGGGCTGACTATATGACACAAACGACATTTTTGCTGCCAGTAGGCTGACTATATGACACAAACGACATTTTTGCTGCCAGTAGGCTGACTATATGACACAAACGACATTTTTGCTGCCAGTGGGCTGACTATATGACACAAACGACATTTTTGCTGCCAGTCGGCTGACTATATGACACAAACGACAGTTTTGCTGCCAGTCGGCTGACTATATGACACAAACGACAGTTTTGCTGCCAGTCGGCTGACTATATGACACAAACGACATTTTTGCTGCCAGTCGGCTGACTATATGACACAAACGACATTTTTGCTGCCAGTCGGCTGACTATATGACACAAACGACATGTTTGCTCTCAATAGTCAAAGTACTGCAAACCATGGGAGCTTTAAAGAGCTGTAAATGTCGCATGCGTTCAATAAGCCCTTTGTTGTTTTAACAAATTAAAATAATAGCTATAAAACTTTGTTTTGAATTACTGAGTTGAATTAATTAATTTCATTGCTGAGTTGAATTAATTAATTTCATTGCTGAGTTGAATTAATTAATTTCATTACTGAGTTAATTTACTGTTATTGCTTAATGAAACAGTTGAATTCTTCTTCTATATTTTAAGGACCCGCGATAAATGAATTAATTCGTTGAATCACACAGTTGAATACATACAATTTGGATTACCCTTCCTGTCGCTCTCAGAAACAGCCAGACACTGGAGTCCTTCAAAACCGATTTGAAAACACATATATTTCGCAAACACCTGCTGTGGTGATGTTGTCTACCATCTTTTCCAGCTAGCTATTATCTGCTAGATGTATATTGGCTTGTGCTGTTTATGGTTACAAGGTGATGTAATACTTTGAATGGGTCTGCTCGTATGTAGTTTTGTAATGTTGCGTTTTGTATTTCAATGTGGTAAAATATAGATTTTTTTTCATTTCTTTTTTAATATGGTTGACTCTGTACCGCGCTTCGAGCCTTTGGGGATGAAGTAGCGTGATTTTCAAATAAACTTTATTATTATTATTATTATATAACATACACGGCATCACCTGAACAGCTGAATTCTATGATGAGATATTCCACCTATTTGATATAGAAAAATCTATGAACGTTTTGAAACCACCTCCTTGATTAATAACGTAAACTAAACTCCCCAAGCGACCTGTTCAATGAAACTGTTTAAAATTGAGCTGTCAACCTCGCCGCCTGTTTCCAACTAGAATGTTAGAGCTCGCCGGGAAAGAAAACTGATTCAACGTAATGGTTGTACTCATATTAACTGTACACACACGTACATCAATCTAAGCTGGACACGAATGTACACCAATCTAAAATGTACAGAAAACCCCGCTAATTTCGTCGGTCAAGAATTGTTCACCGCTCTAAACGGTACACAAATATTCACTAATCTAAACGGTACACAAATATACACAAACCTAAACGGTTCACAGATATACACAAACCTAAACGGTACGCACGTGTAAATAAACCAAGTGTGACAATTACTACCCACCTGTGTACAAATAAACCTTTTATTTTTTAAAGTAAAATCACATGACCGACTAAAAATATCCGAGATCCCAAATCATTCGCCTGTATTCACCGGAGTTCTCGTCATAGCTGCAAAATATTTTCTGTTCGAAATCGACCCCCAGTCAGTTAGCGCCTTCAGCAACGGAAAAATTCGTATTTTTCGACAGCAAAAGAAAAAATTAAAATATTTTCCACTCCCGTTTTGTTTTCTATTTATTTATTTTTTTACTCCGCGAGACATTTCTCCAGCAGAAGTAAGTCGTCAAGTGCAGTCACGTCACCCCCAAATATTGGATTTGTAGCCAGTCTCAAGCAGACGATAGAACATGCCGCTACGTCTGCCAGATTGAAAATTCTACTCACCCGTTCGTCTGGTTTGTCGTTAACAACGCGTTCGAACTTCTGCACGTTCTTGGGTTCTTGTTGGGTGTTCTTCTTTTTTTTTCTTCCGGGAAAACCCGGTACCCTGATGTTGTGAGGAAAAGGGGTTTATTTGTGACGTAATCGTTGAAGGGATTCAAAGTGCAATATCCCTTTCCCCCCCCCCCCCCCACCCCAAACCCAAAGAGCTATAGCGATTGTCTCAAAAAGGTAGATAAACATATTCGCGGGATTTGTAAGGGAGACGATGTCTTAAGGTAGCCGATGGAATAGGGAAGCGATTATGACATCGGGCTAGATGCTGCAGTACTAAATAATACTAAATAGTACTAAATAGTACTTGAAGAAGTTAATATTACCAGCATTATTGATGAGATCCCCCCACCCCCCTAAAAGAGGACCCACAATTCAATATGACAGGACCAACTTATTGACCCATTGTTCTGTATGACAGGACCCATGTTCTATATGTCAGGACCCACGATTCTATATGACAGGACCCACTGTTCTGTATTACATTCACTGGATGGGACCGAGCTTTTGCTCTTTAATGGCCCCGGCAAGTATGGCACAGGCCTGCCTCATCTGTTGGGCAGTCCCGTAAATCAGGCTCTCGACAGGACCCACTGTTCCATGTGTCATGACCCACAGCCGTATATGACAGGAGCCACTGTTCCATGTGTCATGACCCACTGCCGTATATGACAGGAGCCACTGTTCCATGTGTCATGACCCACTGCCGTATGACAGGAGCCACTGTTCCATGTGTCATGACCCACTGCCGTATATGACAGGAGCCACTGTTCCATGTGTCATGACCCACTGCCGTATATGACAGGAGCCACTGTTCCATGTGTCATGACCCACTGCCGTATATGACAGGAGCCACTGTTCTATATGACAGGATCCACTGTTCTATATGACGGGACGCACTGTCGTATATGATAGGACCCACTGTCGCAATGACAAGACCCACTGTCCTATATGAAAGGACTCACTGTCGCAATGACAAGACTCACTGTCGTATATGATAGGACTCACTGTCGCAATGACAAGACCCACTGTCCTATATGAAAGGACTCACTGTCGCAATGACAAGACTCACTGTCGTATATGATAGGACTCACTGTCGCAATGACAAGACCCACTGTCCTATATGAAAGGACTCACTGTCCTATTTAAATGGAGCCCCCATTATGTTCATCCCAATTATTGTATTGACTTGAATCATTTATTGTTCTACATTTTACATTGTTGCTTAACATCAATGGATATACCGCGAATATCCAGATAGAAACAAGGCGTTGGATGAATGGGTCGAGATCGATGGATCTATAAGTATCGGTTGTTACGGAGGGAGATGGTGGCCTCAGATGACGTGCTGGCAGTTTTTACGAAGCAGAATGTTACTGTTGTCTCCCCCCCCCCTTACACTCTCTCTCTCTCTCTCTCTCTCTACCTCTCTCTCTCTCTCTCTCTTTTCTCATTTTTTATAAAATGTACATATGTATTCAACTCTCTATCTATCTATCTATCTATCTATCTATATCTATCTATCTATCTTTCTATCTATCTATCTATCTATCTATCTATCTATCTATCTATCTATCTATTTCTATCTATCTATCTATCTATCTGTCTATCTATCTATCTATCTATCTATCTATCTATCTTTTTCTATCTATCTATCTATCTATCTATCTGTCTATCTAACTATGCATCTCTCCCTTAATGTGTCTTTCTCTCCGCCTCTCACCTTTTTTCTCATGTGATCAATATTTATATACATAAGTATTCATCTGTCTCCGTCTTTCACTCTTACTATCTCTCCTTCCCTTTATTTCCCACATCTTCTGTATCAATTTTACGAATCATCTCTTCTACTTCTATGTATCATCTTTCTTCCCCCCCCTCCTCTCTATCTCTCTCTCTCTCTCTCACTCTCTCTCTCTCTCTCTCCCTCTCTCTCTCTTTGTTTTCCTCCCTCTCGCAATTTCTGTATCTACCTCAGGATTATCCCACTCTTATCTCTTTATCTATCCATCTCCTGTTTTTCCGCAAATTTTATGCTGTGTTTTTTTTAATGTAATTCTGTTGACCAAACGATGTTCTTAAAATTGCGCTCCCTCTCTTTGGCGCACTTATTTCCTGTGAAGTTTCTCTCCGCGATTCCTGGATGAATTTCCCACCTTTTGGGATATTCCGTTATGTAAATTAAGTGTGCTAATTTTTGTGCATGAGGGTAATGACCTCACGGGGCACGGGACACAACTTTTGACAGGTAGCTCAGTAGCTGTTCTTGGGGAATGTTGGCAAGCGTTTGCCTTCGTACCGCACCAAATACTACATTATCTCTCCCGCTTTCTCCCCTCTCTTTCTCTCTTTCTTCCTCCCTCCCTCCAATCTCTCTATCTCTCTCTCTCCCTTTTCTATGCCTTTACCCCTGTTTCTCTCTGTCTGCCCTCTCTCATTTCATTATTCTGGTAACCATCGGGATTAAGACTTTTTCCCGGATCTCTAAATGTATATTGTGTTACCACACATAGTCATAGATGAATAGTTGATACTGAGTCCCTCTAAACATTTTAACGTGCAGTGAGATTGCCAGCAAGGCAGCTGCCAGCAGCCTGGTATTGCCCTGATTGCCAGCAAGGCAGCTGCCAGCGGCCTGGTATTGCCCTGATGCCAGCAAGGCAGCTGTCAGCGGCCTGGTATTGCCATGACTGTCAACAGAGCTGCGGCCGGTACCCTGGTATTGCCCTGATTGCCAGCAAGGCAGCTTCCGCCGCCCTGGTATTGCCATGATTGCCAGCAAGGCATTTGCCGGCGCCCTGGTATTGCCTTGATTGTCAACAGAGCTGCTGTCGGTGCCCTGGTATTGCCATGATTATCAACAAGCTTCGGCCGGTGCCCTGGTATTGCCATGATTGCCAGCAAGGCAGCTTCCGGCGCCCTGGTATTGACATGATTGCCAGCAAGGCAGCTGCCGGCGCTCTGGTATTGCCATGATTGCCAACAGAGCTGCTAACGGTGCCCTGGTATTGATTATGACTCAATCTGGTCTGGCTGGAATTGAGCCGACCGTACTCGGCACCCTGCGGTTTGTATGTTGTTTCTTTACGCTTCATTCTTCAACGTGTACACAGCTTTTACCAGCAGCATTCTTCAGAACAGCACACGCGGTGACAAGGCAGTAAGGTTTTTTTTAAAACAGATTTGCTTGTCAGTTCCACTGATTAAAGACAAACAAATAAATTTAGACCTTAAGAGAACGAGAATCGTTAAATGAATTAAGGGCTCGTCATCTGTCTTGGTTTTTGTTTCATTGATAAATGGCTTGAAAGAAGTCTCGTTATAACAGATGTGGGGATATGGCCACTACCAAAATCGCGATTCCAATTTAAACGAGGATCGATACCATTTTAAAGTCGTTTATAGCACACACTATAAGGAACACCGTCAGCCAATGGCTTTTTTTTTTTTTTTTTTTTAATCCGATCGTTATCGGAAATTGAGCCGGTGACCAGTGCTGGCCGATTGCCACTGGGCTGACCTTTGTGGAGCATCGTCATATCTAGGCCATACTGCCGACACACTTGAAGCACCTGTTGATCTGTGATCCTTACTGACTCAAATCACTGAAATCAACACTTAAGGCGGGGTTGGGGGGAGTATCCAAAGATAGTCTAAACACATCTTTCCTGGCATTGTTCCAGGGGTGTCACCCACAAATTAAACTTTAAAGGTGTTTTTTCTTATTTTTTTAAAGAAAAGCTGAAGAAGAAGAAAAAAAAGAAAGGTCTTCATTACAACGAACAGAGTGGGTGGCAGCGGCAATTTTTTTTTTGGGAGCGCATTCTCTCGGCAGACACGTGATACTTCAGGTACCGGCTAGGAGCATCGCTTATCTCAAATCTGATATCACTGATAAGTTTTGGCGCTTCCGTGCGGAGTGACGCACGAAACTTAACGGGTGATACACTCGACTCTTCACCGCTCCTGGGAGAATGTGATGACAGTCGACCGGTCATCAGACAGGGGGGGGGGGGGCGCTCAAATTTTTTATTTCTTTCAACTTACAACTTCAGGAAACGTCACTCGCGGAGAAGAAAAAAAATAAATAAAATGTGGGTTGTCAGTCGTGTATACCTTGGTAGCGTGATGCCAATTATTAATAACTAGAACCACTCCGACATACTAAGTGATACGGTTGCCTTAGGGAAAGTTGTTTAGATCAGCGCTTCTCAAACTTTGCAGCGTGGTGCTTTACTGAAAGGGAATTTTATGGTTAGCGGTGGCCGATGCCAGGTGATCAGGGCAGATTTGAACCGAGTGACGCATTTTAAAAAGCCAATCCTCAAAACATAACAATGCGGAGATAATGCCAAGAAAAAAAAATATATCAGAAATCAGATCAAGGAACAAAATCATTAGTAAAAATGTCATTATAAATGTATAGATTATGATTTAACTTTAATCTTTTTCTTATATTATTCTTAAGTTATTAAAATTCACGGCAGTTTGTTTGTTGTTGTTTTTTTTTGTGTTTTTTTTTGTGTGTGTGTGATAAATTCTGGCGAAAATTATTTGCTGCAGCTTATATTAGTAAATGATCTCTCCAAGGCCGACACTTATAGAAGAATTGAGATAACTTATTATTTTGTCAGTCTTTCGGTGGCGCGAAGGCCGAGAGGCTGAGCAAAGGTTTCTTTCGTTGCCTTAAATTCACCTTTCCATTCCGATCAACGTTTTAGCATTGTAAAAAAAAATATAAAAAATTTTGATTTTCATTGATACAGAGAGCTCAATGTCTTCACAAAGTAATGCTTACACTTACTTCGATAGCCTGAATTACATTGCGGGGTTGGGAGGGGGTGGGGGGGGGGGGTTCCGTCTCCTTTAGAGAAGAAGAAAAAAGTGGTTCTGGAATAGGATGATAATTCCAAAGCTGGTTGCACTTGAAATTCATTTCTTTCTTGTTAAAGTCACGTATACGTGACGGTGCGCATGCTGCAGTTGTAGTTGTTTTTTTTTTGTGTCTGGCACCGTACCAAATTCTGAAAGTAAAAGATTGTAACTTCTGTCGTGCACCCGACCAACTTTGGCAAAATTGTACAGGTGATAGTTGTATCACCTCTTAGCGGCGTCATTAGCCTCAGAAAGATAGCAACAAATATAATGTACAGGTGACAGTTGTATCACTTTAATGAAGTGTCATGAGCCTCAGAAAGATAGCACGATGTACATACAATTTAACAAACATAATCATGAACTTAAAAATTAACTTACGTAATTTTTTTTTTTAAATGTGTATTCGCCCAACCATTCCATAACAATTTACACATGAAGCCATGGACGGCACTCAGCAGCATCTTTTAACGGTCAGAGGGGGGATCAGTCAGGATAGTAGAGTTTAAAGAGATGTGTTTTGAGTGCAGTTTTGAAGGCTGTGATGGTTGGTATATTGCGGATGTGTAGGGAAGAGAATTCCATTGTTTGGGGGCACTGTAAGAGAAAGATCGTTCACCGTATGTTTTTGTGCGAGTCTTAAGACAGAAAGAATACGCCCGTCTGCGGAGGAGCGAAGCTGTCGAAGGGGTGAATAGACAGAGAGAAGTTCGGTTAGATAGGAAGGGCAGGAATTCGAGAAAAAGTTGTGGCAGAGAACAGAGAGTTTATAGTCAATCAGTGCTTGTACAGGGAGCCAATGAAGTGAATGAAGGAAGTTAAAGTAGTTGTGTGACGTGATCACGTTTTTTTTTTTTGCCTTTAAAACTAGCCTAGCAGCTGAGTTTTTAACCTTTTGTAGTTTTTCTAAGAAGTGTTTTGGTGAACCTGACAGAAGAGAGTTGCAATGGTCAAGACGACAGTTGTATCACTTCAGTGAGGTGTCATTAGCCTCAGAAAGATAGCAACGAGTCTTAATTTGTTAACTATTATTTATCGAAATCATATGAGATTGTGGGGGAGGGGGGGGGGGTTGATTACTGTTTAAGCAAATTATCATGCAAATTAATCATTGAATTTATAAATTATTTGACTTGCAGAAAGCCTAAATTGGTTGTCTCGTTAAACTATGTCAGTTGCAGAAAGCGTAAAAAGTTGTCTCGTTAAACTAGGTCAGTTGCAGAAAGCCTAAATTGTTTGACTTGTTAAATTATTTGAGTTGCAGTAAGCCTACCTTAGCGGATGAAATGACCAACATACCAGAAGCATGTAATTCCAGTAGTTTGACGGAACAAGTACAAGTCTTGAGTTTAAACAGCCAACTGTGACTTCAAGGCGAATTCTAAGCTGGTTAAATACGAATATGGTTGCCTCGTCTCTAGTCTTGTCTGATAAGATAATAGCCTCCCCCCGTGGCGCCCCCCTCTGACCCCCACGTCCTACCAAACTGTGAGTGATCCCGGCCCCCGTTCGGCGCCCACCTGAGAAAGACGTTCAGTCTCCGGCGCATTTCTGCCCCACCCCACCCTACTTTCAGACGACAGGGCAGACGTGGGACGGACAGAGACGGCCATTCAGATCTCTCAGTCCGGCTGTTCACATTCGACAAGTACCGATGGTACAAGCTGCCCCGGGGAGAAGACATAACAGAGCTTTTGAGACAGAGATATGCATCTCTCACAAACACACATAACAGAGCTTTTGAGACAGAGATATGCGTCTCTGACGAACACCTGTCTCTGGCACAGAACTCGGATTTTTTAAAAGTTGAAATTTGTAATTTGAAAAAAAAGTTTTTAATACAATTTTAAAATTGTATAAATAGATCAAGATTATTTGTGTATTTAAATCGGCCAATGGCATAATTGCAGAGTTCAATAGAGTAAAGTTTTAAGGTGTTAATGATTAATCATTAAAAATCAATTATTAAGGAATTTTTTTTTATAAATTGTTGACCTGTGATAAATAAATAGTATCATAGATAAATCAAAAAGGATTGGGGACAATTGAAAAATGATTGGGGGCAATTATTACATGATGGGGACAATTGATAAATGATTGGGGAAAATTATTACATGATGGGGACAATTGATAAATGATTGGGGACAATTATTACATGATGGGGACAATTGATAAATGATTGGGGACAATTATTACATGGAGGGGAGGACAATTGATAAATGATTGGGGACAATTATTACATGATGGGGCACAGCTGATAAATGATTATGTCAACTGATAAAGGATTGGATTCGATAAACATTCATTGAAAATAGATTGAAAACCTCGGAATTCCATCGGTCTCTGTCAACTCTCGTGGGTCCATGCACAGAGTGTTTTCTATTAGTCTTACGATATTTGGATGAAATCAGTACATTCAGAGTGAAGCAAACAACAATTTGCTGGTAGTATGTCTAATTTTAGAATAAAGATGTCCCACAAGACATGTTTACCGTACATTTGTTTTGGTCTACCCATTGACGTCACATCCGTTTGTCGCTAAGCACAACGACCCAAGTTATCAATATTATCACGCGGGACGCTTCAGATACAACTAATTAAATATTAATTTATCAAAATAGTTATAATCTCAAAAGCTATTTTTACATAAATCTGATTTTTTGGGAGGCTATTTCTTTCAAAAACCTTTTTTTTTTTTTTAACTTTAGAAATAATGACGAGTTTATCATACCTGTCCAGACATCAGGGCTGGCCAGGCGACGTCCGATGTTGCCGTAGAGTTAACGCCCCTTCCTTCGGTAGAAAACTTCATGGCAGGCAGCGGGTGTCATTCAATGGGCACACGGTGAAAATTATAAAATTAGAAAACCACTTTAAGAAAATCAAAGTCGTTTCCATCTTTCACAGATTCCGAAGGTAGATTCATAGCTTCCTGGTCGGCCCAAGAACAAAAGTTTGTCTCACGTCTGCCGCTCTCGCGTGCCTGGTGGGCTACCTTCACGTCTCGGCCCGGTGGCACGTGCGGCGCTGGAGCGGGTGTTCTGCTTCCATTATGGAGAGCGAAGGCACAAGCGCTTTTCTGTAGTCTGGGTGTTTCCCGGGGGGCGCCATTCTGGCTTTTGAGCTGGTTACGATGTGCCAGGGGCGCCGTCCTGACTTAAGGAATAGTTGCGTAGAAAATGTGGTTTTTTTTTTTTTGCACCGACTTTTTCTCTTCTTGGCTTTCATTACGGGGGAGGGGGGGAGTGTGGTGGTAAATATTTCATTGATAACTTCATGATAATTCGTTGCTTTATTTTGGGTTAAATAAAGACGTAGAAGTTATATTGGCACCAGGATGAAGTTAACTTTTTAACTGTTGCAAGCCGTATTAGTTTTTCCGTGGATTGCTGCGACTTCAGACAATCAATACAATTTGTTTGTTATCGTAAAGATGGAAAACTCCACCACACCTGATACGAATCTTAAAAATGTACTTAGTTACAAGACTTGAAATTTACTTTTTTTTAAAAATGTTATTAATTATTAAGGGTCGTCCATTAATTACGGCAACAATTGTTACGATAGTGTTGACCCCATCCTTTGTCAACAACTGTTAAATTTTCAATGTACCCCCCCCCCTTTTAAGTAATTATGTCAATATTTTATACCCCCCCCCCTTTTCCCCTAAATAAAAAAGAATTATAATATAAATAAATATATAAATACATTTTACTTTGTTCTGATCTTTTAAATTGACACAAAATTGTAGGAAAAACATTTGATTAGATCTTTAGCTTTTTATTGAGCAAGTTAGAAAGTTTTTAGACGCAAATTGTATGGTGCAGAATCAATTACAATAAAGGTTTTTAAAGACTAAATGTCATTGTTTGTGAAAGTATAAATATGATTAGTGCAAGTATAGCTGACAATTGTAGCATAGTTTCTAGCTGCTATCATCTTCCCAGGGAGTAGCCTAGTGTTGGTCTATCGTAGCAATGGGCATAGTAGCTGATTTATCATTTTCATCTTGCGCAACTGATATACCAGACAAGTCAACATCATCCTCATCTAACCATAATGCACTTAAAAATAGAAGCATTGTCGGTGTGAGCAATTATTGCCATAAGCTCTCCCTGACTCCTGGCATCTATCTATTCGCATTGGTCGAATCCTTTTTTGTTGAGGAGCAGGTGGTCATTTCTTATGCCCAAGAGTTCATTATCGCTGCTGTTGAATATGTTTTTTCAACATGACTTGTGATTCAAAATAGATGTTACAGATTGTGTAAATCCTTTCAGGTAGCGATGACTGGACTGAGGGACAATAAAGATCAAATGGAAGAATTTTGAATGCCTTTATGAATCGAGGTAACATATTTATTACCAAATGTGAAAGACTGATTGAAGAAAGAAAAATAAAAAGGTGGAAATCTGTGCAAGTCACTCCCAGAGGCATGTGGTACCTAAAGGCCTTGTCTACATTCAAAGACTGGAATTGTTTTTGATTTTTTTCTGTAAAATCAGCGGCATGATTGTGGCGTGGATGCTTATGCGTGGTTTGCCCTTGTTTTTGGTGTGGTAAGATTTTATTTCCTTTTCCCAATCTCAGATCTAAAGCAAGTCATCTGAGCGCTTCCTTTTCGACCGCACGATTTTATAATTGTTACTCACTTTTCTTTCCCTTAATTATCCAAAAATCGTATTCCTACTCTATCAAAGCATTTATCTTGACTGCACATGACACTTGAACCTTGTCCTTGCTCCATACCCGCAACATGATCGCAAACATACCGCCCTAGTCATTTGCGACAAAAAGAATTTACAGGTGAAGAGAAGCCAACTTTTGACTTGTCTTGCACTAAAAAATTGACCTATAGCTTTCTGACTAGCCATCTGCAGTGCACAGACAGACACACATTAAATAAATATTATATTATTAAAAGCCTAAAAATTTTATGACTATTTACATTCATTAAACTTTTTTTAAAAGTGGTAACCAGTCAATTTTTAAGATTAAAATTTTAATAGAGAAAACATTATTGTTGACGTCAAATAATGTACCCTTCCCTCCCCTTGTCAACAACTGTCAAACATTTCCAAACCCCTCCCCCCTCTAATTTGTTTAAATAATTAATGGAGGTCCGTCGTCCCCCCCCCCCCCCCCCCCACCTTTTTTTGAAATGCGTTTAGGTTTTTCCACTAATATTTTAAAACATGATTTGTTATCATTGTATTAATAAAATATTCTTATCTTAAGATTGAGCCACTTTCTGTCAATATTATGTTCCCCCTTGTCACTGTTGTCACGAATTTGGCTGCACTTTTGTCAAGAAGTTGGCTTCTACACGGGACGATAAGTAAGGGTTCATTCGCCAATTACGTCACGCAAAAAAATGATCATTTTAGAACCCGTCCCCCTTGTCACGAAGTGTCACAATTTTTTTACCCCTCTCCCCCCCCCCCTTAGTGTCACGTCACACCTAAAAAAAATCAAAACATACAAAAAATTCTCGACCCCCTCCCCCCTGAACGTGACGTAATTTGCGAATGACCCTAATTTGCGAATGACCCTAACATGCTTAAAAAATAATAAGGTATCCGGTTAAAATGTTCAGGGCACATACTGAGTTGGATATATATATATATTTTTTTTTTTTTTAAATATAAATTTATATTTGCATATTATAGAAATGATTAGTATTGGTGGTAGCCATAGCCCCACCCAAACAATAGCGGCCGCAATGCGTGAACTTCCCATCTACTGAAGTTACTGGACAAAACATTCGTTCAAGTAACGCGCTGTGTAAGATTTACAATTAGAGCTAACACTGCTTCGCCGGTACGCCGCCGCCCCTCAACTATTTTAATTTTATCCATGCCTCTTTTTAAACCGCAGATTTATGACGCCATAAAGGAATTGAGACTATTTTCGTAAATCAAAAGATATTATTTTTTGCACCAAACGCACCTGCGCTACTTTTAAGAATCTCGTTTCAGAAAATGTGTTAAAGCAACAACTTTGGTGGAAATTATCTGTAATGTAACCGAGATAATTATGTATTTTGATTAGTATTACTATTTTATTTTATTTTTTTATTATTAAAGCGGAAAACTGCGAAATATCTAATAAAATAAATATGCGCTCCTTTTATCAACTGTCGTCACAGTGAAATAAAAGAAAACCCGAAATGTTCGCTTCAGTGCTTGAGACTTGAGGCTTGAGACTTGAGACTTGAGTCTTGAGGCTTGAGACTTGAGTCTTGATGCTTGAGACTCGAGACGAGGCTTGAGACTTGAGGCTTGAGACTTGAGGCTCGAGGTTTTAGACTTGAGACTTGAGGCTTTAGACTTGAGGCTTTAGACTTGAGGCTTTAGACTTGAGGCTTGAGACTTGAGGCTTGAGACTTGAGACGAGGCTTGAGACTTGAGGCGTGAGGCTTGATAATTGAGACTTGAGACTTGAGACGAGGCTTGAGACTTGAGACTTGAGACGAGTCTTGAGACTTGAGACTTGAGACTAGGCTTGAGGATTGAGACGAGACTTGGGGCTTGAGGCGAGACTTGAGACGAGGCTTAACGCTTGAGACTTTAGGCTTGAGACTTGAGGCTTGACTTGAGACGAAACTTGAGACTTGAGGCTTGAGGCTTGAGACTTCAGACGATGCTTGAGACTTGAGACGAGGCTTGAGACTTGAGGCTTGAGACTTGGGGCTTGAGACTTGAGGCTTGAGACTTGAGACTTGAGCCTTCAGACTTGAGACGAGGCTTGAGGCTTGAGACTTGAGGCTTGAGACTTGATACGAGGCTTGAGACTTCAGACTTGAGACGAGGCTTGAGACTTGAGGCTTGAGGCTTAAGACTTGAGACGAGACTTGAGACCTGAGACGAGGCTTGAGGCTTGAGACTTGAGACTTGAGGCTTGAGACATGAGTCTTGAGACGAGGCTTGAGACTTGAGACGAGGCTTGAGACTTGAGGCTTGATGCTTGATACTCGAGACGAGGCTTGCGACTTGAGAAGTGAGGCTTGAGACTTGAGGCTTGATGCTTGAGACTTGAGACGAGGCATTAGACTTGAGAAGTGAGGCTTGAGACTTGGGACTTGAGGTTTGAGACTTGAGTCTTGAGAAGTGAGGCTTGATGCTTGAAACTTGAGACTTGAGACTTGGCATGAAATATTTCTGTGTTTACTATTTAGCTCGGGTTAACCCCGTTATTTATTTCAGCTTAACGTCTTCTGGCCTTGGGTTCCCGTGAGTGGCACAGAGCTAACATTTGAATGACGTCTTACTCTCATCGTCACGTCTACGCCAGCATACCTTGGTGAATTCTTAATGTAGCTTTGTTTTTTTCAATATAAGTACTGAGAGTTCCAAAATTAGGGCGAAAACAAAAAATGGTGTCGACGGTATACTGACGTAGAAAATGTATACCAAGTGGTGTCGAAGGTGTACTGACGTAGAAAATGTATACCAAGCGGTGTCAGTGTGAAATTGAAAATTTGCAAGTAGATCGCTTAGAATGTTTTAAACGGTATTTAGGAAAAAAAACAAAATTTCCACTTCCCCCCCCCCCCCCCACTTTTTCTAAATGTTATTTATTTTTTGATGATTTTTAAACAATGACGTAATTTGTGTTGAACTTTTGTGACTAGTTGCAATCGGAAAGAAATTAAATTCTGAATATGTGGGGGGAAAAGGGGGGCTGGTATCCATCAAATGTTAATGCTTCTCACTTCACAACGTTGATCACTGTCCGCATTTCTTACCTTACGGTCTCAATTAAAGAACAGAACTTACCACCAATATACCATCCACTGTACAGTCCTTACCACCAATATACCATGTGCCCCCAGGACAGACCGTGTTAGAAATGTCATCTTCAATGTGCACCCAGGACAGACTGTGTTAGAAATTTCATCTTCAATGTGCACCCAGGACAGACCGTGTTAGTAATGCCATCTTCAATGTGCACCCAGGACAGACCGTGTTAGAAATGTCATCTTCAATGTGCCCCCCCCTGGGACAGACAGTGTTAGAAATTTCATCTTCAATGTGCCCCCCCCCCCCCCCCCCCCCATATCAACTCGAGAAAAATTCTTTAACACAATTGTTATTTGAGATTTCCTTTTACACTGCAATTCTTAGATTTTCTTTTGAATGTGCGAAGCTCCTCTCAGTCTCATCTATTATACTTGCTTGTGGTGTGACTGCGGATAGCGCGCAAAATAAAATTCCCCATAACTGCGCTAAATGATATTATTTTTAAATAACGCAACTGTGTGTTATGCGTGATTTTTTTTCTTCTGAAAAGGAAACCGTCTCAATGTAAGTGGTTGGTACTGCACCAACTACCCACTGCCCGCGGTGCCACAGACTATTCCGAGCACGTATAGGATTGACAAGCCACCTACGAACCCACCGTAACCCACCCCCCTAACCGGATGACTGGATGGTCCTAGTCAATTTGACGGACGAACAACAACAACAACAACAACATCAGAATATTAATATAGTTCATGGGCGTGAAACAGAAAGTTTACAGTGACGTATCATGGGGGGGGGGGGGGAAGCAAAGATTGGGATTCTTAAATGTGCGTTACTTGAGCTCGTGTTTTGTCAAGTAACTTTAGCAGATCGGAAGTTGCTTTCGCCAATGTTCGGCGAGTTATGACTAGTGGTAAATTATTTTATAGCAATAGTTTTGCGCATAGCATTGTTTAAGTAGCCTTTAGCTTTGCAATACCTTATATCATTTGAGTGTATACGAAAGTAACACGTGTTCACTATATTTCTTAATAAGCTGGCTTTTGGTGCTAGAGTGAGATCATTTCCCTGACACACGCCAAGGTAAAAAAAAATCATTTTGTATTTAGTTTGCGTGTTGGCCTCCGGGCTGGGTCCCACACTAACGGTAACGTGGGTGGGGCACTTGTCCCCGGGGGGGCGATTCTCCGTAAGTGGCTGTTCAAGAGCTGTGTCCTGTGAGGTTTCAGCAATTCTATGCTCTGTGAGGTTTCAGTGTCAGCAATTCTATGCTCTGTGAGGCTTCAGCAATTCTATGCTCTGTGAGGCTTCAGCAATTCTATGCTCTGTGAGGCTTCAGCAATTCTATGCTCTGTGAGGCTTCAGCAATTCTATGCTCTGTGAGGTTTCAGCAATTCTTTGCTCTTTTCAGTCTCAGCAGTTCTATGCTTTGTATATCCATACAACTACAAGCTTTCTCATGTTGAATAGTTCAAGTATTTAAATGACCCCTTATATTATTGGTGTGTTTACGTAGACTTTTGGTCAACTGTTCTTTTTGTGAGTTGCACACTGGAATAAAAATGTACAGCTTAATTTGCCTAAAATGACCCCAAAAATCGAGTTTGCTCTGCTTCTTTGCGTACTGATGTGCAATATCTGTTATGTGCCACAACTGTTTCTCGAATTCCTGCCCTTCCTATCTAACCGAACTTCTCTCTGTCTATTCACCCCTTCGACAGCTTCGCTCCTCCGCAGACGATCGTATTCTTTCTGTCCCTAAGACTCGCACAAAAACATACGGTGAAAGATCTTTCTCTTACTGTGCCCCCAAACAATGGAATTCTCTTCCACTACACATCAGAAATATATTAACCATCACAGCCTTCAAAACTGCACTCAAAACACACCTCTTTAAACTTTACTATCCTGACTGATTCCCCCTCTGAAAGTTAAACGATGCTGCGGAGTGCCGTCCATGGCTTCACATGTAAATTGATATGGAATGGTTGGTTTTTAATTTATATTTTTAAGTTCATTTTAATTTGTATGTACAGCGTGGTGAGCCCAGCCCTAGACTGGGGTACCACGCTATAGAAAACTACCCATAACAATAATATTCAATGGTAAATCATAGTTTTCGTACTCAACACTTCCTTTTAAATTGTAATGGTTTCTCAATTTTCCTTTTAAATTGTAATGGTTTTCTCAATCTTCCTTTTAAGTTGTAATGGTTTCTCAATCTTCCTTTTAAATTGTAATGGTTTCTCAATCTTCCTTTTAAGTTGTAATGGTTTCTCAATCTTCCTTTTAAATTGTAATGGTTTCTCAATCTTCCTTTTAAATTGTAATGGCTTCTCAAACTTCCTTTAAAATTGTAATGGTTTCTCAATCTTCCTTTTAAATTGTAATGGTTTTCTCAATCTTCCTTTTAAGTTGTAATGGTTTCTCAATCTTCCTTTTAAATTGTAAGGGTTTCTCAATCTTCCTTTTAAGTTGTAATGGTTTCTCAATCTTCCTTTTAAATTGTAATGGTTTCTCAATCTTACCTCAAATCTGTTATAAACTAATTTGCAACGATCTCACTCCGAACAGAAAGTTATGAGGAAAAATAATTTCTGAGTCATACCAAAAAAAAATCTATGAATGTGTGAGGTCATTTCGGTCCAGTTTGGGGGATCAGTTTTTTTTGTTAGCCCCTAGCTGTTCTGCTATTCCGGGGTAATCTCTTCAAAGTCTTCCCTCGAGGGTCCCCTGGCCTGGCGGCTCTTAAACTATACCCCCAATCTTCCCGTCTATGGCCAGGCACGAGATAGCACGAGCCACCCAAACAGGTTTGGTAACCTGAGGGGGGAGAGTTATGAGACTTTGAACTTAGCCACACGCACACACACAAAAAGCAGCCGAGAAGCGATCAGAGCTGTGACATGAAGATGTTCAGAGCTTAGTTGTACAGATCACTTGCACCGGTGGACTGATAGAAAGATGACCTGTCGGAAAAATTTGGGGTACCATTAGTTGTGCTGCTTAACAAATTGTTAATTATATTCTACTTTGTAGTTTTCTAGTTTGTGGTGCGTTAACCCGTCTTGGAAATAAAGTCCCTTTTATATATATATATATATATATATATATATATATATATATATATATTTATTGATTAAATTTTAGTATTAAAACTTAATATTTAAATTATCGACAAAAAATAGAATTATTAATTTTTTTAAACAGCGAATGTTAAAAAAAATTCGGTTAAAAAGACTTAACTCGTTACCTAGTAGTAAAACTAATATAATATATATATATATATATTCCTTTTATTATTATTATTCTGAGCTCAACCACCCAACCGTTCACTCAACCGCGAAGCAGACGTGGCCAATCATGAGAATCTGAGCCACAATGCCAACCAAGGAGTAGATGCAATGTCGCTACAACACATACGCACATCCAGACGATGGATATGCATGTAGAAAGACTTGAAAAAGAGAGTTGTGCTCTAGCGATCATTAACCAAGGGAAACCATGCTTTTTTACGGTGGAACTGTGACATTTAAGAATTCCCTCCCTTTCTATTCATTTCATTTCCATCTTTTTTGACCAAAAGCTGATATTCCTGTGTTCTCCACCAATAAGGAATTGCAGTTTCCAAATAAACTAAATAGTTTGACATTTTAATGTTTAAATGTGATAAAAAGAACAGGAATTGTATGGACAGTAATTTATAATGCTAGAATCGGATATCGCCAAATCTAGTCGCTATTATTAAAATCTATTTTAACTTTGTGATTTAATTATAGATATGTTTCAATACATGAAAGAATTATACAGAGACCCGTTTCAAAATCGTGTATGTGAAAGTGTATTTAATATAGTCTTACTACTCTTTAAGTTCATATTTATCATTTTACTGTGGTTGCTTCCCTTCGCTACCGATGGCTTCCCTTTCTTTCCTCATTGTTCAGATCTATTGATCAGTCACGTCACAGCGCCCAGTGTAACAAAAAGGAGTGGAACAACGACCTACTAAATCTCGGCAGTGGTTCTTAAAATAACTTCTCTACTTAAAATTATAGTTTTTGTTGTTGTTGTTTTTTTAAATGGTATAAAAATAAATGAAACAGTTTAAGGCAGTGGTCGGCAAAACTCATTAGTCAAAAGAGCCAAAAAAAAATCAGCAGCAGGGCGATTACAATTTTTTTTTAGAGCCTAATTTCTTTTTAAAAAACCTGTCAAGAGCCATGTTTTTCGGAGTCACAACCGATTTCTGGCCGAGCCGCACTCAGGTCGCTAAAGCCGCGATTTGACGACCACTGGCCACTGGTTTAAGGCAACGACAAGTTGATCAAAGAATGCGTTCCACCATGGCCCAGTAGAGGAAGTTCTGGACAGTTTGTAGTTTGAACCTAAAACGTCTGCTTTCATTGTGTCTCTCCTGGAGTTAGGTAAGACAGCCGAATTAGTTGGAATTTACATCTACATTTCAAACGTCTTTGCTTGTGAATCGTTGTGGACTCTTTACCAAAGTTAAACCCGCCATAAAAAAAATACTTTTTTTTTATTTTCCTTGACAATTTTATTTTTCCTTGATGAAATCTTTACCGTTGCCTCGTTGGGGTGGGTGGGTGTTTGTCCGTTCTTATGGTGTACTGGACTCGTACAACTGCCAGACCACCTTGGGGAAAGTGGGGCCTAGGATGCGGGGGCGGCAGAGTGATTCTTCCCCCGCCCTTATCCTTAAGAAGAGCTTAGAATCAGAGCTTGGGGAGTCTGGCTAAGTATATCATATCGACCAAGTTAGCCATATGGAGACTAGTTTTGACAGAACGTTACTAGGAGAGTCGTACTGACAAATGCGCACTGTAAATGATTCGACTGAGGAGGCCACAACGCTGGTGTAACTTAAGATGTTTGGCACCTGAATGGTGAATGAAGCTTTGGTCTATCAGGTTGTTACAGAATTACGTGGGATGGGGGCGGGGGGGGGGAGTATGGTAAACAATTTGTGGTGAAATATATATCGATAATGCACCACAAGTTACCTTTTTTAAGAAAAAATTTAAAAAACCTTTTTAATTTTAAATTAATGTTTAGGAAATTCGAATTTTAATGACGTCACTTCACCGTTAATTATTTTATAGACTGACTTTGAAGTGTTGATCTGTTGTGTCGGCCTGGGTCGCAGGGTCTCGTCTCTGGGATCAAATTTATCGCAGAATCTAAAAATATAGTCAAGTTACACATAGCTAAGTCTAGCAACTATTTGGGCGGACCTTTCGTTTAACGAGTCTAAAAGTTTGGTTCCTTCAAATATGTCATGGTGATAGATTCAAATTCACACAATTTCAATTCATGAGAGAAGAGAAAAAAAGGTTTGGAAAAGGGGGGGGGGGGGTTACAGAGTGAAACGAAAAATTGTTTTTCAGTTACATTCCTCGAAATTTCAAAGAAAAGACAACATCATATCTGGCGTAAACTGATCGTTAAATCGTAGTTATATTATATAGCCACACACACAAATTTGCTTGTTTTTCTATGTACACCAGACCCCCCCCCCCCCCCCCCCCCCGAAGCGAGATGTTTTCAGCAGAATGTGTCTTTTTTTTCAGTGGAACACTGTGTCGCCTGTTGTTAGCCACTAAATGCGTCCCGTTTACTTGGGACAATGGTCGACGCAAGACTATACGATACAACTTGTTGCACCCATTGTTAGAACCGCTGAACTGCCTCTTTTTATTTCCTTCTCTTCATCTCTTTTCCTATTTTTAAAAAAAATTTATATATATAGATATAAATATATTTAAAAAATGAGTTGAGACTAGATCGCTATTACGTTGTATTTTGTTACCCCACGGTAGAGTGGGGCCGGGCCGCCAGACTTGTCGTCGTGCCTGGAATACAATTAAATCTCCCAGCCCAAAGTATCCGGCCTATTTGTAACTGTCAGTCCAGAAGTCGCACCACACTGCTGGTTTATTGTGGGTCTTGAGATTCCTCGGTTGTTTACAAGCACAACCCGGCACCCCGGCCCCAATCACCAGCAGACAGTCAGAGTTGGGGGCTAGATGGCCGTTGGCGCTGCTCAGTCTGAAGTCGCGCCGCTATTTCATCCGGGTTTTTTTTTAAGGGGGAGTTTTGAGGGGGGGGGGGTCACAAGACGGCGAGGCAGACGAGAGGGCGACTAGCGGGAAAAGGGAGCGCACACAACTGTAAATTCTGTGCTAGTTCTGCGACTATGGTGCAACGTAGAGACAGAGTTGTTGATAAATAAGCAGGTATTGTATTTCTTTTAAGTGTAACCACTCCGAGCTACTGTCGAGACAGTTCATACCTTGGGGGTACAAGCTATCAGCTTTTTATTCACAGTTATGGACTTGGAGGTCGAGAACTCTCAAACTATAAAATAATTTAATGTACATCATTAGATAATTCTGTGTGCACCTTTATTCGTAATCATCTAATTTCTTTAGAATTAGTGAATTAGTGTGTTGTTTTTTAATTTTGAAATATTAAGTTTGTTTCATTTTCACATTTTATCGGCAGGACGGTCCTACTTTTTTCACAGAAATAGCCGTCGTGTCACTTTTGGAGCCCCCCCCCCTCCAACCACCAGCACCACCACCCACACACCACCATCACACACACCACCACCACACACACCACCATCACCACCAACACACACACCACCACCACCACCACACACACCAGCACCAACACCACACACACCACCACACACACCAGTACCACCACCACCACCACACACACCACCAACACCATCACCACACACACCACCAGCACCACACACACCACACACCACCACACACATTACCACATACACCACCAGCACCACCACCACACACACCACCAGCACCACCACCACACACACCACCACACATACCAGCACCAACACCACCACCACACACACCACCACCACACACACCACTAGCACCACCACCACCACACACACCACCGCACACACATACCACACACACCACAACACACTACCACACACACCACCACACACACCACCACACACACCACCACACACACATCACACACCACCAGCACCACCTCCACACACACCCCACACACACCACCACACACACTACCACACACACCACACACACACCACCACACACCACCAGCACCACACACACACACACCACCACATACACCTGCTACTTTTTGGTTAAGTGACCTTTGCATTTCAAAGTTGATAGTTTAATTATTTGTGTGTGTGTTCACATCACAATTTTGGCCCCTTAAATAAGTGTAGGGAAAAAAGTCACGGGAAAACAGCTGACATGACACATGACATGACACATGGCATGATACATGACATAACACATGACATGACATGACACATGACATGATACATGACATGATACATGACATGATACATGACATGATACATGACATGACACATGATATGACACATGACATTACATGATACATGACAATGATTATTCATCAGCAATTCAATAAATAATAATTATAATTTCCATAACACTGTAATCATCTTACTAAAATCAAATCTGTTAGCCAACCCCCCCCCCCCCCCCCAACATTTTTTTACACACGCCACAAACTTTTGAATCAAAATTAACTACAAACGCCATATTAGCCGAAATGAGTTGTGCATATTTCTAAACCCGCCTGAGCAAAGAAGTCGAAATGTAGTGATGACCTGCACGCTTCTTCCACGACCATTTACGCGATAATGGCACCTCAATCTTTGGCCTGGCCACACGATCGGGGCACCTCAATCTTTGGCCTGGCCACACGATAGAGGCACCTCAATCTTTGGCCTGGCCACACGATCGGGGCACCTCAATCTTTGGCCTGGCCACACGATCGGGGCACCTCAATCTTTGGGATGGGCACACGATAGAGGCACTCAATCTTTGGGATGGGCACACGATAGAGGCACCTCAATCTTTGGCCTGGCCACACGATAGAGGCAACTCAATCTTTGGGATGGGCACACGATAGAGGCACCTCAATCTTTGGGATGGGCACACGATAGAGGCACCTCAATCTTTGGGATGGGCACACTATAGAGGCACCTCAATCTTTAGGATGGGCACACGATAGAGGCACCTCAATCTTTGGGATGGGCACACGATAGAGGCACCTCAATCTTTGGCATGGGCACACGATAGAGGCATCTCAATCTTTGGGATGGGCACACGATAGAGGCACCTCAATCTTTGGGATGGGCACACGATAGAGGCACCTCAATCTTTGGGGTGGGCACACGATAGAGGCACCTCAATCTTTGGGATGGGCACACGATAGAGGCACCTCAATCTTTGGGATGGGCACACGATAGTGGCACATCAACATTTGGCCTGGCCACACGATAGAGGCACCTCAATATTTGGCCTGGCCACACGATAGGGCACCTCAATATTTGGCCTGGGCACACTATGGTGGCACCTCAATCTTTGGGATGGGCACACGATAGAGGCACCTCAATCTTTGGGATGGGCACACGATAGGGCACCTCAATCTTTGGCCTGTTAACACGATAGTGGCACCTCAATCTTTGGCCTGTTAACACGATAGTGGCACCTCAATCTTTGGCCTGTTAACACGATAGGGCACCTCAATCTTTGGCCTGTTAACACGATAGGGCACCTCAATCTTTGGCCTGTTAACACGATAGGGCACCTCAATCTTTGGCCTGTTAACACGATAGTGGCACCTCAATCCCTCAGTTGGAGAAAAACTGTGTAAGATACAGGGATATGAATAGTGGATACACCTATCAGATTCGACGCACGGATGTTAAGATCTGTAACAGGAAGAGCGAAGTGGATATTTTTTAGATCCATTCTGTTAACTAAATTGTTATTGGGAATTCAATGATTTCAAACTGTTTCCCCAGAATAGAGCCCCAGAATAGAGCCCCAAAATAGAGCCCCAGAATAGAGCCCCAAAATAGAGCCCCAGAACAGAGCCCCAGAATAGAGCCCCAAAATAGAGCCCCAGAATAGAGCCCCAGAACAGAGCCCCAAAATCGAGCCCCAGAACAGAGCTCCCCGCGACACAAACATTTGCAATCAATTCACTCAAACATTCGTCCTCCTTGATCAAACTTTCTGTCAACAAGAAATCTAAGGCAGCGGTATGTGTTCAACATACATTTTATGGCACAATATAACGAATATTTACATAGTTAAATTGCATACAAATAATGTAAGCAAAAACTAACAAAATACCCATTTTCTAAAATAAGTTCTCGTCAAATTCACATTGCAGCGTTGACCACAACAGAATTAATTGATTCAATCCAGAGTCGTATTGCCTGACCACATTGGTCAGTTTGAACACATGCATTCCAGTGGATGTATACACTATTTAGCCGTCTCGTTGTCGCTTTTGTTCGTTGTCGTGGCTTTCAGTGGACTCCAGTCGGGTTTAAAACTATGCATTATAACACCAATAAAAATGTCATTTTTTTGACCATTAATATTCAAGCCACTCCAACAATGTGACTGCACTCCAACGACGTGACTGCACTCCAACGATGTGACTGCACTCCAACAATGTGACTGCACTCCAACGATGTGACTGCACTGAAACGACGTGACTGCACTCCAACGATGTGACTGCACTCCAACAATGTGACTGCACTCCAACGATGTGACTGCACTCAAACGACGTGACTGCACAACAGCGATGTGACTGCAGATCAAATTTTCCAGACAATTTACTTTAAGTCGTTGACAGCGGCCACTCATCCGTCCGTTTGATGGCGGCCACTCATCCGTCCGTTTGACGGCGGCCACTCATCCGTCCGTTTGACGGCGGCCACTCATCCGTCCGTTTGATGGCGGCCACTCATCCGTCCGTTTGACGGCGGCCACTCATCCGTCCGTTTGACGGCGGCCACTCATCCGTCCGTTTGACGGCGGCCACTCATCCGTCCGTTTGACGGCGGCCACTCATCCGTCCGTTTGACGGCGGCCACTCATCCGTCCGTTTGACGGCGGCCACTCATCTTTCTAATCACCAATTTTCTACTATAATCCGCGTCAGAAGCACAAACGCACAACTGAGAGAAAGACAATCACAGATTCAGACATTCGCACACTGCTACAGTGGCTATGTTACGCTCGTGAGAGTCCAGTGGGCATTAGCGATCACCGTAATGCTGTAGGGCAGTGGCTCTCAACCTTCCTAATCCCGCGACTCTTAAAGACATTTCCTCATGTTTCGGTGACCCCGCAACCACAAAACTATTTTAGCTGCTACTTCACAAAATGTTGAGTATAAGTGTTTTCCGATGGTCTTAGGCGACCCCCGTGAAAGGGTCGTTCGACCCCCCAATGGGGTCGCGACCCACAAGATGAGAACCGCTGCTATAGGGAATATGAATTAATGACGTCCGTGTTGCAGGTTTCAAGCGACCTGTTCCTGACGTTGCTTTTTCAGCATTTACAGTTTTAAAAAAAAACTTTTACAAACTGGTTGTTATGGAATAGTTGAAACCTTGAACTGTCCTAGCATGTGAGGCGTCGCTGAGTTGCTCACACTGTCAGACCGGCGGCTACGCTAGCACGAGCATGCGCACTCCGTGATTATAGGATAGTACACGCGGATCCACTGGCACGTCTTGTGGTCGTTGAAATCGGCGCAGTGCCACCGGAGCAGTGCAATGTTGCTGGACATGCTGGGCGCGCACGTCATGCCCTCCGGGAGCGAGCACGACCGCTTGTTCACACAGTTGCCCTCTTTGATCCACTGGGGCCAGAAACGGATGCCGAGATATTTCCACGAGTAGATCACGGGGCAGTACGTTAAGTTCCAGAGGTACTTTTGTAATTTTCGCCGCTCTCTCTTCGTGGTGGGCAGCTCCACCTTGGTGCCGTCTTGGAGGACGGCTGACCGGAGGAGACTCAGAAAACCCGGCCGTTTGCCCTGGGGGCGTCCGTTGTGGAGTGGGATTAAGGGCGCCGCGGGGGTCGATCGTTTGTTGGGATCCTGCACGGACATGAAATCCCGTTTGAACTTTGACCCCAGCTGTTTGCGCAGAGACCGTGTGTTGATGTCGCTGGGCCGTGGGTCGTAGATCGTGCTCTCATTCTCGACGAGGTCCTCGATGGGCAGGTGGTCAGACGGAGACGGACGCCGCGCCATCCCGTGCTTGGTCTGCTGGCCGTCTGTCTGTAGTAAACGGAAGAGCGGCTCTGAGAAATCCGTGTCGGCTGAAGCGTAGAAGACCAAAAAAAGCAGGAGGGTCGACTGTGGGGTCATGGTCACGGTCAGGGTCATGGTCACAAACAATCTGGAAAATTGGTAGAGAAAACATCAGACGAAAATAATAATAAAAATACACAATTCTTTATGTAACAATGTCACTAACGCCGCCACCAGATGGCGTTGATTTCATTAAATGAAATTCCCGATGGTGCGTAATATTTTCTTTGGTTTTACGGAAATATAAATCTGCTTGTTAAAAGGGGATGGGACACTAGACACTAGAATAGTGATTATAGTTCAATGGTTGTGATGTACCGGTGTGGGGTAGCACTAGTTGGGAATCTTATAAAGTGTGCTACTGGAATGCATGTTTTGTCAAATAACTTTAGTAAATGGGGAAATCCAGCATTGCGGGCGCTACTGTTTGTATGAATGCTAGTATCTTATAATATATAAAAATGAATGTGTGTATGTATGAATGTATGTATGTATGTATGTATGTATGTATGTATGTATGTATGTATGTATGTATGTATGTCTCGAATGCGCTCCTACATCATTCATGCGATTGCGATAAAATTGTAGTAAGTTGTTCTTGTCCACCAGCCCGCTCATCTTCCTGAAGAATTACAACCCTTTTAAAGTATTCCGTTATGGGCCTTTGGCCCTAAATTCATTTTTTTTTTCTTATATGAGCTTTGTAAAAAATAATTTACGTATGCGCTCCTACACCTTTTATCCGAATGCGATAAAACTTTTAGTGAGATGTTGCGCGCACGGCCGCAAAGGTTTATGAATTATTACAGTTATTTTTCAATAGTCCGTTTGGGGTCGGGCGCCATAATTTTTTTTTTTTTAATTATATGAGCTATAAAAATATAATTTTGAACAGACCTAATACATGAGTGGATGGAATTTAATCAAATAAAAACAGCGATATTTCCGTTTGTATGTGATATAATTTAGTAGGTTTCTGAATTTGTACGACCATTTTGGAATATTCAGTTTTGGACCGGGGGCCCTAAATTAGTTTTTTTCTGATAAGAGCTATTTAAGTATACTGTCCGTATGCATTCCTATACCATTCATCTGAATGCGATAAGATTTTGCTGAGTTGTGTGGTCGCCCGCAAAACGTACAACCATTTTACAATATTCCGTTTTGGGCCGGGGGCCCTAAATTCGTTTTTTTTTTTTTTTTTGTGTTATGAGCTGTGTAAATATAATTTCAAACAAAGCTATTGCATTGGTGGGTGGCATCGAATCAAATACAAGCTGCGACATTTCAGTTTGTATCTGACATAATAAGTATGTTTCTGAATTAGTACATCTATTTTACATGGTTCCTTTGGGGCCGGGGGCCCTAAATTTGTTTAAATGTACTAAATGAGTTATATAAATATAATTTCAAACATAGCTATTGCATGGGTGAATCAATCGCTACAAGTGTGTTGACTAAATTTATTCGAGTACGCACCAGACGGTAAAAACAAAATAAAAATAGTGTGTAAATAAAAAGTACTTCAACAAACATAATTAAAACACAAACACTTTATTTCTTTGAGTGGCACTGCAACGCATGCCGGGTTCTCGCTAGTGTCTAATAAATCTAGTACAATGTTATATAGTTGTTAACCTTGGACAACACTATCTCCCAAAGTAGGCATCTACTCTCATACACGTCACCTCTGAACTTTAACCTCTGAACTTTAACCTCTGAAGGTTATGTGATTTCTTTCTTTTCTTTTAAATTGCACATATTTTTAATTGAACATGCACCAGTACAGTAATTAGGGACCGGTGCACCAGCACAGTAATTAGGGACCGGTGCACCAGCACAGTAATTAGGGACCGGTGCACCAGCACAGTAATTAGGGAACGGTGCACCAGCACAGTAATTAGGGACCGGTGCACCAGCACAGTAATTAGGGACCGGTGCACCAGCACATTAATCAGGGACCGGTGCACCAGCACGGTAATCGAGGACCGGTGACCCAGCACAGTAATCAGGAACCGGTGCACCAGCACAGTAATCAGGGACCGGTGCATTAGCAGAGTGATCAGAACCGGTGCATTAGCAGAGTGATCAGGGCCGGTGCATTAGTAGATTGATCAGGACCGGTGCATTAACTGAGTGATCAGGACGGGTGCATTAGCAGAGTGATCAGGGCCGGTGCATTAGTAGATTGATGAGGCACCGGTGCATTAGCAGAGTGATGAGGCACCGGTGCATTAGCAGAGTGATGAGGCACCGGTGCACTAGCAGAGGGATCAGGACCGATGCATTAGCAGAGCAATCGGGCACCGGTCTAGACCAACACTGTGTCTTATTGAAGCCTTTTCAGCGGAGGCCCATAATTACATCGTGTCTTTGAATAAAAAAATATAATAATTCTCTTATACTAGTTATACTTCTGCTCTCTCTATCTCACACTCTCACTGTCTTTTCTCTCTATCTCACTCTCTCACTGTCTTTTCTCTCTATCTCACACTCTCACTGTCTTTTCTCTCTATCTCACACTCTCACTGTCTGCTCTCTCTATCTCACACTCTCACTGTCTTTTCTCTCTATCTCACACTCTCACTGTCTTTTCTCTCCATCTCACACTCTCACTGTCTGCTCTCTCTATCTCACACTCTCACTGTCTTTTCTCTCTATCTCACACTCTCACTGTCTTTTCTCTCTATCTCACACTCTCGCTGTCTTTTCTCTCTATCTCACACTCTCACTGTCTTTTCTCTCTATCTCACACTCTCACTGTCTTTTCTCTCTATCTCACACTCTCACTGTCTTTTCTCTCTATCTCACACTCTCACTGTCTTTTCTCTCTATCTCACACTCACTGTCTTTTCTCTCTATCTCACACTCTCACTGTCTTCTCTCTCTATCTCACACTCTCACTGTCTTTTCTCTCTATCTCACACTCTCACTGTCTTTTCTCTCTATCTCACACTCTCACTGTCTTCTCTCTCTATCTCACACTCTCACTGTCTTTTCTCTCTATCTCACACTCACTGTCTTTTCTCTCTATCTCACACTCTCACTGTCTTTTCTCTCTATCTCACACTCTCACTGTCTTTTCTCTCTATCTCACACTCTCACTGTCTTTTCTCTCTATCTCACACTCTCACTGTCTTTTCTCTCTATCTCACACTCTCACTGTCTTTTCTCTCTATCTCACACTCTCACTGTCTTTTCTCTCTATCTCACACTCTCACTGTCTTTTCTCTCTATCTCACACTCTCACTGTCTTTTCTCTCTATCTCACACTCTCACTGTCTTTTCTCTCTATCTCACACTTTCACTGTCTTTTCTCTCTATCTCACACTCTCACTGTCTTTTCTCTCTATCTCACACTCTCACTGTCTTTTCTCTCTATCTCACACTCTCACTGTCTTTTCTCTCTATCTCACACTCTCACTGTCTTTTCTCTCTATCACACACTCTCACTGTCTTTTCTCTCTATCTCACACTCTCACTGTCTTTTCTCTCTATCTCACACTCTCACTGTCTTTTCTCTCTATCTCACACTCTCACTGTCTTTTCTCTCTATCTCACACTCTCACTGTCTTTTCTCTCTGTCTCACACTCTCACTGTCTTTTCTCTCTATCTCACACTCTCACTGTCTTTTCTCTCTATCTCACACTCTCACTGTCTTTTCTCTCTATCTCACACTCTCACTGTCTTTTCTCTCTATCTCACACTCTCACTGTCTTCTCTCTCTATCTCACACTCTCACTGTCTTTTCTCTCTATCTCACACTCTCACTGTCTTTTCTCTCTATCTCACACTCTCACTGTCTTCTCTCTCTATCTCACACTCTCACTGTCTTTTCTCTCTATCTCACACTCTCACTGTCTTTTCTCTCTATCTCACACTCTCACTGTCTTTTCTCTCTATCTCACACTCTCACTGTCTTTTCTCTCTATCTCACACTCTCACTGTCTTTTCTCTCTATCACACACTCTCACTGTCTTTTCTCTCTATCTCACACTCTCACTGTCTTTTCTCTCTATCTCACACTCTCACTGTCTTTTCTCTCTATCTCACACTCTCACTGTCTTTTCTCTCTATCTCACACTCTCACTGTCTTTTCTCTCTATCTCACACTCTCACTGTCTTTTCTCTCTATCTCACACTCTCACTGTCTTTTCTCTCTATCTCACACTCTCACTGTCTTTTCTCTCTATCTCACACTCTCACTGTCTTTTCTCTCTCTCTATCTCACACTCTCACTGTCTTTTCTCTCTATCTCACACTCTCACTGTCTTTTCTCTCTATCACACACTCTCACTGTCTTTTCTCTCTATCTCACACTCTCACTGTCTTCTCTCTCTATCTCACACTCTCACTGTCTTCTCTCTCTATCTCACACTCTCACTGTCTTTTCTCTATATCTCACACTCTGTCCTACCTTTTTGTGCGCTCTTTCTCTATATCACCTCCCTCTCTCTTTCTATATATATATATATATATATATCACCTCTCTCTATCACACACTCTTACTGTCTTTTCTCTCTCTCTCTCTCTATATATATATATATATATATATATCTTTCCCCTGTTCTCTTTCTCTCTCTCTCTCTCTCTCTCTGACACACACACACTCATTCAATGGATCGGTTAAAAATGAACCCTTCATCAATTTATTACAAAAGAGGGTCGAAACTGAGATGACCTGATAACAAAATATTACAGTAGCAACACTTTAAATACGACCAATCATTTTTTCAACTTGCCAAACTTAGACAGACTCTTTCCTACGTTTATTGACAACAGTCTGTCCCGGACTGCCCAACCTAGACAGAACTTTCCTACGTTTATTGACAACAGTCTGTCCCGGACTGCCCAACCTAGACAGACTCTTTCCTACGTTTATTGACAACAGTCTGTCCCGGACTGCCCAACCTAGACAGACTCTTTCCTACGTTTATTGACAACAGTCTGTCCCGGACTGCCCAACCTAGACAGACTCTTTCCTACGTTTATTGACAACAGTCTGTCCCGGACTGCCCAACCTAGACAGACTCTTTCCTACGTTTATTGACAACAGTCTGTCCCGGACTGCCCAACCTAGACAGACTCTTTCCTACGTTTATTGACAACAGTCTGTCCCGGACTGCCCAACCTAGACAAACTCTTTCCTACGTTTATTGACAACAGTCTGTCCCGGACTGCCCAACATAGACAGACTCTTTCCTACGTTTATTGACAACAGTCTGTCCCGGACTGCCCAACCTAGACAGACTCTTTCCTACGTTTATTGACAACAGTCTGTCCCGGACAGTTGGTGCTGTCATGACACTCGGTGTCAATAACGTGAACGTTGACACTTTCAAAAGAGCAAGTACTAAGTGACGGACGACTTTTCCCATGATTCTATTTGACGTCAGAAGGGTTCTCCCATTTAACAATACGCTGAAGAGACCCACATGCTGGGGTGTCCACATATTTTATACTCGTAACCGAGCCCACCCTTACCATTCACGACCGATTGTAGGAAAAAATGTCACAGGAAAAAAGTCACAGGAAAAAAATTCACAAGAAAAAAAGTTACAGAATCTTTTGTTCCCCAATCTTGTCAGACTTTACCAAGGAACTCCCCCGGCTGTTGTACAATCACATACCTTTAATCACACTAAAACTCATTATTGTCACAAAGGAAGTGTGGTCGGACCGAAATCTTTACAGATTAATTCTTCCCTCAATCTTGTCAGGATTTATTTTTTACGATATTACGATTTATTCCTGTTACTTTTTTCCGCTTACCTTCACGACCACTGCCCTGGCATCACAGATGTTAACTCTAAACAACTGTGCTTAAAAACGTTCCCCCCCCCCTTTACCCCCAACCAGGTATTACTGTAACAGTGTTACTCGTTGACAATGTCGGTCGGAAGTGACGTCTAGACCAATGAACTAACGTTATTTTAAGTAGCCGTCTGATGCGGCTGGCTCGATGCCCGTAGGAAATGATAGCAAGCCTTGGCTAGACAAAGATCGAACACTGGCAAATACTAAACAACTCTTAGTACTAAACAACTCTCAATGCTAAACAACTCTCAAAAACTAAACAACTCTCAAAAACTAAACAACTCTCAGTACTAAACAACTCTCAATGCTAAACAACTCTCAAAAACTAAACAACTCTCAAAAACTAAACAACTCTCAGTACTAAACAACTCTCAATGCTAAACAACTCTCAAAAACTAAACAACTCTCAAAAACTAAACAACTATCAAAAATAAACAACTCTCAAAAACTAAACAACTCTCAAAACTAAATCACTCACAATTACGAGAATATTTTATTTCAAACATCTATTATGTCAAGTTCCTATAGTTCAGAAATATGCAACCATCGGTATAGTATATACCTCCTTAATCCCGGCTATAACATATACCTTCTCACCTCATCTAGACATGGGGTAAGTTTTTGGTGATAGACAAAGGTTAGTGGTCGACACTGGGATAGTTAGTGGAAGGCAAGTGGTTCATTAAGTTAAACAAAACTAAAAATTATTTTGATTGTCCTTACCTTATTTAGTATCAGCTCCACTGTCACTGGTGGAATACGTTGATGAGCTCCACTGGCACTGGTGGAATACGTTGATAAGCTCCACCTATCACTGGTGGATTGCGATGATCTCAGCTATTCTAGTTGAGGCCAGTCCTCGAATTATGTCCAACTTGAAGTGACCAAAGCGAGAATGTCTATTCGTATAGACATCTTCAGGCTGCCACCAAAAAAATCCACATGGCTCAATCGGTCTCAGTGTCAGAAACAGATTTCTCTTTCACGGCTACATCCTTCCCTATTGTTAGTCCTTCCAGAGTATCCAATCTTGGAAGCATCTCTTCTTGTGTAGCACCATGGCATGGTCTGCTGTATGCTGTAGGCGTCAGCACCGCCCAATGCTGGTCATTCAAAAAAAAAAAACATATGAGAAAGGTCCTGACGCTACTCTGGTCAGGACGCTACTCTGGTCCTGACGCTACTCTGGTCCTGACGCTACTCTGGTCCTGACGCTACTCTGGTCCTGACGCTACTCTGGTCAGGACGCTACTCTGGTCCTGACGCTACTCTGGTCAGGCTTGTGTTCTTAAGTCACGTCTTCTGCAAATCAAATATTGCTCCGCTTTTTGTTGTTGTTGTTTTAAAATAAACTCTCAGTTTAATTGTCGTCTAAATGTTTTCTGGGTCTCTTGGTATCCTTTGGCAATTATTTCGCTTCTCCTGTATTAAATTGTAGCTTCAAGGACAGCGCTATATGGAAAAAACACCAAAATAAAAACAAAATAAAAACCAAACAGAAGATAATGATAATTTAGAGTTGTCTCAGTCAATTCTTATTCATCACACATGCTAATTTATTTGTATTTTTAAGAAATGGGTGTCGGCAAATAAAAACAGAACAAGTGTTCTCCCTGGAGATAACGGAACGAATCGCATCACCTGTCCAACATAATCTCCGCGCATTGATCTGTGATCAAGATTCTATCATCGGCGAAAATCCGATGGATGAGCTATTTGCCCTCGCCGTCTGCTACGATTGCTTCTTCGCGCCTAGGATCCGCTCCCCCCGATGCTGTATCGTGACGACAACAAAGCCGGCGTGGAAGAATGCCTACGGCGCCCCCCACACATGAACACACGGCAAAGGTGTCAGAGCCGTTCTCCTCTTGTCACGTTATCGGCGTTCACGGTCAGCGCAGCGATAACAGGCGCGGTATCAGCGAGCTAACTTGTTAACACGGCATCGGCATCCTAAACCCCTCCAGGGGCTTATTTGACCAACACCGCGCACCATAATCTGTGTTGTGACAGGCCGGCCTGTCCCAGAATGCGCGGGAAGACAGGGGGGGGGGGGGGGGGGGGGTGTTGAAGGGGAGACAAATACAGGAGCAACAAGTTTCTTTGATAAATTTTCGCCTTATTGAAACAGGGCAAGAACCACCAAGCCGTTAGGAAATAAATAAATAAAAATTAAAATATTTAAGAGATTTTTTTTTTATATTGAAGGATATTCTGACAAGAGCTGTCCCCCAAGAAAAGAATGAGAATGTAAGAATTCTTTGTCGACTGAAATCAACCTAATGACCAAGGAGGCTAAACCGTTTGTGTACTATGATATTGACCTAACAAAAAAACTTTAACATTCTAATTTTGTAATCTGCACACAAAAATTTAAAAATTTGGAAACCTTCGATACAGAATTAAAACCCCAAACATGTTGCTCTTTTCAAACTGTAGCATTAGAGACAAGTGATATGATGGTGATGGTTACCGGAAATTTGATCGAAAGAAATTTCGTCGACAGAAAATTGATGGAAGGAAATTTGATCGAACGGAAATTTGGTCGAATATTTTTTCAGTTCACACGTTAAAATTTTGCGTCAAATTTCTTTTTGAGCTCACCATAGGCCTACTATACAGTAAAACAAAATAATGCGTTCAAAAAGAAATTTGACGCAAAATTTTAACGTGTAAACTAAAAAAAAAGATTCGACCAAATTTCCGTTCGATCAAATTTCCGTCGATAAAATTTTCCGTCGACGAAATTTCTTTCGATCAAATTTCCGGATACGGATGGCGATATGATGGTGAAATAATGGTGATATGATGGTGATATAATGGGATATGATGTGATATAATGGTGATATGATGGTGACATGATGGTGATATGATGGTGATATAATGGTGATATAATGTGACATGATGGTGACATGGTGGTGACATGATGGTGATATGATGGGGATATGATGGTGACATGATGGTGATATGATGGGATATGATGGTGGCATGATGGTGATATGATGGGGATATGATGGTAACATGATGGTCATATGATTGTGATATAATGGTGATATGATGGTGATGTGATGGTGATATGATATCGAAATGATGGTGATATAATGGTGACATGATGGTGATATAATGGTGATATGATGGTGATTTGATGTGATATGATGGTGATATAATGGTGATATGATGGTGACATGATGGTGATATGATGGTGATATAATGTGACATGATGGTGACATGGTGGTGATATGATGGTGATGTGAAGGTGATATGATATCGAAATGATGGTGATATAATGGTGATATGATGGTGATGTGATGTGATATGATGGTGATATAATGGTGATATGATGGTGACATGATGGCATGATTGTGACATGATGGTGATATTTTGATAGTCTACAAAAGTAAAACTTGTGACATGTTTATTTTTGAAAGAAAAGAAAAAAAGCCAGAACTAAATTATTAGTTTCCTGTAGACAGGTCTCTATGACGTAAATATTTCCTCAATGAACCGTCATGATGACATGGTGTGATTGATGCCTGACTTTATTGGATGGATGGAGTTGGAGAGAAGAAAGTTGTACATTTCAAACTACTTACTTTGATTGGCGAATAAATGAATGTGATAAATAAATGTGATATATTAATGTGATATATGAATGTGATATATGAATGTAATGAATGAATGTGATATATGAATGTGATATATGAATGTGATATAAGAATGTGATATATGAATGTGATATATGGTATCATTCTGATATATGAATGTGATATATGAATGTGATATAAGAATGTGATATATGAATGTGATATATGAATGTGATATAAGAATGTGATATATGGTATCATTCTTATATATGAATGTGATATATGAATGTGATATATGAATGTGATATATGGTATCATTCTGATAAATGAATGTGATACATGGTATTATTGTGCCGTTAATTAGTCGAAAATAAATTCTAGAAAAATACATTTTAATTTAATTTTTTTTAACACTTTCCCACTTTAATTTTAATTATTGAACTTGATTATAACGTGATTTAGATCTGTAAAGTAATGTAAGTTTGTAAATTGATGTAAATTGTAAAGTAATGTAAGTGTAAAAAGATGGAAAGTGACAAAATTGCAATGTAAGTGTGAACAAGATGGAAAGTGAAAAAAATGTAACGGTAGTGAAATGTAAAGCGGACCCACCTAAAGGACAACATAATATGAATGGCCCACACACGGTGTCCGGTACAAGTCCACTGAATGTCCCACACACGGTGTCCTGTGTAGGTCCACTGAATGGCCCACACACGGTGTCCGGTACAGGTCCACTGAATGGCCCACACACGGTGTCCGGTACAGGTCCACTGAATGGCCCACACACGGTGTCCGGTACAAGTCCACTGAATGGCCCACACACGGTGTCCGGTACAGGTCCACTGAATGGCCCACACACGGTGTCCGGTACAGGTCCACTGAATGGCCCACACACGGTGTCCGGTACAAGTCCACTGAATGGCCCACACACGGTGTCCGGTACAAGTCCACTGAATAGGCCTTGATATCAATCAAGTCACATCTCATTGAAGCCCGTTCTCTTCCATAGTACCGTCACACCAATGATCCTCTCTAGACAAACAATACCCTGCCTCCACATCCCCCCTGCCCTTTCCACCTAGTTTTACTGGTATCTGTGGCCATTGAGGGCGACTGTCTCTCTTGGTCGGAACCCAACCACCAGCTGATAGAGGGTGAGGCCAGAGATAGAGAGAGAGTGACGGGGGATGAAAGTGGGGCAGGTCTGGTGACACTGGGGCTCTTTATCATTCCTTGAGTACTTTGTTGGCGCCATCAAGAACCCTAGTCAGATCGGCCGAATACCGGAATTCTGCACTGATTGAAACACGGAGAGAGCGGGGGGTGGATACATGAGGAGGGTGGTGGGCTTAACTCATTGTGTGTTGACTGGTGACTTTCTTTGTTGACTGGCAACTTTTTTTGTGTGTTGACTGGCAACTTTGTTTGTGTGTTGACAGGTAACTGTGTTTGTGTTGACTAGTGACTTTGTGTGTTGACTGGTGACTTTGTATGTTGACTGGTGACTTTGTGTGTTGACTGGTGACTTTGTATGTTGACTGGTGACTTTGTTTGTGTGTTGACTGGTGACTTTGTGTGTTGACTGGTGACTTTGTGTGTTGACTGGTGACTTTGTATGTTGACTGGTGACTTTGTGTGTTGACTGGTGACTTTTTATGTTGACTGGTGACTTTGTGTGTTGACTGGTGACTTTGTTTGTTGACTGGTGACTTTGTCTGTTGACTGGTGACTTTGTGTGTTGACTGGTGACTTTGTGTGTTGACTGGTGACTTTGTGTGTTGACTGGTGACTTTGTCTGTTGACTGGTGACTTTGTGTGTTGACTGGTGACTTTGTGTGTTGACTGGTGACTTTGTGTTGATTGGTGACTTTGTGTGTTGATTGGTGACTTTGTGTGTTGATTGGTGACTTTGTGTGTTGATTGGTGACTTTGTGTGTTGACTGGTGACTTTGTGTGTTGACTGGTGACTTTGTGTGTTGATTGGTGACTTTGTCTGTTGATTGGTGACTTTGTGTGTTGACTGGTGACTTTGTGTTGACTGGTGACTTTGTGTGTTGACTGGTGACTTTGTCTGTAAGTTGACAGGTGACTTTGTTTATGTGTTGACTGGTAACTTTGTGTGTTGACTGGTGACTTTGTGTGTTGACTGGTAACTTTGTGTGTAAGTTGACTGGTGACTTTGTCTGTAAGTTGACAGGTGACTTTGTTTGTGTGTTGACTGGTAACTTTGTGTGTTGACTGGTAACTTTGTGTGTTGACTGGTAACTTTGTGTGTAAGTTGACTGGTGACTTTGTCTGTAAGTTGACAGGTGACTTTGTTTATGTGTTGACTGGTACCTATGCGCCGGTCTCAGTACCCAGATACACCTAAAGCACAAATCTAAGCCAGTTACTAGTTCAAGTTCAAGCTTCAGTATGACCATAAAGGATTGCAGTAGACAGCATTATATATTATTTGATGACAAAAGTCATTTTTATCTTGTTTAAAAGATGTAATTTGGTAACAATTACTTTGACCATCGTGTAGTTCCTGGATGAAGTTTTGACCATAGTGAAGTTACTTGATGAAGTTTTGACCATCGTGAAGTTACTTGATGAAGTTTTGACCATCGTGAAGCTACTTGATGAAGTTTTGACCATCATGAAGTTACTTGATGAAGTTTTGACCATCGTGTAGTTCCTGGATGAAGTTTTAACCATCATGAAGTTACTTGATGAAGTTTTGACCATCTTGAAGTTACTTGATGAAGTTTTGACCATCTTGAAACTACTGGATGAAGTTTTAACCATCATGAAGTTACTTGATGAAGTTTTGACCATCTTGAAGTTACTTGATGAAGTTTTGACCATCATGAAGCTACTTGATGAAGTTTTGACCATCATGAAGTTACTTGATGAAGTTTTGACCATCTTGAAATTACTGGATGAAGTTTTAACCATCATGAAGCTACTTGATGAAGTTTTCACCATCATGAAGTTACTTGATGAAGTTTTGACCATCATGAAGTTACTTGATGAAGTTTTGACCATCATGAAGTTACTTGATGAAGTTTTGACCATCGTGTAGTTCCTGGATGAAGTTTTAACCATCATGAAGTTACTTGATGAAGTTTTGACCATCTTGAAGTTACTTGATGAAGTTTTGACCATCTTGAAACTACTGGATGAAGTTTTAACCATCATGAAGTTACTTGATGAATTTTTGACCATCTTGAAGTTACTTGATGAAGTTTTGACCATCATGAAGCTACTTGATGAAGTTTTGACCATCATGAAGTTACTTGATGAAGTTTTGACCATCTTGAAATTACTGGTGGAAGTTTTAACCATCATGAAGCTACTTGATGAAGTTTTCACCATCATGAAGTTACTTGATGAAGTTTTGACCATCATGAAGTTACTTGATGAAGTTTTGACCATCATGTAGTTACTCAATGAAACGTTAACCATCGTGAAGTTACTGAATGACGTTTTAACCATCGTGAAGTTACTGAATAACGTTTTAACCATCGTGAAGTTACTTGATGAAACGTTGGGGGGTGCAGCGGTTGTCGAAACAGAATGTTTCTGTGCAAAGTTTTTAGTTCATCTATTTCCTTTTGCCGTCGGTCTACAGCGTATTTTTTGACCAGAACTGACACCATTCAATCTCAATTCAAAATAAACGGCCAGCATCTGTCCATGGCGTCTCAGGTCGGTTTTAATGGAATTGTCAGTTTGCCTTTGACGGGGAGAGGGGAAGTTTTTTGTCTGTGGGTGGGGAGATTTTTTATAGATTTTTTTTCTTCTTCGTTATTGCTGTGATTGGTGTTAATTTAAGGAAACAAAGGAACCAGTAGTGTCTTTAAGGAACCCAACCCACGATCCCAGGGAACAGGTAGTATCTTTAAGAACCCAACCCACGATCCCAGGGAACAGGTAGTATCTTTAAGGATGCCAACCCACGATCCCAGGGAACAAGTAGTATCTTTAAGGAACCCAACCAACGATCCCAGGGAACAGGTAGTATCTTTAAGGATGCCAACCCACGATCCCAGGGTACAAGTAGTATCTTTAAGGAACCCAACAAGCGAAAATAAAAATATTTGTTGGTCCTCTTAGGTGGACCGACGTTTCGATCTATCGATCGTCCATTACCCGATGGACCAATAATTTTTTGGACCGATGTAATTGGTAACGGCTTCAACTCACCGAGGGAAAAAGTTGTATTGTGTACACAGTTGCCTATACGAAAACTTTTGAACAAAGGACAAAACTGTTTTGATATTTTTTGTTCGTAAATTATAAAGTATTTAAACGCTCTCCTCTCTGCTCCATTTAAAGTCGTTTCGGTCTCATAATAGGTCAACTCTCAATTTCGGTCTCATAATAATAGGTCAGCTCTCAATTTCGGTCTCATAATAATAGGTCAACTCTCAATTTCGGTCTCATGATAGGTCAACTCTCAATTTCGGTCTCATGATTGGTCAACTCTCAATGTAATAAGAAGTGCAGCAGGAAGAAAGGCGAGCGCAACGAATGCGTTCTTGACCCATTCCGGAATCAATCCAAATTAATGTCACTCCATTTTGATTTACATTTTTTAATTCACGAACATTTTAACAGCAAAAATTCGTTGAAAAGTTTACATTTAGGTACTACCGGTAGGATACTTATTTGCGCAAACCTTCTGCGCATGTTGAAAAATGACTTAAAACTTTGTGGCTATTAACTATTATAGATTCGTCTTAGTGGTAAATTTTTCACAGCTGTCCCCCTGACCAATTTGCTGTGACGTCCATATTCACAGCTGTCCCCCTGACCAGTGTGCTGTGACGTCCATATTCACAGCTGTCCCCTGACCAGTTTGCTGTGACGGCCATATTCACAGCTGTCCCCCTGACCAGTTTGCTGTGACGTCCATATTCACAGCTGTCCCCCTGACCAGTTTGCTGTGACGTCCATATTCACAGCTGTCCCCCTGACCAGTGTGCTGTGACGTCCATATTCACAGCTGTCCCCCTGACCAGTGTGCTGTGAAGTCCATATTCACAGCTGTCCCCCTGACCAGTGTGCTGTGACGTCCATATTCACAGCTGTCCCCCTGACCAGTGTGCTGTGACGTCCATATTCACAGCTGTCCCCCTGACCAGTGTGCTGTGACGTCCATATTCACAGCTGTCCCCCTGACCAGTTTGCTGTGACGTCCATATTCACAGCTGTCCCCCTGACCAGTTTGCTGTGCTTCCATATTCACAGCTGTCCCCCTGACCAGTGTGCTGTGACGGCCATATTCACAACTGTCCCCCTGACCAGTTTGCTGTGACGTCCATATTCACAGCTGTCCCTTTGAAAAGTGTGCTGTGACGTCCATATTCACAGCTGTCCCCCTGACCAGTGTGCTGTGACGTCCATATTTAGGCCAAATCTTAGGACACAACATCTTAGGGGTGATGTAGTGAGTAGTGTTCACTTCACACAAGTTTTGTTGTAGCTCTTTATGGCTACTTGGGAGGACCGGCTTGGAGGGGGTGGATTAGGAGGACCGATTTGGATGGGATGTATTGGGAGGACAGGCCTTGAGGGGGGAGTGGATTAGGAGGACCGATTTGGATGGGATGTATTGGGAGGACCGGCCTTGAGGGGGGGAGAGGATTAGGAGGACCGATTTGGATGGGATGTATTGGGAGGACCGACCTTGAGGGGGGGTGGATTAGGAGGACCGATTTGGATGGGATGTATTGGGAGGACCGGCCTTGAGGGGGGTGGATTAGGAGGACCGACTTGGATGGGATGTATTGGGAGGACCGGCCTTGAGGTGGGGAGTGGATTAGGAGGACCGATTTGGATGGGATGTATTGGGAGGACCGGCCTTGAGGGGGGTGGATTTGGGAGGACCGGCCTGGAGGGTGTGAGTTGGAACGACCGCCCGCGGTGAGTTGTGACGTACGAGCTGTTATGAAAGTAATGGAACTGTGTCGGGTTGTAAAGGGCGGTAATTACTGTCACAGAAGTCGCTCTCTTCCGGTACAAGGGACAGAACCCATTCACTTAGTTATCTTTGGCGCCAAGTTTCATATCAGGCATGCCTAAACGAGCGTTTTCTGAGCTTTGACAACGGTGTGACAGGACGATTGGGCAGACAAAATTATGGCATCGCTATTTTCTGGACGGCGCTGTACAACAAAATGTAGCATGAATTACGAAGATGCCATTTCCTGTTGTGACCTTTAAAACTAATCTCTTGTTTTACAAATAAATTACATGACAATCTTCTTGTAGACACTCGGGAATTTTTTTTACATTTTGTTGTTTTAAACAAAAATTCTTTACAATCGATCTACAAGAAATAAAGTACAGTGTCTTTTTTACTTTTGAAAAAAAATATATATATTTCATGAAAAATAAATTCAAGTATGAAAAATCTTGACCCTACGTATGAAATTTACAAAAAAAAAAATTGATTGATTGCCTTCGGCACGTTATAATTGTTGCGAAAGTTGATCATTAATTTCCTTTTCTGCTACGGCTTACAGTACTTGAAGAGTTATAACTCTATAGACAAGCTGAATGTCATGACAAGTAAACGGTCACTTCAACACTTCAATCGCATGTCTGACATTCCAAACACCTTTGAACTGCTTTAGTGTCTGTTTTCATAAAACAAAGAATTAAATGTTAAAAAATTGTTTATCTCCGAGACTTGCCGTGATAACAGTGGCACAATGATAAAACCAAACAAACACGGTGTCTGGTGACGACTTGGACTTCAATGAAGAAGAAGGGGAAGAAGAAAAACACATCTTCATTGAGGTTTTGGTGTTTCTGCACTATATTCAGTCTAATTAAAAAGGCCCAAGGGTTCTAAAATGTTTAGGTATGGTAACATTCAGCCCGCCCTTGACTATTGTAAAGATATTGCTGGGAGTACATTTTCAACAGAAATATGAATTTTGTAGAAGTTGTTTTTATGCGAGCGTGTGCGACATTTTTTTTTGGTATTTCATGTTAGCCCCTTTTTAAATGTGTATATATATATAGATATCTTTTTAACATTTATTTATTTATATATTTGCTTTTAAAGCTGATTTATTGAATGACCACCTAGGACAGCCAGGCTCTGTCTTGCTTATAAAGCTGGTTCAGTAATGGAAAAGATAACTTAAAGACTAAAGCGGCCCCCAGATGAATTTATCTCTGTGAATGAGACAAACGTACATCTATCTCTTTGAATGAGACACACAGGGCCGGATTAACCTCTAGGCAAACAAGGCACGTGCCTTGGGCACCAAGCGTTTGGGGGCACCACAAATCCTCAAGAAATTTTATTTTGGAACAAATTTAAGTCCAGAAACAACTGAAAATTGACAAGTGCTATGAAAAGGAAGAAAAACATTATAATAAAAATTCACATTCAAGTTTGGTACAATCTTGAATGCTTAAAAATTAAGCGCATAAAAAATTTAAAAAACTCATGGGAAATGGTTATGAGTAAAATGCGGACCATGCGGACTCACTCGATTTGTAAATAAATAATGCGGTCGTATTCGAATTTTAAAAATTTTTGGGAAGTTTTTTTATAAAAAAAATTTAAGCCATTTTTATATTTTCAATAAATAATATTAAAATAATAACATTAATTAATTAATTCGACCGGGAGCCCCTTAGTAATAGACACAGAAACTGATAAAAATGGGTTCAGTGACTGGAAAAATAACATTTATGTTTATAATCACGAACAAAGCGCTACACATAAAGACTGCATGTGAACCTGAGTCGTCGACAAGGCTCCGGTCTACTACAAAAGCTAGAAGAGCAAGTAAATGAAGAGTATAGTTACTGGGAACATGTTTTGAGGCGAGCAGTAGCGGTTATTTGCACTATAGCTGAGCGCGGTCTGGCTTTTAAAGGGGAAAATGAAAAATTTGGATCTATACAAAATGGAAATTATTTAGGGTTGCTGGAGTTGGTCAGTCAGTTTGATCCATTTTTAGCATCACACATTGCGAAATATGGAAATTCTGGAAAGGGAAATCCTTATTATTTATCCAAAACTATATTTGAAGAGCTGATTGAAATTATTTCCAAAAAAGTCAGTGAAGTAATTGTAGATGAAGTAAAGGCTTCCGGTTATTTCAGCTTGTCAGTAGACTCAACAACCGATATTTCACATATAGATCAGTTAAACGTTGTTCTTCGATATGTAGCAGATAGAGAGCCCATTGAACGCTTTTTGACTTTCTTGGAACTGCAAAATCACACCGGTGAAGATATAGCTTAGCAAGTGCTGCAGTACTTACGTGAAGTTTGCAAAATTGATTTTTCGAAATGCAGAGGTCAATCCTACGATAATGCAGCTAATATGTCCGGGTGCTACAAGGGCATGCAAAAAAAATTCTAGAGGAAAATGAGTTTGCTATATACATACCATGTGCTGCCCATTCACTAAATCTTGTATAGGCAGAAGTGTCGTTGACTCCTGTTTAGAGGCAGTAAACTTCTTCCATACAGTGCAACTGATCTATACTTTTTTCTCAGCTTCAACCAACAGATGGAAGATTCTGAAAAGATGCCTTGTGAATGAAACGCTGGTAAAGTCTCTTTCCGATACCAGATGGGAAGCACATGCTGTTGCAACTAAAGTTATCCTAAAGTCTCATCCTCAGATTTTAAAAGCATTATAATGTATACAAGAAGATCAGTCACAGAAAGGAGACACCAGAAGACAAGCCGAAAACATTGCAAAGAAGATGCAAGAATTAGAATTTGCTCTTTCATGCTTGTTTTTGGGAAGAGGTATTACAGCATTTTCACAGGGTTAGTCAAGCTCTACAAAATGAGCATGTGAACTTGAAAACGTGTGCTGATTTGTGTTCTTCACTAGCAGATCGCTTGAATAAATCTAGGAATGAATTTGAAAGATTTGAAGAAGCTGCAAAAATAATAACACCAGGTGTAGATTATAAGTCAACTTTGACCCCTAATCGTAAACGAACGACAGTGGTCACAGATGGTGATGCCCCTGAGGTATCTCTGAATTCCATAGACAAATTTTGTATATCTACATTCTACGCCATTGTTGACAAACTTGAGACAGAAATGAGTAGACGAGGAGAAGTATATAATGATGTAGCAGTTCGATTTTCTTGTTTGGTCGATGTATCACTATCACAAACGTCTCAGTGTTGTGACGAACTAATAAATGCTTATCCTAAAGATCTGAACAATAATTTATATACTGAACTACAACCGTTTCATTCATATATTCGCCACAAGTCTGAATCAAAATCGGAAAACAACACGTTCAATCATGGAGAATTATACAAAGTAATAGTTAGAGACAACTTCGTGTGTGCCTTTCCAAATGTTGAAATCGCCTTGCGCATATTTTTAACATTAATGGTTATTAACTGTTCAACTGAGAGCTCTTTTTCTCAGTTGAAACGTACAAAAAATCCAAATAGATAAAGAATGAAACAAGAAAGGCTCGATTCCTTATCTCTGCTTATGATCGAGGCAGATGTGTTGCGCAAAATTAACTTTGACGATACCCTCAAAGACTTTGCTAGATGTAAATCTAGAAAAAAAACACTTTAAAATGTAAATGACAATATCTTTTTGATTTTTTCATCTAATAAAAAAAATTTTTATTTTTGTCTATTATTATTTCAAAATTTATTAACTGTTAATTTTAATACAGAAATACTTAATAGTAGGTTTTATATAAGTGATAGTAATCCAAACTACAAACATATTTGTTAAAAACTGTTTTCTTTGCATAATATTGAACATACCAGCGGTCACGGTCAGTGAAAGATCCGGGCAGAAGGGGGCACCCATGTGGGTTTGTGCCTTGGGCACTAAAATGGCTTAATCCGGCCCTAGAGACACACGTACATCTATCTCTGTGAATGAGACACACGTACATCTATCTCTGTGAATGAGACACACGTACATCTATCTCTGTAAATGAGACACACGTACATCTATCTCTGTGAATGAGACACCCGCGGTTCTTTATGAATCGGCCACAAATGGATCTCTATCAATGGGACACATGAACCTCTATGAATGGTACACCTATGGATCTCTATCAATGGGACACATGAACCTCTATAAATGGTACACCTATGGATCTCTATCAATGGGACACATGAACCTCTATAAATGGTACACCTATGGATCTCTATCAATGGGACACATGAACCTCTATAAATGGTACACCTATGGATCTCTATCAATGGGACACATGAACCTCTATGAATGGTACACCTATGGATCTCTATCAATGGGACACATGAACCTCTATAAATGGTAAACCTATGGATCTCTATCAATGGGACACATGAACCTCTATAAATGGTACACCTATGGATCTCTATCAATGGGACACATGAACCTCTATAAATGGTACACCTATGGATCTCTATCAATGGGAAACACAAAGTAAACAATGATGTCTTTAAATTGGATGATTGGACGCTATGGACTATAAGACGCTACGGACTATAAGACGCTATGGACTATAAGACGCTATGGACTATAAGACGCTACGGACGATAAGACGCTATGGACTATAAGACGCTACGGACTATAAGACGCTACGGACTATAAGACGCTACGGACTATAAGACGCTACTGACTATAAGACGCTACGGACTATAAGACGCTATGGACTATAAGACGCTACGGACTATAAGACGCTATGGACTATAAGACGCTATGGACTATAAGACGCTATGGACTATAAGACGCTATGGACTATAAGACGCTACGGACTATAAGACGCTACGGACTATAAGACGCTACGGACTATAAGACGCTACGGACTATAAGACACTATTGACTATAAGACGTTATGGACTATAAGACGCTATGGACTATAAGACGCTATGGACTATAAGACGCTACGGACGATAAGACGCTATGGACTATAAGACGCTACGGACTATAAGACGCTACGGACTATAAGACGCTACGGACTATAAGACGCTACTGACTATAAGACGCTACGGACTATAAGACGCTATGGACTATAAGACGCTACGGACTATAAGACGCTACGGACTATAAGACGCTATGGACTATAAGACGCTATGGACTATAAGACGCTATGGACTATAAGACGCTACGGACTATAAGACGCTACGGACTATAAGACGCTACGGACTATAAGACGCTACGGACTATAAGACACTACTGACTATAAGACGTTATGGACTATAAGACGCTATGGACTATAAGACGCTATGGACTATAAGACGCTATGGACTATAAGACGTTATGGACTATAAGACGCTATGGACTATAAGACGCTATGGACTATAAGACGCTATGGACTATAAGACGTTATGGACTATAAGACGCTATGGACTATAAGACGCTATGGACTATAAGACGCTATGGACTATAAGACGCTATGGACTATAAGACGCTACGGACTATAAGACGCTACTGACTATAAGACGTTATGGACTATAAGACGCTATGGACTATAAGACGCTACGGACTATAAGACGCTACGGACTATAAGACGCTACGGACTATAAGACGCTGTGGACTATAAGACGCTACGGACTATAAGACGCTATGGACTGAAAGACGCTACGGACTATAAGACGCTACGGACTATAAGACGCTACGGACTATAAGATGCTACGGACTATAAGACGCTATGGACTATAAGACGCTACGGACTATAAGACGCTACGGACTATAAGACGCTATGGACTATAAGACGCTACGGACTATAAGACGCTATGGACTGAAAGACGCTACGGACTATAAGACGCTACGGACTATAAGACGCTACGGACTATAAGACGCTACGGACTATAAGACGCTATGGACTATAAGACGCTATGGACTATAAGACGCACCTGAATTTTTGAGCATTTTTTAAAATAACATTTTTACCATTTTTATATTAATTTCGAGTATAAGACGCACTTGAATTTTAGAGGCAATTTTTCGAAGCAAAAAGTGCGTCTAATTGTCTGTGAAATAAGGTAATTTTAGTTGAAGGATGTTCTGGTTTCATGAATGAAAAAAATATATTTCCATGAATCGGATCAATCTATTTCCATGAATGTGATCAATCTATTTCCATGAATGGGATCAATCTATTTCCATGAATGTGATCAATCTATTTCCATGAATGAGATCAATCTATTTCCATGAATGGGATCAATCTATTTTCATGAATGTGATCAATCTATTTCCATGAATGATATCAATCTATTTCCATGAATGGGATCAATCTATTTTCATGAATGTGATCAATCTATTTCCATGAATGGGATCAATCTATTTTCATGAATGTGATCAATCTATTTCCATGAATGAGATCAATCTATTTCCATGAATGAGATCAATCTATTTCCATGAATGGGATCAATCAATTTCCATGAATGAGATCAATCTATTTCCATGAATGAGATCAATCTATTTCCATGAATGAGATAAATCTATTTACTTATATTTTAATTAACAAGACATATCCCGGGGCTTTGCTTTGAGTGACGACATTAAATTAATAATTAGCCTACACTACACGATTGCCAAATTGTACACATAAAATCTCCTCTGTGGTGAACCCACTCAGACATCCCTGTCTATCTAATCAGCCACCTCCCCATCCCCCCAGCCCCTTCCCATGACATCTCGATTAAAAAAAACGCGGGAAGACCCAAACGTTTCCCCAGATATCCGTTCGCTAACGAGCCAACCCTTGAGTGAAGGCACCCCCCCCCCCCCGCCCCCGGTCGCTAGTCAAACTCTGGCTAGTACACCGCTAATTAGACACTGTTGGCATGCAGTTTTACAGCACCCAAATTGCTTTTTGAGGACCACTTTAAAATGGAATCCGAGAGTGGCCGAGGAGGCTTTTGGAGTCACCTCATGCTGTGTTTTTGAAATGTTTCTGGCCATAATACGCCCACAAGATACTCCGCCGAGCGCCCGAACAACGCCCCCAACCCCCAATACGCCTTTTCAAGACATTTCACAAAGACACCCACCAGTTTGCCCCTTCAAGACCCTTCACAACACACCCTTATCAATGTGCCCCTTCAAGACATCTCACCAAGTAATTCCAATGAGGCCGATCAGCAAGTCTAACCATCAAGACATTCGATCAAGACAGCTCAACAAGACATACCATCAAGACATACCATCAAGACAGCTCATCAAGACATACCATCGGGACAGCTCATCAAGACAGCTCATCAAGACATACCATCGGGACAGCTCATAAAGACATACCATCAAGACAGCTCATCAAAACATTCCATCGGGACAGTTCATCAAGACATACCATCAAGACAGCTCATCAAGACATACCATCGGGACAGCTCACCAAGACAGCTCATCAAGACAGCTCATCAAGACATACCATCGGGACAGCTCATCAAGACAGCTCATCAAGACATACCATCAAGACAGCTCATCAAGACATATCATCGGGACAGCTCATCAAGACATATCATCGGGACAGCTCATCAAGACAGCTCATCAAGACACACAATCAAGACACCTCATCAAGACAGCTCACCAAGACGCCTCATCAAGACAGCTCACCAAGACACCTCATCAAGACACCTCATCAAGACAGCTCATCAAGACAGCTCATCAAGACAGCTCATCAAGACACCTCATCAAGACAGCTCATCAAGACAGCTCATCAAGACAGCTCATCAAGACAGCTCACCAAGACACCTCATCAAGACAGCTCACCAAGACGCCTCATCAAGACACCTCATCAAGACAGCTCATCAAGACAGATCATCAAGACAGCTCATCAAGACACCTCATCAAGACAGCTCATCAAGACAGCTCATCAAGACAGCTCATCAAGACAGCTCACCAAGACACACAATCAAGACAGCTCATCAAGACAGCTCATCAAGACAGCTCATCAAGACAGCTCATCAAGATATACCATCGGGACAGCTCACCAAGACAGCTCATCAAGACAGCTCATCAAGACAGCTCATCAAGATAGCTCATCAAGACACCTCATCAAGACAGCTCATCAAGACAGCTCATTAAGACAGCTCATCAAGACAGCTCATCAAGACACATCATCAAGACACCTCATCAAGACACCTCATCAAGACAGCTCATCAAGACAGTTCATCAAGACACCTCATCAAGACAGCTCATCAAGACAGCTCATCAAGACACCTCATCAAGACACCTCATCAAGACACCTCATCAAGACACCTCATCAAGACCCAGACCACTCAGCTCGCGATTGTGTTATCCATTGATGTCATGAAATAGGGGGTGGTGTGGATGGTTGAGGCAGCCAGTGAGTAGGGACCCAGAGACAATCCCCAAATGGGGGTGTGAGATCATAAGAGTGTGCGGGGGGGGGGGGTTAAGTAGGGTGGCTGGTGTATGGGCGTTGTAATAGGTTTGATGGATGGTGGTCGAACAAGGGGAAATAAAATATGGGTTAGTAATGATTTAACCACCGGAGGTTAACGTTCCTGTTCCGATAAACAGTGTGTTGTATGAAAGATTGGTTTTCAAGAAATGAAAATATTGAGGGGGGGGGGGGGGGTTAAATGTTCAGAGGCAGAGGTCGGGCCGAAAATTTGAAGTAATGTGTTGTAATCGGCAACGAGTCTACGTGCCAAGTTTCGGCTCGAGGGGATCACGGGAAGTGGGTCAATTAGCCGTCCGAAGATTTCCCTTTAAACGAACAAAATCGAAGTTACTATAATATAAAGGATTTTAAAAAGAAATGGGATTTTGTCCAATACATGTCCATGAGTAACAAACTCATATCAATTGGATTAATATACAGAAGCTAATAGAGTGAGATCCACATACTGTACTATTTAAAATGAATTAGAAAACGATCAAATGAAAAGACAAAAGCAAATATTTTGGTTTAAATTGTTTCAGTAATTAAATTGTGCGTGGGTGTGGTTGAATCTGGAACACCGGGAACTTACCTTTGACCTTTGAACTCGATTCGGTCCCTTTACTCCGTTCTCTAATTCACTGTACTCAGTGGTTCTCAACCTTCCATACGCCGCGACCCTTTCATACAGTTCCTCATGTTGTGGCGACCCCCAAGCCACACAATTATTTTCGTTGCTACTTCATAACTGTAGAGTATATTTCAGACGGTCTTAGAAAGGGTCGCGCGACCCCCAAAGGGGTCGCGACCCACAGGTTGAGAACCGCTGGACTATACTATAATTAAATACGGTGATGTCAGTTAGTGGGAGCTTCGGGTGTGAGAAGGGGAGGGGGCTCTGGATTTTTTTATAAATATATATATATTTTTTTTTGCCGTAGGTAGTTCAGGTAACTGCGATGACTTCTGGAATCAATTGGCGGGGAAGGTTAGGGGATCAGGTCCGCATCACGTTCTTTGATTTTGGCGTCTGCCATCTCCGCCACTAAATACAACTCGTCTGCTCTCGTGGGAACTCCAACATTTAATAATAAACACAGTTAATATATGGATTCCGGAATTTTCGACTCGAATCCAGGCAGGTATTTCACCACCGACCACAGAATAGAAGTATCGATGTATCAAGGCAGGTGTTTCACCACCGACCACAGAATAGAAGTATCGATGTATCAAGGCAGGTGTTTCACGACCGACCACAGAATAGAAGTATCGATATTTTAGATGTTCACTGTTTCCCTGTTACTAAAATGACAAAACTATTTGCGAATAAGATAAGATAAGATAAGATTATTTTATTGATCTAAAAAAATGGAAATGTTTTTTGATTGCATTGTATATTTTCAGCACATACAAGTTTTATTAAAACTATTTGAACACAAGACATCAATAATTAATTATTTCACTAGTGAAAAAAACAGCCATTCAGTGAACTCTCTTAGCCGTATCAGGGACTTATTAGTTCTCATTAAGATGTGCGACTTCAGGGGGAGCACGCTGGTAAATGCGTACAGATTGGGGAAAATTATTTTTTTTTTTATCTTTCAGTCCTCGCCCTGTCGGAAAGAATTCGTAACGAACGGGCCGATCCTAGGTATCTGTGATGAAGAGGGCGGGATGTATCATCAAAGATGTGTTTAGTTTTACAATCACATCTTTCTTCGAATAGTTCTTTCTGTGAATATTTTGTATTTAAATTTAAATAAGCTCCTTACCAAAAGAATTTAATTTCATCCTATAGTGAACGATTGCGTCAGTAGTTTGTTTGATTAATGTCCAAGGAAAAATGAATAAGTGGTTGTTCTCAATGGTTGTTCTCAGTGCTTGTTCTCATGGGTTGTTCTCAAGGGTTGTTCTCAATGGTTGTTCTCAGTGCTTGTTCTCATGGGTTGTTCTCAAGGGTTGTTCTCAGTGGTTGTTCTCAAGGGTTGTTCTCAGGGCTTGTTCTCAGTGCTTGTTCTCAGTGGTTGTTCTCAGGGGTTGTTCTCAGGGGTTGTTCTCAAGGGTTGTTCTCAGGGTTTGTTCTCAGGGTTTGTTCTCAGGGGTTGTTCTAAGGGGTTGCTCTCAGGGGTTGCTCTCAGGGGTTGCTCTCAGGGGTTGTTCTCATGGGTTGTTCTCATGGGTTGTTCTCATGGGTTGTTCTCATGGGTTGTTCTCATGGGTTGTTCTCATGGGTTGTTCTCAGGCGTTGTTCTCATGGGTTGTTCTCAGTGGTTGTTCTCATGGGTTGTTCTCATGGGTTGTTCTCGTGGGTTGTTCTCAGGGGTTGCTCTCAAGGGTTGTTCTCAGAGTTGTTCTCAAGGGTTGCTCTCAAGGGTTGCTCTCAGGGTTTCTGCTATCTTGATTAGAAGGGGGTCATTTCAATTTTAAAATGTCCTCATTTGGAAGGGGGAAAATGCGCTACTGAACTAAGATGTTTCTTGAGATCCGTGGTATTCTTTCTAGAGCCACGTCAACGTTCTGATGTCAATAGTACAAATTATTATTATTATTAGTAGTAGTAGTAGTTTTATATAGGGTGGTACCCCCGGGCTAGGGCTGGGCTCAGCGCCCTGTGCCTACAATTTAACAAACATAATCATGAGCATACATTAATTAAATAGAACAAAAAACATAACTATTTACACGTCAAGCCATGGGCGGCACCCAGCAGCATCGTTTATCGGTCAGTGGCTAAGAAATAAGATACGCAGCAAGTTACAGAATGGTACAACAGTTAGCACGCGGAAATGGCCAGTAGATTCTTACAGTAAAGGTTCAGATCTGCGTCTCTAGTTTGAACGATCTGATGCGCATATATTTAGGGAGTTTTTTAACGTTTTTTTTAAAGCTCAAATTGTTAACATTATCATTAACGATGACTGTTGGCCCGTGGGGGGGGGGGGGGCGCTAGGGGAATGTAGAAGTCTGGCCCAAATCGCTGTGGTCGTTTTTTTCAGACAATTACTCCATTTTTCATCTGTAATAACGAGACTATTTTGTTAACTAAAAATACACAGATTTTTTATCACTTTTTTTTTCGGTTTTAAAAGTCTACTGTCTGTCCGTGTTCATTATTTGATGGACTGTAGCGCGTAATCTTAGCCTGGCCCTACACAAAAAATGTACCCCCCCTCCCGGCCACCCTCGTGATCGTGGCGGTCCATATAGCTTCTCCCCCTAGCCCTTTTCCCGCTCCATATATTTCGATATTCAAAAACGAAATTATGATCACTTCAAGCCCATACACCTTACGATATATTTTACAACAGTATCGATCCCTCCAAGAGGCACACATACATACACATACACGCACACAACAGTCTGTATTCCCAGAGGTACATTCCCTCTATTCCTGGGTTATGGGCGCGGTGAGTTGTCTCCCCCAGAAGTGCATCAATTTCCGGTTCAGGATTGCCGAATAAAATGATCCATACTACGGTGGTTGCGGGTGGTTGCCGGTGGTTGTGGGTGGTTGTGGGGGGGTGTGGGTGGGTGTGTATCGATATGGATGGATGTGGATGGTTTTGGTGGATGTGGATGTTGTGGGTGGTAAGCAGTGGTGGCTGATAAAAAGGAGAGGCAATTGTTGTTTGAAAGGTGATCTGAGAAGAACGATAAAGGGAGACAATGGCTAGTTTTAAATGGTTTTAAAAGTTTTGAGGGGCGGGGGGGGGGGGGGGCTAATTTTAGAAGTAAGGTATGGGTAATGATAAAGGTGGGGGGGGGGAGCTTTCTGTTATTAAAGAGGGTGTCTAACGATAAAATGCGGGGGTGTCTGGGACTTGGATACCTGTCAGGTATTCCACCCCCACCCCCTCCCCCGTACCGGGGTGATGCGGGCGACAAATTATCCACAGTGGCGTCGTGGCATTAGAAACCCTCAATAAATAAATCAGGGGGTAATTTTGGTCTCGTGCAGGCTGAACCCATCTAGCAGCCCGTGTGAGTAGCCTCGTTGAAGTGTTCGTCAGTGGAGGTGTGGGGAGATTCTGTGTCTGCGCTGTTCCTGCCTTCGCGATTTGGCGCGACGAAACGGCGCCGCCATTAACGGACCAAAATACGGTGCCGGAAAAAAAAATATTTCAAGTAGGATGAGAGAGAGTGTGGGGGGGGGGGGGGGGGGATGGGTCTGAAACCCGGGGTTAATAAGTAATGCAGGAGGGGGAGGGGGGTCTTTTTTTTCTTAGAATGTTCGAGTTATTTAGTGTATTGGGTATGTGCAGACTGTTTGATCAACATTATCATCCCGGGCGATGCCGGTGATTTGCTCGATGCTATTTGCACATCTGCTGCAGATGTCCCAATGTTAACAAGGCGGAGATGACGGGGGTACTGAAATGTTAACAAGGCGGAGATGACGGGGGTACTGGAATTTTTAACAAGGCGTAGATGACGGGGGTACTGAAATGTTAACAAGGCGGAGATGAAGGGGGTACCGAAATGTTAACAAGGCGGAGATGACGGGGTACTGAAATGTTAACAAGGCGGAGATGACGGGGCCGCCATTCGCACCCGGGTACCATTACACTCAATGCTATTCGGATATCATTTGTAGTAGTTTATTTTAGTTAAAATGAAGAATTAAGTTTACAAACGTATAGTAAACTCAATTATTTTTCATTTGATACCTCATTTTGTCTTATAAACTCAACAATAATATTTTTAATAGTTTTTTAATCCGAACCTCTCATTTCTGGTACCCGGGTACCAATAGGTGCAGCCATATAAATATACTTCATGAGCGTGAAAACACTGTGCGGTTGCCAGCAATGACTGGGTCAGTGAACCGCCTGTGAATCGTTGTCTTCTGTAATGCATTGAGAGCTCGGTAGTCGGAAGTAAATTCTGCCTTCTTTTGTTCTCTGTGTATTTATTTATTTTTTTTTTTATTTTTTTTGGCCTAAGATCAAGCCATGATTACAAGTCTTTTCACTGTATATCTCTACACGCCCATGTGGCAACCAACACTACGTCACGTGTAATAGTGGCCAAAGAAGGGCATTGAATAAACACACACGATCTAACAACGAGATACACGTAACGCTTGAAATCAATTTTTTCATACCAATCAGTACGCGTGTCTGGATTCGACCGGTTTAAACGCCGAAGTCGAAATCCAAAAATTGCCGCCGCCACCCCCCCCCCCCACCCAAAAAAAAAACCCCAAATACACACACACATCAAAAGTTGGTAAAACAGTTAACAGAAGTGCCGCCTGCAGCGGTTTCCACTTAATCACAAAATGCAGTTATATCCCCTTAATCAATAATTTCGTATCTGTTAAAAAGTTACATATCTCAATCTCAATACTCTTAAATAAACTTTTGTTATGTATGGAGTGACTTACAGTATTGAGACATGTAAGCAACGTATCTTTTTTCTCCTTTCCATTTCTTGAGTTCAGATGTGTGATTACCAATGTCTTATATACCCTAGACCTGGTCTATTTGTTTTCTTATCATAGACGTGGTCTGCTTGTTGTCTTATCCTAAACCTGGTGTATTTGTTTTCTACTCCGCCTTAGGCCTACTACTACTCGCCAAACTCCAAGGCCGAACTGATACATTTTTTTTCTTCCTTTCACGTCTTTATTTTTTTAACAAGCAAATTTAAATAAACAGTGTAATAATTATTTTGAAGTAAAGGGATATTCTTAAATAATTTTAAATGATGTTGACCAAAACTAAAATAGTTTTACAATCTCCGACAAGGCGTGGAATTTTTGTACAGTTAAAATAACTTAAGAGAAGTTTCATTTTCACAACTAATAATCTCGGAGTGCCTGCCTGTCGTGAGTTTCTAGCAAATGCGCATGTGTGGTTTCACCATGACAACATTTCCGAACAACTACTCTTCAAGGAAGTGAACATCTTAAACGGAAAATGACAAAGATTTACCTTTTACCATGCATTATATATTACCTAACAGCGTTATCAAATGCAAATACTAATGATTTAAAGTTTTTTGATGATGTTCCAACTGGTAAAACTTAATAATTTACTTTTTTCTTAAATAGTTGCATCCATAAGCCAATTGATTAATAATGATAATGGGCCAATGGCCAATGACATGATTGCCGCAATATACAATAATTACACTGCTTCAAAAATCAAGTTCAGTGCAGTTTTTTGCTAATTGCAATTTATTATATATTTTTGAATTAAGGATGCTAATGAATCCTAACTATTTTAAATTTGTAACATTTTTTTTTTAGCTAGGCTACACAAGAAATTACCATTTTTTTTCTTACACTACACTTTTAAAAGTTGTTAAAAAGATAAGCACCAACTTTTTATTTTTGGGTTAAGGGTAGGGGAGAAATTACATCAAGGGAGCCATTAACTTATGATTGACTTTATTATGATTATTTCTTTAAGCTTCAACTACAGGAGAGGAATGCATATTTTGAGTCTCGGGTTTGTGGGCATTCATTTGATCAGATTAAACTGAAAAAACAAGATGTGACATGATGACTGTCATTTGATGAAGTCAAAGCTGTGCTGTACAATTTTTTGGGTTTTTAAGACCTTCTTTGGTGGCATTGTCTTTAAATAATATACGATATACGTTATGAAATATTTATTTATAATATATTATATAGTACTAAGTGACATGTCTGACATGTTTGAATGTCTGTTTTGAATTTCTGAGTTGTCTGAAGGGTTTTATTGCCTATACATTTTAATTGGTCTTATATATTGTATTATATACATATCTTAGGGGCTGTATATACATGATGTCATAAAATTTGGCAGATTTTTTTACCCTAACCCTCAGGAACTCTTCCTGTCAGTTGGGGGGGGGGGGGGGGGCAAAATAAAAACTTGGCCGGGTAGCTGAGTTGTTTATAACCACAGTAGGCCTATATATCAATTTAAATAAGAATTGCCACATTGTGATTTATGTTTTCTATTGTTAAGAGAAGAACAGACAGGTGAAACCATTAAAATTAGACACCACACTGAAAAGTAAATCAATTCAAATACCTACTATCTTTATTAAATGAAAGGAATGAATTACTAACAGAAATAAAAGAAAGAATATCGACCGGAAACAGGGCATACTTCAGTAGTCAGAAAATACTCAGAAGTAAAAACATTAACTCAGAAGGAATTAATGAGGCTTTGATTTTCTGCTGTCCTAGACGTTATACTCAGTAAAAACAAAAACTGCAAATTCTGGGTGTGGGGGGAATTCCCCCTCCCCGCCCTTCCCAAATGACATCTCTGCCACCCCTCCTCAGATATATGTAACAAAATTTAGACACCCTCATAAGACATCATCACCAATTCATGACACCCACTTCCCGTATATGCCTGACATCATTTATTTTATGGATGGCCCTTAGGCCTGACATCATTTAATTTATGGATGGCCCTTAGGCCTGACATCATTTATTTTATGGACGGCCCTTACGCCTGACATCATTTATTTTATGGATGGCCCTTAGGCCTGACATCATTTATTTTATGGACGGCCCTTAGGCCTGACATCATTTATTTTATGGATGGCCCCTAGCCCCTTAGGCATGACTTTATTTTGTAATGTGATTGCAAGCATTCATTATTAATCCTGTCAAGGTCAATAAAAGGATTTAATCAGCAGACTGGCAGAATTCAAATTTGTAATTTTTGTTCTGAATGCATGTTTAACATGAACACAAAAACTTGGCCGACATCAACATAGTAATTGAACAAGTAAAAATTGTTTAATCTGTGACTGAGACCAAAACAAAGTAATGTAATTTTAGCTTTGTACATTTGTTTGTAAAAGATTTTAACATCGCATTGGAGTGGTAAGTTTTATTTTAGTTTAGTATGGTGTGCAATCAAATGAGGATAAACAAAATATTTTAAATTAATCTACCAGCTAATCTTTTCTATGTTATGATGAAATAAGGTAAAATTTTCACTTTATACTTTCAGAGTTGCGATGTAGTGGCTGTCAACTAACTATTAAAGGTGTGTCCCTGTATTTTCTTTAAAGAGCTAGCTTTTTTTTTTTTTAATGGAAATTGGAAATTTATAATTTTAACTATCAATTATGAACCATATCAAAATGCCTTGAAAAGAATATCAATTCTTTAAATGTTCTTTCGGTAATTTAAATAAAAATTATTTTATTTATAAATGTTAAAAACCAATCAATCCTGTAATTAGGAAATTTTTATATTTAAGCAAAATCCAAAGAAAAATTAAGAAAGTAATGAGATGAAAAACACATTAAAAACTATTGACTGCACACTTGCCTACATCCAAACATGCCAGATGGTATTGACTTAATGTATAATCTGAGAAATGAACTCAAGGACACAAAAACACCCGGCAAAAAAAAAATCTGAGCATGTGCATATGTTTCCCAAGAGTGTCCGTCTGTGATAGCTCGGACCACACTGCTGACAGTTGAATGTTCATATCATTGCACTGTCCAGTGCAGGGCGTACTTGTGACAAATGAACAACCCATTTAAGAGAATACTTTTTAAAGTGCATTCACTTCTTGAAATTTATTAAGGAATCTATTACCTGTAGCAGGACGGCACAATGTTACAATGTTCTTACTTAATTTAAACATTTATATTGTTTATCCAAATAATACAATCTGTATATAATATAATTTGTTAAAGTTTGTTTTATATTAATTCACTGTTGAAAATAGGTGAACGCCATTCCCCCGTGTTCTACCAATAAAAAAAAAGCAATACATCTTTCTATTCTTTAGTTTTAAATGGCATATTACTTAGAAACAAGGAAGGACCAGTAGAGAAGAGGGTCCAAAATGCTATGAAAAAGTTATGCGAGGAATCCAAAATGACCATCTCTGAGTACAACCCAAAGCTCGTTACAAAAGTATGCAAATATATCACTGGTAAATATATGGTTATATTCATTTGTTTGCAATGTAATTATAAAGTTTAATTCCTGCTATATTTTCTTAATTTTATCTTCTTCCATTAAGGCCTAGATTATTATTATCTTTTTATCACATCTCTGTTGCCTACTACTAGCTTCCACTGAAAGTTGAACTCATATCTGTTAAGTATAATTGGTTGTAGCATTGCATGTAGCATGGCATGTAGCATGGCATGTAGCATGTGCGAGGATGATGGGATGTATCTGACTCATTCAACACTCGTCCTCTCTATTATGTACAATTTGCATGTTTATGTTTCTAAGATAAGTTGCTAAAATATTTGGCGGATAAACTAAAATACAGTGTGCAAATACCTTGTGCAAGTCTTGCAATTTATTTTTATTAAAGTCATCAAATATTCAGGACCTTTTTAAACTTACTTGACTTTACATGTCACTTTACATGTCACTTCACATGGCACGAAGGTGTGTGTTTGGGGTGGGGGTGTGGGAGGCTGGATGAGTAGAAAGTTTATTTTTCCTGTTTTCTCAAAGCAGATGATAACAAACCATGAATTATGAATTGTTTCATCAATTTCATGCAGAGAAGCATCAGCTGGACGTGACAAATGAGCTCATCAAACATTATGGTCAGGAACGACACCCAACTTACTTGGAGCTCTCGCATCGCCTTTGTCTGGAAGTCTTACATTTGTGTGCCGGTAGCTCAGATTCCCACAAAGAGGTATAGTTTGCAAATGCCATGAGAGAAATTGAACATGCCGCTGTATTAAATATTGGGATCATCCCCCCCCCCCCTTCACCCCCAACTAGGCCTTCTTTAGAGTTTTTATAATTTTAAATTTTTCTAGAGATCTCTCGAGTATTAACTTCTCTGATAGAAAGTTTGAAGCTTTCTGGATGTACTTTTGTTTCAAATTAAATAGGCATGCCCATATTTTTGTCACAATTCATTTATAGCATAGACATCATCATCAGTGGTGCTACAACCCATGTCAAGACCTGGCCTGCTCCACCACATCCTATAGCATAGACATTATGTATCCCCTATTGTGTATTTCATGAAATTATTCCTCATCCCAATTCATTTATATTTTTGCTTCTATATCATATTTATATCAATCAAAGCTGATGATAGCTTTGAATACGCCCTTGCCCTGTAGTTATTTTTTTGTTTTTTCCCCCCTTTTTTTCTTTCTAAGTTTGAATTTTAATTGTAGAAGACATTTGCTGTACTTATTGTTTTATGTGCACCATTCCCAGGAGGAAACAGTGCTTCACTTTGATGGCATGTCTCAGGATTTCACCATTAAACCAGGTGATAACATTAAAATTGCCCAACCAGTTGGTGAGAAGTTTCATCAAGAACTTTAGCTGTGCACAGCCAGTTGCTTTGTAAAGAGTTCCTGAGTAGCCAAAACTTGTCATTTTAAGTGGAAGGTAAAGTTATGATCTGGAGAATCACTTCAGCTGCTTAAGTTTTTGATGTTCTAATTCTTAATATGGTATGGTACAATTTTTTTTATGGTTGTCAAATTTTTAAGACAATTTTTATTATGTTGGCTTCATATTTTTTTTTGACCACTAAATACTCATTTTACCCGCCTGAAACAATTTAAGAGATTTCCTTGACCATAATTAAATTTATGAAAAGGAATGCAGAAATGGATTTTGTGACAGCTCCATGCATGGTCTGGATTCATGATTTTATAAGAATATGCAACTGTTTTAAAATTTAAGTAAATAAAAAAAGTCTTCATCATTTAAATGATCAATATTGGAAGAAAAGTTTTTATTAAAAATTATATTAAACTAAATTGCCCTTATATTATATATACCTTACTCCACATGCATTTGCTTATTTTGTCCGTTTTAACTTATGACTGTAGTCAGGTCCTTTATACAAGCCAGGTTGGCATTTAAAGGCATAGCAATGAAGTAACACGTAAATATTTGAAGTGCCTTACTTTACAAAACTCCATGAAAGGAGGTGGTCATTGACTTATTGTAATAATTAGAATTCTGGGAACTTTTTGATTTCTTCTATTATGTGAAGCTGTGTGAAATTTATCTAAACAGCTACAATTTAAAAAAAATTGCTTTATAACTTATTTTATTGTCTTTCCTTCTGAACAAGTAGTATTATATAAAGGAACTGGTTTAAGGTCCAACTTTCTAAAGCAGCAAGATATTCAGCAATCTGTTTAAACTGAGTGATTTGTACAAAGGTTTAAAAAATCTGTATTGACTATTGTTGAATTTTTTACCGCATGCTGTGTATTTGACCTAATCTAATATTTATAAACTTTCAATTGGAAAGGAGTTTGAATAAATTAATAATTTAAATGCACATCTTCATTCTTAGGTGTTTAGTGTGTGCCTTCCAGCTGATTGTAACCCACATTACACTATAGTCTTTCAGCATACATTTTTTTACAACTGCATGTAAACAAGTGTGTTAATTGTGTGCCAAAGAGATTACCCATTGATAATTTTACTAGCGCCTTCAATGATTTATACTACTTATACTTTCATTATTCATGAAAATGTAGTAACAAAGAATTGTAACAGTAGAACTAAAAGAAATGACAATAGCATTCAATACCATTAATTTTTTATAGAGATGCTGAAATTTAAAGTAAGACAATATAACATATCACAGTATTTTTATTTGACTTTTTTTTTTCTACATTGGTTCTGAAATGGACGGATTTGTATGTAAAAAAAAAAAAAAAAAGATTCTTAAAAAATAAAATACAGGTGGGTATATACAATAAACTGTATCAAGTCTTCAACTTCAATAGAAAAATAATTTGACCAAAAAATGGTTGAGTGAAATTTACATGGATTTTTACGGTATTTACTGGACAGTTGTATCCCAGATTTATTGTTAAATTAAAAAATAATTTAAACGGAGTTCTGTCTATAAATAAAATATGGAATGAAATTTTCAAAAGTAGATCAACAACAAAATGAAAACAAATCTATATATTTTCAGCCTCAATGTTGCATACATCGCTCTATGAGTGACAATGTCCATTCCAAACTCAAGAAAACTATTTGGTTGTCACAAATTTAAAATATAATAAATTTTATAAACTGGACAACTGGACCAGCTGGCAAATCTGATTAAGATCTTTAACCCGTTAGTGGCTTGACTTAGAAAGAATGTTTCAGCCCTTCATACATGACAGAAATATGAATCCTTGATCAACTGGCTGCAGATGATTAGTTTAGCTGTAGCAGAAGTGACTTGAGCTGACGTGCCTCATAAGCCACTGTGTTCCTTCCAGGATGCATGGGCTCTTCTTCCAGTGGTTGTTCAATAACTGCTTTCACAGCCTTTCCATACACTGAAAAACACACCAAATTATGACAAAGAAGATACACACCAAATGATGATACACAATTTAAGAGATGGGAAGTACTATTAACACAATTTGAAAAAGGGGGGGGGGGGGGGACAAGACTTAAATTAACTCTTATGGGAATGTCACAAAATTGATGTAAAATAATGATCACACGAAGCTTACAAATAAATGAGAAGATAAAAACAAGCGCCAACAGATGTTAACAGACGTAAAGCCTGCAATGTTTAAAAACTCACATTCACAACACTCCAAGAACTGGATACATTCATTGATGACAGAGTCTCGTATCATGATCATGTGTTTGCTCATGTTCTCTATCAATGAAAGGAAACAGCACTTTGCATAGAACCACGTGTCAGTGCCCAGTTTTTTATTGTAGGGCTCTAAACTCTTGATGACTCGTGAGATACCAAACTCATAGTTCCCCTTGGCACAATACAGAGTTCTGCAGACAAACAGATAACAACATGTGACATAAAGACAACACTTCAGTACTCAGTATATCATGCCACTTCCATCTAGAAACAATTACATTGGAGATTGCTCAACTGAAATGTCATTTTTCTAAATTTTGTATTTAAAATAAACTTAGATCGGCAATCAAATAACCCATCACACAAAATGAGGTGTGACTTTTAATTTTTTTTCCCCAGCTTTCATTAACAAAAATTGGATTATTCAACTTCTTCTTTAGGTTGTTATCAATTCAAAGAATTAAGAATTGAAAACCTTTTAATTTAGATTCCTTTTATTTCAATAAACTTTAATAAATATTATGTGATCAATTAAGTTACTAAAGATTTAGTAGAACAATTATTTTAAAAATTATTTGATTTATCATTGCCACTTTCTTTAAATTTTCTGTACAGTGTATGGCAGCTAGAAGGAAACTTGAAGGCTTGAAGGTATATACACAAAATAGCCACACTATCAACAAGGCAAAATAATCTTTAACTTTACTTATATTTAATCTCAAATCACCGACACTAAGCACTCTGATAGCAATCCCTTTTACTGCTTGACTTTGACTTAGATCATTTGAAAAGGTTACAGAACTAGTCACATGGGTACAAAAATGTGTTTAGCTCATGATAAATTTTGTCATCTAAGATTTGGCAAGCCAACTTATTAAACAGGTTGGCCAATCCTGACTAAGGCATGCTACGGTGTAAGAGTTGTGTAGACCTGTTTACCCTCAAACTCTTAAAATCGTACAATATCATCACAAAATCGTTCAATATATTATAAACATACAGTATATATAATGTATACACCTCAAAATCGTACGTTGTACGCCAAAATTGTAAGAGTAAACAGGTCTGGTTGTGCTATAACCCAGACAGAGTAAAGATAGTAAAACTAGAAAATGTTATGAAAACCAACCAGAGTCCAGACAGTAGGATTATGAAAACCACACAGGCTAAACCTCCATCATTGCATGCCTTCTTTAATTTCACAAAAAAGTTGCTTCCATTTTACCCCAAGAATAGTCACGTCCTAACCTACCCCATGACAATGACCTACCCTATGACCTACCCTATGACACATGACCTAACCTATGACCCATGACCTACCCTATGACCCATGACCTACCCTATGACCAAGTTGACTATACACAGGTGGTAGATCTTTTTATCAGGGTCCTCATAGGCCACTTGCTCCTCTTCCTTCTCAATTTTTCTCATCAGCTCTTCTGCCTGGAAATTACAATTAATTCGATAAGATGGCAAACACATATGGTTCATCTCCTCTAGAATGACTGGAAAAAAAAAAACTATCTGACTAAACTATCAAGCTAAGAAATTCACTTCGTAAATACAATGTAAGTCATGCTTACCTCTTCATTTTGACTGGTCATGATGTAAGACACACAAAGGTTGGCCAACACAATAGCGCTGACACTCAGAAGCTGGAAGATGAGGAGGACAAGTTTGGATTTCAACAAAAACATTTTTTAGTTACAAATTTACAAGAAAACATTTCAGGGACTCGGAAGAATAAACATGGCAGGAGCTTCTATGGCGTCTCCTATTAATACACACACAGCATTAACAAATGATAACATTGCGCAGAGGATTATAATTCAAGGTATCAGAAGTGTTCTCTCTCTATATGAGAGGAAGGAAGTCAAAGTAACAGAGGTATAATCTATATATGAGAGGAATGAAGTCAAAGTAACAGAGGTATAATCTCTATATGAGAGGAATGAAGTCAAAGTAACAGAGGTATAATCTCTATATGAGAGGAATGAAGTCAAAGTAACAGGTATAATCTCTATGAGAGGAATGAAGTCAAAGTAACAGAGGTATAATCTTTATATGAGAGGAATGAAGTCAAAGTAACAGAGGTATAATCTCTATGAGAGGAATGAAGTCAAAGTAACAGAGGTATAATCTCTATATGAGAGGAATGAAGTCCAAGTAACAAGAGGTTAGAACTCTATTTTAGAAGAAAAAAGTCTAGATTTTAAATGATATGACTAGACTACATCACACATGTCCTACATTTTCATAGTTTTTCTTGACTATTGGTTCATAGAAACCTGCAGCCTCTTTGTACTTGCTCTCCTGCATGAACAAGACATGGGCAACGTTCAGCTTCCAGGCATCATGCTCATTACAAAACTCCACTGACTTGCGGAAGATCTTCTCCACTTGTTGATAGTTTTCCATGTCCCAATAGATTTTTGCTTGCTGCATTAAAATTGGAATGTATCTGAACAGAAGAGGGGGAAAAAAATATCTTTTAAAAGTCTTGTCAAATTTTTTGTTATTGCTGTTACTTTTTTTTAAAACGAAAAGCAGAAAAAATCTGGTAAGCTAAAGTTTGCATGAACGTGATAATGTTAAAATTCCTTCTTGATATGTTTGTACTGATTGCTTCCGGCCATAAGTTATAATAGATGACACAAGTGACGAGTTAAATAATTGACAAATACCTTTCTAAAGCTTCATCATACTCATTGACAGCTTTTTTCACCGACTCTTCATCATGGTTTTGTCGTGATTCTTGAACCTGTTCAATTGATACATGTTCAACTTACTGATATCAGAAAGTAAGGCATTTCTTTTGCATAAGTTTGATGGTTTGATCAAAACTCTCTCATTTATCAGATCATTTTTGAGGATCTTTGCTGGACATGATACCGTGACTAGTTATGGGAGGTAAGTATGTTAGGACTCAATGAAAATGTGACAGTTCACCTGTTTTGTCAGCTTCCGAAGTGTCTCAGTTTGTTTTGTTGCCATCTCGTCAAGTTTTCTGTAGGCTTCCTCGGGTGAAGTTTGTCTTGTAATGACAGCTTCAAGAAAATCATACATGTACTGGGGGAGAGGAAAAAAAACAACGTTTTAAACTATGTTTTATTGATATGGATAGTACAAAGCTACAGCAGACCTGTTTACCCTCAAACTCCTAAAATCGTACAATATTGTCTCAAAATCGTACAATACAGTTTCTTAATAGTAAATAAATAAAAATACAGCCTACATTATGTCTATGATAACTACTCGTATAGCGTGTTCAGTGGAATCGAGTTAAGCTGGCGTCAACAAATGGAACACGCCGTAAGAGATAATTATGTCATAAAATTAGGTCATGCAAAGCAAACAAACGCAAGGAGGGGCCATCTATACAGCACGTATCAGTACCCATAAAAGTCAAATTATGTAACCCCCCTCCCCCCTATTAAACACGTACTATTTTACGCCCCTCCCCCAACCAATAACAATAATAAAAAATTAACAAAGCCATTATATATTATGATTTTACTATTGTTCTTCTTTCTTCTTTCGCCTTTTCGTCCTCGAGGAACAGCAGCCGATCTTCATCGACGTCTGTGAATAGGACATAGGCCGCCTACAAGAGCCCTCCAGGCATCACGATCCTGAGCCAATCTCTCCAGCCTCCCCCAAGTGTGGCCAAGTTTCTTGGTATCCGCCTCCACCTCACGGCGCCAAGTGTTCCTAGGCCTGCCTCTTTTCCGTTTTCCTTGAGGGTTCCAATTCAAGGCTTGTCTAGTTATGCTGGAGGCAGGTTTCCTGAGCGTATGGCCAATCCATCTCCATCTTCTCTGGAGGATCTCTTGTTCTACCGATTCTTGCTTCTTACTATTGTTACAGTAAACAAAATGTGGCACGGGTTTACAACCCAAGTGATTCGGCCAGCCCAGGCTAGAAAATCTTCTTTAAAAAGGAACTTATTTCGAAGTGTACTTGTAAGAATTTCACACAGGGAGCCTGGTGAAAACCTAATAAGGCATAGGCGCTGGCAAACGAACATTTTAGAACCACTGGCGTAGCCCAATGAAATATACGTCACATCACATGCGCGCTGAACATTCGGTGGACTAAACATTACTGTAATTTCTCTACTACTAAAGTATAGCTAGCGAGTTCATTTGTGAAAATACAACTTGACAACATCACATTATTAAGGATATAAAAATATCACCACAATGTTTGGCAGTTATCGTATACTAATGCTTTGTGTTTTCATAAAGAGATCGCTGTAGTGGTAATATTTAACATGACATAGTCACAACACACTGTAGTCCACTAACACGTCTTTCCGTGCTGTGACGTCATTATTTCGCTTGAACCAACCTTTACCCACCCTCATTAATGGGGGGAAAAAATTGTGATTCCAAATCCAAACTGTTGTATTAAAATCGTTGAGGGGACAGAGCTGCGTTGAGGGGACAGAGCTGCTTTGTGGGGACAGAGCTGCTTTGAGAGTTCTAAAAATATTTTTAAACGTCGCTGACTACATCATATAAAATATGTCCAAATCAAACGTTCCAGTGCGTAACAGTTGGATAATGTATTTTATATTAAAAACCAACTCTAGTTTGCTCTTTTTTCACAATTGCCGCAGTTCAGACGTACAAAATAATTATGAAACAAAACTACATCACAGGCTTGGTAGCAGTCAAAGGGGATGGTGAGTGAAGTTGTCGCTACGGCGACTAGTCTAAATACTACTGTTCACGAAGATAGCTAGTTCATTGTGACAAAACAATATGACCATCACGATCAATACGAAACGTTGCTGGGATATTTTTATAACCTTTGACACTCCTACCAATCCCCCTACCCATGTGTCTCGTATGCCACAAATTTCTTTGACAACCCCCACCACCCCATCAGTGCGTACATAATATAATGAAGGATGGTCCCAACTTTAAAAAAATTACAACCAATCGTTTTTCTCAGTCCATTCACTGCCAGATGTTTTTTAGAAAGGGATCAAACTTCCAAAACCGAAAATTTATCCTCTTTTTTTAAATCGGAAAAAAAAAAAAAATTTCACCGGGTCTCTGAAAATCGTAGTTTTGGCGGGTCTCGGCGTACAATCGTAAAAAACATCTAAAAATCGTACATTGTACGCCAAAATCGTAAAAGTAAAAAGGTCTACTACAGAGCCTATTATCATGCATAGTACAAAGCTACAGAGCCTGTTATCAACAGTACTACTTGATGAAATGTTCATTTTAGTGACTGTAGTTTTTTGTATGATGTACTTATGATACGTATGCTGTACGTATGATATACTTACTGGTGTAAGGTATTTGTAAGTCAGATGAGCATTTTCTGCAAGAACATCTGCAGCAAGATCAAAGTACTGTTGATAGAGAAAAAAACAAGATTTTATGGTCAATAAATATCATAAAACTGGCAAACATGATATTAGATTGAGCAAGTTAATGAGTTAATGATGTGTATACTTAGTCTGGATTTAGAACTGAGGATAATAATTAGAATTGAATATATTTTTTTTTTTTTTTTTTTTTCATAATCAAATTAGAATCAACCTCACTCATGAATAAAATATCTTTTAGATAGGTAGTGATGAGTGATAGGTAGTGATGAGTGATAGGTAGTGATGAGTGATAGGTAGTGATGAGTGATAGGTAGTGATGAGTGATAGGTAGTGATGAGTGATAGGTAGTGATGAGTGATAGGTAGTGATGAGTGATAGGTAGTGATGAGTGATAGGTAGTGATGAGTGATTGGTAGTGATAACAGTAGGATAAGATTTTGGAAATGAAACATAAGTTTCATCACATACAAGTAATGAATATATGTAGCATTAACAAATTTCTTTTGTACAAGATTTCCGGATATGTTAAGGAAGGAATGGATATAACTGTTTCATCATATACTAGGAATGAATATATGTAGCATTAACAAATTTCTTTTGTACAAAATTTCCGGATATGTTAAGGAAGGAATGGATATAACTGTTTCATCATATACTAAGAATGACAGCACATAAATAAAAGAAATTAAAAACCATTAAACATACTTCATATTTGACATAGAGAAGAAGAAGGTTGCCAAATGTTTCTGGTGGGAAGGGATTTTGTTGCAATAAAAACTGCATCTTGGTGAAGCCCTGTGTAGGCAGGTTCTCCATGTTCATGAGGGCCTGGTTGTGCAGTGTCACAGCATCCAGCTCTTCTTCCGACCTGGGAGGCATGTCTGTCAGAGCCTCAATGGAAGCCTCATCTAAATAACATGAAATCATGCAGAGAACAAGGTGGGGAAAAATTATATTGGAAATTGAATTACGTGAATTTAGCTGTTAACAGAAATTAATATTTCTCAGCAAACTCTTTCTTCTTGAAATGCAGTAGATTTGTGCAATGTAAACATTTTGCTGGCCAATGGCGAATTCCAATGTAACAGACTGAATAAATAGTGGTGGCTATATAAATAGAAGTTAATATTTCAATTAAGCAGTAGTTGATATTAAAATAATTAGTTACATATTAATATATATATATATAGGAGTTTATAAATGTAAACAGTTGTTGACATTAAATTAGTACTTGACACATGACCTTGTGTGGGGGGGTTTTCTGAATAAGTTAACATGAACTAATTTAAATGAAGATGACATGACACTCACAATTTTTTAGTTGGTACTCCATGGCTGCCTTCAGATTGAATGCTTCTACTAGAGCAGTTTCATGCAGTGTCATGGAATTGCCCACACTTCTAACATCAATCCCTTCAGTTGTCATCCCAACACTCAGCTCTGCGGACATCAAATTATGGTACATTTTTACTGCATTCCATCAGTAGCAACATTATGATGCTAAAAACACAGATTAGAAGATTTTAATAGCTAAAACAAATACATGGTCAAATAAAATTATAGGACTGTTTCTTCATATTCATTTTCCTTCTTGATTCATGAAACTGCCAGAAATAATTAAAATGTTAAGGTAAAAGATGACCTTTGACTGAAAGATATTGAAATAATGTGAGTCTTAAAGAAAATACTGCTCTGTTAAAAATTAAAAAATGTCTTCAATAGCTGTTATTTTATTAATCTCTATCAATCGACATTGTCTTCAATAGCTGTTATTTTATTAATCTCTATCAATCGACATTGTCTTCAATAGCTGTTATTTTATTAATCTCTATCAATCGACATTGTCTTCAATAGCTGTTATTTTATTAATCTCTATCAATCGACATTGTCTTCAATAGCTGTTATTTTATTAATCTCTATCAATCGACATTGTCTTCAATAGCTGTTATTTTATTAATCTCTATCAATCGACATTGTCTTCAATAGCTGTTATTTTATTAATCTCTATCAATCGACATTGTCTTCAATATCTGTTATTTTATTAATCTCTATCAATCGACATTGTTGGACAAGAACATAAACAAAAGATAACAATGAAAGTCCAAATAGCAACAGCCCTCATGGCAGCATCAACACAACCTTCAGGTGCCACACCATTACAGCCCTCATGGCAGCATCAACACAACCTTCAGGTGCCACACCATTACAGCCCTCATGGCAGCATCAACACAACCTTCAGGTGCCACAACATTACAGCCCTCATGGCAGCATCAACACAACCTTCAGGTGCCACACCATTACAGCCCTTATGGCAGCATCAACACAACCTTCAGGTGCCACACCATTACAGCCCTCATGGCAGCATCAACACAACCTTCAGGTGCCACACCATTACAGCCCTCATGGCAGCATCAACACAACCTTCAGGTGCCACACCATTACAGCCCTTATGGCAGCATCAACACAACCTTCAGGTGCCACACCATTACAGCCCTCATGGCAGCATCAACACAACCTTCAGGTGCCACACCATTACAGCCCTCATGGCAGCATCAACACAACCTTCAGGTGCCACACCATTACAGCCCTCATGGCAGCATCAACACAACCTTCAGGTGCCACACCATTACAGCCCTCATGGCAGCATCAACACAACCTTCAGGTGCCACACCATTACAGCCCTCATGGCAGCATCAACACAACGTTCAGGTGCCACACCATTACAGCCATTATGGCAGCATCAACACAACCTTCAGGTGCCACACCATTACAGCCCTCATGGCAGCATCAACACAACCTTCAGGTGCCACACCATTACAGCCCTCATGGCAGCATCAACACAACCTTCATGTGCCACACCTTGGGCCACACCATTACAGCCCTCATGGCAGCATCAACACAACCTTCATGTGCCACACCTTGGGCCACACCATTACAGCCCTCATGGCAGCATCAACACAACCTTCAGGTGCCACACCATTACCTGGATGTTCCCTGATCCCCCTCTCTATGATGTCTGCTATGTGCTTGAGTGCAGGTGCATACTGTTTGAGCATGTAGTGACACAATGCTATGTTGTAGGACAAGTCTGCCTTGTATCCCACCACCTGCATGGCCCCAAGAAATTTAGCACAGGCTTCCTCATAGCGTTTTTCCTAAATAACATAAAACATTGAAATTAATAAATTATTTCCAGTACTTTATATAAAAACACGAGCATAATTAATTAACATTTGAAAAAGTGCTCAATTTCTATTTGAGTTTGAATTAGATTAAAAATGTGAATCTGATTTTTATCGCTACTATTGATCCGGGGATATATTACACAAGCATTCAATACAAAAGTTGGGTTAATATACAATTTCTTTTTCAGTTTGCAGGCCATACAGGAAATGGCACAGACTGGTCCACACAGACTGATACAGACATCTAAACAGACTAATACAGCAGACCACACAGTCTGGTTCAGCGGATTACACTGACTAATACAGCAGACCAAATAGACTAACACAGCAGACTGGTAGAGCAGACCACACAGAGAATTTAATTTAAGTATTTGGTAAAGATATCCTTTGTTTCACAACTTTTCAAGTTAAATCAACATAGAAATAACCTTATAAAGTAGACATCCAAAGTTGATCTCTGTATCTGGATCATCAGCTGGACACTGTTCTACTAAGCTCTGAAAATATCAATTTCATACCATAAGCTTGTATCCATACATCTTAAATTATGATTAACTCATTCAGTCTTATACATCTATTTAACAGCTACTTATTTAACAAATATTTTTATAATTGGAATATCACTAGCCCATGTAAGTGATTCTATAGTCCCATGTAAGTGATTCTATAGTCCAATGTAAGTGATTCTATAGTCCCATGTAAGTGATTCTATAGTCCCATGTAAGTGATTCTATAGTCCCATGTAAGTGATTCTATAGCCCTAAGTAAGTGATTCTATAGTCCCAAGTAAGTGATTCTATAGTCCCATGTAAGTGATTCTATAGTCCCATGTAAGTGATTCTATAGTCCCATGTAAGTGATTCTATAGCCCCAAGTAAGTGATTCTATAGTCCCATGTAAGTGATTCTATAGTCCCATGTAAGTGATTCTATAGTCCCATGTAAGTGATTCTATAGTCCCATGTAAGTGATTCTATAGTCCCATGTAAGTGATTCTATAGTCCCATGTAAGTGATTCTATAGTCCCATGTAAGTGATTCTATAGTCCCATGTAAGTGATTCTATAGTCCCATGTAAGTGATTCTATAGTCCCATGTAAGTGATTCTATAGTCCCATGTAAGTGATTCTATAGTCCCATGTAAGTGATTCTATAGTCCCATGTAAGTGATTCTATAGTCCCATGTAAGTGATTCTATAGTCCCATGTAAGTGATTCTATAGTCCCATGTAAGTGATTCTATAGTCCCATGTAAGTGATTCTATAGTCCCATGTAAGTGATTCTATAGTCCCATGTAAGTGATTCTATAGTCCCATGTAAGTGATTCTATAGTCCCATGTAAGTGATTCTATAGTCCCATGTAAGTGATTCTATAGTCCCATGTAAGTGATTCTATAGTCCTAAGTAAGTGATTCTATAGTCCTAAGTAAGTGATTCTATAGTCCTAAGTAAGTGATTCTATAGTCCTAAGTAAGTGATTCTATAGTCCTAAGTAAGTGATTCTATAGTCCTAAGTAAGTGATTCTATAGTCCTAAGTAAGTGATTCTATAGTCCTAAGTAAGTGATTCTATAGTCCTAAGTAAGTGGTTCTATAGTCCTAAGTAAGTGATTCTATAGTCCTAAGTAAGTGATTCTATAGTCCTAAGTAAGTGGTTCTATAGTCCTAAGTAAGTGGTTCTATAGTCCTAAGTAAGTGGTTCTATAGTCCTAAGTAAGTGGTTCTATAGTCCCATGTAAGTGGTTCTATAGTCCTAAGTAAGTGGTTCTATAGTCCTAAGTAAGTGATTCTATAGTCCTAAGTAAGTGGTTCTATAGTCCTAAGTAAGTGATTCTATAGTCCTAAGTAAGTGGTTCTATAGTCCCATGTAAGTGGTTCTATAGTCCTAAGTAAGTGGTTCTATAGTCCCATGTAAGTGGTTCTATAGTCCCATGTAAGTGGTTCTATAGTCCTAAGTAAGTGGTTCTATAGTCACATGTAAGTGATTCTATAGTCCCATGTAAGTAATTCTATAGTCCTAAGTAAGTGATTCTATAGTCCCATGTAAGTGATTCTATAGTCCCATGTAAGTGATTCTATAGCCCTAAGTAAGTGATTCTATAGTCCCATGTAAGTGATTCTATAGTCCTATGTAAGTGATTCTATAGTCCTAAGTAAGTGATTCTATAGTCCCATGTAAGTGATTCTATAGTCCCATGTAAGTGATTCTATAGTCCTAAGTAAGTGATTCTATAGTCCCATGTAAGTGATTCTATAGTCCCATGTAAGTGATTCTATAGTCCTAAGTAAGTGATTCTATTGTCCCATGTAAGTGATTCTATAGTCCCATGTAAGTGATTCTATAGTCCTAAGTGATTCTATAGTCCCATGTAAGTGATTCTATAGTCCCATGTAAGTGATTCTATAGCCCTAAGTAAGTGATTATATAGTCCCATGTAAGTGATTCTATAGTCCCATGTAAGTGATTCTATAGTACTAAGTAAGTGATTCTATAGTCCCATGTAAGTGATTCTATAGTCCCATGTAAGTGATTCTATAGTCCTAAGTAAGTGATTCTATAGTCCCATGTAAGTGATTCTATAGTCCCATGTAAGTGATTCTATAGCACTAAGTAAGTGATTCTATAGTCCCATGTAAGTGATTATATAGTCCCATGTAAGTGATTCTATAGCACTAAGTAAGTGATTCTATAGTCCCATGTAAGTGATTCTATAGTCCCATGTAAGTGATTCTATAGTCCCATGTAAGTGATTCTATAGTCCCATGTAAGTGATTCTATAGCACTAAGTAAGTGATTCTATAGTCCCATGTAAGTGATTCTATAGTCCCATGTAAGTGATTCTATAGTCCCATGTAAGTGATTCTATAGTCCCATGTAAGTGATTCTATAGTCCCATGTAAGTGATTCTATAGCACTAAGTAAGTGATTCTATAGTCCCATGTAAGTGGTTCTATAGTCCTAAGTAAGTGATTCTATAGTCCCATGTAAGTGATTCTATAGTCCCATGTAAGTGGTTCTATAGCACTAAGTAAGTGATTCTATAGTCCCATGTAAGTGATTCTATAGTCCCATGTAAGTGATTCTATAGTCCCATGTAAGTGATTCTATAGCACTAAGTAAGTGATTCTATAGTCCCATGTAAGTGGTTCTATAGTCCTAAGTAAGTGATTCTATAGTCCCATGTAAGTGATTCTATTGTCCCATGTAAGTGATTCTATAGTCCCATGTAAATGATTCTATAGTCCCATGTAAGTGATTCTATAGCACTAAGTAAGTGATTCTATAGTCCCATGTAAGTGGTTCTATAGTCTTAAGTAAGTGATTCTATAGTCCCATGTAAGTGATTCTATAGTCCCATGTAAGTGATTCTATAGTCCCATGTAAGTGATTCTATAGTCCCATGTAAGTGATTCTATAGTCCCATGTAAGTGATTCTATAGTCCCATGTAAGTGATTCTATAGTCCCATGTAAGTGATTCTATAGTCCCATGTAAGTGATTCTATAGTCCCATGTAAGTGATTCTATAGTCCCATGTAAGTGATTCTATAATCCCATGTAAGTGATTCTATAGTCCCATGTAAGTGATTCTATAGTCCCATGTAAGTGGTTCTATAGTCCCATGTAAGTGATTCTATAGTCCCATGTAAGTGATTCTATAGTCCCATGTAAGTGATTCTATAGTCCCATGTAAGTGATTCTATAGTCCCATGTAAGTGATTCTATAGTCCCATGTAAGTGATTCTATAATCCCATGTAAGTGATTCTATAGTCCCATGTAAGTGATTCTATAGTCCCATGTAAGTGGTTCTATAGTCCCATGTAAGTGATTCTATAGTCCCATGTAAGTGATTCTATAGTCCCATGTAAGTGATTCTATAGTCCCATGTAAGTGATTCTATAGTCCCATGTAAGTGGTTCTATAGTCCCATGTAAGTGATTCTATAGTCCCATGTAAGTGATTCTATAGTCCCATGTAAGTGATTCTATAGTCCCATGTAAGTGGTTCTATAGTCCCATGTAAGTGATTCTATAGTCCCATGTAAGTGATTCTATAGTCCCATGTAAGTGATTCTATAGCACTAAGTAAGTGATTCTATAGTCCCATGTAAGTGGTTCTATAGTCCCATGTAAGTGATTCTATAGTTCCATGTAAGTGATTCTATAGTCCCATGTAAGTGATTCTATAGCACTAAGTAAGTGGTTCTATAGTCCCATGTAAGTGATTCTATAGTCCCATGTAAGTGATTCTATAGTCCCATGTAAGTGGTTCTATAGTCCCATGTAAGTGATTCTATAGTCCCATGTAAGTGGTTCTATAGTCCCATGTAAGTGATTCTATAGTCCCATGTAAGTGATTCTATAGTCCCATGTAAGTGGTTCTATAGTCCCATGTAAGTGATTCTATAGTCCCATGTAAGTGATTCTATAGTCCCATGTAAGTGATTCTATAGTCCCATGTAAGTGATTCTATAGTCCCATGTAAGTGGTTCTATAGTCCCATGTAAGTGATTCTATAGTCCCATGTAAGTGATTCTATAGCCCTAAGTAAGTGATTCTATAGTCCCATGTAAGTGATTCTATAGTCCCATGTAAGTGATTCTATAGCCCTAAGTAAGTGATTCTATAGTCCCATGTAAGTGATTCTATAGTCCCATGTAAGTGATTCTATAGTCCCATGTAAGTGATTCTATAGTCCCATGTAAGTGATTCTATAGTCCCATGTAAGTGATTCTATAGCACTAAGTAAGTGATTCTATAGTCCCATGTAAGTGGTTCTATAGTCCTAAGTAAGTGATTCTATAGTCCCATGTAAGTGATTCTATAGTCCTAAGTAAGTGATTCTATAGTCCTAAGTAAGTGATTCTATAGTCCCATGTAAGTGATTCTATAGTCCCATGTAAGTGATTCTATAGTCCCATGTAAGTGATTCTATAGTCCCATGTAAGTGATTCTATAGTCCCATGTAAGTGATTTTATAGTCCCATGTAAGTGATTCTATAGTCCCATGTAAGTGATTCTATAGTCCCATGTAAGTGATTCTATAGTCCCATGTAAGTGATTCTATAGTCCCATGTAAGTGATTCTATAGTCCCATGTAAGTGATTCTATAGTCCCATGTAAGTGATTCTATAGTCCCATGTAAGTGATTCTATAGTCCCATGTAAGTGATTCTATAGTCCCATGTAAGTGATTCTATAGTCCCATGTAAGTGATTCTATAATCCCATGTAAGTGATTCTATAGTCCCATGTAAGTGATTCTATAGTCCCATGTAAGTGGTTCTATAGTCCCATGTAAGTGATTCTATAGTCCCATGTAAGTGATTCTATAGTCCCATGTAAGTGATTCTATAGTCCCATGTAAGTGATTCTATAGTCCCATGTAAGTGATTCTATAGTCCCATGTAAGTGATTCTATAATCCCATGTAAGTGATTCTATAGTCCCATGTAAGTGATTCTATAGTCCCATGTAAGTGGTTCTATAGTCCCATGTAAGTGATTCTATAGTCCCATGTAAGTGATTCTATAGTCCCATGTAAGTGATTCTATAGTCCCATGTAAGTGATTCTATAGTCCCATGTAAGTGGTTCTATAGTCCCATGTAAGTGATTCTATAGTCCCATGTAAGTGATTCTATAGTCCCATGTAAGTGATTCTATAGTCCCATGTAAGTGGTTCTATAGTCCCATGTAAGTGATTCTATAGTCCCATGTAAGTGATTCTATAGTCCCATGTAAGTGATTCTATAGCACTAAGTAAGTGATTCTATAGTCCCATGTAAGTGGTTCTATAGTCCCATGTAAGTGATTCTATAGTTCCATGTAAGTGATTCTATAGTCCCATGTAAGTGATTCTATAGCACTAAGTAAGTGGTTCTATAGTCCCATGTAAGTGATTCTATAGTCCCATGTAAGTGATTCTATAGTCCCATGTAAGTGGTTCTATAGTCCCATGTAAGTGATTCTATAGTCCCATGTAAGTGGTTCTATAGTCCCATGTAAGTGATTCTATAGTCCCATGTAAGTGATTCTATAGTCCCATGTAAGTGGTTCTATAGTCCCATGTAAGTGATTCTATAGTCCCATGTAAGTGATTCTATAGTCCCATGTAAGTGATTCTATAGTCCCATGTAAGTGATTCTATAGTCCCATGTAAGTGGTTCTATAGTCCCATGTAAGTGATTCTATAGTCCCATGTAAGTGATTCTATAGCCCTAAGTAAGTGATTCTATAGTCCCATGTAAGTGATTCTATAGTCCCATGTAAGTGATTCTATAGCCCTAAGTAAGTGATTCTATAGTCCCATGTAAGTGATTCTATAGTCCCATGTAAGTGATTCTATAGTCCCATGTAAGTGATTCTATAGTCCCATGTAAGTGATTCTATAGTCCCATGTAAGTGATTCTATAGCACTAAGTAAGTGATTCTATAGTCCCATGTAAGTGGTTCTATAGTCCTAAGTAAGTGATTCTATAGTCCCATGTAAGTGATTCTATAGTCCTAAGTAAGTGATTCTATAGTCCTAAGTAAGTGATTCTATAGTCCCATGTAAGTGATTCTATAGTCCCATGTAAGTGATTCTATAGTCCCATGTAAGTGATTCTATAGTCCCATGTAAGTGATTCTATAGTCCCATGTAAGTGATTCTATAGTCCCATGTAAGTGATTCTATAGTCCCATGTAAGTGATTTTATAGTCCCATGTAAGTGATTCTATAGTCCCATGTAAGTGATTCTATAGTCCCATGTAAGTGATTCTATAGTCCCATGTAAGTGATTCTATAGCCCCATGTAAGTGATTCTATAGTCCCATGTAAGTGATTCTATTGTCCCATGTAAGTGATTCTATAGTCCTAAGTAAGTGATTCTATAGTCCCATGTAAGTCTTTCTATAGTCCCATGTAAGTGATTCTATAGTCCCATGTAAGTGATTCTATAGTCCCATGTAAGTGATTCTATAGTCCCATGTAAGTGATTCTATAGTCCCATGTAAGTGATTCTATAGTCCTAAGTAAGTGATTCTATAGTCCCATGTAAGTGATTCTATAGTCCCATGTAAGTGATTCTATAGTCCCATGTAAGTGATTCTATAGTCCCATGTAAGTGATTCTATAGTCCCATGTAAGTGATTCTATAGTCCCATGTAAGTTATTCTATAGTCCCATGTAAGTGATTCTATAGTCCCATGTAAGTGGTTCTATAGTCCCATGTAAGTGGTTCTATAGTCCCATGTAAGTGATTCTATAGTCCCATGTAAGTTATTCTATAGTCCCATGTAAGTGATTCTATAGTCCCATGTAAGTGATTCTATAGCCCTAAGTAAGTGATTCTATAGTCCTAAGTAAGTGATTATATAGTCCCATGTAAGTGATTCTATAGTCCCATGTAAGTGATTCTATAGCCCTAAGTAAGTGATTCTATAGTCCCATGTAAGTGATTCTATAGCCCTAAGTAAGTGATTCTATAGTCCCATGTAAGTGATTCTATAGTCCCATGTAAGTGATTCTATAGTCCCATGTAAGTGATTCTATAGTCCCATGTAAGTGATTCTATAGTCCCATGTAAGTGATTCTATAGTCCTAAGTAAGTGATTCTATAGTCCCATGTAAGTGATTCTATAGTCCCATGTAAGTGATTCTATAGTCCCATGTAAGTGATTCTATAGTCCCATGTAAGTGATTCTATAGTCCCATGTAAGTGATTCTATAGTCCCATGTAAGTGATTCTATAGTCCTAAGTAAGTGATTCTATAGTCCCATGTAAGTGATTCTATAGTCCCATGTAAGTGATTCTATAGTCCCATGTAAGTGATTCTATAGTCCCATGTAAGTGATTCTATAGTCCCATGTAAGTGAGCCTATAGTCCTAAGTAAGTGATTCTATAGTCCCATGTAAGTGATTCTATAGTCCCATGTAAGTGGTTCTATAGTCCCATGTAAGTGACTCTATAGTCCCATGTAAGTGATTCTATAGTCCCATGTAAGTTATTCTATAGTCCCATGTAAGTGATTCTATAGTCCCATGTAAGTGATTCTATAGCCCTAAGTAAGTGATTCTATAGTCCTAAGTAAGTGATTATATAGTCCCATGTAAGTGATTCTATAGTCCCATGTAAGTGATTCTATAGCCCTAAGTAAGTGATTCTATAGTCCCATGTAAGTGATTCTATAGCCCTAAGTAAGTGATTCTATAGTCCCATGTAAGTGATTCTATAGCCCTAAGTAAGTGATTCTATAGTCCCATGTAAGTGATTCTATAGTCCCATGTAAGTGATTCTATAGTCCCATGTAAGTGATTCTATAGTCCCATGTACGTGATTCTATAGTCCCATGTAAGTGATTCTATAGTCCCATGTAAGTGATTCTATAGTCCCATGTAAGTGATTCTATAGTCCTAAGTAAGTGATTCTATAGTCCCATGTAAGTGATTCTATAGTCCCATGTAAGTGATTCTATAGCCCTAAGTAAGTGATTCTATAGTCCCATGTAAGTGATTCTATAGTCCCATGTAAGTGATTCTATAGTCCCATGTAAGTGATTCTATAGTCCCATGTACGTGATTCTATAGTCCCATGTAAGTGATTCTATAGTCCCATGTAAGTGATTCTATAGTCCCATGTAAGTGATTCTATAGTCCTAAGTAAGTGATTCTATAGTCCCATGTAAGTGATTCTATAGTCCCATGTAAGTGATTCTATAGTCCCATGTAAGTGATTCTATAGTCCCATGTAAGTGATTCTATAGCCCTAAGTAAGTGATTCTATAGTCCCATGTAAGTGATTCTATAGTCCCATGTAAGTGATTCTATAGTCCCATGTAAGTGATTCTATAGTCCCATGTAAGTTATTCTATAGTCCCATGTAAGTGAGCCTATAGTCCTAAGTAAGTGATTCTATAGTCCCACGTAAGTGATTATATAGTCCCATGTAAGTGGTTCTATAGTCCCATGTAAGTGGTTCTATAGTCCCATGTAAGTGATTCTATAGTCCCATGTAAGTGATTCTATAGTCCCATGTAAGTGATTCTATAGTCCCATGTAAGTGATTCTATAGTCCCATGTAAGTGATTCTATAGTCCCATGTAAGTGATTCTATAGTCCCATGTAAGTGATTCTATAGCCCTAAGTAAGTGATTCTATAGTCCCATGTAAGTGATTCTATAGTCCCATGTAAGTGATTCTATAGTCCCATGTAAGTGATTCTATAGTCCCATGTAAGTGATTCTATAGTCCCATGTAAGTGATTCTATAGTCCCATGTAAGTGATTCTATAGTCCCATGTAAGTGATTCTATAGTCCCATGTAAGTGATTCTATAGTCCCATGTAAGTGATTCTATAGTCCCATGTAAGTGATTCTATAGTCCCATGTAAGTGATTCTATAGCCCTAAGTAAGTGATTCTATAGTCCCATGTAAGTGATTCTATAGTCCCATGTAAGTGATTCTATAGTCCCATGTAAGTGATTCTATAGTCCCATGTAAGTGATTCTATAGCCCTAAGTAAGTGATTCTATAGTCCCATGTAAGTGATTCTATAGCCCTAAGTAAGTGATTCTATAGTCCCATGTAAGTGATTCTATAGTCCCATGTAAGTGATTCTATAGCCCTAAGTAAGTGATTCTACATTTCCTTATAATCAAGCCTTAAAAAAGTTTATGAGAAATCAGATAATACTAACTTATATAAAAATGAATAGTTTTAAATGTCGATCACTGCAGTGGCACAAAGAGTCAGCCCAGTGAAACAAAGAGCTAGTGAAGGGGTCTGTAATTTGTGAACTTACATTTTCGTTTTAAAAAGTCACTACATTTAGATGCGTAGGTTGGGGTGTCAACAATTCAATGTTAACTTTGCATTCATTTCACATTTACTCTCGAAACATTTGCAAAAAAAAATTATCAAAATTTTTTTTACACCAGTCAGTTTGGAAAAATGTGAAAGGGGTAACACTTTTAAGGTCTGAAAAATAATACAAACATGAAACTATTTTTTAGCACTTACTTTTGCCCCTGGTAAGTCCTCTTCCCCATATTTGATGGCTGCCTGTAGCTTTGTTATCTGGTTATAATATAGATACTTGAGATTAAGTTTTGTTCTTTGCATGGCAAAAGGCAAGAAATATCTGACAGTACAAGAAATTAGTACTTGGTACAAAACAACTTGATCAAAGTGCTGACTGGTGCAACTCTGATTAAGTTTTGTTCTTTGCATGGCAAAAGGCAAGAAATATCTGACAGTACAAGAAATGAGTACTTGGTACAAAACAACTTGATCAAAGTGCTGACTGGTGCAACTCTAAACTAAAGAAAGGTTGCTTTAGGTATCCAACATTATTCTTTGTTATGTTTTCACATTGTTTTATTTCAAATAATAAACAGTTACATAAATATACAAGTTCTTAGTAATGTTGACTTTACACTTGATCACTGAACACACTGTCCACTTCACACTCCAAGCACAGTCTCTGTGCATGCGCGCTCTTTTAACCTCGTTGGCTATCCGGACGGTGTAGTCCTTAAGTACACTATAACTTCTTCTTTCGCCCTCGTGGAACAGCAGCCGATCTTCATCGACGTCTGTGGTTAGGACATAGGCCGCCTACAAGAGCCCTCCAGGCATGACGATCCTGAGCCAATCTCTCCAGCCTCCCCCAAGTGTAGCCAAGTTTCTTGGTATCCGCTTCCACTTCACGGCGCCAAGTGTTCCTCGGCCTGCCTCTTTTCCGTTTTCCTTGAGGGTTCCAATTCAAGGCTTGTCTAGTTATGCTGGAGGCAGGTTTCCTGACTGTATGGCCGATCCATCTCCATCTTCTCTGGAGGATCTCTTGTTCTACCGGTTCTTGCTTTGTCTGCTGCCACAGTTTCTGGTTGCTGATTCTGTCGGGCCAGTGAATCCCAAGAATCCTTCTTAAGCAGTTATTGATGAAGGACTGGATTCTCTTCATATTCCCAGCAGTGGTTCTCCATGTTTCTGCCCCATACAGTAGAACCGGTTTCACCATGGTGTTGAAGGTTCTGATCTTCAGTTTGGTATTTAGGTGTTTTGAGGCCCAGACATTCTTGAGCTGTTGGAAGGCTGCCCGTGCCTTTCCTACCCTTATTTTGATGTCAGCATCCGTCCCACCTTGCTTGTCCACGATGCTGCCAAGGTAGACAAAGCTCTCTATTTCTTCAAGCGCTTCCTCTTTGAGCCTGATGGGTGCTGTATTGGTAGCGGCATTGACCTTGAGGACCCTTGTGAATATTAAGACCAATACGTGCAGAAGTGTCTGCAATAGTTCTGGTCTTCTCCTGCATCTGTTGTTGGGTATGGGAGAGAGGGGCAAGATCGTCAGCAAAATCGAGGTCATCAAGCTGGTCCCACAAGGTCCATTGAATACCATTCCGCTTCTGCTGTGTGGAAGTTTTCATCACCAAGTCAATGGCCAATAGGAACAGGAAAGGCGAAAGCAAACATCCCTGCCTCACACCGGTCTTCACCTGGAAAGCATCCGTCACCTGTTGTCCGTGGACCACTCGGCAGGTCATCCCCTCGTAAGAGTTTCTGATCAAGTCCGTGATTTTCAGCGGGACTCCATAATGTCTCAACAGTCTCCAGAGGGTTTGCCTATCCACACTGTCAAAGGCTTTCTCGTAGTCAACGAAGTTGATGTAGAGGGGTGAGTTCCATTCCAGGGATTGCTCTAGGATGATGCGCAGTGTTGCAATTTGGTCAGTACAGGATCTGTTGGTCCGGAAGCCAGCCTGTTGGTCCCTCAGCATGAGGTCAACAGTTTCTTTCATTCTGTTGAGTAGTATGCGGTTGAAAACCTTGCCTGGGATGGACAGTAAGGTGATCCCTCTATAGTTGGAGCAGGAGCTTAAGTCCCCCTTTTTTGGGATTTTAATGAGGTATCCCTCCTTCCACTCAGAAGGTACCTGTTCTTCCTCCCAGATCTTCAAGAACAGTGGGTGTAGCATCTCTACACTGGTGTGCACGTCAGCCTTCAGTGCCTCTGCTGGGATGCCATCCGGTCCTGCAGCCTTCTGGGTATGAGATAGTCTGATGGTCTTGGATGTCGAGGGTTAATCTTCTTCTTAGGTGGACTTGGAGATGTTGGAAGTGCTGACGGTTGATGACTCAGGGCTGTCTGAGTTGTTGGGTAATGACTGTACAAGATAACCTTTGCACCATAACTTCCTGTCAGGATATCCAAACCTGGTTCAGAATCTTCTTCTGCTCTGTACCTGGGGCGAAGTTGGTCTAAATGTCTCTTCCATATGGGACCATTAGGATAAATCTTCACCTAGAAAAGGAGTGGTCCCATAACCTGAGTGATGTTGCCGGGAGCCCATCGGGGTTTAGTGTCTGTTGATGTTCCATATATTCTGACATAACATGGATCTCCCCGGTTAAATGATTGACTAGGACATTTACTAGTCCCATTACGGATGGCTATTTCTTTAAGATGTTGTCCCTGTGCTCGATGAGCAGGAGAGGGAACTAGAGTATCTATAAGTGTTCTGATTTGCCAATTGTTCAGCAGTTGGCTAGGTGATAATCCACTAGCCAATGGTGTCCTACGATACTGATGCAGAAAGTCTTGTAGAGATTCTTTTAAAGGTAATGAGGATTTCCTTAGTGAACTCTTGAAACTTTGAATCAGTCGTTCGGCAGCTCCATTCGTAGCAGGATAATAGGGAGCGCCTGCGAGATGTACAATACCCCTCTCTTTACACTATTGCTGAAATTCTTCAGAGATGAAGCAACCATGAGACAGAAGTGGTGTTCCTTGGTTGTAACTTAAAGTACTAGTCAGCTCAAGAGGAATCAATGACTATAGTTCAAGCTCATTAAATAGTCCCCATTAGCCCTATAAAACATGCAACAAAATTTTTTTCAAGGATTTTAAAAGATGCTCAGAAAATAAAAATGAATCAATTACCTGACCCTGATATTTGGGGCTGTCAATCTGGCACGCTACTTTCATGGCTTCCTGGTAGAGACATGCCTTATGGAGAGACTGTGCATAGTAAAGTCTGTAATCTTCTACCTCTGGATGAAGAGATGCCAGCTGTTCATAGCAATCAGAGGCATTGACAAAGTCCTGGACTTGATAGTAACAATAGGCAAGCAGAGACAAAGCTGCTCTTGACTGAAATTAGATTTACAGCAACAACAAAAGCTTTAGATTTTTTTATCAGGAGAAGCATCAGCTTCAAAAGTCAAAATTTGCAACTTGTTGTCAGGAAATCTGAAATGTAATTATTTGAGCACAATTCTTAGAGTTGGAGCAAAAAAAATTTTCACCACATAACCTTTTTTTGAAATGATAAGAAATCAATACCTAAAGTAATTTGGACAAAGCAAAAAATGTTCATACAGTTTTGACTCTCTTGAAAATATGTGATGAAATATTGCACCAAAAACATATCAAGAAAATACTGAAGTGAGCAGAGGTGCATTTTCATACTGATTCTCTTCTCATCTGCAACAAATTGGCTAATGCTACAAACCACACAAGGGAAGTCAAAGAAATGCAATGGATTCTGACCTCAGAGCATAAAAGGGGACAGCTAAGACTTCCTTACCATCCAAATGCCAGGAAGATACAGGTCATGGGCAAAATGCTAGGGTGGATACAATCCTTATGAACCACAGACTACTGCTGAAAAAAGTTTTAATACTTAGAGCTTCACAATAGATGGCAGTCTGGAGGTGTTCAGGAACCTTTTTTCTCCCACAGCATTTCCAGAACTTTCCCAGAATGATGCAGCACCCCACAAATAAAACCATACAAAACATAATTCATTTCAGAGAACATAATGGAAAGTAACGTAGCCAGTAGAATTTTTTAAACATAGTGACATAAACTTAATAATAAAAACATAATGTAACTAAAAATTAATAAATTAGTGTCAATGTCAAATAGAAGAAATTTTTCACACAAAAAATAAACTAAGTCCATGGTGAATAAAATAATTAAATGTAATATTAATATGAGGCCACATAATATAGCTTTGTGTGTATGCGATATTTTAGCTTGTTTTAGCTGTTTCCCATTTGCTTCAATATTTAATAAATCAACTCAGTTTTTATCAATCTTTCAAGCATATAAAAAATGTGAAAATAGCAGCACAACTGTAATAGTTGTTATGAAAATTAGACAGATGATTTTTTTCTTTGACAGAAATTCAGAAATCCTCCATTTTAAATTTGAAGTCCAGTCATTCCACCATTCCAGAAAGTTCTCTTGTGAATTATGTTCACACTTTTAGTGCATTTATTTTGTTAATAGGCGGCACATGTGTAATTTGGACTATATTACTCACCAAATAAATATACATTTGCACATATTCAGGGATATATGGTGGGACAAGTTCAGCGGCTATGTAATAAGCTAATCACTGTCCCATTTTATCTCCTTGCTTTTATAAGTTTTACACACCATCCATAAAATCTGAGCTTTTACTTCTCTGGGAGGCATTTTGCAGCTGCACGTCTAATATCTCTGCTATATTTTAATCAAAGCCAAGGCATTAGGAATACTAGCATTCACCAAAAGAACAGTCAGTGAATGTGGAAAACATGACCACATGAGCAGTCAATGAATGTGAACAACATGAATGAATGTTTCATACATAATTATTTTGATAACTTTAAAAACCAAATCTACCAACATTTCCATACCTTAGTTTCCCCTTGAAGCTGATGATTAAGCACCTGGATAGCTTCATTGAATCTCTGTTCTTTTATCTGATTAAATAAAATTAGTAATTTAATTTTGTACTTTTTGTTACATTAAATTAAAATAAAATTTGTTTCGACATTTTAGATGTCATAGTAAATTCAAAATTCAGAGGAATACATAAGCAGGTGAAGTGCCACCTTAAGAAAACTTGCCTAAAATCTTTATTTAAGAGCTGTCCTACAAATCACATTTTTAAAATTTTTTTAAAATTTTCAAAAAAATAATAAATAAATTGTGTTTACTTTTTAAATTCATGATACACATGCATATTTGATTATTTTAGACCTTCACAACAATAATATAACTTTTAAAATATAATATACCTGAAGTTAAAGTTTAACATAGAAATGTGTTGATATATAGGGGACAGTTGTTTTCAACCTGTATATCATGCATATTAGGTACTTTGACAAAATTTTCAAAATGAAGCTAAAAGCATTAAGTCATTAAGGCCTAGTTATTTATATTGGGCTTGAAAAAACAAATTAATACCAAATGTTTGGTTGTAGGTCAATGCTAAAGAAAGTTATGATATTTTTCAACATTAATTATTTCGGGATAACTCTTTTAATTGAGACAAATATGAAAAAGTATAGCTAAAATAAAAACTGAGATGAGAGTTATTAAGAGATCTACCACTCCTTGAGAAAATGTGGTCATCATACCCATGTGGTCACAGTTTTGAAATTTATTGGCCCACTCTTGTGGATAATTGGATACTTAAAACAGTGGCTATCGTGAAAATTTAGACTGCTGGAGAAATGTTACTTTCCTTAATTCAACATGAAATAATTTTCAAATTTTTTTTTTTTAAATTGGAAAACACAGCATTGTTCAGCATGCAATTCTCTTTAAAATGATATATCAAACAACCTATTTAACAAAGAAAATGACAGCAAACTACAATTTTCTCCAAAGCATATGCAATATTTTTTTTAATTTTCAGGTGGACAAAAAGTGGAAAATAGGGCACTTAACTCTGATTTGATTTCACTAGCAGAAAAATGATTTAGCCAACAAGTACCTATTAAATTATATATACTATATAATATAGCATACAGATATATCATTTATATATGCAATTAATAATGCATATTATGCTGAATAGCATATGTTTTGATATGTGATGTTGCCAAGAGATAGCCTAAACTAAGCATAAATATTCTAGATGCCTACTGAACTGTCCATTGTTAGAGAGTTATTTTTCTTTTATGGTGATTAATGGTAATGATGGCACTGCCAATGCAATATAATAATTAATTAATATGTTAATGCTAGTAGTTAGTATAGGTACTTCAAAGCCCATCGACGAAAAGTTCTGCGCATGTCCCAAAATGTCGAAAATACTTGTTCCACAATTTTGGCTTACGGCTACACTGTATTTATGGACAAAATGCGTTCTAAGTCATTTTTGACCTCAATAATTATTTTTGTCATCGGTGACGTGTCAGTTATTGTCTACCGGTGATTTCTATGAATTCTATGCAACAATGTTTTTTTTGTGTCACAATCAGGATTATAATTGTCACCGGGTAAGCATATATCACATAAATACTTCTTTTATTAGTTATGACACGGTAAAAAGGTTTAGTGCCAGAGACTCAGCATTCATTGTACTAATTTTTTTTGTTAATGAGTTATTATTGTTAACCATGTCTCTTAAAAGTTATGCATCCCCCTATGGAGGGGGGGTAAGAAAATTATTATTATTTTTTTTATTATCCAGAAGCCGGAAATGGGTATTATCACTGTCAATTATGATGTGATTCGTTATAGTTAAATCCTTAAACATCTGAATAATTATAAGAAGTTTAAAATGAATAATTTTACAAAATTTAAGAAAAGATTATAACCAAACTGTGACCAAAGATTGCTTTTAAATTATACGTTAAAAATTGTGTGTACCACCGGCACCGGTACTTAGTCAGTTTATCGATGTACATTATTGAATCAATAATTAAAAGTTTTATGAAAATGATAGTAACCTCAATAATAATAGTTGTTATTCTATTATTAATGGCTACTCATTTGGGAGAATATTACTAAAATTAGGCCTACATATCAATATCAGTTAACCTACTTAGACTGTGTGTCCTTACTGTCCTTACCTTTAGTCTTATAACTTATGGATAATTTTATTTGAGTAATTTTTATTTATAATTATATCCATCAATTTTATATATAAAAAAAAAATACTTGCCTTTTTATAAATATGATAATTGATTTAAAATTTAATAATAGCTTAATCAAATAGTTTAAATTCAATGAACATGTTCTTTTCTGGGGGGGGGTTTTCATAAATAATGACTGTTCCAGTTTTTCTATTTACTTTTTTCATAACATACCCGCTTGATGTTATGTAAATGTTTTGTTGTTCATTGTGTTGTATATTGCATTGAGAATGTCTCCTGAAAATTTGGTAGCATTATCTTTTAAAATATAAAAGTTGTGGGAAAAATAAGGCAGAAATTTGGAAAGTCGGTCACAAGTTTTTACAGTTGAATACAAAGATAAAGAAAGGGGTTTTAAAAATTCACCAAAAAAATCATAACTTCATTTCTATAACAGCTAGAAAGATGAAATTAGTATTTTTGGAAAGCTTATAGCTAGCCCTTTAAAATGATATATCATTTATGGCAATAGGACAATATTAAAAATTTCTGTCAAAGTACCTAGTTAGTAGACCTACGCCTACTCAACAGACACATTCATTTTTTTTCATGACTCTGATAATATGATAATGAATTTATTTAAATTATGAGTTGACTGATAGTTGACGATATTGATGTTAATAATAATAATAATAAGTGAGTGTCTTTCTACTAGGATTCTTCAAAACACTTTCTTTTGAATCTCAATTGACCAAAAATTCAAAATATGAATTATGACTTTCGTTAACTCAACTTATTGGTTTTCTAATAATTAATAATTTAAAGAACACAATTTCAATTTCATGTTAGAGCTTAAAAACTCAAATATACTTTTAAAAACACAATTTGACTTACAAATCCGTAAATTGTCGATGTAAATTCACCTTCTTTAATCTGTAGATGTGCCATGATACGGTTGTCAAAATGATAACTCAAGAATGTACCGTTGTGATGGTTTACGAATACAAACATGGTATCGTTAGTTTAGTTTGATTGATCAGCTTTTATTTATAAATAATGCATACTGCCATATGTCTTGGAATCGCTGAATAAAATAATGATTATATTGTTCATCATATCTAATTTAATCACTCAAAACTGTTAGCATCCAAAATTTATATATATTACAATTTAAAAACAAAATCAAAATGTACAAAGTATGTTGAACTGGTGATATTTCCCAATATTTAGAATCGATACCATCAAAATAGTTCTTTTAAACGGGAGTGTATGTTTTAAAATAAAAAATCTATTTTATTTCACGTGGCTTTGAAGAGCTACTATTCTCTTTACTTTCACTTAGACTTAGACGTAGCATAGATTTGCAACCTAAATCATATTAGTAAATGAAGTCAATGAATACTTGCCTACTACTATTAGCAACTATGCGTAAAGTCTAACACATATTTAATAAAGTTTTATAAGGGGAAGAACTAATCCAAACAGCTAAGGACGTTCAAATGCAAAGGTGGTCTTAATTAATTAATTAGCCAAACTATTTCCAATGATTTCTGAATTTCTCCTTACTTAAGTCTTAGGCATCATTTTGTTTTGAAATTCATGTTTGCGTATATTTCAATAAATTTGTTAAATTTTTTATGGTAGGTAGACCATCCCAACAATAAGCATTAGTTTGGTTAATTTTCCAGCAGCACAACTGGGCGGAATTGAAGTAACTCCGTGTGAGTAGTATGCAAGGTAATTTAATGTCAAACAAGCATGAATGGTTGGGGTGACTGGCGCGTCACCACTTTATCAGAAACAACTTTAATTGTGGAACATGCAGGCGCCCAGTGCGGAATGCAACTACGGTTTCTTGTGGTGTTGTCGCCCATGCAACACCCCCAGTAGTGTTAGAACCGGGTCATTCTTTGCCATTAATCGAGATACACAAACACCCGAATGCATTATCACTAATCATGTGTTACCAGGGACAACTATCGTCAAGGATATTTGACTAGGATATCAAAATGTCGCTCAGCTCAACAACAGGATTTATGCTCATGCTGTCATTGTGTACACACATGAATTTTTTGATTCAGTGGACAGTAGACCAGGACATTCACACAGAAACTTTGAAGGATTTTGGATGCAATTGAAACCTAAACTCCACTTTCAGAGAGTAGTACTAGTCGCAGTCTTTTTCCCAGCTACTAGGGGGCCTTTTAGTGGCGGGTCACAGCAGAAAGTTTTTGGTTGCTATTTGCAAATGCTATGCGCCAATTGGGGCACCCCACCCACAATTCAACACATGACAGCACTGACATGTTTTTTATCTACCTATATAACATATGAATATGCACTGCTACCATGTATAGTATAAGTGTAGATAATAGAGCAATTATGCCAATTTGAGAACTCAGTGTTGGTGATATATTCTTGCTTGCTTCTAAGTTGTATAGTATGATCATCACATAAGAGGATGACTTAAAACTGACACTGATGAGAATGCCATTAGAAAAAAAACTTAGCGCCACAAATAGGAGTATGTGATAGAGATTTATTTTTTGTATTATTGATAACATAATGTCATGCGCCATGGATATTTTAATTGGACTTAGCTCCATAAGGCTAAGGTTAACAAATTTATTTTGAAAATGTGTTTGTCAATAAAATAAAATAAGTAAAATATTTTTTCCCATAAAATGATTTAGCAGTATACCCATTTTTTAAATTGAGTTAATAGCACTGTTACAGAGCCAGGTTGAATGCGTCATCTCTGCATAGCATAGAAGCAGATGTATTAATAACTATTACTCATTCTCAGAATACAAAATATTAGTTTTTTGAATGTGACGAAAGAATTTGCTCCTAGAAAATGGGGAAGAAAGTTGTTTTATTTCTTTTAAAATTATTGCGAGTTAATAAAAGTTAACAATATATTTATCTTAATTGTAAGTTTTGTTTAGAGGATTTAAGTTTATATTACAATTTATATTGCTAGTTGTTGCATGCCTTTTTAAAAAAAAACACGCTTATTTATTAATTGTATTTTTATTTAAAAGCAGTAGATGTTTTGTGGTTAATTTTGTTCACCCATTATTTTTATTGCTGCATTTTTTTTCTTATTTCTAAAAGTCTATTGAAGAAGGAAAAGTACCATAACTTAATTATTTTCACATTTATGTATTTCATTACAATACATTTTATCCGGGGGGGGGGGGGGGGGTTGTTTAAAATCAAGTGGGGGGGTGCTACAAAAAAGATTTTAAAAAAAACGGCTTTAAAACATGTACCAAGAACATTTTCCATGGTCAACTGTTTTACTACGGTACTTTTTGTTCCATATCACTTCCAGTACTCAAAATTCATTTATATTTGGCCCCTTTTCTATATAATAATTTTAAAATGGGTCGATAGGCACGAGGGGCAATAGGCACAAGGCCTTGAGGAGGGTTTCAAAGACAATAAAATAAAATTTACGGAGAAATTAAATTTTCAAAATTATTACAAGAACAATTTAAGGACACATTTTAAGTATAAACAAATAATTAAAATATCTGAGGTACAATAGAATAGTATGTCCCTATAAAGTATATAACTCTTTTATATGATGCAAAGTCCTATATGCAGATCTTTTTTTATTGTATGGCATTATCATCAGTTTTTAATTTCTCCTGCTTGTCATCATGAAAGTTTAAAGTATACAATAAGAAATCACACAAATGCTGAGAAATCCAGTTTTGTTCAATGACAGATCGGATAATAATAAGCACCTCATGCTGCATCAAACATATATCACAGATTCTTTCTGGTTCTTTTAACTATGCTATACCAGGGGTGGTATTTTTCTGATTCTGGTAACCAAACTCTTTCAAGGAAATGTTGAGTTAGTTAAAAACTTATTATATTCCTCTGGTTATACAATAATTGCTTTATTGTACTGTCTACAGTGGCATGGTGAGGGGGGAGCAAGGGGGGGCATCATGCCCCGGGCGCTACTCACAATGGGGCGCCAAATGGTATATTTTACTATAATATTGTATGGTTTTCGAATAGGGGGGGGGGGACGCTAAAAAGGCGCGAGTTAAGCTCGCTACGCCACTGACTGTCTATTAACCATTATGCACATTGTATAGGTGTATGCTGATGTCATGTCAAAACCGGTTAGGACTGGAATTTTTTCTGTCAAAAATAGATGACTGCACTTAGAATAGAATCTGTGGTCACTTCTACGAAAAATATTAATTTACAAGTTTGCAGATCACATTGTCCCAGTCAGGTCACTGCCTGTACAATACATATCTAGATTATATCTGGATTGTGCGACAGGAGTGGTAATTGTTTTCGGTGTTAACATGCCAATGCTCCATCCCATGTGCATTGCATACAATAATAATAATATAAATAAGACAGGGTCATTTCAATAACTGGCTATTGGGATAATCAGCGTTAGTAAACTTGACGATATACTCTATAAATTGTTGTTGGCACCTTTATATCATCGTAAGAAGATGGTTTAGCTCCTGTATTATTTGCACTTTCTTGAGTAACATATGGGGCCGATCTTGTAGTGGCAATCTTGGCTGCACTTCTTGCAGGAGAACCTTAAGTGGTGGTGTGCTTTAGCCTTCCTTATTGCTCTTTTTGCTACAAAGGGTTCATTTCATGCATCCTCTGCCTGTGTGATTCTTATATTCACAGCTTTTTGCAAACCTGAAAAGTGATCAGTGTTACCCTCCCATTTGCCATTTCAATGATGTCTTCTCTCATATTTCTTTAACACAAGTCTTCGAAGGGCAGACACTGCTGCCCAATATAATGTCCTGCCCCCCCCCCTTCTGCCAATTCTCAGTACAGCATGTCCTTGGACATACAGTCTTTCTCCTTTTCTTTACATGACCTTACCAGCGCCTCTAACTAAGAGCGAAAACACGCTGCTCACTTTGGCACATTCCAGAACCCCTGGTTGACTACATCTGAGGCTTCCTTCAATGGACACCTGGATCTTTTCCCAGAAGCATAATAAACTAGTGTACTTCCTACTACATCCTCAGGAAAACCTCACTAATCAAACATTTTCCAAGTTAGTTTTATCCAGCAATGTGAGACTTCACATTCAAGGAAGAAGGGAAATAACAATCTGTTCCACTGTACATAATTCATACACATTTTAACTAGTGGATTTATATATAAGAAATAACTTCTTAAATTAATTTAAAATTTAAATAGTTTTTAAACAACTTATTAGTGGTAAATAATATGTGAACAAAATAGGCCATGTTAATCTAATTCTTACTTTAATCTTTTTTTTTTTTTTCAGATTGCATATTTGTATCTGTTAAAATGCCACTTGTTGTATTGTGTGGTTTCCCTGCTAGTGGAAAAACTTTTCGATGCAGACAGCTCTCTGAGTATCTCAATTCGGAATACCCATCTAAGAAAGTTCATGTAATAACTGACCATACAGAAGGACTAAATAGGCAGGAAGTTTATTCAAATTCGCTCAAAGAACGTGAGCTACGGGGAAATCTCAAATCATCTGTTCAAAGGCTTTTAGGGAAAGATGATGTTGTCATTTTAGATGCCTTAAATTACATTAAAGGATTTCGATATGAATTGTTTTGTGTGGCAAAAGCTTGCAGGACTCCTCAATGTGTCATTTATTGTGTTACAGATGCAGAAACATCAAAATCTTGGAATAATTTAAAAGATGAAACTGATCGTTACTCGAGTGAACTGATTGACGAATTGATTATGAGATTTGAATGCCCATCACCTTCGAACAGATGGGATAAACCATTATTCACTGTAATGAAAGATGGTTGCCTGAATATGAATGAAATATGTTGTGCTCTCTTTACACAAAAAGCAGCAACACCAAATCAGTCAACACAGACTCAGCCATTGTCATCCACTAATTTCTTGTATGAGGTGGATAAAATCACCCAAGACATTGTTACATTATTGGTTGCTGCTCAGAAATCTCTTGTTCCGGGGAGTGCCATTAAAATCCCTGATGTTAAAGAAGAATTTGTTTTCACAAGGCATGTTGGCATAGCAGAGCTGCAGAGACACAGGCGTCAATTTATAACTTACACAAAAATGCATCCTGTTGAAGACTCCACCAAACTATCAAATATGTTTGTTCAATATTTAAATAAATCATTAATGAATTAGTGGTGGCTAATTAAAATTGTTATTTAAAATTTTGGTTTCTCTAAACTTTGCTCATTTTTTCATCTATAATTATTCCAGTTCCTTTTTTTTTAAAAAGTGGTGGGGAGATCCATATTCAGTAAACGACAGTTTAATGTAAAGTTTCTCAACTTGGGCCACAACATATTTTTGGGTGGTCATGATAAGTTTGAGAAACACTGATTTAATGTATATCTGCCTAGCTTTAGAACAGTGGTTCTCAACCTGTGGGTCGCGACCCCTTTGGGGGTCGCACGACCCGTCCCAGGGGTCACTTAAGACCATCGGATAACACAAAGGCTCTATAGTTATGAAGAATAACCGAAAATAATTTTGTGGCTGGGGGTCGCCACAACACGAACTGTATGAAAGGGTCGCTGCCATAGGAAGGTTGAGAACCACTGCTTTAGAAATATATTTTTTTCAGGGAATAGTGGTCCTATAAAAGACTAAAGTAATAGATTTGCTAAAGAGAATTGAAACATCTTTCCAGTCCAGACATAGGGTAATGTGTTATATCTTCAATCTATGAAATGATAGCTAAGATATGGCTACTTGAATTTTTTTAACACCCTTAAAGTTTAAACAAAATTAATTATGATTATCCAACTATTGCAAGTAAAACCTTGGAGAAAATGAAAACATTATTTTATATTAAATATTATTCCACATCACTTTGTTTTTAATATTTTATGTGATATTTCTTGTCACTTATAAAACAAAGCAGAATTTATGGCAATAGTTTGTAATTGTATGCGTCATTTGATAAAAATGTAAGATATTTCTTGGCTAATGAAATAAAACATCATGATAGAAGTAGAAGTTTGACCAATAAAACCCATCAATATATTAACACTTCCTCTAGATATTTTAATCATATAAGTTTCATGAGACAATATAGTTCAAGCTACTATCACGCAAGTTTAAGATGGTTAGCTGACACTTTTTTTACTTCGGTTCTCATTATTCTCCATTCCTAGCAAGAATTTTTTGTTGGGGGGCTGGGTCTAAAAGAAATGTTTTCCAGGAGAGAAAAATGCATCCCATCTTTAACAACAACATGGCCCTCATTTAATGTGTTATAGAGAATCAATAAATTTTTTAAAAACTACATCTACCGGGTACTTATTTATGATAATGAAACCAAAAATGGACTGTAGCAATTTATTGGGGGGGGGGGGGCGGGGGGGCGGTGTGTGTTTCCCCTCAATAAATGCATTTTATGTAAATATTGTGTGCATATGCTGTACTTTTATTGTAAATAAAGAATATATTATAAATTTGTAATTGATTGTAATTATTGGTGAATTTCTTTTATCAGTTATCATGATTGGCAAGTGTTGCAAACAATTATACCATTGTGTGTTGTAACTGGAATACAAATTCTCTCCATTATATTTGCTGGTTCGATCAAGATTAATTCTCATAGTGAATGTTTATTGTACAAAGTCATTTTAGTGACCGAAGATGGCAATCCATTGGAAGATTAGATACACTTAATAAAAATCACCTTGAGACTTGAGAATAGCATTACATTTTTTGTAATATCTCTACTTTTTAAGATATGGTTAATTTACATAATTTTAGTCCCCTGTATTACCCTTGGTATCATCTTTTTAGATTGCTGTCTAGAGAACATTAGACAAAGAGCTAAATAAAAGATTTTAGCATGACATATTCATATACATACAAAGGCAGCCCGATACCAAGGAAGATGAAATGCATATTTGATTTAGGAATATGATGGATATTTTTGTTGAAATCTTATTGCGGATAGTCCTGGAAGATCCTATCATAAGAAGTCATACTAAAGGAGCTTGTGTAGAATAATAATACAGTCTTACCGTTAAATCTGTTCTTTTGGTATAAATTAAACACGTTTCATATTGCACACTTTTCTTTACCTTTAATTATTATTTATGCTTCATGCTTTAAAATGACATACTGGGAATGTTCACCATCTCAAAAGCTAGAGGTATTAGTAGAAAACTGATGCTATTTGACTGAATTGAAATATTTCACTATGACATATGATTAACATTTTCGTATCCGTAAATTTGATCGCAACATGTCGTTGACAGAATATTTTTTTTTTAGTTTACATGTTAAAATTTTGAGCCAAATTTCTTTTTGAACGCATTATTTTGTTTTAATGTACCGGTATATTATAGTGCGTTCAAAAAGAAATTTGACGAAAATTTTAACATGTGAACTGAAAAAAATATTCGATCAATTTTCTGTCGACCAAATTTCCGGTAACCAAAGATTTTTTATGGAATCTTATGCTGCACCGTCCTGGCAGATCCTACCTTCAAAAGTCTCTCAAACTCAAAAGGAACCTCATTTATGCAGAATACTGGTAACAGAAACGTTTAAATTAATCTGTGCTTAAAAAAAAGATGTTAACTCAAAAATTAGAGCTGATTGTAGTGGTAGGGGAAAACTTGTCATTTTTTTGAATCAGTGTATCAAATATAATTATTAATACAACTAGAAACTAGTTTAACATTTGAGGCACCAAATTTTGTGTTAGGCAGTATCTTCATGCTTTTCTTCTTAAGTCTCCTAGAATACTGATTTTCTTCTATATTCGTTAATAATACTTAAGATTTAACTTTGCTTTGGCTTAATGGTATGGTTTGATTTCATCATTTATATCAACAAAATTGCCAGTCAAATATAGTTATTGCGGCATTGGATGTTCTTACAATCTGGCCTCAAAAAAAAAAGAAATTCAGATCAATTCATTTTTCATGACCTTGATCTTTTCTTTATTATTTCCTAAATTTTGGTCATGTAATATATTTTTTGAAAACTGTCCACGCATGCTTTTTTAAACATTAATTTGTGGACTTTTGTGGACCTAACCTTTTTTTATTAAATTTTAATGGCATTTTAAAAATGGTGGTACTTCCATTTGATCTTCTTAATGTCCATTAAATTTATTCCTCGAGACTTGCTTCTTATAATATATTCACATTTCTTCATGTCTTTAAAGTATCTTGAGGACGGTAAAATAAATGTAGAGAACTGTGCAAAGCATCTAAATTTAAAAAAAAAATAACATAACTAACATCTTTAAGTGAATAAAGACTTTATTTTGGAATTTATATTCAAAGCAAGCTACGAGCACAATATACATGTCATGTTCAAATTTTGAAAATCCAGAGAAACAATTCAACTAATACCACTGGTGTGATAAAAGCTGCCCAGTCCAAAGTTCTCCTTTGGTAAGCAAGTGATCATCTAGTGTGCTCACCAATTCCTCTTTAATTATTAACAATTACAAAGAAAAAAGGAAAAGTAAGTACTTATTTCCTTCTTGACATCTACAGGTTGGCTAGTTTTAACCTAATACGGTCCAAACAAAAAAAAACGTTCACATTAAACAAAATAAAATTTAAAAAAAAAACTGTACAAGATAACCTTTGCACCATATGAGCATCTTAAACAACCAATGGTCACAAACTGATTAAGCACAATAATGGTATGGTACTAGACCAAAAGTATCACTCTAATCCTCTCATTATGCAAACAGCACCCTGATTTTCATGCATTGCTATTGGTTTTCCTAATCGATGTGGACAATTGTGTTGGATGAAATATGTTAAATTCAAGATAAAACTGTTTACAAAGTGAGCAAGTAATTTAAAACACAAAGCAAGATCTTATGCATTTAACCAATCTGATCACAGACAAATAATAAAGAGATAAATGCTTTAGAATTATGGCTTGCCAAAACTAAGCAAAATGCAGAGCATTATTGTTCTTTGTTGGCATGTTAAAAAAAAATTCCAGTCTCTAATGAAAGGTGTGCAAATAGCAAATGACCAAAAAGGCACTGTTAAATGTTCACCATTTGTGTCCCAAAACTCCATGATTTTCTGGGGAAGTGCCATTTGCAATGGGTAGTGACAGCAGCATGGGGATGTTGACAAGAGTATAGTGAAAATGATATAACAGCCATTATTTCTTCCACAAAAAAAATGACAGCAAATAATTTTTGGCAATTATCTGTACACATTTTGTGCAGGGTTGAGTACTTTTAAAAAAAAATTATGTTGGCATTTTTACAGATATATTAAATTCCCCTGAAAGCACATGTTTGCAAATTATTTAGGATGGATACCTTATTTATAATGGACATGATATAGGCTGAAACAAATGGTCCATATTATTGTTAAACATTTCAGTAGCTAGCATTACTCAACTGAACAAGCTATGCTATGAGTGGGGGTGTGTCATAGATATATTTATATAAAAATGTATACACGCACATGTATTTATGAGACTAGCATTTTAAGTTTACACAAGATGTACATGCACAACTAAGAATTTATTAATTACGGTACTTGAATGAGGCATTATTTTTAAATGAAAAATATTAACATGATTAGCCAGTTATAACATATTAGACTAAATGTATACAATACACTAATATTTGAAATTTTCTTTCTGCAAAAATAGGTGGATAAATTAGCATCTTTATATTTATATGATTAATTTTAGAAAGACACATTAAGGTTCCGTTTCAATTATCCTTTGATACGAACATCAATCAATACTCAGTTTTAGGTTATGTTATATACAAAGTCAGTTGTTAAGTCTGATTACCACAACTAATTAAATTTTTGGCTTTAACTTTAATAGGAAAAAAGCTGCTGTTACTACCCAATAAAGCCTACCTTCAAAATCTACCCTAACAATAAAATAGACATATACTTCAGACCTGCAGGAATGTTCTGATAGGAAAATAAAGATCTTGGGCAAAATCCTACACAGTATTCTTTAGGTACAAAAAAAAACAATTAAGGTACTTTTCAATCAAATAAAATATTGTATCCCAAAAATGAGTTGTGAATGGTCTGGCATCAATGTGAAATGGCAGTTTTGAAAGAAGAGTAAAGCACGCCCCAATGTTAGGTTATATAAACTGGTAGTAATTTATTTTGAGAAAAGGATACAATTATGTAAGCAAACTTGGGGTTTCTATTGCTCAATTAATGGTGGGGTATCTTTTCAAGTTCTAAAAAATGTACATGTAAAATTATTTGGAATAAAAGATACTTTTATGAAGAAATTGTAAGGATAACAAATCCCACCACACCCTTGTATTTTTGTTATGTTTTTTTACTTTGTTATATTTTCAAGATAATTAAAAATCTTAATTTCCTGAGTTTAGCGATGAAAGATTTCTGCAAAGTATGTTACTATGACAATTTCAGACTAAATTAGAGATTGAATTTAGAAGTATAACAACCTAATCAGTCTCTTATTATCCCTGTAATAGGGGAATGTCTTGAAAAATGAAGAGTCGTTGAATGGTGGCACTTGGGTTGATTTGATGTGATATAATATTACTGGAACAAAAACACTATATAAATGAGATCTACACCAGTTTAGTTCGGCTGTGTTTAAAGGACACCCACCCCCTCCCAAAAAAAACTCCCATTAAATTAAATAAAACAATTTATAATAAGAAAAAATAATTAAAGAAATTATTTATGATTTTAAAACCATTTTCTATATTGACATGTGCCTTCAACTTTAACATAACCCAATGACTAAATAATACTGCTGATAGGAAACTAACAATATTTTGATAATTAATAAATTGCTTCATTCAAATAAATTATTAAAGCCTTCTTTTGATATGTTTGAGCTTAGAGGAATAAATGTATCCACATTCAACAACTGAAAAATACAGTATGTCATTTCTTTCCTTAACAGTACCCAATTAGTGGTCATTTATCACTTGGAACAAGAACTAATAGTTTCAAACCAAAATGGGAATGAGATGCAATAAATCACCCAAATTAATAGCTTACAATGAAAAACGATTCATTTTTATCTTTTTTTAAATGGGTATTAGTATCAATAGTTTTAGGCACAGAAATATAATTTTAGATACAGCTTCTACTTATACCAATAAAAATATTGGAACAGAATATTATCAGCACCTCCTTTACTGGGTTATTATTTTTAAAATCATTTTGGTTACACAATATTGCACCAAACAATCTTTTAAAACTGGCATGCAATAATTTTATGATAGAATATTCATGTGACATTTAATATAGGAGTGACTAAGTTATGAAAAAACAAAACAAATCCCCAGTGTTTTTACTTTCATTTCAATAATAATCATTTTCATTGCACTTCTTTACAAATAGAGCAACTTTCAAAGCTTTTAAAGGAAATAATAATTAGTTGCAGGCATGTTTTTGATTTATTGCTTAATAGAACCCACGTCACTGTCTATGATGGTTTATGTGTTAAAGATATTTCAATTGTAAGCATAGATAATCAAACTGGGGGAATGTTTTTGTGCCTACTTTTCTAAGGGAAAAAAATAATCCTATCTATGTACCTAGCTAAATTTGAACAGTACACATATCACCCTAAAGTTATTATTTTTCATTTCTGCCATATAGCCCTACATTTCAACAGTACAAATGAAATGCATAATTTCACAATAGGACTAGATGCAGCCATTATTTAAAGACTGAATATGCTGCCCAAATCTTAGACTTCAGAACAATATATTTTAATACTTATTAATTATAATAAGCAACTTAGGAAGAATGAGATTCTATATTGGTTAATCATATCTCAATTTGGTGCAATAAGACATTATTTTGTACATCATGCTAGAGTTTTGAAAAGGAGAAGTCTTTAATTTATTTGATTTCACTGAATACACAATAATAATAATACATTTCTGTAACCCTGAGTTCAAGGGGTATACACAAAGCTATACTTAGTATTATGCTAATAACTGTTAAGGAGAAAATAGCTAACTAGATTTAATATTTAAGGAGACGAATAAAAATTAAATTTTCACACTAATCATTAAACTCTAGATTTGTATTATTTAGATAGATACACAATATGTGGATTTTTTGTTTTCATATGTAAGGGCTGGCAACTTAAGAATGAGTTACATGTAGTATTGTGTACAAATTTTTTTTAATCTTTTAAAGACTGCTTGAGCTTTCATTATGGTTATAATTTAAATATAAGCAAATGGATTGTTTTCAGCAATAAATTTGACTTATACCAAGAGCTTCAAAATTTTAAAAAAATATGTTTTAGTTACAGTGATATTTTTATCTTTTATGTGAACATTTATATAAAATATTCTTACAAGTTGGAGTAAATTAATATCTATGACACACTTTGCTAACTCATGATAAAGCCCAACCTAAAATTCAATGGGACAGAATATATGTTAGGAAATGGGTTGTAATAGTAATTGTAAATTCAGAAACTTCACTATATCGATATCTTCAAATAATTTATCAATGGTGCAAATTAAGTTAGGTGAAAAATAATATGTTATATACATTTAGATTATATGTCATACAGGGAAAGATAAGAATATTTACAAGTTAGCAATAAGGAATGATGGTTGTGACACAAAACTCTGGTCTGAATGTTATACATATTTGCTGTCCTGTGAATGTTTTTTTGTCTGTAGCTAAACCAACTTATTTAAAGGCACAAAAAGGCCTAAGCAAACTACCCCCACTTGACAGGAATAAGGTTAAAAATGCCTTTAGATTCAGTGAAGTCAACAAATGACAACCCATAGTTTATATACAACAGACATTCCTCAGTGGACAGTCCATTATAAAAAAAAAATCTCTAATTTACATAAAGGAAGCTTTCTGTAGGATTTATTTTTACTTTATGAAAAGAACATATTTTTTAACTTTTGCTAAACACATCTGTACATTGTAACTCGCTACACGGTACATTGCATTGATTTATTTGAACAACTTAAAAGGAATTTGAATTATTTGAAATGATAACTTAGGAAACGCATACAGAAAAGTCTATTAAAAGCATACAGAATTATTTATTTTAAGTCTTATCTAAAGACTAATTTTAAATAGAATGTACCTTAATCATGAGCCATCATGCTCAATTCATTAAATCTGTATTAAGTGCCCTAAATTTTAATAATTATTCTAATGTTTAATACATTCCAGCCAATTGCAGCGATTCTTTCATAAATAGGGGGATACCTAACTATATTTATCTTGCCAAGAATATTTTTTAAAACGGCGACCAGAATACGAAATAATATAAAATGGTACCCTAAGAGGTTCATCGTTGGTGTAGGAGACATTTATTTTGGCTTCACAAAAGACTAGTATTCACATGGTGAACTTAGTAATGAGTATCAACTAATTGAAAGATTTGTGGATTTACTTATTGCATAACCCATTTGTTTCAAGTACAAAAAAAGGTTGGAAAAAAAATTGTCTGTTATAAAAAAAATAATGCAACCAAATGGAATTTGCTTGAAACATAATCATGAGCACAAATGAAAGCATATTATTAATGGTGGGCATCACCTAATGCTCTTAGTACTTAAGGTGTCATAATAAAAATGTTAAAAATAAATCTAAAACTAATAAGGATAAAAAAAATATTACATAAAGGCAGATGACACAACTACATTGACTCTCAGTGGTTTCACAACAATGCAAACAACTGTCGAGTTGTCATTTTAAAAAAATGTAAGAACAGATCCAAAACAAAATGATAATGGGATTTTTAAATTTAAGAGCCAATTTAGCCTCAAATTATATATACTTCAGCAAAGGCATTTTTTAAAATCCAATCCAACTCATTAAGCTTTGTATTTTTAAAAAAAAAATGGCCATTAATTACTGCTGTAAGTACATGTCTATAGATTTATGGTATGCAAAACATGAATAGATGGTATGAATAACATGAAAAATAAATAGATTACTGGTACATTTATCATTCAATCATACAAGTTAAAGCATCACAAATAACTCATACAATTTACATAAAACATTGTCAATTAAAATGCAATCTAGTTAATAAGTTAAACATAATTTGTAATTCACAGTTTTCAATTTGCAAAGTTTGCTTCAAAAGCTATAACATCATTAACATTATTATTTACAAAGCAATCCTCGAAAAGCCAATTGAAAAAGTTACATGAACATTTACAAATACATTGTAAAAATATGGAACAAATTTTTTAGAACAAATATCGATTTGGCTGCCAAATTTTTTTTTTTTTTGATAATCACTATTGTAATGACAGATGACTACAGCATGCAGTTGAAATTCAAGCCATTCAAATACAAAATATCTTATAATAGCATGTTAGAGTATATAAGTTGTACATTTAATTGGGACTGACTGTCCCTGCCATACATTTATAAATTATACAGCAGCTAAATTTACACAATCATAGCATAGATTAATGGAATTGGCTGTCCACCAATACATAAGAAAGGGAACAGCAGCTCATGTTTAATTTAAAGCCACCAATGCAAACAAAGTTTTCAAAAGTGATGAGAAAATGTTTCTAGTACAGTGAATAATACTGCAGGAGGGAATGGTGTGACAAGATCTGTGACAACTTGGAAAATGAAATGTCATGGTCATCAAAATGCTATGGTAAAGAATATTTAGTTGAGGGGGTTCAGAATCAAGACTGAGCAATACTGACCTTTAAAAAAAGAAATTAAAGATATGATTACACTAGTGAATTGGGTAGGGATGGGGGAATAAACATGTGGAATGCAAGTTTAGAAGAATAGCAATAAGTAACACCATCACAGTTCCAAGTAGAGAGAAAATTTGGTGGTTTGATCTTCACTTTTTGTTGCGAATGATGGGGAAAAAGAACTTGCATACACGAGGTAAAGGATTCCCCATTTGATTCTTTAATACAACAATTCGGTTTTAAATTTTTAATATTTATAAATCTGAAAATTAATTTTAAGATCAGCACTTTATATAAAAAGATCCTTACTTTACACATAGTATTTTTCATAGCCAATTGATGTGCACTGTTCTTACAAATAAGTTACTTATACAACAAAAATAAGACAGATGCACTCTACTAACAAATTATTTTTGACCACTGCACCATTAACACTTAGCAGTTAGATATTTGAATGACTAGCAAAAGCAATCTTACTCTATGGCATGATTTATGGGTAATAATTTTGTTTATAAATATACCTGATCTATTAAGGAAGGCACAGCAGATTGCACATTAGATCAATGTAGACTATTGCTGTTAACTCTAAGTTTGCTTTATTAGAGAAGCCTTATTAGTAATACAAAAATTGTTTCCAATTTAATTTACCTTTCTAATGGTGGATTTTAATTAATGCCTGGATTGTTATACAGTAGAATTCCATCTAAAATTGCCTGTAAAACTTTTATTATCTTCTTAAAACATTCAGCGATTTAAAATGGTTAATCAATTCTTGACAGAGATTTATCTAAACCACAGAATTAAACAATTACTGCTATATAAGTATAGCAAAACATTGCAAAAATTTTGTTAACCATTTTGAAATATACAAATAAATGTTAAAAAAAATATCCACAGGATTGGATGTATTGTATGCCATATCTGTTTTTACATATTTTCATGACTGGCCTTTTTGACATAATGACAATTGCAGCTCAGTACTATCTTGGTTAGTTGAAGCTTTGTAAATAATTCTGTTACATATAAAGAGCTAGCTTAAATTAAATAACATGGAAATTCAAAGAGATGAAACAGGGCTGATATCTTCTCCACTCAGTGGTTAGTGTTTATTTGATTAACATATACTATATATAAATATGATTGTAAACCATTTTTAGTAAAGATATATAGATTTCAAAATTTGCAGTTTAAATATCCATCAAGTCCTATGTCATTCTTGTTATATAAAAAATCCATTTAAGAGTGCTTAATGTATCTGCCAATTCTAAAAACTGTAAATTCTATTGTTTCAATTTGTTAAATTACTGAATTTACATTCATAGATGATGAGCACAACAGCACCGTGCATAGAACAAAAAAATTCAACATAAGAAAGTCAATGCTAATTCTGGGAGGAGCTAGTTAAATAACACTAATGTAATTATTTAAGTTAAGAGGACATTGCACAAAGTATGACATTGTATTAATTTATTGAGCATTCACATGATATATGGTTACAATATAATAGATTACATTTACGTTCCTGCCATTAAATTTAAGCAAACCAACAAAATCTGTCACTGGGGAAATGCTTTTTTTTTTTTCTTTTTTTTTTTCATTTTTTTGTTCACATTAATTTGCTAAAATAAAAATGTTTATTATGGAGCCATCACTTATTAAACTTGTAGCATTTTATCGAATACTTAAATGTATTGCCTTATAATGACTTTGATATCGCTGTCTATGTGCATTATATTACCCTTGGGTACTTTTAAAATTAAAAAAAACATGTCAAGATTTAAATTCAACCTTTAAGATATAAAAATTATTACAATTATAGGGGGGAAATCACATGCTTTGTTTAAACAAAAGCTACAGATCTGGTGATTTATAATAAGAAATTACATCTAATTCAGGGAAGAGAATCCAATGACTCATAAGCAGTTTCCATTGATCCCCAATTTCTTATACCTTACACAAGACTTGGATTTCTATAACCGATATGTTACTATTACATTTATTATTAATTTCAGAGGTAGAATATGTAATGCTTTCTATTAGGCCAGCACCCTTCCCCTTTCTAAAACCAAATTTATTTGAATAGTTGAAAATAAATTTTCTCTAAAGTAAAGATTCAGAAAATGCAAAAGGTTTTTCTTTATTTATGTTCCCTGTTCTTGGCTCAAGACAAGACATAGAGGTCATATACATTACAAAATTTTTTTATAAATAGGGAGATAATTGTTAAATAATCTAAGGTGAACTGTTTTGAATATCAACAAATGAAGGCAAGTAGAGGATATGTGCAGCAATTGTATTTAAATGACCATAATAAGACAATAATACTCATTGGAACACTGCATGGATCGATCACCGAGCTCTGTCGAGCACATAACAATCAAGACGATGGCACATTAAACAGAAAGAATGTTTTAAAGTGAGTGCCAACCTGTCTTTGGAATATGCAATACTAATTCAGAGTTGTAGTTAGGTATCATACATAAAGTTAATTATACTGTGGAAAGGCTTAATAACAATAAAGATTTACACACATTCATTTAGTCATTTAAAAAATTATGGTGATCAAACATTAGCTGTATACAAGGAGGAAAAAATACCATTTTGTTGCCTTATAAAAAAAAAATCTTTGATTAATTTTCCTTAATTAGAATTATAAAACAAATTTAATATGGCAAATTGATGAGACAAAACCACAAATACAAATGATAAATAATACATCAAACCAATGATATGCACAAGAAAAATATCACTCTTAAAATGGTTTATGTATAAATTTCGTTTTCAGGAGTTTTTCATTCTTCCTTAGTCTAGATGTTTTCCTGTTTACTTTTTTAAAATAGTTTTTAAAAACTATTTCAAGTTGAAAGTTATTAGAAAAATGAGCATAAAGGCCTCATCAAATACACCAATTCTGTTTTACATTTTTATGATTACAGCAGTACGATCCAATTATAACAACTTCTTAACATTGTTACAACAGTAAGATGTTGCATATCAGGTAAGTGGAACTGTAGCCATCATTTTTCAAGAACTATGGAAGCAGAATCACATGCACTATGTGCATCAATATTGGTCTAATGACATGCAGACATTAACATAGCAGGCACACTGAGACAATGTATCACAGGTTGCAGGGATCCTGCCATTTGAGAATTTGTTTTATTTGTTTTTTTGTATTGTTTTAATTTTATTTTAATTTTTTTTTTTTTTTTTTAAAGTTTTTTTACATTTTTAAATATACCGTTTCTTATTAATAACATTTAAAAGAAAATAATTTAAAACCAACCATAAAAAACTTTTAAAAATGTAGCTTATTACATGATAAACATTGCACATTTCTGTGCAATAAGACATAGGATCTATTTTGACATAAAATGGCAGGTATAAATGTTATATTAAATAAACATCACTTACACATTTTGAGTAAACTATCTGATAGAAAGTCACACACCATACAATAATATTTCAACATGTCATAAGATTATCCAATAGAAAGCATTTTTTTAATGAATTTTATTTTTTATTGTGAAAATCTGATTTTAAAACATTGACATTTTTGTTTTTAAAAAGGCTGTAATATTCAAACAAGTACTGTTGAGGGGTGGTCATCCCATCACCACATAAGACCACAGGAATTCTGAAAGACTGGGAACCTTGACACTAAGTACACATCTTCACAAATTTGGTATTCCACAATTGCTAGTAAGATTATGTAAGGATAGGAAAATAGTCAACTCCTCATAGTGAGCATGTCAAGATTTGCATTAATGAGGAGGTACCCGGATGGTGGGACCTTTGGAACACTTAGTAAGCAATTGGATAGCTCATGGAAACCATGTGCTTGAACCTAACCCGCATACATATAATAGTTAATTCTAAGAGATCACATGAATGTGTGGCAAAATTGTTACATATTCACTTACAACATGACATAAGCATTTTAAAAATACTTCAGAACATTTCATGAAACCAAGTACAAAATATATGTACAAATACGTTGATTGATTAGCTGTGGGTTTTTTTTTTCCAAAATCATTTACAAAGAAATTTAACAATACAGCAAGAAAACTGAATGCTTCAATGGCAAAGCAAAAAATAATTATTAATTACATAGATTCTCCACCAAGTATATTATTAAGCAGTGGGTTGGAGTTGTGGTCATTCATATCCCACAAATTCCAAGCTTCTGAACCAAACTGTTTCATGGGTTGACCTGATTGCATTGAATTTCCCCAAGGATCACCTCTTCCTGAATTTTGATAGAGTGCTGAAGGAGGTGCCTGTGACCATGGGCTGGTGTTCATCGGTGGCAAAACGCTAGGTTGAGGTGGTGGAAACTGGGAAGCCAAGCGCTGAGCTTCGTTCTCACCGATGAATTCAGCATTAATGATAGCTGAGCCCAGAGGTTGATTATTAAGCTGTTGCTGAGCTTTCATGGCTAATTCTCCGCTGCTATACTGGACGAGAGCCATAGGGACATGATAAAAAAAATTGTTATATGAACCAGGCCTAGCACAGAAGCTTCGAACCGTTGATTCCATCTGAGGAAAAATTGAGAAATTATTTGATAAATTGTTGCATTTTAAGAGCATGTTCACAATTATTGCACTCATAAAATTTTTCAGTTGTTGCATTAAAAGGAAAAATTATGTAGAGCATCCATAAAACAACTTTAACCATTTGAACCCGCGATCCCGCTTTATCGGTCTGCCCCTTAAAAATCCACACCCCGCCAGACCGATATATCGGTCTCCCATACCTTACCATAGATGACAGTCTGTATGTAAAATGTGTTGTACATACTGAGTTCATGGTTTATCACGTGACTTGCGAAAGGTCACAGTAATGGCCGCGCCCATGAATGCATTGTTTTTGTTATGTTTTAGTAATGTTTTTCGATGTATAGAGTTGACGAAAATGGAAAAAGATAAATAAATTCTAAAGTACACAAGCTAGAGTACTTTTATGATAATGTAAATAATTCAGAGAATTATTATTTTCTTTTGAAAAATGATTGAAATAAACAAATATATAATGATAGTGACGATCAATTAACTTCAACTAGTGACTAGTGCTATCAATGTGTGCTTAGGAAATAAAATAAACAAGGTCTACCCCTAGTTCTAGCCTTGGCTTTTATGAAAAATCATGGTCGTATAAATGACCTTTTACTATGCCATTTTACAACATTTCTAAGACAATTTTATTTCTGTTATACTTTTTTTAATACTAATGGACTACCAACAGACACAATTAGATTAAAATTGAAATAAATAAAATGTATTGAATTTTATAATCATTTGACTTTGTTTGCTTGTGTGTCAGTGTGTGGACATTTTTTCCCAGGAGCACGGGTATTTTAGGCCCAGGAGCCAAGGGTTCAAAGGGTTACGGTTGAAGTTTATGATTTAAACCATCCCTTGTATATGCTAATCATATATCATATCATAAATATATATAAAAGTGAAAATTTGTGGGTTTGTTTGTTTGTGGGTGGGTTTGTTCCACAAAGGCTTTTACACGGATTGATGGATCTTGACCAAACTTGGCACATGTATCCATCAATATCCAGAAGGAACTCTTAAGGGGTTGAGAGCTTTTAATAACATTTCATGTGGAGCCGGGGGCCCCGAATTCGTTTTTTTCCTTATATGAGCTATATAAATATCAATAGGTTTAAAACTCCTACATGAATGGATGGATCTTGACCAAACTTAGTACACATACACTTGATTATCCATACTCAATACAAAAGGGTACTGAACTCATAATATCCATTCCTCTGGGGCCGGGCATTTCATTTTTACTTATATAAGCTATATAAATATTAATAGGCTTAGACAACACTATAGGTTCTATGTGAATTGATGGATATAGGCCAGGGGTGCCACTCCCTGAAAGCTGTGAACCCTGAAATCCCTTTCTAAAAATTTCTTGAACCCTAAAACTTTATCTACCAAATTTTCCAACCCTGAAGCTAACAAAACTCATAAAATTCATACTTTTCTCGTGCATTGATTACATCCTATACTATAAACATATATTTAGCCACAAAACTACTAACTGGGGACAAATCACAGGCAGTTTAATTGCTTAATTTTTCATTTTAACTAAAATAAACTACCAAAATCGATATCCGAAGAGCGTTGAGTCTAATGGTACCCGGGTGCGAATGGCGATGCTGCGTGTCTGGGTCCATTTTGACTAATGCTATTCGGATGTCCTATGTGGTAGTTTGTTTTAGTAAAACTGAAGAATTGAGTTTACAAACATATAGTCCATTCAATTATCTTTCATTTGATACCTCATTTTGTCTTACAAACCCAACAATAATATATTAAATAGTTTTTTTAATCCCAACCTCTCACTTACGGTACCCGGAACGAGAGAAAATAAAAACTCGCGAATCCGGAATTGAAAAATATTTAGCCTCGCGAATCCGGAACTGAAAAATATTAAGCCTCACGAATCCAGAATTCCGGGATAACCCGGAAGAGTGGCACCCCTGATATAGGCTTAGCTTTGTTGCAATACACTTCTTAGTCCATATGGAAATAACGGTGGATGTAAAACTAATGATATCCAATCTAGAATTTTCCAGAAAGTTCAATAACCTTAAAACGCTATATCTATGGCATTATTCAACAGATTTTAATGGGACAAATTTAAAATTGTAACTTCATAACTTACCTGAATGATTATTATAGGGCCCCATCTCAGGCAAAACTAATTCGTTACAATTATGGAATGGGCACCCGGGGCCCCTCTTTTAACTTAAATTTACTATAGTTATAGAAATTCATTTAGTCGTAAAATTTTTCGTATTCGAAGAATAATTATTACTAATATAAGACTGTTTTTACACAGTTCGGGGAGGATAATACATTTAATCTAGAATGTTCCAGAACGTTCTACAGGTCAATAGGCTTAGATAACACTTTAGTTTTTTTGTGAATTGATGGATATAGGCCTAACGTGGTAGCAATACACTTCATTGTCCGTATTGAGATATCAGTGGATTAAAACTAAGAATATCCAATCTAGAAATTTCCAGAAAGTTCGATATCTTTAAAAAGCTAAATCTATGTCACGACCAAATAAGGAAATGGGATAACATTGTAAAGGAGGGTCCCTAGATGAAACGGGATCCCAAAGAGAACAGTATCCTATCGGGATATGTAGGCCACCGGGATCGGGGTCCTAAAGCAATCCAGGGCCACGCCGGGTATATCGGCTAGTATACATATAAAAGTGAAAATTTGTTTGTTTGTACCACAAAGGCTTTTACACGGATTGATGGAGCTTGACCAAACTTGGCACATATATCCATCATTATCCAGAAGGAACACTTAAGGGGTTGAGAACTTTTAATAACATTTCATTTGGGGCCGGGGGTCCCGAATTCGTTTTTTCCTTATATGAGCTATATAAATATCAAGAGGGTTAATACTCCTACATGATGGGATAGATCTTGACAAAACGTAGTACGCAAATACTTGATTATCCATACTCAAATACTAAAGGGTACCAAACTCATAATATCCATTCCTCTGGGGCCAGTTTCCTTATATAAGCTATATAAATATCAATAGGCTTAGACAACACAATAGGCTCTATGTAAATTGATGGATATAGGCCTAGGGTGGGAGCAATACACTTCACTGTCCTTACTGAAACATCGGTGGATTTAAAACTAATAATATCCAATCTAGAATTTTCCAGAAAGTTCGATAACTTTAAAACGCTACATCTGTGGCATTATTCAATAGATTTTAATGGGAAAAATTTAAAATTTTAACTTCATAACTTACTTGAATGATTTTTATAGGGCCCCATCTCAGGCAAAACTAATTCGGTACAATTATGGAATGGGCCCCCGGGGCCCCTTCTTTTACTTTAAATGTATTATAGCTATAACAGTGCATTTAGTTGTTTAATTTTTCCTATTCGAAGATTAATTACTTAGAAAATACTGTTTTTACTCAGTTCGAGGAGGATAATACATTCAATCTAGAATGTTCCAGAAAGTTCTATAGGTCAATAGGCTTAATACTCCTACATGGATGGATGGATCATGACTAAATTTGGCACATATATCCATTATCCGGAAGGAACTCTTAAGGGGTTATGAACTTTTTATGACATTCCGTTTGGGGCCGGGGGGCCTAAATGGGTTTTTTTCCTTTATAAGCTCTATAATTACAATTAACAACACATACTCCTACATGAGTAGATGGATCTTGACCAAACTTTGTACACATACACTTTATTATCAATATTCAAATACGGAAGGGTACTGAACTTATAATATCCATTTGTCTTTGGCTGGGGGCCCCATTTAATTTGTCCTAATATAAGCTATATATAAATATCAATAGGCTTAGACCGGTACCCCACTGATATCGGGATTTGACAGCTATCGTTATCCCACTGGTATCGAGATACCACCGGGATCGGAATACCGACGGGAATGGGATCATACCGGAATTGGGATCCAGAGGGATCAGAATCCCACAGGGAAACGGTATACTAAAGGGAGCGGGATACCGACAGGATTGGGAGCCCACCGGAATTCGAATGCAGTCCCGGCAAATTGCCGGGTATATCCGCTAGTATTGTACTAATTGTCAGGTTGCTAGTTTCAATTCAGATTGATCAGCGCCATCCTCATTTATGCATAGCTAAGTCATGAATTATTTTCTTTTTTTTTTTTTAATTTGTCCAAATCATTGCTTCTGGTATTCATTAAATTTGATCTTGCAATTAAGTGAATTCCACTAGTAATATATATACACAGAGCAATGAAAATATTAACTTACAACAGATTGGTTCAAGTTCTTAAACAAAATCCAAGAACTAATGGCAGTTCGGTCATTCCAATTGGATCCGCCCACTGCAATTTAGATATAAATACAGATATATATTTAATTAAAATATAGATATAAATACAGATATATATTTAATTAAAATATAGATATAAATACAGATATATATTTAATTAAAATATAGATATAAATACAGATATATATTTAATTAAAATATAGATATAAATACAGTTATATATTTTAGTAAGTGGCTTAAAGCGATTAAAATTTGATAAGTTTTAGGTCTTGGCTTTAATGGATTATTTATGATAAGAGAATTATTAAGTTTAGAGAAACATTGTCATCTAAAAATAAGAACCCACCAGATTTTAGCACATTTAACCACATATACCTATTTTAAAGACTGTTTGTTCTAAAGCCTACAACACTAGTTGGGATGAGAAAAGCCTGAAAGTGTACAACCTGCTCATAAGCCAACCTCATAAAATAATATACTAGTGTAAGCTATAGGGTACTAAAAAAATATCTATGATGAGATTATGCTGGAGCTAAAAATGACTAGTAGTGCTGTCTGTTTCCAGTATCTGTTTTTATGAATCTAATTAATGTTCACAGATAAAATTATAAAAATCTATTGACCCACAAATAAGAAGATCACCAAACATTTTCCCCTGGAATTTTAGAAAGAGTCTATACGGTAGTACATAAATTCATTTACCCCATTGGACAGGCATTTAGAAACGGCTTTACAACTTTCATGACTTTATAAAAAGATACTTAAGAAAAAAATCACTAGACAACTCCTTAAGAGAAAAATATTAAGTTAATCAAAGACATTAACAAATTGAGTGAGTTTTTAAAAAATATTTTATGGATGTACCCACCCTTTGTAAAAGCTGAATTAGATGAATGTGGCCAAGATGCTTGTCTATTGAAACCAGACTGCCACTGTTGCTGACCACCAGACTTGCCAGGTAACATTACAGGTGGAGGAGGAGGACGACTACCCAACTGACTTAAACCCAGGCTGTTGTCACTTTTGTAGCTTGAAACACCCCAAGAGTTGCCAGAATTAAGCTTGTGACCGTCAAGATTATTTAATGACTCATCATGGACACGATTTACACTGAGAGAGCGCTGCAATTGAATACTTCCCGGGGTTACATGAGGATCATCTTCAACATTTTTTGTTAAACCTTGCCATGGCTTTCCAGGAATGAACTCTGGGATGACATCTGTTAGACCTGATGGCATACCTGATAAGATGGAAGAGGTAGATGTGCTGACAGAGCCAGGCATTTTCAAGTCTGACTGAGAATTTGTGCCTGCGCTGTCATTGGAAGACAAAGGCCAATTAGAGGAAGACGTGGCAGACATATTTGATGACCACGTTTTATCACCAGTCATCCCTAGGCCCCCAGGAATCAGATTCATATTAGGAGAGGAAGCCTGAAGCATGCCTTTTGCACCTGAGGCTTTGTTTTCTCCATTTTCATCATTACCAGTTGTTGGTGTAGTTGTCCCATCTCCAGATGTGTCCGAAGATGCCTTCCACTGTGTTGTGAGACGTGATTGAGACTGGAGGGCAACATTTGCCAAGTCTGAGCTAAGAGCATCTAAGTTTTCTGCTATATTGGAAATAGGTTGTTGACCAGAATGAGATGACATCAATCCAGAGGGAGGTTGAGATATGTTTGGTGGCTTTTGAGAGCTAAATAGATTGTTCTGAGCTTGTTGAAGTTGTTTCTGTAAATTTATGATCTGTTGATTAATGTTGGTGATAATACCTGGCATTTGTTCAAGTTGGGGATTGCTCCGATTCCCTGCAGCTCTAGCCTGTTGTAACATTTGTTGCTGTTTGGTCACCATATTTTGAAGAGCTGACTGGAGTTGCAATAGTTGTTGTAAGAGAACTAATATGTTATGTGGCAATTGATAGTTAAGTAACTGAGGTGAAATAAACCCATTATTTACTGCCTGGCGAAGCTGGGCTAGAATCTGTTGCTGCTGCTGTTGCGGAACTTGGTTATTAGATGTGCTCCCAACTGGAGGCATTTGTCCTCTGGGACCAAGAGTGGGTGTAGGTGGGGCTTGCTGCTGCTGCATTTTCTGCATCAGCTTCTGCTGAAGGCTTGAATTATTACTTGAACTGCTGGCATTTAAACCCGAAGGTGGCATACCACTATTGTTTGGCATGAAAGGTTGATTAGGTACTTGAGAATTAGGAAATTGAGTATTCTGTAAACTACTGAAGGTAGGCACTTGGTCAGGGCGGATGTCAGTAAGGTCATCAGCTCCCATGCCAGACATATATGACAATCTGGACTGTGAACCATTGGTTTGAAACATATCTATGTCCATATCTCTCCTGGACATTCCTCCATTACTGGACTTTAAATCATCTGAAATTTGTAAAAGTGACCACTTAGACATTTGTCATCAACCTATGTGGTTGTTGGGGTAAAGAAGCTTAAAAAGCAAAGAGAATCTTTGACATTCTGTACAGTCCCAAGCTTTAATGTCTTAATTAGCACCAATCCTAATATCATCAATGTTTAAAATCCACCCTAAGTAAAAAGAATATCCTGTAAAGCAGGACTTTACAACATGTAAGAGGAGCGAGACTAGCATTTATCAATTAACAGCACATCGTGGAACATTTTAACTTACAGTTTTTTTGTAAGAATTCAATTTTACATTTGATTAAAAATTATGTTTGTTTTTTTAAAATGCATTTCATTTTTCTATAAAAGGTAAAAAAAAATAAAGGAAATCTATCTCTGCCTTTCTATATATATAAATATAAAGCTTACTAAGAGCCATCTTCAGATTCATGTTGTTAGTTATGAGAGCATTCTGAGCTTCCTCCTTCTGCAAATTTAAAATAATAATTTCAGGTTAATGAAAATTTCAAAACTATTTTTTTTCCTACTGCATAAATTAATAAAGAAAAGAAAAACTTCAATACTATGTTTTCAACCTTTGATTTTTTTTAATTCATAAAATTCATACAATAACATATTTTTAATATGTCATCCAAATTTTCCCCACATTTAATTTAAGTCAATTTTTAGATTATTCACTGATTCTAACATTTTATTATCAAATCGTGCTAACATTTGGATTTACTACTTGAAGATTGAAATTTTAACAAATAAAGTTACCCGAAAACCCATGTCCATAAGTTCCTGAAGAAGTTTGGCTCTCATTTGAGTAGGTGGATTGTTGCTACTCCCCATATATTTAGGTGGCATCTGCTGCTAAAAGAATAAGCAACAGTTAATGTCTTAGTCATTATTGTGATTAAATCTTTGCATATGTCAAGAATGAAAGCACCACATAAAAGACACCAGCTAAATTCATATATTCTGACCTGTGTTGTAAATATAAAGAATATACAATAATTTATTGGAGTGAAACTGTCGAGTGTTCAAAATATAATATGATCAAATTTTTTATCAAATTAATGCATATGAAATTTTCAACCACACCTACAGATTTGATTTAAAGCTTATAAAGAAATTATTACATCTTTTTAAAAATACAAATAAGTGAAATTGTTTAAAACACTTTATTCAAAGTAAAATATGTTGCGGTATGTTAACTGTTTCAATATTATAATAATGCAATGTCTTCCTACAAATTGATGATTATATATTATTGTCGATTAATAAAGCTTCAAATTTGAGTAAAATGTTTTTATAAATTACAAAAATTGAGACAGGTGTCACTACCATGTTCAAGAATAATAAGATCAGCACTTATAACTTTTCAGATCTGCAGTGGTTTAAAGTTAATCAAGTATAGATGTGGTAAATTTGATTATGCATCTTTAACTTCATACTATCTTTATAGAGAGCTTCTTGTTGATTCTCAAGCTAATTCAGCTTTTGACAATGTTATGGTCGCTTATTATGGGAATTTCATTAAAAATAAAATAATGGATGTGAATCACTGATTTTAAAATTCTGTATATTGATTCTCAAATTAACATTTTGGATGCACTTAAAATAAGTTGTCATATGATCGAGAAAAAATCAAGTCTTGTATAAATTTGTTAGTTTAACTATAAATATCTCACAACACAAAGTTATAAACAGCAGTTTTCTGGGCATTTTTAACACCTTATGGATTAGGATTAGACATACGTAATTACCATGCATCTTTCAATTTGGCTGATATAAAAGCACTTCGGAATTTAGATACAGAGCTTGTTCTTTTAGAAATTAAACAATGCGTTTCAGTAAGGAAAAAACACCCACTCTAAAAAAAAATGTATTTGTAAACATCAACGCTCAATAAAGGCAAGCGCACCAGGATCTACGCAAATGAAGCACCTGCGGTTCTTAAACAGGAAATAGCTTGTTTAAAAACATCTTGGTTGCCCCCCAGCTGCAGCAAAATTGTAGGGTGAAATGGACTGAGCTCTAGTAAGGCATTTTTAGGGGACAAGGAGGAAAACCCAGAGTAAAAACCTAAGTCACTTAAAACAAAAGCAGCAAACTTGACTTCAGGATGATTTTTTTAAAACTTTCTGGTTTAAATACTTTTAACATGTCATAGACAGATTAAAATTATTAAAATAAATTTAAAATCTTCAGATTAACCTTAAATCCCATTGTACATGTGATTGTATATTTGCATTTACGCTTCTTTTTAAAAAAAAAAAATCAATGATCATTTAATATCATTGTTCATAATAGAACACTAATAATTCCTGAATCTTTCTGAAACAAACAAGTTATCTTATCTTTATACTGTGCAACTTAAACTCCATGATGAGAAATCTTGAACATGTGTTAAATAATTTCACATAGTAATATTACTTTATTATTAATAAATCTTAAACAATTTCAAGAGTTTAAAAGAACTTTCTATTGAAAATAAGAAAATTCTCCATTTTAAAATAAATTTGCTTTAATTTCTGGCCCCATCCCTCTAACTCCTCTACTGGATTTGCAGCAGTACAAAATGACTTTTACTGTTCCACAGACCTGTCCTGTAATTTTCCTTACACCCCTCAAGGCAGCTGGGTCGTTCCAAGTACTATTATCCTGGGGTAAACCATTCCAATATCCAACTTCAACAGAATTGGCAGAAACATCATCTGGGTATCTTCCTGACTGCAATAGTAGTTCCATTCAAACATTCACATCACATTTACTTTTCCTTATGTTACACTCACAAGAATCACAAGACAATTCACAAATCAAAGTGTTCCTGGTAATGTTTAAATCTTTAAACTTATAAATGCTTTAATATTGAAAAGTTTTGTTTTTTCATCTATGAAATAAAATCGTTTGTTGTAAAGTACCAAAAAAAGGCTAAAAATATTCCTTACATTACTCAAAACAAGTGATTGGAAGATTTCAATTTAAAAAATGGATACATTTTTTTTTATTCCATGAAATGAATCAACTTTGGGCATTATGCGAGCCAATATGACCTTGAATGCATCTGAATGAGCACTGTGATTGTGAAGCAAACACACCAACAACAATGCAGAAAAGCAAAGTGCCAGTGGAAACCACGCACAGGCTGTTAATAAGATACTGGCACAAAGACTCTTAAGCATCAGATGGTATTTAGACTGAAACGTAATTTATGACTGCCACCTTTAAAAAAGGTGATTCATCGGTTATTTTACCAGTCAGACAACCATACAATGCTTTTGAGCCTCAGAAAACCATAAACCTAGCTCACCTTTGCTCTTTGAGCCATTGCCCAAGAGGCTTCATCGAGTCCAGCTGGAGCTTTCGGCTTAGCTCCTACAGTAGCATTCCACTGAGCTTGAGGCACTGTCTCCCCCCAGCCAGATGGTTTTACTTGTGGTGGTAACTGGAATCAATTTTATTAAGAATACTGTCCAGCAGTTCAACAAAAGCAATGACTAAAAGGCATTCAACATTTTGGTTCAAAACTTTTGAGTTTTTGAGTATGTTGTTAGGTAGGTCTCTTGATGGCCGACCAACACCTATAACATTTTAGTTACAGCTTTAATTTGCAGTACATTGTGATTTTTAACATTTTGTGGTCATTCTTATTCATCATAAAATTTTAAACCATAAAAAAAAAATACAGTGACTGATTTCATCAGAAAAATACATTTTAAAAATACATTTCAACAAAAGAGCAACTTTTTTATCCACTTGTTTCATATATGTAGGGCTTCATCAGTGACATTTATAAGAAGTAACCCCAGTAGTAAACCAGTTGTAACTAAAGAACAAGAAAATGCTTTACCGGTTTTGGCACATTAGCAGCCCAAATGCTTGTTCCATCATCAACCTTGACATTATCTTGAGTAGGATCACCCCATCCTGTTCTGTTAGGTGGCGGCGGCTTGTTCCACTGCTCATCTAGCTTTGTGCGAGTAAGAGCTGTAACATTACCAGGATTCCAGCCTGGTTTCTGACTTTCGTTCCAAAGCGTTACATCTGCACCACCCATAACAGGAACATTCAGGCCAGTGATGTTTTGGGATACCATATTGGGTACAACTGTTTGGCCACTCATTCCTGGACTAGGAGGTACTATTGCCTGCATGCTTCCCATGCCACTGGTTACTCTACGCTGATCATCCCATCCACCAGCATCACCATCATCTCCCCATGATGAAATGCTTGTTGTGCGTTGGACACCACCACTTTCACCCCAAGACCCAATTTCAGTTTTTTGTCCCCACATTTTGTTAGAGGCATCACCAGCACCACCAGCTGCACCCCATGTGCCAAAGGTTTTGGGGTCATTACCATTTCCAACAGTCCATGAATTGGGATCTTGAAGAGGTTTAGGAGGAAATGACCACTTAGCTTGTTCTTTTTCAGCATTCCAAGTGTTACCAGCAGGAGCTGCTTCCCAATTACCACTTTGGTTTTCTCTGACAGCTTCCCAAATAGCAGTTCCATTACTGTTGTTCCACACATTTGAAGCACCAGCGTTACTATCAGTAGAAAATTTACGATGTGATTTTGGTGAGTTATCCACATCCCAACTTGTATCCTGGCGAATGGGACGTGATCCCCATCCTTCATGATTTTCAATGGCACGGAGAATTTCTTCTTGTTTTGAATTAATGACAGTTTGAGGAGCACTATTGACAGGAGGAACTTTGAGACCCTTCAGAGTTGCTTGAGCGAATGATAGCTCTGTGCTACTAGCTCCCTGGTCACCTGTAGCACTAAGTGAAGGATTCCCCCACTGAGATTTTGATATGTCCCATTGACTGTCCCCTGATTTATCAGATGAAAGTCCCCACATTCTAGGATCAGAGTTTCCAATGTCTTTACTTAAAGTATCAATAGGAGTGGTGGGGTTGTTCCAATCTGTCTTGGTAAAGTCTCCTATGCCTAGCATTGAGCTGCCTGGCCAATGGGAAGATATGGGCGGTAGACTAGAAGTGTTAGTTGGCATGCTGCTAGGCCAGCTAGATGATGAACTTGAACCAGTAGAATTAAATGCAGAGTTACTGCTTATCATGCTGGAGCCCTGTTGCATGCTATTATGACCTTGATTTGTGGAGAGAGAAAGATTTGATTGGGTCCATCCCATTGAGTTGATACTTGAAGGGGCTGGGGAACCACTGTTTCCCCATGGACTGGAGTCTATGCCTGAGAGTGTAGAGTTATTGGCACTCCAAAGACTAGATGAATTGGACTGAAGTGCACTAGAATTATTGGAGCTAGTATTCTCTTGTGACTGAGATGTCATATTGCTCATATTTGTAATGGTTGATCCAGATTTTACGGAAGATGAATCATCCCCAGCATCAGATGCGCTATCTGATTTACCCATAGATTGCCAGGTAGAGACAGAAACTGTGTTTTCTTGGTCTGAAAATAGAAAGAAAAAAATGCACAAAAATATTCTTAACTAAATTAATGAAGACTAGAAGATACATTTTTTTAAACGGTTAAGCCGGTTAAATAGATGGTTTAATTCTTGCCATTTTTCTCAAGGAATCTGTTGGTTTTTTTTTTTACAGGTTTTAATAAAAAATAAGACGCAAATGACACATGCACACAAGCATATTTTTTCTTCTTGTTTTATTTCATTATTTATACTAACTTAGTGTCACATGAAACTGAAATTGTGTTAGACCTAGACAAAACAGAAATAACCGTGCCACACAAGTTAGGTATACCACTGTTCAATCTAGTCATTTAGCTGTGACTGAATGATACATGCAAAATAGAAGCTATGAGCATTTCTTTGCAAATGAGAAGAGTAATATATAAACAAAAGTAAATTAGCACAAAAAGATGGAAGCAAACACCTTGTGCTAGGCTTTCCAGTGACCAAAGGTCTTTTAAAATAAAGGCCATTATATATTTTGTCTGTGTTGAAAAAGGCAATGCAGGAACATGACAGTGAAGATAACAGTTCGGAATCAAGGTACATCAAATTTTATAACCACCGTTTTAATTTTTAAACTCACTGGCGGTGGATGTCCAAGATCCACTGCCTGGAGCGGAACTTTGCTGGCCCCAACCTCCTCCTTCTCCTCCACTGCCCCAGCCCAATTCTGATGGCATGTTGCGTTTCATTACTGAGAAAAAAAAGCATGTAAAGAGTGCATCAATTCCATCCGACAGACGAAATGAAAATTTTATCCATTACCTTCTGAAAAGAAGAATTTTTGTTATTGGTTTAAATTGCATTACTTTAATCTTAATAGACAAAAGGAAGCTAGGTCACTGGAAGGCAACAATGTGTCAACGAGTTGTGAAAACCTTTACTTAAAAAGGGGGAATCCTAAGCCACTTAGACAGTCACAGATTCTCACAATCCAAATACTTTAATTAAATTTGATGCACACAGATAGCTCATGAGTAAATATATGTGAATTAAACCTGCAGATTATCTAAAGCACACTAACACAGAAAGAAATAAAATATTACTCTAGTTCTAGCAGTGTGTGTTTGTATGTGTGAATTAGGGTGCTCATAAGTTCATAAGCAGAATTGAAAAAATAAAGATGTACATTTAGAGGTAAGAGTACATCCCAAGTCATCCATATAACTACTAGACCTCTATATGTTTCTAATTTCCAGTCATAACTTAATGTCAAAATCAATGCTTTTATTATTTTCAAGCTTTTAAGATGAAGTATCAGTGGATTCCATAGCCCTGATTAATTTCTTTGTCTTCCATCATCTACCTATTAAAAGAGCAAGTCTGGAAGAATATTTTTTTATAATTTACATCATAATGTAACAGAATAATATATTGCTCTAATTTAAATTTCGAAACAAAATTTCTGTTGAATTAAAAGTGTTTATTTTAATCATTACTTTACACTTATTCTTTGTAAAAAAAATTTTAAAAATCATCAAATTTTGTAAATGAATATTATTTAAAAATCGTAAAGTCAAGTAGTTCATTAAAAAAAAAAGGAAAATGCAAGGCACTAATTATGCAACACACACCACTTTGTGAACCTAAATCTTTTGTCAAACCAAAGAAAAAGAACCATTTCACCTTTGCCCTGAATGGTTCTTTACTTTGCATAATCATACCATAGTTTATACCACAGCTGGGAAATCTTTGAAGATAATATTTTTACTGCTGTGATTTTTTTTTTAATCTTATGACTTCAGACACTAGAGGTAAATTAAACCATAAGTAATTTATTTGTAAATAAGAAAAAATACCCTTCTTCCTAGCATTTTCGAGTCATTTTAAGTAATGAAACATTTATCTTACACTGAAAACTTTGTAGTAAACTTACAGGCAGAAAAAATATATTCAAGAAAAAGAATGAATCTAAGAAGAAAAAAAATTTGAATCTGAATCTTTAAGTCTTGTTTGCTTATTGAAATTCCTTCAAATCACATGAATTTCTAAAAATGTCAGCCTTATAGTACCAGACACTTTGCTATAAAAACTGTAAACTGTAACTTAATTTCAAATAAAAATTAACTAAAGAGGCAATTAATACACTTGATTACTTTATTTTATTGGAGGAAAAGTGTGTGCTTTATCCACTGGGGAGCCACAGCTTCCCAATGAGTGCCGCAAAATGTGACAAAATGTTCTTACTTTTAGTTGCATTAAAACTGAATGGATTAAATAAGACATCTAGCAGACATGGATCATGGAGCAATCCAATAACTCAGTAATAATTTACAAAATAAAATACTGATATAAATTAAAAGTGCCATCTGGAATAAGTGAAATAAAAAATTATTTTTTAATTATACAACAATGTGCTTTTAAGCCAATCAGAAGTGAGATATGGCCAAGGGGCTAATGTAGAGCAGGCCTGATGTTTATTTTTTACTACTTTGTTTGATAAAAATGTTGGGTAGCCTTGTGTTTTTTTTTAATATATGTGAATTTACTATCAAACTATAATTTGCAACAAATTAACATTCTTCACACATTTTTAATACTAGGGAAAAGAAGTTTGTGCTAATAGAACAAAATTTTATGGAGAGTACAGGTAAATAGATCTGTGATAACAAAACTACAAAGCCCCAAAGTTTTAACTGAAGAAAAATTTCAACGACTTATTTTGGTCAATATGCTGTTTGTTAATCAAGTGATAGATGCTTATTTTAGTCTCAAATCTTATATAAATTATACAGCTTAAATCAACCCAAATCAGTTATCTATTCGAGTCTGACTTTTAAATATACTTCGTAGGGCATTTGAAGAACTCAGAATTAGGGTAAATTACTGTTATGCATTTACATTTTAATGAATTAGATGGGTCAGAGTTGGAAAGGGAATAGCTGCCTTCTGGCAGTAAATGCAGGAAGTTCTTATTTTTTTAATTTATTAAATACCCCTAACGTAACACTTTATAAAGCTTTACCAGAAACTATCAATAAGTTAGAATGGGCATTTTTCTCGCAATTTAAGTTATATTTATTTAAAGTAAATTACTATCTACTTTTCATGGTATTCTGCATTGATTGTCGTTTTTCTTATTCTTATAGTTGAGTAGACACATCTGACATTTTCTTTTGATACAGCAAACATAATTTTTTACATCACATTTTTTTTAAATCTATTTCTTAAAAAAAAGTGTTGAGGGTACTTTTGTGTAATATAGTACCTATAAATGTTTCTTGATGCCATTTATTCACAGCGCATGTTGTGCTTATTAAAACTATCTTTCATTATATATATGATATGTTTATGCAAGTAAATGACAAAAGTTTTCACAAAATTTTGAATTTGTGTATTTTTACTTTCTTTTTAGTCCACAATAAAAGCTAAAAAGCTTTTTTGTTATTTCTAAATAAATTTGAATGAATGGTTCAAGCTCCTTTAAATTTACCCTTCTTCAAAACAAAAAATTCAAATTTTAGTCAATCTTTAGCAAATTTTCAAATTTTTTTGGTTTATTGAGGTATTAAAATAACATCTGTGTTTATCTTCAAATAAAAAGTTGTATATGGGGAAACTCATAACAAATGTTTTCCATGGGTAGTTAATTTCAGTTTGGACTACCTAATAAAACAGAATTGTGAATAAAAATAATTTTTAGAGAAATTAATTTTTTTTTATATGTTAGCAAGCATTACTTGAAGTGTAGCACAGCAAGCAGCTAGGATAGATAATGAGTGAAAAATGCAATTGCTATAATTAATTAACTTAATATCTACATACCTTGCTGCTGCATTTTTAAAAAAGATGTAATGGATACATATAAATGCTAATGTTGCAAACAGTAGAAAACACTTGATTTGGACCTGTAACAGAAGAAACAAAGTGAATCCAGGGAACAAAGCAATTAAAATAGACCTCATTGCTAAAATAAAAGTAAAGGATAGACTGACATGATAATTTAAGCTTTAAAAATATGCAATATAAAATGTATTAAATATTTAACAACATATTTCATGTGTTTAAAAATTTACCAACCTATTTCATATAACTACTTGAACCTTTGATTTCCGTAATTCCTTTAAAATGAAATCTTAAAGATATTAACAAATGTAAAACACTACCTTAAATAAAATGCTGGACTTTCTCCGAAATGCAAGGCAACGTGAAAGATCTTTGGATAATAGCTGGCTGAAATGTAAATGTATTATTAAAAGTATTTTAATAGAAGTCTATCCGGGCATCAGGAAACTTTTCAATTTTGAAGATCACCTTTTTTTAAAAAAATTTCTGTGGTGATTATTTTCAGAGCTCTCGATATGCTCCAGATATTTATGATGTTTCTTACAATCAAATGTCTTGATATATTAAGAATGTTCAACTGTATCTTATTTCAAAATATTGATTCTGAAATGAATTAATGAGGTTGGATTTTTAACAAATTAGATGCCAAGTTAAGGGTGCTTAACTGTAGAACTTATTATTCAAGTCTGATAATATACATTTATATTAAGCTGCTGTACATGGTCAAGTGATGATACGAGCTAGTGTGATTGGTGAGACAAATTTTGAACATCATAAAATAGTTGCTTTGTCAGTTGTCTATTTAATCTGTTTTAATATTACGTGTATAAATAAAATGTTGATCTGATCTTGAAAAAAAAATTATATTTCAAAATAGTAATCAAAATTCTAATAATCCAAAACAAAAATTCAGTGATGTGAAAGGAATCAATTATTTTGATTCACTTGACTTTTGTAATTGGGATATGTTAATTTGCTCTTATTATTCAAGTATCGTTTTGTTATAAACAACAACCGATTGTCATGTTGCCATATGATGTAATACAATTTACACTGAGGACATATCCATAAATGATGTCATGCAAAATTTGGACTTCCTCCATCACAAAAAGTTTAAGACCCCCACCCTCTAAAATATAATGTCAAAAACACCCCTAACACCACCAAAATAAAATCAATTAAAAACTAACATTTTATTGTCACAACAAAGTTCAAAACTTCAATAAAGTTTTTATAAAAAGGCTGCTACAAACTGTCTTTATTTACAATCATGCTAAATATGCTACACATATCTTTTTTTCATATACTAAGATCTAGGAAATTAATAGCTTACACTTTAAATCAAACAATTTTAGTATTTTATTAATTAGCCACTACTGTAGGCATTTCCATACTTTCTACACACAAAATAGTCTGTGGTAAAAAAAAAAAAGGCACCTTGCCTTTATGCTTTGTTGTTTTCCTCTCTTTTTAGTAGACCTAATCAAGTATCACCAAGTGTTAGAAATATTCTAATAAAAAATACTGCCTTTTCTTCAATAAAATCATGATAACTTCATATATTAATATTTAAATACCATTTGAAAGGCATTTGTTATAGTTACACCATCAAAAAAATCATTATAATCATAATTTTCTAACATGAATGTCACAGTAGGCCTACAGGCTGAGACTCTTACTCAAACCCCTTTTGAGACTGCTGGGCCAAGTCGAGTAGCGAAAAAGACAAATGGCAGATCTTCTATCTGCCCGATAATTCAAGCCCTGAGATTGACTGGTTGGTCTTCCTACCATACCAGCTTATCAGATTGCTTCTTACATATTCCTGCAAATCCTGCATTTTAATGACAGCTTACTTTGTTTGTTTACTATTACTAGCTTTTGTTGTGTTCAGGAATTTTTGTGTTCAAAGTAAGATAGTAAAATTCCAAAATGTCTTACAAGGTAAGCAGACAAATTTCTCAATAACACCAAGCTCAATAGAAGGACTCTAGGCCTAGGTCATAAATGGGGTCTGTTACAATGAGTGTCTGTAAAAATAGCAGGGGGGCAGAAAAAAAATAGTAGAACCATGTGCCGGAGGTATCTGAAGGGCATCATGAGCCTTTTTTTCTCAAAAGACAAGAGTTAGGACTTATTCAGACTTCAACGTCATTCATTAAAAAATTCACACAAATCACAAATGATATAAGTAAGTATAAGTAAATCATGTGTATTCTAATTCTAAGAAAGTGTAACAAAAAATTACAAATATAAATCATGCCAATCAAGACAGCTTATTTGCATAAATGTTGAGATTTCAGTTTGATTCATAAAGATTGTTAGTTCATTTTCCTATATTATATTATATAGTTTATACATGTAAAGGAAAAAGTTTATTTTTTATTTTTTGCAACATGGGTGGATAAGCTTGTAAATTGTAAAAAGTGCTCTGTATTCTTGACATTCTACCTCTAACACAAAAAGGCTCTGCCCCATACAAGTATCTATAAAGGGTTAATACTTATAGTTTATAGTAACAGTCATTGAGGAGTCTTTACAGTTATGTGACTCTAAAATCTTTAATTATTTGTCCTCAAAAATGGCTTTGAGAAAACTAACGTCATGACATAACAGCTCCTTGTTGTATTAAAATTAATATACTATATTATAAAGTATTAGAAACTTATTTAAACTTAGTCTACTTACTACTATTACTTCAAGTAATACTCAATACTCCTTAGTCTTAGTAACCTTACACAATAATTCACTATAACTGTGACTATACTATACTACTACAATTAATTTATTAATACAGCGGATACAATGGGTGAATCTTATAATCTAATGTACAAATTTATTAGGCTAATTAGGGCATTTAGGGAACCAAGTGGTTCGTGAATAATAGAAGTGAAGAGGTGTTATCTAAGGAACGGGTACTTAATCGTTTAAAGTAGCTAATCTGTAATTCTTACTATTATAATTATTAACATTGACAGAGACCCCGCCCGCCGCCCGGCAAGCCGAGTTCGAGGTCAGCATCTGTAGGCCGCAGCAGTAAATAGAGTCAAAATGGCGACGTCACTGCAGTGACGAAGTGCGCTGAAACAATTTGCAATAAGCAAATGTGGTGGGAGACAACATCCAAAAACAAATCAAGATTTAAGATAAACATCGCAATTCAAAATGTCATTCAGAGTGGGTATAAAAGAACAAATGTATTGAAGATTTGTTCGGAAAGCGATTCTGTCTGCGAGGAATTGCATAGCATAGACAGAACTAGACGATTGCAGCTAATACCGACATACGTACAGACAGAACCTTACCTCTTAGGAATTCAAAAGCCTTTCCCTACCCTGGAAATTGCACATATCACAGATTCTGCTTAGTAAGAATTTCATCCACAGTTATCGTATCTACATAGCACCGGTTAGAAGACATGGTTTGGCGAAAACAGCGTCATTTACTATTTATTTTTATTATTTGCTACAGCCATAATAATGGCCGATACTTCACCAAGACTTGGTTAGGATCCCAAAGTCATGTTTACGCATGCGCATACATATCACGTGATATCAATCCGAGAGTCCGCATTGGATTTTTTGTTTCAGCAGGGCTCTGCTAAGGGGCTATATAAATTAAACTCACTGACTCTATTATGTAGACTAAGAGTAAAACTACATTTAACTACCTTATTAATAAATAAAATTCGGAATTTCTCTACTTGTAATACGCAAATCTCATTCTCAAAGAGATCGTATTATTTTTAATCGTTTAAAGTGTGGTTTAAAAAAACTAATTCGATCGAAAGGGTAAATTTACGGTTTAGGCCATTATTACGGAGAATATCGGTGTTCGTCAAAATTTTCCTCGGTCAGGGATAGCTCATTTTCCTCAATGTATTTTTTTTTTATTTAATCGTTTAATTTTACAAAACTTTGATACCGTATATAAATTTTAAATATAAATAATGTAAATTGACTAAAGTTAAATAACCCTTTTTATTCAACGTGAATTTAGTAGTTTAGATAATTATAATTTTTAAGTGTTAATTAAATTTTCTTAATACTACGAAAGAGCAAATTAACTTTATACCGTTATAATTAAGCAAACCCTAAAAACAAAGTTTTTCGTATAAATCCTTTATATGCATTTTTGTTTGCATTTATGTAATTGTACGTGATTTATCATTTAATAAGAAGCGGTTTTGTAAATGGGTAAACTTCTACTTCTAGTGGAAATACGTTTCATATTTCCTTCATGTTCCCCTTGAAAAATACTTTTAAATTTTACTGCATACCCAAATACGCCACAAATACAAAGCACATAACAACAGCTACACGCTACACATTTAATCTCCACACCAAAACACGCAACCGTGGAAAAAAATCTTTATTTCATTCATCTTCCCTTTGAAAAACAGGAAATACTTATTACTAGGGTGGGGAGAGAGGCTGTAAAATTTATATAATGTATTGTCAGTATTGTCAGCGGCAACTAGTCTATGGGCCAAGTTTCAGTTCGATAGGATGAGGGGAATTCGGTCAACTAACCTTCCCCAAGATGTTGCCACACACCCAGAAAGAAACACGAACAAAAGCGAAGTTAATAAAAAGGCAAAGGATTAAAAAAAAATAGGGGAAATTATTACAATTTTGAAAGAGACAAAATAATTCATTTATTGTTTATATTTGTATATATATGTTGTAACTACTGTTACATATATATATATATATATATATATATAAGTGAGCAGGTAAATTGTTGTCAACAAATGAATTGTTCAAATAATGATTAATGTAGTCTAAAAAAAAACATTTAACGATATGCCTAATTTAAGAGACTTGCAGCAAAACAAAGTTCATGCTTTAGTAGTCAGATCCATCTATAACTGCACCGCGCAACTCATAAATACAAGTATAATTTTTATGTCACAAACCACGGATTTTCAAAGCCATTTTTTTATTGCCCTTAAATATTTGTTCACGCCAACGTTAGATTTGAAAGGGTGAAAAATCATAGACCTTTTGGAGCATACAATTTTATAAACAGCATCGAACATGCATTAAAATAAATTAACAAAGTCTTCGATTTTTCAATAGTAAGACAAAACAAATGGCATCTAGGCTAAAGCGAATATATGCTGGCTAAATAAAACATGTGCAGTTCTACTGGCTGCTGAGCCACTAAAATTTTACAAGCCAATCTCAACCGTATCTGGAAATTTGTTTGAAAGAAATTTCGTCGACGGAAAATTGATCGACGGAAGTTTGATCGAAAGGAAATTTTATTGAACGAAAATTCGATTGAACGAAAAATTGATTGAACGGAAGTTAGGTCGAACGGAAGTTTGATCGAATTTTTTTTTCAGTTCACACGTTGAAAGTTTGCGTCAAATTTAATTGTTGATCATTGTTTTGTTTGACTATATATATAGTGCGTTCAAAAGGAAATTTGACGAAAATTTGATCGTGTGATCAAACAAATTTCCGGTAACGAACCTCACAGAGGCGTAGCTAGAGTGTTTGGCGCCCGGGGACGAGATTCGCGCCCGGGGACAAGATTCATTTTAAAGCGCCCCTTTTGTCTTTTTTTCAACCATCAAACCCATTATTTTCATCAATAAAATACCTAATAATATTATTATTAATAACGCCAGGCCGTGCCCAATCAAAGGTCGTAATTTCCATTCAACGCAGTGGTATGATGTGCAAACTACAATCACGTGATGAATATGTCATTTTCCCCCCTACGATCCCGTCCAAGTCCAAGTTAAATTGCTTGAAGTTGAAGACCCTAGCGCAGAAAAGGGGGGGGGGGGGTAAACCCGCGGCCCGCCCCGTCCAATATTGTGACGCGCCGGATGTATCATGCATGGACTTTTTTTTATTCAATCAGCGATTATTGCCAATCTTGGCATTAAAAACGCACATTTGAAATGTATGTACAAAACAAATTAATTTAAAAAATCATTACGGTAAGCACTAGTTTGGCTGTTCTTTTGGGGACTGATTTAAAATTATTGATTCAAATTTGTTATCTCAGACTCAAAAGCTAAATAAAAAAATTAGAAAACAATATTACTATAATTTAGCAACTACTAAAACTGTAGGATTTGTATAAGCATGGATAGACTGAGGGAACCTAGATTTCCACTAGCGCTCCTTCTGTTGTTATCTCATTAAGTATAGAAGAATGGTGCAAAACTGATTGAAGGATGCATCGAAAGGCATCTCATCATTTTGAGTCCGCCATACCCCCCCCCCACCCAAACCCAAAAGCAATGAGTTCTCAATTTCCGCTGCCCCATCCTTCACCCATCGTCCAAGTGACATCGACGGTCACCTTTTGTAGAAAGCACTGTATGTAAATGTATGACAGAGTTATATCGCAAATAAAATAGAATTTATTTATGCGCGTATGCAGTATTATAGATGTGTTACATATTTGAAAATTATGTGCTTTAAGAATAAAATAGATGGATACATTGTATACATTATTTATCTGGTATTTATTTTAATTATATAATAACATGAGGCCCGTGAAGAGTTGACTTGCGATCAAAGTGACCCGCGAAGAGTTGACTTGCGATCAAAGTGGCCCGTGAAGTCATTTAAGTGAGCCACCCCTACTTCTAAAGTGAATAGTGGGGCTGCTTTTCTTGCTAACTACTAACTAATAGCGGGCGGGGGGGGGGGGGGGGGGGCTGTTTACATTTCTGCTTTCCGTGGTCTCATGGTATACGACGTCCTGTTAGCTGAAAACATCGTCAGCAACATCTTGCAGGCCTCGGCTATGCAACTTTATCTAACGTTAGCCAGTGGCGTAACAAGGGGATGCGAAAGGGGGGGGTCAGCCCGCGGGCGGCACTTTTTTTTCTTGGAGGGCCTGCACTTTTAAAGTTTCTTCGTGGACAGAGGGGGGGCGGCAAAAATCGTGACCCGCCCTTGGCAACACTAACCCCTAGCTAGACATCTGCATATGTCCTTGGTCTAATACAGTTGTCGACAAACTCATTAGTCAAGAGAGCCTAAAATCAGCAGCAGGACGATTCTTTAAAAATTTCAGAGCCAAATTTCTTGTCAAGAACCATGTTTTTCGGAGTCAGGCCCGTTTTGTGGCCGGCTGGCCGAGCCGCACTCAGGTCGCTAAAGAGCTGCATGCGGCTCGCGAGCCGCGATTTGTCGCCCTCTGGTCTAACCCATTTCTTCACGAAATACAGGAAAGGATTTGCATCAGCTATGATCCCTTCAACGAAAATTGCATCAAAAGCGAATACCGAGCCGACGTTTCAATAACGCCACAATGTCTTTATTTATTATTGATTGTACCCCCACTGGCAGATTCTTTTTCGAATCCTGCCATCACGTAGAAAATAATGTTGACATTGCCGTAGAATGTGCAAAAAAAAATTTTTTTTCAAATTGAACATAAAATTTTATACAACTTAAATGAGATCATCAAAGCTTTAGGTTCAGTTGAATGGATTGTCAACATTGTCAATTTAATGAGATATTGTCGACACGTATGACGACGAAGAGCTCAATTTATTTTCAGTTTAATCAGCTGACCATCTGAAAAAAATATTATTTTTTTTTCATTATGCAGTCTCTTAAAGAGCGTATAGACTAGCTAGGTGGTCGGAAAACCGCGGCTCTATAGCGACCTGAGTGCGGCTCTATAGAAACCTGAGACCTCCGTAAAACACGATTCTTGACAAGTTCTTGAAAAGAAATTTGGCTCTCAGAAATTTTTAATCGCTCTGCTGCTGATTTTTGGCTCTTTTGACTAATGAGTTTGCCGACCACTGGACTAGCTCATACAGCTTAGCGGTTTCTAGTTTTTGACAACCATGCGATTAGAATTAGCTGAGTCTCGATGAATAATTCGGCTCAGAAAAATTCAACTGTTACTGTCATTTTTTTTAAAAAAGTACATTCATTAAGGAAACGGAGCTGGTTAACTAATACCCGACCCCGTATGACGTATCCCACATTGACGGCTAAGAGACCCCAGTATGCCTATGACATGTCTTAATATCATATCCGACGGGTTACATAACTAAAACGTCAAGGGCTCGCAAAATTTAATTTGCCCAAGGCCCCGCACGTACCCCCCCCCCCCATTTTTCCCACTTTTTTTCCCCTGCCTGCTCTAGCTAATCCACTGGAAATATAATAAGTTTCCCCATGGATTTTAACCCTACCTTCACCCCTCCCCTCTGTCTCCCTCTCTTATATTTCTCTCTTTACCACCCCCCCCCTCTCTCTCTCTCTCTCTCTCTCTCTCTCTCTCTCTCTCTCTCTCTGGTATAGGCCTACGGATAGGTCAGCCATGTGACAAGAACTTGCTGACAGCGACTCTTATTCTCTTGTTTTACCGATGTTTAAAAAAAATGCGGAAGACCAAAAAAGAAAATATGTAATCCTTCTAGTAAAACTGCTCTATGTGTTTGTCGAACGGTCCAATTCTGATGTGTCGATAACCAAACCGCGTTTATTTTCTAATCCTTATGGCCTTAACTTCATCTTGCAATGGCTCTCGGTGCCTTCGAGAAGCTCGTTTGGAAAAGAGCCAATGTTATGTTAACCAACGGGGCCGTGTCAGTAAGGAACTAAGGACAAGAACCCACCTTACACCTTAGGCAGGCAGCTTTTATTATTAGCCATACATTTCAATTCGTTCATGAACGCCTAAAATCGTATTTGCTATCATAATGAAAACACAAACATTTTTAATTCTTTCCGATGGAATCGTTGTTTCGCTTTTTAAAATGTAATTTCAGTTACAATACAGTAATCAATAAATAAACTGCCACCCAACTCTAAATGAAAGCTGACATCTTTGTTTCACTTATTTATTCTGTTTCCCTTTTTGTCCCCCTGTTAAGATTAAAGTTTTCTAAATCAATAACATTAAAATATCGTATAAAAATATAATAACTAAAAAGCAATATATCCATAGACAAATAGGACGTAAAAGGTCACCGAAAGCCAGTGTTCCTCAACGTGGGACGATTTGAAAATTATAAGGGTTCGTAATCTAGTCTCTCAGTCTGGGATAGGAAATGTAAATCTATTTACGAATGCGATTCCAAAGGGCGGAGATGCAATGTTAAGCAGGACATTTTTAAAAAGATAACTACCGGGATTGTTCCTCATATTGTCACTAACGTGGGAAGGGGAGGGGGCGATCCGGGCGGAACATTTTTTTCTATATACTGAACTGAGGGGCGGCATTTTCGGCCAATAGCAGAGATATTTCGAGGCGGGGTGGCAAAAATCTTGGCCCTCACCGGGCGGCACTAACCCTAGCTAAGTCACTGAATTTATTGCAACACAACTATATTGTAGGCCTACGTTTTTATACAAATTTATCCTACAACATCAACATCTAAACAAGCCGCAAATTTGACGTTCAATCTTTTTAATTGAACCGAATCATGTTTCCGTTCCTTGTTTTTTATTATTATTATTATTATTGTAGCTCTACTAAAAAGGGGGATGGGGTGCACATTAAACCTTTTCATGAGCTGAGATTGTTGGCCTAAAAGGCCGGGAAACACTACCGTAAAGCGTGTTCAATAATTTTGACGCGGGCTTTCACCCACTTTTCGCGTTTGTTTAGCCCATTGCAGTGGTCAGCGAAAGGCGGCTCGCGAGGCGTGTGTGGCTCTTTAGCGACCAGTCGGCCACAAATCGGTTTTGACTCCGAAAAACATGTTTTTTGACAGCCTTTTGAAAAGAAATTTTCCTCTCAACTTTTTTTAAAAATCGTCTTGGTGCTGATTTTGGTGTTGTTTTGTTTTTTGTTTTTTTTACTAATGAGTTTGCCGACCACTTGTTAGCCCAACTAAATAATTATGTTGCAAATTGCGTCACGTGCAAGAAAGCATTCAAAGGAGTAAGGCAGTGAACTAAAGCTGTCACTCTGATCTCTGAATATCACTATTGCAATGATCTAGCCGCGTAACTTTTGAAAAACCACAAAGCAACAGTCTGACCATTAGTAGCCATTAGCACCTTAGGAAACGTTGCCGTGATATTTTAATAGCCTTCGAAAATTATTAGAAATTTTGGATTTCAACGATTTTTAGGTGACGCCAAAACAAGTCCAAAAAAAGGGGGGGGGCGCCGATCCAGATAAGCCTCTGCCTATTCATGTATGAACTATTGATGAATCGGGAGGGGGGGGGGCATTTTCATAGCCAACGGGCGCATTTTTTCTTTGTCAGGCCGCGAATGGAAAATCTCCAAAGTCAATAACCTTTCCCACCTTCCACCCCCCTCGTACGTACTATAATTATGGATGACCCCCTAGGTCATTTTTGTTTGTTCCATCTGCCATTATGTTTTCCTACATTTTCAGCATTGAACTTTTAAAATTGTATGACCATTGCTCTGAACTTTTTAAAATTATTTTACCATTGCTCTGAGCTTTTTAAATGATAAGACCATTGCTCTGAACTTTTAAAATTATATGACCATTGCTCAGACGACTAGTTATCCTTACAGTTACAGCAAAAAAAATATATATATTTTTATTTTACAATTTTCAGTTTACAATTTAAGATGCATCTTCTATTTATGATTTTTAAAACAAACTTCACCAAAAAAAAAAAAAAAAAGATTATTCTCAGGTATGCATGAATGACTAAATTGTAAAGGCGTGGCGATAGGTACACGGGTACCAGAATTGAGAGGTAGGGATTAAAAAACGATTTAAAATATTATTGTTGGGTTTGTACGACCAAATGAGGTATCAAATTAAAGATAGCTTTATGACAGGGAGTGCTCACATTATAGACGTGGAGTATTTGGTCGAGGCCAAGACTGCGGAGTGTTGGTCACCAGGCTTCCGATCGGAATATGTCAACAGTACCGTGTCACAAAATATAAATGGTGATGTGGAAATGTCTGGCTTCCTTCATTATTTCATTCGTGTAACCCTGAAGTCAGAGTTTAACGTTAGTTCCGACTCTGATAGGCTTCAGATTAGGTAGGATAAAATCTGACCAATGGCAATATAGGGCAAAGAAAGAAACCGTTCAAATCTATATATATATATATAAAGCCCCCCCCCCCCCTTTCAATGAGTGAGGATCATCGGTGCTCCTCAAGCTGTGACGCCTCGAGATGGCGTCTTTCAGTTTTTATGATGGCGTCCTGGACAATGCGGGGCGTGTGTGCCGTCACAGTGTGTTGCCGCTAACAGCAAGGAGGCGCGACATCGATCCAGAAAGGGAGAGGGGGAGAGAAAGGGGGAAAGAGGTCATCGGAGCGTATCGGTTTAATACAACTCCCCTCCCCCCCCCCCCCCCCCCCCCCCCGCCGGTGGCACCTTTAGTGTGAGAGTAAGACAAGCGTATTCAATTATCTCCCCGCAAACCTCTTTCTTCCACCACGGAAACAGTTGTCGGCACACGCATCTCTACCTTCTTCCCAGATTGGGGGCAATGTGACCTAGAACAACGTTCCATATTTTGGCACCAGCGGCCGCTCTTGTGGAAGACGACCGCGGATCAGGGGTGGGTTGTTGTTGTTGTTTTTTTTTGGGGGGGAGGGGGTGGCGGTTGAACTCGCGCTCCGTGTCAGCCCGCAGCCCAGTTCCTAAAAGTAAAAGTACATGAACCACTACAGTTAAACGGTCCGGTGTCTGGGGACCCTGACCTAGACCACTGCAGTTAAACGGCCCGGTGGCTGGGGACCCTGACCTAGACCACTGCAGTTAAACGGCCCGGTGGCTGGGGACCCTGACCTAGACCACTACAGTTAAAAGGCCCGGTGGCTGGGGACCCTGACCTAGACCACTACAGTTAAAAGGCCCGGTGGCTGGGGACCCTGACCTAGACCACTACAGTTAAACGGTCCGGTGTCTGGGGACCCTGACCTAGACCACTGCAGTTAAACGGCCCGGTGGCTGGGGACCCTGACCTAGACCACTACAGTTAAAAGGCCCAGTGGCTGGGGACCCGGACCTAGACCACTACAATTTGAACGGCCCGGTGGCTGGGGACCCTGACCTAGACCACTGCAGTTAAACGGCCCGGTGGCTGGGGACCCTGACCTAGACCACTGCAGTTAAACGGCCCGGTGGCTGGGGACCCTGACCTAGACCACTGCAGTTAAACGGCCCGGTGGCTGGGGACCCTGACCTAGACCACTACAGTTAAAAGGCCCGGTGGCTGGGGACCCTGACCTAGACCACTACAGTTAAAAGGCCCGGTGGCTGGGGACCCTGACCTAGACCACTACAGTTAAACGGTCCGGTGTCTGGGGACCCTGACCTAGACCACTGCAGTTAAACGGCCCGGTGGCTGGGGACCCTGACCTAGACCACTACAGTTAAAAGGCCCAGTGGCTGGCGACCCGGACCTAGACCACTACAATTTGAACGGCCCGGTGGCTGGGGACCCTGACCTAGACCACTGCAGTTAAACGGCCCGGTGGCTGGGGACCCTGACCTAGACCACTGCAGTTAAACGGCCCGGTGGCTGGGGACCCTGACCTAGACCACTACAGTTAAAAGGCCCGGTGGCTGGGGACCCTGACCTAGACCACTACAGTTAAAAGGCCCGGTGGCTGGGGACCCTGACCTAGACCACTACAGTTAAACGGTCCGGTGTCTGGGGACCCTGACCTAGACCACTGCAGTTAAACGGCCCGGTGGCTGGGGACCCTGACCTAGACCACTACAGTTAAAAGGCCCAGTGGCTGGGGACCCGGACCTAGACCACTACAGTTAAACGGCCCGGTGGCTGGGGACCCTGACCTAGACCACTACAATTTGAACGGCCCGGTGGCTGGGGACCCTGACCTAGACCACTACAATTTGAACGGCCCGGTGGCTGGGGACCATGACCTAGACCACTACAATTTGAACGGCCCGATTGGCTGGGGACCATGACCTAGACCACTAAGTTGGCGTGTGTACCCTCCAAAATTTCACCCCCCCCCCCCCACTTTTTTTTCCCTATTTAATAGCAGAGTACTGAGTTCATTAAAAAGTAGAAACCATACTGTTTACATTTGTATATGATTAGTTGTTCCCTGAAGCTGATGTGTAAGCTGCAGCTATACACTTGTATAGACGTGTAGCAATTCAGTTATATCTGACTCTCCTTCCCTTGTTTCGACCATAAATTTGATCCATATATTATTCTATTTTTATATTTTTGAAAATGTTGAGCACTGAGCAAGTTTGGGGGAGCAGGTGGAATGGTCCAACGGAAAAAAAAAATTGTGGTAGGCCGGTGACATCTGGACCAACAGCACCGTTCCGCCGGTGACATCTGGCCCGACAGCGCCGTTCTGCCGGTGACATCTGGGCCGACAGCGCCGTTCTGCCGGTGACATCTGGACCGACAGCGCCGTTCTGCCGGTGACTTCTGGGCCGCTTTTGTCAGTGATCTTGGGCCGCATTGGGCCAGTTCTGCAAGTGAGATTAGTGCCACCCGGGCCGCTTCTGTCAGTGACATTTGGTAGCATGAGCCTTTCCTGTTAGTGAGATTTGGACTACCCGGACCGCTCCTGCATTAGAATAATACTTGCAAGTTTAATTTCCAATTTCAGTGCACGCTGAATAATAAAAAGTTTTATATCACAGATAGAGTTCACGAGCGACTAACATGCGGTAGAAATTGACGTTTTAAGTCAGAGGTCTGCAATCCTCTCTGGGTAAATCGCACTTTAAAAAAAAAAAAAGGGTAAATTTGCTAATCAAGAGACTATAACTTGTATCTTAGTTTATCTTCTTAAAATTCTTCATTTGTTAGATACGATAAAAGATATACCGAGTGTTTGTTTCTTTTCCTTTCCCCCTATAATAATTTTGTTACCTCGAGAAATTCCAAAGCAGGCAAGGTGATTTTTTTTACCCCCCCCCCCCCAACTCAGATTTGAAACAGCTTTTCCGTGTGGACGCCCCTGCATATTTCTTATGCTGGGGCAGCGGTCCAGAACCTTTTCAAGGCAAAGGTCTAGTAACTAGTGGTGTTACATGAGATAAATGAAAGAGTTAATTATGAAAGTGTGATCTAGTTACTAGTAGTATCCAAGAGCTAAATGCCATAGATCAAAGAGCCAATTATGAAAGTGTGATCTAGTTACTAGTAGTATCCAAGAGCTAAATGAGATTGATCAAAGAGTCAGTTATGAAAGTGTGATCTGGTTACTAGCAGTATCCAAGAGCTAAATGAGATTGATCAAAGAGTCAATTATGAAAGTGTGATCTAGTTACTAGTAGCATCCAAGAGCTAAATGCCATAGATCAAAGAGTCACGGGTTCCCGACCCCTGTGCTTAGGGAAGGTATTCACTCGAACTCTTGTCAGTTCCATATTCGGCTTTGTCCAGAGGCATAGCTAGAATGTTTGGCGCCCGGGGAGAAGATTCATTTTAAAGAGCCTCCTTTTCTTTTTTCAACTCTCAAATCCATAATTTTCATCAATAAATTAATATCAAAGCACCCTTTGGCGCCCCTAACTAGTCTGGCTCCAAGGGACATCTGCCCCCTGCCCTCTTAACAACGCCTCCGGCTTTGTCTCAATTACAATTACAGCTAAGCGTGCTCAAACTTGATAAAACTTTAATCTACCACTTGGAACATGCCATTAAAAATAATGGAGATCAGCTGTGTGCTGGTGGCAGGGGCCCTAATCTCATAAACTGGGTGCCGATCTCCCAGCACCGGCCCAAACAACAAGAGAGACTATTTGCCAGAATGGGCTCAACACGTCAGCACATCCGCTTATTCAGCACACTGCCAACGTGCGAAGCGATAAATATAGTTGTATGTAATGTTGTATGTTCAGACAATGGTTTATGGGAGAAGGTCTGACGGCTGAACTAAGCAATTTCACAACGACGTTATGTTTTAAAAATCCATTAACAGTGACGACTGGAAGAAGTTGTCGAGGATTTCTTGTGCCTATAATTAGAATTAGATATGTAAATTTCCCAAATGAGTCGATATACTCATTTTGGGGTATCTTTTAAAACGAATGAAAAGTAAAAAGAAAGAAAATAATGTCCTGTGTGGAGAGGGGGGGGGGTAAAAAAAGCACCATAAGTTTTGTCCAACATGACGTTTTAATCTGTCTCTCCCTCTAGTGCAGGGGTTCTCAGCCTGTGGGCCACGACCCCTTTGGGGTTCGAACGACCCTTTCCCAGGGGTCGCCTAAGACCATCGGAAAACACATATTCTCTACAGATATGAAGTAGCAACGAAAATAATTTTGTGGGTGGGGGTCGCCACAATATGAGGAACTGTATTTAAGGGTCGTGGCACTTTGAAGGTTGAGAACCACTGCTCTAGTGTCTTTTTAAATCCAATCGAAATAAAAATTTGGGCGGCTCGTTGGCACGTCTTTAAAAGATATTTAGGACAAGTATACTAGGGTCCAGAGTTGAAGCCCCAAAGGAGGCGAAGCCAGTCCTCCGCCAGCCTATGGAATTAACAGGTGTACAAAGGACTCAGAGCTTAACTCGCGCCCGGGGCACAATACCTTTTTTAGCGCCCCCCATTCGAAAATCATACAATATTATATGTAAAATATACCATTTGGCGCCCCTTTGTGAGTAGCGCCCGGGGCATGATGCCCCCCTTGCCCCCCCTCACTACGCCACTGACTCACATACCCTAGTAGCGCTATCGTTTCCAGAACACGGATCAACCTAAAATAGTTAACACTATTACCAGTCAAGGAATACCCGGAAAAACTTGGAAAGACACGAAACCACAAAACAGCAGTATACTGGTGAATAGCATTTAAATGTGTAGAAAATTACAAATGCTTGAAGCGAGCGTCTGTTATGTTAAATGCCTATTTGAAACATTGAACTATGAGTGAGAAGATTGGATTATTCAACGGCGTGCTTTGTCACCCTCTGTGTCGATAGTTGACAGTTTTCTCAATAATCTTGTCTAGAGATACATCTTTCTCAGACCCTTGACTGATACATCTTTCTCCGACCCTTTGCCTAACACCCACCTTTCTCTGACTTTTGACTGGCACACCTTTTTCTAGCCCTTGACTTGACACATCTTTCTATAGCCATAATTGACTAACACATCTTTTTTTTCTGACCATGGACTGGTACACATATTTCACTGACCCTTTCTTTGATACATCTTACCCCAGCCCTTGGCTGGACACATCTTTCTACAGCCATCGACTGACACAACCTTCTCTCAGCCTTGTCCGTGTAGATGTTTCTCTGACCCATTTTTCTGGAACCAAATTTCTCTTACCCTAAACTGGACATGATACATCTCTGGCCAGTGCCTGGATAAATGCTTTGAGAGTGTCCAGCTACTTCTGTTCAATCAATTCAAGACATTGATTGATGTACTCAGAAAGTTTTCTCTTGGAGTGTAGGAATTTTCCCGCAAAATAGTTATAGGCTCATGTTCAACTGATTATGGTTCTTAAATGTGTGAGCGGTATATGAGGTCCCTCACGCCCTGTGGATGATAAATGTTGAGGTCCCTCACGCCCTGTGGATGATAGATGTTGAGGTTCCCCACGCCCTGTGGATGATAGATGTTGAGGTCCCACACGCCCCGTGGATGATATATGTTGATGTCCCTCACGCACAGAGGACTGGAAATGTTGATGTGCCACAAACAATGTGGTCGGCATATGGTCAGGTGCACACGTCCCGTGATCGGTAGATGACGAAGTCCCACTTGTCCCATGATCGGTAGCTGGCGAGGTCCCACTTGTCTCATGATCGGTAGCTGGCGAAGTCCCACTTGTCCCATGATCGGTAGTTGGCGAGGTCCCACTTGTCTCATGATCGGTAGACGGTGAGATACGATACACTGTAATGTTGATAGATGTTTAAGTACAACACGACTTGTGCATGTTCAAAGGAAACACAAAATTGTGCCTGGGACCCATTATGTGCCTACAACAGCTGCTTCATAACTGAGTGACACAAGCTGAATACAGACTGAAATATAAGCACACGCCTGAAGCAATGGATTTTCCCTTAATGTTGATGTCTTCATATTTTAACCCTTCTGCATCCCGATTAAAATATTTAAATATTTTACGAGTGTAGGAGCTAACCAAGACCACAAGAAACTTTCTGCGCATTGTTTTATGGCGTTTCTTAATGTCCTACAGAAGGAGCAATCAAAACGAAAATTTTATGGCGAATCGTAAGGTGGGATATCTGATATTAAGTGATTTTTTTTTTAAATTTCATATTATTCTAGATTATATATTTCCTGTTTAAATCCTTCATGATATAAACTTTGCCTTTGTGTGTAGGGTAACATCTTCGGACGGCTTATTGACCAACTTTCCGTCAACATATCGAGCTGAAACTTGGCACATAGACTTGTTGCCGATAACAACAGATTCTTTCAAACAAATTTTATGCGCCCCCCCCCCCCCATGTTTTTTGTTTTTTTGTTTTACAATGGGAAGATGAAGGAAATATGATGCCAACGATTTCGCGAAATAAAATTCCCGATAAATGATTATAATTTTTTTTGTTAATATGGCAAGTGCCTTTGGTGGGTAATAAATTCTTTTGTTGTTTTTTTTCCTGAAATAGTTGGTGAAAAAAATCTGTGGTGTAAATGCGGTTGGGACATTATAACATTAATATAAAATAATAAAATGCTTATAAAGGATTTATACAAAGAGAAAAAAACGTGTTTGGGTTTGTTTAATTACGATACGATGTTGTGTTTAGACGTCCAATCGTACATCCTGTAAAAGGAATAATGTCAATATTAAAGGGGTTTTTTGCGCCCACTCCTGTTTGTCTCTGTTTTTTTAGGTAGGGTGTATGTATATAGAATATATATTATGTAAATTTAATTCATACTTATTTCAATGGTTTGTTGTTGTACTGATGAAGGCATGTGCCGAAACGTCTACTTATGTATTATTGTAAAATTATTATTAAAGCTTAAGACATATATTGTTATATTGACACAGATTGTTCGTTTTTAATTAATTAGTAATCTATTTTAAAGCTTTATCGCAGTCCAACGCTTTTACAATATAAAGGGGCCGCAAAGGTAAGTCTGTTCCGGGGGGGGGGGGGGGGTCGCCACACAAATACGCCCCCAACAGCAGTACCACAACATGTCCTCGGAACAGATGTAGGCCCTTGGTTCTGTCGAGATATGCAGCATTCTATTTAAAGCTGTGTACACCATGGCGTGCTTGGTCTGGCCCCCCCCCCCCCCAGTATTCCACACTGCAACAAATCTCCTAAATGATGTGTCGGACGTGTAGAGGGCGACACAATAAAAGAAAAAAAACTCCTCTAAAAATCAAGGAGGGCTATGCATGCGGAGATAGCAACAGCTTACTTTGATAATGTTACAGGGGAACGGGAAGTTCTTGGCCTTAAATGTATTAGTAATTAGCGAAGTCGGGGAGCGAGTTTTTCAGTTGGTTTATTGTTGAAGTCCCTGACACAAGGGTCCCATAGCTATTCACGCCGTATCATCTGCAAATTATGAAAAGTGATAACCAAATCACTGGATGTTTTTTGGGGGAAATTGGTGGTGGGGTGTGTGGGGAGGGCTGATGGAGACGCGAGAGCGTTTCCCATATTGCCCATCATTGGTCAGTGGTGTACCTTGACTAAATGCCACCAGGGGCGAACTCTCAAAATTGCGCCCCAACACATACATCATTTACATAAAGATATATATATATATATATATATATATATATATATATATATATAAGCACCCCCCAAAGTTTGCAACCGCTTGCAAGGTTAAATTTACTATATAGGTCAAATAGCATATACATGAATAGTAAGAAATATAATGTACAGCCAGGGGTGATAGCTTTGCTAACGGGTGGGGGTTCTGCGGACAACTTTGACGTTGTAAGTGCCATTTAAGGCCGAGGTACACACACTTTTATCGGCGCTACCCCCAGTCCACGAAAGGTGGATTATTTTATTTTACGGAGATGGGTTTCAGAACCTAACGCAGCGTAACTTTTGTAAGTAGCGTAACCGGGCTATAAAACTGTTTTCACGTGGAGGCATGGGCGTCCGCAGCGGAAAGGGGGGGGGGATGCTCTTGCCCCCTTGATTTTGCCAACATTTTGTCAAAATACTAACATTTCTTGTCACATCAATAACATTTTGTCGAAATACTAACATTTCTTGTCACATCAATAACATTTTGTCAAAATACTAACATTTCTTGTCACATCACTAACATTTGGTCAAAATACTATTATTAACATTTTCAAACGTCTAAAATTTAATGACCTACTCTCTTAATTTTTTCAGTCATCATATCATTAATATTTATGGTAAAATTTTTGTTGGTGAATAGCTATTAAATGCAAAGACTTCATTTTGTGTTTACGTCCTCAGAGGATTTTTTTGTCAAAAAGCATTTGCTCCCTTCCCCCCCTTTTCGAACACTCCTGCTCCCCCTGCGGACACCCTTGCTCCCCCCCCCCCCTTGCGGACACCCTTCTTCGCCCTGCGGACACTCTTGCTCTTCCTACCACCACCCTTGCCCCCCTGCGGACACCCTTGCTCTCCTTTACAAATTTTTTTGCGGACGTCGTGTTACGAGGAATAGAACTTGAAAACAGTCCAGAATTTGCACATCTTGTTGTCTTGTGAAACAAAAGCCACCCCCTTCCGGCCCCCGCTTAACTGACACTGTGGTGAGCGTCCCCTGCCTTGATCGCACAACGGAGTTTGTTACTGGACCAAGTTACGCCACCGTGTACGGCCTATTTTGTGAAGGGGCTTTCGGTCGAGTTGTTCCCATTGTTAACCATTCAGCGAGAAATCAAATAGTCGGCTGGTCTCAGCATGTACACAAATCAATCGATCAAAGCTGGGTGACAATATCGGAATGAAAATTTCTTGGCAAAGAAAAAATAACCTTGTGAAGTGCACTAGAAAAGTAAGCAATCACACTCGTGCAGTGGCGTAGGAAGGCAATTTTCCCCCTTAAAATATGGGGGTGGGGTGGTATTTTAGGCAAACCGCAGAGTTCTTTTCGTGGAGTGGGGCGTCAAAAAAGCTTGCCCCGCCCTACCCCCGGGTGACGTTTACTCTAGCTACGCCATTGTTCCTGAGTAATCTCTTCTCCATACGGCATTGCTTGTTTGAAAAAATAAATAAATAAACTTGCTACTGTTATTACGGGGGGGGGGGGGGAGAAGGTATACACTTACAGTATCTGTTTCTTCGCGATTTGTTGAACAACTTACTATTAGACCGAGAAGACGGGTTCCCCCTGAAACCTCTGAAGGCTGCGGGGATTGGTGAGGGTTGGGGATGGGGGAGGGGGGGGGGCTCGATAAGACCTATGTAACATCTAAAAGTTGTGATGTGAAAACATTTTCAAAGTATATTTCGAGAGTCGTTTTCCGCCAACTTCCGAATTTTTTCGTGCTGGGTGTGTGTAAAATAAATCGTGGTCCGCCACGGGTGGCACTAAAACTAGCCACCTACGGCTGGCAGTAAAACTACCCACCCACGGCTGGCACTAAAACTACCCACCCACGGCTGGCACTAAAACTAGTCACACACGGCTGGCACTAAAACTACCCACATACGGCTGGCACTAAAACTACCCACCCACGGCTGGCACTAAAACTACCCACCCACGGGTGGCACTAAAACTACCCACCCACGGCTGGCACTAAAACTAGTCACACACGGCTGGCACTAAAACTACCCACCCACGGCTGGCACTAAAACTACCCACCCACGGCTGGCACTAAAACTACCCACCCACGGCTGGCACTAAAACTACCCACCCACGGCTGGCACTAAAACTACCCACCCACGGCTGGCACTAAAACTACCCACCCACGGGTGGCACTAAAACTACCCACCCACGGCTGGCACTAAAACTAGTCACACACGGCTGGCACTAAAACTACCCACCCACGGCTGGCACTAAAACTACCCACCCACGGCTGGCACTAAAACTAGTCACACACGGCTGGCACTAAAACTAGCCACCCACGGCTGGCACTAAAACTAGCCACCCGCGGCTGGCACTAAAACTAGACATGCTTCTACAACAATCATGTGAGATAAATGAAATATAAAAATCTCCAAATGTTATCGCTGATATGAACTTAGGGGCCATCCATAAATGACGTCACGCAAATTGTGCCGATTTTTTACACACACACACACACCCCTCCCCCCCCCCCCCCCCGTTTTTCTTTTTTTTTACACCCAATAGTCATAAATCGTCACAGAAATGTAGACCCCCCCCCCCCACCTCAAATCTTAAGTCAGAAACCTCGGTATCCCCTATGCCCTGTCCATTATCGTCCTTTACAAACCCTTAAAACATACCTTAAATGGATATCGAATTTCTGCACAAGTGTCAGAAACATACAAGGGTTCTTAACTTGGGATCAAAGCACCCGCTGAGGGTAGGAAGAACCAGAACAATTGTATTTGCTGACATTGATAGTTGTTGCTAAAAATAAGTTTTTTTTATGCATTTTGATTCTTAGCAGTACATGTTTTTTCTGGTGAATTTTGTTTACACATTATTTGCATGCGTAATTGTTTTCCTGCTTCTAGAAATTTAATAAGAGAAATCAAATATCAATAGCTAAATAATTTAATTATTATCATTTAAAATTTTATTACAATATAATTTATGCGGGGTTGGGGGTGTGCGGGAAAATGTTTTAAAATGTAGAGGGGGGCGCAGCGCTGTTAAAAGTTAAGAATCCCTGCCCTATTTTTACATTTATTTAGATCCGCCTCCCCTTTTCTTTTTTTTTTAAACAATAACATTTTTTTATTCCACCCCGCTTCACGCGGTAGCCCTTGTTCTACGACTCCCGTGTCCACATTTCGACATAAATTCTCACGACTGTTGTTGTCAATAAACCCCCCGATTCTCCTCCTCATCCGTGGCGTCCTGTAACTTGATCTGAGGACATTTCTCTGACCTCGCATACCTGTACTGATTCTCTCAGTGATCTGAGGACATTTTCTCGGACCTCGCATACCTGTACTGATTCTCTCAGTGATCTGAGGACATTTTCTCGGACCTTGCATACCTGTACTGATTCTCTTAGTGATCTGAGGACATTTTCTCGGACCTCGCATACCTGCACTGATTCTCTCAGTGATCTGAGGATATTTCTCGGACCTCGCATACCTGTACTGATTCTCTCAGTGATCGTAGTTTAAAAATAAAATAATTATAATTGTTGTATAAAATAATAATGTTAAAAATGCCGGTCATTTCGTGTTATTAAGTGCAAGTTTTTATCAGTAAAGTTACGTTTTTATTGTTTTCACATTGTTTCCCCACCTCCCACACAAACTCTACCCCCTCCCCCTTTTTTTAACGTCATTTATGGATGGACATTAAGGCCCGTGGTCTTAATTCGCATAAGGCTGCCGGTGAAATGGTGAAGTTTTTTTGTTTGTTGAAGCTACATATTAATTTAAAGCGTTTTAACACTTGAAGTTATACACCACCATCTCATCCCCACACTTTTCCCACCTTTTAAATAATGTTTTCCCGACCTGACCTCCCTCATAGGAACTCCACGTCATGTATGAAAGGCCGCACTCTCTAAATGACGTGGAGAGTTTTTTGCAAGCTATGGTCTCTCTCCTCTCCCGAGAACCCGGAAAGATTTTTTATAAACAAAAGACGTCCAAAATGATAAAGTTTTCAGGTTTTTAAAACTTTCAGCAAGTGAAAGATTGTCCCAAATTAATGCTATGAGGCCCAAGCCCTGTTAAAATATCGTTAACTCGCGTTCAGCAAGTGAAAGATTGTTCCAAATTAATGCTACGAGGCCCAAGCCCTGTAAAAATCTCGTTAACTCGCGTTCAGCAAGTGAAAGATTGTCCCAAATTTATGCTAAGAGGCCCAAGCACGGTAAAAATCTCGTTAACTCGCGTTCAGCAAATTGAAAGATTGTCCCAAATTAATGCTAAGAGGCCCAAGCACGGTAAAAATCTCGTTAACTCGCGTTCAGCAAGTGAAAGATTGTCCCAAATTAATGCTAAGAGGCCCAAGCACGGTAAAAATCTCGTTAACTCGCGTTCAGCAAATTGAAAGATTGTCCCAAATTAATGCTAAGAGGCCCAAGCACGGTAAAAATCTCGTTAACTCGCGTTCAGCAAGTGAAAGATTGTCCCAAATTAATGCTACGAGGCCCAAGCCCTGTAAAAATCTCGTTAACTCGATGAATTACTTAGCTCCATCACACGGGTTCTCGCGCGTTGTCAATTCACGCCATGCATTCACACAGAAGCTAAGTACCCTTACCATGATATATTGGGCGGGAAAGGACTTCTAAATAGGGTAAATTCTTGGAAAGGCAGGAACACGTTTTAAAACTTAATTTCCCCGTATAATGTAATTGGGAAACATACTTAATGCCATGATTGAAGTGGTGAATGAAACTTTAAGACGCCAATTTAAAAAGAAAACACATATCTCCCTCCGCAACCCCATTTGAGGTCATGTCCTAAGGACTGGAAACCTGTGCTCTAGTAACTGATTTATCCCAAGATGTTAATGTGACAAATGTCAAACTACCTTTATATTATGTGGTGTTTTCTTATTTCCAAAATGAACATAGTAAGACATAGAGCCTACATATATAGATACGTGTATTAACATTCATTTTTTTTTTTTTTTTTTTTTTTTTAAATTTAGAAAGTGACCCCTTTTTACAAGTTGTTAGAAACATTTGCTTTTAAATATATAGTGACGGATTCGAAACAAGAATTGGCGACATGTAAAGAACGCAAAACTCAAAAGTGGTCGTTTGCAAATTACGTCATTCCAAAAATGACATTTTCAAACCCCCCTCCCCCTGTCACAAAGTGTCACAAATTCTTTACCCCCCCCCCCCGGCCTTTAGTGTCACGTTACACCTAAAAAAAACCTCAAAACATACATAAAATTATCATAACTAAACTAAGATTTTATTTTATTATTTAACATATTCCCATAATGGATTAAGATGTGGTATTATTAGAAAACTGTGACGTAAAACAACGAAGTCCTCCCCAAGCCGAATGTAAAGTGGCCACAAAAGTTTTTGAGTCATTTTTTCGATATGTCCAGGTGTGTGCGACTGAGTTTCACGGTACTGTCGGTACTCATAATACCTGAGCCAATTTCGACCTCAAATGAATGTTTTTAAAATTAATTGAATAAAGATTTTTCAAAATTAAAAAAATATATATTTTATTTTTAAGTGTGACGTCACAAATTCTAGAAGTTTCGTTGACATTTTTATTTTGTAAAATCCATCATCAATCGGACATCTTATGTTAATCCAGGGGAATTCACCAGTTTATTTTTTATTAATCCAATCATCGCTTCGGTTATTCATCCCGTTCCCTTTACTTTCTTAAAATCTTTTATTTTTAACCGTTAATTCTATGGATATGCTACCGAGACGTTCCGTTAAATCAATCAAATATTTTATCAACATTTCGCCCTTCCGTTTCAATTAAGAGTAAGTATTCAAAATTTAAATGTTTCATCGATGACTAAGTCAAGGAAGACGGCTTTATTTAGAATGGAAACGCACAAAAGATTTGGTCCTCATTCTCACGAAAATCCATTAACTCGGAATAAATTAAGTGCGAGCCTTTCATAATAATAATAAAAAAAATGATAGCCTACACGTTACACTGCCATCATCAGTTCCCATGCTTGTGATTATTGATGACAGTTAATAATTATTTAGCATTCAGTGAATTTCACAATTCATAACTACAATATTGTAATGATGATCTACTGATATAATTCACAGTTAAATATCAGCAACTACAACTCTGCAAACAGTAATGTCAGCCTAGGGCCGTAGGCTACATCCACAAAGTACGTAGTGCGTCATGCTATTTTTTGTACAATTTTTATTCCCTTCTCCATATGTCACAAATCTCAGCCTCCCCACTCCCCCCCCCTTCTTTAAAAATACGTCACACTTTCAAATATAAAAAAAAAATTCTGTTAAAAAAAAACGAATTGAAATTTAATCTAAATAACTCTTCACTATTAAACTATTAAATGTATAAAAGTGACATCTTCTAACAGAATACATCCATCACATCAGAAAGTTAAACATCACTGTTAATTTAAATTATGTGTATGGTGTGACGTCACACAATAAATCTTAAACACCCCCCCCCCCCCGGGTGTTACACACTATCATTACCTTCAAATATCCCCCCACCCCCCCCTTCCGGAGCGTGACGTACTTTAAGAATGGCCACTGGGTCTTTATGACCGCCATCGTTAAAGTCATGCAAAATCCTCAAATTATCATAGAGGAAAGGTCTTTGCACTTCTGATCTTCATTCACCCAGGCAGATATATTAACCAGTAAAAGCTACTTATTATTTATGACAGTTTCACTCATCATCAAGCATGGCCATTCATCCCCCACCTTCCCTTGCATCTCATGGACCCCCCCCCCCAACTTTCAAGCGCCCCCCCCACTCCCCTCAGCCATCATCCATAGGCCACCCACCATCCAACATCACAAGAGCTATATTTTACACGAATTAATTAATACATAATTAAATGTTGACATGAAAAGAGGTGCCGGTGATTATTGTTTGTTGTAGGACCGATAGTTATAAGTAATAGCTAATGTCTATAAAGATGTCTATATAGGGGGCGTCCATTAATTACGTCAACAAATTAAGGGGGGTGGAAATATTTGACAGTTGTTGACAAGGGGGAGGAGGGGTTAGATTAGTTGACGTCAACAATCAAGTTTTTTTTTTTTTCTATTAACATTTGAATCTTAAAAATTGACTGGTTCTTACATTGTTTTAAACAATTTAATGACTGCAAATAGTCATATATTTTTTAGGCTTTTAACAATATGAGAGTTATTTAATGTGTGTCTGTCTATGCACTGCAGATGGCTGGTCAGAATGTTTGCACACTTTGTTAGTGCAAGAGATGTCAAAAGTTGGCATCTCTTCACCTGCCATTTTTCTCTTTATCCGCTCCCTAGAATGATTAACACATCATTGTACGGTGTTCAATTAAAAAAAAAAACCAACTCATCGGTGTTCAATAACAACTATACCAACTTGGAGACAGAGATAGCTTATGGCAATCATTGCTCACACCGACAATGCTTCTATTTTAAGTGGTGAATGGTTAGATAAGGATGATGTTGACTTGTCTGGTATATCAGTTCCGCAAGATGAAAATGATAAATGAGCTACTATAAACTATGCCCATCAGGGGCGTCAGTTCAGGTTTTTTTCAGGGGGGGGAGGCTTGTTAAGTTGTTTATTACTTGAGGCGCCACACAGTGGCGTAGCGAGGGGGGGCATCATGCCCCGGGCGCTACTCACAAAGGGGCGCCAAATGGTATATTTTACATATAATATTGTATGGTTTTCCAATAGGGGGGCGCTAAAAAGGTATTGTGCCCCGGGCGCGAGTTAAGCTACGCCACAGTACATAGCAATTTAAATAAATCCCCCCGCCCTAGCCATTTGACGAAAGTTTTAACTTCTGGACTGAAAAAAAGATTCGACCAAATTTCCGTTCGATCAAATTACCGTCGATCAATTTTCCGTCGACGAAATTTCTTTCGATCAAATTTCCGGTAACCCCCAAAATGATGTCCCTGATGCTCATTATTATGATAGAGCAACACCTGGCTATTCCATGGGAAGATGATGGCAGCTAGAAACTATACTACAATTTTCAGCTATACCTACTGACAATAATCATAGTTACACTTCCATAATCAATGATATTTATTCTTAGTCTTTAACAACCTTTTAACTTGTTGATTAAAAAGCTAAAGATGTTATTGTTATAAATGTTTTGCCTACAATTTTGTGTTATTAAAAATACATCAGCACAAAGTAAAACGTATTTATAAATATATATATATAATAATTCATTTTTTTTTGGGGGGGGGAGGGGTATAAAATGTTGACATAATTAAATAGGGGGGTCATGGAAAGTTTGTCAGTTGTTGACCGGGGGGGGGGGGGGGCAAAATTGCGTAAAATTTGTTGACGTAATTAATGGACGACCCCGGGGAAACTAGAAGAAACAAATATTTCCCGGAAAAATGTGGTTGTAGCGAATTTTTAAGCATATGTCATGGAAAATTTACTCCTTCATTTTACCGTAATTTTTTCTTTCCATCATTTTGGAAGCACCCAGATTTCTTTCTAATGTTATAATTCACCGATTATGACGTCATTGTACATTTATTTTGCGCAACCCTTTTGTCACGTGATTAGGACACATGATTTTATTACTACAGCTGGTATGGCATTTTTTTTTCATTATCTAGTAGTAGTAGTCGAATATGATTGAAAGCGTTCTTTCTGAATTTTGAACACGGCAGCTCCTTATAAATTAGACTTGCTTCGATTGAGTATAAAAAATAATTATTTCAAAGAGGGTCATTAAGTAATATTTAATCTCTTATTTACAGTTGAAGTTTATTTGCATGAATTAACATGAATTTTTAAAATTCAACATTCTTAAAAATAAGACTAGAATTTATAAATTATCATTTACGTGACGTAACTTTATTATTATTAAGAATAAGATCTGACGCTTTATAAAATATACAAGGAACGTTGTTTCAAATACTTTGCTTTAGTTTGGTATATTTATAAAACAGCTTTCAAGATACTTTAAAGCGTTACTTAGCGCCAATAGTGAAAATTTTCACCAGCCTCAAGCTATGAAAGGTATCGATTACATTCTTTTTTTTTTTTGCAATACTAATAGTCGTTTTACCAGTGTAATTAGACAACTTTCAAGCAAACGCAAAGTAAAATTGGTAACACAAACCAAAAGTAGATTTTTTAATGATCGATCATTCAAGTTAACAATAATCATTCTTTTGTGTAAAATTAAACTTTACAGCCGCCGCTACCAGACTTCACTCTGACTTGCACTTGCACTTCTTGAGACTTGAGTTGAGCGAGGTTATATTACTTTACTTTACTTGATTTAATTAAATTTTATCAAGTCATTCCTCCATGATCATGATTCCTTCTGAAATTGTTTCTTAGAGGGGAGTCTTTATTTTAATAGTGACACTGACTACTTAGTACTAAAAATGCATATTCAATTCATATAGTCATTTAGGCCTAATTATAATGTATAATAATATGGATATGATAAACTGACCTAAACTAATATAAATTCTAAATAAGAATAAGAGTTCATTCATAAAATTAAATTTAGGCTATGTCGCTATGTATAAATAATATAAATAATTTCATTTTTTAAGAATGTACCCCCAAGTTACAGGTGACATCATGTCATTGTCATCACTTTAGATTTAGATTACTTAGACTTGGAACCAATACAAAAATGCTTAATGTTATTAATATTATAGTATAGTGATAAGTATAGATCAGCCTTTACTATTACAGTTAGTATTAGTTTAGCTACTAATTATAGTATTAGCTACTAATTATATTATTTATTTATTTTTATTTATTAGACTAGATTTTAAAAAAGTGCATTTTAAATAAATTCCATATTCCAGCAATAAAAATAAAAATTTGTTAATATTATTTAAATAATTTCAACTGAAGAATATGCAGGTCTTTTAATTATTTGGCATTTGTAGACTCAACTGTAAAAAACAAATTACAATGTCAGGGACAGGACCATTTCAAGGAAAATTTTCACCCAGGGCCCAGGACAAAGCCTGAAAAATAGCTCCTCCTACCTGTGTCACCAATAAATATTACATACCGGTACAAACAGCAAATGAACCTCTCCACGCACCAGGATAACCCAAAAAAATTCATGTGCGGATGATACATCTTCACAGTAGCTTCACAGGAGTTTCCAGAATTTTCATTGTGTCAATATCATACCGCCTATGGGACTCCCATCTCCGAGTTTGAATGCAGAATATTCCTTATCTCAGATTAACAAGTCCCATCCACCCAAGATGCCATAAGGGGCCATCCATAAATGATGGCATGCATTGCTTTTTTTGTTTTTATTTGGGGGGCGCCGGGGGGGGGAAAGGGGCGTAGTGTTTGTCCCACAAATTTGTGATGATGTGTAATAAAAATAGAAGTGTTTATTTGGTGTTAGAATTTAGTGACGATTGGGGTGGGGGGGGGGGGGAATCAAACTAATTAGCATTATGTCATTTATGGATGGCCCAAAAACCAGAAATTTTTTTTTAACTTCCAGAGCAGGATAAAAATGTCCCAAAATTTGGTTACAACGGTTAAACATTTTATATAAAATTTAATTTTCATTACATATTTGCTTTAACTTAAGTTACATTTACCTTGTAGCTGTCAGTGGCACACAGTAGAGGCACAAAATGAATTTTGGATCTAGACATGAACCTGCAAATGTTCAAGTATTGACTGACTCAGGTGGTCAGTACTCAAGGCTGGTAAGATTTAAAAAAAATTTTTATAATGGATAATTTAAAAAAAAAAAAATGAAAATTTTGCAATATAAATAATTAAAAATTAATTTGTAAGAATTCATGTTTTTCTAAAGCTCTTTTTAATGATTACGTTGTACAAAATTACTATAAGAGAATAACACATCATTTAATTAATATCAGGTTGGCTTTGTGTATGTGTTTAACCTCATTGTGGGAACCGGTGCACTGACGATGCCTGCAGCATTCAGAGAGGCTGGATGGCTTCTCAGTTTATTTGGTGTCATTGTCTTAGCATTTATGAGGTGGGAATATATTTAGAACATTTACTTACAGTATTTTTGCATACATAAGACGCATCTTTTTCAAAGATTTACGTACCCCTCACCCAGGGTGCGTCTTATATATGGGCATATAAATTGCTCAGTGCGGCAGATTGCTAGGTCGCGTGTGTCTTATGTAATTTTAGTTTACACAAATTGCCAAAACTTGCGTCTTATTTACGGGTGCTTCTTATAATTAGGTGCGTCTTATATGCGCAAAAATACGGTATATGTTTTTACATAAAATTTAGGCATTCAAGTTTTATGTATTTTTGTATGTAGCCAAACTGAATATTTTTCCAGAAGAATGGAATAGTCACAAGTTGTGGTTGTCACAAGCTACATGTCACTGGGAGGCAATGAAAAAAAATTTAAAGTTGGGTTAGGATAAAGATTATTATGCAGTGGGAGTCCAATGCTTGGGTGCATAAAATTAAAGTCTATTTTAGAATTATATTATAATTTATATATATATTCTAGTTACGCCCATTGCAGGATAAGTGTTGTGAACAGCATGGGCTGGTTTTATTCATCAGCCCAAAGCATTGACTCGATTCGGTACGCTGGAGTAGGCTGTTCAGTATCTTGCACAAAATAGGTTGTCCCCCATGACTATTCACAATCATAGCGTCATTTCAGGAAAACATGCACAAAACAGTAACTTTCAATGTGTCTGAGGCATTCCCAGTCAGCAGCGCATTTAAACAATGCTGCATACTGGCACCAATGCCTTCTCCATTTTCTTCTCAATGCTTCAGAGATTTTGAAGACAGGGTGTACATCCATACCAGATCTGATGGTAAGTTGTTCAATATTGTCCGCCTTCGTGCAAAGACCAAGGTAAAAAAAAAGGTGCTAATTTGAGAACTGCTGTTTGCTGATGAGGCTGCCTTAATATCTCACACAAAGAAGGTCTGCAGTGGTTAGTTAAATATGCATTTAAATAGTTTGGACTGACCATTAGTTTACAAAAAATAAATGTCTTGATGCAAGAAGCACATTCCTCTCCAAACATAACTATTGAGGGCCATAATCTGGCAGTAATTGAGAATTCCATATAATTTGTATCCAATATTTCTAGCTCACTCTCCGTTGACGAAGAGTTGATCATCAGGATCGCAAAAGCACCAATAACTATGGCTACATTGAATAAGTTGGTTTGGAGTAATCTTAAACTAAGTAAAAGTATAAAACTAAGGGTACGCTTCTATATAGCAGTGAAGTGTGGACCGCATGGCATTCATGAGCAGAAACTGCTTCCACCAAAGATGACTGCGTCACGTTTTGCTCTTTAAATGGCAGGACAAAGCGCCCAACACCGAGGTTGTGGAACGTGCCAACATCTTGGCAAGAGGGCCATTGCTGGTTAGGCCGTGTAAGGAGAATGGAGGAATGCCGTATTCCAAAAGATCTGCTGTATTGAGAGTTGGCAGAAGTGACAAGACTTGTTGGATGGGCATGGCTGCGATTTAAAGATGTTTGCAAGCGGGGCATGAAGGAAGCCAACATAGAAATCAACAAAAGGAAGATCATCGCTGAGCACCATTCCAGCTGGCAAACAGCAGTGTACGAAGGAGTCAAACAAGCATAAGATGGGTGAAACGAAGCCTTTGCAGCAAAAAGAGCATTATGGAATGGGTAAATTTAACCAGGAGACAAGGTTCACCTATGAGAAGTGCAGCCGAGACTACCATTCCAGGATCAGCTTCATAAGCTATTTGATAAAGTGACAATAGCTGCTCTGCAAAGCCGGAAGGATGCCATATATATATGTATATACAATGTATATTTGTTTAGCGGTCTAATTCTAATTGAAATAAATTACAGCTACTTGACCCTGACATTCATGACGGAGGCCATGGCCATCTCAAATGCTAAGCTACGCTTTCAAGAAGTTGTCTCTAAAGGGAGTTTGGTAAGTGAAATGATTTGTCTTCTTCGATAACAAATGGTAAGATTTGAGCATTGTGAGAAAAAAACATTTCCACTACGTTATTCTTAAACTTAAAATAAATGTTGTGATTTCATTTGTTTTGTTGTTTCCAGAAAGAAGATTCCTTGGATACATCTATGAACACAGATGAAAGACAACCACTTATATACAGACCTCCCACCAATTGCAAGTGCTTAATTTTCAAAATATTGAAACACCATTATTTTATTTTTTAATATATACTTGAGGGGCAATAGTGAAATTATATCTTGATTGAAGAGTAATAGTTTCAAATTTTTATTTGGTGGAAAATTCATTGAAACAATTGAAACAATTTATGATATTTAAAAAAAGTTGAAGTTTTTCAAATATCTATAAAATATATAATTTAGTCTTTCAAAAGAAATTAATGTTGTATAGCCTTAGTATACTTTAGTGGCTTTCAATAGTGTGATATTCCTTGAACTAATAAGACTGCAGTTAAAAAAAAAGTTCAGAGTAATTTAATTTTTTATATTTTTTGGCAGATTCAGAGATCAAACCCAGCTTTGAAATCACTCAAAGAGTTGAAATGGTAATTTCAAACAAGACATGGAAACAATTGTATAGCTTTTCTCATATCTCTCTCTCTCTCTCTCTCTCTCTCTCTCTCTCTCTCTCTTTCAAGAGCTTATTGTCAATCTTAATGTCCCTATTCTTAAAAGAATTTTAAAAAAAATGTTTTAGTATGAAACAACTTTAGTTTTGTAAATAATCTGCAATTTAGACAATAATTTGCCTTTGAAGTTTTTCCTTACATTCTCAAATATTTGTTTCAGGGCACAATGGCATCCATGTACTTTGGCAAAGGTATTTAACATTAAGCTAGTTTTGCACCATTTTAGAATATATCCTACTTTGCACTGTTTAATTATTTAGCATTGCTTAATGGTATGAGCCGATTCATCACTGTTTAATACTTTAAGAAAAATGCTAATGACATCAGAATGAGGGTTTTTTCAAGCTTCTTTACATAATCAAGAATCTAGGAGAGCAATAAAATTTGCACTATAATTAAAGTGTTCAGAAGATCTTCAATGAGTAAAAAAAGTAGAAATAGAACGAAGGATATTGGGTCCTTGGTTTCTTGGCATTTGGGTTACCTGCACTCATTAGGAAGCAGTTTGATTGCAGTTTTTTGAGTCAGGTTAAAGGGTGGTGCATTTCAAAATTCAATAGTGGCAGTCAAATTAAATTTAGATTTAAAATTTTTTTTTAATTTGATAAAAAACCTACAAATCAGTTTTGAAAATCATAAGTAATTTTAATAAAAATAAAAATAATTTCTTAGTGGGGCTGCTCTTCTTCCATCTGTGCATCATCATTTACTTGTTTGGGGACCTGGCCATTTACTCAGCAGCTGTGCCCAAGACTCTCCGAGATGTTGCCTGGTGAGTGAATGCAAAGCATTGTTTACATGTGAAAGGTGGTTAGTAGTTATGTTAGTCCGAGATGTTGCCTGGTGAGTGAATGCAAAGCATTGTTTACATGTGAAAGGTGGTTAGTAGTTATGTTAAAGCTGGTTTGATCTCTGGGATTTATAAAAATATCTAGTGTTGAATTATGGGATTCTGTAAAATACCTTTGTTGATTTTTGGAGTAACGACTTTATAAAGTATCTTGAAATATCTACGTAGATATCAAGCTATTACTATTACTAGCCCCAACAATTCATTTCTTTCTTTCTGACTCAGTAGTCTCAAAGAGAATTCTGTACAATACCTATGTTGATTTTTAGGATTCTTGCAACGATTTTACAAAGTATCTTGATATATCTATGTAGATGTCAAGCTATCTTCTTCTTCGTCTTGTGTTTGAGGGCCCACGAATTCAAAGTTGGCCTTCTCTTAGATGAGTTGCCGTCCAAGGCTAACGAGTCCCATCCACCCGGGAGTTGCCGGAATGTTTCATTGTATCAATGTTATCCGCCTATCGGGACTCCATCTCCGGGTTTGAATTCAGAGTTTCCTTCTCTTAGATGAGTTGCCGTCCATGGTTAACGAGTCCCATCCACCCGGGCTGCTTGACTGGGCTTTGGTGGGGATTGAACTCCAGACCATCAACTTGAGATTTGCTCAGTTTAGACCACTCAGCCACCTTGCACCTATTACGAGCCCCTACAATTCATTTCTTTCTTCCTTACGCTGTACTATCAAAGAGGCCACAAGCAGCTTGGTTAGCTAAATAGGTGATATGCAATGTTCATATCACCAATTGGCAAATGGAGCATAGAATTATTTTACAGTGACTAGAATCTGGTCTAACCTAGCTTCACAGTTGAGAAAATTTTTGTTTTGTTTTATTCTTTGTTGTTCTGTTTTTTTGACTATGAGAAGTTCTCTGGTTTCAACCACTGAGTGAAGATTGTGTATGATTGAAGACGTGTATATGTGTGTTGTAATGGGTATACTGGTATACATATGTATTTAATTAGCCACTATGTGAAACATTTTAATCTCATAATCTCATAACCAAACAGCACTTACAGGAAGAACAACACAGGCAACTGCAACCAGAGCCAATCAGACAGTGATCCATGCTGGTCTGAGGATGGACACATAAGCAGAATGGATGCCTACAGAATTTTTGTGGTAAATTTGTTTCAAATTTTAAACCTCCTTTTAGTTGTGCAAATGATAACTGATAATAATAACACACACAAAATAACTGAGCAAAAGCATACCAGTTAAATAAAAATAATATTTTAACTTTTAATTCATAAAAACTGATGACAATCGTGGTAATGGATTATCAAAATTTGAACGGTTAATTATTATTATTATTGGTAGATTTCTATAGCGTGTTACCCCAGCCAAAGGCTGGGCTCACCACACTGTACATACAATTTAACAACAATAATCATGAACTTAAAAATTAATTAACTTAAATTAATTAAAAAAAACAAAACAAATGTGTATTCGCCCAACCATTCCAAAACAATTTACACATGAAGCCATGGACGGCACTCAGCAGCATCGTTTAACGGTCAGAAGGGGAATCAGTCAGGGTAGTAGAGTTTAAAGAGATGTGTTTTGAGTGCAGTTTTGAAGGCTGTGATGGTTGATGTATTGCGGATGTGTAGGGGAAGAGAATTCCATTGTTTGGGGGCACAGTAAGAGAAAGATCGTTCACCGTATGTTTTTGTGCGAGTCTTGGGGACAGAAAGAACATGCCCGTCTGCGGAGGAGCGAAGCTGTCGAAGGGGTGAATAGACAGAGAGAGGTTCATTTAGACAGGAAGGTCAGGAATTCGAGAAAAAGTTGTGGCAGAGAACGGAGAGTTTGTGGTCAATCCCTGCTTTTCGAGGGAGACAATGAAGTGATTGAAATACCCTGAATACACCCTGAAGATTTATCTGTCACTTATTTGAATACATTTTGTTCCCTAGGCTTGTTTCATACTTCTTCTTGGACCATTTACATTTTTCAACGTTCAGAAGACCAAGTATCTACAGGTGCTTACATCTCTAGCTAGATGGACAGGTTAGTTGCATTCACAGACTGTGATATACTGGTTAAAGAAAAAAAAAATCAGCTTAAGTGGAATTAAGGAGAAATATTTGTGCTGTTGTACATTACCTTTGTTAAATTGTACATCACCTTTGTTACATTTTACATCACCTTTGTTACATTGTACATCACCTTTGTTACATTGTATATCACCTTTGTTACATGGTACATCACCTTTGTTACATTGTACATCACCTTTGTTACATTGTACATCACCTTTGTTATATTGTACATCACCTTTGTTACATGGTACATCACCTTTGTTACATTGTACATCTCCTTTGTTACATCGTACATCACCTTTTCTTACATGGTAATTAAAATAGTCAAATGAGTCATTTATTATTTTATCTGCAGCATTCCTTATGATGATCATTCTGGCATCTATACGTTTGGGTAAGGGAGAGGGTCAAGGTCACCCGAAAGTTGCCAAAATCGAGGGTGTACCCAACCTGTTTGGTGTGTGTGTCTACAGCTTCATGTGCCATCACTCTTTGCCATCCCTCATCACACCCATAAAGAACAAAGCTCGCCTGTTACCAGTCCTGGCTGGTGACTACACCATCATCTTGATCTTCTACTTGGTGCTTAGCTTCACCGCCGTGTTTGCTGTGGATAAAATCGAGGACTTGTACACGCTCAACTTCAAACCAAACGGCTGTGCTCCGCTGACAGATGTTGTGCCGATTCAGTATTTCCTGGCCCTGTTTCCTGTCTTCACCATCTCTACTAGCTTCCCTATCATTGCCATTACGTTACGCAACAATCTAACGGCAATGATCACTCCGCATTCAGGTCAACTGGCGTGGTACTTGCCGAAACTGGTTTGTCCCTTGCTTTGCATAATCCCGCCTTTTGCTGTGGCCATGGGGACCAATGAGGTTGAGTTTCTGGTTGGCATCACAGGGTCATATGCCGGTGCCGGTATACAATATATCATACCCGCCGTCCTGGTGCTCTTAGCCAGGAGAGACATTTTAGCCATAGGAGGGAGCTACCTGCATCGATCACCTTTCTCCCACAAGGGTTGGGTGATACTGACTTTAGTCTGGGCTTGTATATGTATCGCTTTTGTTACTACAAATTATATTGTAAGCAATGTTTGAGGCATGCAGCAACACGTTGGCAATGAATGGAAACTCATCGTTTGCAAGTCAAAGGAGAAATCAGGAAAGCCAGAGCTGTATCAAAAAACAAAAATATATTTCTGAATGTATTAAATATTAGGATCATCGAATCTTGAGATTCTATGAAAATTCCTGATGAAAAATTATCAGAGGATGTTCTGTTGTCTGTTAAAAATTACAATATATAATCAATGGAATGCATCAGTTGGTTGGAAGAACCTGCCACATTACCAGAAGACAATATGAAGAGAAAAAAATATTTAACCGGAATCAACTAGATTTGCCACATTCTTGTCTTGTTTCAGCTCGTAACCCCCACGACTCATAACCCCCATGGCTCATAACCCCCACGACTCATAACCCCCAAGTCTCATTGCTTTGCTTTCAGTGTTACAACATCATTCAGCCTGTAGCCACATCGCTGTGATTGTTCTCATTTTGCTTTCTTCAAAAGTAGAATAAGGAATTTCTTAACCTTTACAGAATATATTAATATTATGTAAACATTATATTTTTTTATTATGATGTGAAACTCATTTGAATTATTGACTAAATATAATTGAAATAATAAATTCATGGTGTTAGCTGATGCCATTTCAAAGCAAGGGTTTTCCCCCTTTTTTGTAACATTTAATTTTGTATATAAAATATTCACCTCTTTTTTTTTTGAGGGATCAATACTAGCTAAAAGAATGACGGTAATATTTTGTAATGTGAAGCTTTAGTGGGCAAACTAGAGTAATTAACATTTTCTTCAGTACGCACTCAAGTTAAAAAAAATATTTATGAAGTTAAGCTATGGCTTTTAAAAACAAATTTATACTGGTATTTACCAAGCTTTACCTTAGTTTATTATAATTATTATCTTTATAACATCTTTGAACTTTACCTCTGTCTTCCTCTCTTTTCATAGTTCTGAGATGGCTGAAATATTAATTTCAGTGGTAGTGATATGAAGTTCTTTTTTGGGAAAGTGTTATGTAATAAGTTGAGTTTTTGTGTATGGGATTTTCAAATAGGCGGATTGTGTTTGTTTCATTAGTGACATTTAGTTAAAATTGTGTTGAATGTGGTATGAATTTTTGAAAGGGTGATAAAATAATTAGATGCTGCATGTTTTAACAGTTTGTTTGTATAAACAGTCGCTTGTTGGTAAAGAGGGCAGATAAGATAGATCTTTTCAATTTGCAAGGTTTAGTAGTTTAACTAATAAATTGTACGTAGAAAATGTTTTGAGATCATGTGTCAATTCCATTAGACTGTTAAAATGGCCTGGTAAACAGAATACACCAAACAAATAGCACATTTATATGAGTGCAATGACATACTTTAAAATAAGACTTCTCAACAGCAGAGATTGCCGATTGTTGTCACCATTGTCATCTAAAAGAAGTTGTGTCCACACAAATTTCAATCTTCACTGATCAGAAAAACTGCTTGAGAAAGACAGATCAATAAAATAAAACTACATCTCAAGAGCTGAACTTGCGCCAAATTGATATTTCCAAGTAAATTAGCAATAAACAAGTAAATATTTTTGATTTTATATGATACAAGGTATAACAAACAATACTTCTCTAGTTATGCATGTATGGCTGTGATACTGTGTTCAATAGGCGCGCAAAATAAAATTCCCAGAAGTTAGCACTAATTGGGATCCTTATAAAGTACGTTACTTGAAGGCATGTTTTGTCAAGTAACTTGGGAAGTTCATCAATGCAGCCACCATTGTTTGGCAGGTTATCTCGATTATAGATGTGTGATTGTATTTCATACCTCAATTTAAATGGACCAAAAGAAGAAGAAAAATTATTTGTAAACACTTAAGCTCAAGCTTTATATTTTTTTACCACAATAACATTGGACTTTGGAGATATTCTTGGTTTGTCACCTCAAGGTACTTTAACTCATCACACATTTTTTTTATACCTCACTTCATTTCATAGATTTACAAAAAAAAAAAATAATTATATTTTAAAACTTACTTCACGCTTGTACAATGTACACAGGGTAGCCTGCCGCTAAGAAACACTACCACTCCATTCAAGGCAGGTATTAAGTGCATTCCAAGGGTGTTTTTACAAATCATGTACAGAATTTCACATGCTTTTTGTCTTTCAGCAATTAAAAATCAGTTTACATGGTATTGTGATTAACTTTTACTACGTGAATAAAAGTGAAGTTCATGAACATTATATGTTTGGTGTTTGTCTTCCTTCACTTACTGTACCTTCAAAATACAACAGTAGTATTATTATTATATAACAGTGGTTCTTAAACTTTTATGTTTGGTGTTTGTTTTCTTTCACTTACTGTACCTTCAAACTACAATAGTAGTATTATTATTATATAACAGTGGTTCTCAAACTTTTATGTTTGGTGTTTGTCTTCTTTCACTTACTGTACCTTCAAAATACAACAGTATTATTATTATTATATAACAGTGGTTCCCAAACTTTTATGATTGATGAACCACTTAAACAAAAGGCTAAAAATGTGCGTTCATCCATATGTCTACATCTTCAGATGATGTTGCCATGTTGGAAGGTTTAAATTTACTTTAATATTTAGGTGCAATGATATGCGAAGTGTTGTTCACTATATTGAAGTTTTACACCTCATCAGGCAGTGATGAGTGATGCACATACTTGTATCGTTGGGAGACCCCCAATAATGAATGAATTGTATCTTTATGTAGACCCCTGTTCCGTGCCAGCACGAAAACACACCCAAGGGCTCAAATCAAAAACCCTCTGACCCAAAGGTTATAAACGAAAGGCCCACTGTTTCAACCTTATAGAATTAATCTATCCCTCAAATAATTAAACTGATCTTGCTCGGTACCTCCAAATCTTACCCAAACCTCCAAGACGAATTGTACTATACACGTAGAATGTTTGCTCACAAAAAAAAAAGGTCTGGCTTGTTGGAATAGTCATTCACAACTTTTTTCTAATTCTATGGTGAGCGGATGGTACTTCAGTTATACTGCAATAAATTTTGTCTTATTTGTCTTTTTGCTACATTTACATCTCTGTGTGCCACTTAGATTAATCCATTGTACCACCTAGATTAATCCGTTGCACCACCTAGATTAATCCGTTGTACCACCTAGATTAATCCACTGTACCACCTAGATTAATCCGTTGTACCACCTAGATTAATCCATTGTACCAACTAGATTAATCCATTGTACCATCAGTGGAATGGAGACCACACAATCACTGGTACATACTGTGACCATTTTCCCCGGTACAGCATTTTTAATTCCGCCATGGCCGGTCCCAAGCCCTGGTGCAAAAGGAGGAGGGTTGGCGTGAGGAGAGTTAGTTGGAGGGTTGGTGTGAGGCTATCTAGGAGGAGGGTTGGCGTGAGGAGAGTTAGTTGGAGGGTTGGTGTGAGGCTATCTAGGAGGAGGGTTGGCGTGAGGAGAGTTAGTTTGAGGGTTGGCGTGAGGAGAGTTAGTTGGAGGGTTGGCGTGAGGAGAGTTAGTTGGAGGGTTGGCATGAGGAGAGTTAGTTGGAGGGTTGGCGTGAGGCTATCTAGGAGGAGGGTTGGCGTGAGGAGAGTTAGTTGGAGGGTTGGCATGAGGAGAGTTAGTTGGAGGGTTGGCGTGAGGCTATCTAGGAGGAGGGTTGGCGTGAGGAGAGTTAGTTGGAGGGTTGGCATGAGGAGAGTTAGTTGGAGGGTTGGCGTGAGGAGAGTTAGTTGGAGGGTTGGCGTGAGGAGAGTTAGTTGGAGGGTTGGCGTGAGGCTATCTAGGAGGAGGGTTCGTGTGAGGAGAGTTAGTTGGAGGGTTGGCGTGAGGAGAGTTAGTTGGAGGGTTGGCGTGAGGCTATCTAGGAGGAGGGTTGGCGTGAGGAGGGTTAGTTGGAGGGTTGACGTGAGGAGAGTTAGTTGGAGGGTTGGCGTGAGGAGAGTTAGTTGAAGGGTTGGCGTGAGGCTATCTAGGAGGAGGGTTGGCGTGAGGAGAGTTAGTTGGAGGGTAGGCGTGAGGAGAGTTAGTTGGAGGGTTGGCGTGAGGAGAGTTAGTTGGAGGGTTGGCGTGAGGCTATCTAGGAGGAGGGTTGGCGTGAGGCCGGCTAGGAGGAGGGTTGGCGTGAGGCCAGCTAGGAGGAGGGTTGGCGTGAGGCCGGCTAGGAGGAGGGTTGGCGTGAGGCCAGCTAGGAGGAGGGTTGGCGTGAGGCCGGCTAGGAGGAGGGTTGGCGTGAGGCCAGCTAGGAGTAGGGTTGGCGTGAGGCCGGCTAGGAGGAGGGTTGGCGTGAGGCCAGCTAGGAGGAGGGTTGGCGTGAGGCCAGCTAGGAGTAGTGTTGGCGTGAGGCCGGCTAGAAGTAGGGTTGGCGTGAGGCCAGCTAGGAGGAGGGTTGGCGTGAGGCCGGCTAGGAGGAGGGTTGGCGTGAGGACGGCGACCTCACCCGTGAAAAGCAAAGTACTACAGAAACAAACAGTAGTTTTGCATTGTACTGTTTGGCATCAAGATTCTCGGTTGCTTTCTATACCACTATTACCATCCATAGTTAGCCTAATTATTCCAAAGTGTGGGCGGGGGTGGGGTGGGGGTGGTGGTTATTCTTGAGTAGCAGGACTTTGAACCTAGATAGCACAATTGTCATGTGCCACCTAATTTACCTGTAAAACAACTCACAAGTCCATTGGTGTGAACAGCTTCTTTTACTAGATATTAGAGACCTACCGAATTTCGACTTCGGTTTCTGTGCCGAAAGCTGTCATTTGATCACTTTCGGCCCAGTTTCGGTTTCGAAAGCAGTGGTATTTAGGCCTTTACAATCAACTCGTCGATTCTGCATTATTAACTTGTTAAAACTTTTTAACTTCTTATTTGAAAAGAAAAAGATGTAATCACATGTATCCCCCCCAACCCCCCCCCCCCCCCCCCACGCCCACTTATTAGTTTTGGTTTTATTATTGAAAACGGTTCTAAGAATAAAAGACATTCAGTTTTAAAAATATAAAATTTGAAAGACTTTCTTTCGTATTTTCCGTTTATTTAAAATACCCGATGCTTTCTCGTGCGTCTGCGCGTGATTATATAAGTCTGAACAAAACCGAATGTTGCTCCCCATTCCCCTTTCCTTTTTTTTTTCCTACGAGACTAACAACGGACCTATCCCGCCTAACAACGGACCTATCCCGCCTAACAACGGACCTATCCCGCCTAACAAGGGACCTATCCCGCCTACCAACGGACCTATCCCGCCCACCAACGGACCTATCCCACCTAACAACGGACCTATCCCGCCTAACAACGGACCTATCCCGCCTAACAACGGACCTATCCCGCCTAACAACGGACCTATCCCGCCTAACAACGGACCTATCCCGCCTAACAACGGACCTATCTCGCCTAACAACGGACCTATCCCGCCTAACAACGGACCTATCCCGCCTAACAACGGACCTATCGCACTAACAACGGACATATCCCGCCTAACAACGGACATATCCCGCCTAACAACGGACCTATCACGCCCACCAACGGACCTATCCCGCCCATCAACGGACCTATCCCGCCTAACAATGGACATATCCCACCTAACAATGGACCTATCCCGCCTAATAACGGACCTATCCCGCCTAACAACGGACCTATCCCACCTAACAACGGACCTATCCCGCCTACCAACGGACCTATCCCGCCTACCAACGGACCTATCCCGCCTAACAACGGACCTATCCCGCCTACCAACGGACCTATCCCGCCTACCAACGGACCTATCCCGCCTAACAACGGACCTATCCCGCCTAACAACGGACCTATCCCGCCTACCAACGGACCTATCCCGCCTACCAACGGACCTATCCCGCCCACCAACGGACCTATCCCGCCTATCAACGGACCTATCCCGCCTAACAACTGACCTATCCCGCCCAACAACGGACCTATCCCGCCTAACAACGGACCTATCTCGCCTAACAACGGACCTATCCCGCCTAACAATGGACCTATCCCGCCTAATAACGGACCTATCCCGCCTAACAACGGACCTATCCCGCCCACCAACGGACCTATCCCGCCTAACAACGGACCTTATTCCGCCTAACAACCGACCTATCCCGCCTAACAATGGACCTATCCCGCCTAATAACGGACCTATCCCGCCTAACAACTGACCTATCCCGCCTACCAACTGACCTATCCTGCCCACCAACGGACCTATCCCGCCCACCAACGGACCTATCCCGCCTAACATCGGACCTATCCTGCCTAACAACTGACCTATCCCGCCTACCAAGGGACCTATCCCGCCTACCAACGGACCTATCCCACCCACCAACGGACCTATCCCACCTAACAACGGACCTATCCCGCCTAATAACGGACCTATCCCGCCTACCAACGGACCTATCCCGCCCCATAATTGCATTTTTATTCAAGAGCGGTGAGCAGATTGCAGTTTATGTTTGTTCGTTGATGTTGTCCGTGTCCTCTCGCAAGGGATCTCGACCTCTACGTGGTGCGAGAGACTAGTAGGTCTTGAGCGCAACTGAAGCGCTCGACCGAAGCTAAAGATCCCGGCGCATGCGCCAAGATCAATAAATGGACCCCCGGAAGAGTGGTTAGTCCGAGACAAAACAAAGTTTCCAGGAGGCGGATGCTAGCTGCCAATGCTCTCTATTAATATTACTAAGGCTGGCACAAAGGATTCGATTGAGTAAGGTCCAATTCCACATGTGTCTGTGTTTACGGAAGCTCAGGCTTATCTTTATTCTACTCCGGAGGAAGGACAGTATGTTGCCCCACTCTTATACCAGCCGTGTTACCAGCTGTGTTTCCCCAACTCTTCTACCTTGACCCAATTTTATACCAGCCTTGTTGGTCAACTCTTATACTAGCTTTGTTGCCCCACTCTTCTACCAGCTGTGTTGCACCACTATTATACCAGCCTTGTTGCCCCACTATTATACCACCCATGTTGCCGCACTCTTCTACCAGCTGTGTTGCCCAACTCTTCTACCAGCCTTGTTGTCCCACTCTTCTACCAGCTGTCTTGCACCGCTATTACACCAACTCTTCTACCAGCTATGTTGAACCGCTATTTGACAACTATGCTGCCCCACTCTTCAACAGCGAAAAGCCTAGTCCCAATCCACGGACATAAGAATGGAGCTACAACATCGTGACACGTTGGTGGATGATCTAAAATTGTGTTCAAATGTCGTCAGCAAAATGAAGTCTTATTGTTTCTTATATTTTTTTTCTGCCTTCCCCCCCCCCCCCCCCTATAGTACCATTTGGAATAAATATATCTGGGAATATGTTGTGGTTTTTTTTTTACTAAATTGTTTTCAGGAATATGTTGGAAATAGTGTTAATATTAAGTGCCTGGAACGCAGTGGGTCAAAAGACAAATCGGGCACAACATTGATTTTTGCATGTTAGAATTCACACACACAGAACCACACAAACGTTCAAAGACACTGATTATCATACACACACACAGAACCACACAAACGTTCAAAGACACTGATTATCATACACACACATTATTTTCCTCTTAAAATGTTCCCCGTGGTTTAAGAAAACGTTATCAAGAAGTGACATACTATTTCTTCAATTAGGAATAATACAGGCAGTATTTACGTTGTCTTCACAAATGACTTAACTACGAAATGTCATTCTTTATTTAAGTATGCTGACAAATATTTTGAAATGTTAAAATTGAGAATTGAAAGTAAACCATAAGAAAACTTGTATCTGAAAAAAATTATTGGGCGTTCGCCGGAGAACTGACTGACCCGGAAATTCCGAGTATTTGAACTAGAGAACGACCGAATTTCGGCTTCGGCGCCGAAAGTTGCAGTTTGATCACTATCGGCATAGTTTCGGCCGAAACATAAAAGTTAACTATCGGTTTAATTTCGGTTTCGACCGAAACAGAAAAGTTGACTTTCGGTTTAATTTCGGTTTCGGCCGAAAGTGATTGAGGTTTTCGGTCATCTACCAGAAGTAGGATCAGACTGTCTATCTCTAGGCCGGCAATCCGATTTTCATGATTGCTCGACGTCTTTCTGTAATCGTATGTTATATGACTGATAATCGGATTCGTATAACAATTCTGAAGTAAGCCTACTTCAGACCTGTTTACTTTTATGATTTTGGCGAAAAATTTACGATTATAAGTTGACTTTTGCGATTCTGCGTCGTGGCCCGTCAGAACAATAATTTTAAGAGACCCGGTTAAAAAATATACCCCCCCCCCCCCCCACCACCAATGGGGTGAGGGAGGTTGGTCGCCGAACGAATAAATAATTACGTCACCAGCACGAAAAGGCTGATGTGTTGGTATTGGTACTAGTCACAGTACTAGGCTAGATATTAATACAACAATATTTTGCCAACTATTAATGAAAACAAATAGCATTAGTATTTAATATGACGATAACCGCAAAACAATGGGTTGATATTTTTATAGCCTTAATAACAGTTATTTATGCGACATATAATAATTATTGTAGACATATGTATAGGTAGCGTTGTAATTATATAATAAAAGCATAAAGGACACTCTAGGGTCTATTTTGTATGTATTTGCCCTCTCCCCCCGGGTCCAAAATTTTTCTGACCATACTACTTTAAAATACATTTTAAAGAAATTTAACTTAATTTTAAATTAAAATGGTAAAAGCCAAAGTATTCAATAAATGTTTATTTATTAATATTCACGATGATCTCATTTTTTATAAAAAAGAATGTAAACATTGATACTTTCAACCGTCATTTTTCGATCTATGCCGAATGTATGCTTGAATGAATTTCAAAATATCTAATCTTTCGGTTTCGGCCGAAAGTTTCGTTTAGCATTTTGTTTCGGCTTCGGTTTCGGACGAAAGTCATTTTTAACTTTCGGTCCGGTTTCGGCCAAAATCAGAAAATCACTTTCGGTCGGTCTTTACAAGTAACTAGACATTACCATATTCTAGTCTTTTAAAGGCACATTCATAGACCTCAGCATCTGTACTACCATTTTTAATAGCTGTATTCCGGAATATTACCAGTTATATAGACGTATTGCGATTTATAGAGCTGTATTACAATGTATATAACTATTACCAATTATATAGACGTGTTACGATTTATAGAGCCGTGTTACCATTTACATAACTGCAAATCGTTTCCTAACAGCTATATGACCCCTGTTATCCCAATCAGTTCTGAGTTAGTGTAAAGAATGATATTATCACAGATTATATTAAAAGAAGGTGTCAAGTATGGGAGTTCATTAGTTATTGTTGCGTTGAATGCATGTTTGTTACGCGCGGTGTGTGAAAGAGTTTTTATTAGCTAATGAACGCGCTTGCCTGAATGACGTAATTTTATGTGTATTGTGACGTAAGTAGTAGTCTTGCGGGAGTTATGGTGTAGAACCTTAGGGAAGAGAGATGTGTGCCTTGTGTTCCTGATAATTAAAGTTATATTTACTAAAAGGACTTGAGTTATTCACTAATGATTGAAATAGTGGAAGAACTTGATTGAATGATCCAATCCAGGAGTATAGAAGTTGACATTGGGGGCTACTCATCCGGGATTTGGAAAACATCATTTTCTTACTTTGAGGTAAAGTCCAAGAACTTTCTTATATTTCAACTTTGGTGAAGTTACATCTATCGTCGCATGTTCCCGTGTTTCAAGGTCGGAGCTCTGCTGCCACCGTGTGTCAAGTGTGTATGAGTTGCATACACAAGTCACTCCATTAACTACCTACGTCCTGTATCAGGCTAGTTATGTTAACTACGCCTGACCGTTATTCAAGTTAACTACGTCTTGCCTGTATGAAATTACCAAGGTCATGTCCAGTTCCAGTGAAATGACTATGTCCTGCCCTGTATGAGGTTACGAAGGTCGTGTCCAGTTCCAGTGAAATAACTATGTCCTGCCCTGTATGAGGTTACGAAGGTCGTGTCCAGTTCCAGTGAAATAACTACGCCTCGCCCTGAAGTTACCAGTGTCGTCGCCTGAACAAGCTGTGTGTCGTCGTCCGAACAGGCTTTGTGTCGCCTGTCGGAACTCGTCTGAGGTGTGAGATATCCTGGCACATCTGTCCGAAGCTGTGTGTGGTGCTCGTCGAAAGCTGTCTTCTGTCTCAACCAAGGCACCTGTCGGATGCTATGAACCGCTGATCGGTGTATTCTTCTGAGCTTTACACCGCCATTTGCTGTTACCACTGCTGATACACCCCGCTGTTGCTGTAGACCGCAGTGGTTATTGACCGCCGTTGCAGTGCAGTATTAAGCAGCATATGAACTGTCTAATGTCGGTGAGTGCCTACATCGTGTCCAGTGTCCAGTAAGCTGTCGATGTCCCGTGGCCCTGTCCGGTCACCCAGTTGAAAAACGCTCTGTCCTGTTTCAACTAGCCATCAACGTCCTGTCCTGCCTGTATCAACGAGCCGACGTCCTGTCCTGCCGGTATCAACGAGCCATCAACGTCCTGTCCTGCATCCAGCTGCCTACGCCCGATCCTACCTTGGCGAGTCACCGAACTGTCCTGTGTTGTTGAGTCGCTTACACCCTGTCCAGTGAACTGTCGACGTCCCATGACCTGTACGGCCACCTACAACCTAATGACTGTATCCTGTGATTTTTCAAAGTCTATATAACAATTATTGAAGTTCTTGTGTGACCATTGACGATTCATGCAAGAACCTCTTGTGTAGAAGCTATTGACATTTCATTACGCCACAGGACTCCTGTGCATCTGTGTTAATTATTACTCATTTAACTTCAAGTAGGACATTCCACAAACCAGGCAAGTTATTAACTTTTATTTTTTAAAATATACTTATATATATATATTTGATTGATTTTACCCTTGTAAAAATTTGGTGTGTAACAAGAGTTTATTGATAATTACCGAGGTTGGTCCTATCAAATAATATCAAATAAATGGAAATGGAAACTAGAATCAAAGCAAAAAAAATGAGCACAGATGAAAAAATCGCATCTATTAGGAAAAGAGGGGAATTACTCTCCTATACGGGAGAGAACCTAGAGGAGTATGTAAGAGTAAAGTATGAAGAACAGGTACGGGAAGAGAAAGAGGAAGAACTTAGAGCTAGAGAAGAAGAACGTATGGATAGACAGAGAGAAGAAGAACGTAGAGATAAACAGAGACAATACGAACTAGATAAACTTAAACTTGAAATTAGACTTGCTGAAATGAATAAAAAACCAGAAGTTGTGCAGTTGAATAATAGCGAGACGAGAACAAACAAAAATTATCACTTACTCAAAAGTCTACCAAAGTATGACAACAATCACGAACTGGACGAGTACATTGTTAATAATTTTGAACATATAGCCACTCAAAATAATGTGCCAAAAGATGAGTGGATCACCGAGCTACAGGTTAGGTTGACCAGGGAGGTACAATCTTTTCTTATGACGGAGGACGTGAGACAGAAACTGTCGGAATACGACACCGTTAAATTATTACTACTAAAACATGCGGGGTACCATGGGGAAAAATATAGAGATAAATGGAATAGCTTGACACCAGAAAACGACAATTTTAGAGCTTTCCATTCAAATCTAGTTAGAAATTTAAATAACTGGGTGGCCAGTTCCAATACAGAGAAAACATTTGAAGGACTTATTGTGTCGCAATAAGTTATTACTAAATATGAACAGTGATACAGTTAAAAGTGTCTTGGTACTTAATGCAAAAAAATGTGAGGACGTGTTGTCACAAATTGATAATATTAAGTCGTCTGGACAAGTAAGGTTAACCAAAAAAAGTTAACACACTACCTTTAGTAGCGGGAGGGGCCAAAAAATGGGGAGATCACTGGGTTAAATTGAGAAGTCGATCTACGGATGGTGGAGTAATTGACCCTTGTTTCAATTGCGGACAGGTTGGACACCGAAAGGCTAACTGCCGTCAAGGGTATGATAGGAGAACAACACAGTCAAGACCTGGAGATAACCGGGGCAGACAAAGCTACAAATATACCAGTCAGACTAGATATAATGTAAATAAATATCAAATGCCCAGACACGAGACAAGGTGACTAGGAACAAAATACAACCGAGTAGCTAAAACATACAGTTCTAAGAGGTGGGGAAGGAAGGTTCATGTAGGCCCGTTAATGTGCGAAATGCAATTTGTTGGTAGTGTGGATAAGATACTTAGAAAGTCAACAGGAAAGTTAAAAATTGAAAAATGTTTTTTATTTGGGAGGGAGGTCTCTCTACTTCGTGACACGGGTTGTACACTAGTGGGTTGCAGAAAGCCGCTTGGTATCGGGAAATTTAATAACTGACATGACGTATCAAATTAAACTTATTGATGGGACGATAAAGACTTATCAAACAGCTTATATTAATATTGACACCCCTTATGTGAGCGGAAGGTTTTTGGCCGCTCTTTTTGATGACCCAGTTACGGATACTATATTAGGAAATATAATGGAAGAAGATAATAGATCATCAGGCCACCACGGTAATGTAGTTACCAGGGCACAAGCTAAAAGAGATTTAGCGGGTGATATGCCCATGAAAAATATAAATAAGACAATTCCCACAATATTAAAGAACATAAATTTAGCACATAATCAAGCCAGTGATGAAGGATTAACCAAATATTGGAAAAAAGCTGAAAGTAATTGTGTCAAGCACACCAAACAGGGACACATCACTTACGAGATAAGGGAAAACTTTTTATACCGAGTATTTACCTATAACGTTGGGGGTGTGATTGAGAAGAAATTAGTTGTACCTGCATCATATCGCAGGATGGTCCTGGACACAGCTTCAGCATTAGCGGGACACATGTCTGTTAGGAGGACCAAATACAGAATTTTTTCCGAGTATTTCTGGCGAAGTATGAGCAAGGACATTGTAAATTACGTGAAATCATGCTCTATCTGCCAAAAAGCACGTCCGCCAGGACAAGTTAAACCTATAGATTTAGGTCAGATGGAGGTGATTGGGTTACCGTTTCAAAAGGTTGCTATTGACATTGTGGGACCCCTACAGCTAAGTACACATAAGAACGGGTATATTCTTACATTGGTTGATATGGCCACTCGTTGGCCAGAAGCCATTCCCTTGAAAAATATAACAACAGAAGATATTTATGAGGCACTTTTGGCAATATTCTCTAGAATGGGGTTCCCAGAAGTTATACTATCAGACAATGGTCCACAATTTTCCTCAGATCTGTACGAACAAGTATGTGCACTTTTTAATATAAAGTATAAAGATTAATCATTCATCAATATATTACCCACAGTCGAATGGAATGGTGGAAAGATTGAATGGAATGGTGGAAAGATTGAATGGAATGGTGGAAAGATTGAATGGAATGGTGGAAAGATTGAATGGAATGGTGGAAAGATTGAATGGAATGGTGGAAAGATTGAATGGAATGGTGGAAAGATTGAATGGAATGGTGGAAAGATTGAATGGAATGGTGGAAAGATTGAATGGAATGGTGGAAAGATTGAATGGAATGGTGGAAAGATTGAATGGAATGGTGGAAAGATTGAATGGAATGGTGGAAAGATTGAATGGAATGGTGGAAAGATTGAATGGAATGGTGGAAAGATTGAATGGAATGGTGGAAAGATTGAATGGCACTTTAAAGGGAATGTTAAGAAAAGATTGTAATGAAGAACCAGACAACTGGGATAGATTTTTACTAGCAATTCTATTCGCATAACGGGAAGTCACAAATGAGACTACGTTAATTTCACCGGGTGAACTTATCTTTTGTAGGAAGTTAGGGGGCCGATGTCAATATTTAAAAAAACTACTTACGAAGGAAGAAATGTCAGAAGAGAATAAAACTGTAAAAGAGTATATAACTGACCTAAGAAACAGATTAAAAACAGCGTTAGAAGAAACACAATCTAACACGAGAATAAAAACGGTCACAAATAAGAAATATTATGACCGCAATACAGTTGTTAAGGATATTCAAGTGGGTGATCAAGTATTGGTGATGAAACCAAAAAAAGGAAATAAACTAACATTATTCTCGGAAGGTCCATTCAAAGTAACAAAGAAGTTGTCTAAATATAATATCGAAATACAAAAAGGACAGTGTCGTAAAGTCTATCACTTAAATAGAGTCACGAAATATTTTGACAGGAATAACTGTACAGATACAAACAATAACAAAGATAGCATAATGCATGGTACAATCGCAACCGTTATAACAGAAGAGGTAACTGAAGACACAATCAGCAATGGTATTAATATGAATATACCTGTCATTAACAAAAGTGATAACACAGTGATTGATATTAATACAGAATTAAGTGCTACACAGAAAGCCGAAGTAGATGAAATATTACACGAGTTTAAGGACATAATTTCAGATATTCCCGGAAAGACGTCCGCCGGAATTCATAAAATAGAATTATTGGATAGCAAACCAATAACACTAATACCGTACACCGTACCACTACATATGGTAGAGAGTTTAAAGGAGGAAATTAATACAATGTAAACCTTGGAATAATAGAAGAATCCAATTCACCGTATTCATCTCCTCTGGTGTAAATTAAAAAGAAAGACGGCTCTATTCGGACATGCGTAGATTATAGAAAGCTTAACGCTATTACGAAGACAATAGCTGAAGTTATGCCAAATCAGGATATAATTTTAGCCCAGTTGTAGAGAGCAAAATATTTCACCAAGTTGGACCTAACAAAGGGATACTGGCAGATTCCCCTGGATAGTAAAAGCAAAGAGTACACAGCTTTTCAAGGCCCTGATGGGCTATATCAATATAACTATATGCCATTTGGGCTAGCAACCGCCCCTGCAACATTCAACAAAATAGTTAGGAAACTATTCACAAATGTGAAACACGTAGTTACATATTTCGATGATATATGTATCTATACAGATGACTGGGAAACACACTTAAATGTCACCAGACGCGTTTTTGAAATTCTTAAAAAGCGGGTTTTACCGTTAAACCTTCCAAGTTAGAGATTGGAAAACAATCTATTGAGTTCCTGGGGCACACGGTGGGTGCAGGTTTACTGAAACCCGATAGTAACAATGTAAACAAGGTGTTAAGAATAGATGCACCTAGAAATAAGAAACAAGTAAGAGGATTAGTTGGTCTAATCTCATATTACAACAAATTCATTCCCAATTTTTCAATACTAACAGCACCGTTGATTGACCTCACTAAGAAAGGTAGACCTAACAATATTAGTTGGACAGAGGAATGCCAACGGGCCTTAGAAGCGATACAAAAACACTTAACTAATAATCCTATATTAGTGCTACCAGACAATAATGACCAGTTCATAGTTCGAACTGACGCCTCGACCAAAGGACTGGGGGCATGTTTATTACAGAGAAGAAACAATATACTCCATCCTACCAAGTACATAAGTCGTAAACTAATGGATAGGGAAACACGCTATTCAAAAATAGAAAGGGAATGCTTGGCCATAATATGGGGCATTCAAAAATTGTCTTACTATCTAATGGGTGCGAGATTTATTCTTCAATGTGATCACCAGGCGTTAAAATATCTCAATACTGCTAAATTTGGTAATTCGAGAGTCGCCAGATGGGCATTAATTTTACACGAATTCAATTTTGACATTGAATACATCAAGGGAGAAGAAAATACTATTGCAGATTTTTTATCTCGACAATAATGAAGAAAAAAAAATTAGACTGTCCTGTAATTATATTTTGTATGGTTAAAAAAAATGTACTTAAGAAGTGGTCGGGTTACGGCGACCACGATGTTGAAATTGTTAGTAAATGAGTCACTTCACTTGATATTGTGAGCAGTAGTTGCTCAAAAGTTGATTCAACTAAAGAGAACACTGCTAGCTCTAAATGGGCACTTGTTTTTGAGTTTGTGGGTGAGGTGAGAGTTCAATCCATGAGTTGGGAGGTGAAGTTTTTTATTTTAATTTTAGTGTTGACAATTATTTTAAAAAAAAAATTAACCATGACCATGCTTGCTCGGATGTTTTTAATTTGTATAATCTTTTTGTAGTGAGGCATCTTTCACTTGTATTAATGTTTGGTAGTTGTGTAGTTTTCCAAATGACTGTCAAAGATTTTTTTAATACTTATAACGATATGAATTTCATAATCTTTGTTGATGTTACAGGATCATAATTGCCCTGATATATTAGAGGTAAAGGGAATTATTTTAGAGTACAATTTCATTGTCATGAAAATGAAATTTTATCGTTGATATTTGTAAATGAAATTCATTTCTCTGATTTCCTATATATAATGTCGTACATTTTTTAAATCTTGAATTGTGATTCAAATGTAGGAATGAATGGATTTATTGATGATGATTATGGGATTTTTTTTTGTGTGTATCGATTTAACTTGGTAAGTTAAATCTGAAATGAAAGAGGGGGGATATGTCAAGTATGGGAGTTCAGTAGTTATTGTTGTGTTTGAATACATGTTTATTACGCGCGGTGTGTGAAAGAGTTTTTATTAGCTAATGAACGCGCCTGCCTGAATGACGTAATTTTATGTGTATTGTGACGTAAGTAGTAGTCTTGCGGGAGTTATGGTGTAGAACCTTAGGGAAGAGAGATGTGTGCCTTGTGTTCCTGATAATTAAAGTTATATTTACTAAAAGGACTTGAGTTATTCACTAATGATTGAAATAGTGGAAGAACTTGATTGAATGATCCAGTCCAGGCGTATAGAAGTTGACAGAAGGCCTAATCTAATGATGATCAAGAAGGCCTAATCTAATGATGATCAAGAAGGCCTAATCTAATGATGATCAAGAAGGCCTAATCTAATGATGATCAAGAAGGCCTAATCTAATGATGATCAAGAAGGCCTAATCTAATGATGATCAGGAAGACCTAATCTAATGATGATCAAGAAGGCCTAATCTAATGATAACCAAGAAGGCCTAATCTAATGATGATAAGAAGGCCTAATCTAATGAGGATCAAGAAGGCCTAATATAATGAAGATCAAGAAGACCGAATCTAATGATTATCAAGAAGGCCTAATCTAATCATGATCAAGAAGCAGGGATGTCATTTTGGTATGGCAGGGTGTGGCATTTGTACCCCCCTGAATTTGCAGGTTTTATTTAAATTGCTATGCACTGTGGCGCCTCCAGTAATAAACAATTTAACAAGCCGACCAAGTTTTGTTTACCCTCCCCTTTTTTGTCAAAAACCTGAAATGACGCCCCTGTCAAGAATGCCTAATCTAATCATACACTTATTTATATTTACAAAGAATCAATGAATGTCAATTACTTTAATCTCTGCTAAAATCATAGGGCAAGCTGACATGCATGTAATGTTGATGGAATCATTTTTTGGCGAGTGCCTTTAACATGTTGTGTGAGACCCGCTGCGGCAGACCAAATGAATGGCTGCCCAGATTAAGCCCGGGTATAATTTGGCCCAGGCCAGAGTACAGCTCGGGGGATTAAAACATATCTTAGGCTGGACCATACCCCCTCCAGGACGGAGTTACGTGATAGTTAGGTCTTAAGATGCACTTTAACGACTCTGGTGCCCCCAAATTATATCTCACCCAAACACTATGTATGTGGCGTAAAAAGACTATGAAGAATATTCATGTTTTGATAATGATAGTGTTATGAAGGATGACGTATTTTGAGACACGCTTTGCCCGCCTTCCACGTGCATGACCTCTTTCAAGTCGGTCCCGTGTTGGGGCGGCTAGAAAGAATATCACTTTGTTGACATTTTTTTTTTACTATCGTCCGTTTCTGTCGAACATGATAGAATGATCTAGAGAATGCGGGAAGCAGTAAGACTGCGTATTCCATTTCCTGAATGATCATCCGAAACTGGGTATAAAAGGGATAAGAATAAATGACGGAAGAGATATTTTTTCTTTCCTTGGTTACGAGATGTGCTCTGTGTAATTATTCAATACTTTGGGGCTGTCCATTAATTATGTCAACAAAATAGGCGGGAGGGGGAGTCTGAAAATTTTTGACAATTGTTGACAAGGGGGAGGGGGGGAGGCCAAGAAAAGTTGACGTCAACAATGTTACTTTTTAAAAATAAATTTAATTTCATAATTTAAAATTTATTAAACTTTTTTTTCTAAACATTTTACTTTTATCCACTTTTTTGTTGTAGTTGTAAACTAGTCTATTTAAAATATTGTTGTTTTTTCCCATTATGTTTATTTATTTGGGGGGGGGGGGTAATCAAATGTTGACGTAATTTTATAAGGGGGGTCTCTGGAAGTTTGACAAGTTGTTGACAAAGGGGAGGGGGAGATAAAAATCGCCAAAAATTTGTTGACATAATTAATGGACAGCCCCTTTGTTGTGTGTAGAGATTTTTATTTCCTCGTACAATTTTGTGCTCATTGTATTTTTATATACAGTACCGGTACCAGCAAATCTGTAAGTTTATAATTTTAATCATATTTCTCTTGCTGTTATTATTTAATTGAAGTTCACAAATTTTAAAAAGTTATTAATTGTAATTAGCTCTGGCCTTGATTGTCGTTTTATTTGTTATTATTTTTAAACTTTGGGTATCGTTCTTTATTATGGACTGTTTTTAGAACGAGCCATAGACTAAAATTAAGAGATTAAATTCTCCATTTATAACGGTCCGTAATAATAGTATCATTCTTCAGCGTTAGTTCATCGTTTGACTTTCTACTAAGTGTTCAGATTTCTTCTGCTTACACGAGTTTGAAATAACGCTGAGATTTCCCGTTCTTTTTTGTTCCAAATGACTAAGGGACAATTTTTGCCCCCCCCCCTTTTTTGTTGTTGTTGTTGTTGTTTGTTTGTGTAAGGAGTATAGACTCATCTCTCTACCTAGAGTAGCGTTTTTTTTTTTTTTTGTTTTTTTTGTTAAAGATAAAATGGTAGAGGACACTTTGAGTTTCACCTTATGTGACGTCATTAAAAACCTTCGCAATCACATCAAAATACTTTGTTGCTATTAGCTTTTATTGACTGGAAGCTCAGTTTTTATGAGTCGAAGCACACATATTGTAATAGACCAAATAGTGCGTCACTGCTTTTATTGTACACACCAAACATTTTATTATAACGAAAGAATACTACAGTTGTCTATATATGAATCTCATATTAATTAATAAATAAATATATATGTGGAACCTCTCATAACCAGCACCTCTCATAACGAGTAATTCGCATAACGAGCAAAAAAAATGTGAAGAAGTTGCTCCCTTAACGAGCGAAATTTCGCATAACGAGTTACGCAAGAAGGGGACGTCCCTTTTCCCGGAACTTCCGCGCCGATGCATTAGTCTGTGTTTAGCACTCCGTCTGTTAGCGTATTGTTTTTGTGTGTGATCACGCTTTTTTTTTCAAATTTTGTATTCAGACAGTATTCGTAATTTTTTTATGTGCAAAGTGTAATAACCTGTGCTAAAATGTCTTCGAAGAAAAAACCACAAGAAGACAATCATAAGAGAGAAAAAGTAACTGTTGAAATGAAACGTAAAATCATTGAAAAGCGAGAACAAGGTGCGAGAGTGGCTAATCTAGTGCGCACATACAATCGGTCAACATCAACGATTTGCACTATTCTCAAGAACAAAAACAAAATTAAGGAGATGGATGCTTCAAAGGGAGTGTCAAGAATGCCTACGAAACGGTTACGTATTCTTGATGTTGTTGAGATGTTGCTTCTAATATGGATAAACGAGAAGCGATTACAAGGCGACACTATTAACGAAAACATTATTTGTGAGAAGGCGAAACTTATTTTCGCTGACCTCGTTAAGAAAACACCAGTATTATCTACTGCCGAACAGTGGCGTAGCGAGCTTAACTCGCGCCCGGGGCACAATACCTTTTTAGCGCCCCCCAATACCTTTTTAGCGCCCCCCATTCGAAAACCATACAATATTATAGTAAAATATACCATTTGGCGCCCCTTTGTGAGTAGCGCCCGGGGCATGATGCCTCCCTTGCCCCCCCCTCACTACGCCCCTGCTGCCGAAAAAGAACTACAATTCAAGGGAAGTCATATTTTTATTTACGTTTTTTGTTTCAAATCTAAATTGTATTCCAAGTTGTTACACTCCTTAACAATTCATTAGTTATTTTATTTTATTTGAATAAAGGTAAAAAAAAATATTTTTAATTAGTATTTTTTCAGCATGGAACGCATTATTGTATTTTACATTGATTTTTATGGGAAAAATTGTTTCGTTTAACGAGTGTTTCGCTTAACGAGTAAGATTCTGGAACGAATTATGCTCGTTTTGAGAGGTTCCACTGTATATATATATATATATGTATGTATGGCATCTTTCCGTCTACAAGAGACGATAGATTTATCTTCTCCGATTGCAGCTCTTGGTGTGGCTAGTAAGACCAATCCTCGAGTGGCAGTCTCTTTTGCATGTCCCACACACGAATGCGGTGGAGCAGTGTTTTCCCACCTTTCTCTGCGCTCTCTTTACAGATGTTTCCGTCCTGTAAAGCTCCTCGGCACGTAGTGATCCTTCCTTCACGATGCCCCGCCATGTGGATCGATCCTCCGCCAGGTCCTCCCAATTTGAGATGTTGATGTTGGCCGCCTTCATATCTCTTTTGCATATGTCTATGTATCTGAGACGAGGACGTCCAACTGACCTTTTCCCTGTCACCAGCTCGCTGTACAGCACGTCCTTAGGTGTGCGACCAGGTTAGTAGTGATATAGTTCGGGTTTGAGTAGAATTTAAGGGTTTATTGAAGGGTGTATTGAAGGGTAAGTTGTAGGGTAAGATGGGGTGTTGATCAAAGGGTGATAATCGATTAATTACCTTGTTAATATATAATATCTATTGTTGCACACTCGTGTTGTTGCATGGTGTGTATTTTATTGATTTTTTTATATTGCTTTGATTTTAATTGTAATAATTAATTACATAATCGATTAAAATTAATTCTATTGTTATTTATTGTAATAATTAAAATAAATATATTTTACTAATTGTACAGACAATAATTGTACGACAATAATTGACAAAAAATGTTCTCATTATGCGGGGGTCATTTTTTAATATTTTTTAAAAAATGAATGGTTCTGTTGTTTAGTATGGTAATTTTAATTTTGTAAATTTTCTTGATGTTTTAATTAGTTTTAATTGTCTTTTATCCAGTGGTTCTCAATATGTGGGGGTTATTTTTTATTTTATTTTTAAAACGAATGGTTCTGGCTTATAGTATGGGGATTTTAATTTTGTAATTTTTCTTGTTGTTTTAATTAGTTTTAATTGTCTTTTATCCAGCAGTTCTCAATATGTTGGGGTCCTTTTTTATTTTATTTTTAAATGACATTATTTAAAGTAATGTTTAGTATAGCTGTATTTTAATAGTATTTTTAAAAAACATTATGTAATTTGAGCGGTTCTCAATATGTTAGGGTCCATTTTCTAATGAGTGGTTCTCCTTGTGTGGGTGTTATAAGGGTGTTTTCTTCTTCATTTTCAATATTACGCTCAATCGGAATTCCCGTTGGCGCGCAAGTAGCTGTATTAGTCATTAGGACTGTGGTATTTTTACGATTTTTGTGCTGACTAAGGGTTTCTAGTGTCTTTCTAGTTTCTAGTTAACGAAGTTTCCCATTTTGATTCGTTCTCATTACGTGGGGGTCGTTTTAAATTGTGTAATTTTATTTTGAGTAGGTCTCAAAGTATGATGGTAATGTCTATTAAAGTTGAATTTTAATAATATTTTTAAAAATTGTATTTTTTAAAGGATTCTCCAAGTAGGCTGGTTCATTTACGCTCAATCGGAATTCCCGCTGGCGCGCGGGCAGCTGTATTAGTCATTAGGAAAGTGGTATTTTTAGATTTTTGTGCTGACTAAGGGTTTCTAGTGTCTTTCTAGTTTCTAGTTAAAGAAGTTTCCCATTTTGATTCGTTCTCATTACGTGGGGGCCGTTTTAAATTTTGTAATTTTATTATGAGTGGGTCTCAAAGTATGCTGGTGAGGCGTAATAAAGTTGTATTTTAATAATATTTTTTTTTTAAATTGTATATTTTAAACGATTCTCAAACTATGATGGTTCATTTTCTAATGAGTGGTTCTCATTGTGTAGGAGTCATAAGGGTGTTTTCTTCTTCATTTTGAATATTTTGTAACAAGTTATTGAGGGGTACTCGAGTTTTTGTTTAGAGTCAGTGGTCATAACGGGTTGCATTTGTAAAAATTGTATATTCGGCGATTTCTCATTTTCACTATTTCTCAAGCTTGGCATAAGGGTCAGTAGTCATAGTGGGTTAGAATAAGTAAACATTTTTAGACGTGTAAATTTTAAGAGGCTCCTAAGGCGTGGTCTTATTGGGTCTTAATTTATTTTGAAGGGGTACTCAAGCTTAGAATGGGGATCACTACTCATATGGTGGGTTGTATTATGACCGTTTCTCATTTTGAAAGTTGTCGTTTTGTAACAATTTATTGAGGGATACGCAAACTTGGTTGAGAGTAAGTGGTCACTAGGCATAAAGGACGATGGCTATTATTTCGGGTTTCATCGCCAGACGAACATGTGGGGACACGTTTTGCCGACGAGGCGTTTTTTTTTTGGCCACAAGATAAGCCAGGTGGTAGCAGAAGGAATTTCGCTTTTCACGCGCACGGGGAGGGGATTGGGGAGTGGGGGAATTACGCTCAGGAGTTAGAGCAGTGGTTCTCACGGAGTGGGGGTTATTTTGAAATAAGTGTTTTGTAACAAGTTAATTGTATTTAGTGGTACTCAACAATGGTTCTCACTGATTTGGTTAGGAGTGATCATCAGTCACAGGGGCGGATTTTAGTACACTGTTTGTTATTTTAAAGTGTTTGCCAGATTCTCTATCTTGGGTTAGGTGTCACTTGTCAAAGGTGTTGGGTGTGGTATGCTGTCTTTATTTAAGTTTATCGAGTATTTCTCAAGCTTTGGTTAAGGGTCACTATTCATGACAGGTGTTTTAAATCTTCTTCTAATCTGTTTTGTGGACCCATTTGTTTCCTAATTAGAGACCTTGTAGTGGATATTGTAAATTAGTTGTCTTGTAGAATGGTAAGTTTATTTATTTTGAATGGTTTTTTAAACTTGGTTAGGTCTACCATAACACTCCTTAACGATTTTGTCTTCTCTGAACACCTCCATCTTTCTCATCTCATCACTTTCCAGCTTTCACACTACCACAAAAAATTTCCCCCGTCAAACTTTTACTATGTCCACATCCAGCTTTCTCACACATTAACTTTCCATCTTTCCCATTACCACAAAAAATTCAATTCTTCAAACTTTCCTGTGGCCATCGACACTTCACAACACACCTGTCACCTCTATCTTTCTCTGTCTCATCTTTCATACTTACACAAAAAATTTATCCCTTCAAACTTTTACAGTGTCCACCACCATCTTTTCTCCATTTCATCTCGCATCTTTCCAAAATTCCCTCCAGCATAAAAAAAAATATTTCCCCCTTCAAACTTTCCTGTGGCCATGGACCACTTCACAGCACACCTTTGACCGCCGTCTTTCTCATATCAGCACTTTCCCTCCAACACAAAAAATTCTCCCTTCAAACTTTTACAGTGTCCACCACCATCTTTTCTCCATTTCATCTCGCATCTTTCCAAAATTCCCTCCAGCATAAAAAAAAAATTTCCCCTTTCAAACTTTCCTGTGGCCATGGACCACTTCACAGCACCCCTTTGACCGCCGTCTTTCTCATATCAGCACTTTCCCTCCAACACAAAAAATTCTCCCTTCAAACTTTTACTGTGTCCACCACCATCTTTTATCAATTTCATCTCGCATCTTTCAAAAATTCCCTCCAGCATAAAAAAATTTCCCCCTTCAAACTTTCCTGTGGCCATCGACCACCCCTTTGACGGCCATCTTTTCCTTAAATTCTACTCAAACCCGACCTATATCACTACTCAGGTTGCATTCGCTTGACGTGCCCAAGCCAGCGGAGGCGTCTTTGGATTAAAATGGCTGGGACGCTGCACATATTTGTTTGAGACAGAACATCCGTGTTGGGGACTTTTTCCTGCCATTTGATGTCAAGGATGCGGCGCAGGCATCTAAAGTGGAAGCCATTGAGCCTTTTTTCGTGTCTCGTGTATGTGGTCCAAGACTCGCTTCCATAGAGGAGTGTGCTCAGTACGCAGGCCTGGTATACCTGCAGCTTAGTTCTTGTTGTGAGTTTGGCATTGGACCAGACTCTTTTCTTCAATCTCGTCATGACAGTTGCGGCCTTCCCTATCCTACCACTAATCTCATCCTCCATTGAGAGGGTGCTCGAAATGTTCGACCCTAGATATGTGAATCTGTCAACAGCATCCAAGTCGCAGTCGTCGATGCAGATAGTGGGGAGAGAGTCAGCGTCCTGAGCCATAATGTTGGTTTTCTTTAAGCTGATGATCAGGCCAAACTCTTTGCAGGCAGCGGATAAACTGGTTACAAGGCTCTGCAGGTCGTCTGCTGAGTGAGATACTAAAGCGGTAAAGCGGCGTCATCTGCAAATAAGAGCACGACCTTTCTTATTTTGGTCTTAGCTCTAAGGCGTGCAATGTTGAATAATCTCCCGTCAGCTCTAGTGTGGATGTATATCCCCTCGCTGTTGTTCTTGAAGGCATACGGGAGTAAGATGGAGAAGAAGATTGCAAATAAAGTAGGAGGTAGCACGCAGCCTTGCTTTACTCCACTATTTACTGGAAAAGCTTCTGAGGTGGCACCGTCATAGCATACTGTGCCCTGCATGTTATGGTGGAACTGCTCAATGATGTTATGCAGACGTGCAGTGCATCCTATTTTTTTTAGAATCTGAAAGAGGCCGCTTCTGCTGACAAGATCAAAAGCTTTAGTGAGGTCGACAAACGCGATGTATAGGAGACTGCAACTTTCCTTGTCACCCAGAGTTATCGTTCATACCGGGGAGTACAAAGAACGTACAAAGATGGCTGCTCACATCAACAAAGATAGCTGCTCACATGGCGAAAACAGCACTTGAGACCTGGCGAGTTGAGGAAATTAAGAAATATTTACGGGAATTGCATCAGTCGGTATCTGGAAATAAAGCAGAACTTGTAGGTCGGGCACGCGGCTGTGTAGCGTTGCGAATTTGTGGGGGAAAAAACTATGTATCTGAGACATTTTTCTAATTTCTAGGCGAAAAAGATTAACAAGGGCAAAAACCCCTGCTTTTTCAGGAAGTTGCAGTCCCGTATAGAGGCATATGTTGTTCCCTGCATTTCTCCTGCAGCTGGCGCAGAGAGAAAATCATGTCTATGGTTGACCTACCGGCTCGAAAGCAACATTGCGATTCTGGGAGTACACGCGATGCTAGGGTCTGCAAGCATTTTAATGCAACTCGAGCGAAGGCCTTTCCAACTATATATAAAGTTAATATAAATATATAAGTTAATATAGCATTCGTTTATATATAATATTACAAAATGTTAATTGCAACTAGAATTTTATTATACCAAAGAATGATTTCACATTATATATTTAAATTGTTTCGTTTACTCTCCCCCCCCCCCCCCCCCCGTTCCCATTTAATACTAGATTTAAAATCACCCGCATATTAAACATTTTGACCATAGTTACACTTTTTGGGCGATCTTTAAAAAAATATGAACATAGTTTGTAAAGTTATTTTAATAAGTGTAAGTAGACATTTCTGAATTTTTGGAGGTTTAAAATGTCTTTTTTTTTTTTTCCATTCAGTTTTTACACATTTTCATCAAGTCAAAAAAAAGATTTTTTTTTATTAATTAAAAAATAAATTTAACAAAATTTAACATCAGAATTTATGAAAAGCTTTGAAACATAAAATTGAGGATTAAATTAGGAAATTAATTCACAGTCAAATGTATTTGAAAAACGCTTATTAAAGCGCTATCATGAACTGATTCAAATCTATTACTGGGTTCTTGCTTCACTTGGTGTCGTAAGCTTGATTCTAGTCACCAGACGGAGCGCTCTGGGAAAGAGTGAAGTCCGTTGGCTGCTCAGCATAGAGAACAACTTGAGGACCATCCGATTGGTTGGCTGGCGGCGGTGTGTCGTACGTCCCACTCATCGCGACACTTCTGGCCTTTCTTCGGTTCCTTGCGGCAGGAGACGAACCTGCGAGAGGCTGTGTACTGTTGAGCGGGATCGCGACCCAGTTGACGTCAACGTTTTTGCCAATGAAATCTTCAAATTTCCCGGTCAGGTTGAATTCATAATGGCTTTCATTTGTTAAGATGTTAATGCGATTTACGGCATCGGGGTGTGCCTTTCTCATATGTCTCCAAAGCCACGGTAGGCTCATGGACTCGGCCTCTTGTTTGAGTGCTGTGTAGAATGGTAAAGATCCGCTTCCAAACTTGTAGTTGAAAGTTCGTCGGGCGCCACTGCCCCGATGCACATAATGATAGTTGGTATTTGGATCGTCGAAACCTCCTCCCCACCTCAGAAAACCTAGAAGCGTGGCTGAAAATTTCATTTGTATAGTAGCCGTGTAGTGAACAGTCGTGCGTGTCTTGGCCAGGAGGAGTTGCCACTTGACGGCCGAGTAAGGCTTCAGAGTTTTCTTTGTGCTAATGGTGAACGTGCTGGATTGCTGTCGGCTGTTCTCGTCTGTCGTGCTCGCGGACGTCTCGTAGGTAAATTTGTAGGAGCCCGAGATATCGAGCAATTTAATTGGTTTATAGGTGATCGTCAGCCCCAACTCATGGCTGTTCCTCCAGGCGCTGGTCGTTGTGTGTGTCACGCTTCTCACCCTCGTTTCAGACCTTTCGATACTCTTTTCAACTTCAGTAGCATCGTTGTTATAAATTGTTCCCGAGTCGATAGTCTCCGGCTTCAATTCCTTTGTGACAGTTTTGCCATATTTTACTCCCTTTAGTGAAAATCCCCAGTCACTGTAAGCCATGGCGAGGCGTTGCTGATGCATGTACCCTTTACAAGCTCGACTCCAGTAAGCCCGCCATGTGTCACCATCGCGTCTGAAATTTTCACCAACCAGAGCCCGACACCCTCCACACCATCCATACCCAAAGTAATGCGCTAGGTAAGCAATGTCTTCCATAGTTGTGTCCATGACACGTGACTTGACCTTGTAGAGTTCGTCCAGATCTTCAGGCCTTTCAGCCATCTTGCAGCATCGCAAGGTCTCCAGGCAATATAAGTTGTTGCAGTCTCCATGGTATAGTCCTGTTACAAGGTAATCATCCTGGCACTTACAGAGACCCTTCTCATCAAAACATTGAGAAATGTCCTCATTGTAGCACTGCCCGTAATAATTAGGGTGGTCCGCGGGCTTTGTACACCTGCCATCATCCATGTCATCCAGCAGGCCAGGGAACACGCCACTTAAAAAACCTTGAAGGAAGTAGCCATCGGGGCAGTACGCCCATTGGTTGTTGCCATCTAAATCTGTTGTCCAGTCCCTGAAAACCGTTTGAGTTCGCGACCGATGCCATGGTGCAGGAGGAAAGCAGCACAAAGCGTGGTCTATCAGGCCTAGTCCGTCACTACTTCCGTTAAGTCTTGGAGTTCTTTCAAACCCTTGTATATATGTGTTGTTAAAGACGCACTGAGATAAACCCGCATCGTTAAAGCTTGAAATCCAATCTGTCATGTAACAAAACCATTTTCCACCAACTGGTAGACACAGCAACACTATAAGGAATATTTTACCTTTCATGATGGCTGTCCTAGCAAGTCTGCAAGGAATATTTAAAATAGAAATGAATTCTATGTATTGTTAAAACACTAATTTTTGTGTGCTGAAGGGAGTTGAAGAATGAAATAACCCCTAAAAACAAAGATTTTCGTATAAATCATATCCACAAAGGCTTTTACATGGATTGATGGATCTTGGCCAAACTTGGCACGTATATCCATCATTATCCAGCAGGAACTCTTAAGGGGTTGAGAACTTTTAATAACATTTCGTGTGGGGCCGGGGGCCCCGAATTAGTTTTTTTCTTATATGAGCTATATAAAAAATGTTCATACAAATACTGCTACGTGAATTGATGGATCTTGACCAAACTTACCACACGTACACTTGATTATCCATATTCAAATACCGAAGGGAACTTAACTCATAATATCCATTCTTCTGGGGCCGGGAGCCCCATTTCATTTTTCCTTATATGAGCTATATAAATATCGATAGGCTTAACACTCCTCCATGAATGGATGGATCTTGACCAAACTTAGTGCACATACACGTGATTATCCATACTCAAATACTAAAGGGTACTGAACTCATAATATCCATTTCTCTGGGGCCGGTGGCCCCATTTTATTTTTCCTTTATATAAGCTATATAAATATCGATAGGCTTAGACAACACTATAGTTTCTATGTTCATTTATGGATATAGGTCTTGGGTGGTAGCAATACACTTCACTGTCCGTAGTGAAATATCGGTGGATTTAAAACTAATGATATCCAATCTAGAATTTTCCAGAAAGATCGATAACTTTAAGACGCTATATGTATGACATTATTCAATAGATTTTAATGGGACAAATTTAAAATTTTAACGTCATAACTTACCTGAATGATTTTCATAGGGCCCGATCGCAGGCAAAACTAATTCGGTACAATTATGGAATGGGCCCCCGGGCCCCCTCTTTTAACTAAGATGTACTTTATTTATAGAAATGCATTTATTTGTATAATTTTTTTGATTCGAATAATAAATACTTAGAAAACACAGTTTTTACACAGTTTGAGGAGGATAATACATTTAATCTAGAATGTTCCAGAAAGTTCTAAAGGTCAATAGGCTTAATACTCCTACATGGATGGATGGATCTTGACCAAATTTGGCACATATATCAATCGTTATCCGGAAGGATCTCTTAAAGGGTTATGAACTTTTTATGACATTCCGTTAGGGGCCGGGGGCCCAAAATGTCGTTTTTTCCAAATATGAGATATATAAATAAAACTAAAAACAAATGCTCATACATGAGTGGATAGATCTTGACCAAACTTAGTACACATACACTTTATTATACATATTCAAATAACAAAGGGTACTGAACTTATAACATTCATTTCTCTGGGGCCGGGGGCCCCATTTAATTTTTCCTTATATAAGCTATATATAAATATCAATAGGCTTAGAACGGTACCCTACCAGTATCGGGATCCGACAGCTATCGTTATCCCACTGGTATCGAGATAACACCGGGATCGGAATACCGACGGGATTCGGATAATACCGGGATCGCGGGCCACGCCGGGTATATCGGCTAGTATATATATAAAAGTGAAAATCTGTTTGTTTGTGGGTTTGTCTATTCCACAAAGGCTTTTACATGGATTGATGGATCTTGACCAAACTTGGCACATATATCCATCATTATCCAGAAGGAACTCTTAAGGGGTTGAGAACTTTTAATAACACTTCGTGTGGGGCCAGGAACCCCGAATTCGTTTTTTTCTAATATGAGCTATATAAAAAAAATTACAAACAAATACTCCTACGTGAATGGATGGATATCGATCAAACTTAGTACACGTACACTTGATTATCCATATTCAAATACCGAAGGGTACTGAACTCATAATATCCATTCTCCTGGGGCCAGGGGCCCCATTTCATTTTTCCTTATATGAGCTATATAAATAGCGATAAGCTTTATACTCCTATATGAATGGATGGATCTTGACCAAACTTAGTACACATACACTTGATTATCCATACTCAAATACAAAAGGGTACTGAACTCATAATATCCATTGCTCTGGGGCCGGGGGCCCAATTTCATTGTTCCTTATATAAGCTATATAAATATTAATAGGCTTAGACAACACTATAGGTTCTATGTGAATTGAATGATATAGGCTTAGCTTTGTTGCAATACACTTCTTAGTCCATATGGAAATAACGGTGGATGTAAAACTAATAATATCCAATCTAGAATTTTACAGAAAGTTCGATAACTTTAAAACGCTATATCTATGGCATGGTAACCAGACAAAACGACAAGTGACAAAACGACAAGTGACAAAACGACAAGGGACAAAACGACAAGTGACAAAACGACAAGGTGACAAAACGACAAGATGACAAAACGACAAGGTGACAAAACGACAAGTGACAAAACGACAAGGTGACAAAACGACAAGTGACAAAACGACAAGGTGACAAAACGACAAGTGACAAAACGACAAGGTGACAAAACGACTAGTGACAAAACGACAAGGTGACAAAATGACAAGGTTTGGGGTTAGGGTTAGGGTTAGTCTGATAAACCAATACCGTGTTTCCCCAATTATAGGGCATGTTAAATATCTTTAAAAGTTTACCATACTTTATTGTATGCAAAGCAGTGTCTCCCAACCTTTTTTGTGCCATGCCCCACCTAGGCCTTTCTAAAATTCTTATGCCCCCCGTGTAACTTATACATACTTTTTAATATTCAAAAATACGGTTGCTCACTGAAGAAGCTTTAATGATAGGTTTTAGGAAGAAATCACTAGGAAAATGGTGAGGAAACATAGCAAGTAAATTTTCAAAACATATATGGAGAACTGACATTCAAGTATGAAATAATTTTAATGAAAGATTTTTCGATATTATTTTAATTATTAGTGATAATTTTTGTTTAACGTTAGTGAAATGTTTGTGTTTTCAAGTTCTAGATAGCTCATTTTCAAATTGCCCCCCTGTGGGGCATGGGCCCCACGTTGGGAAACATTGATGTAAGGCATTAAAGACAGTGGAGGCGTTGGCGTTGAAGACTTGTCGTTTTGTCACCTTGTCGTTTTGTCACTTTGTCGTTTTGTCACCTTGTCGTTTTGTCACCTTGTCGTTTTGTCACCTTGTCGTTTTGTCACCTTGTCGTTTTGTCAACTTGTCGTTTTGTCACTTGTCGTTTTGCCACTTGTCGTTTTGTCCCTTGTCGTTTTGTCACTTGTCGTTTTGTCATGGAACCCTATGGCATTATTCAATAGATTTTAATGGGACAAATTTAAAATTGTAACTTCATAACTTACCTGAATGATTATTATAGGGCCCCATCTCAGGAAAAACTAATTCGGTACAATTATGGAATGGGCCCCCGGGGCCCCTCTTTTAACTTAAATGTTTTATAATTATAGTAGCAATTATGGTAGCACTCCACTTCACTGTCCGTTTTTAGATATCGGTGTAATTAAAACTAAGAATATACAATCTAGAATTTTCCAGAAAGTTCGATATGTCACGATCAAATCAGGAAATGGGATAACATTGGAAAGGAGGGTCTCTACATGAAACGGGATCCCAAAGAGAACAGTATCCTAACGGTATCTGTAGGCCACCGGGATCGGGGTCCTAATGCAAACCCGGGCCACGCCGGGTATATCGGCTATCATATCATATATATATATATAATTATTAGTGAAAATTGGTTTGTTTGTGGGTCTGTTCCACAAAGGCTTTTACACGGATTGATGGATCTTGACCAAACTTGGCACATATATCGATCCTTATCCAGAAGGAACTCTTAAGGGGTTGAGAACATTTTATGACATTCCGTTTGGGGCCGGGGGCCCCGAATTCGTTTTTTTCTTATATGAGCTATATACATATCGATAGGCTTAATAATCCTAAATGAATGCATGGATCTTCATCAAACTTAGTACACATACACTTGATTATCCATACTCAAATACTAAAGGATACTGAACTCATAATATCCATTCCTCAGGGGCCGGGGGCCCTATTTCATTTATCCTTATATAAGCTATAGAAATATGGATAGGCTTAAACAACACTATAGTTTCTATGTGAATTGATGGATTTAGGCCTAGGGTGGTAGCAATGCACTTAACTGTCCGTACTGAAACATTGGTGGATTTTAAACTAATAATATCCAATCCAGAACTTTCAAGAAAGTTCGATAACTTTAAAAGGCTATATCTATGGCATTATTCAATAGATTTTAATGGGTCAAATTTAAAACGTTAACTTCATAACTTACCTGAATGATTGTCTTAGGACCCCATCTCAGTCAAAACTAATTCAGTAAAATAATGGAATGGGCCCCCGGGGCCCCTAATTTAGCTTAACTGTAATATAACTATAACAACGTATTTAGTGGTATAATTTTTCGTATTCGAAGAATAATCACTTAGAAAAGACAGTTTTTACACAGTTCGAGGAGGATAATACCAGTGTTTCTTTCAGAAATTTTCCCCCGTGGGGGCAATTTTGACGTTCGGGGGGGGGGGGGAGTGCCAGTTTTTCAGTGGCCAGAGGCGTAGCTAATGGGTTGCAGATGGGACATATGTCCCTGGGCGCCAGACTAGCGGGGGCATCTAATGGGCTAAAGTGTTAATGGACAAAAATAATAGGTTTCAGAGTTTAGCGGGGGGGGGGGGGGGGGGGGGGGGCTGTAAAAATGAATCTTGTCCCCTGTCATCAAAGACTCACGTCAGTGACGTAAAAGTGGGGGGGGGGGCGAACATTTGGTCTTCCCAAGTGTCATTTTTTTCTTTAGATAGAGCGGCGGGATTTTCGGACATCTTCAGAGTTTCTATCGAGAAAGGTAGCGTCGCAAAAAAGTTAACCCACCTAGGGTGGCGCTAAAACTAGGCACGCCGCTGGGCAGTGTATATATCAGCACCAAATTTGGCTGTCGTGGCAAGTAATTTTTATCGGGAAGTAGGGCAGCAGAAAATGTGTGATTGTTTAACAATCAAAAGGTGCATTTTTGGAGTATACATGATTCGAATGTTTTGATAAGACTTTCATTTGATCGGGGGAAATAATTTTTCAAGCGTCGGGGGAGGCATTATGGCGACCAGTGCCAGACACAAACTAAATTCATTCTGGTTGTGGTGTGGCGAAGAAAATCATTTGACACAAGATTAGATTCAACCCGGTAGTCACACTGATCGACGTCAAGGAAATTAAAAAAAAGGGGGGGGGGGGGTAGCAGAAATTGAGGAATCCGAAGAGTTTGAGCAAAAGTGAGGGCAGGGGTCACCTTAATTTAAAAATAATAAATTCAAAATGCAGTGATGCATTGTGGTGCAAATTTTTCTTCTTCTTTTTCTGTCTATTAAGGGCCCACGATCAATTTATTGATCATTATGGCTCCTATGAATGTAGATGGGATTTGCAATGTTTCTGTGCCTGGTGTTGATGCGGATATTACACTGGTAACAACAGTTACCTAGTGAGGGTATCATGCACTGGTTTCAATGTATCTTTAAGACAATGTGTGAAGGGGCATTTCAAACGTTCATATATTTACTGTTAGATGTCTCGTAGAAAAATGCTAAGAATACATCAACATACACCAACTATATGTGGACTACAAATCAGGTTATGATAGCATAGACAGGAAATACATGAACGATGCTGTGCTGGAACTTGGAGTCCTTAACAAACTTACCCGACTCATACATATGACGATGGATAACTAAAAAAGTAGAATCAAAGTACAGAGGGAGTACTTGAGGGAGTTCCCAATCAATCTGGGCCTCAGACAAGGAAATCTGTGTATCATTTTCAACATCACTTTAGAAAAAAGCATTAGAAACATACGTGTCAGCACCTGAGAGGTGGTACAGAACAACCATAAGGAACTTTATAAAGCCACTGTAATACCTGTCCTACACAGACGATATAGCGCTACTTGGTAGACACAGCATTGATGATATAATTAAAACTTTCAGGGAACTTGAAGATGTGACGGTCAAAGCTGGTCTTGATGTAAATAAAGCGAAGGCAATATTTATGATAATGTCAGGAAATACGCACTGATGACTTCATCAATATGAACATCTACGCCTTTGAGAGGGTAGCTACTTTCAAATATCTAGGGGTGACTATAAATAAGCAAGAGGAAATACAATCGGAGGTGCAAGAAAGAATAACAGCATGCAAACGTTCTTATTTCAATTTACAAAAGCTACTTCAAAGCAAAAATCTCGCTAAGGGAACAAAGAAGGCAGTATACACCACTATCACAAGACCAGTAGTGATACTTGGTTCCTACCAGAAAAGCAGAGAACCTGCTAAATATATGACCCGGTGATAGACAATTTTGTTTTGGGAATCCGTACAAACTAAGAGCTATATCAATTGTACAAATACTCATCCATAGTCACAACAATATAAAAAAAGGCCGACTGCCCTAGGCAGGACACATTGAAAGGATGCCGGATTCTGGAGCAACAAAAACGATCTACAGGCAGAAACCTAGGGGCAGACGGCTCACCGGTCGACCAAGACTGAGATGGATTGACGATGTAGAGAAGGGCTTACAAAGGTTGAGGTTCGCACATGGAGGTGTAAAGCGATGGATCGATCCAAATGGAAGAATGGGGTGGAGCAGGCCAGGGCCCTAAATGGGATGAAGCGCCACTGATGTAAACATTTCAGACATTTGGGTGGGAAGCGCTAGAAATAACGATAATAACAGGACATCACTAACTCTTCCACCAGCACAATATTAAATAAATTCTGTCCAATTAGCAGCCCTTAGGGTATGTTTTTTATCGAGAGAAACTCCTTAGCTTAGACTCGTCTCTTAAAACTTTAAAGGCCCCGGAAAGTTTTTGATAAATTCAAAATGCAAGAATGCATTTATTTTTTTTACATACCGTAGTTAAATTTAGTTTCGCATCATTAAACACTTAACTGTAGAGCAACGGGAGAGATGCTAGTTAAGATTTTATGTGTCATTTGACCTAAGAGCCATTGTGTGAGGTCTGCAACCCACATAGCTGCATGGGGCCTCGTATATTTTAGGAGCTTAAAGTTGGGCTGTAATTACATTAAATTATCAACTTTTACTGCTAAGTAGGGAAGGAAAAAAACGAAAAGTAGCACGGGTGCCATAAAGAGTCAAGCGACGTCTCTGCTTGACTAAGTGTGGTATGCAAACATTTTTTAAAAATTGAAAAGTAATGTATTTTTAAAGTTATTATTTAAAAATATTTTTGGGATCAACTACATACAAATATTGAATTTACTACAAAATATTTTTAAAATTAAGAAAAAAGAATTCCTTCCAAAAAAGGTATCCATCCCAAAAAATAAATGTTAAAATAGTTTTAAATTTTGAACGAAAAAGAAAAACCAAAAACATACGTTTATTTCAAAATATTTCCAAGTTTCACCAAACTCAAAAAGAAAAAAAGCTTTTCCGTACAAAAGGCTAAAGACTATATCTTTATGTGTTTTCAAAATTGGTATTTATTTATAAATCATATGTAACCGACATGTTTGTTCAGAAGTCAAGAATTGTTTACAAAAGACTCATATATTTATTAATGTGTGATTTTTTATCGTATAAATTATTAAAGTTTCAATTCTCAATATTCAGTTGATTGAAATGTTAATTAAGAAATTTAGACTACTATAATTTGCTTCAGATCATTACAACTTGCCTCTTCAATATTATACTTGAAAACAATTTTTTTTACCAATTCCATGTAATCTTTTTTTTAACTTCTACCAAAAATGGCATTTACAAGATAATCGAAATACTCTATTTTTTTTATTCGTTGTTTAAATATAAATATATTCTTTCTACTGGACTATCATCTTAAAATATTTTTTTTTTAAATAGTTCAAACAGCTGGGGAAGATTGTTTATTATTATTATATTAACAGAGAAAAGTCATTGGGGATTTAATAAATAAAGACTATTTTTTTTAAAAAATCATTTTACTCTGTTCCCGAAACTGTGTTAAAAAATTAGAAACACTCGATTTAATAATTATGATGAAATGTCCACTATTTGTATGTAACCCGTAAATTCCTAATTTTTGTTTTAAAATTATTATTATTATTATTTTTAAATTTTCTTTTTATCTATGTCAGCATACATCTATGGAATCTACTACATTAAAATGTTTGCTAAAAATGATTTTTTAAAGCATGATGCTATTATACAATATAATTTGAAAACAGATTGCACATGTTTATTTCTTAGCAAGAACTATATTTAATTTACAGACATTTATATCGATGAAAAGGTAGTTTAATACAGGGTTATTAAAAAGTCTTTCAACTTTTGCAGCTGCAAAATGTAATTAAATAAAAGATACCGATATCTGCGAATCAAAAAAGTAAGCTCTAGCTTATGATCAGGAGCGGCCAATTTTAAAAACAATACCATATTTATAATCGATTTCTGCGAGCCTGTAACAAGATTAACCTGAACGCTATGGATCATCAATATATATCGAACAAAGCGATATTATATTTTATTTGTTCCAATAATTGTAATCGATTAAAGGCACACATTTCAATAACTTTAATTTTTTTTATAAAATTTAAATTTAGAGTAGTCTTTCTTTTTTCTATATAATTTTTTCTTACACATTTTCCCCCGGGGGGGCACTTGACTTACTCCTGGGGGTAGTGCCCCCCCGGAGGTATGCCTGAAAGAAACACTGATGGCATTATTCAATAGATTTTAATTGGACAAATCTAAAACGTTAACTTCATAACTTAACTGAATGATTGTTATAGGGCCCCATCTTAGGTAAAGCTAATTAGGTACAATTCTGGAATGGGCCCCTGGGGCCCCTCTTTTAACTTAAATGTACTATAGTTATATAAATGCATATAATTTTATAATTTTTCTTATTCGAAGAATAATTACTTAGAAAAGACAGTTTTTACACAGTTCGACGAGGATAATACATTTAATCTAGAATGTTCCAGAAAGTTCCATTAGTCAATAGGCTTAATACTCCTAAATTAATGGATGGATCTTGACCAAATTTGGCACATATATCCATCATTACGCGGAGGAATCTTTTAAGGCAATACGAACTTTTTATGACATTCCGTTTTGGGCCGGGGGACCAAAATGTCATTTTTTCCTATATGAGCTATATAAATAAAACTAACAACAAATACTCCTACATGAGTAGATGGATCTTGACCAAACTTAGTACACATACACTTTATTATCCATATTCAAATAACGATGAGTACTGAACTTATAATATCCACCCCTCTTGGGCCAGGGGCCCCATTTCATTTTTCGTTATATGAGCTATATAAATATTAATAGGCTTAGACAACACTATAGTTTCTATGTGAATTCACAGATCTATGCCTAGCTTGGTAGCAATACACTTTATTGTCCGTATTGAGATATCGGTGGATTTAAAACTAAGAATATCCAATCTAGAAATTTCCAGAATGTTCGATTATATCGGGAAATGGGATAACATTTGAAAGGAGGGTCCCTAGATGGAACGGGATCCCACAGAGTACAGTATCCTAACGGGATCTGTAGGCCACCGGGATCGGGGTCCTATTGCAATGCCGGGCCACGCCGGGTATATCGGCTAGTCCTTTATAAAATGTTACATCGAGCAATGGGGGTGGGGCTGAAAATTTGAAAAAACATGCATACAAGTAACGCACTTTAAGGAATCACAATTAGTGCGCCCCCCCCCCCCCCCCCGGTTCGTAACTGTACATTTCTTCAAGCCTCTGAACTCTATTATTAATATTCTAATGACCCACCCGCTTTTACATCGCAGATTAATTTCAGTGACTATTTCAGAAACACAAAAGAAAATGTTGCGCACCAAACGCACTTGCGATATCTTTTTTAAAAGAATATTGTTTAGCACAGTTATCGGGAATTTTATTTCGTGAAATCAGCGTCATCATATTTCCCCCTCTTTGAATGACAGGGAAAACATATTTTTGGGGTGGAACAACAATTTTGATAAAAAAGATTTTATAAAAAGATGTATAATTCAATGTTGTTGAATGAATCATATGGTAATAAAAGGGGGTGTAGGTGGGGGGACCGGCAATCAGGTTAGCAAAAAAAGGAAATGAGTAAAACAAAGTATGTGAAAACCTGAAAAAAGGAACGCAACAAAACAACGAAAGTGTCGGCACTTGGCTGAAAAGTAGTATCCGAGAGGTCAGCAAATGAATTAGCCCCATTTTTTAAATTCAAGTTTTAATCCTTTAAAATTAAATTGCTAGAAATAAGAGGAAAACAACTCACCAGTACAAATTATGGAGAAATCAAAATCACCAGTACAAATAATGTGGCAGTCAAACTCACCTTTTGCCAATCAAACTCACCTGTACAAATAATGTGCCAATCAAACTCACCTGTTGCCAAGCAAACTCACCTGTACGAATAATGTGCCAATCAAACTCACCGGTACAAATAATCTACCAACTAAACTCACCTGTACAAATAATGTGCCAATCAAACTCACCTGTTGCCAAGCAAACTCACCTGTACGAATAATGTGCCAATCAAACTCACCGGTACAAATAATCTACCAACCAAACTCACCACAAAAACATCTGATGCTGGTCAGCAAAGTGAAAAAAACAAACATTACAAATGTTCAATAAAGTCAGCAAACGCAAGCAATTACAGCAAATAAATATTTTTTTAGTCTTCGCCCGTCCCCCGATCACACCCCCTGGTTAAAAATTCAGGGTTTCATTTACGAAGTGGCTATGGTACCCGGGTACCAGAATTGAGAGGTTGGGATTAAAAAACGATTAAAAATATTATTGTTGGGTTTGTAAGACCAAATGAGGTATCAAATGAAAGATAATTGAAAGTACTATACGTTTTTAAAGTTATTTTCTTCATTTAAACTAAAATAAACTACCACAAATGACATCCGAATAGCATTAGTCAAAATGGACCCGGACACGCAGCGCCGCAATTCGCACCCGGGGAACTATTAGACTCAATGCTATTCGGATGTCATTTGTGGTAGTTTATTTCAGTAAAACTGAATTAAAGATCACAAACGTATAGTCCATTCAATCATCTTTCATTTGATACCTCATTTTGTCAACTGTACCTGCCTGTTCGACTGTACCTGCCTGTACGACTGTACCTGCCTGTTCGACTGTACCTGCCTGTTCGACTGTACCTGCCTGTTCGACTGTACCAGCCTGTATGACTGTACCTGTCTGTTCGACTGTACCTGCCTGTTCGACTGTACCTGCCTGTTCGACTGTACCTGCCTGTTCGACTGTACCTGCCTGTTCGACTGTACCTGCCTGTTCGACTGTACCTGCCTGTTCGACTGTACCTGCCTGTTCGACTGTACCTGCCTGTTCGACTGTACCTGCCTGTTCGACTGTACCTGCCTGTTCGACTGTACCCGCCTGTTCGACTGTACCTGCCTGTTCGACTGTACCTGCCTTTTCGACTGTAACTGCCTGTTCGACTGTACCTGCCTGTTCGACTGTACCCGCCTGTTCGACTGTACCTGCCTGTTCGACTGTACCCGCCTGTTCGACTGTACCTGCCTGTTCGACTGTACCTGCCTGTTCGACTGTACCTGCCTGTTCGACTGTACCTGCCTGTTCGACTGTACCTGCCTGTTCGACTGTACCTGCCTGTTCGACTGTACCTGCCTTTTCGACTGTAACTGCCTGTTCGACTGTACCTGCCTGTTCGACTGTACCTGCCTGTTCGACTGTACCTGCCTGTACGACTGTACCTGCCTGTTCGACTGTACCTGCCTGTTCGACTGTACCTGCCTGTTCGACTGTACCTGCCTGTTCGACTGTACCTGCCTGTTCGACTGTACCTACCTGTTCGACTGTATCAGCCTGTATGACTGTACCTGCCTGTTCGACTGTACCTGCCTGTTCGACTGTACCTGCCTGTTCGACTGTACCTGCCTGTTCGACTGTACCTGCCTGTTCGACTGTACCTACCTTTTCGACTGTAACTGCCTGTTCGACTGTACCTGCCTGTTCGACTGTACCTGCCTGTTCGACTGTACCTGCCTGTTCGACTGTACCTGCCTGTTCGACTGTACCTGCCTGTTCGACTGTACCTACCTTTTCGACTGTAACTGCCTGTTCGACTGTACCTGCCTGTTCGACTGTACCTGCCTGTTCGACTGTACCTGCCTGTTCGACTGTACCTGCCTGTTCGACTGTACCTGCCTGTTCGACTGTACCTGCCTGTTCGACTGTACCTGCCTGTTCAACTGTACCTGCCTGTTCGACTGTACCTGCCTGTTCGACTGTACCTGCCTGTTCGACTGTACCTGCCTGTTCGACTGTACCTGCCTGTTCGACTGTACCTGCCTGTTCGACTGTACCTGCCTGTTCGACTGTAACTGCCTGTTCGACTGTACCTGCCTGTTCGACTGTACCTGCCTGTTCGACTGTACCTGCCTGTTCGACTGTACCTGCCTGTTCGACTGTACCTGCCTGTTCGACTGTACCTGCCTGTTCGACTGTACCCGCCTGTTCGACTGTACCTGCCTGTACGACTGTACCTGCCTGTTCGACTGTACCTGCCTGTTCGACTGTACCTGCCTGTTCGACTGTACCTGCCTGTTCGACTGTACCTACCTGTTCGACTGTATCAGCCTGTATGACTGTACCTGCCTGTTCGACTGTACCTGCCTGTTCGACTGTACCTGCCTGTTCGACTGTACCTGCCTGTTCGACTGTACCTGCCTGTTCGACTGTACCTACCTTTTCGACTGTAACTGCCTGTTCGACTGTACCTGCCTGTTCGACTGTACCTGCCTGTTCGACTGTACCTGCCTGTTCGACTGTACCTGCCTGTTCGACTGTACCTGCCTGTTCGACTGTACCTACCTTTTCGACTGTAACTGCCTGTTCGACTGTACCTGCCTGTTCGACTGTACCTGCCTGTTCGACTGTACCTGCCTGTTCGACTGTACCTGCCTGTTCGACTGTACCTGCCTGTTCGACTGTACCTGCCTGTTCGACTGTACCTGCCTGTTCGACTGTACCTGCCTGTTCGACTGTACCTGCCTGTTCGACTGTACCTGCCTGTTCGATTGTACCTGCCTGTTCGACTGTATCTGTCTGGCGCTTAATCCCAGGGGTAAATAAGTAGTCCCAACCGGAGAAGAAAAAAAAATGCGTTTTAATTTTATTATCAGTTTTCGAAGTTAAAAAATCAAAATATTAACCCACTTCTAGTACTAGTGGGGTTAAAGGAATCAAATGTACAGGTGAATAAAGTTTAATTCTTTATCTGGCCAATCATCTTTTATGTCTTTAAGTTTAAGTCTGTAACCTGTGTTGGAGAAAGCATCAGTTAGGACAAATTTTACGGCTTTTTCGCGAGTGCCTTATGGTGCTTCAGAAACGTTTACGGCTATTTAAGTTTAAGTTTAAGTCATCGGAATATAAATATTACCACTATAAGGAAGAGAAGATGCTGTTCTTTCGTTTGATGTATAGAGAGAATAAATATAACGCTAATATAATTTTGAAAAAGCCGTTTGAAAACTTACGTATAAGAAAAATGGTTAAAATTTGCTGTAGGTTTTTAAAAATACTAGACTACTACTTCGAAGTAACGATAATAGAAGCTTTCGGCTATAAGCCAGGGCCAATGGTCTACCTCATGACCAAAGAACAGTAGTAGGCCATATCTGTAACAATAACATTGAAACATATTTTTTTTTAAATAGAGTTTATAGAGCTATGCCTTTAACTTTATTTAAGTTAAGTTTAAGTATAGAGCAGGTCTTCTAAATGAAAAAAAAAATAATTAAAAAATTAAGTTCTGTTCAATGTTAAGCTATTTTTAGCATAGTGCTTAGTTTACGATGACTTCTGAACTTCAATTAAAAGTTATTAAAACTAGTTGATGCATCCATTGAGCCTCACAAAACTTTACATAGCTAGTTAGTCCTTATTTATAGTTAAAAGTTAAGTCATGCACCCCTGTGCTCTAGGTATACTTTGCGGTATTATGTGTGGTTGTGTGTGGGTGTGGGGGGGGGGGGGGCTTTAGCGATAAAAAAAGTGCTGGCTTGATCGTGGACCCATTCCCTTTTGCAAAATCCAGGCTACGTCATTACATAGGCATAGGCCTATCTCAGTTTCTCTTCTCCATCTCTATTATTAGTTACTAGCGAGAACCCGGCATGCGTTGCATGCCACTCAATGAAAAAAAGTGTTTGTGTTTTAATTAAGTTTTAAAAGTAATGTTTAAATAGAAAATATTTATTGTTTTTTCCCGTCTAGTTCGCACACAAATAAATTTGAAGTTTTTTCAACGCGTGAGCAGGCAACATATAGCTGTCCCCGTGAGAAGCGTGTATTTTCAAAATTTAGTCCACACACTGATCCACCCACGCAGTAGCTCTGTTTTAAATTATATTTAGATATCTCAAATATTTATTATCTTTAAAATTTAAAACGTCAAATTTTAAAATGGTTGTACTTATGTCACACACAAACTGAAATGTCGTTTGTATTTGATTGATTTCTAGCAACCCATGCAATAGCACTGATTGAAATTATATTTGTATAGCTCATATAAGAAAATAATAATTTGGGGCTCCGGCCCGAAAAGGAATATTTCAAAATGGATAAGCTAATTCAGAAACCATTTGTGCGCACAACTTATCAAAGTTTTATCGCAATCGGATTAATGGTATAGGAACGCATAAGGAAATTATATTTAGCTCATAAAAGGTGGAAAAAAAGAATTTAGATCCCCGGTCCCAAAACGGAATATTGTAAAATGTGTGTAATAATTCAGAAACATTTTCATATTTTTACAATTCACACTATTTTCATCACTTTGGATTGATGGTATAGAAGCACATACGGGATATACTTATATATATATAGATATAGTTTACCGAATTAAGATAACTTTTTTGCAATTATTTATAGCTGATCTGTCTGTCTGTCGACTGTCTGTCTCTCTGTCTGTCTCGCTGTCATTTTGTCTGTCTCCATATATGTCTGTCTCTCTGTCTGTCTCTCTGTCTCTGCCTGTCTCTATGTCTCTCTGCCTGTCTCTCTGTCGTTCTGTCTGTCTCTCTGTCTATCTCTCTTTCTCTCTGTCTGTCTCTCTTTCTCTCTGTCTGTCTCTCTGTTTCTCTGCCTGTCTATATGTCTCTCTATCTGTCTGTCTCTCTGTCTCTATGTTTGTCTCTCAAGCTGTCTCTCAAGCTGTCTCTCAGTCTATCTCTCTGTCTGTCTCTCTGTCTATCTCTCTGTCTGTCTGTCTGTCTGTCTCTCTATCTGTCTCTCTGTCTGTCTCTCTGTCTGTCTGTCTCTCTGTCTACATCTCTGTTTGTCTCTCTGTTTGTCTCTCTGACTGTCTCTCTTTCTGTCTCTCCTTCTGTCTCACTGTCTGTCTGACTGCCTGTCCGTTTGTCTGTCTGTCTGTTTATCTATCTATCTACCTATCTATCTATCATCTACCTATCTACCTATTTACCATCTACATGCCTGCCTGCCTACCTACCTATCTACCTAACTATCTACCAATCCAGCTACTATCTACAGACCTGTTTACCCTCAAAATCTTAAAATCGTACAATTTCATCACAAAATCGTTCAATACATTATCTTAATAGTAAAAAACAATCAGTATATATAAATGTATACACATCAAAATCGTACATTTCTATCTCTCTGATAAAATCTCTACTTTTTAAATTAAATTTTCACTTGTGTAAAGTGATTGGGTTGTGATATCCCTGGGTATAATTATGAAAACATTTTTATGTTTTGTTAAAGTCATTGATTTTCTTAATTGGTTAACATATGTTCATATGTAAAATGATAATATAGCTTCTTTTTTTTTTACAACTGAATTGTAATTGGATTGAACGATATTGTCATCCAAGTAAAATTGCATGAACTCAATTTCCTACCATCGATATAAATGTATCGAAGAAGGTTAATCATTGATCAAATTTATTCTGAGGCTTATCTTGTGCTGCAATGGGCAAAATAAATGTATAGTGTATAGTGGGCTACACAGAGCTTTAAAAAAAAAAAAAATCATCCACTGGATTGTAGCCCTCTTACTTACGCAGAAGATTTTTATGCATTTAATATGCTTATTTCTTATCGAGATCAGTGATAAGTGCATTAAAAATGCTATTTGGCTATTTAGTTTTGCTACACCAATTTAAATAAAAGGCATATTCTTATTAATTTTTTTTTAAATGTAGAGTTTTTACTACTTTATAAATTTCATAAAAGTTTATTTTTGGAATGAATAAAAATACAAACTTATTAAATGTTAAAAATACAAATCTAAATTAGTATTTAAGTTTAGCAATTTAAAAAGCAATGAATGCTATTTATTAATTTTACTTATAAGAAGTGGAATGTACATCATCAGTTTGTCACGCTCTTTTATTTAATCAGATAACTTTTAGCTTTGTCAAAATAGGCAATTCGCACTATGACTTCATTTGCGTGATTATTTAGAACTAATTAATTTTAATTTTATTTCGCCTTATTAACAAAGCGCTAAAGAAGACACTAACAACAACTGATGTATAGGTTTTCTCGATACATGTGATTGCTGTGTATTTCTTTGAGCATATTTTTTCTATTTAAAAAACCAAGTTACTCAATTGTGTGTAAAGTCAGGACCAGCGTATCTATACCAGTACATCCTTAAATCAAATAATTGCTATAGGATTAGCAGTCCTTAGAGTAAGTACCGCTACTATATATAAAGTGCATTTATGTCCTGTTCATTCAAACAAATTTTATAAACGTATAGGGTCTTTTTATAAAAATTATGTTTAAAATGTCCTGGAATTTTGTATTTACTCCTGAAAATGTCCTGGAAAACTCATGGAATGTTTTTTTTAAATTTGGTGCAGGATCCCTGTATATACTATACTGCATTTATTATGCCCCATCTATTTGCGCACTTTTTAAAAAAATTAATTTTCTTTTTCAAGATGGGAATCCAGAAAGCTAAAACCAAAAAAAAAAGAATAAAACCTTTTTTGTGAACTAGCTTTTCGATTGTCACTTCTACAAAAAAATTGTTGGTACTAGTTTTAGAAAAAATTCTTATTCCTAATTTGTTCAATTAAAAAATAATTCTGTGGATTTGGTAAAAAAACAAAGTGATTTAAAGTATATCTAAGAGGCAATTTGTAATTTATCTGAAAAAATGTTATAATGTTTTGAAATTACAAATAAACATTTCATTCAACTGAATATTGGGACAGATATACTTTTATTTGAATACGATTTCCCTAAGATAAAATCATACATTAATAAATATATAATTTCTTTTGTAAACAACTCATGTCTTCTTAAAATAGTTATGCCGTTCATATACGATTTATCAACATTACCAGTTTTCAAAACTCATAAAAATGTATAGACCTTTCTAATTTACATTTTTTTTTCTTTTTGACTCTGGTAAAATTTGGAAATATTTCGAAAAGGTGTTTCATTATTATAAGTACGTTTTTTTCTCCATTTGCTTTCAGCATATAAAATGATGTTTGCAATGCTTTTTAGTAATGGATCCTTTTTAATTTTTTATGTAGCCATGTTACTATTTTTAGTAATGGATCCTTTTTTTATTTTTTTATGTAGCCATGTTACTATTTTTAGTAATGGATCCTTTTTAATTTTTTATGTAGCCATGTTACTATTTTTAGTAATGGATCCTTTTTTAATTTTTTTATGTAGCCATGTTACTATTTTTAGTAATGGATCCTTTTTTAATTTTTTTATGTAGCCATGTTACTATTTTTAGTAATGGATCCTTTTTTAATTTTTTTATGTAGCCATGTTACTATTTTTAGTAATGGATCCTTTTTTAATTTTTTTATGTAGCCATGTTACTATTTTTAGTAATATACAATTTTTTCGCATAACACAAGCACGTCCAGCACTTTTCCGTTTTGCCCCCCCCCCCCCCCCACTATTTTTTTTTTGCAGCCAGCATTGAAAGATAATTAAGAAAATATCCTCATCACATCTTTAAACCCTTAAAATATCCGAGTCACCCAGCATCGTAAGGGTTGCTGGGTGCACACGAGGGTTCTAGGGTTAAGTGACACCTACTTTTTAAAACTAAGATCTCTTCAGTTGCTCTTCAATTAGGTGTAGAATGATGCAAAACTAAATTCAGATATGTTAAAAAATGTATTATTGTATTTTTAAGTTATAAAAAATTTTCTATGGAGTATAAAGATTAGGACAGTGGTCGGCAAACCGCGGCTAGCGAGTCGCATGCGGCTCTTTAGCCACCTGAGTGCGACTCGGCCAGTCGGCCACAAATCGGCTTTGACTCCGAAAAACATTGTTCTTAACAAGTTATTTAAACAAAATTTGTCTCTCAGTGGCCCTTTTGACTAATGAGTTTTCCGACCACTGTAATAGGCGATATTAAGTTAGGAAAAAGCTTACCCTCAAGGGTGATACAACTAGAATGAATACCGGTATAGTTAACATAACTCGGGTGTAGAATTTAAGATGCCTTTAATCATTATTATGGCTAATTTTGGCACTCCCCAACCCAAAGTTTGAAATGCAACCTCAAAATTGTCTGAAAGAGACAACAAATTCAAACATGCGCAAAAATGAACCCTTGCATTTTGAATTTGCCCGACTGTCTTCAGCATCCTCAATTTCTCCACCCTTTCACTAACGCTGATCAATGTTACAGTATGGGGTAGATTATAAGCTTGTGCCAAATGATTACTCTGGGGCACGCTACAAACGGAGTGAATTCAGTTTATGTATGGCAAATGACGCCATAATGCCTCCCACAAAACCTTAAAAATGTAACATAGAAACAGTGAATTAAAGTATACCCAAAAATACACCTCTTGCTTTTGAAATAATCAAAAATTTTCTGTCAAGATTCATCAGCGCCCTCAATTTCCGACCTCCTTCCCGATAAAAATAATCATCGATTTTGGTATAGATAGATACACTGCCTAGAGGCGCAGCAACTATTAGTGCCGCCATGGGCGGGCACATATTTTTGCCGCTCTCTCTTTCGCGATACAAACTCTGCATTTGTCCGAAAATGCCACACCTGCTCATAAAGAAAAAGTGGCTCATGGGTGGACCACACCAATCGCCCTATTTTGACGCCACTAGCAGTGGTGTATCTACAGTGTTTTGGCTTGTAGGGGCAAGATTCATGTTTACGCCCCCCTTCCCGGGTCAACTCTGAAACTGATTATTTTCAACCATTATTATATAATCATAGCCCATTTACCCCCCCCCCCTTTTATTCCCGGGTATCTAACGTCCGGGACATATGCCCCATTTGCCACCCCTTAGCTACGCCTCTGTCCACTGACAAATGACACAGCCCCCCCCCTCCGAAAATTTTGAAATGCCCCTCTCCCCTCCCCCCGGGGAAAAAATTATGAAAGAATCACTGGTCCCAGACATGACTTTGTCACTATATATGTGGATTATGAAGTGGTTTGGAAATAGTGAGCCAAATCAACAGACAATAAATAGACATTTGGTACTTTAGTACGTTTGAAATATGTTTATTTACTCTCTGAAACACAATCTAATTCTCTAGACAACAAGCGCTTATATTGATAGTAAAACAATATGCACACATTTCCTTTCCTTCATTTTGATAACCCCATTTTTAAAAAATGTTTTATGTCTATTGTTGTAAACCAAAGAGAAGATATTTTGCTGAAAATTTAAGAAAATACACTTTGTCAGGATAAAAAAATAAACTAAAAACACAAATTCCGGAACTCTCGTCCAAATTCTTGCCCCGGAAAAGCAGTGCAATAAAGGATTTGACCTATAAAAATAAAATTGTGTGACAGCGTGACATTGGATCGACAAGCAACTTGTTGACTTGATTTAAAGTACAAAGTGTTGCAAACTAAACAAAGTAAATTAACGGACAAATATTCTAAATCTGCACACACACAAAAATGTACGAACAAGTCAATTCTGTAAGGACATAAAAAAAAACCAAAAAAACATTCGAAGCTAAAACAAAAATGAAATATTTGTGCAATATGACTGTGTTGTTTATGCCTCTATTTCATTTGACGACAGGCTTTGAGGATATGTTTTATACTAATAGCACATACAACCAGACTGATACAGTAATAGCACACAAACAGTAATATAAATCATGAAATAAGAGCACATATCTGACGTGAAATTATCCATGGAAAGCAATTTCTCTTAATTGTAAAAAAAAAATGTTGACAATTTCTTTGAAGTGTAAAAAATATAGACGTCAACGAAAATTCGACAACAAAACTCTGGCACTTTGCAAACCCATTGGAATCCCACACATTAAAGCCAGTGTTTTTGTTGCCGAGTTGTACCAGGGTTGACATTAGTCCGTGAATCTTTTTTTTTTTTAATTGTCCGTAATAAATGGTCTATGTTAAAAATGAGACATAATACAAAGAAAAATTGAAACGAAAAAACGCGATGTCTCAACTTTATTTTTTTTCTTACTTGCTTGAAGTTTCGTAAAGTCAATACTGATTGAGAATTCGTTTATTACTGTACCAGTCTGGTTGTGTCATATTACTGTACTAACCTGGTTGTGTGTGATATTACTGTACCAGCCTGGCTGTGTGTGATATTACTGTAACTGTCTGGTTGCGTGTGATATTACTGTATATTTTGTTTTCACGCCCCTGATCTATGTTAATATTCTAATTCCCACCCGCTTTTACACAACAGATTAATTACACCAACAATTTTAGAAAAACAAAAGAAAATATTACATCTATCAACCCTCGAATTCAGGAGTCACCAAACTACGGCCCGCGGGCTGGATCCTCGAAGACAATGATAATTCCAATTATTTTTCTAGTGGGTTAGAAAAGCGAAAGTTCGGACTCGGGTGATTTTAGACCTAGGCCTAGAGCAAGTGGGCGTCGCCGCCACAACAGGACTACGCTGCAGATGGTTCAGCTTTTTAAATTTCTCAAAGCTATAAATCGCTTGCACAGTACAGAATAATTCCGACATGGACAGCTCGTGGGTTAATGAAACTTCTGAAATAATAAACAGAAGAAGGAGAAGCAAGGCAATGATGCCTTCTACCAGTAACTTGTTTCAGCTAAATGTAAGCCACTCCCATTTCTCAATTTGGCATAATTTTATGAAACCAACTCAAGCCGCCCTCCATTATCTACAGATATTGATGATCAGTTTATTTATCCTGTTATGACTCGTGTCTATGAGGGCAGGGATCAAAGAAAGAACTAAGGATGCACTCAAAAGGCTTGGTCAGAACTAAGGACGCACCCACATGGCGTGGTCAGAACTAAGGACGCACCCATATGGCGTGGTCAGAACTAAGGACGCACCCATATGGCGTGGTCAGAACTAAGGACGCACCCATATGGCTTGGTCAGAACTAAGGACGCACCAATATGGCGTGGTCAGAACTAAGGACCCACCCATATGGCGTGGCAAGAACTAAGGACGCACCCATATGGCTTGGTCAGAACTAAGGACGCACTCATATGGCGTGGTCAGAACTAAGGACGCACCCATATGGCTTGGTCAGAACTAAGGACGCACCCATATGGCTTGGTCAGAACTAAGGACGCGCCCATATGGCTTGGTCAGAACTAAGGACGCACCCATATGGCGTGGTCAGAACTAAGGACCCACCCATATGGCGTGGCAAGAACTAAGGACGCACCCATATGGCTTGGTCAGAACTAAGGACGCACTCATATGGCGTGGTCAGAACTAAGGACGCACCCATATGGCTTGGTCAGAACTAAGGACGCACCCATATGGCTTGGTCAGAACTAAGGACACACCCATATGGCTTGGTCAGAACTAAGGACGCACCCATATGGCGTGGTCAGAACTAAGGACGCACCCATATGGCTTGATCAGAACTAAGGACGCACCCTTATGGCGTCATACGCGAGCCATAAAAAAAATCACGTTTGGCGCCCTAGGCATAAAAAATGTTTACGCACCCCTCCCCCCCCCCCCGGGTTAATATATTATTCACCCATTACATTACATATAGATCATGAACTGAACAAATATGATGCATATTAATGTAATTAAATATTACTTCACCATCAAAAATTTCTTTAACTAATTATTTTAAGATTTACATATATTAATATACAAATTAATAAAATAATTGGTTATGTTAGCTATAAATTGCAATTAGATTCATATAAATTGGCTGCACACCATAAAGTTTTCCAGTACCATGCGTGTTGCTTTGTTCAATATAATTTACTTAACAAAAATGTATCTCTTTTAAATCGGGGTTGTTGCATATTATAAAGAGTTGGATCTGGCCAAATATTTTACTGCTCCGAGCGCGAAATATTTGTAATAAATTAATAAAATAATAAAAATGTCTACTTTTAATTTTTTTTACATTAATTTATGAAAATTGATGCCTATTTCTTCTACCAGCTTAAGTGTCCCACTCTTCTACTAGCTATGTTGCCTCATTCTTTTCCCAGCTACGTTTCCTCACACTTCTACCAGCTTTGTTTTCCCTCTATTCTTTCAGCTATGTTGCCCCACTCTTATACCAGCCGTTTTGCCCCACTCAGTCCGGCTGTGTTACCCCACTCTTAGACCAGCCGTGTTGCCCCACTCTTCTACCAGCTATGTTGCCCTACTATTTTACAGCTTTATTGCCCCACTTTAATATCAGCCTTTTTGCCTCACTCTTAGATCTGTGTTGCCCGACTCTTCTACCAACAACATTGACCCACTTTTATACCAACCTTGTTACGCCACTCTTATGTCAGCCTTGTTGCCCCACTCTTCTATCACCTTTGTTGACCTACTCTTATACCAACATTGTTCCCACATTCTTATACCAGCCTTGTCAGCCGAAAGTCATTTTTAACTTTCGGACTGGTTTCGGTCGAAATCAGAAAATCACTTTCGGTCAGTCTCTAATTTGAACACCCGGCTATTACTCGGACCATGCAAGAAAAATGGACCGGTTGGTTAAAAAAAAGTGTTCCTGCCAATGCCTATATAAACACTTAGATAATTTCTTTTCATAAAAAATACATTATATATGAGCTACTGTGACAGTTGCTACAATAAAGCAGTGGTTCTCAACGTTTCTAATGCCATGACCCCTTGTTGTGGCGACCCTTAATCACAAAATTTATTTAGTTGTACTTCCGGGGCGCTGCTCTGCAGGCGACTCGATTGCATCAGTACATCTTTTTCAGCTTTTTTACAGTTTTTACACGTTAGATTTAATTGTGTTTCACTCAAGTACAAATTGATCTACTACGGACGATTTTCTTGTATGTTTTGTGTCTTTTTCTTCGCGGGAAACAGCTTTAATATGGACTTCGGATATCAAAATAGTCAGCCTGGTATAAAGATGTCACTTCCGCCATTTTTGTAAACTTCCGCCATGTCAACAACAAATGGCGACCAATTCACGACTGAGAGGAAGAAAGCAGGGAAGAAGTGGAGGCATTCGTTTCAAATGCAGAAACATAGGACAGCGAGCCTTTCTTCCACATGTTGTTTTGGGAAACGTTGGATCACTACGTAACAGGATGGATGACGTGGGTTGTTTCTGTAAGGATTTCTATCAATTTCGTATGAGCTCTTTAATGTGCCTGACAGAAACATGGCTTAACGAAACGTTACCAGATTCAGCAGTGGCACTGGACTAATTTAACATTTTCCGTGCCGAAGGAACAACCGACAGCATCAAATCCAAAGGAAGGGGTTGCAATATATGTTAACAAAAACTACTGTAGAATCAACAACGGAATAGTGAAACATGTAGTTTGTACACCCGACATGTAACTACCTTGCACCACTTTGCCGCCATTTTACCTACCTACGGAATTCACACAAACCTGTATCATCCTGAAAACCCGGAGATGGGGAGATGGAGTTCACGTGCGCCTAACAGGCAGCAGTGAGACCTCTCGAACATCTAACATCGGAGCGTTACCAGATTCAGCAGTGGCACTGGACTAATTTAACATTTTCCGTGCACCACTTTGCCGTCATTTTACCTACCTACGGAATTCACACAAACCTGTATCGTCCTGAAAACCCGGAGATGGGGAGATGGAGTTCACGTGCGCCTAACAGGCAGCAGTGAGGCCTCTCGAACATCTAACATCTGATTTATTTTACGCGCTTCGAGCCTTTGGGGATGAAGCGTGATTTTTAAATAAACTTTATTATTATTATTATTATTATAACTGTAGAGTACATGTGTTTTCCGATGGCAGGAGGCAACCCACAGGTTGAGAACCGCTGCAATAAAGGAGCATCTGGCTTTCCCGTGGGAACATGATAGCCTGACAATAATATTATTTATACTTACAAAAACAATGATATTTAGACCTTTACAATCAATTCGTCGATTCTGCATGATTAACTTTAAGTGTCAAAACTTTTAAACTTCTTATTTGAAAAGGAAAAGATGAAATCAAATGTACCCCCCCCCCCCCCCCCAAACCTACTTTTTAATTTTGTTTTTATTATTGAAATCTAGGAATAAAAGTCATTCATTTTCAAAAATATAAAATTTGAAATACGGTGCGCAAAACTTTATTTCCTATTCTCCGCTGATTTAAAATACCAGATGTTTTCTCATGCGTCCGCGTATGCTTATATAATTCTGAAGAAAACCGAATGTTGCCCCCCTCCCCTTTTCCCTTTTTCCCTACCAGCCCACCAACGGACCTACCCCGCCCACCAACGGACCTATCCCGCCCACCAACGGACCCATCCCACCCACCAACGGACCTATCCCGCCCACCAACGGACCTATCCCGCCCACCAATTGCCCTATCCCACCCACCAACGGACCTATTCCGCCCACCAACGGACCTATCCCGCCCACCAACGGACCCATCCCACCCACCAACGGACCCATCCCACCCACCAACGGACCTATCCCGCCCACCAACGGACCTATCCCGTCTACCAACGGACCTATCCCGTCTACCAACGGACCTTTCCCGTCTACCAACTGACCTATCCCGCCTACCAACGGACCTATCCCGCCCCGAGACTGCATTTTATTGCAAGGGTGGTTAGCAGATTGCAGTTCATGTTTGTGACTGTCATTTATATTTGTTCGTTGTTGTTGTTGTCCTTGTGATCTCGACCTCTACGTGGTGCGAGAGACTAGTAGGTCTTGAGCGCAACGGAAGCGCTCGACCGAAGCTAAAGATCCCGGCGCCTAAGCAACGACCAATGTTCACTCTAAGGTTTGCTGGTTCGTGTGCAAAATCATAAAGTTGTGTGCAAAGTTTTAATTTGCAGAGAGCAGCAAAGTTTCCAGGAGGCGGATGCTAGCTGCCAATGCTCTCTATTAATATTACTATGGCTGGCACAAAAGATTCGATTGAGTAAGGGCTGAAACCGAATCCAATTCCACATGCGTCTGTGTTTAAGGAAGTTCAGGCTTATATTTATTCTACTGCGGAGGAGGGACAGCGACTTTTGGACTTGAGGACTTGAGGATGTGATCCTTTTTTCGCGTCCATGACGAACTGCACTCAAAGCACACCTCCTTTAACTTTACTACCCCGACTGATTCCCCCCTTTGACAGATCAAACGATGCTGCTGGCTACCGTCCATGGCTTGACATGTAAAAGTTCTGGGGTGTGTGGGGTGACACGTTGGAGGGCAGACACTAAAAATTGGGAAAGGAATTGGAAAGGAAAGCACTGGACCGTGATGAGTAGAAAATTCGTGTGGACAGCCTATGCCCCAGACGGGGTAAAAAGGCATAAGAAGAAGACCCTGTCTCAGGCATAGGCCGTCCACAAGAATCTTTCATTCATTACGATGAGTAGAAAATTATTGTGGACAGCCTATGCCCCAGACGGGGTAAAAAGGCATAAGAAGAAGACCCTGTCTCAGGCATAGGCCGTCCACAAGAATCTTTCATTGATTACGGTCCTGTGCTTTACTTTCCAGTTGCTTCCAGGTGTATCCCATACTGTGGATTCCATGTTATGGATGCAGCAACGTACCGAACCAGAACCAGAACCAGAAATGCTATGAAAATACCATCAACATACACCAACTAAATGTGGACTACAAAACACCTTAAATGGCGCAGGCATGGAATATCTGTATGATGCTCTACTGCTGTGGTGGGGAGCCTGCCTTCTGCCAAGGGATATTTGGATATTTATAGCATCATACGCGAGCCATAAAAAAATCAGGGGGATTAACAGAGCTTATGCTGGCCAGAGTATAGCCCGGGGGATTAAAACAGCTTTGGCTGGACTATACCCCATCCAGGCCAGATTATAGCCCGGGGGATTAACAGAGCTTAGGTTGGACAATACCCCACCCAGGCCAGAGTATAACCCGGGGGATTAAAACAGCTTAGGCTGGACCATACCCCCATCCAGGACGGAGTTACGTGATAGTCAGGTACTGAAGATGCCACTTTAGATGCCCTTTAACGACTCTGGGGCTCCCAAATTATATCCAACCCAGAAACTATATCTAGGGCGTTAGAAGACTATGAAGAACATTCATGTATGACAGTATCATTTTTCAGCGTTAGTTCATCGTTTGACTTTCTACTCAGTGTTTAGATTTCTTCTGCTTAAGCAAGTTTGAAACAAAAGGGAAAAACACTAACGCTGAGATTTCCCGTTCTATTTTGTTCCAAATGACTTAGGGACAATTTTTAGCATTCCCCCCCCCCCCCCAACTTTTTTTTTTGGTTTGTTGTTGTTTTGTTTTATTTGACGGTAACTTCAGTTATGTCTGAATGTTACATGCAAGCAAGTTTTGGTCCAAAGGTGTCTAGACTCATCTCTCTTGTTTATTTAAAAAAAAAAATATAAAATGGTAGACGACACTTTGAGGTTCACCCTAGGTGACGTCATTATGGTCCTTCGGCAATCAGATTAAAATATTTTTTTTTTTTGCTATTAGCTTTTATTGACTGGAAGCTCAGTTTGTATGAGTCGAAGTACACACACACACATTGTAATAGACCACATAGTGCGTCACTGCTTTTATTGTACATACTGTAGAGAACCTTATGCGTCTCTATTCTATAATTAATCTGCAACCTTGTACACTCTGTCTCTCGTGTGCACCAATATGACAAAACAATGATGATTATAGTCTTTGAACATTTATTTGTCGTATCCTTTGTTTTCTCTTTCTCTCGCTCTCTCTGTCGCACTCCACTTCGACTGTCACGGTCCCTCTCTAACTCCCGTCCGTCCACCTGCCTGCCCGGCTGAGTTCTCCCCGGCTGAGTTCTCCCCGGCCGAGTTCCGTCTAGTCTCATCCAACTGTCCCTTATATACGCCCCGAGTCCATAGAGATTTCTTCCCCGGGGCCCCAATCCCATTCCTATCTCACACCGCGAAATAGGTCATCCATCCCGTCGCGGGCAATCTAACAAGCTTGACCCTTTGTTTGATCAGTTGGTCTTAGGTCATAAAACCAACGCCGTCATTCCGCCAATCTGACACGGTTGATCCTTTTTAGTCTGTACCGATCTGGGACTCCCCCACCACCTTTTACGGGTCGACTATTGTCTGGACACTCCACAGGTCGACTATTGTCTGGACATCTCCACAATACCAAACATTTTATTATAACGAAAGAATACTACAGTTGTCTATACATTAATCTCATATTAATATATATATATAATATATATATACATATTATATATATATATATATATATATATATATATATACGTTAATACAGGCCTAAATATAAAAGTTAATGTAACATACGTTTATATATAAGACTACAAAATGTTAATTGCAACTAGAATGTAATTATACAAAAGAATGATTTCCCATTATATGTTTAAATTGTTTCGTTTACTCCCCCCCCCCCCCCCCCCCCCCCCCATTTTTTGTGCCCATTTAATACTAGATTTAAAATCATCCGCATATTTAAATTTTTTACAATATTTGCACTTTTTGGACGATCTTTAAAAAAATACTACACTAATTTGTAGAGTTAATTTAATAAGTGTAAATAGACATTTCTGATTATGAAAATTTTTGGGTAAAATATGTTTTTATTTTTTGTTTTCAGTTTTTTTAAACACATTTTTATCAAGTCAAAAACAGTTGTTTTTTTTAAAATTATTTTTTTAAAATTTAACATCAAAATTTATGAAAAGTTTTGAAACATAAAATTGAGGGTTTATTGAGATTAAATTACGAAATTAATTCACAATCAAAGGTATTTGAAATACGCTTATTAAAACGATATCCTTAACTGATTAAAATCTGTTACTGGGTTTTTGCTTCACTTGGTGTAAGCTTAATTCTAGTCACCAGACGGAGCGCACTGGGAAAGATTGAAGTCCGTTGGCTGTTCAACAAAAAGAACAACTTGAGGACCATCCATTTGGTTGGCTGACGGCGGTATGTCATACGCCCCACTCATCGCGACACTTCTGGCCTTTCTTCGGTTCCTTGCGGCAGGAGGCGAATCTGCGAGAGGCTGTGTACTGTTGAGCAGGATCGCGACCCAATGGATATCAACGTTTTTGCCAATGACATCTTCAAATATCCCAGTCAGCTTGAATTCGTAATGGTTTTCAGTCGTTAAGACGTTAATGCGATTTACAGCATCGGGGTGGGAGTTTTTCATAGCGCTCCAAAGCCACGGTCTGTTGCTTGACTCGGCCTCTCGTTTGAGTGCTGTGTAGAATGGTAAAGATCCGTTTCCAAACTTGTAGTTGAAAGTTGGTCGGTCTCCACTTCCCCGATACACGTAATGATAGTTGGTATTTGGATCGTTGTAACCTCCTCCCCACCTCAGAAAACCTAGAAGCGCGGCCGAAAATTGCACTTGTATAGTAGCCGTGTAGCGAACAGTTGTGCGTGTCTTGGACAGGATGAGATACCACTTAACAGCCGTGTAAGGCTGCAGAGTTTTCTTTGTGCTAATGGTGAACGTGTTGGATTGCTGTCGGTTGTTCTCGTCTGTCGTGCTCGCGGACGTCTCGTAGGTAAATTTGTAGGAGCTCGAGATCTCGGGCAATCCCTTTGGTTCATAGGAGATCGTCAGCCCCAACTCATGGCTGTTCCTCCATGCGCTGGTCGTTGTGTGTGTCACGCTTCTCACCCTCGTTTCAGTCCTTTCGACACTCTTTTCAACTTCGGTGGCATCGTTGTTGTAAATTGTTCCCGAGTCGATAGTCTCCGGCTTCAATTCCTCTGTGACAGGTTCGCCATATTTTACTTCCTTTAGTGAAAATCCCCAGTCACTGTAAGCCATGGCGAGGCGTTGCTGATGCATGTACCCTTCACAAGCTCGACTCCGGTCAGCCCACCACGTGTCACCATCGCGTCTGAAGTCTTCACCGACGTAGAGAGCTCGACACCCTGCACACCATCCATACCCAAGATAATGCGCTAGGTAAGCAATGTCTGCCATAGTTGTGTCCATGACACGCGACTTGACCTTGTAGAGTTCGTCCAGATCTTCAGGCCTCTCAGCCATCTTGCAGCATCGCAAGGTCTCCAGGCAATATAAGTTGTTGCAGTCTCCACGGTATAGTCCGGTTACAAGGTAATCATCCTGGCACTTACAGAGACCCTTCTCATCAAAACATTGAGAAATATCCTCATTGTAGCACTGCCCATAATAATTAGGGTGGTCCGCGGGCTTTGTACACCTGCCATCATCTATGTCATGCAACAGGCCAGGGAACGAGCCACTTCTGTAAAAACCTTGAAGGAAGTAGCCATCTGGGCAGTACGCCCATTGGTTGTTGCCATCTAAATCTGTTGTCCAGTCACTGAAAACCGTTTGAGATCGCGACCGTTGCCATGGTGCAGGAGGAGAGCAGCACAAAGCGTGGTCTATCAGGCCTAGTCCGTCACTACTTCCGCTAAGCCTTGGCGTTCTTTCAAACCCTTGTATGTATGTGTTGTCAAGGCCGCACTGAGAGAAACCCGCCTCGTTAAAGCTTGAAGTCCAATCTGTCATGTAACAACTGCATTTGCCACCAACTGGTAGACACAGCAACACTATTAGGAATAGTTTACCGTTCATGATGGCTGTTTTAGCAAGTCTGCAAGGAATATTTAAAATAGAAATGAATTCTATGTATTGTTAAAACAATGATTTTTGTGTGCTGAAGGGAGATTAAAGAAGGAAATAACCCCTAAAAACAAAGTTTTTCGTATAAATCCTTTATAAATTGTAATATCGAGCAATGGGGGTGGGGCTGAAAATTTGACACAACATGCATTCAAGTAACGCACTTTAAAGAATCCCAATTAGTGCTCTCCCCCCCCCCCCCCAACCCCAGGTTCATAACTGCACATTTCTTCATGCCTCTGAACTCTATTACTATTCTAATGACCCACCCAATTTTACATCGCAGATTAATTTCAGTGACTATTTCAGAAACACAAAAGAAAATGTTTACCAAACACACTTGCGATATTTTTTTAAAAGAATCTTTTTTAGCACAGTTATCGGGAATTTTATTTCGTTAAACCAGCGTCATCATATTTACTTTATCACCCCCGCCCCCACTTTTGAATGACGGGGAAAACAGATTTTTGGGGTTTGTTTTTTGGCGGTGGGCTGAAATTTTGATAGAAAAGATTTAATAAAAAGATGTATAGTTCAATGTTGTTGAATGAATCATATGGTAATAAAAGGGGGTGGAAGGGGGGGGGGACTGCAATCAGGCTAGCAAAAAAAGAAATGAGTAAAACAAAGTATGTGAAAACCTGAAAAAAGGAACGCAACAAAACAACGAACGTGTCGGCGGGAAGCCTTCGTCCGCGAACAGAGAAGACAGAATAATATTTAAAAAATAGCACTTGGCTGAAAAGTAGTATCCGAGAGGTCAGCAAAAGAAGTATCACCATTTATTTAATTCAAGTTTTAATCCTTTAAAATTAACTTGCTAGAAATACAAGTGTAAATTATTATTTACACTTGTTTTTCTCCCATATTATTTTTTTTTAGTAAGAACCACCAACCTTTCTTCCAAAGTGTTCTTGCCACGACTGTACCTGACTGTTCAACTGTATCTGCCTGTTCGACTGTATCTGTCTGGCGCTTAATCCCAGGGGTAAAAAAGAATCTGAGTCTTGACAGGTAAACAACCTTGACATGTTATCGCATCTGACCTTATAAATCATGGCGTGTATTTCTCGGAAGTCATCAATAATGAAAATAGAATTTTATTTTAAAAAACAACAACAAAAACATCCCGAGCTCTTTTAAAAGAAGATTTTTCCATATGACGTCATCGCCATGGGAGCGTGTCCCCTCCAGTGCAGTTCACACACTAGGAATTCCCCTAGTGACGCTTCTCGGCCTTTTAACAGCACAATAGATTGAGAATATTTTGAAAACATTGCCCGAACTTGAAACCTAATTCCAACTAAAGAAACATGATCCATCTCAATGACAACCTTCTGCGTGTTGCAAGCGTCAGAAATAAAATCTTGGAACCATTGAATTTTTAGGAAAACTCTCACGTGGGTCGACTGATTCTGAAATTAAACGCATACACGTGGGTCGACTGATTCTGAAATTAAACGCATACACGTAGGTCGACTGATTCTGAAATTAAACACACTCACGTGGGTCGACTGATTCTGAAATTAAACGCATACATGTGGGTCGATTGATACAAGAGACTCATGAGGTAGCCATGTCTAATATAGTAGTAGTAGCCATGTCCCTTTTGCATAAACATTTTATATTAGCAAAGTTCTTTTTGTGGTGACTACGGCCAGGACATGACCACTACGTCCTAGACATGACCACTATGTCCCAGGCATGACTACTATGTCTCAGACATGATCATCACAGACTTTGTCACTATATATGTGGATTATGAAGGGGTTTGGAAATAGTGAGCCAAATCAACAGACAATAAATAAACATTTGGTACTGAAATATGTTTAAAATATGTTTATTTACTCTCTGAAACACAATATAATTCTCTAGTCAACAACAAGCGCTTATATTGATAGTAAAACAATATGCACATATCTCCTTTCCTTCATTTTGATAACCCCATTTTTAAAAAAAAATGTTTTGTGTCTGTTGTTGTAAACCAAACAGAACATATTTTGCTGAAAATTTAAGAAAATACACTTTGTCATGATAAAAAAATAATAATAATAAACAATAAAAACAAAAATTCCGGAACTCTCTTGTCCAAATTCTTCCCCAGAAAAGCAGTGCAGTAAAGGATTTGACCTATAAAAATAAAGGTATAAATAGCATCGTTGTGTGACAGCGTGACATTGGATCGACAAGCAACTTGTTGACTTGATGTAAAGTACAAAGGGTTGCAAACTAAACAAAAGTAAAATTTACGGACACATATTCTAAATCTGCACACACACAAAAATGTACGAACAAGTCAATTCTGTAGGGACATTAAAAAAAACAAAAAAGAACGTTCGAAGCGAAAACAAAAATGAAATATTCGTGCAATATGACTGTGTTGTGTATGACTCTATTTCATTTGACGACGGGCTTTGAGGATATTATGTTTTAACACATTCTCAATCAGTATTGAATTTACAAACTTCAAGCAAGTAAGAAAATAATAAAAGTTGAGACATCGCGTTTTTTCGTTTCATTTTTTTTTTTTTTTTGTGTATTATGTCTCATTTTTAACACACATCCTAAATTTATTAAGAACAATTAAAAAATAATAATTTACGGACTGATGTCAACCTTGGTACAACTCGGCCCAAAAAAAAACCACTGGCTATAATATGTGGGATTCCAATGGATTTGCAAAGTGGCAGCCAGAGTTTTGTTGTCGAATTTTCGTTGACGTCAATATTTTTTTTACAGTTCAAAGAAATTGTCAACATTTTTTTTTTTTTTTACAATTAAGAGAAATAGCTTTGCATGGATAATTTCAAGTCAGATATGTTCTCTGATTTCATGATTTATATTATTGTACCTGCCTGGTTGTGTGTGCTATTACTGTACCAGCCTGGTTGTGTGTGCTGTTACTGTACCAGTCTGGTTGTGTGTGCTGTTACTGTACCAGTCTGGTTGTTTGTGCTGTTACTGTACCAGTCTGGTTGTGTGTGATTTTACTGTACCAGTCTGGTTGTTTGTGCTATTACTGGACCAGTCTGGTTGTGTGTGCTAATACTGTACCAGTCTGGTTTTGTGTGCTGTTACTGTACCAGTCTGGTTGTGTGTGATATTACTGTACCAGTCTGGTTGTTTGTGCTATTACTGTACCAGTCTGGTTTTGTGTGCTGTTACTGTACCAGTCTGGTTGTGTGTGATATTACTGTACCTGTCTGGTTGTGTGTGCTATTACTGTACCAGCCTGGTTGTGTGTGCTGTTACTGGACCAGTCTGGTTGTGTGTGCTAATACTGTACCAGTCTGGTTTTGTGTGCTGTTACTATACCAGTCTGGTTGTGTGTGCTGTTACTGTACCAGCCTGGTTGTGTGTGATATTACTGTACCAGTCTGGTTGTTTGTGCTATTACTGTACCAGTCTGGTTGTTTATGCTATTACTGTACCAGTCTGGTTGTGTGTGCTATTACTGTACCAGTCTGGTTGTGTGTGCTGTTACTGTACTGTGTGCTGTTACTGTACCAGCCTGGTTGTGTGTGCTATAACTGTACCAGCCTGATTGTGTGTGCTATTACTGTACCAGCCAGGTTGTGTGTGCTATTACTGTACCAGTCTTGTTGTGTGCTATTACTGTTCCACTTCCTCCAAAACAGTCGATCATTAAGAGCGGGCACCAGCATTTTCCTCTTCTTCTGGCTTCTTGTGACTTCATGGACATTTTTGTCCCCTGCAAATCTTTTCCTCAAATCCCATTAAAAATATTGGGAGAAAAACAGGAGCTCCAGCTCAGTCTCAACTGAAATACACGAAGAAGTTGGCACAGGTCCGACTGAAAGGCTTTTATCAGCCATTGGTACATAAGTGGCAGCAAGAGACGATTGCACAGGATTTCAATGTCGCATTCATTGTTCATCTGTGAAAGGGGAACCGTCATCCTTGCTGCAACTACCGTGACATATCTTTGCTCTCGATTGCAGGCAAAAATAATCGCTAGGGCATTTTTAGTTAATCACACATACCAATTTTTTTGGATGTCCACATTTCCCCCAGCTCCACAATAAGCTCAGATAATTGAAAGTTGATTAACTTATATTACTTAAGTAATGTAATATTTTATTTTGCTTTGTATGTAATTTAGCAGTATAAGATGTCCAGAGTTATTTACTAGCATTGATTGATAATATCAACAAACAAGCTTTGAAATAACCGATCAAAGCGTTTATTACAAATAAGTGCTTAATACAAACAATTTGTACATACAAGTAAGTTTAAATACATTTTAATTGTTGCCGACATCTGTTGAGAAAATGATCGGTCCCATCAATAAATGCTGAAGATCCTTGTTCCAGGCAATGCAAAAAAAATAAAAAAAATAAGGCCCATCTTCTGTGCACTAGAGGTTTGAAGTCTGTCATCAGGATGATTCCTACCGATAAGTTTTATGAACAAGAGCAAGGTTTTTTTTGTTGCTGAAATTCCACTTTCATACCTGGTGTTGTTGTCCTTCACACCAGGTGCAGAGCTGGAGTCACACCCTCATGCGTTGTTTGTTATTGAGCCTTCTTTAATAATGGCACGTGACAGATTCCTTATCAAGGCTAACTGCAGCAGTCTCAATTTGTCCAGCTCACTATCACTTAGATTCTGAAATGTATGTAAGACATTAAATTATATATACACGAACATAGAACACTATGGAGTTAATCGACATGGGAAACTACATTACTGTGAGTACCATTAGTGCTAAAAAAATAATATAAAAAAAACCAAACTGTTCACAACTTTGGTCAAGATTAAATACACATAATCATTTGATAAATAAATAAATAAATCTTGGAATCTGTGGCAGTGCAATCCATCTTGATTTGTTTGTGGTGTTAAATTGCCGTACCTTATAATAATTGGATGTGCCGTCTCGTTGGAGCTCCTCTAAACAGTGCTTCAATTCATAGGTCTGCTGGACATTTAAGACAACCTGGCCAATGGAACACAAGTGTATTTAGTGTGTGGCTCAACCTGGCCAATGGAACAAAAGTGTATTTAGTGTGTGGCTCAACCTGGCCAATGGAACACAAGTGTATTTAGTGTGTGGCTCAACCTGGCCAATGGAACACAAGTGTATTTAGTGTGTGGCTCAACCTGGCCAATGGAACACAAGAGTATTTAGTGTGTGGCTCAACCTGGCCAATGGAACACAAGTGTATTTAGTGTGTGGCTCAACCTGGCCAATGGAACACAAGTGTATTTAGTGTGTGGCTCAATCTGGCCAATGGAACACAAGTGTATTTAGTGTGTGGCTCAACCTGGCCAATGGAACACAAGTGTATTTAGTGTGTGGCTCAAAACAAATGTGCTGTTCATTGGTGAATAACCTAGTACGGTACAAAAATAAACAAGATGACATGTTCAATGGCCTGGTACTAAAATAAACAGCATTGGTGAAACTCCACCGAGATGGACTGATGATGTGGAGGTAGATTTCCAACACCTAGGGCTCTGTCCATGGTGAATTCTTCTTCTTAATGGAGGGATGCGATGGTGCTGATTAGTGGGTGCCCTTAATGAACAATAGTGCCCTTAATGGACTATAGGTCCACTGATGTGAGCAGATTCCATGAATAATCTTCTACTTTAGTAATTAGCAGCCTGAACACTAGCAAATAACCCAGCACTGTGGTAAACAGTAGCGATGTACACTGGTAATTAATGTGATGCAAGCCAGATGTAATATGAAATAGTTGAAAGAAGAAAAAAAAAGAAGTGAATATAAATAGTATCTAACCTGAGGTAAATTTAAAAGTGGTAAAGCATCCATCAACATGGTCATCCAGAATCTAAAAAAGTAAATAGATTATTAATGGAATTGAACATTAAAAGGGAAAAGTCTGCTATCTGCATCAAAAGAAGCTAGTCTAAATTCCTTTGGCTCAAATTTCAGAAGCAGCATCAATAAACCGAGTTAGTTGCATTTGGTAGGAAAGGGGGGGGGGGGGGGGGGGGGGACGGGACCAGATCGACAGCCCAAACAGAGGATACTTACGTTTTGGGTGCAAGTCTTGATGAGATGAGTGACAGCAATAAACTGGTGGCACCTTGGATGTCTCCTTTGTCATAGAGTGTGTGAAATTCACGATATTTTCCTGGTGAGAAAATGGAAATAATGACCAATAAAAAATTAGTGAAAAACACTGTTAAAAAAAATAATTATGAGCCAAAAAATTAGTGGGTAATATGACACTGTCCACCTGCTCTTTAAATTTTTGAATTTATTGACCCAATGTTATTGAAACCGATTTCTATCCTTGTCATATTAGAAAGTCTAAAGTCATTCAATTTCAACTCTGAAATAAATTAGCGTCCAAAATTAATTTGGTACTTAATGGGTTAAATGACAATTGATTTAAACTGATAAACCAAAATCTGAGCGTTTAAGGGGGTAGGCGCCTGAAAATATCTTAATTTTTCAAAAATTATCCAATTTTTTTTTGTTTTCATTTTTACGAAGATGAACATTTTTAGATTCGATTACACATAAATGTATACTACTTTTTAAAAAATTTGTTGTGAAACAACTGATATTTAACACCCCACCCCACTTTAAAAATTGACCTAATTTTAGAAAGAAAATAAAATTCATACATATCCCATGTTTGAGACCTCAAAAAACTATTTTTAAATAGCATAATATGCTATTATTATATATCAATGTAAAGGTAAATTTAAGCAGTTTTTTTATAATTTAGAATCGTAGTCAGTAAATATAATTGCGTCAAATAATCGGATCCACAACCGTAATGTGTGTAGGATATTCCTTAGTTCTATTATTATAATTATTTTACCTATTTTCATTTGGTCCAAACAGGGGGGTAACCAAGATACTGATGACTCGCGCATGCGCAAATGAGTTGTTTATGTGCGAACTAAATTTTGCAAACGAAAGCATCAGCATGTTTTGATTTTAAAACATGCATTTACAACCTTACCGGTTCGGTAAAAGCCAGAAAGAAATAAACTACAGAAATTCATGCAGTGTCACTAAGAAAAGCTCTAAATTCAAGGTAAGTATACTAAAAAATGATCATAATTTAGCAACACGCGATGGCGATAGTTGAGATTATTCATTACTACAGTACAGTCAATGAGTTGCCATGGCCATGATTCATGATGCTCGTGATGGTGTAAGCATTGTTGTTTAGCTTATGCGGAGATTTGCACACGTTTCTACTTAAACTTAAAGTCTTTATATTTATCAATCAAGGGAATTTTTAATTTATATGAAACCTAAGCCTATTCATTTGGCTACCAAAAACATTGAAAAATAATCGACGAGTAGTTCAAAGTAATAACACTAACTCTCATCATAGACCGATTCAATAATACAAATATGATATTAGATTAGCATTAGCAGTATGGATATGAGCAAATTAATTCGTATTAGAATGTTTCAACTCAAATAGTTTAATCTTAGCCTAATTCATTTATTTTATCTGCTTACAATTATTAATAATAGTGATAGCCTAATTTGTTTAGTATCATTTCTTTTTTGTAAAATCATTCATTAGATTAATAATTAATAATAGTAATTATAATAAAATAAATAATTAGTTAAGCAATCCTACACATCTAAATAATACTGATAGGCTAACTGTGATCAATGTCAGTATATTATTTGCTAATTGATGTTTATTAATTTTTTAATTCCATTCCAGCCCCCAAAAAGTGCTACCGAGCCAAGCAAAAGTTAATTCTTCAGTGACAAGAAGTCAACTTCAACAGCAGAGGGAGTACTAAACAAGGATTTAGATATGATCATAATTCAAAGCTTTTACCAATTTTCTTCTGTCTTCAGTGGGGTGGACAAATTGCAGAACACATAACTTACAGCTGATTGCAAAACAAAATAGTCAATACTATGAATATAAAAATGACTTGATTGTGAGTGGTTAGATTCTTCATATCCACAACTGGATAACCAAGGCATTATCAATTATAGACTTTAAGGCTTGAAGGACAATGGCATGGACTATGAAAAGTTGCAATCTATGATATCTGCCATAACCTTAAAAACCCAGCTGCACCGCAAAATTTATTACCGGCTCAAAGTGTAAAAATTGCGCTATGCAGAAGAACATTTATGAGCAAGTATCTGCCAAATTATTACATTTCTAAAAAACACATAGCTCATTCCTCTCTGGTATGAGGGAATTCTTTGCTGAAAGAGGTACACAGAATATGTACAAAAGTTTCTACATAGCATTGCTGCCATGGAACTACTTATGCTTCAATTTCAGTGATGTTGTCAGCAACATAACCTTGTCATCTAAATATGGTTAAAAAGGATCATGGACAAAATATGTTTGATAGGGGACTTTGGATAACTTGTGTTATATTAGAATGCTGAGCAAAAAATTCTTAAACAACACAAATTAGCTTTATTCGAGCGGAAAATAAAAAATCTTTAAAAAATTGTGATTTTGACAAGAGCACCTGAGAGAAGTTCGAGAAGGTGAAACCCATGTTCCTGGTGCATTTAACAGTTAAATAATATACCAAACCACCATGTCTATGTTGTGGAACAAAAAAAACTATGTAAAAGAACTTCATTTTCATAATAAACTTAAAATTTTTCACTTTTTAAGTTTAAAATTGATTTTTCTCAAAATTGTTTTTTTCTGTTGTTTTGTAACGTAGAATTCTAAAATCTCAGCTAATATACAAGCTCGAGTAATAACGTTTGGTGTGTATCTTCCTTTAACTATTTTGTGGATAATGAGCTATTCAAAAATCAATTTGGTCTATTACTTTTTTTAAAATAATTTTTTATTTTCCTAGGATTGTAAATTTTAAGCGTTTTCTGCCGAGGCAAATTTTAAAAATTAAAAAAAAAAAGTTTTCAAAAGTTTGAAGGAAATTAAACTAGCTCAGTACCTCTAAATATAATTGAAGTTCATGAATCAATCATTTTTTAAGCAATATGTATGTTTGTTTTAAAAATTTTAGAACTCTACGAAAAGGTATTATTTTCAAGATGGCCGCCGTTGCCATGGCAACTATAAAATCTTTTTAAATTTTAAAGCATGAAAATACATCTCCATTCATAGCTGAACATGACCATAATAAAATAGTTGTTCTAAGTTGGTTAATTAAAAAAAAAATTTTTTTGGTAGCCTACCCCCTTAAGGCAAAATAAAGCAATCCAGTAAGGGAGATTATAGAGTTGTACCTAGAAATGTCAAGCTGTTGGTGACAAGCATGGATGGGCCAAGGTGGTCAATCAGATCCAGATGAGAAAACTTGCCCTTTTCACAGTATTCTGTCAAAAATCTGCAGATGACGGTTAATAACTTAGGTTAACAACTTAATAATAAAGGAGGAGAGGGGGGAGAGACTGCAATCAGGTTAGGTAGAAGTAGAAGGAAATATGTAAAATAAGGTAGGGGGAAAAAGTGAAGAAAAAAAAAAGAAAAAAGGAGGATGTAAAACAGCAACTTAGTAAGAGGCGAAAGGTTCATACCCCATTTCATACAGCTGTGAATCTATCATAAATCTATCCTCTAACGGGTACTTAAAATGAAATGAGACCATTGGGGATCAGCCTTTAAACCTCAGTACTGGTACTCACCTATCCGTTACTTGCTTGATCACTGTAGCATTCTGGTGAGATTGAAAATATACAATAAAATGTCACACATTTAGTTAACACTTCCACTAAATATGTTCAAATTTAGAATCAATGCCCACTCATTGTGTTAGAATCTATTTCCATTCATTGTGTTAGAATCTATTTCCATTCATAGAATCTATTTCCATTCATAGAATCTATTTCCATTCATAGAATCTATTTCCATTCATTGTGTTAGAATGACTGAATGATTTTTAATCAGCTGCTGTGTCTTGATGGAGATAAACATTATTAGAACTTATGAATTGGGAAAAGCATTAAGAAATGTGTCATGCTAACAAGATGGGCGGGAAAGAAAACACAGTCTAAATAAACAAGTCTTAACAATTTTAAAAAATTAGTCTCAAAAACTTATTACACTCATTTGTAAATGTTTGAAATAGTTGACGCTCTGAAGGCAGTGATGGGCATCACTGAATCTAAATAACTTCTAAAACTGCAAACAAGATGACAGTTATAGCCTAAATATTACCTTAGACTTAAGAAACCAGGAAAGTGCAGATCCCAGGCGGTCTTGTTTCAAACATTTCATTCCCATCACCTTGCAAACACTCTGGGCTGTTACACATAATGATACAATTATTTATTGCTTTTGGTAATAGGAGGAATTTATTTTATACATGTATGTAATAAGTAATATTAATCGGCCGATTCTTTAGTCTAAACTTAACAATTGTATGGCTTAAAAGGGGAGGATAAGAAACATGGCCATGAAAAAGCTTCTCTCCAGGTAATGACTGCCCAGATGTACCAGCTGCTGCCTCATCTATAGCATTCCAGGATAACCCTGAAATATGGCCTGTCCTAGCAAGGTGTGTCTGAATGGGCGCCTTCACCAAAGTACTTTTGCTCGTGTTGTACTGGCCCTCTGTTTTAACAAAGAACCATCAGGTGCTACCCAATGTCCAGTGGTATAACTGGGTCAGTTTTTAAAGGAGCCCTATGTGTAGGCTATGGCTCACTTGTGCAGGCCAAACAAAAATAAGGGGGGGTGGGGAAGCTATTAAGAAATGAATAAGAATAAAGACCATTTTGTTACTTCCAGGCAAAGTGGCCCGCATGTTCTGCAGGCCTGCCCTAAAGATCCAATAAACTGCCTCCAAAGACACAAACAAGTAATACATATTTCCCCATAATTTCCTCCTTTACAGCATAAAACCAGATGCCCCATCTGCAAACATCCAAATGAGACGGTAACACATCACCACTCCACCGCCCAGCACTTAAAGACTTACGCCTAAACCATCTACCAAAAACACCAGACTACACACCAATGCTCTATTTACACTAACAAAGAACAGTTGCGGAGAGTGTGTTGATTCTTCACCATGGCTGCAGGGCACATGCCCAAATGGCCACTGGATCTGAATGATGATGAAGTTGGCTACAATGAACTTATGTTATTAGTAATCTTTTAACTTCCATGTTAAACCTCATTCTAGATTCTGAGCATCATAACCTTTAAATTGTTAAATCTTAAGTCAAATGATAAAAAAATAAATTCAGGCTGTCTGAGAGCTGTAGCTTTAATACCAAAGAGCTGTCAGGCTGTATGCTATATCAATTTAATACCAAAGAGCTGTATGCTATATCAATTTAATACCAAAGAGCTGTATGCTATATCAATTTAATACCAAAGAGCTGTATGCTATATCAATTTAATACCAAAGAGCTGTATGCTATATCAAAATGGCAACTTTGGAATGTTTTTGTTTTTTTTAAATTACAGTTTTCACCTTGTGCCAGCAAATTTCTCTCCTGACATAAGTGTAACACTTTATGGGCTTTACTCTCTGTTTCTAGTGGGATGTGCTCTATATAAGCCTCCAGATAAGACCTTTAAGAGTGATGAGAACATATATTACAAACACAAGTGGAAGAATTGAGGTATGCTCCAAGTGTTCATAAAGAATTTGAATCTTGGAGAGCAGATATATTACAAACACAAGTGGAAGAATTGAGGTATGCTCCAAGTGTTCATAAAGAATTTGAATCTTGGAGAGCAGATCTCAAAGTGATACAATTATGTTAACAAAATGCAATGATATTGTCTTGTTATCTATCTTCACCTCTGGCAGTACTATTGATAACTACAAGAAATACAATTAGTATACTTGAATATAGAGTTTGAATAGAAAGCAATGCTTACATTCCAAACACAGGACAGAAGTCGAGATAATCCACTCCAACCTGCCACAAACTGTACATGAAACAATCATCAGTGATTACATGAAACAATCATCAAACATTACATGAAACAATCACCAAACATAACATGAAATAATCATCAATGGTTACATGAAACAATCATCAATGATTACATGAAACAATCATCAAACGATTACATGAAACAATCATCTAACATTACATGAAACAATCATCAAACATTACATGAAACAATCATCTAACATTACATGAAACAATCATCAAACATTACATGAAACAATCATCAATGGTTATATAATGGAAGTTTAAACTAAATCAAATAAATTCTAAATGCTACTACACTGACCCACCCACACATCCTGAATCAATAAATAAGCTTGCTCAGCACCTAGGGCTGTGATAGTTCAAACCATTCTGGCAGTAAAGGACACACAGTGTCTTGAGAATAAACAATGGTGTATCAAAATGTAAAGGCACCTCTGCTGAGTTAAGGAGGAATCAGTCAGTTCTTAGCATACCTTTTGTGTGCCATAAGCGACGTGGCATACTCCAACAATAAGTACTCCCTCAGGTTGGAACCAAAACTGTGGAGTTCACATTCAGTGCAAATCAATCGTAAAATTATCAGTCACCAAATACTTGAGTCTTTTTATTGAAACACGGAAGTATTCAAAAGTAAATGAATTTTGAGAAATGAAAACTTAGGATTTGGGAGCACAAATAAATGTGCATGTAATGGAGGGAAAGAAAACACACTAAAATTTTACATTGACAGACATCACTTAAAACGAGACCTGTTTACTCATACGACTTTGGCGTACAATGTACGATTTTGAGGTGCACACATACATTTAAATTATATATACTGTGTGTTTATTTTTTTTACTATTAAGATAATGTATTGAACGATTTTGTGATGATATTGTACGATTTTGAGGGTAAACAGGCCTACTTAAAATGCGAGAGTTCTCTAAAACTAATTTTTAAAATACAGAGATCTGTGACTTACGGCAGTTTCTGCGGGTCAAGCTGTCCACAGTGATGTAGAATATCTGCCAGATGGGAGACAAACCACCAACTACGGTTGCTCAAGAAGTTGCTATATTTCAAGAGAAAAAAAACAAGGTATATAACAAGTGCTTTGAGAAACGAACACAAGAGTGTCACAACTGGCCAATTTATCAACAAATGAGCTTAAAATCTATGTTTGTATGATGTGAGTTTTACTGAGCATTCTGTTAGGCTTGTTTGATGACGTACCAGCTGTCTTGTATGACTTGATGAATATCACACTCCATGGCTGCTTGCAGAATGTTGTCCAGCTCTTGGCTTTGAGGGCTGGAAAGATTGTATACAGCCTGGCATGCCTGCAGTGGAACAATCCAGCGTAACAAAGACAGTTAAACTTTTGATTCCGTCTATAAAACTAATGTTAAAAAATTTAAAACACACAATACCTGCATGTATTTTACAAATGGTTTACACCTAAAAATAAGTTCAATTCACTGACAAGAAAAACCTTGCTCAGTCCTTTAGTCTAACTGTTGGGTTCTGATAGAGGAGCTTGGACACCAAGAGACTGTACCGTGTTAACACCTGAAAATAACTTAAATCCACCGAGAAGACAAACCTTGATCTCAAAGCTCAGGTCCTTTAGTCTAACTGTTGGGTTCTGATAGAGCAGTTTGGAGACCAAGAGATGGTACCAGGTTTCACATTGGTTCTTAAGCTCTCTGAAGACAGCTTCATCTCCACACAGCACCTAAACACAGCCAAATAATGTCAGAAATTTTGAAACAGTTCCACAAATATTATTATTTTAAGTAAAAGACAAAAACAAGTTGAATATTATTTTAAGTCCTGAGTTTAAAGACACCACTAGTAGTTTATATAACAAAGGTTACAAGACACCTCTGGTTGTTTATATCAGCGTTTCCCAAAAGTTTGGCAGACAGGTGGACAAGTTTTTGAAAATGCACCAGGGACCGGTGGCAGGTGTTTCAATTAGATTTTTCTCTTTATTTGACCATAAATATTCAAGTTGTGTGGACCGGCAATGTAAGGCTCGCTGCACCGTGGCTCGGTGCCGGTCCGCAGACCACAATTTGGGGAACACTGGTTTATATAAGTGTTTACCTGAACAATAGTCTCTAACTCCTTATAAGCTGTAAACTCTCCTGCTTCATATCTGCGGATGCATTCCTCTCTCCAATGTCTCCATTTCATCTCATATTCAGCAGCTGACTGGGCATGTTGATACTGAGACAGCATAAAAGAGGTCATGGGTTATTTGTTCCCAATAGTAGAGAATGCTGTATAAAACCTGGTAGTTTAATTACTCTTCTGACATATTTAAAAAAAAAAAAAAAAGTTATTCTTGGCTTACATCTTAAATGAGTTTGCGTTGGATGGTTGGATGAGTAAGTAAGAGTTAGATAGTTGGATAAGTAAGTTTGAGTTGGATGAGTAAACTTGAGTTGGATGAGTAAACTTGAGTTGGATGAGTTTAAAAAAAAAAATTTGATTAAAAAAAAAAACAATCCACACAAATTTAAAGGAAAGCCAGAGTATATTTTATTTCCCTTTGAGGCATATAACATATTTAATTCTTTATCAGCTTTGGGTAAAAGGGATGAAATTTATTTGCATGTTTTGTGTTAAGATGAAAAAGATTAGTCAATTTCATTGCATTTTTGTATCCTTCTGTGGCAAGAATTCCTTATCAGTTTCAGTTTTTTTATTGGACATTCCCCTGAGCGACCCACAAGGCTAGTTTATAACGCAATATGCTAAACACTTGTTTCCCCTGAGGCAGGATGGGATTTCTAGCCCTGGCTGACAGAGATTGCCACCCAAACTCTCATACATACATTGAAGCCAAAGCCACAAATACCTTGAATTACTTCTTAATAGTTTCCTAAATTAAATCATTCTCTTTTGTCTCTAGTTGTGTCAACTGTTCAAGTGAAAACTTACAGTCCAACGTGGCATCTTGCGAAGCAGCTCGTCAACTCCGAGAAAAGGTTCTGAATGGCTGTAAACATGGAGAGCAAGGAGCTTGCGAACATTATCAGTATTCCCCTGAAGCAACAGTCGGTTCACCTGTTAGAAAGAATGGGACATTCTGAAATAAAGCACCCTGTTCATTTACATCTAGGCAGTAAAGGAATAGCTTTAAAATAATTTGTATCTCTACATAAGATAATGAATTATACATATTCAACATCTTAAAATAAGTGAACTAAACTTCATCCAGGGAGACATTTATTTTAGACACCAGTTGTTTAAAAAAAAAGTAAATAGGTGTTGTAGTTTCTTAAATTGTTTTGGGGCTTACAACTGTTCTTTAACAAAGGCCATGTTAAAATCTTTTATATTAACTTCGCTTTTGTTCATGGCTGGCTGGCAAAAAATATCCGGACGGCTAATTGACCCACTTCCTATCAACCTTTTGAGCTGAAACTTGGCGCATAGACTTGTCGCCGATAACAACGTACACTATCAATTTTTCAGCCCCATCTCCCAACATATCAGTTTTTCCTTTTTATCTAGGGGAAGATGAAGGAAATATGATTTCCAGAAATAAAAATCGCCAAAAACTGTGCTATACGAGATTCTTTTTAAATAAATATGACAAGTGCATTTGGTGCGTAATAATTTCTTTTGTTTTTTCTGAAATAGTTGGCGAAAAAATCTGCGGTGTAAAAACGGGTGCGTCATTGGAATATTAATTTAGTTCAGGGGTGTGGAAAAAATATGCTGTTCGGGGGGCGCCGACACACACACGACTTAATCGGGATTCTTATAAAGTGCGTTACATGAAGGCAAGTTTTGTCAAATTTTCAGCCTCCCCCCACTATGCTCGATAATGCATTTTATAAAGGATTTATTTGACAAACTTTGTTTTTAGGAGTCGTTTAATTATTAGATGAATCCAGACATTCCTAGACTTTAAATATTTCATCGTTGAAACATATAATACATTCGAATAGGCCAGAACTTTTCAATCGAGGTGTGTCTCAAAAGGTTAACAGGTGTGTCAAAAATGGCCGACCATTTAGTGGCTTAAAATGCCGAGTGCTTAGTGCCATAGCTTTAGTGTAGAAAATTGTGTTTTTTTTCCCAGCAGCTTGGCAGTTCAAGGTGTACAGTATTGAGCAGACATTTCCCATTATTTTCAATTAGTCTTTTATTTGTTAAAATTTTGTTTCTTTTATTGCTTCTGGGGAGTTAGGGAATCAGTCTGGGCTGAGTTCTCTTTTCCTTGTTTAACTTGACACACAGAGGATTCCAAACTTTAGATCAAGGCCAGGAGCAGTCCTGTACTTATTATCACCAATATTGTATGTGACAAGTCAAAACAAAGGCATCCTCCTCTTCCAAAACCGGCTCTGTGGCAGAGTGTACCAATATTTTGTTACAATCGATGTATACAAAATTATTTTGGACATTTCACAACAACGTCAACTTATACTCATAATGCAACTCTAAGCTTTAATAATGGTTACTGTCAAAGTTGCGCATTACCACACCATCCAATTTTTTAATAAACTTTTTAGCAATCAGCAAAAAGTTTGAAAACCACTAAAATGGGCCAATATTAATTGATAAATAAAGAAATCCATAATCAGACACAGATCTTGAAAAGTTTTTCTCCACATGTAACCAGCCTTGATCTGGCAATGAGTATAGATATACAACTGAAAATTAAACTCATTTTTATAAAATACTTTTTTTTAAAAACATGATGGCTTGCTCTCATTAACATAGTAGTTGCGCCACGGCATCAACTTTCCGCAGACAAAAAATATATATCTTACAGCTTCCCAGTAGTTGGGATGAGAAGATGGCTGCTCTGATTGAGTCACTTCCAAAGCTAGGTCTTTGCCCTCCTTAAAGTGCCAGTGGAGCCAGTCTAACAGGGGTGTCAGGATGAGGCCCCCTAGACAAATATCAACATGAAACAACAGTTACGTAAGGTGATGATGATAACGCAAAAGTTAAGCATTATATACTAATCAGTGAGCTTGAAATAGAATCCCCCTTCTAAAATGAGACATTATCATTAAGCAACATTTAGTAGCTTGTTTGTGAAGAAAAATTAACTGACCTGGAGCAGCCTCAATGAAGATTATTTCACACAGACTCCAGATGAGCTGGACCATCTCAAACTCTTGAATATGTTCTTCGTATTTAATTTTTCTGGTATCGTCTACACAAGCATCTGGGTACAGAATAAGTTTTGGGGATTATTTTTTTTTAGTCCAGGTTTCAGTGAAATATTTTATAAGGATGTTTAAAGTTTAGACATTCCTGGTCAAGGTCCGCCATCAAGTGTTCACCGGTTTTTGTTCTCATTTCATAAGGGCAAAGTAACAGTTGTCAATATTTACACATCAAGGAAACTACCCCCCCCCCCCTTCCATTGTTGAATGAAATTTGATTTTTGTATGATACATGAACATGTCAAGGAAACTTGTACAGCAAAGAACAGTTTTGTGCTGTTTTAAAGCATTCATCCCTTATACCTGCTATTTGCATTAGTTCCAGAGAACAAGCTTTCAACACTGATCTGTACTGTTTGCTGGCTTTACGTAGTCTGAAAAGAAAATTTACTAATCTCAATATTGACCAAATTTGTCTGTTTTTTTTTTAAATTAAAAATTTGTAGCTTATTAAATGAGAAAATACAGCACAGGAACTCAGCATTTGTGTTTTAAACAAATCCATATTGTAATAATGGGATATGGACTTATCAAAAGCTTTATTGAATTAGAAGACGCATCACTACAGGCAGCGCTAGGTTCCTTAATAAATGAAAGAAATGAATTACCAACTGAAATAAAAGAAAGAATGTCAGCCAGAAATGGGGAAAACTTCAGGAGTTACAACACACTCAAAGGCAAAAACATTACAAGAAAAACAAAGAAAAACTATATACAAAACTGTAAACAGATCATTTGTAACATACGCAAGTGAATTGTGGACCCTAACAAATATGGCAGAAAACCTATTAAACACATGAGAGAGAAAAGTTCTCCAGAAAATATAGGGACCAACAAAGGTTGAATATGGATGGAGAACACGAACCAACCAGGGTATTTATTGTCTATATCCTGATCCCAGGCTGGTGGCAGACATAAAGAAGGGCAGGCTACACTTGACGGGACACTTAGAGTGAATGCCAAATGACAGAGGAGTGAAGTGGATACACCACCTAAACCTCAGAGGAAAACGGCTCAAAGGCAGATCTAGGCTTAGATGGATGGATGATGTGGAAAAAGATCTACAACAACTGAGAATCCAAGCATGGAAAAGAAAAGCATCAGTTAGGTCTGAGTGGAAGGAAGTGGTGAGGCAGGTCAAAGCCCTACATGGATGTTTGTTATTAAGTAGTTAGATGTTGGTAGTTATGAAGGGTTTGTAAATTGTTTTTTGATAGATGTATTCCTGACATTGTGTAGGGTGGAAGAAACACATTTCTAAAGATCCACGCTTGTGTTTTTCTTTAAATTTTAAAAAATCATGATTTTGCGCTGCGGCTAGGTCATGAACGTTTAATGTAAGTTTTTAGTTGTGCACAAATAATGAACATCTTTTCTGTAAGATGGCTTTTCTCATTACATGAGAACATTGTGTTGAGTGTTAATTTACTTGACCTCTGGAGGTTGTGAAACATTTTGTTAATGAATAATCATTCCTAGAACAAGGTGGGCAACCTTTTTCCAAAATGGAAAGCTGTGGCGAATGAGAAATAATATTTTTCATGCTACACACAAATCATAAAAACATAACTATTAAATCAAATGAGAGTGAATACTGCAGAGGGTGGCGCCTCTGCTTGTTATAAATAATCAAATAATCATGTTCAAAATCTGTTTTCCAACCCCCAGTTCATAATACCACTGCTGAGTAGCCCTTGCAACCAGTGAAGTATCCCCTTCAAAACTATGCACAGTTACATCGCGAAGCCCTCTGAAACATAGGAGCCAGAATGATCAATTCATTGATCGTGGGCCCATAAAATGGAGAAGAAGAGGAAATTGGCATTATTTTACAACTAAAATGTATTGCTATCAACACAGAGAAAAACCGATACTCACTGCGTGTACAGCATGGGCTGAGACAAACTTTTCACTTGGCCTTGTACCATCACAAATATATCTAAAGGAGAAGTAATGGCGTATTTATGATTTAGTACACATGGGGCATGGAAAGGACATATTCAAATAAAACATTGTGAATCAGATACAAAGAATATTAAAACAAATAAATCTATAGAATAAAATGAAAGAGAGATGAGTAATCAAACTCACTGTGTGCTTCATTAACAAGTTTTCTTGCAATGTCATGCATTTCAGCATTCCACTGTACGTCAAAGATGGTCTGATTACCTTTGTCTCTTCCCCCGGATGCTGAAAATAAACAATTATAATTATTTCTTTTCCAAATACCTTTAAACTATGCGAGTTGGTTATTAAATAACATTATTAACACAATATGTGTACTCTTTTTAAAAATTTAAAAAACAATTACAACTTCATTTTTACTGACACCAAGTTTGAGCAATAATTCAAAATAGTAATTCAACTAATCTTGTGGAGTATCTTTTGATTAAAAGATCTGTTGTAAATGACCAAAGTCAATGACATAAACTAATATAGAAATAAGTAAGTAGTGCATTCCAAAAACCATTGAACATCTTATGAAATCTGTTCCCTATTCAAGTTTAGGCATAAAGTAAAGACAACACAAGATATGCGCTACTGTGACTGCTGTGTTTTCACTCAATGTTTGATAAATATTAATGGCTTTGATTGATTTTATGCAAAGAGATTAGGAAACTTATAAGACAAAGGATGTATAGTGCAGTGACTCAAACCAATTTACTTTTGCTTGAAGGTCTTTGTGCCTGGAACACGTGCAGCTGTTTCCCCATCCCCAATACACTTTGCAGAATACCATTTTTGATTTTAGGGATTGGCTGAAATTGTAATTTTAAAGAAAACATGTATAATTTAAATTAATAACATTTTGTGCAATTCATTCTAGCAACAGGGGAATTAATAGTGAGCTGAGATGCCAGCCTTATGGTGAATGACCAGGGTTCATATTAATATGGAGTGGGGGGTCATGAGTTAATTTGTGTTTAGTTTTTCATACAGAGAGCTTGTCTAGATTGACAGATTGTTTTTTTGGTAGTCAAGTGGTTGTTTGGTAGAGTTAAGATGTGCTTTAGACCGATAGACGAGACTGCTGGGTGCCGTCCATGGCTTAACATTTTAAAAAAATGGATTGGTTCTGCGAATACACATTTGTTTTGTTTTATTTAATTAATGTATGTTAATTTTTAAGTTTATGATTATGTTTGTTAAATTGTATGTACAGCGTGGTGAGCCCAGCCCTAGGTTGGGGTACTACGCTATAAAAAACTTCTTATAATAATAATAATATTGGGCAAGACAAGCAATTTAAAGATATTTCAAAATTGTACCCTTTCAGGTAGAGAAAAAGACAAAAATGGGAATGTCACTGTAATAATTTTTTCCAGAAGCACAGAAAATATCTCCACCAGCGGAAAAGGGTTGATTAAGTATGGTACTTTTATTATAGGCCTAAAAAAGATCAACCCCTATACTATAATTAGTTGGTAGGGCTGTCACCAGGTACCTGGGTGCCTGCCCGAGGCTAATTGCCAGATTTTAAGAAATAATTTAAAAAATCATAAAAAATTATAACATTTCCAATAATACTAATAAGAATTTAGTTTTATTTTACCCCTCTAATACAATTAGCACCCCCTGTCGTCTCTCTAGCGCCTGTCTACTTTGCAGATTGTCATGTCAGATGCTTTTTAGGAAGTAATAATGATGACCTTATAGTTGCAAAAATCAATATTGTTACATCGGTAGATAATAAAAAAGTCACCTTGGTAAAGACCAGTGAACTAAATGTCTTCCTACGTTTCCTAAACACTTGTCTGCTTAGTTGGGTACCAGGGTTACGCTCCATTATTCCACAGGTACCTTTTGGGTTGATATTTTTAAAAACTATCAGTATGTTGGGAATTTTCACAAGACCTCATCACCATTAGTTTAGACTGAACATATAACTATTTACATGGTCATGATCTTATTATTTGGCAAAATGAAATACACATTTTTAATATATACTGGTATTTCAAATCAAAATCATTAAGGAAGTAGCAGAATTCATAGTGTATATATTAGACATCATTCCCTCATTATGTAATAATACCGCATATCTAGAGGGATACAATAAAGTAGGCACTTTGAGGAAAATTTCAAAAAAAAATTTTTAAATATTAAAAAATTTAAAGCTGTTTAGAGCCCATATAGAGTGGTTTACAAAAACACCAATATCAACTTTCTAGCTCAAGTGGTTCAAAAGTTATGAATTTTTTAGTAAGGACCTCAAAACCACTTTTCACTATGGGATTTTCCTCCACATTTCGTGACCCTCATATGGCTATTGTTTTTATGCCTATAACTGTTATAAAATGAGATAAAAATAAGAATCATAATTTTCATTAAAATATGATTACATAGCTTAAAATATCATTGCCTATAATAGGTCCTGCCATAATAAGTTGGGATGGAACTCGGCCTAAATTATATACTATACTAGGCTTATAGGATATATATATATATTGTAATAATAATAGGGCTAGGGCTATTTATCCCACTCCCCCAATCAATACCTCAAAATAAAATCATCAGATCCTATTATAGATAGGAATTGATGCTATTAAATTGTTGCGTTCTTTTAAAATTAGTTATTAGTGGGTAATATGCTGGAGTTCCAGTGTAAATCTGGTTAATTACTACAAAAAAGTCCATTATCGTTAATAGGTAATTTTAGGATATATGTGACAAAAAATTTGAACAAAAATTTCTCACCCATGCACTGGTCCTAACCTCATGAATTTTGGATATGTTGTCGTCATTTATTTTCATTATATTTTCTTTTTTAAACTTTATATTTTCAACAAAAAAATTATGAATGTGTGAAGTTAGCTATTTTTTACCATTAATTTTCAAAGTCAAACCATCAAATTTTTTCTAAAAGAAAAGTGTCAAATGAACAACAAACATGTCTGCTTCAAGTCTTTAAGTTGTGGGCATAAGTAGAATTTACTTCAGCTAACTAAACTAGGCACTTTGATACCCACTCGTGCACAACGTCAGTGCATATCCAAAAATAACGCAAAAACTTGTGGCAATATAATATATGGCATAGCGAGGGTGTCGTTTTTTGCGTTTTATGTCACAGTTTTCTAATAATTAATAATGGTATTTAAATACTTATTTAGATACCCTATTTGCAGCCTTTAGAATTTTGTGACCATTAACGCATTTATTTTTTACATCGGTATGTACGTTAATTGCTTACTACTTTTTAATGTAAAATTCAAACACACAGTGGTTTAGTTCAATACTGCTTCATTCATTCACAAAGGTTAATAACTTAACTTCAATTAATAATAGCAATAACGAACAAAAGTTATGCCTTTCGGACGGGAAGGTGTAAGAAAATAATTTTTTTAGAAGTCACCCCCACAAAAAAAAATTGGGTTGTCGGAAATGGTTCTTGTTACCAATTTAATTCAAAAATATTTTCATTATAGATCATCTTTAACCCTCATGGGACGTAAGGGTTGATCTATCGGCCCAAGGTGGACTAGCGAGAAGAACAAAAGTGCGAACCATGGGCCCGATAAATCGAGCCTTGTGATTGGCTTGCTTGGCATTGTACCAGCGAATCAAATTTATTCTTACGTATTCCTGCACATCCCAGCATTTTAATGGCGGTGTTCGTTGATGGTGAACTAAATTTATTTGTGTGCAGGAATTTTTTTTGTGTGTATAGTTATAACGTGAAATTCAAACATGTCTGACAGTGACTCTGATCAAACTGTGCTTAGTGATTTTGATATTCTAGCAGTGAATCTGACACTGAAACTGATGAAAACAACCAGGAAATTAATGAAGACTTTCAAATTGAGGGTAATGCTAATGTTGTGAACTCTTGGTTTAGTATAACTAGTATTAGGGGTCCTCAACTGGACAGAGATCACCATAGGTCCTATAAATAAGGCATAAGCACCCCATTTGAGTACTTTATGTATATTTGACACTAAATATCACTCAAATGTTTATGAGAGAGACCAATAGATATGCAGACAACTTCTCAGTAACATCCAGCTTAAGAGAAGATCCCTTGGTCATAAATGGGGGGGGGGGGGGGAAGAGCTGTTACAATGAGTGTCTGGAACAACTGAAAAATAGGGGGGGGGGGGGGCTGGAAAAGGAGTAGAACCATGTGCCAGCGGTGTCTGAAGGGCCTCCATGGGCCTTGTTTCCCAAAAACATAAGTGTTACTAAGTTAGGACTTATTCAGGCTTCATCCATCAAAAAATTCACACAATTGATTAAGTAAGTCATGTTTATTCTAGGTTTTAAAATAAAATTGCAAGCATAAATTATGCAAATCAGGGTAGTTCATTTGCATAAATGTTGATATTTCAGTTTGATTCATAAAGATTGTATTAGTTCATTCAATTTCCCACAAGAATATATATAGTTTTACATATATTAAGGAAATTGTTTATTTTTTATAATTTTTTTTGCAATGCGAGTGTCAAACTCGTAAAAAGTGCTAGGTCTTTTTGGCACATACACCCCTAAATGGCTCCGTCCTAAGACTAAGAGGGTTAATAATCTGTGGAAGACTAATCAGTTAATATTTTAAAATTTTACACGCGATAATACGAAATTCGATCAGAAATAATATACGCACATGAACAGGCAAGATTACCGGAATGGGAGTGACCCCAGGTCGTTGACGCTTCTTCCAACATATCTAGAAGGAGACAATAAAGTAGCTAAGTTCACAGCGAAATTTATATAACGCGGACATTTTTTTATCAAATTTTACCGTTTTCCTCATTTTAATTTTAGCAGACTGGAGTTTTTATTTTTACACGGCCGCTATCTTGGTTGCCACCGTTCGGTCATGGGAAAAAGGATGGCACCATCTCTTTGCATTCACCCTTAATTAGTATTACTGGTTGTAGTACTTATTGTTAGGCCTAAGCCTAAAAGTTAAGTTGAATAATTACTGACCAGTAAAAACTCCTCTACTTCGCGCTCTCCACTGGTGGCCGCCATTGGTAGTTAGTAATTTGTTCTGAGTTATCCCCCTTGTTTATAGTCTATTCCCATGTCTGTAGTTATTAAAACAGCTGGAAAGTCTATATAGGCCTACGATAAAGTGATTACAAGTGATAACAATTTTGGAGTTGATGAAAGAAACCTGTCTGTCCCAATAGTTCTCGAAAAATGAGCTCCTATTCCCATTGTTTCATCATAACATCAGCCGCACATACATTAAAAAATGTTAACTTATAGTGTTTATTTTTTTAATAAGTTTTTTTTCAATAGAAAGAGGGGGGAAGGGCCAGGAGCATAGTCATAGTCATGACAGTTAGGCAGGAAACCGGGGTGGGGGCGCATTTTAAGAAAAAAAAATTAATCATAAAGTAAGCAGTGAATTGTTTTCAGCTCCTCGTTTTCATAACGTTACTGGTTGGACGAGATCAGAGTATGACAGAGCACGGAGAAACTGAACTGACTTGTCACGCGAGCAGCCAACATACAAGAGCACATTGTCACAGTGCTAATTATTCACTCGCAAGAAAGACGTTCAAATTGACGCTCCCAGAAGTAGTGATACCATACAAAGTCTATACAAAAGTGTCCTGCTAAAAAATATATTGTGACGAAAGCTGTTCAGGTAAAACAGACCTAATGGAAAAACAAAATGATGAAGACCTTGTTGAAATTGTCGACTCTGGAGCAGTCTCAATCAAAACACTTAACGGTGAGTGTGTGGAGATTTCATACCACTTGAAGGCTGAGCCTAAAGACGGCGAGGAAGGTGTGTGCACTTTTTCAGAGGATAAATTATCTTCATGTGATCTCGCCCAAAATGTCAATGATAAATCTGATAATGATTTTGATAAAAATGCTGCAGTGGGAAATGTAAATCGTGATTTTGTTGAAGATTTACATGCAGATGGTGTGCACGTATCTCAGGGTAAAGATGGTGTTGAGAGGGAGAATGATTTTAAGAAGCCTAGAGGTTTTGAATATGGCACAGAATGCATAGCGTTTGATCCAGATAACCCTAAAACTCCAATTGTGATTCGTGATGGATTTACTTACCAGGGTGAGGAAATTGAATCGCACATTGCAAGAATCAGTGAGTTGTTAAGTAGACAAACTTATGTGATAAGTGAGTCAATACCGGAACCAAAGACATATGACAACAATGGTGACCGAATAATATTTGGGCTTGAACAAACTGAATCAGGCTATAAACAAGTGTGCGTTAGAGATTCCCGGTATCAAGATTACTTGGGTGACTTGGATGAAAATGATACTGTTGATTGTTTGGACGCAAATGGTTTACTAGGAAAACAAAATGAAGATGCTATTGAAGCTCTTTGTTCAGAATCCGAGATTACTATATCTCAAGACAAATGTGGAGATCATTGTGTTTGCAAGACTATGGCAGATATGGTGCATTTGAATCTCGATGTGCCAGGAATGGTGGCCATTGGTGACGGTTTGGATATAATTGGCTTGATGGAAAAACAAAATGTAGAGGCTGATAATGTTGACTCTGATGTTCTGTGCATCAAAGTTGCTGACTCGGAAGCTGTGTGTATCAAATCTCAAGACAGTGAAGGTGTTGAAATTGCATACAATTTGAAGAAGACTAAAGATGGTGATGAATTTGTATACACTTTTTCAGAGAATGAAGTAGGTTTGGATTCTGAATCAACTGCTCTATATCATGACCTTGACCATGGTTTTGATAAATGTGTGTTGGGAGAACAAAATGAAGAGCCTGATGAAATAGCTAGCTCAGAAGTTCATCATTAAAGTGAGTTTATCCACACATATTGGGAGTTTTTCTACAAACTTTATTTACTTGATTCTTTAACAGACCCATTTTTTATTTTTGAGCTGTGTTTCCTTTGCAAATTCTGACAAAGGATTTGTTGTTAATAGTTCCAGATACCTTTCTGATAGACCAGATAAGATGAAATTCTATCATCTCAAAGAAAGAACAATCATGAAATAATTTGAGAACTTTGAAATAAAAGTGATTTAAAGAAAGTGAAAAAATTTAAGAATTATTGAAGATGAAGTACCACTTTTGACAATTTCAAGTTGAATTTCCAATGTTACATTGGCAAAGACATGATAGCACTGATGGAACTGTAAATTGTTTTGAAAATGTTGATTATTCAAAATCTTCGATACAACTCTGTATTCACTGATGCTGCTGCTGGCATCTCAAACATCAGTTCTGCGTGACACTTGGTGATACCTTGCTGGAGTGAGACTTATTGTAGCTAGACTGAATTAAATGAACCATTTCACTGAAATCCATGGTATGTTCATTCGATTTGTAATGTTAAATATGTCTAATTTATGAGTGTTAAAAACAATATGACAAGCCGAATATCAAGAACTTCAAATTCTTTAATATACTGTATTATAAAAAAAGCAATATATAAAGAATATCTTTCACATTGTACATAAGAAGCTGTCCATCTTCATTTAGTGCATGGATGGAGTTAGATTAAATTAACAACTAGAGAAATGTCCCCTGGAATGAGAGCTATAAGAGGCCATCATTTACAAGAATATTTAAAACAAAGCAACAACAAAAATCACTTCATGAGTCACATTGTTGAATAAAATGATCATGTTCACCATAAAGAGAATAAATACTTAGATACAAGAGATAATGTGATCAGACTTTTCTATAGCACTTTTGGGATCAGGTATCCCTTTCTGACTTGACAGCTGTTTCAAAAAAAATACATTAATGTTCAAAAAGAACTTATTAAATATGAACACATTTGGTTGTTAAATGTTTTTCTTAAGTAATTATACACAATGTATACAATTTACTTCATCTTATTTACAGATGTTGAATGCTGACATTTATGATTCCCAGCATAGTAATACCAGTAATAGCTTCATGTATTGTGGTCAAATACTTTCTAGTATTTTATCCATTATCTACAACTTACTGCTCTATGAACACAAAATTTAAGAAATCTTTTTGCATGGAAGCATTACGGCAGCTGTTGGCAAGAAGCAGATTAGAAGCAAGAAATTAATTTTGATCAATTTCCAAAGTAAGCAAGCAAAGTATAGCTGCTGTGATCTTATTAAATGTTTGAGCAAAGTCTTGAAAGAATAATGTTCAAAATTATACAACAACATTGAATGTTAAAATTTAAATGCAATGCCTTATATCACACATTAAATAATGTCTGCATCCGCTACCAATGGGAAAAGATGGGATGGCTTAATCCTCTAAATAACAATCAGAAATTATTTGCACATTTAGCCTGATTTTTATACATATCTTAACAATGGCAAAATAGGAGCAATATTATTTTTTTCCCCACCTACGTTGGAATGTTTGACAAATAATTGTTTTCATGAATAAAAGTTCTCAATTTTTTAGCTAATAGTATATAAAGCAAAGCACTTCTCCATAACTAATTCTGAAACCATTTTAGGCTTAAAACATTTCAGAATTAAATAAATTTAGTGCTCAGGTGCCGAGGGTTACTATTAAAGTTATTACATTCTTGTGAGATCTTGACTCGGAATTAAAAAAAAAAATTGTGGTAGTTTCACAGTACCAAAATGACATAGATGACATTTCAAGGCCAACTTTTATAATAAAGCACAATTTGGAAATCATCACAAAGATTAAACAACAGCTTATGAATATGAAAATAAATGGATAGAAAGAATCAGCATATGATTAGTTCCAAAACATTTCTTTTGTGCAATGATTATAAAAAAACAAAACAAGTGTTTTTAAATTTTTTTTTTTATAATCATTGCACAAAAGAAATGTTTTTTTTGTGTGCAATGATTATAAAGAAACAAAACAAATGTCATCCTGTGTTGGCTGTGACATATTTTGTCATTAGAATTGAAAGCTTGTTAGTGAATTATAAAAAAAATAACTATAATCTGAATGCTCAAGTTTTATAGGCAAAATTAATCTTAAATAATACTGAGCCACAGAGTTGGTTCCCAGAACTGGTACATTTTTTGTATAACACGCCAAAAATAAATAAATTTGGATTTGATCTACAACTATACACCTTGGAAGAATATATAACGTTATTAGATAAAACACTAAGTTTCTGTAGTTTCCCAAGTTACTTAGTGAAAAGCAAACAGTTGGAAATAACAGTAGTTCTAACAGTTTAAACTTTATAGTGATTCAAATGCACTGCTTTTTCTCTCTAATCATAAAGGATAGAAAACTGTTGGAAAAAAAATGGTTATAGAAAATGTCAAAGTTTTAAATGCCAATTTTGTTAAAATATCATTTTGAAACATAACATCTATGTTAACATTATTTATTAGCAAAGAAAAGAAAGAAACTTGCTCGCTGTATATCAAATAATATAAGTTACACTAGGAGAAACCATTCAGAGTGAAGTCTTCACATTCAGATGTATATATTTAAGAATGTCTTTATGCAAACATAAATGTTCATTTGTAGATGATTTAAAATTGTAATTTAAAAAAACAAATTGAATAAAATGCTTAAGTTAATTATGTAAATCAAAGTGAATTTGTGAAGGAATTAATATTTTATTTTTTCCTTCATGCCACAGAATAGGCATATCAAATGTTATGTAGTTAAAAAATCTGTTGTAATGCTTTTTGATGATTTTTTTAGGATTGCCTCATGAAAGGGTGTGTTAACACAATATCTTATTCCATTCATTGGTCATTCTTTTTGGTGAATATTTCGCTATATATAACAAACAAACTTTTATAAAATATATGTGGTTGCACATTTTTTTTTATAATACTGATATTAAATTATAAATGATGTAGTTAAAAATTCATCCAGGTCACCAAAAGTGTCTTTACTTTAAAGCTCAGTTTTCTCATTTTCTTTGGTTCCGACATCCCCTTTCAGTTTACCTTCATCTGAGGAGTGAAATAATTTCTTGGTAAATTATTTTACAAGGATAAACATAGTAAAAACTTGGAATTAAGAAACAAAACATGGCCAGATTTAGACAGGCAAGTCCCTAAACATTACACCAGAATGTCTCTACAGTCAAAATTTACATTGTTATGGAATTCTTTAATGTATGTATGAAATAAATATTCATTATTTGATTGACTTGATTAGACTATTTTGAATCTTTTGGGGGGAAAAAACAAACAAATTAGTTAATTAAATAGTTTAACATACAAATTGCTGACAAAAAATAATCAGGGTTTCATTTGTCAATGTGTTAAGTGGGTAATGAAATTTTTCTAGCAAAATTTTTAAAAAATTTGATATTTGGATATTTTTTTCTACAGACCATCTACTGCTCAGTTTAGCTGTGAGTAAGAAGACACTTCTAATAATCAACAATGAAAATTTGTTACCCGCACAACTAATTCTGTTCAAGGACATCTATTTTAGAAACAGCACATTTCACTCAAATTTTTGTCTTGGACAAAGTCTTCTACCATAGAAGTTGCTGAGCTTCATCATCAGCTTTGTTTCTCATACTGTTCATTTCCGCCTAAACACTTGCCTTTAGCATCAGTTTTGTTGTAAACTTACATTCAAAATGTGAACATTTTCCCCCTACACTTTTTGAAATATGAGAGAGCGATTTGTACCCAAGGGCCAAATTTGAAATTAACCTCACAGGTTTTTTTCTTCATTTAAATAAATCCATCCACATAAGCGTAATAAGTTCAGCACCGATTTTCAATTTCCAGGAAAGAAAGTAAGCTTTGATCATGTTAACAATCATAAGGTAACATATAACACATTGGCACTGTAGAAGGTCTGAATTCTTCAAGCGTCCTGCTTCCTCAGATCATTCAAGTTTATTCTCTTATTCTATTAGCCACATATTGAATAATGTCCAACATTTTTATGATAGTGTCTAAGTACGAAGCAGACCTAGATCATATGTTGTATAGAACTGGATCAAAATGGGAAATTAATTCAAATATGCCAAGTGAATGCATACATGTGGTGATAAAAAAAGTCATTTCCTCCTCTGAAAGCTTCCTCCCCTGAAAGCGGATTTTTCATTAGCGGTAACACAATTAAGCAGTGACAATAACATTTGGGGGATACATGTTGCTACCTTTTTTAATATTTTTCTTCCTGGCTTTAGAGCCATCATCTTTCTCACCAGCACCTTTTTTGCTTTTCTTCTCACCAGTCCATTGTTCAGACAAGCAAGCTGGCAATACAAAAATATAAGTTCAGTTAATGTATCTAGATTTAAACAGCATTGTTAAAAAAGAATGTAATGCCTTTGAACCATGAAATTTCCAGCTCCACCTATAGCAAGCAGTATACTGTCCAAGCCCACCTATAAACAGCAGCAACTGTCCAGTCCCACCTATGACCAGCAGTACACGGTCCAATCCCACCTATGGCCAGCAGTACACTGTCCAGTCCCACCAATGTCTTCAAAAAGCCCCCAGTATAAACCTTTATTCTAATACAAACGAACAAAGCAACAGTGTTATATCAATGTCAATCTTTTTCTATAACAAATCTTGACAACACACAAAAAACTAACAAAAAAATACAAACAAAATTGTTACAGATCTCTCACATTACAGCTACAGAAATTCCTTTATAACGTGAAACTGATAACTGCAGTTTGGCTGAGAGTTTATCTGGAACAGTGCATATGTGTTTATGTCAAGAAGCCATGGTTCTCAATTATATATTAACAGGCACTACAATACAATGCATATCTCCTCTCTGACACTAGAGAAGATTGTATTGATTCTTCTATTCTTCTAGCAAAATTTAATATCTGTCAAGTTTGTCAATATGGCCTGCAACTTTAAAAATTTTGACATGTCTTGTAGATTAAGTAAAAAATATCATTATGTAATGAACTTCCCTTCCAAACAACTGTATCTTTCATCAAATAAAGGTATATTTAGAAGTTATTATCTTTTTGAAATTTGACTTAATATTCCAAAAAAGCATAATCAATTTTCTTCTTTTTCTATCTCTAAAGTCAATTTAGTATAACCTTATCACGATGGAGATAAGGATAGCTTTTGATATTAGAATATATATCATCATTATGTAAAGCTAATTTTTAAAGACATTTTTAAATTCTATTTTTGCCTTACAAACAAATTGATTTAAATATGTAAAAGAAAAATGACCTTGAAATAAGTTGAAACCTAAATATTTAAATACTGCATAATTAAAAGCAACAATTTAAGAACTTTACCTAGGTCATCGGGCTTTAGGACTTTATCCTTGCATAAAAATATTGTTAAGTCTTGGTCCTGATGATTCCAATACCAGTCCTCAATGCTATCTTCATGATCCTCCACTATTTTATAGCACTGAAAAATAATTGTATAAAATATAAAATATTGGAAAATCAGGCGGAAAGAGAAAAGCGTTATAAACCAGCTGAACCAGTACATACCTATTTTCAGAGAGTAACTAGAAAATTGCAAATTGAACAATTTAAAACAAAATAATTTTAACTTTTAACAACACTTTGGAATAGAACCTGGTGCAGCTATGTGGAGCTTAATTATTTCCTCAGAGCACATGAAATACTTATTTCTTTTTGCCTTGACTTAAGTTGGTACTAAGTGACAACAGGGTATTTAAATATCAATACCAGTAGCACTTGATCACAGCATCATATTCACATTTTTTAGCAAATCTGTTAAAGCCTAAAGCAGAGTCAGAGAACTTAAAAAAACAACTATCTTTAAACGCACCTTTCTTTGCATCTCTGTAACTCCAGCTGACGGTGTGTCCCACAGCTCATAGGGAATGCCAAGTTCCACATTTACACCTTTGTGACTATAAAATTTCATTCAAATAATACATTTAATTCAAGTATTGAAAAGGGTGAATGTTGCTGACCTAGTTTATGATGCATTTTAAAATATTTAAAGTTAATTTTTAGCTCTAAAATAAGAACTGTGTACCGGTATTTGAGATTTTAAAAAAACAAGATACAATTTTTAATGTACTTGCACCAATTCATTTGCATGAATAACACATTTTTGTAATGCAACAGACAACAATAATTAATTTCATTGGCCTCCAAAAACATGCAAATAAAATTATATATTTATCTGTAATGTATCATAATAAATAATATATCAAATACTAACACTAAATTGTGTAATGTTTCCATGGTCTGACTCCTGCCTTTAGCAAAACGCAAACTGCCTTTTCTCTCAGCATGTATGTTGTACTCAAGTATTTTCTCACAAACATGGGGATCATTGACAGCTTCTATCAGCCGGAGTTCCCTTGATCAAATATAAAGATTTGTAATATCAAAAATGTTCTCGTGCATTTCTTTGAGCTTGAGAAATACTTTAATCAGAATGTTTTATCCATATGCTGAAAATCAACAAGTACAGTGTAGTCAAAACAGAATACAATTTATTTCCAAAATTTAGCAAAATGTTGACCAGGGCCAGCTCTGACTGCATGAAATAAGTTCATTTTGTATGTGGCGGCCTTGAGGGTATGCTTTGGCACCAGCTTAGTTAGCCTCTGGAATCTATATAATGAAGTCCAACTTTATATATATATATTTTTGTAGATGATTGAGCTGGTTTAGTTTTGCATCATTCTACACTTAATTTAGCGAGCAACAGAATATATGCCAGTGGAAATTTAGACTCGATTAATCAGGTTGCGTTTATACAAATTATATATTTTTAATTGTTTCTAAACAGTAATTTTGCTTTTCAAATCAAAATTTTTTTTATGCTCTTACACTACTTCATTAATAAATGAATTTTTACAAAATGATTTCAGCTCAAAGAAGTTTTTCATCTCAATAAAGGATTACTAACATTGTATACATGTTGAATGAAAAAGAAACAAAAGTATAAGTATAGTTTATTACATTTTTGCATTTCTAAATTTTAAAAATATTTTCAAGTGTTACAGTGAGCAATGTTTTGTAATAAAGAAAAGGTCTATGGATCTTTTTTGGTAATTTAAAAATGGCTTTAAAAAAAAAATTGGATGTAACATAATGATGTAAAGAAGATAGGATATATTTACACAAGTCATCAAATATTTATTATGTGATTTATCTAAAGGAAGCTGAAGCAGTAAATATTTCTAAAAATTTCAGTAAATAGTAAATTGAAAAGTTTATTTGGAATATTAAACGACAATAACCAGAGCCATAGCATGGGCACAACAATCCCTGCTGCTGCTGGGGGACCTCAGATATTTAATGGGCCCAGGGAGTGTTGTGGAAAAAAATAAACTTTTCCCTTAGAATGCAGAGAGGTAAATCATAAAATTGGCAGGGAGTCTCCAAAAGTCACAAAACAGTAGTGACTATAATTTTCTTCAGATAAATTGATAATGAAAATATGTTGCTTCAAAATATTTCCCTCTCTCTCTTGAAATCCCTGAAATATTTTTTTTAATTGATGATTTTTTCGAAGACTAATATTATATTATAAGAAAATGGAATTGATTTGAAAATCAAAACATACTTTGGAAAACTGCTTACCATAGCACTTTTAAAGCAAATAAAATTTCCCAAATATCTTTCAATATCATGAACAATATGGGCAACTTTTAATGCTCCTATATGTGTCAGGCCCTCTACAAGCATAAGGCCCTAGCAACTGCCCAATGGGCCCATGCTCATTACACAAAGCACTAAGGTGAGGCATTTCATATTTCATTTGATTCTGCAGATGCACTTGTACCAGTACCCACTGCTGTTGTTTAAATTCACTTATTTGAAATTCATTGTCTATTATGTATTGACGAGTAAAGCAGCCTTAAATTCTCTAAATTCACATGCAGTTCTTTTTTTCTAAGCAACGAAAGTGCAGAAGCTCCCATTTAATAAAAAAAAACACACTATATTCTATGAAAACTTTATTCTGCTTACGATTTCCTATACTCTTTTCTTTTCTTCTTAGTATCAAGACCATATCCTGTTTCAATAACTTCATGTGTTTTGCCTGTTTCATCTAGTCGACCTTTCAGTTCTGTGCTAAGATATTTACAAACTGAAAGAAAAAAAATGTCGCATCATATAGACAAAATACAAATTCAAAATTTTCAACAAATGCCTTCATCAATACAACAAAAAACATTAATGGTATGATCAGACATGATACAAATTCAAACGTTTCGGCAAATGCTTTCATTACTTCAACAAGAAATATTAATACAATCAATTTATTTGTTGTCCTAATGAAGGCATTTGCAGAAACTATTTAATTTCACATAGGGTACTTGTTCACTGGCTTTGTTTTTACTTAACAGTTGAATTGACCCAAATTATGCATTACACTTGTGTTTTTGTTAATCTCATGGTTGTCAAAGACAAATTTCAGAAAAAAACAACAAAGATGAATGAGTTGTTGCAACTCAAAGAGACAGTACAATGTAAATATAGATTAATTTTCAGCCACTAATCTGGCAGCTAATTAAACAGAAGGGAAAAAAAATCTCATAGGTAGCGATAAGTGAAGCCAAGATAGATTGTGACTGATAAACAATGAATTTGGTATTTATGTAACTCTGAAACCATGAGAGGCTTAATCTTGAGTAGGGATATGGTAAATCTCCACTTGGATCCACAATCACCATAATGGAATGGTATAATACTTCTTGAGACAGACTGGGAGAAACTCACTAATTTATGGTGAGGCTACATGGTTGTAATCCTCAGGAAAAACTCTCAACCAAATAATGCACACAAATAAAATATGCAGTGGTTTTAGCAAAAAATCACTTCGATTGCTTTTTTTTTTTTTGGCAAACACTTCAATGAGCTCTTCAAAATCAATAGTGGTAACAGTGTCTCGTTCAATTTGCAATGTTGCCAATCCATTCAATTGAACCTGAGACATTTATGATCTCATGTAAGTTTTATCTACAAAAATTTATAAAAAAATATTTCTGCCTTTGGTATGGTTAAAATTACCTAATACATGACAGCAGAATTTGGAAATTAATCTTCTAGCAGCACAAGGAATTGAGGACATTTTAATGTTATTTTTACTTCTCCAGGAATCATTTCTCTCATGACCTTGAGTGCTTCTAAAAAGTCTTAAGTATCTACATCCCCCGAATCATCCCTTTTCAGAGCCATGTCCAAATTCACAAAGTGTTTGCTCAAATTATCCAATGTCATAGGGCTGAGTGACTGAATATCATATAGAGATATAAAAATGTCAACATACAGCTGCAGACCTTAGATATGTGTAATGGCTACATGGGCGCCCACAGAAAATTTTCTAGGGGGGGGGCAAAATATTTTCGGGGGGGGGGGGGGCAAAATACTTTCTCTTTATTTTCTCTTTACTTTAATAAATTTTTGGTCTATTTTTGTCTAAAAAAAATTTTTTAATCAATCAATCCCGGGGGGGGGGGGGGCAAGTGCCCCATGCCACTACTTGCGGGCGCCCATGAATGGCTACATCAATTTGCATAGTCAAGGTCTTGATGCGAATGTCCTTCGAGGGATAGTAATGGAACTGGACAGATTGCCCATTTCATTATCTTGTAATATTGTGCTGAATGGAAATTACAATGAGAAGCCGATGACCTGGCCATATTAATGCTTTATAATACTATATTCATAAGGGCTACACAAGAGTAAGAGGCTCCAAAAAGTGGTTGCCCTGTTCGTCACCCACTAGTGCCTGCCCTATAAACTATAGGCTTCTGTATTGAATACGACAAATGCTATAATTGAGTATAATTTAGTTAACCTATATTACAGAACTTCATATTAAAAGTAGAGTTTTAAAAAAAATTTTTTAGCGTTCAGCTAAAACCAAAGCCTGGGCTAAAATTCAAGTACTTTTCAAAACAAATATTTAAAAAAAAAATATTCATAATTTTATTTTTTCATACATATTCATATAGCCTACTAAATTATTATTATTCAATTATAACTTCATAATGATTATAGTATATAGTAATAGTATATCCATGGGTCATAGCCCTTTTTCTTTCATTAAATTCATTAAACTTAGACTTAATTTGACTTATAAAAAATACTTAAATTATAAGCAGTATCATTAATATTAATTGATTGACTTATTTTATAATTTATACAGTTAATTATCATTCATTACAAAATTTGATCAAAGAAAGATACAATAATCATTTCTTATAGTAGTGAAAATTGACTTCAGTTAGGAGTTACAATTTACTGATGAGTTTGAAGTTTGAAGCCATGGCCATGATTGCCATGAACCATGATAATGATGGACACAGTTGACACACCTTTCAGTCTTTATTATGTAGTAGCCAAACGTAGGCCTACGGTAACGCTTTAGTTTAAGACAGCTTGTTTAAAACGTCACAAAAATGTAAAAACAAACAAACAAAAAACAATACCAACCTTCACAAAGAGATGGGTCTCTGTGAGGATCTTCATGTATTTGATCATCTTCACTTCTATCTTCCTCCTCAGCATAGCAACCTTCCAGCGTCCCAAGAAACAAAAGAAGAAGCAGACCCAAATTTGTAGACTGAAAACTCATTTCACACAAAGTTCCAAAATAATACCAATTATATTATTTAGAGAAGTTAACTGAGAATACACGGGAATGATTCCACAGCGTTTTAAAAGATAATTTTTAATGACTCTTAAATAGCGCAGTCAGTCAAAACTTAATGGATGGGAAGTAACCATGTGTGGAGAAACTAGTAACTTTTATATTTTGTTTGGGATTTCCCTCACCGAAAAAACTTTGCTTAGTTGTGCGTTTCTGATTGGCTAGAATTATTTAATTATTTATTAGAAATATCCCAAATTGCTTTAAATAACATTTATAACTTTGCCATAACTTTAAATCAAACGAAAAATTGACTTTTAAAAATACAACGCACAATTATTAATATTTTTTTAAGTCTTATACTTACACATTTTAAATTAAAAACAGGGGCGTATTTTTTCCTTTTACTCCTGTTCTCCTTTTACTTCCTGTTTCACTTGCTTCCTGGTTTTGATTGATTCAGTGTTGATTCAATTTGTTCAAGTTCTCGAAGAAATTCGTGTAGACTGACCAGAGTCCGCGAATTTCGGTAAACAAAAAAATAAATAAAAGAGTACTGCGTAATCTATAGCTTAATTAAAGGGTACATGGAGTCTGAGGTGGAATAGTCATTTTTAAGCGATCTAGGCCTAGGAAATCTGCCGGCCAGGGGTGAAAATCGGGGACGCTACACGAATAACGGCTACAAAAATAAGCAAAGATGTGAGGAGCTAGAGTTTAGGTCACATGATTGCAGATGCCCATAATGGATAGAAGATAACAAAAGAAGTTAGTGTTATCGATGATGAAATTTGCAATCATCGCTGAGGGCTGGTATCCAAGGCAGCCATATCATCCATGCCACCTCACCAGCTAGTTTTTGTGAAGACGTGATTATGGTGTTTAATGTAATGTAAGGGCCTGGAGGGCCCAGTAACACTTTAGAATCAAACACTACTAGGATTTAAAGTGGATGACAGCTCCGAGGAAACCTTTGCAAGTAGGCACCAGTGAGAATCCTCCTCTATCTGCATCGGCCAAAAAAACATAGGCTAGGAATAATAGGATTATGTAGGTACTTTGCCGAAGCAAAGGACACTCCTAGAAAATTTGTATCGGAAATGGGCGTCGGCGCAATGAAATCCGAGTTTTTAATTGTTTATGTGCATGTAATTAGAATAAATCAGGAATCCTTTTGGTCCATAATTAAGGTTTGACTCCGACCATTCACATTAGGAGAAATGTTTAGCTACATTTCCATTTAGTTTTTTTGTTCTTTATATCAACCTTAAGTGAGGAAAATCGTATGTCAATATAAGGCATCTTTCCCTCAAAAATTTTTATAGAAATTTAAAAAGCATGTCTTTCATATTAAAAGCCCAAAAACACGATACATTGATGTATATGTGTGCCAATTCTCATTGATGTAGGTCGTGTCCAACATTCGCTACGCTTGTCCAAGTGACCTGCATTACCATAAGGTCGCTCAGCCTAAATTTGACATGGTGTCGGCCACGCCCCTTTTCAATGGAGGAAGATGCCGATACTTAGGAAATATTTAATTATTACTATTATTTACATCAAAATATTTGATAAATTATGTTTTAGAATGAAGTTACATGTTATTGAAATTATAATATTTTAATTAGAGATTAAAAAACCCGGTAGAGTCCATATTATAATGGATCATCATTTGCCGTGTGCAAATTGTCATGGCCATGCGCATGGGCAGCCATTCAAAGTCCCTTGCATAATGGCTATACCGTACTACTATCTCATTCATAACAGGTTGCAGTGTGCAAAAACTATTTAACTAGGTCAGGGAAAGCTTTAATTAATTAATTAATTAGTCATGCACCAAAGTTGAAAGTTCAAAATAAGTAGTTCCCGAACAGTATTTTAGTAACAAGGAGATGCGTAGCCTTATATAGATTATATAGCATATACTACCGGTATAATGGACGCTGTAGATTTGGTAAACAGAAAAGCCTTATATTAATACATTATATTAAATTTACTGATATACTTAGTGCATAGTTAGATAAATTATAATTTATATATAATTGTATCGCATTACTTTTAATACAGCATTAGTTCTGTAATAAAAGTCATATAAAATTATCATTAAAATGAGAGTTATTTAGCTCGTGACGCGAGCAGCGGAATTGGGTCACAGAATGTGGCGATGCGGTCCATGTTAAAAAAGGACAAACAAAGTCGTACTTTAAAAATTCATAACTTTAAAACTACAACAGCTAAAAATATGATTTTGGTGTTATAATTCTGTAAAAAATTAGCTCTATTCAACTATGCCATTGGTTTATTTTTACAAAATTTTTAAATTTTTTACCAAAGTACCTAGATTATGTTTTGCCTCCAGGATGGGGTGGTAGTCATAGTAATCTAAAGTAGGAATCCACCCCTTAACAGTTTTAAAGAAAGCTACCATGTTCACAGTATTTACCCTCCGGGGTAGTGGAGGGTTCATTATGAACAATTTTCAGTAAAGTTAATATATTTCTCTACTGTCCTTATCTTTTTAATTTTGTTGTAGCATAATAATTAGTCATACAGTACTTTCTTTTTTATACATTTATTTAAAGAACCTTTTTTATAAAATAATTGTATAATCTTTACACAACACTGTTTCAGTTTTCAGCGGCATCTTGGCCTTCTTTCATTCCTATTGATTTCCATGGTTTTTTCAATTTACCTTTCATTTGGAAAATACTTGGTCAATAATTAGGGCATATTTTCCTATTTAGATTAAGTCCAAATTTAAATATATAATATTTTCATTGTAATTGTGCTGTGTTGTCAGAGAGCTGCTATTATGTCCTAATAACACTGAATGAGTTGCATATTGACTAGGTCCTTGACCAAAGTGTGATGCCCCCTTCAAAATGGCAGATGTTGCTTATCCCCTCCAGTTTACATATTATTATTATTATATTTAATTTAATTTGAGTTTAGGGCACTTCAGTTTATTTGAAGGTTTGATCGTGTATTTCTGGCATAATTTTAATGTTTCTATAATAATGAAAGGCAAATATGGGTCATTTAGAGTAGTTTTCAGCCATAGTCATGGGAAACAATTCTCAATACAGTTCACATTTTGTAGTATTTTCTCAGAGTTTCATTCATAACTTTGCAAACAATAGTCACTACTTTAGTGAGGTGCCAAGGTTGAAAAAATCAAAATAACTGTAAGCTTAATTCTACTAGGCCTACTAAAAACATTTATAGTAAAAAGTTGCAATTTTCCCCCTTTTTTAAAATATATAATGTGTATTTTATTGAAGTCTGGCCAGTCAAAATACTTTTCTTTGAGAGTTACTCACCCTTGATGAACTTGCAGCAAACACACACAAAAAATAGAAATGCGAGGAATATTAGTGTGTGGAATCATCTATGTGGGCAATTTTCTGTGTGGGAAAACTTCTAGATCATCAACTTCTTTCCGATAGGCAGATTGACCCAGTTTAGAGAGATGGGCCACCCAGCACACAATATCTTAATTTTAAGGTCTCTTACATCAATTTTAGGGCTTTTAACTTTTGGTAAATATTTTTCCTTTTAAAGTGCAAGATGTCTGAGATTCATGATTTTGGGGTAGCTCCTGTGACATGTCACTCATTTGACAAGGACAGAACAGGTAATAAAGCTGGAGTTGCCTTAAAAATTTTGTTATAAATCTTTAGTAAAATAGTTGTAGTATTGCAATTTAAGAAGCATTTTCTTTATGAATATTTCACTGAAATTGTTTTAAAAAAGCTGAATTAAGGTTCTCATGTTTACTTCATGTGTGGTCCAGATGCTAAAGTGGCATGCGAGGATTGAATGGTTATTGTAATTGAATTTATGGTTAGGGATACTTTTAAATTATGGTTAGTGTGGGGAGAATTTTATAAATTTTAAGTATGGTAATAGTTATATTTGAGAATTTATTGAGCCACGCCTCTAGGTAGAAATAACACTCAATGTTTTCTACATATTATGTTCACTGCATACTTCAACATAATTTTTGTTGTATCTCAGAGGTATTTAAATACAGGACTGAGTATATTATTAATCTTGAAAAAGCTTGTCACCCTTTGTCTGCCAAACCTTGTTCCACATATTTCCTTTGTTTGCCAAAGAAGGCTTGGCAAAAATGCTCATTATTTTGAGGTGTATCAGACCTGTTTACTCTTACGAATTTGGCGTACAATGTACCATTTTGAGGTGTATACCTTATATATACTGTATGTTTATTTTTTACTATTAAGATAATGTATTGAACAATTTTGTGATGATTTTGTACGATTTTAAGAGCTCGAGGGTAAACAGTTCTGGTGTATTCTGAAGCAAAGTCATACTTACCATGTTCACCATGTATCCTTAAAATCAGTTTACTATAAAAGAGTACACTGCTGAAAGGAAATATACTCTGCTATAGGAACTTTGCTTATAATTCTTGCTTATATAAATTATACTACATTATTTTCAAACAGGTCTAGCACTTTCTCTCAATGATTCCAATGTTAAGATTTACAAAAAGTCTGGGACCAAATGGCAAGAAACAGACACTTTAAGTGAGCATGGCCAGAGAGTCACGAGCATTGACTGGGCCCCCAACAGTAACAGAATTGTTACATGTTCTGCTGTAAGTAGTTATTGTAGACCTGCCATGAAGTTTTAAAAATGACAGTGAAGCCTCAAAATAGGGAACCTTAAAATAGCGCTGTCCCTGGCATATGCCTTAACTCGCCCTGGCACTGAAACAATTTCTCAACAGTGGTTCGAACCTGTAAATAGCATCATCCCTGCTAATAGCACCACTTTTTCACAGTAACTATTTGTAAAAGAAATTCTCACAACTGACTATTTTCTCTATATCCTTTTAGTTTTTATGGTAGGGAATGCTTGTACAATAACAGGAATATGCTCTACTGGCTCTTCCCTTTATTAAATTTTATTAAACAAATGTAGTTCAGTTTAATCATTTTAAAAGTGATGTGGCCTGTTGTTAATTTTGGATCAAGTTGTTGGTTTTTAAAGTTTTTAATAACTGAAAAGTCATTATGATCAATTTAATCAAAATCATCAAATAACATGTTGGGGGTTAATAAATATCTCAAACTTTTTTTTTTTTTTTTTTTTTTACAAAATGAAAATATAAGCAGAAAAAAAGCCAAGGAAATGTCATCAGGTTTCATTTGGATGAAGACTTGTTAAGAGCCATCAATGCATTTGTTGAATGACCCGTACTTTTCTCAGAAGTTCTCATTGTAGATAAATTATGAGCATCGTCATGATCTTCTTCATCTTTCCTGTAGGATCGTAATGCATTTGTCTGGATGCTGGAGAATGGCAAGTGGAAGCAGGTGCTGGTTATTCCTCGCATAAACCGTGCTGCAACATTTGTCAGGTGGTCACCCAAAGGTGATTATTAAGTTTAAAAAAAAGTGGGCAGTGAATTGAAAAATTCCATTTGAACTCATGTTTGGCTCAATTGAGCTCATGCTAGGCTCAGTTGAGCTCATGTTTGGCTCAATTGAGCTCATGCTAGGCTCAGTTGAGCTCATGCTAGGCTCAGTTGAGCTCATGCTAGGCTCAGTTGAGCTCATGTTTGGCTCAATTGAGCTCATGCTAGGCTCAGTTAAGCTCATGTTTGGCTCAATTGAGCTCATGATAGGCTCAGATGAGCTCATGTTAGGCTCAGTTGAGCTCATGCTAGGCTCAGTTGAGCTCATGTTAGGCTCAAATGAGCTCATGTTAGGCTCAGATGAGCTCATGTTAGGCTCAGTTGAGCTCATGTTTGGCTCAATTGAGCTCATGCTAGGCTCAGTTGAGCTCACGCTAGGTTCAGTTGAGCTCATGCTAGGCTCAGTTGAGCTCACGCTAGGTTCAGTTGAGCTCCTGCTAGGCTCAGTTGAGCTCATGTTTGGCTCAATTGAGCTCATGCTAGGCTCAGTTGAGCTCACGCTAGGTTCAGTTGAGCTCATGCTAGGCTCAGTTGAGCTCACGCTAGGTTCAGTTGAGCTCCTGCTAGGCTCAGTTGAGCTCATGTTTGGCTCAATTGAGCTCATGCTAGGCTCAGTTAAGCTCATGTTTGGCTCAATTGAGCTCATGATAGGCTCAGATGAGCTCATGTTAGGCTCAGTTGAGCTCATGCTAGGCTCAGTTGAGCTCATGTTGGGCTCAAATGAGCTCATGTTAGGCTCAGATTAGCTCATGCTAGGCTCAGTTGAGCTCATGTTAGGCTCAGATGAGCTCATGTTAGGCTCAGTTGAGCTCATGTTAGGCTCAATTGAGCTCATGTTAGGCTCAGATGAGCTCATGTTAGGCTCAGTTGAGCTCATGTTAGTCTCAGTTGAGCTCATGTTAGGCTCAGATGAGCTCATGTTAGGCTCAGATGAGCTCATGTTAGGCCCATTTGCAAAAAAAAAAAATAACAATCATCCAATGCTCCCTCAAATACAATTTCAATAGTAGATCTTTTTAAGGAGTTTTCAAAAGACATTGAGTTGAGTTTGATGAAAAATCTCTGTACCCTGTGACTTTGAAATTTTAAGCAGCATCCTAAAAAAAATATTTATATTATGTTATAAGTGTGTATACCTATGTATATATATATATATATTTTTCCATTCAGAAAACAAATTTGCAGTGGGAAGTGGTTCTCGTCTGATTGCTATCTGCTACTATGATGTGGAGAACAATTGGTGGGTCAGTCGTCACATCAAGAAGCCAATTCGTTCAACTGTGACATGGTGCGTGCTCTTATTTTGTCTTCTTTTTGTTTAAAAAATTTAAATGTTTTCAAAATGTTTTCTGTGTAAAAAAAAAATTTCAGAGGCGCAGCTGCTTTAAAGAAAGTTGATTTTTACAGAAAGTAAACTTTCTTAGGTTTGTGTCGGCCATTTTGTGAACAGGTTTGAGTGGAAATTTCACGCTGATGATTTTCATAGGACTTTATCTAAAGCTAAACTCACTGTCCAGTTCTTCTTTTTCCCCCCGAGACCAAAGAAAATTGAGCATGTAACAGAATAACTGAAACAGATTTTAAAGTTACAGTGGCTGCTCGTTTTAGATCTCCTAATCACAGGGGGGTCGGGGGGGGTGGGATTTGACATAAAAGTAGCAGTGAAGTTGAATTAATGAAAAACATTGTTATAATCCGACTGATTCTCTATGGTCACCTCACATAAGTGTTTATCATTTGTTCTTCTCATCTGCTGTTCTTGGTTAAATTTCAGCCTGGACTGGCATCCAAACAATGTGCTGCTAGCTGCCGGGTCTACTGACTTCAAATGCAGGTTGGTGACTATACAAAAATTACCCCTCAGTGTTTGTTATATATTTTTGTTTTGTTACAGGTGATTCATGTTTCATGCCATTGTTGATCTCTGACTTGACATTTGTGTGATACTTTGATGTGTTATTATAAATAGCTCCCAATCTTCTCTGATATAGGCCAATAGACTTTGTTCCTCCAAGCATACAATTCTAAATCAATACTCTTCAATGAATAAATCATGTTTAATCAATGAGATCGGCCGTGACTGCGCAGATGCCATCAGCTAAAATGCGCTGCATCACAAATCTGAATTCTTTCATGTCTCCCTAGGGTGTTTTCTGCCTATCAGAAAGAAGTTGATGAAAAGCCAGGTCCCAGCTCATGGGGCACCAAGATGTCCTTTGGAGCACTGATGGCTGAATTTAGCAATGGACTTGGTAAATATTGATTACAAAAACCCTGACCTGTTCGTTTACTTATGTTGACAACATGGTGTTGTTTACTTATATTGACAGCATGGTGTTGTTTACTAGTGTTGACAACATGGTAGAAGTGTTGGGATTGATTATAACTCATTCCCTACGGCAGTGCTACGGAATCCCTACGACAGTGCTACTTCCGTACTTAATTTATATTCCTGAGAAAGGGGAGTAACTCCGTTTTGAAATTTTTTAAAGCTGCTAAATATTAATAAATGTTAATGAATTAAGGACGAATGCAACAAAGAATGAATAAGGTTTAATAAAAATATAACATTAGCGCTGAAAAAATAATGAACAATGGCCAAAAAATTATTTTTACACCTCCGATGAACACATGCTAGATATGTACGCGCCGTAATAAAGCACACATAGTTTTAAGGTGAAACAAGATAAAAACTTCCAGTTTTTAAATTAAAATCTCACAGAATCACGCCACTGCCGGAAGTTTCGGGGGACACGAGATTTCATTGCTATTTTAAACTAAAAATGAGTGAGGTGTGTGCACCAGGATGTATTTTGATACACCTGCCGAAACCCCCAAAGGAGGCTTTTAGTCCCAACCGCCGGGAATGAGTTAAGCTTCAAGTGCAGACCTGTTTACTCTTACAATTTTGGCGTACAATGTACGATTTTGACGTGTATAAACTTTATTGTATGTTAATTTTTTACTATTAAGATAATGTATTGAATGATTTTGTAACGATATTGTACGATTTTAAGAGTTTGAGGGTAAACAGGTCTGCAGGTGTCTTACAAAAATCTATAATACCTAATTTGTAATGGATCAACCAACTAATTTATGATATATAAACCAACTAATTTATGATATATAAACCAACTAATTTATGATATATAAACCAACTAATTTATGATATATAAACCAACTAATTTATGATATATAAACCAACTAATTTATGATATATAAACCAACTAATTTATGATATATAAACCAACTAATTTATGATATATAAACCAACTAATTTATGATATATAAACCAACTAATTTATGATATATAAACCAACTAATTTATGATATATAAACCAACTAATTTATAAATTTTAAACTTGTTTGAGTTTCCATGATTTTTGATTTTAGTATAGAAAAAATTGTCAGTTCATCTATGCCAACTCATGAAAGGGTATTTTACGACATCAAATTCACTTAACTCAAAAATACTGTTACCTAGGGCTGCATATTACTGGAGGGGTGCACACACCATATCAAAATGCTATACTTTATTTCACTGGCACTTTTGATACAAAAAACACATAATTTTACCACATCATTACATTTGCCTGTACTTATAGGAGGCTGGGTGCACTCTGTATCCTTCTCTCCCAGCGGTGACAAAGTGGCCTGGGTGGGACATGACTCCAGTGTGTCTGTTGGGGATGCCACTAAAGGAAATGAGTAAGTTGTTTTTCTACATTCTAAATATAGCTCTAACAGTAAGTTCCACTAATTTGTATGTCCAATCATAAGTCATCTCAGGTGGGTGGACTTAAGTTTGATTTCTCATTAAACTTTGCCACACGTTGGGGACCAGACTTGGATTCCAGGCCCTAACTACTTTTTAACCTCTTTTATTTTGAGTCTTGTTTTTATTTTAAAATCTATGAAACTCCTTAAATTAAATTGCTCAAAATAATTATAATGTCATACAAGGTAAGAATAAAATTCTATCTCAGGCATTTAAAAAACAAGTCCTTTCTGTAATTTGTATGATGATCCTTTTCAGACTCACTGTAATTAGAGAGAGTTTCCTCCCCTTCATGGGCATTACCTGGATAACTGAAAATAGCCTTGTTGCAGCTGTAAGTAGTAAACATGTTGTGATTTTTTTATCCAAGTTCCAGTAGTTTTATAGATAGAAATAGAATGATTGACCATCTCAGGATAGAATTTAGCATTTAAATCGGTATAGAGCTCTCTTAACACACTCACAGTAAACAGACTGTCTCGTCCAGATGGTATCAACCTGACCTGAATGATGTAAACTTGTTGCTTGACTGATGTTAACTTGTTATTTGACTGATGTTAACTTGTTATTTGACTGATGTTAACTTGTTGTTTGACTGATGTTAACTTGTTTGACTGATGTCAACTTGTTATTTGACTGATGTTAACTTGTTGTTTGACTGATGTTAACTTGTTGTTTGACTGTTGTTAGCCTGTTAATTTATGTCTGTCTGACAGGGCTATGACTGCAACCCTATGCTGTTCTCCTACACTGGAGGAAAGGTCAGCCTTGTGGGACAGCTGGACCAGTCCCAGGAAAAGGAGTCTGGACAACTGAGGTATGGTTTATTGTTTTATCATTTATAAAAAATCAACAAGTTGAGTGCAAACTGCACTGTCAAGGCTTTCATCTTTACATTAACTTTCTCTATGTATGTTTTTTAAGTTCAGATATTTGAATTTTAAAAAATGCACCTGGGGACCAGACATCAATGTCTGTTAATTAAGTACATAATTATATATTTTTTTTCTTAATACATTTCAGCTCTTATTTTTCTTAACCTTTTCGCTACCGATGACGTCGACGCAACGTCATGATCACCCACTTTCAATTACAAAGGACGTCACATAGTCGTCATAACAAAAAGGCAAAGAGCTTTTCTGAAATACCAAGGACGTCACGTTGACGTCATATTTCAATGCTATATATTTCTTTATTTGTCTATAGAGAAGTTAAAAAGCAAATTGGATAGAGACTGAAAATATAGGAAATTTATTCTTTTCTTTTTTTGTTAAAAAAAAAAGAAAAAGTTTTTTATTGCAAAAATCAATGCCAAACCAGCCGGTTATGAAAGGGTTAATATATTGCAGCTCTTATTTTTCTTAATGCATTGCAGCTCTACCCTTAATAAATTTTCAGTGTTGAACGTGTATATGACTTAAAAAAAACAACACATTTTAATTGTGTATATTATATTATGTATGTCACTATGTCTGTGGTGAAAGTTTATGTCAGTGGAATTGTTCAGTTGCTGGTGTTGTCCTTAGATTCAGGCCACTCAATGTTGTAGATTACAACCAGTCCTCTATGGATGGCGATGAAGAAAACGATGAGAGTGAAACACAAATCATTGTCAGGTTGGAAGGCATGGATCACATGTGCATTTCGTTTTGATACTTGGTGTCTGGCATGGGGTGGACAACGAGCAAAAATTTAACTGACATTTTTAAATTGAAAGTTTTAACAGGAACGTTTTGTCCTGATGACTGATAACATCTTGCATGGAAATCTCTGAGGATGTTCTAAGAGCAACGCTCAGCCTTTAACACAGTTGTAGATGTGATAGTAGTAGCAACTGTACATTTTGTCATGGCGCTCATTAGTTTTTTAATTCACTGTAGCGAATGTCTTACAAAATTTATTGTGAAAACTGTTATAACAATTAAAAGATTGCATTAAAAACAATGGCAAATTTTGAAATGCATCTCTTCACAAAGTAATTGTATTAGATTTAGTGAACGTAACTTATATTTGCTTATCAACAATCATCAAAAAGGTATGTGTACTGCTATGTGCATTTTTGAGCATGGAGTTTAGATGAAATTCTAAAAAAATTAGTAGAAGCTATCAAACATTATCCCATTAAGAAGCTATCAAACATTATCCCTTTCTGACACCATTTTGGAGACCACTATCTCCAAAGTTGGCTTTTCACCACCTAAATGATAATAACGAAAGGGGCTTTCATTTTGTAAATCTACATCATGTCATCTGTTGTTGGATTGGAATACATGACAGTTCTTTTCATCTTGACATTTGTCTTTATTTTTGTGGTGGTGACACCGTGAACATATGAGGTTTAATCCCACCTCCAGATCTATGCTGTTTTATGACTTCAGTGCTGATATAAGAGACAACAAGATTCATATAAATCCAAATAAATGAAAACTATTTTTTAAAATTGCATTGTACATATGCATTTTCAGCTGGTAGATACATAAATATTATTACCATGGCAACATTTTTAAAACGCTAGACAACCTAAAGTATTTCTCAAGCATAAAAAAAAAATCAATTGTCATGTACAATCAAACCTTCACTCCCTTAGTGACAATAATGACTTAGTGATCATTAAGATTTGTAACTGCTGTGGGAGCACACTGGTGTTTTCTGACAGACTGTGGAACAAAAGAATTTTGTTATCTTTCGGTCCTAACTTTGATAGAAAGAATTTGTCCAGATTGAGCTGATCTTTGGCATCTGTGATGAATAGGATGGGATGTATCCTCCAAAATTTTTTTTTTATTGATTTACATGTCACAGATATAATTATATGGGAATTAAGTAATATGGGAATTATTACTTATGTAATATATAGAGTATTGGGACTTGGAGAAAACTGGCCAATGAGAGGCGAGCAAGAAGAGAAAAATGGAGTCTAAATAATATGACAGTTGAATTCACGAAGTTTGTGTAGGAAGATAGATGGAACAGAAACGTTTGTGCTTAAATGAAGATTTATAGTATATTGAAATACTTATGATACATTACAAGAGTTTTTGGATTTAGTATGTTCGGCACATGAGATGTAGACCTATTTCAAGTATTTACTATTATTATTATGATTGCTACTGTGTGTAATAAATAAAGTACAGTCACTATTATTAATCATTTGAACCACTACACCTCTGTTATAATTCATAAGACATTGTGATTGTGACACAACAGCATTTTTCTCAAAATGAGATCCTCCCCAATAACACGTGGTTATCAGTCCCTAGCTGGAGATGACCCCAAATAAATTCCTGATACTTCTTGGTTGTGAGACAGATTGCACTACCATTACATCCCAGTGCTACTGCTGGACTCTTGTACCCACAAATCTGGTTTTCATAATTTACAATGCAATAGTCTGTTTGCAAATATGCATGGCTAACAAAGAGCTAAATTATCTGTAGTGATTTGATTAACCCTCAAGTTTATTGTATGTGATTAGAACGTCTAACAGCTGTGTGTTCAAGAAAGTTAACATATTGATGCTTGCCAAGGGTCATTGGTTTTAAGATGTGTCTAGTCCTATAAATAAACATTACCCTAAATACCATCATCTCTAGCTCTTTACATACTTTGCTTTATTTGAATTATTTATTAGGGATGGTTATGTTTTGTATAAAAGATGACTTGGACATTAAGATCCAAATGAACCAGAATGTACAAAATGCCCCTTTGATTTTTGGACTAGCTGACATAATTTTATATAAACTTTACATTTTCATTAATTATAAAAAAAAAAGTATAAAAAATTAATGAATCAAGTTAAATAAGGTCAATTCGAAAGATAAAATAAGTAACATTGGATGTTACTTATGCGAAAATATTGTTCTAACATTGGGAAATGTTTTAATATTTTTGTTTATTCATTTTTTTTAAAAGTGCCATGAATCGTTTCAAAAACCTGGACAAGAAGGCAACCGCTGCAGATACTTCCACTGAACTGAGAACTCAGCACCAGAACACTATAATGTAAGCCTTCATTAAAACTCATCAGATCCCTTTAATGTAAGCCTTCATTAAAACTCATCCATGTCCTTTAACAGCACCAGAACACTATAATGTAAGCCTTCATTAAAACTCATCAGAAGACTATAATGTAAGCCTTCATTAAAACTCATCCAGGCCCTGCTACCCTGGGCATAATTTGACACAGTATTTGGTTTACTGTTATGGCAAAAAATAAGATCAAATTTCTCTGCTTTAGAGCTGTTTTTTAAAACAAAAATACTATATATAAATTCAAATCAAAAATCATTGGGCAATCGTTCCTTCTCATTGATTATAGACCACCACTTTGAGTAGCATTACCATAAAATACCTTTTATATTTTAGTACACTTTTCACATGGAGATCTCTCTCTATGTTTAATGTGTGTGCATTCATCTAGTGTTTTTTTTTTTTTACAGCTCTTTGTAGATAATTAATAAATAATAAGACTGTTAAGTAATACCAATATAAATGAAACTCTGTTGCCTGATGTTTCGGCTTTTTAGGCAAGTGTCCATTCACACTGGGACCAAAGCCAACGCCAACAAGATTGCAACGTCAGGCGTCGATGGGAAGCTCATCATCTGGGATCTCAAAGTAAGTCATGTCACATTGCTCATGTCGGCATCTCAGATTAAACTTATCAGTTCGTGTCAAATTTTTTTTTTTTTTTTTAAATTTTAAAGATGTATGACACAAAATTAACCCACCATGGTGACTTATTGAATGCTGAGATGCTCTTCAGATTCCAGAGATGATAAATTCAGCTTTCGTAAACTTTTTTCTTAGCTAGTAGACTAACAGAAAGTATTTAATTTATATTTACCAAAGCAAACCGTCTATGCTTTTGTGATAATCGTTTGGTTTTTGTTTCATTTCCATTTCAGTCACTGGAGAAGAGCATCCAAGGCTTGAAGATTGCCTAATTATCTGGCCAAGCAGCAGTCACAAGTTTTATTGGCCAACCCTTAGGACAGGAGTTTTTCCATTTTTCTGCATTTTTTGTTCTTTCTTTGGGAAATAAGAGAAAAAAACAACAACCCGTACATTTTAAGTATGGTGTATGCTAACCAACTTTGTTCAAAACCAGAAGCCTGTATTAATTTATTTTGTCTTTTATGGTCCGTAACAGTAATAGTATAAGTGCTCATTTGTGTACATGAACGTTTTATCAACCTGTTGAGACAGTCAGACCTTACTGATGACACTGTATGACATAGTTACTGATGACACTGACATAGTTACTGATGACACTTATATATTTTATGATGACACTGACATAGTTACTGATGACACTGTATGACATAGACTAGTTATCTTACGTTCCTATTTTTAAGTTTGTTACATGTTATTTCTAGTGAATTCATTCACAATTTTAATAAACATCACTTTAAAAAAAAAAAAGAAATAAACTGCCCTGGCCTATTTTATTTGAGCACCAAACTGTGTTACCTCCAAACTGTGCTACCTCCATACTGTTACCTCCAAACTGTGCAACCTCCAAACTGTGCAACCTCCAAACTGTGTTACCTCCAAACTGTGCTACCTCCAAACTGTGTTACCTCCAAACTGTGCTACCTCCAAACTGTGTTACCTCCAAACTGTGTTACCTCCAAACTGTGTTACCTCCAAACTGTGTTACCTCCAAACTGTCATGTTTTATATTTGATGATGTATTTGTACTGGGTTGTTATATCTAGAGACACACCTCTACAAATAAAAAAAACCCACACACAGATAATGTACTATGAAAACACACACACAGATAATGTACTATGAAAACAGACACACAGATAATGTACTATGAAAACACACACAGATAATGTACTATGAAAACCCACACACAGATAATGTACTATGAAAACACACACACAGATAATGTACTATGAAAACACACACAGATAATGTACTATGAAAACACAAAGTCTGTTTATTTGTAGAGAGTTAAAAGCACTGCCTTGCAAAAACAACCCTTCCCTGAATTTTCACATACACAAGGGAAACAAATGAGCAGCTCCAAGGACTGCTGCTTGGAGTGTCACAAAAGCGCTCTCTCTCTGCTTCACAAACTTGTTTTCTCATGCACACGGTCTGGTCCAGACGACTTAGTCTCAAGTTGAGTGCTTGTGTACCAACCCTACTGCTAAGTTAAACTCATTTTCCTTGTGTACCCACCGTATTGCTAAGTAAAAAAACTCATTTTCCTTGTGTCCTACTTCTATGTCCCTTATTGCTTGGCACAGTCAAGTCAACATTGTTGCCAGCACCACTATTCATAATATTAAAAAAAAAATAATGGTATGTAGCCTGATGTACACAACTATCAAAATGCCCCATGAACCCCATTAGGGATATCAATTACTCTAAAAGTAAAAAGGGGTGTAGGGTGTGATTTCGTACGGACTACTTTAGGAAACGGACTACTTTTGGAAATGGCAACTATAAACCTAAACCCAAATATTTCATGTTATTTCTGCAGGCTCTGACATTCAGATATAATGATGGGAACTTTTTTTTTCACATGTATTATTGGTAAGATTCTGACACCAACATCATCATCCCAATAATCCATATAAAAAAAGTTCCAGTCATTATTTCTGACTGTCAAAGCCTGCAGATGATTGGACCGGTTGTTAGGTGAGATTCATGGTCTGTGTTGCTGATGTGGTTTTCTGCCCGAGTCCACCAGACGTGATCTTTGTGCTCAGCCACGGGATGGATATACCTGTTGGGCTCTGGACAGTTCAAATCTGTCTCAAAGCGGTAGTTGATGTAAGGACTGGTCAACTGTGATCTGACGATTCTGTGACTGACTGCTGTGTTGATGATCGATTCCAAATCTCAGGGGACGTAACATGCATTCGGGTAGAAATGGGAAGACCACATCAAAGATCGGACAGATGAGTTTAGGGTCAAGGCTGGAAGGGCGGACATAACCTGGAAATAAAATAATTGACAGCAAATAGGAGCAAATAATTTGGTCAGAAAAACATTCTCTCAAGTAGTTAATTTATATCCCAGTGAACCAGTTAACTAAAACAAAAATGACAATAAACGTTTAATGTAACAGGATACATGCTAGAAGATGGAAAACCATGACGTTTTGAGCAGGCTGAGTAGGATAAAATGCAATTTAGTATACATAGTAAACCTGAGATGAAAAAGACATTTAGGAAGTGTGATATACCTTGTGCATTTGTTCAGTGTAATATTTTGTCAGTTGCGCTGCCTGAAGGGTCAATATGGTATTTACCTGTGATGAGGGACACAACGAGGCCCACTAAGATTGCTGTACCAGCTCCCACGGGTGTAAGGTACAAATAGGATAATGTAGAGGTTGACAAAACTCCATCGTAACTAAAAAGAGCGAGTTAAAAAAAATGGGCTGGGGGGTAAGAGATTTGGCTTAAAATAAAAGATGATATTGTCAGGCTAATGCAAAATCGTGTAGATGGCCCTTTTTTTAAATTAATCACGTAGATCAGCGGTCCTCAACCTGTAGGTCGTGACCCCACACAGGGGTCGCCTAAGACCATCGGAAAACACATATTTATATAGAACAAACGAAAATAATTTTATGTTTGAGGGTCACCACAACGCGAGAAACTTTATTAAAGGTTCGCGGCATTACAAAGGTTGAGACTGAATAGCAATTATTGCTACCTTATAGCTGCCTTACTGACTTACAAGTGCTTATAAGTCTTGGTAGATGAAAGGTTTGTCTGGTTTTCTAGTTTTAGCAGAAATGTTGGGGTCTTTTTTTTTTAAAGACAGGAAAGGGGGTCGTTCGTAAATTACGTCGCGCAAAAATTACCTTTTTAGACCCCCCTCCCCCTTGTCACGAAGTGTCACAAATTCTTTACCCCCCCCCCCCCCCCCCGTGCACCGTAACACCTAAAAAAAATCGAAATATAGATACAATTTTCATAACTAAATTAAGATTTTATTCTATTTTTTAACATTTTCCCACAATGGATTAAGATGTAGGATTATTAGAAAACTGTGACGTGACACAACGATGTCAGCCAAAAGCCGAATGTAATACGGCCACAACAGTTTTTACGTCATTTTTCGATGACGCTAATGTGTGAGCAACTGAGTTTCATAGTACCTATAATACCTCAGGCAATTTCGACCTCAAATTAATGCTTTTAAAATTAATTTAAACAAGATTTTTCAAAATTAGAAAATTTTAGATTAAAAAACAAACAACAAACAAAAAAACGTGATCATATAAATTCTCGACCCCCCCCCCCCTTTCCCTCCTCCCCCCCCCCCCCCCCCCCCCACCCACAGCTTTTCTGAGCGTGACGTAATTTGCGAACGACCCCAAAGTAAAGACAAAGCAAATGTTGATAAATTAAAAAAAAAAAACAACACTGATACGGAAAATGGACTTAAAATTTACTTGTGACTACAGAATACCTCTCAACGTCATCAACCGTTGCCCCAGCAGTTGTCGTGTTGTCCAAAGTCCTGTTCTCATGTGTGTTGTGGTAGCAGGCAACGCTGTACACAGGCGATTTCGCAGCTGTCGTCACCTTGTTTATCAACCCACCAAGTCCGATCCAGCAGGTGAGTAGAAACGAGACAAAACAGCCACATAAAGCTCCCTGTAAGCACATTTGAGATGTCAAGTGAATCGTGTGAAGCACATTTGAGATGTCAAGTGAATTGTGGGAAGCACATTTGAGATGTCAAGTGAATTGTGGGAAGCACATTTGAGATGTCAAGTGAATCGTGGGAAGCACATGGAGATGTCAAGTGAATCTTATGAAGCACAATGAGATGTCAAATGAATCGCGTGGAGCACATTTGAGATGTCAAGTGAATCATGTGAAGCACATTTGAGATGTCAAGTGAATCGTGTGAATCACATTTGAGATGTCAAGTGAATCGTGTGAATCACATTTGAGATGTAAAGTGAATCGTGTGAATCACATTTGAGATGTAAAGTGAATCGTGTGAATCACATTTGAGATGTAAAGTGAATCGTGTGAATCACATTTGAGATGTCAAGTGAATCGTGTGAATCACATTTGAGATGTAAAGTGAATCGTGTGAATCACATTTGAGATGTCAATTGAATCGTGTGAAGCCCATTTGAGATGTCAAGTGAATCGTGTGAATCACATTGAGATGTCAAGTGAATTGTGGGAAGCACATTTGAGATGTAAAGTGAATCGTGTGAATCACATTTGAGATGTAAAGTGAATCGTGTGAATCACATTTGAGATGTCAAGTGAATCGTGTGAATCACATTTGAGATGTCAAGTGAATCGTGTGAATCACATTTGAGATGTAAAGTGAATCGTGTGAATCACATTTGAGATGTCAATTGAATCGTGTGAAGCCCATTTGAGATGTCAAGTGAATCGTGTGAATCACATTTGAGATGTCAAGTGAATCGTGTTGTGCTTCAAAGTTCTATGACTCATCCCCACGAAAAAAAAATCTAGAGTTACTGAACTTAGAGGACCCTATAAAATAAGTAATTAAATAGGATATACTAAATCTTATTTTCCCATGACTTCGATAAATATCAAAGTTCTTTGCAACTAACAATTCTTAGCAGCCTAAGTAACCTCTGACCTTGCTATTGGTCCACGGCAAGAACATACCAGATACAAACAGACCCAAGAACGGACCACTGAAAATTCCACTGAGTGTGTAAAATACCTGCACAATTAAATTTAAAAAAAAATATTTAAAAAAAAACAACCAAAAGAAAAACCCATTTACATTTCTGATTTTAAAAAAAAATTGAAATAATTTAGCTTTGCCATTTCTGAGAGAAAAGCCGCTTCCGAGTAAATTAGTAGCCTATAGTTTTTTTTTTTTTTTTTAATGTACACAGGCCTACTTTGCGGCATTTGAAATTTAGAAAAAAAATCATTTTTAAACAATATTTTTTTTGTATTCTGCTACATCGAAAATTTTTCATCCCACATTTCGCTCACTATACACCAGCTCATCAACTGTCACATTACATCAATTACAAAACGGATGTGTCACAAACCTGTAAAAGATCCCCCAAATCTGCAACGACAAAAGCAATCGGAATAGCACTCATACTGGCTACAACAACTGCGAGGACAAACATTTGATAAAATAACACACTAAAGACATTTTATCAATCTGTCCACCACACGACGAGCTGCACTCATGTAATCAATGGGCTAATTTGGAGAGATGGCACCATGAATTCATTTGCGTGCTTATTGGAGGACCCTGGTTCCGATAGGGTCAAAACCCTGGTTCCGACAGGGTCAAAACACTGGTTCCGATAGGGTCAAGACCCAGGTTAGGGATAAATTTAGGGTTCAGGTTAGGTTTAGGGATAGATCGTGTCAACCAAGATGGCGGCCATAGTAAAAGACGCGGTGCTATCTCTCAAAATTTAACAATTAATTTTTTTAATTCATGTTATGATTCAGGATGGATCAAAGACGTTTTTGGTCACAATGCACATGGTAATTTACCACCAGCATCCGTGAATCTTAATACCTCTAATAACCCGGAGGAAAGAATTAAGGAGAATAAAAGAATGTATGAAATGTACATTTACTTGTAATATTTGTGAAAAGACGTTCTGACACCATCTTTCGACAGTTGCAGTATTTATGGTATTCCTTGTAGAGCAAAACTGAAATGCTTGCTAGAGACATCGTCAAGGCACTGAGGAAATAGCATGGATGAAGTAATAACGTTAAATAAATTTAATTTAAGATAAAAATACATCTGTGAACCAGAGCCGGGTTAACTTTTTGGATTCCTTGTGCTAACAAGATTTTTTTTTTAAACCCACCTACAGTAGACTCTCTAACCATTGTAAAATAATACGAATTAATTTTATTATTTTTAGAAAGGAAACTGACAAATTGAATCATCTTTCCGTCATGTTTTCAACATAGAGAAGCTATCGATGATGTTTTCAAAGTCAAGACTTGTCAAGATTTTTGACTCGATGTTCAAACGAGTTAACTTTGCCATTTGCGCATCAGTTGTTGACCCTGGGATGATTTTTATCCTTTTAAAAATACTGAGAAATTTTTCTTCGCTTCAGCTTGTTTCAGTAAAGTTAAGTGAATTCTCATAAAATAATAATTAACCACTTTGAAAGCCATCTTGTACATGTTAGAGATACATTACATTTAACATCAACATTTGGCCCAAATCTTGGACGACGGAATATAACTTTGACATAAAAAGTTGCAATCTTTTAAACTTGTCCTTGCCTGTAAAAAATAACAGCCGGTTTGCTACTTACAACAGCTGGTTAACCACTGTCACCTGATAGACATTTTTAGAAGGCATTCTCGTTTTTCCTTTGAAGCCACTGCAAAATTTCTTGGCGTGATCATTTCATTGTTCAGAACTATTTCTCTGCAAAGTTAGAAACTCTAACAATGAACCCAAGAGCTGTTACAATCAATATTGTTTCTGTTTGAATAAGTTTATAGCCTTCATTTATTCGCTCTATTAATTGTATTCCAAAAAAAAAAAAAAAAAAAAAAAGAAAAAAAAAAAAAAAAAAAAAAAAAAAAAAAAAAAAAGGAACACTTTAAGAAGGCTGATTCACGTTCTTCAGCAATTTTAAACTAAATTTTTAAACTAAATTCACATCTTCTCTTCTAGTCTTTTCTTTTTCAGTGTGTCATTTCCCAGTGCTTTCAATGCAGTAATGTGTATGTGTCTTGGTGATGAGACAAACTGTCAATCAAGTGCAAATGTCTCACGCCGAACTCGGCTTGCACTTAAGAAAGTTCAGTAGCTTTTGAAATTCATACAAAACCCAACAAACACAAAGCCCCTTTTTTTCCGGCTCCTGGTATAAGCCGGCTCCTGGTATAAGCCGGCTCCTGGTATAAGCCGGCTCCTGGTATAAGCCGGCTCCTGGTATAAGCCGGCTCCTGGTATAAGCCGGCTCCTGGTATAAGCCGGCTCCTGGTATAAGCCGGCTCCTGGTATAAGCCGGCTCCTGGTATAAGCCGGCTCCTGGTATAAGCCGGCTCCTGGTATAAGCCGGCTCCTGGTATAAGCCGGCTCCTGGTATAAGCCGGCTCCTGGTATAAGCCGGCTCCTGGTATAAGCCGGCTCCTGGTATAAGCCGGCTCCTGGTATAAGCCGGCTCCTGGTATAAGCCGGCTCCTGGTATAAGCCGGCTCGTTGCGATGTTCGGAATGAATCACACGCAATAAATCTCTTGAACATAGGGCCGTAATGCTGTGTTCAATAGGTGCGCAAAATAAAATTCCCCAGAAGTTAACACTAACTCAGTGGCGTAGCGAGGGGGGGCAAGGGGGGCATAATGCCCCGGGCGCTACTCACAAAGGGGCGCCAAATGGTATATTTTACATATAATATTGTATGGTTTTCGAATGGGGGGGGCGCTAAAAAGGTATTGTGCCCCGGGCGCGAGTTAAGCTCGCTACGCCACTGCACTAACTGTTATTCTGATAAAATGCGTTGAATGTGTGTTTTGTCAGGTCACTTACGTAGATGGGACGTCCACGCCTCGTCACCGCCATTGTTTGGTTATTTTTAGTAAACATTATAATAATAATAATACAATGCCTCGATGCTAATTTATTTTTCTATACTTGATTAAAATACCCTCCTAACAAAAACATCTAAAATTATAATCTCTCAACAATTCGTGATGTAAGGACATACATCAGAGAGGTAGGCCTACCGTCCGCAAAGCTTAGAGTGGCGCCGGTGCAAGCGCACCAGTTTGCACCATGGTCAGTCTGGCGCCGCTTGTGAACTGCGGTCATGAAATAACGCGAAGGAGAGGAGCAATGGCTCTGAACCCCAGTCATCAGAGTGCTTAGACCCTACACCTGAAGCAAACCAACAGCCAAATAAGACAAGCTACAAAATCCCGCACACATGCCGTATCAAATTATCCGGACACGGTTGCCAGTGGTTGATACATATCTGCAGTTGTTAAATAATATTTCCGATAGATGAAGATATCACACCCTCTTTCAAAGTGTTCTTGTTTATTCAAATAAATAATAATTAGTACGCTGGTTTAATGATAACCCCCGACCCCCACATAACACACTATAACAAAATGATAACCCCCGACCCCCACATAACACACTATAACAAAATGATAACCCCCGACCCCCACATAACACACTATAACAAAATGATAACCCCCGACCCCCACATAACACACTATAACAAAATGATAACCCCCGACCCCCACATAACACACTATAAAAAAATGATAACCCCCGACCCCACATAACACACTATAACAAAATGATAACCCCCGACCCCACATAACACACTATAAAAAAATGATAACCCCCGACCCCACATAACACACTATAACAAAATGATAACCCCCGACCCCCACATAACACACTATAACAAAATGATAACCCCCGACCCCCACATAACACACTATAAAAAAATGATAACCCCCGACCCCACATAACACACTATAAAAATGATAACCCCCGACCCCACATAACACACTATAAAAAAATGATAACCCCCGACCCCACATAACACACTATAAAAAAATGATAACCCCCGACCCCACATAACACACTATAAAAATGATAACCCCCGACCCCACATAACACACTATAAAAAAATGATAACCCCCGACCCCACATAACACACTATAAAAAAATGATAACCCCCGACCCCGCATAACACACTATAAGAAAATGATAACCCCCCCACCACCTTCGTGTTATAAAGTATGTGCTCGGCACCTTTTTGCCTTTTGTTCACCTTTTTTTATTCTTCTTTCTTTTAACGAATGCATCGTGTTCATTTTTTCAATAATAGAATTCTTTTGAATATGAATAGTTCAACTTACAATTAAAAATCTGATGAATGCATTAAGCGACCATTCGCTGTATATAGATTCCGTGTAAATGAGAACTAAAATATGATTTTAAATTAAAATACACAAAAGCATCAGAGTTTATTTTCAATAAAAAAAACGAAAAACTACTTCGAGTCTTTTTTTCTCATTATTTTTTAATCTTGTAATTTTTTAAAGTTTTTGTTGATGTGATCGCGTTTCTTGTCGAACTTACAGAGTAACCTCAGAATTTTTCGTATTCTCAGCAGACTTCAGGTGTGTAAACAATGATATGAAATTCCCTAATATATGATGGGAGCCCACACGACTTACCTTAAACAGGACGCCAAGAGACAGACTAAAAATAGACCAGGGAATCCCTTGACATAACCGAGAATATCCAGTAAGTAAAGAACCATAATCTGATAAAAATAGTTAAAGTGGAAAAAACAAAAGTTCAAACCTTTTAATATAGCAGAACAAATAAAGATTGGCAAAAAGTTTCATGACATGATATAAAGTAAATTTGAAAGAATAGTGATAATGATTCGACAAATTATGTTCTAAGGAAATTGACCCAATAAATTTAATTTTACTTTTTTTTAAATAAAGAGATAATCGAATTTTTTAGTGGCAATGGATGAACTTCATACAACGACGTCAAAGAACGTGCGACTGACCTGCTCGGATCGTTTGACCAGCCCCGCCGTGACCGGATGACAATCTGCGTAGAACACATACATCAGCAAGCCGTTGAGCAATGACACGGTTACGATCAGAACGAGGCATGGGATGTTCACAGCAAGTATTCTAGCTTGGAGTATCATTATCATTCATTTATAACGCATTCACAGTCAGAATAGGCGAGTTATTTAAGTTAAATTCTTAGTAATCGGCTGAAACGTTTGATACAACCTAAGTATATGACCTAGCAAACATTCTGTTACTACACTAACCTAAGCTATTATTTGCTGCAATGCGGTACTTACAGTTGGGCGTGTCTTACAGTGGGAGCTGATAAACATCTCTGGACCTGAGTTGGACTGACACCCATTAGGGTGGTCCACAAGAAACCCCCTCCTACCACAATGGACCAGAACGAGTGACGAACGAAAGGACTGAAGTTAAATCTGTGACGGTGACAAGAGAGCAAATATTTTCATGGTGAAATATAGGTCTAAGCAGGCAATAGGTAAAGATGTTAGAATTGTTTTGACCTTATCCGAAAACAATAGAGGAAGGATTTATGTTAATCATTTTACTTTTGGTGAATGTCTGCTCCATATCGCACGAAACCTTCTTGGCATAAGTTCTCACCCAGAGAAAACATGACTAAAATATCTACTACTCTCTCTTTATCTAAGAACACAGAAAATATATTTTAAATAACGTAAGGACAAGGTGAATAAATAAATACTGTTAAACTCTTTTCAATATTTCGGGAGACTAAAATGCTCTAATGGGTTTTGCTCTTAAATAAACGATGATATGGATATACACACAACTCAGAGTGTTGCAGTGGGCCGACCCAGCATATAATCTTAAGCCCAAGTCCCCTTATACCAAGAAACTTGTGTGTTTCGGCAGTCAATCATATCTCTTCTTTATCTTGTTAAAAATCTTTGAAGCGGACATAAAGCATGATACTCAACTTCCGGAATAGCGAACCGAATGTTTTGTTGTTGTTTCTTCGTCCTGAAGAGCTCTGCTCTTCCAGGTAAAGGGTAATATAAACATTGCTTTGTAGTAGAATCCGGAAGTGAACTAAAATATCTTATCCCGCGCATGGCAACTAATCATGTACCGAAGAAATGGCAGGTCGTAGTCCATCAGACCACTAGAACCACTATGTCTCTAACGTCTCTGACACAACAGATGGCATGGAGAAGAATAGTTTTTATGTCATCTGTGGCGCCCCAACGGTCGAAAGACTACGGGACATGATGATGATGATGATGAATGAGCAGCATCAAATAAAAAAAAGCTAATTTGGACAGATCGTACCTGATTTCATTTGCGTGTTTTGTCCTTGGTTCTGATAGGGTCAAAACCCTGGTTCCCATAGGGTCAAAACCCAGGTTAGGGATACGTTTAGGGTTCAGGCTAGGTTTAGGGATAGAATTATGGATACATTTAGGACATAAGTTCGCGGGTCGCTGCAACCAAGATGGCGGCCACGGTACGATCTCTCCAAATTTACCAATAAAAATAAACTAATTTTAAAACTTTGATCAAGTTCTTACTGGTCCATCTCAATCCTGCTTCTCCCACCAGCCATCTTCCAGGCCACGGAAAAATCACCAATTTGCACGGATCCTTGTATGAAGATCGCCAACAACGTTCCACCGAGTACCAACGCTATACACACGTTAATCCACACCGGGGCAATGACGCCTCCCTAGATGCATACAAAACAACACACATTTTTCTTTTATGTTTCTTGTAATCATTTCCACGTTAACAGTGCGTTAGAGTTGGCTAATTTATAGTAGTACAAGGGTTAAGTTTGTTTCATTTGTCAACCATTTTATATAAACACTGGTAAAGAAAGGAAAGTAGAAAAAAAAAAGTTTGTTTCTATAAGTGGGAGCTGATAAACATCCCTGGTCCTGCGTTGGACTGACACCTATTAGGGTGGTCCACGACAGGTGTAATTACATCCACACAATTTTAAAAGAAAAATTTATTCCGATATAATGGGTATTTAAAAAAAATTGAGGCAAGTGTAGATACCTCCAAATTTATCCACTACCGAAATAGGCCTATAATTTTCATTAAAAAAATAATTTGAATATTGAAATAAATTTACCAGAGTGGAAGACAGAGAGAGAGGGAGACGGAGAGAACCAGAGAACCCGAGAGAGAGAGAGAATGTCTTAGATTGGGACTGTAGAGTTTGTCTGTCTGTTTGGAGGATAAAACATTTCCCCAGACCAAAGCCAAACAAAATTAATACAAGACTCACCAGCAAGGAGAATGTCATCCCTAAAACACCCAGGGCTACAACACACCCGACCAAATCAAGTCCAGTTGCTGGAATAGGTCAGTCAGATAAACATTACCTTGGTGAAATGGATTATGCTATACACAAGTGCACGGGCCGGGCGAGATATCAATAGCGTTGAGGACGTGAGGTTATATGCAATGTGGTAGACAGGTGAGTGGTGAGCAGGTGAGTGGTGGACAGGTGAGTGGTGGACAGGTGAGTGGTGGACAGGTGAGTGGTGGACAGGTGAGTGGTGGACAGGTGAGTGGTGAGTGGTGAGCAGGTGAGTGGCGGACAGGTGAGTGGTGGACAGGTGAGTGGTGGACAAGTGAGTGGTGAACAGATGAGTTATGGACAGATGAGTGGTGGACAGGTGCGTGGTGGACAGGTGAGTGGCGGACAGGTGAGTGGTACCCAATTAAGTGATAATGAACCGGTGAAAATTGTGTAAAACTTTGGGGAAATACCTGTTGCAAATGCAGAAGATGGAGCGTATAGCAGAAACTCAACTGTCACCATCTGGAAACATTCAATTCATCGGTGATTTAGGCTTAGACATTTCCTTTGTGATCTTCATTTTAACCTTTTTTTATTTGCACTATGCATCATTGAAATAAACGCAAAGAGATATAAGAAATGACTCACTGTTTGACCAATTATCAACCTACTAATATAAGAAATGGCTCACCGTTTGACCAATGAATATCAACGTCCCAGCTAGTCTCACCAAAGAGTTGAACCTCATTTCAAGATACTGCGAGGAAGAGAAGACAGATGACCTGTAAGATTAATGAAAGTACACATTGGTGGAAGTACACAATAATGAAAGTACACATTGGTGGAAGTACACATTAGTGGAAGTACACATTAATGGAAGTACACATTAATGAAAGTACACATTGGTGGAAGTACACATTAACCAAAAGCACATATTGGTGGAAATACGCATTAATGAAAGTACAATGACGGAAATACACATTAATGGAAGAACACATAGGTAAAAGTACACATTGATTAAGTACATATTAATGAAATTAAACGTTAATGGAAGTACACATTAATGGAAGTACACACGGATGGAAGCAAACATAGATGGACGCATCAAAAGAAAGCAGGCTGATTGGACAGACGTGGTTTGAAAACAATTTCTTGCCTGTAATGTGGTTGTAACTCCGAGCCTGTAGAAAAATGGAACGAACAGGCATATTGCTGACATCACAGCGCCCAACATCCCGATGACGATATACAGAAACATGGAGTTGTAGTTGTATACTTCTGAGGGACCAAAATAAAATGTCACAAAGTATTCACTTTTTAATGTATATATTTCCAGGATTGGCTTCTCAATCGTACAATTCATGAAGGAAGCTATGCTGCTGGCCGCAACGTACGGCAGCCTTAGTGTATATTTTTAAGAAAACTCATTTTACCTAGCCTTATTGCTAACATGATATCTCCCCATGCATTAATGACTGCAATTTATGGTCATGACTTAACCACCTCTCCCTTCCAAAATATATTTAAAAAAATAATAAATAATAATAAATTAATACATTTTTAAAAAATATCATTTTACTTCAAAATTTTCTCCCCAAAAGATAGAAACATGAATTAATTAAACGAGACAATTTTTGTCAAATGTCTCTAAATTTGGCGGCACCCGACCTGCTGAGTGACCGAGGTAGATCAGTGGTGACAGGAAAGTGACGCTTGTAGAGACGATAGCTGACAATGTCTGGGTGAATGACCTGGAAGAAGGTCAAGGTTTTTAAATATAAACATAACAAACGAGTTACCCAATGTTTGAACAATATAAAATGTGTTCAGTTTGTCAATCTTTGAAAATAAAGGTATTACAAAATACTTATGTCTGAATAGAACATTAAAATATTACAATTAAAATAACCTATTTCTGGAAGACGCCCCGATGGATGACTTATCACACTCCCATTACAAGATACTACAGGATAATACATCATATGAACAATATATCATAGGTAACTTATTATGTGTTGTAATGTATTTTACATTTGGAATGTCGCCGACGGCCTGAGCCGAAGCTCTTCGAGGTCCCCCCGGGAACCCCATCTCGCGGGGCCCTCCCTCCTTTTTACAGAGGAAGGGCACCACGATGTAGTCCACCGGGTTGTTCCGCCCTTGCAGCGAACCACCCGGTTACCCCAGGAACGCCAGACAGGCAGCTCCCAAGATTGACTTTACAAAGTAAGGAGTGGATATCCTACAGCGGACCGCTATGTACTCCTCTGCCACCAATGGAAAAAACGACAACACGATCCTATAGTTTGAATCGGTGCGAGTAAGGAGAATCTTCACTGGTAACTTGCGAGAAGGATTCCCCAGAGCTACCGACGACTCAGATCTTAACAGTGTTTATCGCAATGTGGTACTGGGCACTCCTGGCCACTGCATAGACACCACATCACAAGTACTAGGCTAGTGACGGGGGGCGAACGTGTTGTATAAGTCCTAATACTTAATCAAACTTTGTTAAATTTAAATTAAAACAACAACACGTGACCACATTAGGATCCCCAAGGCCTGGTAACGCAGACGCCCCAAGTCAGTATGACCTCACCTTCTCCCTTCTGGTGTTGCACAACTGTTGGCGTGCACAGCTGATCGAAGTCCAGCGGCTGAGGTCAGTGTGAAAACAACAAGAGCCACACAGCAGTCCAGGTGGCTGAATTTTGGGAACCGACCAGTTTCATAACTGTAAGCCATTTGAAATCCGACCGGTAGACGGCGCCTCTGTCACCCTGTAGCATTCAAGGTCTCCAGATCCCCAGGCATTATTTGTCATAATTCTAATTTTAAACATCATGTGTTTCTCGTGCGCATGTCAGCGGGCTCAGAGGTCTGGGGGCTCAACACTTTTAATATCTGAAGTTTATCTCATAGCAAAGCTATTAATTTTATCGTACCGCTCTGTACGTGCATGGCTGGTAGTTTTATTAAGTTTTACATATTTTAACTGTGGGGAAATATTGGTGCTTCAGTCATATCCATAGCGCATAACATATTACAAAAAATCTTGCTCATAGGATGTTACAGCAAATCTAGATCTTATTATGTAGCAAATCTTGATCATAAGATGTTACAACAAATCTAGATCATAAGATGTTACAACAAATCTAGATGATAAGATGTTACAACAAATCTAGATCATAAGATGTTACAACAAATCTAGATCATAAGATGTTACAACAAATCTAGATCATAAGATGTTACAACAAATCTAGATCATAAGATGTTACAACAAATCTAGATGACAAGATGTTACAACAAATCTAGATCATAAGATGTTACAACAAATCTAGATGATAAAATGTTACAACAAATCTAGATGACAAGATGTTACAACAAATCTAGATCATAAGATGTTACACAACAACGCCTAGCACATACGATACTACAGCATTACAACATATAAATTGTTACATGAACATTCACAATAACCATTGCCGCTGGTAATTTAAATTGTCGAATGGAATAACCTCCTGCGCAGTAACGCAAGTCAACAAAGTCAACAAAGTCAACATATACATGTTTTAAATACATAGGTTAAAAGTTTTTTTTTTAAATTACACAGAAAACGAATGAACAGTTGGTCTGTTTTAAGCTGTTATGGTATCAATGTTTTGCTTCGAGCTGTTTCCCAAAATAAAAAAAAAACAGCAACTGAAAACGTTTCTCTATAAAACAGCAACGCTCAATCTCCGTCTACCATTCCCAGATTATCGTGGTTTTTTTTTTAAGGCCTCAAAACATATTGAGCTAATCCGTAGATGTATTGGCTTCATACGGTATTAGTATGCTAAATTGAATGACTTATGGAAATTCGCTTTAAAATGCTTTGAATGGTCCAGCCGAAAAAATAATTATCACCAATAACAGGCCAGCGTATTACTAAACCGGAATCAATTTAAGACACATTTGCATATTGCTTACAGAGAATGAGTTGTTTATCGGCTGAATGGCTAAGTATAGGTTAAATCTATCCAGTGTTGATAGATGTCATTCATGATTTGACCATGACCAAATCGAGTGAACAATTTTTAAATTCGAAATTAAATTCAACATAATTAACCTTCAGTTACCCTTAGTTACAGTCAAATACCGTCAGTTACCGTCAGTTACCCTTAGTTACTCTAGCCTCGCAAACCAATATGTTAGCCAGGTAGTGACCTATTTTTAAAGTGGCGCCTCTTGTTAAATTAAAATACACGTACTCATCTTTTAAACTTTCCGAAAAAGGCGTCACCTATGTGAGTACGTGACTTAGCTCTAATGGTTCGGATCTGTTCCCCTACCAGCAGGCATTACCACGACAACCATTCTGGTAAAAGAAACTGTCCATTAGGCCTAAGCCGCCAAAGATGAATCTACTTGACACAATCTGATGATGATACTATCTGATGATGCCAGAAGGCATCCCAGGGGTTGGTGTCACCCGGTGACGTAAACTTATCGTGCCACCACCCCCCCCCCCCTTCCTTTTCCAATCCTTTTTTAAAACATGGAAAATAAGTTAATAACAAGATTTGGTACGTTGACTCCATACGGTATAAACAGAATCCACAATTTTACATAGCTGTCGTGTCTTTTTCCTGTTTGGTTTTTAAATCTTACTTCACTCACTTCCTTTCCGTTCTTCTGAGCTTTGTTTTTGTCAGGGACTTTGCTCTCACTCTTATTCTTTTCTCTCATTTTTAAGTAGGATACATGTATCTATATTTTATAAATTTTAAATTATTATTATTATTATTATATAATTTATACTTATTTAAAGTTATTTGCATGTTGCTTTTTTGTACTGATGAAAATGTAGGTATTTGCCGAAATGTTTACATTTTTATTATATGTATAATCATTATTAAACTGAACCTATATTTTAAAAAATTTAATCCACACAAACTGTTTGTGTTTAATTAATCTACTTTAAAATTTGAAGCTTTTTCGCAGTCCAAACACTCTTATAATTAGTAAGTAAATCATGAAACCAAAATACCTCGCTAACACTATGACCGTGACAAAGATCTCCGTCACATGATTCGCTAAGGAAATCACAAAACTCTTTTCAGAGTCTCAAGTTTCTGTTTCAAGAGAATATAAAAATCGTTCATGTGTGCATTTGCCGCTCTTTAATCTCTAAAGGCGTCCGCTCTTTAATATCTAAAGGCGTAGGAACGTATTTGGTGATCATCTCTGACATCTCAAGACATTTGCTATGTTCAATAAAGATTCACCTTCACTGTGGCCACGGAATGCAAGATTCTGATAGGAGAGAAGCAATAGTATGATGATATCAAAACACCTGGTTCCAGATATCCCGCCAATTTTCCTTCTCTATGCCCATTAAATCATCACTTTTAATTTCCGCATCATGGTATTTAAATTTGTTTTTTTTAATTGTCTAAGATCTGCTGCTAGTGTTTTCCTTTTTAACTGCCTTTCAATGTCCCTAGATCAGTGGTTCTTAACCTTCTTTATGCTGCGACCCTTTAATACAGTTCCGCAAGTTGTGGCGGCCCTCTAACCATAAAATTATTTTCCTTGCTACCGGTACCCCATAACTGTAGAATGTATGTGCTTTGAGATGGTCTTAGTCGACCCCTGGGAAAGGGTCGTCCGACCCCCAAACGGCTCGCGACCCACATGTTGAGAACTGCTGCCATAGATCATGTACATTTGTGAGTCTGCATTATTTTAAGAGGAAGCATTTGTTGGCTTTTCTTATTTGAATTCTTAAAATGTATAAATTTGCTTTTTTTAAAAGATGCACAATAATTATTTTGACACCCGGTGGGCCATTACATGGCCTCCGTGAATGCTCGCGCTATATGATACCAGTGTCTGCTGATAATATTTAATGACACTATTTAAAACCATTTGATAAGTTTATTTTAAATTTGATTATACACTAATACAAAAATTAGCAATTGTCATAAAATTATCTGATGTGACAATTTGATGAATTCTAGATCATGAATGGATAATACTAACTCATGAAAGTTATGTTTGATGTTTTAGGTTGGAAATCGTATCAAACAGTTTTGATTGAAGCAGGTTACGGTGACCGACAGAGACTTCTCGACAGAAACAAACAAAAAAACGAAACTTTATGAATGATTGATGGATGGTTGGTTGGTTGGTTGGTTGGTGACCGTTAACACGACTCAGTTTTGGCAAGTCTCTACGAATTGTACTTCAGGTCTTAGCAATGTTTTATGAGCCAAACGCTTAACTGTTGCCCGTTGAAGAACTTGCAATGTAATGGATGTCCACCGGCAGACTTAAGAACTTGAAATTTAAAGGATGTCCACTGGCAGACTTTTAAGAATTTACAATGTAGTGTAAAATTTAAATACGTACGTCTGCAAATAGAGGATAAAGAAAAGGGAAAAAACCTACTACATTTCCTTCTTATAACAGGTAACAGAGGTAGACAATGTAAAAGTGGTCGTTCGTAAATTACGTCACGCAAAAAATGACCTTTCTAGACCCCCCTCCCCCCTGTCACGAAGTATCACAAATTCTTTACCCCCCACCCCCTTTTCCGCCCGTGTCACGTCACACCTAATAAAATCGAAACATACATACAATTTGCATAAATAAACTAAGTGTTTATCTAATTTTTTTTTTTACATTTTCCCGTAATGGATTAAGATGTAGTATTATTAGAAAACCGTGACGCGAAACAACGAAGTCATCCACAAGCGGAATGTAAAATAACCGCAACAGTTGTTGCGTCATTTTTCGATATGTGCTAATTTTTCGATATGCCCTAAGGTGTGAGTGTGAGCGACTGAGTTCCTAGTACCTATAATACCTGAGGCATTTTCTACCTCAAATTATTGTTTTTTAAAATTAATTAAATAAAGATTTTTAAAAATTAGAAATTTTAGATTTATACAAATTTTTACCCCCCCCCCCTTTTCCCCTCCAAATCCGCAGCTAACGAAGGTACGTCTAACTACCAAAACAACAAACCGAAAAAAATGAGAAAAGATTTTGATTTGCGTCTTAAATAATACCCGTTTATTTTGATAATTATAAAAAATTGCATACACACCAAAGAACCTTTTGAAACAAAAAAAAAGTTTTTAGTATAAATTCTTTACATGCATTTTTGTTCGCATTTATGTAATTATAAGTGATTTATCATTTATGTGATTGTAGCAACTGATCTTTGGCATGGGAATGATTTTGTGAAGTTATATAAAATATGCATATATATTTTTTAAATTGTACATTATTTGATAGATGGCATCATGTAGACCAATGCAACTTTACAATATTGGGCTATTGCTTCAATTATTTTGAAATTTTCAATGATTTAAATTTATATCATTGAAATTAAATGAGCGATACAGAACATAATTTATGGTACAATACAAGAATTTGTCTTATGAGACTAAAATATCTTTCTTTAGAATTTAAGCTAAAAAACGCATATTCCACCCCCAACCCCACCCCCCATAATAATAATTATAAAATAATAATAATCTATTGATGTCTTATAAAATGAACTGAGCTCGTATGAAAACTTGTGTCTTACATTCTTGGGTAATTTAGATATTTCTTTATAGTTCAATAACTCAAATATGTAGTAAATACACAAAATAGAGTATACAAGATGTTAAGCTATAATTAATTCATAAACCTCTTAATAAGAATCGTTACCTTTATATCCGAATAGCATAAATGTGACCAAAAAATACCTTTGAAATAAATTTCAATAATTAAACCATTTTGTGTGTTATACGAGAAATAAAAAAATGGTTATAATTTGTTAAACAAGACATAAATTTAAGTTATATTGTTATATCAATGTTTTGTTTATGGCTACCAACATTTAAAAAAAAAAAAAAGTTTTAACTTTTTAAAATTCAGAGACATACTCTTAATTCTAAACCGCTAGGCGTCACTGAGTGTTGGCCTACAATTAAAACTTCTTGTGATCGAATCTGAGGCCTGTGCTTAAAAACTCCTGCTCCCCCCCCCCCCCCAATCCCTTATTTTTCCCCGTGAAGGGACCTGATTAAAAACCAGAAATAAAAAGAAAAGATATAAAAGATCAGATATAAAAGATCAGATATAAAAGATCAGATATAAAAGATCAGATATAAAAGATCAGATATAAAAGATCAGATATAAAAGATCAGATATTAAAGATCAGATATAAAAGATCAGATATAAAAGATCAGATATAAAAGATCAGATATAAAAGATCAGATATAAAAGATCAGATATAAAAGATCAGATATAAAAGATCAGATATAAAAGATCAGATATAAAAGATCATAAATAATTATTGAAATAATTTACTCAAACATTTAGGTCCGTGAGAAAAAAAATGTTTGGGGTATGAATGGGGGGGGGGGGGGGCCGTAGTCGCCAAATATTTTTTTTTCATGCAATATATTTGTATTTATTTAGCCTCTTTCTGAAGAGGGCGCCTACATCCGGGCTTTGCCCCGGGCGCAGCTTTTTCTTGACAGCGCCCTGCAAACATTATAATGTACAAAGTAACCGAGAACTGGGAAGTAAACACGAATAAATTGCAAAACACTATACACAACACACACAAAATGATATACGATGAAATCAACCTCAAATAGGTATTTCTGCATTACATTCGTCAACTTTAAACCCCAAAAAAACATGACCACATCTAGAAGTAGTTTTCCCAAACGCTGTCGTCGTTTTATCAATAAACGCTATAACCAGTATATCTTAAAGTTCTTCGACTATTAAAATACGCTTTTTGTGTAACTCAACATCTGTTTCTTATTTGTTTTTCAGGTACAGGAGACGTCAAAGGTTGAACAAACCGTGAGTTCCAAACAATGTACGGTAAAACCTAAATAGTGTGTCACCCAATATTTTTCATTAAAAAATACAAATTTTAAATGATTTTTATTTTTACATCACAATCAGTGCATAAGGTGTACTTTAAAATATTACAAATATGTACAAAATTATTTTTTTTTTGGAATAGGTCTCGGTTAAATAGGGCAATGAGAATTAATCGAAAGATATACTTACTAATAGCTAAATATATTATACTCAATAAGAGTGCTTTTAAGGAGCTATGTACGGTAACGGCCTTAGTGTTTTTTCGCCGCCTATGGACCTAGCTGTTAGTCTCGTACATTGTAAGCAATTAATACGCCCGCGTGGCTTGGGAGAACACTTTTTTTCCGATGACAAGGGAACTACTTTCAAACTATTAAATCGTAAAGAATTGGAGCAGACGATAATTTTTTTGTGTAAATTTTGTTACGTGGAAGATTAGACAAGCATGTCTACTTCGCGGTAGATTAGACAGACAGGTCTACTTCGTGGTAGATTAGACAAGCAGGTCTACCTTGCTGAATATGAATTGGTTTCATAAATGTAGAAGGTGTCCGAATCTACCTTATCTCAAACATATTTAAAGAATTTTGTTTTTAAAAATTACTTTTGCCAAGCTTATGCTTGGCGGCTTCACCTTTTTTGTGTGTGTATGTGAACACAGTGGGGAGAGGGCCAGCAGTGGGGAGAGGGCCAGCAGTGGGGAGAGGGCCAGCAGTGGGGAGAGGGCCAGCAGTGGGGAGAGGGTCAGCAGTGGGGAGAGGGCCAGCAGTGGGGAGAGGGCCAGCAGTGGGGAGAGGGCCAGCAAACTGCTTATAGAAACATTCCATAGAAAAAGAACCAACGGTCTTTTTTTTAAAGTCTTTTTTTTAAAAAACAACATTTTAAACGCATTTTGAAGTCTGTTATCGCGTCACGCCTTCGTCAACACCAGACATGTCCTTGAACTTGGTTATTTACAAATGACCAGTATTATTCCCATAATCTTGTATGCTTTAATTCAGTTCTTTAATTGGTGAATGTAGTTCTCCTTGTTTGTTTTTTGTTTTTTTACAACCTTTATTATATAAATTCATATACATGATAGAACGATACCGATATATATATACAAAAGGGGCTGTCTGGCAAGTTTATGTTGATAACGTTAAATAGCTGTGGACTTTGGCTTCTCCTGAAATTCTTCACAAACTCTAAGCCTCCACTTGCAGATAACATTTTGTTTGCTTTTCGCGTATTTAAAAGACAAATGTAAAAAAAAAAAACAACAACATATATTAATAACAGAAAATCACCCTGTCCGTCACCATGTTTGATGTCACAAATGTTAGGCTGTTTTTCTATCCATAAATTTGTTGGAATGAACGTCTTCCTTGGTTTTTTTACGACAATGACATTTGGCGTGGTACAAGACAATGGCATGGGACGTGGTACCAGAAAATGACATGTGGCGTGGTACCAGAAAATGACATGGGGCGTGGCACCAGACAATGACATGGGGCGTGGTACCAGAAAATGACATGGGGCGTGGCACCAGACAATGGCATGGGGCGTGGCACCAGACAATGACATGGGGCGTGGTACCAGAAAATGACATGGGGCGTGGCACCAGACAATGACATGGGGCGTGGTACCAGAAAATGACATGGGGCGTGGCACCAGACAATGACATGGGGCGTGGTACCAGAAAATGACATGGGGCGTGGCACCAGACAATGACATGGGGCGTGGTACCAGAAAATGACATGGGGCGTGGCACCAGACAATGACATGTGGCGTGGTACCAGAAAATGACATGGGGCGTGGCACCAGACAATGACATGGGGCGTGGCACCAGACAATGACATGGGGCGTAGCACCAGACAATGACATGGCGCGTGGCACCAGACAATGACATGGGGCGTGGCACCAGACAATGACATGGGGCGTGGCACCAGTGACTTCAGAATATCATGAAATGAAACCGGATGTCACCACTGACAAAGAAAGTCTACGTTTCAATAGCGTTCTGAACGAGCAGAATGCGCCACAAATAACCGCACTGAAACTAACCGCACCCTGATCGCGTTCGTGCGTTTGTCAACGGCGCATATCTCCAGCTGCCACGTATTCCAAGGCGTGAAAAGAAAAAAAAATTTTGGACAGTTGGTGTTGAAAGTGAGTCGCCCGACGGAGGAAAAATTATTGATAACTGACAATTAGTTTAGCTCGTAGGTAAGTGACGAAAGTGACCGAAAGATTCACGAGAGCGGGTTTAATAAGACGGCACCAAGCAACACGGTCGTGCTGTCTGTTGTTGAGAAATGTCTACGTACCAGAAAAAGCACTTTGACAACGCGTGTTGGCTGGAGTCGTGGTGGCCGGAGTCGTGGTGGCCGGAGTCGTGGTGGCCGGAGTCGTGGTGGCCGGAGTCGTGGTGGCCGGAGTCGTGGTGGCTGGAGTCGTGGTGGCTGGAGTCGTTCAGCGTTCACAAACGAAAACGAACGCACGAGTTCAAGATGCGGTGTACAGTACATGCTCGACTTACGACCACTAGCGGTTCCAACAGGCCGGTGGTAACACTCTTCGTTTGTAAGTTGAGTACGCTATGAGTACAGTAATGGGTACAGTAATGGGACGTGGTGTTATAAAAAAAAATGTATGTTAAATTATAACATACATTTCTTTTATTATTGTTATAAATCATTTTTTTTTTCGATGTTCATAATTTTATGATATTTTTATCACCTCTGCACCATTTTGTTCGACTGATAATTGAGGCAGAAATAAATCTGAAATCTAATATGGCTAGTGATTGTGGTCGTAAAGTCGAATGGTCGTAAGTTGCATAGGTCGTAAGTCGAGCACTAGCTGTATTCTGTATTTTTCTTTTACAGATTTTCACACAAAATTTGTGGTCAATGTCTAAGGTACAACTTGAAAAAAAAAAAAAAAAAAAAAAGTTTGGTGGACTATATACATAATTGCTACCGTTGAGATTTACTGAAGGGTAAATGTACAAAATATTTACAAGAACACAGGGTCATCTCTTCTACTGATGGAGGTCAATGTTTTCCTGGTGTTTACAGCAGAAGAAAAAACCCAGAAAAAGACCAGAAATAAAGACATATACATAATGCAAGGCATAAATATTACTTCACAATTCATTATAAATGTCACATTTTTTTTAAAAATCCAAAATATCTTGAATATGAATGTTTGCATTTCTCAACGCAAGGCTCATAGACAAAGTAAAACAACACTTTATACATTTAAATATTTAAAACATATTTCAATAGATGAAAAAAACAATACTTCTATCCATCCACTCCTAGCTTTCCACTAAGTATATTGTATAGTTGGGATAACTTAGCTTCACAGTTGGGATAACTTTGTTAATTGTTTACCGTACTTGCGTCCTTGGGATTAATGAGAGATTTTATAAGTATATTGTATAGTTATAAAATCTCTCATTAATCCCAAGGATGCAAGTACTGTAAGCAATTAAAAAAGTTATCCCAACTGTGAAAATAAGTTATCCCAACTGTGAGATATCGCCAAGTGGGACATTTCAGAATGGCACTCGAGGCACGTCAGAGTTTGGTGACCAGCTGATCGTTGAGGTGAGCCAGACTGGCCCGGCTGTCTGTTTGGTCGTTCGGGTGAGACAGACTGCCGCGGCTGTCTAACTGATCGTTCGGGTGAGCCAGGCTGCCACGGCTGTCGTTTTCTATCAGGAACACCGCCTGGCTGTCTTTGTTTCCACGGTGGCTTAGTCTGACAACCTCCAGGTTGAGGTGAAATGGTCGATTGGTTTCATGGTGTGCGGGTCCGTGGTGTGCGGGTCCGTGGTGTGTGGGTCTGTGGTGTGTGCGTCCATTGTTGCTGATGTAGTCATCAGGTTCCAGGGCAAGGTTCACATGTCCGTTTGTGATAATATTATTTCCACTTGGTTCCGAGATGTTTCCATTCGGTTCAGTAGGAGATACAGTTGTTGGTTGGGTGGAACTCTCTGTTCTGGCGTACTTCTGAAGGCGGTATTGAAAATGAGCATAACATGATGAGTAATTATTTCAAGCCAATTTAAAAGATTAGTCATATTGAACTTAAATATATATATGTGCCCTGACCAACTCAATTACCTATTAATTTTATCTGAAGAAAGTTGTTGCAATGATTCACTCATATCCTTAAGTTCTATGAAGAAATGTTTAGTTTACAATATGATAGATTCCTTCATATCTTTAAGTTCTAAAATGAAGGAATGTTTAGTTTACAATATGGTAAATTCCTTCATATCTTTAAGTTCTATGAAAGAATGTTTAGTTTACGATATGGTAGATTCCTTCATATCCTTAAGTTCTATGAAGGAGTGTTTAGTTTACAATATGGTAGATTCCTTCATATCCTTAATTTCTATGAAGGAATGTTTAGTTTTTTAATATAGTATTTCATGTAATAAAGTGGAAAATATTTAATGGATCTATAAGAGAGTTGGCCATATAATGCTCCACCAATTCAGGAAGCAGAAGTTGTTACAGGGATGAGATGGCTTTGCGAGAGAATAGCGCGGTCAGGGGCTCAGATGACCAAGACATGCCTTGTTTCCCAGGGGGATGTTGACAAGTGAAGGGGTCAGATGACCCAGACGTGCCTTGTTTCCCCAAGGGATGTTGACAAGTGAAGGGGTCAGATGACCCAGACATGCCTTGTTTCCCAGGGGGGTGTTGACAAGTGAAGGGGTCAGATGACCCAGACGTGCCTTGTTTCCCCAGGGGATGTTGACAAGTGAAGGGGTCAGATGACCCAGACATGCCTTGTTTCCAAGGGGGGATGTTGACAAGTGAAGGGGTCAGATGACCCAGACGTTCTTGGTTTCCCAGGGGGCTGTTGACAGGTCAGGGGGGTCAGATGACCCAGACGTGCCTGGTTTCCCAGGGGGCTGTTGACAGGTCAGGGGGGTCAAATGACCCAGACGTGCCTATTTCCCAGGGGATGTTGACATTCCGTTTGTCTCAGAGTGATAGTCAACTTCGTTTGGTGCTCAGGTTCATAGTAATAAATATCTATTTGTATTTTGTTTGTAGTAAATTCAATCATTTGTATTTTTTTTAATGAAGTTTCGTATCTGGGATTTATTTCCCATGGTCACGTGATCCTTCGTGGAAGGCTCGCTTCGTTTTCTTATCTTATAAATACGATTAGTATCTATCCTGACAAAAATCTAAATAACAAATGCATAAATCCCCACCCCATACACAAACTATCTTCCCCCCCCCCCCAAACCCATTGATATGACTGACCTCTTTATGATCGATACCAAATCTCAGGGGACGTAACACACATTCGGGTAGAAATGGGAAGACCACGTCAAAGATCGGACAGATGAGTTTAGGGTCAAGGCTGGAAGGTCTCACATAACCTGGAAATACAAGATATATTGAAAGGGCGGATAAAACCCGGGAAATACAAGATATATACGAACGAGACAACGCCGACGTCAAGTTCACACGATGCGCTTCTCTAACAACTTTCTCCCCCGTGTTCCGTCGCGTGTTTCATCAACAACTATTGGCGACCACGAATGAAAATAATAGGACAAAGCTTTGTACATTCTCTCTCAAGCCAAAGACCAAGATACCATAATAAAGTTTAACACCTTAAATTAACAACGGTTACCACCGAACGGATGTTTAGTTTAAGGAAAGGAATCTAACCGCGAACTTGGGACTCAGTGACGTCGGCGCCGAAGGGTCAGCACTTACCCGAGATGAAGCTGATGACGAGAGACACGATGATGGTGACTATGGTCCCCACTGGCGCCAGGTACATGTAGGATAACATAGAAATCTGCTCCGGGCCATCGTAACTGTTTTCAAAGGAAAGCGAAACTAATGAGGCGTTATGAGTCAGCGGTTCTCAACCTGTGGGTCGCGACAACTTTGGGGTGGGGGGTGGGGTCGAACCACCCTTTCCCAGGGATCGCCTAAGACCATCGGAAAACATCCGTACTCTACAGTTATGAAGTAGAAACGAAATAAATTTTGTGATTGGGGGTCTCCACAACATGAGGAACTGTATTGAGGGGTCGCGGCATTAGGAAGGTTGAGAACCACTGTGTTAGAGGTTATGATGGAGAAAACGGATAGCTACAAATAAACAAAATGATCACATACCTTTGTTAATATTTAGACCCATCAGTTACTATCGTGATTACCCCCAGTCAAGTCACCTTTATCAGTAAGCATCATTCATCACACTCAGTAGTTACCCTTGTCAGTTACACCGCCCAGCCACGTCCAATTTTGTCCACTGCGTTTAGTTTCACATCAATTTATTATAGGTAATTAATGGAATGGTGGACAGCAGAGGTTACAACTGGACATATGGCGTCTGTATCACCAAACAACTGGACATATGGCGTCTGTATCACCAAACAAGTGGACATATGGCGTCTGTATCACCAAACAACTGGACACATGGCGTCTGTATCACCAAACAACTGGACATATGGCGTCTGTATCACCAAACAACTGGACATATGGCGTCTGTATCACCAAACAACTGGACATATGGCGTCTGTATCACCAAACAACTGGACATATGGCGTCTGTATCACCAAACAACTGGACATATGGCGTCTGTATCACCAATTAACTCTCTCTGATCTCATTGATTCATTATGTAACATTAAAATGACGCCTGCCCCCAGCTCAGACATATCCCATATATCCCACCCGTCCAAACTATTCCACCTCTCCATCTTATCGCACTTCCAAACAGTCCCATTCATCAAGCATATACCACATTTCCAACATAAGAAACATATCCCATTTATCTCCCTATCCCACCTATATCACATATCCCATTTATCTCCCTATCCCACCTATATCACATATCCCATTTATCTCCCTATCCCACCTATATCACATATCCCATCTATCTCCCTATCCCACCTATATCACATATCCCTTCTATCTCCCTATCCCACCCATATCCCATCTATTTCTATCCTATTTATCTCCCTATCCCACCTATATCCCGTATCCCAGTTAACCCACCATTCCGCGCTCACTTACGTCTCAACTGGCGGGTACGTCATCCTGACGTACGCAGGCGTCGTGCCGTTGGTCGAATCCGTGAGGTTTCGAAAGTGCTCAACGTTGTAGTAGCAGGCAAGATCAGAGATGGGGGATTTCACTGCCGTCGCCACATGGTTGATCATACCGCCAAAGCCAATCCAACACGTCAAGATGAACGCCAGGACGGCGCCGATGAACGTGCCCTGGGTGATCAGACGACAGATTTTAACATTAGGTTCCCTGACTGGGTTGTTGGCCCATAAACCCCTGATTAGATCCCTGGTCTATCCACATACCAATATTTTTGGCCCCCAAAACCTGATTGGATGCCTTTTCTATCCACATACCAAATTGTTGGCCCACAAACCCCCCCCCTCCCCCGATTAGATCCCTGGTCTATCCACATACCAGATTGTTGGCCCAAGGAAAGAACATGCCTAACACAAAGACGCCTAGGAAAGGTCCGGCTATGACACTGTTGAACGTGTAGAACGTCTGGAGAAATAGTGGAGAAACAATTTTCAAGGGGGTTATGAGTTAGCTTCAAAAATACATTCACAATGGAATGCGCTAATAAAAAGAACAAGAAAACAATAAATTTAAAAAATAATTTAAAAAAAAATTATTTTAAAAAAAACAACTGGTGTCAGTCTCTTTATTTAATTTAAAACTAGGTTTAATCAGAATATCTTTAACTTGTCTATTTGAACTAATTTTAAGAGTGTCTTAATGATCTGGCGATTTGAGCCCGTCCACTGACAACAAAAAATAGAAAAACAATCGAACAGGAAAAGCAGCAAAACACAAATATCAACAACAACAAATGAACATTCAAAATTGACAAGCTGTACATATGCAAAGGTTCTAATTTATTCTCAATCTTATGTAAATATACATACACACACACACACATCGCCAGTTTTAATTTATTAGAAATGTGATTAAAGTGACAACGTAAGATTCCACATATGATTTTCTCTTGAGTGACTCACCTGTAAGAGAGCTGGTGGGGTGGACACAACAACAGATGATTTTCTCTTGAGTGACTCACCTGTAAGAGAGTTGGTGGGGTGGACACAACAACAGATGATTTTCTCTTGAGTGACTCACCTGTAAGAGAGTTGGTGGGGTGGACACAACAACAGATGATTTTCTCTTGAGTGACTCACCTGTAAGAGAGTTGGTGGGGTGGACACGACGACATATGATTTTCTCTTGAGTGACTCACCTGTAAGAGAGCTGGTGGGGTGGACACGACAAAGCCCATGAACATGCTCAGTCCATCTGCCAGGACAACTGTACAAGATAACAAGGTACGTCACTGACTTTAATCACACACAAACACGCAAACACATTTACGTACGCACGCACACACACACACACAAATACACACACAAGCACACACAAATACACACACAAACACGCACGCACGCACGCACAAACACACACATACACACACACTGATATGTTAATAATGATTGATGTTTCAGTTTTCTGAGAAATGGTTTACAATTGTATGCATAGTGCACGCCCGTGTGTTAAGTGCATTGTTCAAGACCGTTTGTATAGTGCATTGTGCACGCCCGTGTGTTTAGTGCATAGTGCCCGCCCGTGTGTTTTGTGCATGGTGCACGCCCGTGTGTTTAGTGCATTGTTCAAGACTGTGTGTTTATTGCATTGTGTACGCCTGTGTGTTTAGTGCATTGTGCACGCCCGTGTGTTTAGTGCATAGTGTACGCCTGTGTGTTTAGTGCATAGTGTATAAATGTGTACATATTGTATGACTGTGTTCATATTGCATGCTCGGATGATGGTATATGATTGGGTCCATGGTGTATGATTGGGTCCACAGTGTATGACTGGGTCCACAGTGTATGACTGGGTCCACAGTGTATGACTGTGTCCACAGTGTATGATTTTGTCCACAGTGTATGATTGGGTCCACAGTGTATGACTGTGTCCACAGTGTATGATTTTGTCCACAGTGTATGATTGGGTCAACCGTGTATGATTATGTACCCATTGCATGACTTTTTAAACAGTGTACGATTGTGTACAAACTAGATGATTAAGTTTATGGTGTATGTTTGTGCATTTTTACTCGTTCATAAATGTGCACACAGTGCATGATTATGTGCCCATATTGAATGATTATGTGTACATGGTATATGATTATGTATACACATTGTATGATTAACTGCATACTATAATGATTGTGTGTATATATTGTACAAATGGCAAATGATGGGTTTACTAAAAAGAACAAGGTGAATACATGAATGTTTACTTGTGATTCTCTTGAATGTAGTTTCTGACATGACGATACAACGTTTGCTGCGCTGGTAGATGTCCTTGTAGAGAATTGTGGCCACGGCGTTAAGAGCTATTGTCAGGGCACTGGGAAATGTCAAAAAGTTGTGATTTACGAGGGACTGTGAGAAACGGTGCACACTGATAATAAGTAATCCGAGTGTTGTCACGATAGTAATTCCAGTCCCTTTTTTCAAAGAAGGAGATTAAAAGATAATGTTGAAGTGAAGTTCACTTATTTAATTATTTTTTTTGTTTTGTTTTTTTGTTGGAAACATTTCCACCAAACACATCTGCTTAGGAAAGGGGTGTGTGGATGTGGCAGTGTGCTGTAGTAAGGAAACGATTAGGAAAGGGGTGTGTGGAGGTGGCAGTGTGCTGTAGTAAGGAAACAATTAGGAAAGGGGTGTGTGGAGGTGGCAGTGCGCTGTAGTAAGGAAACGATTAGGAAAGGGGTGTGTGGATGTGGCAGTGTGCTGTAGTAAGGAAACGATTAGGAAAGGGGTGTGTGGAGGTGGCAGTGTGGTGTAGTAAGGAAACGATTAGGAAAGGGGTGTGTGGAGGTGGCAGTGTGCTGTAGTAAGGAAACGATTAGGAAAGGGGTGTGTGGAGGTGACAGTGCGCTGTAGTAAGGAAAAGATTAGGAAAGGAGTGTGTGGATGTGTCAGTGTGCTGTAGTAAGGAAAAGTAGTATTATAAATACAAGTGAAATTTTCGTGTGCGTTGGTATACACGACAGCTGCGCCTAATTTGAGTAGATGTCAGTTATGCCTAGTCCGTGTCGTGTCAGTTGTGCCAAATTTGTGTACATGTCAGTTGTGCCAAATTTGTGCACATGTCAGTTCACACACAGATGAATATTTAAACTTTGGGCCGGCCCATAACAATTCTTCTGCAATGATTATTAAAATAAAGGTAATTGGGGGGGGGGGGGGGGGCTGTAACTCTAGTGAAGTAATGAGCCCAGTGTCTCCTGGCCATGACTAGCACAAGACATCACGTGACAGGAAGTACCTCAAGCTGGCCAGTATAAAACATCCCACAAAAGCCCCAGGAAGTCCCTTCAGATGTCCGAACAAGTCCATTATGTACAAGTGCATCATCTGCAAGAGTCAGAACCATCACACTTAGATCACAGTTGATAAATAATGAGGTGGCATTGGTGTCCAGCGCTCAACCCAGAATTTGGTACATCATTGTAACTCCCCCCCCCCCCCCACATACTCCCCAAGCCCAAATAAAGTTTTAAAATGCATTATTGGCATAAAGTAAGGTTAGTAAAAAAAGAACTTGAAATCTAAATCCAGCTCCAGTCGTGATCACGTGACTCACCTGCTCGGTTCTGAGGATAAGGTCAGGGGTTATGGGATGGCAGTCGGCGTAGAAGACAGACATGAGCAGACCGTTGAGAAATGACAGGATCATCATTAAGGCAAGGATCGGGCCATTCGCCCCCAGTATACTGAAATCATGATTGTCATACATTCAAATATTCACAATACAGCGAAATCATGATTGTTAGAGAAGCAAATATTCAATATATGGCAAAATCATGATTGTTAGATATGCAAACATGCAATGCATTAAAATCATGATTGTTAGAGATGGAATCATGATTGTTAGAGATGGAATTATGATTGTTAGAGATGGAATCATGATTGTTAGAGATGGAATCATGATTGTTAGAGATGGAATCATGATTGTTAGAGATGGAATCATGATTGTTAGAGACGGAATCATGATTGTTAAGATGGAATCATGATTTTTAGAGATGGAATCATGATTGTTAGAGACGGAATCATATTTGTTAGAGATGGAATCATGATTGTTAAGGTGCAATCATGATTGTTAAAGATGCAGTCATTCAATACGCTGAAATCTTAGTTGCTAGAGGATAAATTGTTCAATTGAACAGACAATTGAATTACTAGCCACGCAATCATTCACACGTAGACAGCGTTGACAAAACAGTTTTGTTAATCTAATCAGTACGAGTGAAGTGCCGCTTGTATTCAGTGGCGTGGGGAAAAAGGTGCGGCTGGGCGGCACAGATTTTCTTTATTTGGAGGGGCGGCATTTTCGACCAACTGCAGGTTTTTTTTTGCTTTCGTGGAAGAAGGCGTCAAAAAAAAAAAAAACAACCTCGCCCCAACACCGGGGGTGCAATATTTAACCCTAGCTACACCACTCCACATTTATCTAAGACAGGCCTGCACAACATACGGCCCGCGAGCCACATGCGACCCGCCAGCACCCACTTTGCGGCCCGCGAAGTAAGAAAAATATTCTTTATTATTATTATTTTCTTAATAGCTTCCCCCCACCCCCCCCCCCCCCCCCCAGGTCCTATTTTCTCTCCGGCCGCACAAGGTTTTCATAAAGTATTACGGTCCGCCTTACACTTTGAGTTGTGCACGCTTGATACAAGGCGTTAAAAAAATGTGGCCGGGGGGAATCAGTTAGTAAGTTTAACCAAGGTTAATTTCAACGAATGCAATGAGGTTTAGATACTTAATAATGTTAAATGATTTAATGAAACCAAGTACAATTGAATTAATGATTAATTAAAGTAAAGAGTTGATAATTTAGTGCCTCAGGGAATTATTGATGAAAGACTTGTGATCTAATCGCAAAAAAAATGTGTTACAGAGTACAGAGATTACAGGTGATGGTGATAGCGGAAATTCAAGCGGGACACACGTTAATTGCAAGGCACGCACATGATCGTCGTGCGACTCTTGTGCGGTCTGCGCCGAGGCGACAAGGTGAACAGTTTGGACACATCGAACTCTGTGACCCTGTTTGGCCTTCACGGGTCACAGGTTCAAATGCTCAAACTGCACCACTTCCACTTTTCAGAGGTGAGAGGTCGATCTACCAGCAGCGGTCAGAGTGGGCTCTCTTCATCCCGTCCTTTTCTATACACAAGATCTAAACACTCTTTTTATGGCACGAGACATTGTGTTAACATCATTAATTGACGGATAGTTGAACCAGTTGATAGATGATGTGATAATGATACTAGTGATGCATGTGATAAGTATCTAATGATACTAGTGATGCATGTGCTAGTGATGCATGTGATAAGTGTCTAATGATACTAGTGGTGCATGTGATAAGTGTCTAATGATACTAGTGATGCATGTGATACGTGTCTGATGATACTAGTGTTGCATGTGATAAGTATCTAATGATACTAGTGATGCATGTGCTAGTGATGCATGTGATAAGTGTGCAACTGTATTGTTTCGAGATGAAAGATTTGTTTAAATCGCAAAAATAGATACATATATGTGTAACTAGGAGCACGGGCTCTAAATATAAAGTAACACCGGGGGCCTTCTTAGCAGCAATGTGGAACCAGAACTGCCCCCCCCCCCCACACACACAATCTCAGAATCATGTCCAAAAGCCATAAAGGGGAGGTGCCAAGTGCAGTAATTGGAACCAAAAGACTGACATGTTTAATTAAATAAGTAGAGCTAATGTCCTTATGTCTTTTACCATCGGCTTCACGTTAACCATAGGAAATGTTGGATGTCCGTCAGCGATAAGAAAGAAAAAAAATGATGTTCTTAAGGAAAAAAAAAACTATTTTCAATCTTAAAGTGACTCACAGTTGGGCCTGCCTCACATTGGGGGCCGTCAGATATCTCTGGACCTGAGCCTGGTGGACGGCGTAGAGGGTGGTCCACATCATGGTGCCGCCCACCACTATCGCCCAGAAGGAATGGCGCACCGTTGGGTTGAAGCTAAAACTACAAGGAGAAGATAAAGGTAAAGGAAATAATTATTTCATTACATCGTCACGTGAAATTATCAGTCAATAGTGAAACCCAGTGGTGAAGAAAAGGGGGCGGGTGCAGATGGGGGGGGGGGGGGGTCCGCCACGGGCGGCACTGTTTTTCTTTTTTTATGGAGGGCTGGCGCTTTCGGACAACTTCAGAGTTTGTTTGCGTAGAAGAGAGGACGGCAAAAATCCTTGCACTCCCGAGGCAGCACTAACCCTCTAGCTACGTCATTGGTGTAAGCCTTTTGTCTTTGAGATTAAAATACAAATGTGTGCAGTGCGCAGCACGTCGTGAGCACCTTACAACGTGGTGTGCTGTAAGTGCGCCTGTAAAGATTTATTTGAAATACTAATCGAGGACTTTGGACTTGTTTGGTCTTTCAAATTTCACTTTCACCTTGAACAAAGTCCAAACTTGATTCCCCACGCACCAACCACTTTACTTCGGGGGGGGGGGGGGGGAGGGGGGTCAACATGTCAATCAACATTTCAATGAGGACTTTGTGACATACTACAGCGGTTCCCTATGTTATAGGCAACAACACTTCAAGGCCCATCGGGACATCCAACTCTCGCTAGACCTGGTGGTGTTGCTTTGTCTACTGTTTCAGCGTTTGTCTCAACATAAGACATAATCGAATACATAATTGACTACATAAAATCGGATTGATTTTAAGTTACATATTTAATTTTAATTTACCATTTTTTTTTAAATAAACAAAATAAATAAAATTAAATTCCACACAGCCAGTATCATTGAATATGACGTTCGGGTTCCTATTAATCAGGTTATCCCAAGATCCGATTATCTTGGTGTCCGATTATCCCAAGATTCGACCATCTTAAGGTCAGATTAGTACGAGGTTCGGAAATCTCGAGGTCCGACTATCTCGAGGTCAAATGATCCCGTGGTCCGGCTATCTCTAAATCTGGCCATTTCCAGGGTCCGGCTATCTCCGAAATCTGACCATTTCCAGGGTCCGGCTATCTCCATTGATCCTAATATCTCCAAGGGTCCGGCTATCTCCGAAATCTGGCCATTTCCTGGGTCCGGCTATCTCCATTGATCCTGATATCTCCAAGGGTCCGGCTATCTCCAAAGGTCCGGCTATCTCCACGGGTCCGGCTATCTCAAGGATCCGGCTATCTCCAAGGATCAGGCTGTCTCCAAGGGTCCGGCTATCTCCAATGATGCGGCTATCTCCATTGATCCTGATATCTCCAAGGATCCGGTTGTCTCCAAGGATCCAGCTGTCTCCAATGGTCCGGCTATCTCCAAGTGTCCGGCTATTTCAAGGGTCCGGCTATCTCAAGGTTCCAGCTATCTCCAATGATGCGGCTATCTCCATTGATCCTGATATCTCCAAGGATCCGGCTGTCTCCAAGGGTCCGGCTATCTCAAGGGTCTGGCTATCTCAAGGGTCCGGCTATCTCCATTGATGCGGCTATCTCCATTGATGCGGCTATCTCCATTGATCCGGCTGTCTCCAAGGGTCCGGCTATCTCAAGGGTCCGGCTATCTCAAGGGTCCGGCTATCTCAAGGGTCCGGCTATCTCAAGGGTCCGGCTATCTCAAGGGTCCGGCTATCTCAAGGGTCCGGCTATCTCAAGGGTCCGGCTATCTCAACGGTCCGGCTATCTCAAGGGTCCTGCTATCGCCATTGATGCGGCTATCTCCATTAATCCGGCTATCTCAATGGGTCCGGCTATCTCAAGGGTCCGGCTATCTCCAAGGATCAGGCTGTCTCCAAGGGTCCGGCTATCTCCAATGATGCGGCTATCTCCATTGATCCTGATATCTCCAAGGATCCGGTTGTCTCCAAGGATCCAGCTGTCTCCAATGGTCCGGCTATCTCCAAGTGTCCGGCTATTTCAAGGGTCCGGCTATCTCAAGGTTCCAGCTATCTCCAATGATGCGGCTATCTCCATTGATCCTGATATCTCCAAGGATCCGGCTGTCTCCAAGGGTCCGGCTATCTCAAGGGTCTGGCTATCTCAAGGGTCCGGCTATCTCCATTGATGCGGCTATCTCCATTGATGCGGCTATCTCCATTGATCCGGCTGTCTCCAAGGGTCCGGCTATCTCAAGGGTCCGGCTATCTCAAGGGTCCGGCTATCTCAAGGGTCCGGCTATCTCAAGGGTCCGGCTATCTCAAGGGTCCGGCTATCTCAAGGGTCCGGCTATCTCAAGGGTCCGGCTATCTCAAGGGTCCTGCTATCGCCATTGATGCGGCTATCTCCATTAATCCGGCTATCTCAAGGGTCCGGCTATCTCAAGGGTCCGGCTATCTCAAGGGTCCGGCTATCTCCATTGATGCGGCTATCTCCAAGGGTCCGGCTATTTCCAAGGGTCCGGCTATCTCCAAGGGTCCGGCTATCTCCAAGGGTCCGGCTATCTCCAAGGGTCCGGCTATCTCGATTGATCCGGCTATCTCAAGGGTCCGGCTATCTCCAAGGGTCCAGCTATCTCCAAGGGTCCGGCTATCACGGGGTCTCACAGTCCATTGAAAGGCAAGATTACGTGAGGAAAAAGAAATCATGTTCACATACTTGTCCATCTCAATACGTCCATTATCGAAAGCTTTCTTCCAAGCATTAGCGAAGCCATCTTCAAGGATAGAACCACGAATGAAGACTGCCATCAATCCACCAATCAGGACCACGATGACCGGCACGTCCACCCAGAACGGTAGCTTGATGGTCCCCTGTGAATAGGTGAGGCATAGGATAGATCATCAAATCATAGGGTGAGACATAGTGAACATATCAAATCATAGGGTGAGACATAGTGAACATATTAAATCGTAAGGTGAGACACAGTGAACATATCAAATCTTAAGTTGAGACTTAGTTAACATATCAAATCATACGGTGAGACACAGTTAACATGTCAAATCGTAAGGTGAGACATAGTGAACATATCAAATCATAAGGTGAGACATAGTGAACGCGTCAAATCGTAAGGTGAGAGATTTATGAATTCGTCGTCTGCTATCAGACTGATACTTATTCAAACTTCTTACGATTTCTGCTACATGTACATGATACATTACTTACAAAAACCGCTACAGAATTTTAAACGTGTTAACTTTCTAATAACCTAATAACGACAAAAATGTAAAAAGTTGGTTGTTACTCCGTTGCAGTACATGCGCGCTGACTTGATGTAACTATAGTTTAGCGAAGTTGCGTCACTAGGGTTGGTGTCAGCCAGAGCGGTAAACTCATGGTGTCATTCCCCCCCACCCACAAGACATGCCCACGGACCTCCTCTGATGCAACCTGATTAAACAACACCCTTTTTTTTGGTGGTACGCCCCTGAGTTCTGTTTTTAAAAAAAAAACGAATCGAGGGCGCTGTAGTGTCGGACTTTTAATTTTTCATTTGGTGTTGGCGAGGGGGTAAAAAAAGTGCGGTACGCACCCCCACCCCCACCCCCACCCCCATATTAACGTTTTAGGTTGAGAGTTCCAGCTTTAGATATTGTAATTTAAGAACGCAGCATCCGCCCCTGATCATCATGGCGACTCACCAGAACAGTGAAGCCCATTCCCAGAATTCCTATGACGATCAAACATCCCCAGATGTCAAGGCCAGTCACTGCAATATAAATATAACAAGAAACTTATACACTTTGGGCATGGGCGGAGGGGGGGGGTCGAGTTTTGTACTGGGAGGTTGGGGTAGGAGCAAGATGTTTAAGTTCTGTGTGATAGTCAAACGTGAAAAATGGTATGTGATGTAAAATTTGGGAGGTGTATGTGAGAGTAAGATATATTATAGCGTACGGGTATGTAAAATAAAGATGTGGGAGGGGGTATATGATAAAAAGATGTGGTATTGGGTATGTGATAGTAAGATGTGATATGGGGTATGTGATAGTAATATATGGTAAGGGGTATGTGATAGTAAGATGTGGTATGGGGTATGTGACAGTAATATATGGTAAGGGGTATGTATTAGTAAGATGTGGTATTGGGTATGTGATAGTAAGATGTGGGATGGGGTATGTGATAGTAAGATGTGGGGGGGTATGTGATAGTAAAATAGGATACACCGTTGAGCAACACTGAAGGTATTATGCAAAAAAGCCATTGAATACCTGCTCTCAGTGCTATGGAAGGTCCGTAGTGGAGATAGCCCATCGCAACAACCTGGGAACCACAAAGAGAAGAGAAATGCACCGTTGGAATCAGTACGAATGAGTTCCGCGGATTTATCGGAGTCACGTGTGTTTGACACGCTAATTAACGTGGACCACTGGGTACTCTTGACAACAGCGGTGTTGCTGTGAGTGAAAAGCCGTTATTGACCGTCAAGCCCCATGTCAATAATATATTCACGTTTCTCTTTAATGGAAATTGTTGGGGGGGGGGGGGGGGGGGAAGGAGAGAGATGAACATACATTTTACTTTATGAAGAAATCTTTTTTTTTTCCCTGGGGAAATCCTCAGGCCACCATAATGGAAATAGAAACAGTGTAAAAAAAAACGACTATATGTTTGGCTGATGAGTTGAACTTTGCGCGTTTATCTCACTGTAATTATGTGTCTGTAAAAGTGAAAGTCTTTCTGTGAGAAAGTTTTTCCGTGGACGTCTTTCTGTGAAAATCTTTCTGTTAAAGTCTCACTCTCATACATTTCCCCCCCCCCCCCACCACCCAAAAAAAAATCCCCCTTCCTGAGTTATACGTCCACACACTTTTTTGTTTTCCAAATTATAAATTATAATTAATTTTTTTTACCGGCATCCGTTCGCCACAATGTGACGATGGTGGGGACTTCACACTGTGACGATGGTGGGGACTTCACAATGTAACGATGGTGGGGACTTCACAATGTAACGATGGTGGGGACTTCACAATGTAACGATGGTGGGGACTTCACAATGTAACGATGGTGGGGACTTCACAATGTAACGATGGTGGGGACTTCACAATGTAACGATGGTGGGGACTTCACAATGTAACGATGGTGGGGACTTCGCAGGACGATATCGACAAGGCCTGGGTTTTTTGCTTTGGGAGGATAAGCTGGTTTCCTAGACAGCAAATCGCCCCTCGTCGCGCTCCTGGGTAGCCCAAGGGAGCCCCATATATACATATAAGTAGATGAAACAAGATAAAAAAAGGATGAAATAAGTCCACGTTTACTCACCGTGTGAGCGAGCAGAAAGAACGTGCCTAGCACGCGCACAGGGTAGTTGAACCGCATTTCCAGATACTGGGGAACAGATAGAAACATATTTTCATGGTCGGTGGTGACAGGCAGGTGTAGATAATTTTAACCGGCAAGTGGTGAGTCTAATGGTACGCGTGTGCGAATGGCGGCAAACACTGTTTTGGCCATTTTACATTCGGCTCGGAAAAGGGAAAAAAAAAGGGGGTGGGGGGTATTCGTTGTTTTACACTCACAGTTTTCTAATAATCCTACATCTTAATCCATTATGAGAAAATGTTAATGAACAAAATAAAATCTTAGTTTATTTATGAAAATAGTAACGGTATATAAGTTTTGAATTTTATTAGGTGTGACGTGACATTAAAAGAGGGGGGGGGGATTTGTGACACTTTGTGACAGGGGGGGGGTGTCGGAGGGGTCTGAAAATGTCATTTTTAGCGTGACATAATTATCGAACGACCCCTTAAAGCTTCTGTGTATGAAGATTAACGTGTGCAGGGGAGGCTCACAGTTACTTGCAACAGTTTTAGAAAAAGAAGAGAAAAAAGGTTAAGGGGGGGGGGGGGAGTATTCATTTAAAAACTAATTGCCATCGATAATCTTAATGTTTACAATAAATTCTTTGATGACGATTTGACGAAATGTGAGTGGTGTCCTAGTTGTTAGTTGTTGGGTCGGCCTCTCAAAGACTTCAATCAGCACGGTGAGATTAAACGAGCTTAAAGACATATTTCCGCCCCTGGTAAATCTGTGGTCATGCGTCGAAGGTTATTTCCTCTCTGAATTCAAGATGGCGTGTAAATTAGAGGTCATCATTGCTTTTTAGTGCCTTGACCCCTTGATAATATTTGACAAGTTGTGGCGAGTAATTATTTATAGAAAATGAGAAATGGAATTTGAGAAAGAAAGCAACAAAAAAAAGTTTCTTTGGCCCGGGGGGGGGGGGGGGCTATTTTCTTCATCAATATTATAATGTATAGTTTCTTTTACATTTATGCTTTTGTATATTCATAAATGACGTGTAGTAATTTCACAATATAGAAAGTAGAACTCATGTTTGCATTTCATGGAATTTGTTTTTAGTTTGAAAAAAAAACCAATGGTTTAACTTTAAATGTATTATAGAATTACAATTGAGGGCTATTACACCAACAACAATCAATTAAAGTCCATTTACAGGAGACCCACATTTTGAGAACCACTGATGTAGATATAGTGGAGTGGGACTCTGCATTCCACACTTAGTTTTAATCTGAAAACGCTTCTTTCAACTAAACTACACCACTGATAACATTATCCATTTTTGTATGGATAGATCGATAACGAGAGAGAGAAAGAGAGAGAACGAAAGATAGAGAACGAAAGAGAGAGAGAGAGAGAGGGAGAGAGTAAGGGAGAGAGGGGGGAAGAGAGTAAGGACGATAGAGAGGCGAGGGCGAGAATGAAATAGCGAGAGGGAGAATGAAAGAGAGAGAAGGAGCGAGCGAGAGAGAGAGAGAGAAAGATAAAAAGAGAGATAGATAGATATATATAAAAAGAGAGAAAGAAAAAGAGAAAAAGATTCACAGAGAGACAAAATGATGGATGACTTAAGAGAAACATGACCACATCCACTGACCTGCATTGTACTTGGCACCCGGAGTCTGTAGAAAAATGGAATAAATATCCACACGGTCCCCACGAGAGCCAGTAGCATTCCAAGTACAACATAGATAAACATGGAGTTGTAGCAGTACATTTCTGTCATAGAAACAATTGTAACGGTACATGTCTGTCATAAAAACAATTGTAGCAGTACATTTCTGTCATAGAAACAAGTGTAGCAATGCATTTGTCATTGAAACAATTGTATCAGTTTATTTCTGTCAGAAACAGTTGTAGAAATACATTTCTGTCATAGAAACAATTGTAGCAGTACATTTCTGTCATAGAAACAAGTGCAGCAATACATTTCTGTCATAGAAACAATATTAGCGCTGCTTGTCTGTCATAGAAACAATTGTAGCACTTTATTTCTGTCATAGAAACAGTTGTAGAGGTTCGTTTTTTGCATTTCAAATATTATAAGAAAACATTATCTTAAATAAATGAAAATATAGATATTACATTCTGTACTCATGAGTGTGGCATAACATTTCTGTAGTGAAAAATAAAACAGAAGGGTTGATTTAAGAGTAATAGTCACTGGTCATTTTCATCACTGAGCCCCGCTAACAGCCCCCCTTCCCGCCCCGTTTCGGTTGTCCTACCATGCACTTATGACCTGTTAAACGCCTTGGATGACCCGGATCAGTGACGTCATGACCGTAGCAACTGTTGCAAATGAACATGACGTCATGACGGTAGCAACTGTTGCAAATGAACATGACGACATTTTTATCCAGTTCTAATAGTGAAGCATAAACATTTCGTTAGTCTGTTGACTGGTCAACATTTGAATGTCCGGATTCTGTCGTAGCTAGTCTGTTGACTGATCAAGATTTGAATGTACGGATTCTGTCGTGGCTAGTCTGTTGACTGGTCAACATTTGAATGTCCGGATTCTGTCGTAGCTAGTCTGTTGACTGATCAAGATTTGAATGTACGGATTCTGTCGTGGCTAGTCTGTTGACTGGTCAACATTTGAATGTCCGGATTCTGTCGTGGCTAGTCTGTTGACTGGTCAAATTTGAATGTCCGGATTCTGTCGTGGCTAGTCTGTTGACTGGTCAAATTTGAGTGTCCGGATTCTGTCGTAGCTAGTCAGTTGACTGATCAAATTTGAATGTCCGGATTCAGTCGTGGGTTCAGTCGTAGCTTGACCTTATAGGACCGTGTCGACACTCACCAGAAGGGTGGCCAAGGATGATGACAGGGGCGAACATCCAGACGGTTGTGGACACAAAGGAGGTTACCGTCTGCAGCCATGGTCTTGTAAAAAAAATAATTTAAACAATTTTACGATCATGTTACTGCATGTATTCTATGTAATACTGCATGTATTCTATGTAATACTGGATGTATTCTATGTAATTCTGCATGTATTCTATGTAATTCTGCATGTATTCTATGTAATTCTGCATGTATTCTATGTAATACTGCATGTATTCTATGTAATTCTGCATGTATTCTATGTAATACTGCATGTATTCTATGTAATACTGCATGTATTCTATGTAATTATGCATGTATTCTATGTAATTCTGCATGTATTCTATGTAATACTGCATGTATTCTATGTAATACTGCATGTATTCTATGTAATACTGGATGTATTCTATGTAATTCTGCATGTATTCTATGTAATTCTGCATGTATTCTATGTAATTCTGCATGTATTCTATGTAATTCTGCATGTATTCTATGTAATACTGCATGTATTCTATGTAATTCTGCATGTATTCTATGTAATACTGCATGTATTCTATGTAATTCTGCATGTATTCTATGTAATTCTGCATGTATTCTATGTAATTCTGCATGTATTCTATGTAATACTGCATGTATTCTATGTAATTCTGCATGTATTCTATGTAATACTGCATGTATTCTATGTAATTCTGCATGTATTCTATGTAATACTGCATGTATTCTATGTAATTCTGCATGTATTCTATGTAATACTGCATGTATTCTATGTAATACTGCATGTATTCTATGTAATACTGCATGTATTCTATGTAATACTGCATGTATTCTATGTAATACTGCATGAATGCACCCACCAGCTTGACTTTACAGTCATACTGATTATTTTAAAATGTGTCCTTATTAAATCAAATGTTCTGAAGCACACAGATAAGCGGTTCTCAACCTGTGGGTCCCGACTCCTTTGGTGGTCGAACGACACTTACACTGGGGTCGCCAAGACCATCGGAAAACATATAGTTATTAAGTAGCAATGAAAATATTAATATGGTTGGGGGTCACCACAACATGAGGAACTGTATAAAGGTCGCGGTATTAGAATGGTTGAGAACCAATGACATAGATCAATCCATTTATAGTGTACACATTTTGTGTTTTGTTCTTCTGACGATGTCTTGATTTTTGTCAATTTAAAAAAAAACGGAGTAACTAAAAATAGCTTAATGTGATTTTCTAGTGACGTCATTTTAATTACATTTAAACATGTTTGATACTTAAAAATTGTAAATTAGTAGGGCATAAAGTTAATCATCAAAAATATTTATTTTTAAATTATTATAAAATTGTGTTTAAAAATTATATATATATATTTCCAAAGTGTAAAAATTTGAACAGCAAAAGGCAAAAACGTGAAATTTATGAAACGTTGAAATAGTTGTCTTTGTCGCTTCAGTGTAAATGTGAGATTACGTTCAACAATTCAAACACCAGAGCGTGTACGTGGTCCCATTGACATTAGAGTGGTATATGGTCTTTCCGACATCAGAGTGGTACATGGTCTCACTGACATCAGAGTGGTAAATGGTCCCATTGACATTAGAGTGGTACCTGGTCCCATAGACAGCAGCTTGGTACATGGTCCCATTGACATTAGAGTGGTATATGGTCTTTCCGAGTGGTACATGGTCCCATTGACATTAGAGTGGTATATGGTCTTTCCGACATCAGAGTGGTACATGGTCTCACTGTCATCAGAGTGGTAAATGGTCCCATTGACATTAGAGTGGTACATGGTCCCATAGACAGCAGCTTGGTACATGGTCCCATTGACATTAGAGTGGTACATGGCCCCATAGATATAAGAGTGGTACATGGTCTCACTGACATCAGAGCTTGTCTCAGAGACACCACAGTGGTCGATGGTCTCACGACAATACAAAGCAGTACAGCGTGGAGAGTAGATGAAAGTCTAACAAGAGAGTAGATTAAAGTCTAACAAGAGAGTAGATGAAAGTCTAACAAGAGAGTAGATGAAAGTCTAACAAGAGAGTAGATTAAAGTCTAACAAGAGAGTAGATAAAAGTCTAACAAGAGAGTAGATGAAAGTCTAACAAGAGAGTAGATGAAAGTCTAACAAGAGAGTAGATGAAAGTCTAACAAGAGAGTAGATGAAAGTCTAACAAGAGAGTAGATGAAAGTCTAACAAGAGAGTAGATGAAAGTCTAACAAGAGGGTAGATAAAAGTCTAACCAGAGGGTGACTGACCTTTTTGAAGGCGTGGCCGGCGTCCTGCCCCGGATGGCGAAGCTAAGCCCGACCCCTGACCCCAGCAGTAGAATGATGATGAAAACAAATATGTCCGGGTTACTGAAGTCATTACGTCTTCCCTGTTGGTAACTGTACCGGTACGTCATGCTGACCACTCGAGGCGCTAAACAAAAATAGAAAAACAGACAAATCGTGGGAAGTCTGCAGACCCAAAAAACCTATTTAATACTAACTTCCCGGTGTGACTTCTCGTAAATTGTTTTCATGAGAAATAGTTATGTTGAGTGGGGACATGAAGTTTATTAAAATATAATGAGTACCCTCCAGGAAATATGTATACTGTGCATAAAATGTATTGTGCTAATATTACTTTGATGAGTTGAATAGTAAGGCAGCATCGCATCCATCTGTGGGGAGAGTGGAGCTTTAAAAACCTAAATGACTCAAATATGGGGATCGTTAATAAAGTGGATCGAGCTCGGGGGAGTGGGAAGGGGGGACAGGGTCTAAAAATTGTGACAGCTTGTAACAAGCGGGGGTGGGGGTTTAAATCATGTATTTTGTCACATATTTAGATATTTTTAACGTTTTAATTGACAAAGGGGGGGGGGGGGCGTCCATTAATTACGGCAACAATTTTACGCAATTATTGACCCCCTCCCCTTGTCAACAACTGCCGGATTTTCAATGACCCCCCCCCTAAGTAATTATGTCAATATTTGTATAACCCTTACCCCCAAATGAATTATAATATAAATAAATATATAAATATATATCTATTTGAATGACACAAAATTGTAGGAAAAACATTTTATTACATCGTTAGCTTTATCAACAACTTTAAACGTTTTTACACTTAAATTTTATAATGCCGAATCAATTAAAAGTTTGTTAAAGACGTGATATCATTGTTTGTGGGAGTATAAAAAGGATTGTTGTCAGTATAGCTGACAATTGTAGAATAGTTTCTAGCTGCTATCATCTTCCCAAGGAGTAGCCAGGTGTTGGTCTTTCGTAACCAGGGGTAAAGAAGCTGATTTATAATTTTCATCTTGCGGAACTGTTACACCAGACAAGTCAACATCATCCTCGTTTAACCATTCAGCACTTAAAATACAAGCATTATCAGTGTGAGCAATAATTGCCATAAGCTCTCACTGTCTCCTGGCAGCCACTTGCATTAGTCGAATCCGTTTTTTTGTTGAGTTGCAGGTGGTAATTTCCTATGCATTGTCGGTGCTGTTGAACATGTTATTTCAACATGGCTTGTGATGCAAAATAGATGTTACAGATTTAGGAAATCCGCCCAAGCACCGATGTTATTATAATATTTTTACTCACTTTACTTTCCTCTAATTCTCAAAAAAATCGTGTATTCCTACTCTAACATTATCATTTATCTTGATTGCACATGACAGTTGAACCTTGTCCTAGTTCCATACCTGTAACACGATCGCAAACATACCGCTCTAATCATATGCGACAAACAGAATCTACATGCGGAGAGAGGCCAACTTTTAACTACTCTGGCACTAACAAAGTGTGCTAACATTCCGACCAGCTATTTGCAGTGCACAGACAGACACACATTAAATAAATCTTACATTGTAAAAAGCCTACAAATTATATGACTATTTCAATTGACACTCATTGAATTTGTTAAAATAAAGTAATAGCCAGTCGATTTTTCAGATTAAAATTTTAATAGAGAAAACATGATTGTTGACGTCAACTAATCTACCCCCCCCCTTTTTCCCCTTGTCAACAAATGTCAAAAAAATGTCACCCCCAAATCCAATTTTGTTGACATAATTGATGGACGACCCCAAAGATGTTGAATTTTCTGACGTGATGGACGACCTCAAAGATGTTGAATTTTCTGACGTGATGGACGACCCCAAAGATGTTCAACTTTCTGACGTGATGGACGACCCCAAAGATGTTCAACTTTCTGACGTGATGGACGACCCCAAAGATGTTGAATTTTCTGACGTGATGGACGACCCCAAAGATGTTGAATTTTCTGACGTGATGGACGACCCCAAAGATGTTGAATTTTCTGACGTGATGGACGACCCCAAAGATGTTGAATTTTCTGACGTGATGGACGACCCCAAAGATGACGACCCCAAAGATGTTGAACTTTCTGACGTGATGGACGACCCCAAAGATGACGACCCCAAAGATGTTGAACTTTCTGACGTCATGGATGTATTCGGAAAGAAGAATTTTTGAAAAAATGTATTTTGAAATATTTTTTGTGACGTACTTTAAGGGTTGGTGGGGGGGGGGGTTCCAAGATTTGTGACAGATTGTCACGGGCAGGGGGGGGGTAAATTTGTGATGAATAGTATTATTATTATTATTAGTGGTCTTATACAGCTCGGTACTTCAGCCTAGGGCTGGGCTCACCGCGCTGTACATAAAAATATTAGCAAATAATCTTGACATTAAAAAATAACATACATTTATTTAATAAAGAACAGCTGTATAATAACAAAACAAAAACGAACTTATATTCACCCCACACACCCCGGAACTTTTACATGTCATGCCACGGACGGCAGACAGCAGCATCGTTTATCGATCAGAGGGGGGAATCAGTCGGGGTAGTAGAGTTTAAAGAGATGTGTTTTGAGTGCAGTTTTGAGGGGCTGGGTGGCTGGTATATTGCGGATGTGTAGTGGGAGAGAATTCCATTGTTTGGGGACGCAGAAAGGGAGAGATCGTTCACCATACGTTTGAGTACGTGTCTTTGGAACGGAAACAATACGCGTGACTGCGGAGGCGCGAAGCTGTCGAAGGGGTGAATAGTCAGAAAGAAGTTCGGTTAGATAGGAAGGGCAGGAATCAGAGAAAAAAAGTTGTGACAGAGAACAGACAGCTTGAATAGCGTGACATGCTTATGAACGTCCCGTTAGTTAGATCAGGGACGTATGATATGTTATTAAAAATATCAAAAAGTCTTGATATATGCATGCATAAAACGTGCATAAAACGTGCACAGAACGTGCATAGAACATGTTTAGAACATGCATAGAACATGCATGGAACGTGCGTAGAACGTCCATCGTACATAGATGTCTTCTAAATAATTTCTTGGTTTTTGGTGTTTTTGTTTTTGTTGTTTAAATTTGTTTCTTCCTGCTCCAAAATGTAAATTCGAGTCAAATGCCCTTACTCGTTTTGTCATGAGAAAGCTTAACCCTAAAATTACATCCTATATTAGATGACATCTGTTCATACATAGTTGGGACAAAATAAAAGATTTCAAAGCATATCTTTTGACATAGATAGATCTGAAATCTTCATTAAATTCACTTCTCAAAACCTATAAACTTGATACCAAACCGAATGATGATATTTTATATGTTGCCAATGTGAACATTTAAATATGGTCTACTTGAACCTTCATTCTTGACCCACATGAACTTTCAGTCTTGACCTACATGAACCTTCATCCTAGGGTCTTCACGAACCTACTTTCTCGTTCTACCTGAACATTCAACCCTGGTCTCCATAAATGTTCAGTGCTCAATCAGATTTTATTTCATCAAAACTTTCCACAAGTTCATGGTGACATGTCGAACATTGAATCATTTTAATCCGTGATTAGCAAGCACAATTTTGTGTAAGGAACTGAAGTGAATAGAAAAAGATGTAAAGGGGGTGGGGTGGCACTCTCCAGGATGCAGCCACACAGAGGGTCCTCACGAAATAATGAACTTAAGAACTTACTACGGGTTTAACCTTTGATAAGATTCGTGTGTAAACATAACCGGCTTTGATGAACTTGCTCAATACGCTGCTTGGCAAAACGCTTTGATCTTTTGTCATGTTTGTTTCCTTTCAACTGGCCGTATGTGTATGTATGGCCGTATGTGCATGTATGGCCGTATGTGTATGTATGGCAGTATGTGCATATATTGCCGTATGTGTATGTATGTGTATGCATGGCCATATGTGCATGTATGGCCGTATGTGCATGTATGGCCGTATGTGCATGTATGGCCATATGTGCATGTATGGCCGTATGTGTGCATGTATGGCCGTATGTGCATGTATGGCCGTATGTGCATGTATGGCCGTACGTGTATGTCTCGCTTCATACCTTTCAGAGCTTTTTTTTTAAATTTTAGAATGACTTAAGAGTTTGACCAGAGGTACTCAAACTTTTCCCGGCTACTACAACCCTACCCCCACCCCCCGTCTTTACCCATTTTAAGCATTCTCATAAAAGAAGTTTGCATATGAGATGGTACTACCGTACCACCCACTTTGAGAACCACTGAGTCAGACAATCTGGTTAGTAGTGAATGACACGTATACATTTTATAGCTGAACTGTGGGTGAACCGTAGAGTTGTCACCAGGGGGCGTCATTTAGGTAGTCCAGGGTGGGGCATTTGCCCCCTCCCTGAATTTGCAGGTTTTATTTAAACTGCTAAGTACTGTGGCGCCTCGAGTAATAAACAACTTAACAAGCCGACCAAGTTTTGGGTTTTGCGCCCCCCCCCCAACCCTGAAAAAAACATGAAATGATGCCCTTTGATGTCACTAAACTTTGGGAGACTCAAAGATAGAAAAAACACCGTTTTCACTTTGTAAGATTCACCATAAGTCATTACATCAGACAGTGTCATTACATCAGACAGTGTCATTACATCAGACAGTGTCATTACATCAGACAGTGTCATTACATCAGACAGAGTCATTACATCAGACAGTGTCATTACATCAGACAGTGTCATTACATCAGACAGTGTCATTACATCATACAGTGTCTTTACATCAGACAGTGCCATTACATCAGACAGTGTCATTACATCAGATAGTGTCATTACATCAGACAGTGTCATTACATCAGATAGTGTCATACCATCAGACAACGTCATTACATCAGAAAAGTTCATTAAATCAGACAAATAATATTATATAAGACATTCGATCAGACAAATAATGTCATTCGATCAGACAAATAATGTCATTCGATCAGACAAATATAATTCGATCAGACAAATAATGTCATTCCATCAGACATATATTAAATTACAAAGGTTATCGCCTCAGAGAAATACGTCATTACATCACATACATGTCATTACGTATAGATGTGTCAGTACATGCATGCACATACCAATGCACGTATACATATCATTAGATATAGAGATATGTTATACGCTACATAGACATGCCATTACATTGAATAGATACACGGGCATTTGTCATTGTAAACAGATCACGACGTTGCGTGTCATTGCATACAACCGTGGACATAGGTCATACATACAATGCATACATATTTCATACCCAAACTTGAAACATACATATGGGGTTAGCGAAAGACTAGAGCCATAACACACCGACAAGGAAAAAAAGACATAAGCACTTACGTAGCCCTGTGTCCGTACACAAATAAATACATACGTAGTCCTGTGTCCGTACACAAATAAATACGTAGTCCTGTGTCCGTACACAAATAAATACATACGTAGTCCTGTGTCCGTCCATAAATAAATACATACGTAGTCCTGTGTCCGTACACAAATAAATACATACGTAGTCCAGTGTCCGCACACAGATAAATACACACAGAGGCTGTTAGTCATATGAATTCACACATATGAAAATTTGTTGAAAACCCTTTACCTTACAAACTGCCTGGCATTGATGTTGTAATATGTATTTTCTATGTCCTTTATGTACTATACAAACCCAACCAGCAATATTAGGCCGAATTTCTCATTAGCTTTTTTAAAAAAAAATTATTGTTATCACACGTCACTTGAAGTCAATCTTTGACTTCCTCAATCTTGTGAACTTTGATAACAATTGCGCGAAGTTGAATATCTTTCTGACTCGGTGGGTTGAACATACGTAAAATGTTGGATACAACAAGCATTATGTCAGATGTATGTCCGTTATTGTGCAAGCTTTGTGCCCCGCGAAGATTTAGATTTCGAAAGAAAAATTTAGCGATCTGACACAGATTTTAAAAAAAAAATGATTTGTTAAATGAGTGCGTGTTCTGGTGTGGAGATTAATTGTGTAGCTGTCGCTATGCGCTGTGTATTTGTGACGTATTTGGGGCTCAGGGATGACGCAGTTGGGCGTCACGGTGGCGAGTGAGCTGCAGAGAGATAGCTGAAGGAAGAAGTAGAAAGTGAGCTGTGGAGTTAATTGTCGAATCAATAATCATATCAAATATTGATCTTGCTCTTGGAGTTTTTACTAATCTCCCCCGGACTAAACGAAGCTTTTGAACTACTTATGCAAGGTGTAGTTCTTAACAAGAAAAGTAACGTACTATTTATCATATTTATCATGTTAATAATATTTATCATGTTAATAATATTTATCCTACTTATCATGTTAATAATATTTATCATATTTATCATGATAATAATATTTATCATATTTATCAAGTTAATAATATTTATCATATATTTATCATGTTAATAATATTTATCATATTTTTATCATGTTAATAATATTTATCATATTTATCATGTTAATACTATTTATCATATTTATCTTGTTAATAATATCTATCATATTTATCAAGTTCTGCCATGCTCTGTGTTGTATATTAATTACTTTAACCATTTTTAGATTAATTTAATGACTACAGACCTGTTTACCCTCAAACTCTTAAAATCGTACAATATCACAAAATCAATCAATACATTATCTCAATAGTACAAAAAATAAATCAGTATATATAATGCAATCACCTCAAAATCGTACATTAATGTATACGCAGCTGGGGAAAAAACAACAACTCTCGTATGAATTATTTAATGGAACAAGACGAAAGCCTTGGGTGAATCTTGGATGCCACCATTTACCAGCACTTGTACTAGAACAATTTTATGAGCGTTATCAACAACCAGAACAATTTTAGGAGCGTTATTAACAACCAGAACAATTTTATAAGCGTTATCAACAACCAGAACAATTTTAGGAGCGTTATTAACAACTAGAACAATTTTATAAGCGTTATCAACAACCAGAACAATTTTAGGAGCGTTATTAACAACCAGAACAATTTTATAAGCGTTATCAACAACCAGAACAATTTTAGGAGCGTTATTAACAACTAGAACAATTTTATAAGCGTTATCAACAACCAGAACAATTTTATAAGCGTTATCAACAACCAGAACAATTTTAGGAGCGTTATTAACAACCAGAACAATTTTATAAGCGTTATCAACAACCAGAACAATTTTAGGAGCGTTATCAACAACTAGAACTAGAACAGTTTTATGAGCTTTAAAAGGACGACTTTCACAAGGTACGTTGCATCTAATCACTAAACATTCCGTGACGTCTTCTCTTATGCCAGAGAAATTACTGAGATTATTTCGTACTAAATGAAATACTAAAAGGTAATTGGCTGTACTTGAAATTTTTATTTTAAAATTTTTTTTGTAAAAATATATATATATTATTTATATAAAAATATATAATTAAAAAAAGATATTTTTATAAACCGCTGAAACCCAAAAGTAAAACTATAAATCATCTATATTTATTTCAACAGCTGAACACGACAGGATAGACCTCACCTTCGTGTTGACCTACTAACACACTTTATCACAGGAGACCGTGAGAACAAATTATGGCCAGGCCCAAATATGGATAGGTGCGTAAATAAGCACCTTTATAGAGAGTACGGGCAATTGTAAGATAAAGTTTTCCAATGATCTACACGTATGAACAAGTTTGGTTTCGTTGAAACAGTATACAGCATGCTTAGATGTTCACAGGGATGTTAAAGGAAAGTCATAAGCCGCCATCAACAACAACGACTCAGCTACACAAATAACGCATCGTGTTTTAAAGTGAACGCGTCTCCGAGTTACGATTAAGTCGCAACTTACTTGATCTGTGAGAATCCAAACATCTGATCAGTAAGACACGCAGCGAGAAAATGAATGACCTGCTGCTAGACGACCACACGGCACGGCACGTGAAAATGGTAGGTGGGACCTGGCTCTTGGTGAACCGTGAAAGGACCCCCCCTTAACCCCTTCTCCCCCACCACCCCCAACCCTAGACTGACGGTTCGACCAAGTTTTTTCCCGACCAAGGACATAGTAGACGAGACGAAAAAAAAATCAATGAATATTGGTGGAAACACGCAGCTAGGGGTGGGGTGAAGTAAGGGTGGGGGTGGGTGTGGGGAAGGGGTGGAGGTATATGAACTTACGTTCTTTCATTTGGGCGGACACAATCAGGTAAATGTCCGCCAGAAATTATAGTCTTGTGTTCTGAAGAGCTTGGCAAATATGCACGTCTTGTCATGTGAGAAACTGACTTATTTTCTCAGTTAGCAGATATACCTCTATGTGACAACCTATCTTGTTATCTCATTTAGCAAATACACCTGTCAATCAGGGGCGTAGGAAGGGGTAGACGTGTGGTGGATGGCGGCATTTTTTTCTTTATTTGGTAGGGCGGCATTTTCGGTAAATTGCAGAGTCGCTGTTTGTGTGTGTGTGTGTGTGTGCGCGCGCGGAAGGGACGGCGACAAAAAGTTTGCGGGCAGCACCAGTCCAAGCTACGCCCCTGCTGTAAAGTAACAATTGTATCGTCTTACAAACGCATTATCACTACATTCATATTGCCTCACAAACGCATTATCACTACATTCATATTATCTCACAAACGCATTATCACTACATTCATATTGCCTCACAAACGCATTATCACTACATTCATATTGCCTCACAAACGCATTATCACAACATTCATATTGCCTCACAAATGCATTATCACTACATTCATATTGCCTCACAAACGCATTATCACTACATTCATATTGCCTCACAAGCGCATTATCGCTACATTCATATTGCCTCACAAACGCATTATCACTACATTCATATTACCTCACAAAGTCATTGGAAAAAACGACTCGTCAATCAAATTGTCCAAGTTATAATCGCTCGTTTGTGTACAGACAGGAGTTTTTGATACAGTACCAGAATAAATAGTGTACAGGGTTTGAGTGTACATAGACATCTAGAAATGTTAAAATATGCATTGGGAGGGGGGCATCCATAACTTATATCATGCTTTATGGCTGATTTTGTAAAAAAAAAAGAAATTAAAAAGAAGAAGAACCCCCCCCCCCCCCCAATTCCCATCGTTACAAATTTGTCAAACAATTTAGACACCCTCGAAATAGATAGTCACAAATTGAAATAGTCACAAATTGAAATAGATACTCACAAATTGAAATAGTCAAAAATTGAAATTGATAGTCACATATTGAAGTAGTTACAAATTCATGACCCCCCTCGACATTAAAAAAAAGATGTTGACGTCACTTTTGGAGGGCCCCTTAGGGACCACAGTCACCAGTAGATGCAAGGCTGGTGTGTAAATAAACCCCGATATAGAACTTGATTGATAACAGAATTCTAATAACTTTATCAATGTTACACGTTTTTAAAGTCTTGAATGCAGATGTCCAGAGTGTAAGAGTACAGTGTCACAGACGGCTCTCTGTATCAACGAAGATAAGATCCAGTACCGCAAGTGTAGCATACTACCAGTGTAGCAACGGGGGAATGCAACAGTTGGTGAAGAGATCAGAAACACTGCACCTTAGTGGTTCTCAACCTTCCTAATGCCGCGACCCTTTAATACAGTTCCTCGTGTAATGGTAACCTCCGAACCATAAAATTATTTTCTTTGCTACTTCATGAATATGTGTTTTCCGAAGGACAATCTCCTCTCTTCTCACGACAGGAAAACAAGACAGAAAGACACTTCTATACCATGCCAGGACAATCTCCTCTCTTCTCACGCCAGGAAAACAAGACAGAAAGACACTTCTATACCATGCCAGGACAATCTCCTCTCTTCTCACGCCAGGAAAACAAGACAGAAAGACACTTCTATACCATGCCAGGACAATCTCATCTCTTCTCACGCCAGGAAAACAAGACAGAAAGACACTTCTATACCATGCCAGGACAATCTCCTCTCTTCTCACGCCAGGAAAACAAGACAGAAAGACACTTCTATACCATGCCAGGACAATCTCATCTCTTCTCACGCCAGGAAAACAAGACAGAAAGACACTTCTATACCATGCCAGGACAATCTCATCTCTTCTCACGCCAGGAAAACAAGACAGAAAGACACTTCTATACCATGCCAGGACAATCTCCTCTCTTCTCACGCCAGGAAAACAAGACAGAAAGACACTTCTATACCCTGCCAGGACAATCTCCTCTCTTCTCACGCCAGGAAAACAAGACAGAAAGACACTTCTATACCATGCCAGGACAATCTCATATAATTTTTTTTCCACATACAAAATAGGTACTGGGTGGGGGGTAGTCGTAAGTAAGCTAAAGTTCAAGGTCGTGAACGCTGACCTTGTTGAGGCGATGACGCACTCATCCATTGCTAGAGGAGCCGAGCTCCTCTTGTTGTTCGTGCTATTTACCCCCACAAAATCCTTCACTTAATTTGACACCGATGGACACGTGTGCTGTCACTACACTCACTGTGTTTATCAGTCGTATCGAACCGTGACGTATTCAAATACGGGTCGCAACCAAATTCGAAAATTAAAAAAAACAAAAAAACTTCACTACAAAAATACATCAGTCTTGTGCTTCATCTATTCATTGGAGCCACATATCTAACAAAGTTTTTCACAAGTCTCGCCAGACAGAGAATTTAAAGACTCGTGACCCGGATATTTAAATTTGGTAGGTCAATGTTACATTTAGATCAGAATGTTTCAGTCACTGGCATAGAAAGGGTGAGGCGGAGTGGGTGGTCCGCCCGTGGGGGGGGGGGGGGGAATTTCTATAAAGTGAGGGTGGCATTTTCGGACAAAAGCGGATTTCTTTTTCGAGGAGTGATATAAGGCTTGGCCCGCCCAGGGCGAAACTTACTCTTGCTACGCCACCGACCCTCTAGCTACGCCACCGACCCTCTGGCTACGCCACTGGCTATGCCACTGATCCACTGGCTTCGCCACCGACCCTCCTACTACGCCACCTACTCTCTGGCTACGCCACTGACCCTCTGGCTATGTCACTGACTCTCTTTCTATGCCAATGACTCTGTCTACGCCGCTGGTTGCAGCAAGGACACGCTCTGTTTCACTGCCACAAGTTAATCAAGCAACTGAATCTCCACGCGACCGGACGACTAAAAGTACACCCCCAGTATTCATTGTGTGGTCGCGACCTGTTTTTTTTTTTTATGTGTGTGGTCACGTGCATCACGCGACAGTGTGTGTCATCGACTCGCTTCACATATAAAATAAGTGAACACAAACGTACATCGACTGTTACTGTACACATATCACTGGCACTTCACAACACACACACACAGGTAAAGATAGGTCATGTGACGTGTCGCGGGAGACTATATTTTGTGACGTAATAGGGCCAAAAAATATGATGTTTATATTAAAGCAGCGCGCCATCCGAAAATAATTAAGGCCGTTATACACCCCCCCCCCTCCTCCTCACTATTCTCATTCTCTTGCCCTGGTTTGTTCCCTACCTTTTACTGTATAACGTTACATGCAGGCAGTCAATGTCAATGTGAGATTTTTTTAATTTTTAAATTACGACATCAACGATGGATGTTCGTAAATGACAGAGAGATTGACAGAACATTGGCGTGGCAATATGGGGTGGATGGGGGAAGTCAGCCCCCGGCGGCCTTTTTTTGGCGTCTCCAGAAATGTATACGAAAGAAATATTTTAGAAGGAAACTTTTACTATGAAAGTTTGTTTGAACGAAAGTTTGTTCGAACTGAAATTTGTGAAACGGTTTATCATTTTTAGTATTTTATAGATATTTTTTTTTATTAATAGAAATTTCTTTATTAAACCCCTTTCGGTCCACTTGATTTACTACTAGCGAATATACCCGGCATTTCTCAGTTTTGTATTCGGAAAGAACATCTTACACGCGTTATCGGCATCAGCGTACTCGTTAATTTGGGTCACTGACAAAAACACGTCGCTAAAGTATTAATTAAAATGTAACATTTTCTCCTATAACGTCACACAGGAGATGGCGTCGGTGGGCCGTCGAGCGCGAGCTCTTAATGCCCCCCCCCCCGACACACCTCCACACGGGCCAGCCGCCGGGTTTCCCCGCCGACAGACTGTGCGGCGGCGTGCCGGGAACCTCACCCCTGGCCTGGGGGACGTCCGGTCGACCGAAAACGCTGCGTTTAAAGCGTTCTCGGTCCACTCTCCATGAGTCAGGACGGCTTTGCTTCCACTCCGGAGGGATGATGTTGCGTTACCACCACCCCCACAGCCCAGGGAGTCTTTAGGTCGGGACGTTAAGTTGGGACGAAACGGTTGCCTAGGAGCCGCTTTCTCACGGCCGCGTAGCTAAAATCATAGGTATAGGCATTCGCCACCCCTACCTTATATCCATCAACGGCAACAAGTCATCATTTTTGAGCGGGGTGCTCACATGGGGTGGTGATGCCCCCTTGAGCAGGGTGCTCCCGTGGGGTGGTGGTGCCCCCGTGGGGTGGTGGTGCCCCTTGATTGGGGTGCTCCCGTGGGTACCCGTCCCAAAAGGGGGGGGGGGGTTAATTATCACTAAGATAATCCAAAATAATTCTTTAGATCTATAGTAAAGTTAATTCTTTAAAAGTTGTCCCCATTAAAATCTGTTGAAAAAATGTCAGATATATAAATAAACGCGTATATCGGGAAATTGAAAGGAGTAACCCCCCAGACCCCCCAAACAGTGTTGAGTATCATGAGTTCAAAAACCCTCCAGTATTCTAAAGATAATATGTTTTCAAGTGCATGTGTACCAAGGTTTGTCTAGATCTATCCGTTCATTGTAATTTTATTTAATCAGTTCATATACAAACTAAATTTGCCTCCCTCCCCCCCCCCCCCACAAACAAACAAAACAAACAAACAAACCCCGTCAATATTTCGTTCTGGATAATGAAGGGAAATAACTATGTACCTCAAGCTTATTCAAGATCCACTTATCCATGTAGAAATGTATGCGGTACAGACATATTGTCTCATATATACAGCAGATACACGTTATACCAGAAAGACACACGGATGAATATTTAAAATCTTACAGAGCGATTTATTTTTGCGTCTAAAACGTACACCTAATTCAAAAAAAAAAAAATCACCATTTACATTTTGATGGATAACATGAAGACGTAGTGCGGGTTTTTCCTTGTTCACTTTCTTGCACCGTTTTTTAACAGCAACACCACCGTGTCATTGTCTGATGTCAGTGACACCACCGTGTCATTGTCCGATGTCAGCGACACCACCGTGTCATTGTCCGATGTCAGCGACACCACCGTGTCATTGTCCGATGTCAGCGACACCACCGTGTCATTGTCCGATGTCAGCGACACCACCGTGTCATTGTCCGATGTCAGCAACACCACCGTGTCATTGTCTGATGTCAGCGACACCACCGTGTCATTGTCCGATGTCAGTAACACCACCGTGTCATTGTCCGATGTCAGTAACACCACCGTGTCATTGTCCGATGTCAGTAACACCTCCGTGTCATTATCTGATGTCAGTGACACCACCGTGTCATTGTCCGATGTCAGAGACACCACCGTGTCATTGTCTGATGTCAGTGACACCACCGTGTCATTGTCTGATGTCAGCGACACCACCGTGTCATTGTCCGATGTCAGTGACACCACCGTGTCATTGTCCGATGTCAGCGACACCACCGTGTCATTGTCTGATGCCAGTCATAAAAAAAAATCAAAAGAGAAACGTATTGTGCTTGGCATTTAATAAAGCTTTTAACAAATGATAGACAAGTAAATAATTAGATTAAAACAAAAGGGAAATCTACTATAGACTGAAACTCTTACGAGAGTAACAAATGTTGCCTTTGAGAGGTTGTTACACTCATTAAAAAGAAGCACCCGGCCATCCAGGGGCGTAGTTTTACTAAATGCCGGTTTGGGACTAATAAATCACAAACTTGCGATCACCCTTCCGCACACACTTCTACTACATAATAAAGTTGGTAATAAAAATCAATTTAACAAAAAAAAAATTAAAATCGATGACTGTAAGTGCCCAGTTATACCAAAGCACACTTATCATTACAAGCCCCTGCACTAGGCTGGGGTACCACGCTATATAAGACAACAAATAATAATAATAATAATAATAATAATAATAATAATAATAATAATCTAACGTTCCACCCCCCTAATACAACACAATGAACATTGTTGGACTTTGGTGGGCGGGGGGGGAGGGGAGGGGTAAAACTCAGCGCCTCTTCCACCCCTCATCACACCCACTTATCCCCAACCCATGTTATAAAATCTATAGTCTGGATATCTTCCACCCTCCCCCAAATCCACTCAAAGGACAGATAACTCCACTAACATCTCAATTGTCTTCCCCCCCCCGGATGTACTGGCCGGCTATATGCCCTCAAGTTGCCAAGTACGTGTTTGTCGAAGCACTAATTGTATCTGATCGTTTTAGCCACGCAGACGGCTTCGTCCATGTTACCACGAAGATTGTATCACGTGATAACACTTTACGTGCGTGTACAGCTTATTCCGGTCAAACTTTTATACAAACTGCACGAGTATTTGTGCGTCCGATGAGCGCGAAATATTTTGGCGCCGGACATTAAGTGTCACTTCCGTTTTGAGACCCACCATCTTTATATAGATTTGAATTCCCCCGTCACATTTTCTCTTTGCAAACGATGGGTACCAGTGTCATAATACACCATTAGTACCAGTGTCATAATACACCAGTAGTACCAGTGTCATAATACACCAGTAGTACCAGTGTCATAATACACCAGTAGTACCAGTGTCATAATACACCAGTAGTTTCATCAGCAATCCGGCAAAATATTCCAATTTAAATTTTGCAGTTTGATAATTTCTTAATGACTGGAGCTTACGGGTATGTAGAAATATAGTGTAAACCAATTAATTTTAAAATGCTAAATTTTAAATTCAGGTGAAGATTAACAAAACTTAGACTCGAAAAGTGAATTCAAAGGAGAATATGTGTGCCCAAATGCAACGATAACATTTCCCATTTTTTTAAATCATTTATCTTAAAAAATGTGTTATTCGAAATGCTTCCCGGAACGAGTTCGCAATTTTGCTCATGATTATTTTGCCAGTCAATCGAAAAAAAAAAGATTCGCCATTTTAGCTTATCAAATTACTTACAACAGTCTATCCACTAATGTTATGGTAGGTGTACTTAACAATGTATCCAATAATTTTATGGTAGTTGTACTTAGCAGTCTATCCAATAATGTTATAGTAGTTGTACTTAACAGTCTGTCCAATAATGTTATGGTAGCTGTACTTAACAGTGAGTTCAATGATGCATCGTAAGCTGCAGTATAGAATGCAAAATATTGCAAAAATTGTTGTATTTAACTGCAACCTGTTCAATACTGCAACGCTGAGCTGAAGCCTGCATTCGTATGCCAAATGTTGCAATAGTCTGCCTAATGTTGTAATAGTCTGCCCAATGTTGCAATATTCTGCCCAATCTTGCAATAGTCTGCCCAATGTTGCAATAGTATGCCCAATGTTGCAATAGTCTGTCTAATGATGCAATTGTCTGCCTAATGTTGCAATAGTCTGCCCAATGTTGCAATAGTCTGTCTAAAGTTGCAATAGTCTGCCCAATGTTACAGTAATCTGACCAATGTTGCAATAGTCTGTCTAATGTTGCAATAGTCTGTCTAATGTTTCAATAGTCTGCCCAATGTTGCAATAGTCTGTCTAATGTTGCAATAGTCTGTCTAATGTTGCAATAGTCTAGTCCAATGTTGCAAATATATATCTGTTATATATATTACTCTTCTGGTGTGACTCGTGGACTGCTTCCATTGCCGGGAGCTGCTTCCTAAAAATCGTGGCCTCTTCCTAATAACCCAATTTGGTATTGAGAGTATATTCCAAATAATTCTAAATGTTTGAAAGAAATTATAGTTCAATAACGAGTTATAGCGCGTAAAATATAATTCCTCATAAATACACTTGGAATACCCTTCCTGTCGCTCTCAGAAACAACCAGACACTGGAGTCCTTCAAAACCGATTTGAAAACATATCTATTTCGCAAACACCTGCTGTGGTGATGTTGTCTACCATCTTTTCCAGCAAGCTATTATTATCTCCTAGATGTATATTGGCTTGTGTTGTTTGTGGTTGCAAAGTGATGTAATACTTTGAATGGTATGTTCGTATGTAGTTTTGTAATGTTGCGTTTTGTATTTCAATGTGGTAAAATATAGAGTGTTTTCATTTCTCTTTGTGGTTGACTTTGTTCCTTCATTCGAGCCTTTGGGGATGAAGCGTTATTTTCAAATAAACTTTATTATTATTATTAAATACGCTAAATGATATAAATATATTTGTTTAATAACGCAACTGCCTTTGAGGCGTAATATTTACTTTTCGGAAAATGAAATCGTCTCAATTTATAGTGTGAAAAAATATTCGTTTTAAATGTGGTTGACATCAGAACATATTAATATAGTTCTTGGGCTTGAAATAAAAAGTTTGCAGTGACGCATTATGGGGGGAAAGGGTATATCAAAATTGGGATTCTAAAATGTGCATTACTCGAGTTCATGTTCTGTCAAGTATAACTTTAGGAGATGGTAAGTTCACGCATTGCTGCCGCCAATGTTTGCTGTATCTAGTAAATAATAAATGGAATTATTTATTATTTTATTTAATAAAAAAATTTTTTTAAAATATTTAAATTCATTTAAACAACACCAAAAATATCTCAAATTTGAACGTTCGTTTTAAAGAATTAAGAAAGAGTAAATTATAAAACATTCATAAAGTTATTTTTACGGATTCTTTCTGACTCCTTGTTTGACTCTTTACTGCGTGCTAGGGCGATATGCGTGAACACTTTATTCTAAATCATGCAGTTCACATTCCAGTCCTTGAAGTCCAGTACACCAGGTCACAGCAAATTTCAGAGGAAAGGTTGAATTCAACACCCCTTACTTGGCTGAAACCCAGTTAGCATTGAACCGGGCCATTTGATTGGCCGGGGATGAATTTTCCTAGGACGACGCTTCACCTTGTTCTCACTCATGGAATCACTGTCTGGCTATGTCTAGATCAGTTCCACGGCTTTCAAGTGCGGTCTGTAGTTGGTGCAACAATCATTTTGTTCGAATCTGCGTCAACATGCTTGAAAATAAAGGGGGATTACGATATTTCTAGTCAAAACAAATTGTTTACAAACAGAGCTGAAACTTGGAGAATCAAAAGCATGACGTCATGGCAGTTTCATTTAAATCCATTCGTTTACTGCGCCGCATGGTTCGAATCCCATTAGTGGCGACGCATATTATTATTTACATACCTTTTAAAATTAGTAGCCGTCTGGCACAAAAAAGTCGACCAAAAAAAAATTAGATGGATAAAACTGGAGCTATTGAGATAGAATTTTGTTAGCTGTTGGTCAAGAAATTTTAAAATAATTTCATAACTGACAGTGCAATGATCATCGTCACATGTGGATAATATTTAGTTTTTAAACATTTCACGTAACAAAACAAGAGGTTTTTTTTCTTTCAATATTTGTTATATTTATTTTTTTATTTTTTTATTTTCCAAGTAATGTCTTAAGATGGTGATTTAAACAGCTAAAAATGAATGGAAATGAAGGCATTCAACAAAACAAAAAACAACAAGTTCATGCAATAGAAATCCCAGACTCAGTGGCGTAGCGAGCTTAACTCGCGCCCGGTCACAATACCTTTTTAGCGCCCCCCATACCTTTTTAGCGCCACCCCCCCTATTCGAAAACCATACAATATTATAGTAAAATATACCATTTGGCGCCCCTTTGTGAGTAGCGCCCGGGGCATGATACCCCCCTTGCCCCCCTCACTACGCCACTGCCCAGACTTGCTTTAATGAAGAGAACACCTTGCATTAATTCAGCGCTGCTTGAGTTTTATTTAAACGAGCAGTCACATCTTTACCATGACTCTAAATCAGTGGTTCTCAACCTTCCTAATACCGCGACACTTAAATACAGTTCCTAATGTTGCGGCGACACCCAACCACAAAATTATTTTCGTTGCTGCTTCATAACTGTAGAGTATATGTGTTTTCCGGTGGTCTTAGGCGACCCCTGTGAAAGGGTCGTTTGACCCCCAAAATAATAGCGTCTGTTCACAAAACTAACCTGTCTGACTTGGGTAGGCCCTGGTAGCCAAGGAAATTCTAATTACGACTCTAAAAAGTCTCCTGGAATCCAATGGGACTTCTCATTATAACTTTAAAAAGTCTCCTGGTGGCCAAGGAACTTCTAATTATGACTCTAAAAAGTCTCCTGGAATCCAATGGGACTTCTCATTATAACTCTAAAAAGTCTCCTGGAATCCAATGGGACTTCTCATTATAACTCTAAAAAGTCTCCTGGAATCCAATGGGACTTCTCATTATAACTCTAAAAAGTCTCCTGGAAGCCAATGGGACTTCTCATTATAACTCTAAAAAGTCTTCTGGAATCCAATGGGACATCTCATTATAACTCTAAAAAATTCTCCTGGAAGCCAATGGGACTTCTCATTATAACTCCAAAAAGTCTCCTGGAATCCAATGGGACTTCTCATTATAACTCTAAAAAGTCTCCTGGAAGCCAATGGGACTTCTCATTATAACTCTAAAAAGTCTCCTGGAAGCCAATGGGACTTCTCATTATAGCTCTAAAAAGTCTCCTGGAATCCAATGGGACTTCTTATTATAACTCTAAAAAGTCTCCTTGAAGCCAATGGAACTTCTCATTATGACTCCAAAAAGTGAAACTGTCAATAAGGACATTTTGTGACATATCTAAAAGTACACATGTTGTTCATCACTAATGGGGACTTCTGTGAGAGTCCCCGTGATGCTGTTTGTTGCTTACAGAGAAGTTAATATGTATGGCCTGAGCTCTAATTTAAAACAAACTACGTAGCTATGACATCCGAGTACGGGTTATGTCACGCTGACCTACTCTACAGGCGTACGGTCGCTGCAGTTGGGCACGTGGTCACCAGAGACGGAACGACCTGATTTTGGATTTAATAATAGGAACACTTGTATGTGGCTACTTTTGCACGCCGTCCATGCAAATAAATACACGAAAACAAACATATACAAAAACATATTAAAGGTACACAGCACACAGAAACAAGAACACAAGAGAAGGAAACGTATCGAGAACAAGATGTCGAGGTAATCGAATACTAGACTAAAAATAGCCCAAGTCTATAAACTGAAACAGAAGCGTGGAAGGCAGTGGTATCGAGATCAAGATGTCGAGACAATCGAATATAAGACTAAAATAGCTCAAGTCTATAAACTGAAACAGAAGCATGGAAGGCAGTGGTATCGAGATAGCACTTTTATTTATTTGTTTATCAATCTTACCATCCCTCCCCCCCCCCTCTCTCTCTCCCCTCTCTCTCTCTCTCTCTCTATATATATATATATATATATATTTATTTATGTATTTATTTATATGATATATATGTATGTATAATATATGTATGTATGCATGTATATTCTTAAGTTATATATGATATATTTTAACTAAGAATATTTAAAGAAAAATAATTTTGACGCAAATTCCATTATGGGGTACATTCCCATTTTTTTTTTTTAAATTAAAAACAGAGTAGCGTGCCCTTCGGCATCTTCCACTTTTTTCTTCTTCCGGGGAGTTCCTAATTTTATTTTTTATGTTTCTAAACTTAATTCCAGTACGCTTGAAACACCAACAATAATTATTTTTTTTTTTTTGAAATATAACATTCATTCATACAATCTGGGTAATTTTCATGATTCAATTCATGGCATCGTCATCAAATCCATGTTAACACCGGCAAACCATGGGAGCGACCAACGCACTGAAGACGGAACATCCCTTCTTTCCTTTTCTCCCACGAACCTATAAAGATGTTGTTTGTTTTCCTAAGCGGACGTACCCCATTAAGTAAATGACATGAAACATTCAAACGACGCTACTCCTTGTTGTAGAGCAGTGGTTCTCAACCTTCCTAATCCCGCGACCCTTTAATATAGTTCCTCATATTGTGGTGACCCCCCAACCACAAATTTATTTTCATTGCTACTTCACAACTGTAGAGCATATGTGTTTTCCGATGGTCTGAGGCGACCCCTTTGAAAGGGTCTTTCGACCCCCAAAGGGGTCACGACCGAGAGGTTGAGAACCACTGTTGTGGAGTTTCATGCACATTTCTAAATTAATTATGGTAGATGTACCCACTTTGACTCAGTGTGCAGTGATTGACTTTTAGTTGTTCTTCAACTTTAAAAAAAAAAATTTACAAACACTTTTTGTTGTTTTGTTGGTATCTGCCCATATTATATCTTTTTTCCTTCAAATAATTTAAGTCTTTCACCGACCGGAGGTTCAGGCCATCGTTACGACATGGCGGCTGCACGAAACCCGGCGCAGCAGGCGTTACTCGTCCTCTTGTTACTGCTCAGCTGCCCCAGCGTAATGGCTGGTGCTCAGCAAGGCAGGACTGACAACGAGCTTATCAGCACTACAAAAGGGGACATTTTACAGGTACCTGACATTTATTTAGTTCATCCATTATTTTCGTTGTTCAAGTATTAGGGCGTACAATGTTTAAATAAATGGGATTTATGCTGAGAAGGAATAAAGATAGGGTTTGGGTGGTGGTGGGGGAGGGTCCTTGAACTCAACTTCAAAACACAAAATATGATGCAAGAATTGACAAAGATCCTATAAATTTTGCATTCCTCAATTAGGATATATAATCTATTCGTTTGTTACTGGAGTATGTGAATATACCTCAGCCTAGAATATTTATTTCACGTTTTGCAATGCAGCCAGGGTTGCCAACATTCAGCAAAAGTTTGAATTGACATGACGCGTCCGTAAGAGTCCATTAGAAAACATTTGGGGTTGGAGGGGAGGAGAGGCGCGAAAGAAAATGAGAAATCTCAGCGTTCATGAGTTCCTGCTGGCCTTGAACTTGTCTAGTCATTTAGCTGGAGAAATTGAACATTTAAACTTGTCTAGTCACGTAGCTGGAGAAATTGAACATTTAAACTTGTCTAGTCATTTAGCTGGAGAAATTGAACATTTAAACTTGTCTAGTCATGTAGCTGGAGAAATTGAACATTTAAACTTGTCTAGTCATGTAGCTGGACACATTGAACATTTAAACTTGTCTAGTCATGTAGCTGGAGAAATTGAACATTTAAACTTGTCTAGTCATGTAGCTGGAGATATTGAACATTTAAACTTGTCTAGTCATGTAGCTGGAGAAATTGAACATTTAAACTTGTCTAGTCATGTAGCTGGAGAAATTGAACATTTAAACGTGTCTAGTCATGTAGCTGGAGAACTTGAACATTTAGGCACGTCGTATCCTTTAGCTGGACACATTGAACATTTAGGCACGTCGTATCCTTTAGCTGGACACGTTGAACATTTAGGCACGTCGTATCCTTTAGCTGGACACATTGAACATTTAGGCACGTCGTATCCTTTAGCTGGACACATTGAACATTTAGGCACGTCGTATCCTTTAGCTGGACACATTGAAAATTTAGGCGTGTCGTATCCTTTAGCTGGACACATTGAACATTTAGGCGTGTCGTATCCTTTAGCTGGACACATTGAACATTTTAAACGTGTCTAGTCCCTTCTCCGGAGAAACTGAACTGTTAAACTTGTCTAGACATTTAGGTGGCGAAACTGAACACGCATGAGGAGACCTTACCGTCGTTTAACGTTAACATAGGCTCATCCTTCGTGTTCACCTGACAATGGGTCATACATCTTTAGGCCTACGACGGTTTGAAAATTTTAAGGCTTCATAGTTTCAAGGCCCCCAAGGATTTTTTTATATATATTTTTTTTCCAGTAAATTTTATTTCACTGATTCGCCAACCGGAAGAAATGTCTCGTAGGTTTTGGCTGGCGTCCTTGGTAGGAGCGTCTTCGGGCCGATCTCAGCGCACTTGATTTTCAGTGGAAGTTTGGGAAATCGTTTAATTTGTTTAAACGTATATTATTTGAGAAAGTACATTTTTTTGGTCTCTTCTTTAATATGGTTTTCACCCCCTCTTCTGGCGTGGGTAAGTTAAATGTCCCACTTTGTGATAAATACCCCACCAGGAAACGTCGACATCATGTCCCGTAGACGACAAAATAGATGTCAGCATGTGTGACGTCACAGATGAAATCACCGATGAAGCGTCCATGCCAGAGAGCACAATTTGTTTGGTGGAGGAGAGAGGGGAGCAGGAGGAGGAGGGCCTGGTCCTGATATACGAGTGTGTCAATGGTCAATGGGAAACAGGTAATTTCTGTTGTTGTTTTTTTAAGAGAGATTTATGAATGTCACATGTCACATGGAATCAGTCCTTGTCTTGTTATATTTGTCAAGGGTATTCTTATGGTTTGACCTATCCATCTCATCGTATGACCTATCCATCTCGTCGTATGACCTATCCATCTCATGGTATGACCTATCCATCTCCCTTGTAATGACCTATCCATCGCATGGTATGACCTATCCATCTCATAGTATGACCTATCCATCTCTTGGTATGACCTATCCATCTCACGGTATGACATATCCATCTCATCGTATGGCCTATCCATCTCATGGCATGACCTATCCAGCTCATGGCATCATGGCCCTTAAATAACAAGAAAGATTGTTTACATCATAACTTATGAGAATTTCTCTATAATATTGATTTTGATATTGCTTTTCATAATGATTTTGATATTGATTTTGATATTGGTTTTGATATTGATTTTGATATTGATTTTGATATTGATTTTGAATTTGATTTCGATTTTTATATTAATTTTTATATTGATTTTAATATTAATTTTGATTTCAATATTAATTTTGATTTCAATATTGATTTTGATATTACTATTGATTTTTATAT